>JBBDGP010002067.1:917500-2357500 GCA_037952835.1 Lithobates septentrionalis | reverse complement strand
TGATCCCCGCATTGTGTACATAGCGCACTCCTGATCCCCGCATTGTGTACATAGCGCACTCCTGATCCCCGCATTGTGTACATAGCGCACTCCTGGTCCCCGCATTGTGTACATAGCGCACTCCTGATCCTCGCATTGTGTACATAGCGCACTCCTGATCCCCGCATTGTGTACATAGCGCACTCCTGATCCCCGCATTGTGTACATAGCGCACTCCTGATCCCCGCATTGTGTACATAGCGCACTCCTGATCCCCGCATTATGTACATAGCGCACTCCTGATCCCCGCATTGTGTACATAGCGCACTCCTGATCCCCGCATTGTGTACATAGCGCACTCCTGATCCCCGCATTGTGTACATAGCGCACTCCTGATCCCCGCATTGTGTACATAGCACACTTCTGATCCCCGCATTGTGTACATAGCGCACTCCTGATCCCCGCATTGTGTACATAGCACACTTCTGATCCCCGCATTGTGTACATAGCGCACTCCTGATCCCCGCATTGTGTACATAGCGCACTCCTGATCCCCGCATTGTGTACATAGCGCACTCCTGATCCCTGCATTGTGTAGAGAGCGCACTTCTGATCCCCGCATTGTGCAGAGAGCACACTCCTGATCCCTGCATTGTGTAGAGAGCGCACTCCTGATCCCTGCAGTGTGCGTATAGTGCACTCCCGATCCCCGCCTTGTGTGCATAGCGCAATCTTGATCCCCGCCTTGTGTGCGTAGCGCACTCTTGATCCCCGCATTGTGTGCGAAGCGCACTTTTTTTTTTTTTTTTTTTAATATTTTTTTTATTGAACATTGTACAAGATATGATACATACAATTGTGTATTGTTAACGTTCTTTCCATAATACTATAGCATTCTACACATTTTTTTTTCTCATTTCAATAGCTGTATCTTACATTGTGTTAAGTATATGTAATATTTCTGTTGTGGTATATATTCATGGCCTCTCTATCTTTGGATTGAGCGATATCTCATTATGGTCGCATCCTCCGACATGAAGCCACATATACTACAGTTTGCTCTTAGTGCTTTTAGCTACTACAAATACTTGACTGTTGTATTGGTAAGTTAATATTTTCTTGTACCTTTGTAGATATAGTGCTTCTGGTCTTAGTATTTATTTAAGGTAACTTGTAGAAAAATAAGGAAGAAAATAAAATAACAAGTAAGCAAATAAAACTTGACCCAACAGACTTATTGCTTCCCCTGGGTAGATGGTTCAAATCAGCTTATTTTTTCTCTCAGTAAATCAATCGCTTTGAGTACCATGAGTTCCATGGTGCCCATAGTTTGGATATCTTCTCATAGTTCCCTATAGCTGATGCGTGTAAAACTTCATATGTACCGTAGGGCACTCCTGATCTCTGCATTGTGTATGTAAGGCACTCCTAATCTCTGTATTGTGTGCGTAGGGCACTCCTAATCTCTGCATTTTGTATGTAGGGCACTCCTAATCTCTGTATTGTGTGCGTAGGGCACTCCTAATCTCTGTATTGTGTGCGTAGGGCACTCCTAATCTCTGCATTGTGTATGTAGGGCACTCCTAATCTCTGAATTGTGTGCGTAGGGCACTCCTAATCTCTGTATTGTGTGCGTAGGGCACTCCTAATCTCTGCATTGTGTATGTAGGGCACTCCTAATCTCTGCATTGTGTATGTAAGGCACTCCTAATCTCTGTATTGTGTATGTAGGGCACTCCTAATCTCTGCATTGTGTGCGTAGGGCACTCCTGAACTCTGCATTGTGTATGTAGGGCACTCCTAATCTCTGCATTGTGTGCGTAGGGCACTCCTAATCTCTGCATTGTGTGCGTAGGGCACTCCTAATCTCTGTATTGTGTATGTAAGGCACTCCTAATCTCTGCATTGTGTATGTAGGGCACTCCTAATCTCTGCATTGTGTATGTAGGGCACTCCTGATCTCTGCATTGTGTGCGTAGGGCACTCCTGATCTCTGCATTGTGTGCGTAGGGCACTTCTGATCTCTGCATTGTGTATGTAGGGCACTCCTGATCTCTGCATTGTGTGCGTAGGGCACTCCTGATCTCTGCATTGTGTGCGTAGGGCACTTCTGATCTCTGCATTGTGTGCGTAGGGCACTCCTGATCTCTGCATTGTGTATGTAGGGCACTCCTGATCTCTGCATTGTGTGCGTAGGGCACTCCTAATCTCTGTATTGTGTATGTAAGGCACTCCTAATCTCTGCATTGTGTATGTAGGGCACTCCTGATCTCTGCATTGTGTGTGTAGGGCACTCCTGATCTCTGCATTGTGTATGTAGGGCACTCCTGATCTCTGCATTGTGTGCGTAGGGCACTCCTGATCTCTGCATTGTGTATGTAGGGCACTCCTGATCTCTGCATTGTGTGCGTAGGGCACTCCTGATCTCTGCATTGTGTGCGTAGGACACTCCTGATCTCTGCATTGTGTGCGTAGGGCACTCTTGATCTCTGCATTGTGTGCGTAGGACACTCCTGATCTCTGAATTGTGTGCGTAGGGCACTCCTGATCTCTGCATTGTGTGCGTAGGGCACTCCTGATCTCTGCATTGTGTATGTAAGGCACTCCTAATCTCTGAATTGTGTGCGTAGGGCACTCCTAATCTCTGCATTGTGTGCGTAGGGCACTCCTGATCTCTGCATTGTGTATGTAAGGCACTCCTAATCTCTGCATTGTGTGCGTAGGGCACTCCTGATCTCTGCATTGTGTGCGTAGGGCACTCCTAATCTCTGCATTGTGTATGTAAGGCACTCCTAATCTCTGCATTGTGTGCGTAGGGCACTCCTGATCTCTGCATTGTGTGCGTAGGGCACTCCTGATCTCTGCATTGTGTGCGTAGGGCACTCCTGATCTCTGCATTGTGTATGTAAGGCACTCCTAATCTCTGCATTGTGTGCGTAGGGCACTCCTGATCTCTGCATTGTGTGCGTAGGGCACTCCTGATCTCTGCATTGTGTGCGTAGGGCACTCCTGATCTCTGCATTGTGTGCGTAGCGCACTCCTGAACTCTGCATTGTGTATGTAAGGCACTCCTAATCTCTGCATTGTGTGCGTAGGGCACTCCTGACCCCCGCATTGTGTACATAGCGCACTCCTGATTCCTGCATCGTGTATGTAAGGCACTCCTTATCTCTGCATTGTGTGCGTAGGGCACTCCTGATCTCTGCATTGTGTATGTAAGGCACTCCTAATCTCTGTATTGTGTGCGTAGGGCACTCCTAATCTCTGCATTGTGTATGTAGGGCACTCCTAATCACTGTATTGTGTGCGTAGGGCACTCCTAATCTCTGCATTGTGTATGTAGGGCACTCCTAATCTCTGAATTGTGTGCGTAGGGCACTCCTAATCTCTGTATTGTGTGCGTAGGGCACTCCTAATCTCTGCATTGTGTATGTAGGGCACTCCTAATCTCTGCATTGTGTATGTAAGGCACTCCTAATCTCTGTATTGTGTATGTAGGGCACTCCTAATCTCTGCATTGTGTGCGTAGGGCACTCCTGAACTCTGCATTGTGTATGTAGGGCACTCCTAATCTCTGCATTGTGTGCGTAGGGCACTCCTAATCTCTGCATTGTGTGCGTAGGGCACTCCTAATCTCTGTATTGTGTATGTAAGGCACTCCTAATCTCTGCATTGTGTATGTAGGGCACTCCTGATCTCTGCATTGTGTGCGTAGGGCACTCCTAATCTCTGCATTGTGTATGTAGGGCACTCCTGATCTCTGCATTGTGTGCGTAGGGCACTCCTGATCTCTGCATTGTGTATGTAGGGCACTCCTGATCTCTGCATTGTGTGCGTAGGGCACTCCTGATCTCTGCATTGTGTGCGTAGGGCACTTCTGATCTCTGCATTGTGTGCGTAGGGCACTCCTGATCTCTGCATTGTGTATGTAGGGCACTCCTGATCTCTGCATTGTGTGCGTAGGGCACTCCTAATCTCTGTATTGTGTATGTAAGGCACTCCTAATCTCTGCATTGTGTATGTAGGGCACTCCTGATCTCTGCATTGTGTGCGTAGGGCACTCCTAATCTCTGCATTGTGTGCGTAGGGCACTCCTGATCTCTGCATTGTGTGCGTAGGGCACTCCTGATCTCTGCATTGTGTGCGTAGGGCACTCCTGATCTCTGCATTGTGTATGTAGGGCACTCCTGATCTCTGCATTGTGTGCGTAGGGCACTCCTGATCTCTGCATTGTGTATGTAGGGCACTCCTGATCTCTGCATTGTGTGCGTAGGGCACTCCTGATCTCTGCATTGTGTGCGTAGGACACTCCTGATCTCTGCATTGTGTGCGTAGGGCACTCTTGATCTCTGCATTGTGTGCGTAGGACACTCCTGATCTCTGAATTGTGTGTGTAGGGCACTCCTGATCTCTGCATTGTGTGCGTAGGGCACTCCTGATCTCTGCATTGTGTGCGTAGGGCACTCCTGATCTCTGCATTGTGTGCGTAGCGCACTCCTGAACTCTACATTGCATAGGTGGCACACTGCTGATCTCTGCTTTGCATACGCAGTGCACGCCTGATCTCTGCGCTGTGTACGCATCTCTTTCCTGAACCCTGCATTGTGTGTGTAGCGCACACCATAACCCTGCACTTTGTGAGTAGCACAAGCCCGAATCTTGCACTTACATCTTACACCCCCTATGCTAGCTGCACACTCCATGCATTCCCCACACACCTCCTATGCTCGCTGCACACTCCATGCATTTCCCATACACCTCCTATGCTCGCTGCACACTCCATGCATTTCCAATACACCTCCTATGCTTGCTGCACACTCCATGCATTTTCCATACACCTATACTCGCAGCACACTCCAAAAATGATTTTCAATGCCAGAGCAAGAAGAAGCCAAAATGACCCCTCAGCTCTTAAACACCCATGTGAGTCTTTTTTTTTTCTGTGCATTGCTTCAGGGAGGGGAGAACCAAATTCTGCAATGGCCTGGACAGTCACAGCTCCTTGGTTTAGTGTAGGAAGTGAAGGAAACAGAGGAAAGCATTCCATATATACTGTATGTTGTGTATATTTACACACCGGGAGGCTGTTACAAAATGCTCAGGGGCGTTGTCAGAGGGAACACAGACACCTAGTATTCCTTTCTCCCAGAAGAAATCATGTTTACTATAGTGCCCAGGTCGGCAACCCATGGACCACAATCTACCAATCGATCGCATCCAGGTGACTGGTAGATTGGTCCTGGGCTTTCCGACCTTCTGGCACAGATTGTGGGTGAAGGCCGCGGCCAGCCACAGAACAAGAAAAGCAGGGCAGGAGGGAGCAGGCGGCCGCGAGGGCATCAAGCCTGCCTCATGAGCCAATGTCTTGTCCATAAATCCAGCTGCAATGTGGGGTGGAGCGATACCAATAGCAGTCCGCCTCTCATTCTTGGTAGCGGGATCCACAGCAGCTGGAAGTTCTGCAAGAAGTTAAGGTCAGTAGGCATGATAGGGCACAGTAAAAGCTATGTGGGTACAATAGCAGCTATATAGGTACAATAGCATAAAGATGCTATTGAGCCCATAAAGATACTATTGAGCCCATACAGATGCACAATATCATCTATATTGGCACAACATAGTATGTGTACACCTTTGGCTGCTACCTCTGCAGCTAAAGGGAGTAGGGATTGGGGAAGGTAAAAGTGTGACTAAACCACAGGGTTTTACCAACCCCAGTCTCACGTACCACCGCCAAATGCAGCTAAGGGCTGTTTTACAGGTGGAACAGACACCACTGTTCCTCTAAAAAGTGATCTAAGCATGTTTGACAGGTTGTGAAAAGGCTGATTCAATTGCCTAACCGATGGTGCAAATGAGCCCCAACATTGCTGGTGTGGTGTCACAGTATATCTCATTATAAGAAAAGTGAACTTTCCCTCTGAACACTCTCCCTCATGTTACCATTAAAAAAAACAATTCTAACCTGATCGATATATATTCCACCAATCAATGTAACTTACATTTGAGGAGGAGGTGGTAGGTTTTCTTAAACTACAGTGGAGATCAGTAAGGTCACAACCCGATTTTGCTCCCTGGCAGGGGTGCCTGGGTCATAAGGCTGGCTGAACAGTATTAGAAATTGTTTGGCAGCTCTTGTATTTGTATGTGTACAATTGCTCGCCTGGCTGCTGTGTGTTATTGTGGGAACAATCCCTAAAGCAGGTAATGCTGGAGGAAGATTAACTATCTGAGGTCCAGTTGGTGGTATGCTGATTGCCCATGGGACATGACCATGCATTGTTGGGCCTGCTATCTAAGGCCTTAACCTCTAGTAAGCAGGCTGAACTCTCACCCAGTGGGTTATGGTGGTAGCTGCTAATAGGTTGCAAAGGATTCACTCTGCTTGCAGACAATTCTACTGAACTTTGTTGATGTGAAATTCTAATAGGGGTCACTTGTGTTGCACGTTGCACTTTAGATGTATGCACAGATTACATTTTTATCACATATTTAATTTATATATTATTTATTGATATTTTTTATGCTTTTACTGCTTTCTTTGAATTATTGTGGCGTACATTGTGGTGATAATTACCTTTAGCACATTTTGGGTTTTTTTTGGAGTATGTGACAATGTGCCTGACTGCATGGCCTGTTTTCAATGTGTGACTGAGTTTTTAGATGGTTCTCTGGCTTCTTTGTGGCTGTAGACTTTTTATACTTAACTACCCCACTGACTTGAGGTTATTGCTGGCCCTGACATATGCTGGGGGCTATAATTGTTGGTCTCAATGGAACTTATTTTACTTCACAATCTCTTCAGTGTACCTCCAGGTTCTTTTTAGCCTATACAAAGAAGGAAAGGTGGCACACTACAAGCTATAGATCGGGAAAAATCACTCACATTTGGCCACACACATTTTAGCCACACCCACCCTTTGGCCACGCCCACACATGCAAATTTTTCAGCACCCTCACTTTTTCTTCCAGCACCTGCACAGCACCCCCAAAAAAATTGGGCTGGAGCCGCCCCTGGCTATGTGTAGCTCGGCTCCGCCGAGTCTTGGCACCATATTTGAATCTACACACGGCTGTGTATGTCGGCAGCAATCGCGGCGAGTACAGAAAGCTGCACTGGGGCAAAGCTGCACTGACAAGGCTGCACTGGGGCAAAGCTGCACTAACAAGGCTGCACTGGGGCAAAGCTGCACTGACAAGGCTGCACTGAGGCCAAGCTGCACTGACACTGACAAGGCTGCAAATGGACACCGATAACACTGCATTGATGGGCATTTTAATGTAAGTTTTTTTTCCTTAAACTTTACTCCTAAAAGTTTTTTTCCTTAAAATTCCCTCCTAAACTTGGGGTGCGTGGTATACGCCGGCGCGTGGTATATGCCGATAAATACGGTATATATATATATATATATATATATATATATATATATATATATATATACATACATATACATTTTAAATACCTTTTTTATAAGTGATCACATGAACTCTACATAAATAACTTGGAGGTTGATTCACTGATGCCGCGTACACATGAGTGGACTTTTTGACTGGACTGGTCCGACGGACTAAGTCCGGCGGACAATTTGACCACGCGTGGGCTTCATCGGACCTGCAGCGTACTTTTTCGGTCGAAAATCTGACGGACTTTAGTTTTGGAACATGTTTCAAATTTTTCCGACGGACTCGAGTCCGGTCGAAAAGTCAGCTCGTCTGTATGCTAGTCTGACGGATAAAAAAACAATGCTAGGGCAGCTATTGGCTACTGGCTATGAACTTCCTTATTTTAGTCCAGTCGTACGTCATCACGTATGAATCCGTCGGACTTTGGTGTGATCGTGTGTAGGCAAGTCCGTTTGTTGGGAAAGTCCGTCGGAAGTCCGCTGAAAGTCCGTCGGATAGACTGTCAGACCAGACCGGTCGAAAAGTCTGTCCGTGTGTACGCTGCATAAGAGTTAAATAACACCAAAAAAATTTGATAAATCAGTTGTGAAAAGTAGATTCACTAAGAATTTAGTGTTAAATAATGACAGTGGTATTCATTCGATTGTGCGGTAACTATCACATTTTCTCATGTGGTAATTTATTGCGCGTGTTGCAGTTCAAGAGTCGTTCAAGGTCATTTATTGTGGGCAGAACCAGGGGTTGCATAACTTCTCAAGATGCTAATTAATAGTCCTGTGAGCCTCCAGGTGGTTGACCAAATCAGGTCTCCAAAGTATTGTATGTAGTAGTGCGATACGACAGCCGTCCTTCGGATTTGGATCCGACTTTACCCTGCAACATGAATCTGGCATGCGTCCAACTTTCAATGAACGGGGATCCAAGTCGGATCCCCGTTCATTGAAAGTCGGACGCATGCCCGGCACTGTGTTTGGTATGAATATTGAGGGGGAACTCTGCACCGCATGGGTTCCCCCTCCAAGAGCATACCAGGCCCTTTGGTCTGGTATGGACCTCTTAAGGGGAACCCCCTACACCGAAAAAACGGCGTGGGGGTCCCCCTCAAATCCATACCAGACCCTTATCTGAGCACGCAGCCCGGCCGGTCAGGAATGGGGTAGGGACGAGAAAGCGCCCCTCCCCTCCTGAACCGTACCAGGCTGCATGCCCTCAACATTGGGGGGTGGGTGCTTTGGGGCAGGGGGCGCCCTGCAGCCCCCTCACCCCAAAGCACCTTGTCCCCATGTTGATGAGGACAAGGGCCTCTTCCCGACAACCCTGGCTGTTGGTTGTCGGGGTCTGCGGGCGGGGGGGCTTATCGGAATCTGGGAGCCCCCTTTAATAGGGGGGCCCCAGATCCCAGCCCCCACACTTTGTGAATGAGTATGGGGTACATCGTACCCCTACCCATTCACCTAGGGAAAAAAGTGTCAATGAAAAAACACAGTACACAGGTTTTTAAAGTAATTTATTAGGCAGCTCCGGGGTCTTCTTACGACTCCGGGGGTCTTCTTACGACTCCGGGGGTCTTCTTCCAACTTCGGGGGTCTTCTTCCAACTTCGGGGGTCTCTCCGGCGTCTCCTCCCAGTATCCTGATCTTCCACCGGCTCCTCCGCTATCTTCTGCAGCTCTTTCGCTAGTGGTGGCCCGGACTTCTGCCTTCTTGTCTTCTTCCCATGTTGACACTACGTTCTCTCCAGCTGGAATGCTCTCTGAGACATGACGGGACCTCCCTGTGGCATTCCCCGTGACATCACAGGGAAGTCCCGTCAAGTCACCGTGCGTCAGAGGGGGGCGGGGTCACCGGGTGGCCCCGCCCCCCATTATTTAAGAACTGTCAGACGAGGAGCGCCGTCACACAGCGGGAGCCTCCCTCCATGCCAGCATGGGTGCGGAGCGGCCCGGAGAAGAAAATGAAGAAGAGAAGAAGAGAAGAAAAGAAGAAGAGAAGAGCGGGAGCCTCCCCCCCATGCCATGGGTGCGGAGCGGCCCGAGGAGAAGAAGATAGAAGACGCCGCGGAGGAGATGCTGGACGAGAACGCCGGAGGAAGAACCAGAAGAGCCAGAAGAACCAGAAGAACCAGAAGATGAAGGAAGATAGAAGAAGCATTTAAATAAAGGAATTGTCAAAAACTGTCTTTTGTCATTTTTAACATTTTTGACAGTTTTTTAGTGAAATGGTAGGGGTAAGTACCCCCTTACCATTTCACACAGGGGGGGGCGGGATCTGGGGGTCCCTTGTTAAAGGGGGCTTCCAGATTCCGATAAGCCCCCCGCCCGCAGACCCCCACAACCACCGGCCATGGTTGTGGGGATGAGGCCCTTGTCCTCATCAACATGGGGACAAGGTGTTTTGGGGGCAACCCCAAAGCACCCTCCCAATGTTGAGGGCATGTGGCCTGGTACGGTTCAGGAAGGGGGGGCGCACTCTCGTCCCCCCTCTTTTCCTGCGGCCTGCCAGGTTGCGTGCTCGGATAAGGGTCTGGTATGGATTTTTGGGGGGACCCCACGCCATTTTATTTTAAATTTTGGTGCGGGGTTCCCCTAAAAATCCATACCAGACCTGAAGGGTCTGGTATGGAATTTAGGGGGAACCCCACGTCATTTTTTTTTTTAAATTTTGGCCGGGGTTCCCCTTAATATCCATATCAGACCTGAAGGGCCTGGTATGGAATTTAGGGGGACTACCACGTCATTTTTTTTTTAATTTTGGTTCGGGGTTCCCCTTTGGGGAATTCCCATGCCGTTTTTATCAATGAACTTCTATGTGTATTGTCGGCAATGCAATAGCCGCGGGTAGTTTTAAATGAGTTTTTTCCTTCAAAATGTCATTTTGCTGTCAGACTGTTCTAAACACAGGAAACATGCGCCCCTTTACAGGCATACTATAGACACCCCCCAGGTACGAAATTTAAAGGGATATTACACTTTTATTGTTTGACTTTAAGCATTATTAAAATCACTGCTCCTGAAAAAACGGCCGTTTTTAAAACTTTTTTTTGCATTGATCCTTGTCCCCTGGGGCAGGACCTGGGTCCCCAAACACTTTTTATGACAATAACTTGCATATTAGCCTTTAAAATTAGCCCTTTTGATTTCTCCCATAGACTTTTAAAGGGTGTTCCGCGGCATTCGAATTTGCCGCGAACACCCCAAATTGTTCGCTGTTCGGCGAACTTGCGAACAGCCAATGTTCGAGTCGAACATGAGTTCGACTCGAACTCGAAGCTCATCCCTAATCAGGACACCGGGAGGAGACGCAGGAGAGACCCCTGAATTCAGAAGAAGACCCCCGAAGTCGGAAGAAGACCCTGAAGCTGTCTAATAAATTACTTTAAAAACCTCATCAACATGGAGACAAGGTGCTTTGGGGTGAGGGGTCCGCAGGGTGCCCCCCTGCCCCAAAGCACCCACCCCCCATGTTGAGGGCATGCGGCCTGGTACGGTTCAGGAGGGGGGGGCGCTCGCTCGTCCCCACCCCTATTCCTGACCGGACGGGCTGCGTGCTCGGATAAGGGTCTGATATGGATTTGGGGGGACCCCCAAGCCATTTTTTCGGCGTAGGGAGTTCCCCTTAAGGTCCATACCAGACCCAAGGGCCTGGTATGCTCTTGAAGGGGGAACCCATGCCATTTTTTTATTTAAAATTTGGCGCAGAGTTCCCCCTCAAGATCATCTGAGCACAAGTCGCATGCCGAAGTCGGATCATGCGAGACAGCGATCCGACTTTGATCCGATTTCAATGATAGTCAGTGGGCTGAAGTAGGATCAAAGTCAGACCAAATTAGTACAGGGAGCATTTCTAAAGTCAGAACGACTTGTGTCGGACCAGTTAGGACGGCTCCCATAGGGAAACATTAAATTTCACACGTCATGCGACATGAGCTCCCAATGGCGGAGCGTTTGTCGGACCAGTGTGAACCCAGCCTTACAAATGATCAGCTGCTAACGTTACGCATGTCTCATACAGTATACCATGCAAGATAATCAAATCAAGTTATAAAACGCTGCAATATCAAAATGATAAATATAAATATATAATTAATAAAGTGGTATTGTGCTCTCTCGTGATGTATTACCTTTATTTAAAATAAATACAAACCCACAATGGGTACTCACAATGTCAAGGCGCTTACAGTGTGCCACTCTAAATCAACGGGAACGACCGGGTGATGGCGGCCGGTAATGGGGTGGCGCACTAATCAAGTGAAATCACCCCCTGATCAAGATACAAAATACCCCTTGTATCGACACGCATAGGAGAAGGGGACAGGACAGAACGCTACACACACCATCTATGATTAGTGCGCCACCCCATTACCGGCTGCTATCACCTGATCGTTACTGCTGTTTTAGAGTGGCGCACTGTAAGCGCCTTGACATTGTGAGTACCCATTGTGGGTTTTTATTGTGATTTTAAATAAAGGTAATACATACTGCACCATGAAGTTCTCTATATATTGATATACCGAGGTATAAACTGGACTGCTGTGAGGAACAGAGGCACAAGTGTAACCTATCCAGGATCCAACATACAATACCGAACCCATAGAGGTTCTAAGGCGCATTTTGACCAAGCTTAATTGCAAGGTCACATGCCCTAGGGTGAGGGGCTATCACCTGGGGGGCGCACTTATATGAGCACACAGCACTTTAGTTTGTGTTCACTGAAACACATGGATGGATTTTGGAAGGTTTATGGACTGTTAATTTGATCATAGCACTAAGCTACACAGCACCGAATCGTACAGATGCAACACTGAATTACATGGATGCAGCATTGAATCGCACGGATGATATTTCTTTGGAATTTTTTATCTAATATTGTTTGAACATTGCACTATCACTGAATTACAGAGATACAGCACTGCATTGCATGGATGATTTTGTTCTTGAAATATTTATTTAGTATTTGTTTGAATATTGCACAAATATTTTGGAATATTTATATATATTTTTCAGAGGCTTATTGAAGCACTCTTATAGGGCGTACACACGGTCGGACTTTGTTCGGACATTCCGACAACAAAATCCTAGGATTTTTTCCGACGGATGTTGGCTCAAACTTGTCTTGCATACACACGGTCACACAAAGTTGTCGGAAAATCCGATCGTTTTAAACGCGGTGACGTAAAACATGTACGTCGGGACTATAAACGGGGCAGTGGCCAATAGCTTTCATCTCTTTATTTATTCTGAGCATGCGTGGCACTTTGTCCGTCGGATTTGTGTACACACGATCGGAATTTCCGACAACGGATTTTGTTGTCGGAAAATTTTATCTGCTGCTCTCCAACTTTGTGTGTCGGAAAATCCGATGGAAAATGTCTGATGGAGCCCACACACGGTCGGAATTTCCGACAACACGCTCCGATCGGACATTTTCCATCGGAAAATCCGACCGTGTGTACGGGGCATTATTAATTCATTTATTTATTGAAGTTTATTGCACATTAATGTATAGTATTTTGGACATTTTATACATGTCATGAGAGAGCACAATACCACTTTATTAAATATATATTTATGTGACGGAACGTCCCCCACTCCGCTTGAGTGCTTCCGTCAGTATACCACTTCCTCCCAGTCTGGATACAGATATCAGATATTCCAACCGCTCCCAAGCACAAAACAAGACGAGACTTGCTTAGATGCTAACATGGACTGACTCTTTATTTGAGATCTCACACAAATATATACAGCAGGATGACTAAAACCTAACCTAATTAACATGAGCTAATTATCTAATCCTTTATCTAGCCTAGGTGACTAAGAGACATGACCTTTTAGAACAGACTTGTGGTCACCGAGCTTCACACAGTAGTATTTTCACAATAGCAGGAGCTAATTACAATTAACAATACAAACAGTGTTCTCCCCCCCCTCCTCAGCCTAGTCATCAACAAACTATAGTAGGAGTAGACTGTTTGTCTCCTAGCCAGTCCTGGAGGCCAATGTGATCAGCTCAATTAACATGTTGAGTTCAGAATCAAGCAAACCATTAATAGTCTTTACATATATATCCTGGGAGATATTGGGGATAAATATTACTGTCCCATTTTAAGCAATCCAAGACATACCCTCCAAGTCACCATTTCCCATATAGCATAAACAGGGTCCCCAGAGTCTGTGTGTCCTGGGGACCAGGACCCGAATCCACAGTAATACCACCTCAAGGGTCCCCAGGCATACAGCTCACAAAGAGCACAGTTCCCCCAAATGCCAGGACCCATAATCGGTCGGCAAGAGGCTGGCATTCAGTCCCCTCCAAAAGCCTCCATCCCGGGTGAGTCTGTCACAATTTATAGTTATCATTTTGATAGCACAGCATTTTATAACTTGATTTGCATAACTTCTGTCGGACCTGACCAAGAGACATGAGGAGAAGCCAAACATGGGGGTTGATTTACTAAAGGCAAAAAGACTGTGCACTTTGGAAAATGCAGTTGCACACTGCAAGAGCAGATGCTTCAGAGCTTAAGAGAAGGGCCCATTAAAAAAAAAAAAAATTAAAAGTCAGCAGCTACAAATACTGCAGCTGCTGACTTTTAATTGGACACTTACCTGTCCCAGGGTCCAGCGATGTGGGGGATCGAAGCCCCGCTTGTCTCCCCCTCCATTCGGCGGCACCGGCATTGCAACTGTGGGTGCCAGGCTGTGGCTTCACAGCTGGGCAAACACTGCGCATGCGCGAGCGGCGCCCCGTGCTGTGATTGGCTGCTCAGTCACCTGGTTACCTGTAATGGGTCCCAGATGATTGACAAGAGGGAGGGAGCAGAGCTGAGCCCTTCCTGTGCCGAGGGGGAAGTGATGTCACCAGCCCAGGCACTGAAAGAGACAGACCACTTCCCCATAGCAACAGGCATTTAGAGGTGAGTAAAAAAAAAAATTACAAATGTTTTTTTTTATTTTTTTTAGGAATTTTCATGCATTTTTTTTTTTTGGGTGGAACACCACTTTAGTAAATGAGCAGAAACTCTGCTGACTTTCATCAACCAATCATGTGCAAGCAAAAATGCTGTTTTTTTTTATTTTCCTTGCATGTGATTGGGTATTCTTTGCAAATTGAAGCTTTACCTCATTTACTAAGCTCTGGAGCAGCTGCACTTGCAGAGTGCAATTGCACTTTCCAAGGTGCATAGTCTATAAGCCTTTAGTAAATCAACCCCATTTATGGATGGGGCAGAATATATCTGCCATATAAGATTCCCTTACCTGCTACCAGCATGATCCAAGATCCCTTAGGCAACCCAGTCACTTGTCAAGACATCAGTGTAGGGTGGAACAAAGCGTACAACTATTTATTCAAACACAGGCACAAAGAGATATACACTCAGGGGACAACCCCTCTTCTTTGCATAATGACACAGGGCGGGGTAAAATATATTCAGTAACAAGAAATTCACAGACAGCCTTTAGGAGGGGCTGCAGGAGAAATCCCCCCTACTCTCTAGCAGCTCAGCTATACATACTGTATACATCCCATAATAGGTTGCTCCCAAGACAGACAGAAACAATAGAACAATGGGATGCAGCAACACCTCAAACGATCCGGTAAAAAGACTGCAACAGTCTGAGTCCAAGCACATACAATATTCCAGCAGTCTGAAAGGTGGAATTTATCTTCATATATTTCTTGAGGGATATTGTTCAGAAATATTTCTGTGCCAAATGAAAGAGCCCCTTCATTCTTTCTACACAAACCACACATATAGAACCCAGGAAAACAGGGGTAACACAAAATGCTGAGTAGGGATGAGCTTCCAAACAGCGAATAATTTGGGGTGTTTGCGGCAAATTCGAAAGCCGCGGAACCCTCTTTAAAAGTCTATGGGAGAAATCAAAAGTGCTATTTTTTAAGGCTTATATGCAAGGTATTGTCATAAAAAGTGTTTGGGGACCTGGG
This sequence comes from Lithobates septentrionalis, assembly GCA_037952835.1. Lineage (NCBI taxonomy): Eukaryota > Metazoa > Chordata > Amphibia > Anura > Ranidae > Lithobates > Lithobates septentrionalis. The sequence goes on along the minus strand of JBBDGP010002067.1, from coordinate 2,342,171 downwards.
TCCTGCCCCAGGGGACATGGATCAATGCAAAAAAAGTTTTAAATACGGCTGTTTTTTCAGGAGCAGTGATTTTAATAATGCTTAAAGTGAAACAATAGAAGTGTAATATTCCTTTAAACTTCGTACCTGGGGGGTGTCTATAGTATGCCTGTAAAGGGGCGCATGTTTCCCCTGTTTAGAACAGCCTGACAGCAAAATGACATTCCAAAGGAAAAAAAGTCATTTAAAAGTACTCACGGGTAATAATGAATTGCCGGTCCGACAATACACATAAAAGTTAATTGATAAAAACGGCATGGGAATTCCCCACAGGGCCCCTTCAGGTCTGGTATGGATATTAAGGGGAACCCCGGCCAAAATGTTTTTTAAAAATGGCGTGGGGTCCCCCTCAAAATCTATACCAGACCCTTCAGGTCTGGTATGGATTTTAAGGGGAACCCCGCACCAAAATTTAAAAAAAAATGGCGTGGGGTCCCCCCAAAAATCCATACCAGACCCTTATCCGAGCACGCAACCTGGCAGGCTGCAGGAAAAGAGGGGAGGAAGAGGGAGCGCCCCCCCCCCCCTAAACCGTACCAGGCCACATGACCTCAACATTGGGAGGGTGCTTTTGGGTAGCCCCCCAAAACACCTTGTCCCCATGTTGATGGGGACAAGGGCCTCATCCCCACAACCCTGTTCCTAAAATGTTTGTAAGTGTTCATGTGGTGTCTCAGGTGTGTGGCTTTGTGGAGAAAGATTCTAGTGAAGAAGTCTGTTTTTGGCAGGATCAACAACTACATTTCATGTGTTGGTGTCTTAGTGTGGCCCTTTTGTCATCGGCCATTTTGTGGTCCCCGTGCAGCCGTGGCTTAATGTTCATTTGTTACAACTATCATTTTGTGTTTTATGTAATATTGGCTTTTTCGTATCTGCTTGGTTGGAGAGCCTGTGTTTAAGGCCTGTCAAGGTCCCTAGTGGTATGTAGAATGAAATGCTTGTAAGTGTTCATTTGGTGTCTCAAATGTCTCAAATGTGTAATTTTGTGGGGAGAAGTTTATGTTCCCAGTGAAGAAATCTCGATTTTGGTGGGATCAACAACTGCATTTCATGTGTTAATGGTGCCATTTTGTTGTGGCCTGTTGTGGTCTGGCTTTTGTCTGCTCTTTTGCTGTTGTCTGCCATGCGGCCATTGTTGTTGGCCATTTTGAGAGGTGCAGTTTAAGGATTTTGTGCTGTTTGGCCTGTGGGTTATCCTAGAGGGGAAGCTGCTCCAATTCCTTTGTGTGTGTGTGTATAGCCATGCGGTCTACTTTGCACTGAATTTACTAGCTTTAAGTGAGTTTTTGTACTTTTAAAACGGTGTGTGTTATTTTTATTTTTAATTGTTTGGGAGTTTTCAGAGGGCAATTCATTCCCCCGACCACTGTTTTGGGTTTTTAGAGCTGATGTTTGTATTGTATAGCCTGCAGTTTTTAATATCTTGATAGATATAATATGAAGCTATTCAAGGCTTCCCCTCCCCCTCCCTCTTCCTGTTCAGGTGTGCAACAGGAAGTTGGTGGGAGGAGCTTGGGGTCTTTTGATTTGTGTTTGGAAGGACAAAATCACTGTGGTTTTTAAATTTAATTCAAGTTGTTTACTCTAATGCCGCGTACACACGGTCGGACTTTCCGGCGGACTTGGTCCGGCGGACCAGAGTGTGCCGGACATCCCGCCCGTGTGTAGGCGCCAGCGGACTTTTCCGGCGGACTTTTTCCCCAAAGTCCACCGGACCTAGATTTGAAACAAGTTTTAAATCTTCCCGTCGGACCCAGTTTTGGGAGGAAAGTCCGCTCGTCTGTGTGCTGGTCCGACGGAAAGCCCGCTCGTGTGTATGCTGGTCCGACGGACCAGATACAACACGAGGGCAGGGTATTGCATCTCGCGCTCGCTGCAATAGGAAAAACAAATTTTCCTATTGCGGCGAGCGTGGGGCATACCAGGCCCTTAGGTCTGGTAAGGATTTTAAAGGGAAGCCCCTACGCCGAAAAACCGGCGTGGGGTCCCCACTAAAATCCATACCAGACCCCGATCCGAGCACGCAGCCTGGCTGGTCAGGAAAGGGGGTGGGGACGAGCGAGCGCCCCCCCCATCCTGAACCGTACCAGGCCGCATGCCCTCAACATGGGGGGTGGGTGCTTTGGGGGAGGGGGGCGCCCTGCGGGGCCCCCCACCCCAAAGCACCTTGTCCCCATGTTGATGAGGACAAGGGCCTCTTCCCGACAACCCTGGCCGTTGGTTGTCGGGGTCTGCGGGCGGGGGCTTATCGGAATCCGGGAGCCCCCTTTAATAAGAGGGCCCCCAGATCCCGCGCCCCCACCCTATGTGAATGAGTATGGGGTACATGGTACCCCTACCCATTCACCTAGGGAAAAAGTGTCAATAATAAAACACACTACACAGGTTTTTAAAATAATTTATTAAACAGCTCCGGGGGTCTTCCTCCGGCTTCGGGGGTTCCTCCGGTTCCTCTTCTCCCGGCGTCCGGTTGGTTCTTCTCCGCTCTCTTCTCCCGGTGTTCCAGTTCTTCGGCCGGCTCCTCTGCTGTCTTCAGGTAGATCTCTTGCCAGCAGAGGTCCGGGCTTCTGGGCTTCTGGGCTTCTTGGCTTCTTCCCTCTTCTCTTCGCCTGATGTTGACACGACGCTCTCTCCGGCTGGACTGCTCCCTGAGGGCTCCGTTGTGACTTATATAGGCAGAGACCCCGCCCCCTAATGATGTCACAGTCCCTGGGCATGCTGGGACTGTGATGTTTTAGGGGGCGTGGTCACTGGGCGATGTTGACCACGCCCCCTAAAACGTCACAGTCCCAGCATGCCCAGGGACTGTGACATCATTAGGGGGCGGGGTCTCCGCCTATATAAGTCACAACAGAGCCCTCAGGGAGCAGTCCAGCCAGAGAGAGCGTCGTGTCAACATCTGGAGAAGAGAAGAGGGAAGAAGCCAAGAAGCCCAGAAGCCCAGAAGCCCGGACCTCTGCTGGCAAGAGAGCTACCTGAAGACAGCAGAGGAGCCGGCCAAAGAACTGGAACACCGGGAGAAGAGAGCGGAGAAGAACCAACTGGACGCCAGGAGAAGAGGAACCGGAGGAACCCCCGAAGCCGGAGGAAGACCCCGGAGCTGTTTAATAAATTATTTTAAAAACCTGTGTAGTGTGTTTTATTATTGACACTTTCTCCCTAGGTGAATGGGTAGGGGTACCATGTACCCCATACTCATTCACATAGGGTGGGGGCGCGGGATCTGGGGGCCCTCTTATTAAAGGGGGCTCCCGGATTCCGATAAGCCCCCGCCCGCAGACCCCGACAACCAACGGCCAGGGTTGTCGGGAAGAGGCCCTTGTCCTCATCAACATGGGGACAAGGTGCTTTGGGGTGGGGGGCCCCGCAGGGCGCCCCCCTCCCCCAAAGCACCCACCCCCCATGTTGAGGGCATGCGGCCTGGTACGGTTCAGGAGGGGGGGGGGCGCTCGCTCGTCCCCACCCCCTTTCCTGACCGGCCAGGCTGCGTGCTTGGATCGGGGTCTGGTATGGATTTTGGGGGGACCCCCACGCCGGTTTTTCGGCGTAGGGGGTTCCCCTTAAAGTTCCATACCAGACCTAAGGGCCTGCGACGGGGCTCGCAAGGTTTCAATCTCGCCAAAAAAAGTGGTGAGATTGAATTCCTTTTCTAGTCCCGTCGTACCCGAGTCACGTTCAAAATGAATGGACTTGTCCGTGTGTGGGCAAGTCCGTTCATTCTGAAAGTCCGCCGTAACTCCGGCGAAAGTCCGTCGGAAAGACGGGCGGACTTAGCCCGCTGGAAAAGTCCAGTCGTGTGTGGGCAAGTCCGTCCGTTTTAAAGTCCGGCGCACCTGGCGGACAAAGTCCGTCAGAAAGTGTGCCGGACCAAGTCCGCCGGAAAGTCCGACCGTGTGTACGTAGCATAAGTTTTATACTGTAATACAGTTTTAGGTATAGAGTAAACAGGAGGCATCCAAGTTATTGTTGTAATATCTAGGTACAGAGAGAAGCCACATTGTTCTGTAGAGAAAGCGGGCGCAAGTGTCTCTGCAGTTTAGTCTGGCGACGTAGTGTACGGTTGTACAGCGCAATGCACTTGTGTATGCATACACTGTGAGGGGTAGAGACTTAATTTGTGGGTTGATCTGCGGTTGTTGACTAATCATTTGGCATAGTTAATAGTGGGTTGTTAAAAGAGTGGTACTCTGTAGTTCTGTGCCAAAAGTGTTGGGACAACAAGCCAGAGTTGACTCCTCGGTTAGGGTTTCTAGTTGGGGGACTGGACCAGATATAGTGGTTGTAGCCCATCGATCCCCCAGGAACCAGGTGCTGCTCTCCTAAATGGGTGCAATGGTCTCCCTGGACACAGGGGTAAGACAATAAGCCGATTCAAATCACCATGGGCAATGGCAGTCCTTGAAAGGGAAGGAATGCAAGGCTTCCCACAGTCAGACGGTTGCACAGTACATGAAGTCTAGTTTTGGGGAAAAGCCCATTAAACCCCTTAAAGATTGGCAGATATGGTCAGAGGGTACAGTAATGCCACGTACACACGACAGGTTTTGCCGTCGGAATAAACTCCGAAGGTTTCTCCGACGGAACTCTGATAGAATTCCTACCTAAGTCCAACCGTCCAGAACGCGGTGATGTACAGCACATATGACGGGACTCGAAAACGGAAGTGAAATAGCGAATGTGCCACCCTTTGGGCTCCTTTTGCTAATCTCGTGTTAGAAGTTTGGTGAGAGACAATTGGCGCTTTTTAGCTTTCATGCTTTTCAGTCCATCACTGCTCTTAAGTTTGTGCTTGTGGGTAGGGATGAGCCGAACACCCCCCAGTTTGGTTCACATACAGAACATGCAAACAGGCAAAAAATTTGTTCGAACACGCGAACACCGTTAAAGTCTATGGGACACGAACATGAATAATCAAAAGTGCTCATTTTTGAAGGCTTATATGCAAGTTAATGTCATAAAAAGTGTTTGGGGACCTGGGTTCTGCCCCAGGGGACATGGATCAATGCAAAAAGAAGTTTTAAAAATGGACGTTTTTTCAGGAGCAGTGATTTTAATAATGCTTAAAGTGAAAAAATAAAAGTGTAATATTCCTTTAAATTTCATACCTGGGGGGTGTCTATAGTATGCCTGTAAAGGGGCGCATGTTTCCCATGTTTAGAACAGTCTGACAGCAAAATGAAATTTCTAAAGGAAAAAAAAGTCATGTAAAACAGCTATTGCTAGCGCTGACTATAATGAATTGTCAGTCCGGCAATACACATAAAAGTTCATTGATTAAAAATGACATGGAATTTCCCCACAGGGAAACCCTGAACAAAATTTTTTTTAAAAAATGCGTGGGGGTCCCCCTAAATTCCATACCAGGCCCTTCAGATCTGGTATGGATTTTAAGGGGAACCCCGCACCAAAATTTAATAAAAATGGCGTGGGGTCCCCCCAAAAATCCATACCAGATCCTTATCCGAGCATGCAACCTGGCAGGCCGCAGGAAAAGAGGGGGGGCGAGAGAGCGCCCCCCCTCCTGAACCATACCAGGCCACATGCCCTCAACATTGGGAGGGTGCTTTGGGGTAGCCCCCCAAAGCACCTTGTTCCCATGTTGATGGGGAGAAGGGCCTCATCCCCACAACCCTTGGCCAGTGGTTGTGGGGGTCTGCAGGCAGGGGGCTTATCGGAATGTGGAAGCTCCCTTTAACAAGGGGAACCCCAGATTCTGCCCCCCCCCCTATGTGAATTGGTAACAGGGTACAAATGTACCCCTACCATTTCACAAAAAAGTGTCAAAAAGGTTAAAAAACCCAAGAGACGGTTTTTGACAAGTCCTTTAATAATTACTTCTTCTTTCCGCTTCTTCTTCCATCTTCATTCTTCTGGTCTTTCTTCGGTGTTCTTCTTCTTCCTCCATCTTCTTCTTCTCCATCTACTTCTTCCTCTGCTCTTCTCGTCACGCATCTTCCTCTGGCTTCTTCTCCGCTCCGTCCGCACAATCCGCCTCAGTGGGAGTCTTCTGACGTGTGACGCTTCAGTACTTCTGACACTTCTTATATAATGGAGGGCGGGACCACCCGGTGACCCTGCCCTCCTCTGATGCACAGGGACTTCCCTATGGCTTTTCCTGTGTTGTCAGAGGGGGCAGGGTAATCGACAGTTATTTAACCGGGTGACCCCGCCCACCTCTGACAACACGGGGAAAGCCATAGGGAAGCCCCCGTGAAGTACCCATATGTCAGAGGAGGGCGGGGTCATCGGGTGGCCCCACCCTCTATTATATAAGAAGTGTCAGAAGAACCAAAGCGTCACACGGTGGAAGACTAATGCCCCGTACACACGGTCGGACTTTGTTCGGACATTCCGACAACAAAATCCTAGGATTTTTTCCGACGGATGTTGGCTCAAACTTGTTTTGCCTACACACGGTCGCACAAAGTTGTCGGAATTTCCGATCGACAACCACGCGGTCCCGTACACCACGTACGACGAGACTAGAAAAGGCCGGTTCAGAACCAAGCGCGGCACCCTTTGGGCTCCTTTTGCTAATCTCGTGTTAGTAAAAGTTTGGTGAGAGACGATTCGCGCTTTTTCAGACTCCTGGCTTTCAGATCGTTTTCTGCCGTTCAGTTTGTGCTTGTGGGTTTGTATCTTCTCTTCAGTGCGTGCAGTCAGTTCGTATTGGAGTTTTCTGTGCGATCTTGTCCGCTCGTTGCTGTTTTTCAGGTCGCTCTTCACAGGCCTTGCTGTTCTTCAGTGCGTTCTGTTACTTCGTTCTGAGCAGCCGACCGTTTTCTAGCCATGTTTCGTATGCTTACTCCTCGTAGAGTTCGTGCTGTGCGGGGGCTTGGTGTTGGGGTCCTGACCTTGACACAAGTCCAGTCCATGAACAGGGTGGGGAGGAGTTCATGGACCAAGAATTGGTTGCTTCAGCGTGACCAGTTCTGTCATATGCCTTTGCTCCGTGAGATCCGTGAGAATAATCCTGGTGATTTCAGGAATTTTCTCAGGATGACTGACCCCGTATTTCACCGTTTGTTGGCTTCGCTGACCCCTTATATCAGCAGGCAGGATACCTGCATGAGGCAAGCCATCACTCCGGAGCAGAGGTTGGTCGCTACCCTGCGGTATTTGGCCACAGGGAGAAGCCTGCAGGACCTCAAGTTCTCGACAGGCATCTCCCCCCAGGCTCTTCTTTGTGGACATTTACTGCTTGTGTTTGTTTTAGCTGACCCTGACAGAAATGTGTGGAGTCCAGAAAATGTCGTGATTGTGTAACCTTATACAAAGCACTGTTGGCTGTTATTTACTAAATGCAAAGACACTTTGCACTACCAGTGCACTTGCAACTGCACTGAAACTGCACTTGTAGTGCAAAGAGGATTTGCCCTTAGGAAATTACCCCCATTTTCTCATAAAACAACAATTACATCACCCCAAAAGTGTTGTAGCGTTGAGACAATAATCCACACATTCTTGAATCACATGTGCATTTACCAAAGGTTTTTCTGACAAACCAACATGTTTGTTGTATAACAATTTTTGTGGTGTCATTATCCAAAATCAAAATGTGCATTTTATAGAAAACAGGCCTGTGTAAAACCAACAAGAAAGACACAAATCTTGATCTTACAAAGTTCACATTTGGTAGAACTTGAAGGCAATATCAGACATGAGTATTTAGGAACTGTGTTTGATATTGCGTTCAGATGGGGGGAAATCACCCCTGGAAAAGCCAAATTTGGAAGATGCACACAAATTTCCCAATGTCAACATGTGCTATCTGCCATCACGGGGGATCAAGGGACGTGTTTTTGGGGAGAAAGCCCTTCCTCACCGTTACTTTATTATTGAGGAAGGGGTTGCACCCCCAAAACGCGTCCATTGATCTCCTGTGATGGCAGATAGCACATGTTGACACACTGTGTGCATCCTCCAAATTTGGCTTTGGGAAAAATCACAAAAACATTTCGCACATTGTAGCAGACAAAAGAAGAAAGTGATTTTGAGGGGCTTTAAACTCGCCCCAAAACATCAATGATGTTTTTATATTTTGGAATAACATCATTGATGTTTTGCTTGATGTTTTCCAATTGTAAATTACACCCCATGATCTCCCCGATCACGATCTGGGCACTTTCGGATGTGAAAGGATCTTCATCCACAACCTCACGATCACCTAAAAAGAAAGGAAACCCAAAATAAATTAGGTCTCAAAAAAATGCCGCCATCCATCTCTTATCTGAGCCTGTGGTCGCAGACACTCACCTGTTGTGGTGACTAGTTCCACCACGTCTTCTTCCTCCTGCTCATCTTGTGTTGGGTGGATTTCCCCTTCTTCCAGGGGGGGGGGGGGCTCTGGTCTCCTCGGATGAGGGGTGTCCTCCGAGTCTTTTCTCCCCTATGTAAAACAAAAATGGTATAATTAGCACACAGATATTTGATGGCAGAACTCTAAAGATGAAACATTGCTTGGAAGTGGGGTACAATTGTCTATTTTAGCAGAGTTCCAAGATGTAGCTTTTTTAGTGTCCTTTGTCAAGCTGCAATACTTTACCTGTTTTGTACAAGCTTCACAGATGGAGACCCCCCTATAGTATACACTGGAGCACCTGTGTGGCCCCCCTAATAAAAATGGTGTTCTGGGGTCCCACACTAGTGCTTCAGTGTCCAGATGTGAAAACAGCTGCTCAGTGTCCTCTCCTTACACACAATCTAGTTTGCATTTCATTCTAGTAACAAAGCCATCTACACAACCCAATGCTTTGAAGACAAATATAGGGCCTCAAAATGGTGGCCAAATGCATATGGGCTAAACAATGGTATTTTATAGTCCGAAAAAAAAATGTGTGATCCGAACGAATAATGTGCCCATGAACATGAAAGTTGCCATTTTAAACTGTACAACAGTTCCTAAAAGCACATGGAGCACCACAAACGTAATAAACACAAGAACAATAGGAACACAGCACAACTACTTACTTTTTTGCAGCACTCTCCGGATCTTTCTGTACTGCTCATGTTCTCGTAATTTCAGGTCCGACCACCGCTTCCTGAGCTGATCTTTCGATCGTTGTACCCCGAATTTCCGGTGCAGACTCCTGACCACTTTCGCCATGATCTTGGCCTTTCGGACATTGTGGTTGGGGTAAGGCCCATACTTTCCATCATAGTCGGACTTCTTCAGGATGTCCACCATTTCCAACATCTCCCCAAAGGACATATTTGAGTCCTTTAATCTCCTTCTGGATCGGGACGTTTCAGGCTCCGGCCTTCCCTCCTCCTCCTCCTCCTTGTTGCTGTAATTAGCACGATCCTGCTGTCTATCCGCCATGTGCTCTTCCTCCACTGTGCCGAACAAAAAGGGGCGGGGAATAGAATAGAAAGAACGTCAGGGGCGGGCGGAGTTATACGCATGCGCAGTGTGTATAAATCGTAACGCGCGCGTCTTACGTACGATCTGTGAGCGGAGGAAGGAGCATCAGAGATGCCGATCGTGCTAACGAAGGTAGGATCTAAACTTGGGCCTATACTGCTTCGAAATGGAAGCCTATATTGTAACAAGATTAGGGGAGTTTGGCCTGACATTAGGGTTTGTCTTGTGTTGTGTCTTGCAGAGAAAATGGATGGGTTCAACGACCACAATTTCCTGCCCCTGTTTATTGACAAGTACAGAGAGCTGCCCTGTCTGTGGCAGGTCAGACACCCCCACTATAACCACAAACAGAAGAGGCAGGCAGCGCTGGAGAAACTGCTGGAGTTGGTGAAGCCGGTGGTCCCCACAGCAACCATCCCTTATTTAAAAGCTAAAATTGGTGGCCTGATGAGCACATATCTTAGGGAGCGCAAGAAGGTCACAGATTCCCAGAGGTCCGGAGCTGCAGCAGATGACGTTTATGTCCCCAGGCTGTGGTACTATGAGAGACTGCGATTTCTGTCAGACCACACTGAAGTCAGGGAATCCCTCTCTACTCTTCCTTCCACGCTTCCTTCCACACCAGCTGAGGCTTCTGATGTCCAACCTGGGCCTTCCAGCCAGGAAGAAGTGGAGGAGCCCAGCTGGAGTCAGGTATAGCATTCTTCTACAGATTTCTGGTCAATAAATAAATGATGTTTACTAGATGTTATTATTGATCACTAATTGCTGCTTGAAAGTGTTTTACATATTAATAGACAGTAGTGGGCACCCAAAATTGGGACAAGAATGCAAAATGCTGGGCTCAGAAGCATAGTCTGTTATATTTGTTAACCTTGAATTTGCAGCAGTCAGGAGGTGAAAATTGTGTGTGATTGATGAAAACAATACTAAAACTATGTCCCTTTTTCATACACAGGAAGACCTCAGCCAGGAGGAGGCTGTGGAATGTGGCAGTCAGGAGGAGGCGGGGATTAGTGGCAGCCAGGAGGAGGCGGGGCTAAGTGTCAGCCAAGAGAAGCCAGGGACAAGTCGCAGCCTGACTGAGTCTCAGGTCCCTCCCCTCCGCCTGCCATATAAAAGGGCCAGGAAGGCCACTCCCAGTCCTGTGCAGGATTCAGCGTACAGGCTGATCCAGGAGGCTTCAGCGTCCCTCCGAGCCTTCCCCAGTCCTGAAGAGGCCTTTGCCTGCATGGCTGCCACCAAATTGCAGGGCATGCAGGAGGGCCAACGCAAGATTTCTGAGGACCTGATTTATAAAGTCCTTCGTAAGGGGGAGAGTGGGGAACTGACACCCAAGACGGATGTCATGGAGAGGGACGATCCTCCTCCTCCTCCTCCTGCTGCCACAACTCCACCACCACAGCCAAAGGCTGGAAGGAAGCGTGGAAAGAAGACCAAAGAGTGATTGCCCTGGGTTCAGTCTGGTCTGACAGAAGATGCAGTCTCTCGTATGACCACAGCCTGGGGACATAGATGTCATCTTCTGCTTTCCGGATCTCTGGGACTTCTGGACCAGACTGCCCTCCCTTAGATATGGACTCCTCAGGCCACCAATTTTGCTTTTAAATAATTGATGTCTGCCCTGGGAGTCCAAGGCTTCGCCCACTTCTGCAGTTTCTCCAGCGTTGCCTCCCTCTTTGTTTATAGTTGTGACCCCTTAATAAAATATTTTTAGGTAAATTCTACTCTCCTGTGTGTGTTTTCATCCAAAAAGGACAGTTTGTTGGTGAGTATTCAGGTACATTTCTAAAGTACAATGTGAAATTAACAAGGGACAACAACACCAAACAATCTCCTCCTACAGATTAAATAGAACAACATATCAATGGTGTTGTGGGAACTTGTCACAAAAAACACACAAACATTTTCGGGAGTACAAATCAAAATCACCAAAAAATAAATAAAAAGAGAAACACAAAAAAAGATTCTACATTAAAGTAAAAAAAAAAAAAAAAAGAAATATGTTGTCAGATGTGAGAAATCAAAATATATTGAGGGAATCCCGATAAATAGTAACGAAAAAAGTTTGTGAGAAGTGTGTGTGAATATGAGCATCAAAACGACTTAATTCTTGTCACATTATAAAGAAGAAGAGAGTGCGCTGTATTAAACCATTTTGAACATTGCAGCGTGGCGAAAGTGCTTTATCCATTACGAACGCTAAGTTTACCAGAACGAGCTGTCCCGTGTCGGAATTTCTTCTGAGCATGCGTGGCACTTTGTGCGTCGGAACAGGCCACACACGGTCGGAATTGACGCGATCGGATTTTGTTGTCGGAAAATTTTATCTCCTGCTGTCCAACTTTGTGTGTCGGAAAATGCGATGGAAAATGTCCGATGGCGCCCACACACGGTCGGAATTTCCGTCAACACGCTCCGATCGGACATTGTCCATCGGAAAATCCGACCGTGTGTACGGGGCATTACACTGAGGTTGATCGTGCAGACAGAGCAGGGAAGAAGCCGGAGGAAGATGCGGGATGAGAACAGTGGAGGAAAAAGAAGATGGAGAAGAAGCAGAAGATGGAGAAGATGGAGATGAAGCAGAAGATGGAGAAGATGGAGAAGAAGCAGAAGATGGAGAAGATGGAGAAGAAGCAGAAGATGGAGGAAGAAGAAGATGGAGAAGAAGAAGAAGATGGAGGAAGAAGAAGAACATCAAAGGAAGACCAGCAGAAAGAAGATTGAAGAAGAAGTGTAAAGAAGAAGAAATTAATAAAGGACTTGTCAAAAACCGTCTCTTGTGTTTTTTAACCTTTTTAACACTGTTTTTGTGAAATGATAGGGGTACATTTGTACCCCATTACCAATTCACACAGGGAGGGCTGGGATCAGGGGGTCCCTTTGTTAAAGGGGGCTTCCAGATTCCGATAAGCCCCCCGCCCGCAGACCTCCATCACCACTGGGCAAGGGTTGTGGGGATGAGGCCCTTCTCCCCATCCACAGACAAGGGTCTGGTATGGATTTTTGGGGGAACCTACGCCATTTTTTTTTTTTTATCGCGGGGTTCCCCTTAAAATCCATACCAGACCTTAAGGGTCTGGTATGGATTTTGAGGAGGACCTCCACGTCATTTTTTTTTATTTTGGCGCAGGGTTCCCCTTAATATCCATACCAGACCTGAAGGGCCTGGTATGGAATTTAGGGGGACCCCCACGCATTTTTTTTTTAATTTTGGTTCGGGGTTCACATGTGGGGAAACTCCATGCCGTTTTTATCAATGAACTTTTATGTGTATTGCCGGACTGACAATTCATTATAGCCGGCGCTAGCGATAGTAGATTTACATGATTTTTTTTCCTTTAGAAATGTCATTTTGCTGTCACACTGTTCTAAACATAGGAAACATGCGCCCCTTTACGGGCATACTATAGACACCCCCAGATACGAAATTTAAAGGAATATTACACTTTTATTGTTTCACGTTAAGCATTATTAAAATCACTGCTCCCGAAAAAACGGCCGTTTTTAAAACTTTTTTTTGCATTGATACATGTCCCCTGGGGCAGGACCCAGGTCCCCGAACACTTTTTATGACAATACCATGCATATAAGCCTTTAAAATGAGCAGTTTTGATTTCTCCCATAGACTTTTAAAGGGTGTTCCATGGCTTTCGAATTTGCCACAAACACCCCAAATTGTTCACTGTTCGGCGAACAGGCAAACAGCCAATGTTCGAGTCAAAGTCATCTTCGACCCGAACATAAAGCCCATCCCTAATTGTGAGGTTTGTATCTGCTTTTCAGAGCATCTAGACAGTTCGTATCTGTATTCTCAGTGTGTTCTTGTCGACTCGTTTCTGATTTTCCGCTTGCTCTTCACAGGCCTTGCTGTTCTTCAGTGTGTTCTGTTCATTCGTTCTGACCAGCCAAACGTTTTGAAGCCATGTTGCGGGGACATACTCAACGTAGAGTTCATGCTATGTGGGTGCTTGGTGTTGGGGTTCATTCTTTGACCCAAGCCCAGTCCATGAACAGGGTGGGGAGGAGTTCATGGACCAAGAATTGGTTACTCCAGCGTGACCAATTCTCTCATATGCCTTTGCTTCGTGAGATCCAGGAGAATAATCCTGATGCTTACAGGAACTTTCTCAGCATGACGGACGCTATTTTTCACCATCTGTTGGCTTTGCTGACCCATTATATTAGCAGGCAAGATACCTGCATGAGCAAGCCATCACTCCAGAGCAGAGGCTAGTCGCCACTAGGGATGAGCCGAACACACCCCCGGTTCGGTTCGCACCAGAACCTGCGAACGGACCAAAAGTTCACGTGAACTTTTGAACCCCATTAAAGTCTATGGGACTCGAACATTCGAAACCAAAAGTGCTAATTTTAAAGGCTAATATGCAAGTTATTGTCCTAAAAAGGGTTTCGGGACCCGGGTCCTGCCCCAGGGGACATGTATCAATGCAAAAAAAAGTTTTAAAAACGGCAGTGATTTTAATGATGCTTAAAGTGAAAAAAAGTGAAATATTCCTTTAAATATCTACCTGGGGGGTGTCTATAGTATGCCTGTAAAGCGGCGCGTGTTTCCCGTGCTTAGAACAGTCCCTGAACAAAATGATATTTTTAAAGGAATAAAAGTAATTTAAAACTGCTTGTGGCTTTAATGTAATGTTGAATCCCGGCAATATGGATGAAAATCAATGAGACAAACAGCATGGGTACCCCCCCCCCCCCCCAGTCCATTACCAGGCCCTTTGGGTCTTGTATGGATATTAAGGGGAACCCCGCACCCAAATTAAAAAAAGAAAAAGCATGGGGCCCCCAGGCCTTATATACTCAGAACAGAAGTATACAGGCGGTGCAAACAAGACAGGGACTGTAGGTTTGTTGTTCAGTAGAATATGTTTGTAATTTTGAACTGGTACATTTTTAAAGTGTAGCCCCAGCCAAAAAATCTATTTTTAAGCTGGTTCCAAGGACAAATCAGTACAGGAAGAGGCCATGGAGGAAGAAGAAGAGGAGGGGGTGGAGGAGAGAGGTGTGGCAGAATCACCACTAGTAGAATTTTGGAGGCGTGGTGGCGGAACAACCTCCAACACTGCCGCACCCTGTCCTGCATCCTTCCCAGCTGCCAGAAGAGTCACCCAGTGTGCGGTGAAAGATAGGTAATGTCCCTGTCCATGCCTGCTGGACCATTAGTCAGCGATAATATACACCTTACCACTGACCGCCCTGTCCAGCGAGGCCAAGACATTGCCTTCCACATGCCGGTAGAGAGCTGGAATCGCCTTCCATGAGAAAAAGTGACGTTTGGGAACCTGCCACTGAGGAACCGCACATTTACAAACTCACGGAAGGAGGCAGAGTCTACCAACTGAAAAGGCAGCAGTTGAAGTGCTAGCAAATTAGCCAAGCTGGCATTCAACCGCTGGGCATGTGGATGGCTGGAAGCGAACTTCTTTTGGCGGTGCAGCAGCTGGGGCAGGTAAATGTGCCTGACACAATCTGACGTTGGTGTACCGATAGCAGATTGCCCGCAAGTACTTGGCTGTGACACACCTAATTCTACACCTTCATTCCTCTCAGTTCAGGTTTCAGAGAGGATTGAAGGTATAGTGGGGTTGGAGATCCTAGCTGATGAGGAGCAAGGAGAGGTCCGCTTTGTTCTTTGGCGAGGGTCTTTTAGGTACGCTTGCCAATGAACTGCATGGCAGGTCGACATATGTCTGGTCAAGCATGTGGTGCCCAAGCAGGTGATGTTTTGGCCACGCGAGATACGCTTGAAACATATGTTGCAAATAGCAGTGGTGGGATCTGATGCACTCGTCTCAAAAAAGGCCCACACCAAAGAACTTTTAGAATAACGCGCAGAGACAGCAGCACCCTGCACATGCAGAGCTCTGCGGTGTGATGCAGTCTGTGTGCTGCCCTTAGGCTGGCCCCCTGAGGGCATCCTGCCTCGTTGGAGATGTGCCTCCTCCTCCTCTCTCCTATCAGGCACCCACATGGAGTCAGTGACCTCATCATCCCCTCCCTCCTCATCACTGGAGCAAAGCTGGCAGTATGCTGCAGCTGGGGGAACATGACTGCCAGATTGCTGTCCTTCTTGGGCACCCCCTCTCTCTGGGCTGACGTTACTGCCTTCCTCTAGCTGGATACTGTCATCAAAGCCTTCAAAACGCTAGACATCCTCCTGGAGCATGTACCCAACACTGTGGTCAAACAGTTCGGGGGACTCCTCAGGAGGACATGGTAAGGCTAGGGAAGGAGTGACTGATGCCATTGAGCCGAGGGAAGAGGCTGCGTTGGCAGCTGCTTTGCCAGACAAAGTACTCTGAGCCTGGGTGAGAGAGGATAAGGAGGATGAGGATGGCTTGGTCATCCACTCTAAAAAGTCTTCCATATGTTACAGGCCAACACGGCCAGCTGCCGAAAAAAAGGAAAAGCGTGGCCCACGGCCACGTGCTGATGAGGATGTACCGTCTCCACAACCAGCACTGTTGCCTCTAGACACAGAGCCTGCTTGCCCTCTCTTATTGCCTTGTGACTGTCTGCCTCTCCTTGTTGGCCTTCCAGACATACTAATGGCCTGCAGTGAGATGTAGCTGCACAAAGCTGGGATGTATATATATACTGATACTGCAGCTAGTAGAATCAATTGCCTGCCTGCAGTATTATTAGTATGAGAACACAAGCAATTGTCTTCAGGTAGCTTTAGGTGTGCACTGTGCAGAGGACACAGTACACTAACTGTAAATACTGCAGCTGCCTGCCTGTGGTATTAATAGGATCAGAAGAACACCACCAATTTTCTTCAGGTAGCTTTAGGTGCACACTGTGCAGAGGACACAGTACACTAACTGTGAATACTGCAGCTGCCTGCCTGTGGTATTAATAGGATCAGAACAACAGCAATTGTCTTCAGGTAGCTTTAGGTGCACACTGTGCAGAAGATGCACTACACTAACTGTAAATACTGCAGCTGCCTGCCTGTGCTACTAATAGGATCAGAAGAACACCACCAATTTTCTTCAGGTAGCTTTAGGTGCACACTGCAGAGGACACAGTACACTAACTGTAAATACTGCAGCTGCCTGCCTGTGGTATTAATAGGATCAGAACAATAGCAATTGTCTTTAGGTAGCTTTAGGTGCACACTGTGCAGAGGACACACTACACTAACTGTAAATACTGCAGCTGCCTGCCTGTGGTATTAATAGGATCAGAACAACAGCAATTGTCTTCAGGTAGCTTTAGATGCACACTGTGCAGAGGACCCACTACACTAACTGTATATACTGCAGCTGCCTGCCTGTGGTACTTATAGTATCAGAACACCACCAATTTTCTTCAGGTAGCTTTAGGTGCACACTGTGCAGAGGACACAGTACACTAACTGTAAATACTGTAGCTGCCTGCCTGTGGTACTAATAGGATCAGAAGCACACCACCAATTTTCTTCAGGTAGCTTTAGGTGCACACTGTGCAGAGGACACAGTACACTAATGCCCTGTACACACGGTCGGACATTGATCGGACATTCCGACAACAAAATCCATCATTTTTTTCCAACGGATGTTGGCTCAAACTTGTCTTGCATACACACAGTTGCACAAAATTGTCGGAATTTCTGAACGTCAAGAACACGGTGACGTACACCACGTACAACGAGACTATAAAAGGGCAGTTTAGTAACAAGCGCGCCACCCTTTGGGCTCCTTTTGCTAATCTCGTGTTAGTAAAAGTTAGGTGAGAGACGATTCGTGCTTTTTCAGACTCATGGTTTTCAGATCGTATTTCTGGTGTACAGTTTGTGCTTGTGGGTTTGTATCTGGTCTTCAGTGCGTGCAGTGAGTTCCCATTGATTTTTCATTGTGTTCTTGTCCGTTCATTATTGATCGCTCTTCACAGGCTTTGCTGTTCTTCAGTGCGTTCTGTTACTTCGTTCTGACTAGCCGACCGTTTTGAAGCCATGTTGCGTGTACGTACTCATCGTATAGTTTGTGCTGTGCGGGGGCTTGGTGTTGGGAATCTTACTTTGACACAAACCCAGTTCATGAACAGGGTGGGGAGGAGTTCATGGACCAAGAATTGGTTACTTCAGCGTGACCAATTCTGTCACATGCCTTTGCTCCGTGAAATCCGTGAGAATAATCCTGATGAATTCAGGAACTTTCTCAGGATGACGGACCCCGTATTTCACTGTTTGTTGGCTTTGCTGACCCCTTATATCAGTAGGCAGGATACCTGCATGAGGCAAGCCATCACTCCGGAGCAGAGGCTAGTCGCCACCCTGCAGTACTTGGCGACAGGGAGAAGCCTGCAGGACCTCAAGTTCTTGACAGGCATCTCCCCCCAGTCTCTGGAGATCATTATCCTGGAGACCTGTTCTGCCATCATTCAGGTCCTGCAGAAGGAGTATATTAAGGTAAGATTTTTATCCTTTAACATCACATTTTATTGTATTTAATGTTTGCTAATATATTGTATTTCTTTCCTCATTCCCTAATTAGCATGATTGTAATATGCTGTGAATGTCCCCTTTGTCCTCATGCATGCTGGATTTAAAAAAAAAAAAAAATTGTCCTTCATACATATTTGCCTTCACTTACCTCCCCAGCATGCTCTCCTGGGCCTATATACACCTCGCCTAGTCACTTAACAAGGTATTTTGTCAGCTCCATAGTAGTGCTTTACCCTAAATACCCCTAAAATGTGAAAAATGTGATTCAGGCAGAGTGCCAGAGGTTTTTTTTTATTGGTCCCAATATCATTTGGAACCCTCCCTCCCCCCAACTGCTAAGTCAGCTGATACCAATCCTCTATCTGCTGACTTTGACAAACCCATACACACTATACCTACCTCTTTTGTGGTCCAATTTATGGATGAATTCCCCAAAGCATGTAGTGCAAGGGCCTGCCTGAATACTTTCAAATGGTAATGTTCAAAGTTTTTGTATCCTATTATTATCTTGATAGGTAATAGCAGAATGTAAAAATTTGCTAAAACGTGTACAGTGTGTATTTGTATCTTTGCATTATGACACTTCTCACCTGTCCAGTGGGCTGCCAATAGTATAATTAAGGAGGGGCTGGCGAAAGTAATACACATTATTTAGGCATTCATCTCTCAATGAAGTGAAGAGGGTTACCTGTCCGGGGGGGGGGGAATCTGATAGGTGAACCTTATACCTTTGTCTTTAAGTCCTCCCTAAAATAAATGTTATACTGAAGTTGGCCAAGAATGTTTGTGTCTAATCTGCTTTCAATGTTTATGTGCAAAATGACTCATTTTTTTTCTTGTTTGACTCCACAGTTTCCTTCCAACCCACAGGAATGGCAGACTGTGGCCTCCCACTTTGCCCAGTGGTGGGACTTTCCCAACTGCGTTGGGGCAATTGATGGGAAACACGTCCACATCGTCCCACCCCCCAACTCGGGGTCATGATATTACAACTACAAGGGGTTCAATAGTATTGTGATGTTGGCAGTGATGTCGGCTACTTACGTGTTCCTGTATGTGGACGTGGGGAAGAATGGCCAGATGTCAGATGATGGAGTCATCATCCACACGGAGTTCTACAGGCGTCTCCAGAATGGCAGCTTGGACTTGCCACCTCCAGAAGACAACGCGGAAGGACTCCCGTTCGTCTTTGTTGTGGATGAAGCGTTTGCGCTGGGGAACCATCTTATGCGGCCATCCCCTATGAGGACCCTCACCCCAGACCGGGGGGTTTTTAATTACTGGCCAGAGCCAGAAGAGTAGTGGAGAACACGTTTGGAATAATGCCCAGCTGGTTCCACCTATTTCTTACACCCATACACATGGCGGAATATAAACTCAATCACATTATCCTGGCTTGCTGTGTTCTCCACAATTTTTTAAGGAGAAATTCTGTTAACTATGCTGCCTCAGTTGGGCCTGAGGCCGGAATTCAGAATGAACCAACCCTGACGGCGCTTGAAACTGGCCGTCCTGGCTTGCCCCCCCCCCAGAGTGCCCGTGAGGTCCGTCTAAGATACATGGAATAATTTGCGGGTAGGGGGGCCATCGATATGCCAGACAATGTCTGAGACATTTGTTAAATAAAAATATATTTTAAACTGAACAAATATTTGCTTAGATTTACTGCTTGGCTTTCTTTTAGTTGACCATGACCGAAATTTGGGGAGTCATGAAAATGGCGTGATTGTGTAAAATTAGAAAGCACTGTTGTTATAACCAACAATAAATATGTTGATCTGTTCAAGAAACTAGTCACGAGTGAATTGGAATGATTACCTATCAAGAAGGTGTATGAATCCATAGATCTCATGAAGGGAATGGAAGCATTGGAAGGTAGGACTGACATAGTGATCAGGCCTGCGGATAAAGGAGGGGGGATTGTTGTCCCATTCCTTGAACAGTATAAAGCAGAGATAAATAGAATACTGAGTGATGGGGACACCTACCAGCCTTTGAACGCTAATCCTTCTAAAGTGTTCAAGGAAGGATTAGAACTTATCATGCAACATGGTATGGAGAACAAACTTCTTAGTAAACAAGAGGCTAAATATTTGGTTCCCATGGTCAGCAAAATCCCAGTAATATATTACCTTCCTAAAATTCACAAAAATAGCGTTGAGTGGCAGTGGGAGGCGGAAAGGTGTCTGGGCGATGGATTTGGAGATATCCGTATGTACAAAAGATTTATTGATGATCTCCTTATTATCTGGAGTGGAAGTATGGAATCACTGATGGGGTTACTGGAATTGATGAACAATAATGACCGGAATATCAGGTTAACCTGGGATATCAGTAGGGATCGGATACATTTCCTTGATCTAGAGGTATTTAATACTGCCAGTGGTATTGAGACCAAGTCTTTTTTTAAGGCTACAGATCGGAATTCATACATTCCCACATCAAGTTGTCACTATAGGCCATGGCTTGACAACATTCCCAGAGGCCAATGCAGAGAAATTGCACACGGGATGCAGATTTTGAGGCTCAGTCTGATATGTTGATATGTTGAAATCTAACATCCCTTTCGGGATGTTAGATTTCCACTTCGGGTGGTGACAGCTTAAAGTGGGTATGTATCCGTTCCGATTTGTACTTTTAAAGAAGGTACTGGTATTAAGGGAATCCCGATTTAAATATTTTATGGCATCGACCAGGTGAAAGATCACTGGAGAGGGGGCAATAAAGAGATATTGGTCTCCAGGAATGAGACGGGATGGATATATTGGTTGGGGTCTATTGCCCCCAGGGGCCTTAATCTGGATATAGACCTCAACTGTTTGATAGCCAACCCGTAGGTGTGATTAACATTACTAACATCCAGGGTGGTACTCCTCTTTAATCCCTTTCGAGGGGTTTGCTTATAATGTAAAAATACACACTGTCACTAGGCAATTAACCCACATGCCCCTGCATTATCTGCCCTGGGAGGCAGACAGGGGAAATACAGGACAGCAGTGGGTAGTGCCATAGATATGACTTACATTTTTCTTCTTTTGAGTTTGTATATAGGTAGCAAACTATGAATGCAAAGATAGCCTATATAAATAACATTTTTGATATGTATATAAGGGTATGTGGAAGGATAGGCGGTTAGAACTTATACCCATATGTATGGCGGTATATGGTGTACCTAAATACATGGATGTTGTTTTCATATACATATATCTTTTCATTAATGTTTTTTTTAGAAACATTTTTCCTATAAGTTGTTTGTTTTTCCCATATTTTCACGTCTTGCATGGAACTTTCATATCCCCTGGCTGGTATTACGTACACTATATGATTTGGCACCTTCTGGCCCTCTATAATACGTCTATATGCCCCCTTGACATCCCAGGAGTGCATACACTACCCCGGAGATGTTTTGCAAAGTAATATCTGGGTTTGCAGGGTGGCAAACGTGCAGTACCGGGACTTACCACTGGAGGGTTTTGCCTATGTGATACAACCTACATGAAGGGTAGCCCTCATACTTAGAAGTGTACATGTAAAACTTATGCTCATGGGTATATTGGTCCAATTTATGGGCATATTCTCACTAGTATCTCTCTCATTTATACCCAAATGTATACTGGGATTTAACACATGGATGTTTTCTCATAAGCACCTCTTTTACTAACGTGTTTTCCTAAACTTTTATGTTTTGTATGTAATTCTCTGAATTTCGTGGCTGGGATCTCGAAAAATGCATCAATTGGGACTCTCTGAACCTTATAACATGCATATATGCCCTTACTGAGACTCCAGCTTTGCATTTATTGTACCTTTACAAGATAGTTACTGGATTTGTAGGTGGAGAACATGCAGTACCGGGACTCACCACTTAGGACCTTGTTTATGGGTCATAACACAATATAGATATGGGAAAGCATCTATCTGCACATATTCAATCTGTATTACTTTATAGATGTATGATGTTATTATTACTCTGTGTGTTCGAATAAATCTGCCAATATCTTGAAGGGTGAGCGAAGATGCACGGGTCCGTGACAATAATCTTTTATGGATAACAGCATCTGGATCCTATTCCCTCCAATGGGGTTGTACTTGAGGGAGGGCTCTAGGATAGAACGTCCAATTACATCCTCTATAGTAATGGGAGAGGGGAGGACCCAGCATGTCCGCTTGCCATATAACCTGTGAGGTGTAGCAAGATGGCGCCGCCTTTGAGAACGTCGATGACGAAATGCGTAAGTCGGGGCTACGCACTTACGTCACTTCCGGGTACGGAGCTAGCGAGCCTGGAACGCAGCAGGACCGCACGCTGCGGGGAAGCTCTTCCTGGTATCGTTTTTTAACTCATGGTGGTTTTATCTGTTCCCTTATGGGGATCATTTTGTTTTTATAAAGCCTTTTAGTACATATTACACTATGAAGTGCTATTTCTTCCTATGGGGATTATTCTTTGGCGATTTCTTCTCTCGGATGTGGTGGTGGAAGCTGCTATGCATCATTAACCCGGGAGCCCTGGGATAGAGGAGAAACATACTACAGCGACCACGGGACACCATCTATGAGGACTGCCTTGGAATCTTAAAGTGCCTGCCACCCCTGCAGGGGTATTAGGAGTCAGTGAGTGGGGAGCCAAAAGGGGAGCACAGAAGTCATGGATTTACTTTTTTGGGCACCACAGTCACCAATACATCTGGAACTTCTTTTTGATATTTACTTTTTGTGAACAGACTTTCAAATATATTATTTTTATTACTGGTTTGCATTTGATAACATTTGGTGGAGCACATTGGACTCTTGACAGAGACTGTACTTTAGTATAAATATATTACTAGCACTCAATTGATCAGCACTGTATATTTACCCATTAGTATGTGGATGGGATGTTTTGTTTCACAATTTATTTTTCACTACTTTTTCACTTTTTTGATGTTATTGATCATCGTATAGCTTAATGAGATTTGTGTACACTACTATTAGTGATAACAGTTTCCACACAGGTTTACGTATGCAGGGGGTGGTTGCAGATCACTCACCTCACTAGCTCACTCAATTAAAAAAAAAAAAAAAAAAACCCGTAAGGGAGCGCCATTCACCCCCATTTTTACTTCATTATATTTTAGCCCCTTGTGGGTCTAAATAGGGGAGGCTGCACACCTTGTTCTGTCTTTTTCTTTTTCTTCTCTTTCCCCTTTACCTCCCTTCCTCTCTTCTTCTTTGAGTAGTCCTACCTTTCTTCTTTTTCATTTGTCAGTCCTAAGCGCAGAGCCTTTTTGTGTCTTGTGTTAACATCCATCCAATCATATCCCCTTGAGGAAGACACGTGATCCCTGTGTAGAAGACGCGTAGGGGAGGGGCCAGGATGGAGAGACTAACACGGACTTTACACCAGCGCTGTCCCAACATAGCATACCGCACCAAACATCCAGTGAATTTTACATTGAAAGCTGTTATAGAATGGTGCACTGACTCACCATTGACATGTGAGTACCCCGGTGTGGGGAGCGTTTTCTTTTAATAAAGTATTTTGACTATATTACACTATATAGTTTCTTTTTTATTCATATGTATGGAGCCACATTGTTCCCAGCTGGAGGAGTGCATCAGATACTGTGACTGAGCCCGGGGTTGGCTCCAAAGCGTGTTTTGACTCAGGGTAGCAGCTCAGTCACACGCTCTGAGGTGAGCACATTAGCTTAAGGGGACCACGGAGATGCACCGGAGCATGGTTTGCAGCACTCAGGGTGTCTTCGGCATGATGATTGATTGATGTCACAGCTGGACACCACTTGCACGCACTGATTTATTATCACTGTTGGACATATTTGCACGCACTATTTAGAGTGCTAAAGAGAACTTTTTTCACTTGTTGTTTTTTATTAATTTATTAAGATAGGCAGGATGCCTTATATTTGAGCACTAAGCACTTTCTTTTATTTTTCAAGGCACTATTTATTGTGTAATAAGCATTTGTTTTCTCATACACTTGATTGTTCATTCAGTTTAGATTTCACATTTTTATTAATTTCACTTCATATTTGTATTTAATATTACTGCATCATTATGCTCGGAGTTGGATAATAGTTTTTTGGCATTACCCAAGCGCAGCGCATGGTTTATAAATTAATTCTTTGCACGATATATGAAGCGTGATCAGCACATGCAGCTGGAGGTAGCATAAGCAAGGCACAAGACTATTGTGGCTCACAGAATTATTCTAGTTTGACCACTGTTGGGGGTTATTTACTAAAGGAAAATACACTTTGCACTACAAGTGCACTTGAGACTGCACTGAAACTGCACTTGTTGTGCAAAGTGGATTTGCCTTTAGTAAATAACCCCCATTGCCACTGAAAACAACAATTTTATACTCCAAAAAATGCTTTTGAGCATTGAAAGAAGAAGCCACACATTGTTGATTATCAATCTTTTTAATCAAAGCACAATCACATGTGCGTTTAGAAAAGGGTTTTTTAACAAACCAACATGTTTTTTGTATAACTATTTTTTAGGTCACATTAATAAGTAGAAATTGCCCTTTAAGGTAAAATGGGCATGTTTTAAACAATAAAAAAAATACACAGGCGCATGCGCGGCGCCAAGCATGATGGACGTCTGATGGTGTAGCTCCGTCTAGCTCGGGACTATAATGGCTCCCAGAGGGTTATACTCACCCATCTACACAGCGATTTTATCACCCCTCGAGCCCCTCAGACGTGGTGCATGCCTGCGAGGAAGAAGAAACCCAGAGGAAGAAGAAACCCCGAGGATCGTCTCAACAGACCCCGACACACTATCTCCTCCGGACCCGGGAACTCAGCAGCATGTCTCAAAATGGCGCTGCAGGGAGAAGTAATCCTCCTTCCCCTGCATCCTCGCCACGATATTTGCCAGAGCAAGCAGCTGAACTAAACCCTAATCGTGATTACACAGCTACCCTCACTAAAACTGACCTGGAAACTAGCCTGGAAGCTATGTACTCCAGGCTAGCAACTAAGTTCCAGACAGAGCTGCATAAAACCTCCCATACACTCTCCCAGGAGATTGCGGCCTTGGGCTCCAGAACAGAAAGGCTGGAAACCAAGCATGTTGAGCTGGCATTAGCTTACAATGACCTCACCAGAGAACATGAATCCCTAGCCTCAGCTTTCTCCCTGATACAGTCCCAAATCGAGGACCTCGACAATCGAAACCGACGCAATAATTTGTGCCTACGAGGTATCCCGGAATTGGAGACAGACCTCATTTCAACAGTGATCCGTCTATTTAAATCCCTTCTCCCAGACGTTGAATCAGAGGCCTTCAAATGCGATCGCATACATAGAACCCTCAGACCGAAACCGCCGGATGATAAACCCCCTAGAGATGTAGTTCTATGTATGAAGGACTTTCTGATTAAAGAGGATATCCTCAGAGCGGTACGAAACGAGCAACGCATCTTACTTGATGATCACACTATCCAAATCTACCCAGGCATTTCTCCTGCTACATTGGATAGGAGGCAGGTTACTACAGCTTTTTAATCCGCTCACATTCGCTATAAATGGGGCTTTCCCTTCAAACTGGTGATTCCCCACAACGGTACCACATTTTTTGCCACATCGCTCCTGAAAGGCCAGGAGGTCTTGGTAAAATTAGGCCTTCTTGAAGCCAAAATTATCCACCGGCCACCATCTACACCCAGACCCTCACCGATTTGGCACACTCCTTCAACCAGACGAGACAGAAGAAGGATCCAATACGACGTCGGGGATAGAAATGAGGAAATTTTTTGCTGATCATCTCGGCATTCACGACTCTAACAAGTTTTTCAGCAACCTGCACTTCGTTCCATATTTCATTGGCTCAGATGTTGGTCCCCTGGAGCCGCGACATGTTCACCCCACCCAGCCGTAGCCTCGCAAATTTTGACTTTTTCTTTCTTTTTTTTATTTTTCATCCCCATTTTACACATTTTGTTTTGCTATTACTGCAGACAAGCTCTTCTCTGTTCGTCATAGAACAGAGCTAAGGATGTCATTCTTTCATGATCTCCAGTGCATGGGTCTGGCGGCCCCCTTTGTTAGTTTTGAAGTACAAGGTTTTGCTACCCTCATTTCCCTGATGTTAAACCTCACTCAGTCTATAGAATTCTACAACATTCCCCGTGGTGATTAATTGCATATCACATAATGTGAAGGGTTTTAACTCCCCAGTTAAGAGGCGTAAAGCCTTTAACTTTTATAAGCAACTGGGTGCAAAAATTCTTCTCTTACAAGAGATGCATTTTGCTCACTCCTCACATCCTAAATTCCTCCCCAGAAATTTCCCTCAAGCTTTTTACTCTCTGCACCAATCGAAAAGTAGGGACGCCGCCATACTCCTGCACTCCTCCTTCCCTATGGAAGGCAAACAAGTATATAAAGATAAAGACAGTAGATTTGTTATTATTAAGGGTCTTATTCACAATAGAGAACTGACAATTGCTAGTATTTACGCCCCTAATGACTGCCCAGCCTCTTTTTTTAAATCCTTCTTTGACCGCCTTGCTCTTTATCCATCATCACATATGATCATAGGGGGGATTTTAATTTGTTGGCTAACCCCAATCTAGATAGATCCACCATGGCACCTTCCTCTAAATCCTTTCCTCGATCGCTCTCCAATGGCCTACTGGAACATCAACTGGTTGACAGCTGGAGAGTGCATAACATTGAAGCTAAAGAGTATACCTTTTACTCCCATCCTCATAATAGTTATGCGAGATTGGATTACATTTATACCACCCCCATTATTCTTGCTAATGCCACAGATGCTAGTATTCATCCCTGTACTTGGTCTGACCATCATGCAACTGCCTTCACTACTGAGTTTATTAGACTGGCTCCCACCACTCACTCATGGAGGTTAAACGAGGCACTCCTCTCAGATTTGGAGGTGGAAACTGAGGTAGCACAAGCTATAGAAGAATATTTTAACATTAATGCCATTCCGGAAACTCCCCTCTCCACGGTCTGAACTGCACATAAGGCGGTTTTAAGGGGCAAACTAATTAGTATAGCCTCGGCCCGGAACAAGAATTACAGACATAAAATTTTAGTCCTTACAAAAGAGCTGGATAGTCTTTATAAGGACACTAGCTCCCTTCATTTAGATTCTACTAAGCATGTGATAGATCAAAAAAGACTAGAATTAGACTCCATCTTAATGAAAAAAGTGGAAAAGGCTCTTCGATGGTCTAAAGCCAAATTTTTGCTCCACGAGGGCACCTCTTCTACTCTTTTCGCTCGCAAACTAAATCATTCTACCCGCCCTCCACATGTTTATAGACTAGCGACTCCCCCTGGTCATATTACTTCTCATCCTCAGGAGGTCCTTAAAATATTTGAACAATTTTACTCGACCTTACTGACGCCATCCCACCTAAGACCCTCACATTGTGAGGAAGCCTGGTTTCAAAATATCCCCATACCGAGCCTCACCCCCACACAACTAGAAAAACTGAATGCTCCCATTACACCTTCGGAGGTCATGAATGTAATAAAATCTTTAAAATCAGGATCTGTCCTGACGGATTCTCTTCTTTATACTACAAGAAATTTTCTGCCCCCCTTACTATCAGATTGGTTCACCTCTTTAATTGGGTATTGCAAGGCGGTAGTTTTCCCGAAGAGATGTTGTTAGCCAATATGTCCTTAATACCGAAACCGAACAAAAATCACACACTGCCCCAAAATTACAGACCCATATCTGTCATAAACAATGATCTTAAAATATTTAGTAGAATCCTAGCTGACAGACTGGCAAGTAAAATTCCCTCGCTTATATCCCCCTATCAGTCAGGTTTCATACCCCACAGACTCATCACTGATAACATACGCCTAGCAACTAATATAATACAGGATGCCAATTTGTTCTCGCGGATGCTCTTTATGCTTAGCCTAGATATACGAAAGGCATTTGATAGTGTCTCCTGGACCTATATCACCACTCTCTTACAACGGATGGGTTTCCATGGGGAATTTCTACAGGCTTTCCTGGCCCTCTATCGTAACCCTAAAATAAGGATCAAACTCCCTGGCTGTTGCTCGGGTTTCTTCAACCTGGGCAAGGGCACCAGGCAAGGGTGCCCTCTTTCCCCTTTGATCTTCGCTTTAGCACTCGAGCCCCTTGCAATAGCCATACTTCAAAACCCAGACATCTCTGGATATTCTAAGGGCCACTCGGAATACAAATTTGGTATGTACGCGGACGATGTTCTGATGTTCCTCAGTAACCTCTTAATTTCCTTACCAAACTTACTGCATACCCTATTGAAGTTTGCGGGGATCTCTGGCCTCTCGATTAATATGGCTAAATCGGTGGCCCTGCCGGTGGGTTTTTCACCGGAGGAATTACACCACCTCAAATTATCATATTCCTTTACATGGGCTGAATCACACATCTCGTACCTAGGTATTAACCTGACCGGAGATTTCTGAAAACTTTTTGACGTTAATTTTCCCCCAATGATAGCTAAACTGAAAGGGATCCTTAACCACTTTAATACAGGGCACTTAGACACCTTCCTGCCCAGACCAATTTTCAGCTTACAGCGCTGTCGCATTTTGAATGACAATTGCGCGGTCATGCTACACTGTACCCAAACTAAATTTTTATCATTTTGTTCCCACAAATAGAGCTTTCTTTTGGTGGTATTTGATCACCTCTGCGTTTTTTATTTTTTGCTAAACAAATAAAAAAAGAACGAAAATTTTGAAAAAAAATAAAGTTTTGCTTTTGTTTCTGTTAAAAAAAAATTGTAAATAAGTAAATTTTCTCCTATACTGATGGGCATTGATAAGGCGGCACTGACAGGCACTGATATGGCGGCACCGATGAGGTGGCACCAATGAGCAGGAACTGACGATGGGCACTGATATGTGGCACTGATGGGCACTAGTAGGCGGCATTGATGGGTGGCACTGATATGCAGCACTGACGGGCATTGATAGGCGGCACTGATGGGCACTTATGGGTGGCACTGGTTGGCACTGATGGGCACTGATAGGCGACACTGATGGGCACTGATAGGGTGGCACTGATAGGCAGCACTGATAGGCGGCACTGCTGGGTACTGATGGGCACTGATAGGTGGCACTGCTGGGCACTGATGGGCACTGATAGGCGGCACTGATGGGCACTAATGGCAGCACTGCTGGGCACTGATACGTGGCACTGATATGAGGCACTGATGGGCATCCCTGGTGGCACTAGCAGTGGTAGGCATTGGATTGGGCAGCTGCCTGGGCACAGATTGGCAGCTGCCTGGGCACATAGTGACATTTCTCTGGGGGTCTAGGGGCATACCTGATGGTCCAGTGTGGATGGCTTCCCTGGTGGTCCTGGGTGGCTTCCCTGGTGGTCCTGGGTGGGATCCGAGGGGGGGCTGTGCTGATAAACAATCAGCACAGACCCCCCCCCCCCGTCAGGAGAGCAGCCAATCGGCTCCCCTCTACTCGCGTCTGTCAGACATCCAGATTCCCTCAGTAATATTAATAGGCATTGCTAACTTGATGGAATTTCTATTTCGCTGTACCCAACTGTCATAAATACTGCATACTGCCTGTATTCTTTGCTCCTATTGACCTTATTGTCTTCATTTACCTATGTTTACTTTTATTACCTAATAAAAGCTTTTTGAAAACAAAATACATATATGTACACCGTCATGTCTGCTCAGCACGTACTCTACTGCAAGCTCTACATATATGTACACCGTCATGCCTTATCCAGCATGCTCTATTGCAATCTCTGCATATATGTACACCGTCATGTCTGCTCCAGCACGTTCTCTATTGCAATCTCTACATATATGTACAGTAGCATGTCTTCTCCATTACTTTCTCTACTGCAATTTCTACATATATGTACACCATCATGTCTGCTTCAGCACGCTCTACTGGAATTTCTACATATATGTACACCGTCATGTCTGCTCCAATACTTTCCCTACTGCAATCTCTACATATATGTACACCGTCATGTCTGCTCCAGCACGCTCTCTACTGCAATCTCTACATACATGTTCACCGTTATGTCTGCTCCAGCATGCTCTACAGCAATCTCTACATATATGTACACCATCATGTCTGCTCCAATACGTTCTCTACTGCAATCTCTACATATATGTACACCATCATGTCTGCTCCAATACGTTCTCTACTGCAATCTCTACATATATGTACACTATCATGTTGGCTCCAGCACGCTCTACTGCAATCTCTACATATATGTACACCACCATGTCTGCTCCAGTATCCTCTCAACTGAAATCTCTACATATATGTACATGTCATGTCTGCTCCAGCACGTTCTCTACTGCAATCTCTGCATATATGTACACTGTCATGTCTGCTACCATACGTTCTCTACTGCAATCACTACATACATGAACTCCATCATGTCTGCTCCAGCACGTTCTCTACTGCAATCTCTGCATATATGTACACTGTCATGTCTGCTCCAGCACGTTCTCTACTGCAATCACTACATATATGTACACTGTCATGTCTGCTACCATACGTTCTCTACTGCAATCTCTACATACATGAACTCCATCATGTCTGCTCCAGCACGCTCTACTGCAATCTCTACACATATGTACACTGTCATAAAAAAAAAGAAGAAATGATTCTGCGCAATATTTAAGTGGATAAACATGAAATAAATAACTATGAATAATGTGCATCCATGGACTTCACTGACAGTACCTACCAGAAACTACAACAATCTATCTACAACCCCCAATGCTATTATACATCAGTTTGAAGGTGAGAGTTCTGTGAGACCACACTCAGAAGACATTACCTGGAGGTTTAATAGGTCATTACACTACATTTTAACACCAGCCAGTTACTTATTAGAGGATCTTTCATCTTCCAAATCCTACATTTAAGAGACTCTCCATCCCATTGATGATTTTTTATGGACTTTATCACATTCATTATTCTACTGTGCACTTTTTATATAATATAATTGTTTATTTATGCATTTATTTGAATGTATTTCCATTTTTACCGTTACTGTGGCATTATCAGTATATTTGATTTCATTGCAGGGCTTTGCACATATTATAGCCTTTCTTTTTAGATATGAGGAGTTACAGCATCCGTTATATATGAGACAACCTTGTCCCTATAGTGAATGCCGTTTATGCCACATCATTCAGTATATTTTTATTTATAGATTTGTATGGTGTACACACTGGATGCACATTATTCATAGTTATTTATTTCACGTTTATCCACTTAAATATTGCGCAAAATCATTTCTTCTTTTTTTCACTTTTTAGTGTTGCTGTGAGCACTCAGATTTTGCTGCAATATATCCTATATATACAGTGGGGACAGAAAGTATTCAGACCCCCTTAAATTTTTCACTTTTTGTTATATTGCAGCCATTTGCTAAAATCATTTAAGTTAATTTTTTTCCTCATTAATGTACGCACAGCACCCCATATTGACAGAAAAACACAGAATTGTTGACATTTTTGCAGATTTATTAAAAAAGAAAAAATGAAATATCACATGGTCCTAAGTATTCAGACCCTTTGCTCAGTATTTAGTAGAAGCACCCTTTTGATCTAATACAGCCATGAGTCTTTTTGGGAAAGATACAACAAGTTTTTCACACCTGGATTTGGGGATCCTCTGCCATTCCTCCTTGCAGATCCTCTCCAGTTCTGTCAGGTTGGATGGTAAACGTTGGTGGAGCCATTTTTAGGTCTCTCCAGAGATGCTCAATTGGGTTTAAGTCAGGGCTCTGACTGGGCCATTCAAGAACAGTCACAGAGTTGTTGTGAAGCCACTCCTTTGTTATTTTAGCTGTGTGCTTAGGGTCATTGTCTTGTTGGAAGGTAAACCTTCGGCCCAGTCTGAGGTCCTGAGCACTCTGGAGAAGGTTTTCGTCCAGGATATCCCTGTACTTGGCCGCATTCATCTTTCCCTTGATTGTAACCAGTTGTCCTGTCCCTGCAGCTGAAAAACACCCCCACAGCATGATGCTGCCACCACCATGCTTCACTGTTGGGACTGTATTGGACAGGTGATGAGCAGTGCCTGGTTTTCTCCACACATACCGCTAGAATTAAAGCAAAAAAAATCTATCTTGGTCTCATTAGACCAGAGAATCTTATTTCTCACCATCTTGGAGTCCTGCAGGTATTTTGTTAGCAAACTCCATGTGGGCTTTTATGTGTCTTGCACTGAGGAGAGGCTTCTGTCGGGGCACTCTGCCATAAAGCCCCGACTGGTAGAGGGCTGCAGTGATGGTTGACTTTCTATAACTTTCTCCCATTGCCTGACTGCATCTCTGGAGCTCAGCCACAGTGATCTTTGGGTTCTTCTTTACCTCTCTCACCAAGGCTCTTCTCCCCCGATAGCTCAGTTTGGCCAGACGGCCAGCTCTAGGAAGGGTTATGGTCGTCCCAAACGTCTTCCATTTAAGGATTATGGAGGCCACTGTGCTCTTAGGAACCTTAAGTGCAGCAGAATTTTTTTGTAACCTTGGTCAAATCTGTGCCTTGCCACAATTCTGTCTCTGAACTCTTCAGGCAGTTCCTTTGACCTCATGATTCTCATTTGCTCTGACATGCACTGTGAGCTGTAAGGTCTTATATAGACAGGTGTGTGTAGCTTTCCTAATCAAGTCCAATCAGTATAATCAAACACAGCTGGACTCAAATGAAGGTGTAGAACCATCTCAAGGATGATCAGAAGAACTGGACAGCAACTGAGTTAAATATATGAGTGTCACAGCAAAGGGTCTGAATACTTAGGACCATGTGATATATCAGTTTTTCTTTTTTAATAAATCTGCAAAAATGTCAACAATTCTGTGTTTTTCTGTCAATATGGGGTGCTGTGTGTACATTAATGAGGAAAAAATGAATTTAAATGATTTTAGCAAATGGCTGCAATATAACAAAGAGTGAAAAATTTAAGGGGGTCTGAATACTTTCCGTCCCCAATGTATTAGATATATTTTTTTATATATATATAATTCAATATTTATAAGTTTTTATGTTCACTTTATCATCCGATCAGCGTAAAGGACACTTTATCACTGATTTTTAACACAATGTACACTGTCATGTCGGCCCCAGCATGCTCTACTGCAATTTCTATATATATGTACAACATCATGTCTGCTCCAATACTTTCTCTACTGCAATCTCTACATATATGCACACCATTATGTCTGCTCCAGCACGCTCTCTACTGCAATCTCTACATATATGTTCATCTCCATGTCTGCTCCAGCACGTTCTACAGCAATCTCTACATATATGTACACTGTCATGTCTGCTACAATACATTCTCTATTGCAATCTCTACATATATGAACACCATCATGTCTGCTCTAATACTTTCTATAATGCAATCTCTGCATATATGCACACCATCATTCCTGCTCCAGCACGCTCTCTACTGCATTCTCTACATATATGTTCACCTTCATGTCTTCTCCAGCACGCTCTACATCAATCTCTACATGTATGTACACCATCATGTCTGCTCCAGCACAAGCTTCTGCAATCTCTACACATATGTACACTGTCCTGTCTGCTCCAATACGTTCTCTACTGCAATCTCTACATATATGTACACCATCATGTCTGCTCCAGTATCCTCTCTACTACAAGCTCTACATATATGTACACCTTCATGTCTGCTCCAGCATGCTTGTAACGAGCCTCTGCTCGCTCGGTTCCACTCTCCCGACACTCCTCTGCTGCTATAGAATCAGATTGGAGATCGCAACGTCTGATGATTCAGTCATCCGATGCTCCGGTATTAGAACTACAGCTATGTGCCGTTCTAATCCAGTTGTGATAGCTCAGAACAAACACCAGGCAGGCTGTATGTAAGTTCAAACAGGGATCTCTCTTTATTGACAGGAATACAGTCTCTTTTATACAGTAAAAGAGGGGGTGCATACCTCCTGCTCATATTACTCTAACAATACACCTGTAACCTAATTAACCTAATTAACATGAGCTAGTTTACTAACATGACCTTTTGCCCAGACTTGTGGTCACCGAGCTTCACACAGTACATTATACATTATCATAAGTACAACCACAGGACATTTTCACAATAGCAGGAGCTAATTACAATTAACAATACAAACAGTGTTCTCCCCCTCTTCAGCCTGGTCATCAACACTTATAGTAGGAGTAGACTGTTCATCTCCTAGCCAATCCTGGAGGCTAATATGATCAGCTCACTCAATGAACATGTTGAGTTCAGAATCAAATAAACCAATAATAGTCTTTACATATATATCCTGGGAGATATTGGGGATAAATATTACTGTCCCATTTTAAGCAATCCAAGACATACCCTCCAAGTCCCCATTTCCCATATGGCATACACAGGGTCCCCAGAGTCTGTGTGTCCAGGGGGACCAGGACCCAAATCCACAGTAATACCACCTCAAGAGTCCCCAGGCATACAGCTCACAAAGAGCACTGTTCCCCCAAATGCCAGGGCCCATAATCGGTCAGCAAGGCTTGCATTCAGTCCCCTCCAACAGCCTCTATCCCAGGTGAGTCTGTCACAATGCTCTACTGCAATTTATACATATATGTACACTGTCATGCCTGCTCCAATAAATTCTCTACTGCAATCTTTACATATATGTACACCAATATGTCTGCTCCAGCACGCTCTTCTGCAATCTCTACATATATGTACACCATCATGTCTGCTCCAGCACGCTTTCTTTTGCAATCTCTACATATATTTACACCGTCATGTCTGCTCCAGCATTGTCTACTGCAATTTCTACATATATGTACACTGTCATGTCTGCTGGAGCACGCTCTACTGCAATGTCTACATATATGTACACCAGCATGTCTGCTCTAATACATTCTCTACTGCAATTTCTACATATATATACACCATCATGTCTGCTCCGGCATGCTCTACTTTAATTTCTACATATATGAAACCCTTCATGTCTTCTCTAATATGTTCTCTACTGCAATCTCTACATATATGTACACCATCATGTCTGCTCCAGCACGCTCTCTACTACAATTTCTACATATATGTACACCAGCATGTCTGCTCCAGCATGCTCTCTACTGCAATTTCTACATATATGTACACCAGCATGTCTGCTCCAATACGTTCTCTAGTGCAATCTCTACATATATGTACACAGTCATTGCTGCTCCAGCATGCTCTACTGCAATTTCTACATATACGTACACAGTCATGCCTGCTCCAGCAAGCTATACTGCTATTTCTACATATATGTGTACCATCATGTCTGCTCCAGCACGCTCTCTACTGCAATCTCTGCATATATGTACATCATCATGTCTGCTCTAGCACGTTCTCTATTGCAATCTCTACATATATGTACACCGTCATGTCTGCTCCAGCATGCTCTACTGCAATTTCTACATATATCATACTTACCAACTGTCCCAAATTTCCCGGGACATTTCCGGGATTTAGACTCTTTTCCCGATTTTATTGATTCCCAGGAAATGTCCCAAGAAATCGTTTTTTTCACGATCTTTCACCGCTGCCTCCCGCCGCTAGAGGTCCTCGGCTGGTGAAGACTCCGTTGGCTGACATTTTTAAGAAGACCATGAACACGGCTGGGTAGCTACAATAGAGACGGAGCTCCTTTTTACCTGTGTCACACCTACAAATGCATGCCCCACCCCCTAATTATTATAAGACTCTGCCTTCAGCCAAAAAAGTGTCCCAAAATGTTTTTTTACAATGTTGGCAACTATGCATATATGTACACGGCATGTCTGCTTCAATACATTCTCTACTGCAATCTACATATATGAACACCATCATGTCTGCTCTAATACAATCTCTATTGCAATCTCTACATATATGTACACTGTCGTGCCTGCTCCAGTACGCTCCCTAATGCAATCTCTACATATATGTACACTGTTATTTCTGCTCCAGCATGCTCTACTGCAATTTCTACATATATGTACACTGTCGTGTCTGCTTCAGCATGCTCTACTGCAATTTTCTACATATATGTACACCATCATGTCTGCTCTAATACTTTCTCTAATGCAATCTTCACATATATGCACACCGTCATGCTCTCTACTGCAATCTCTACATATATGTACACTGTTATGTCTGCTCCAGCATGCTCAGTGGCAATCTCTACATATATGTACACCATCATATCTGCTCCAGCACGAGCTTCTGCAATCTCTACATATATTTAGTTCACACTGGTGCGACACAACAGCTGTCCTACTTTGGATCCGACTTTGCCCTGCGACTTGAAGCCGACATACGTCCAACTTTCAATTAATGGGGATCCGACTAGGATCCACGCCAATACCAGGCACTGTATTTGGTTTGAATCTTGAGGGGGAACTCCATGCCAAATTTTAAATAAAAACAGGCATGGGTTTCCCCTCCAAGAGCATACCAGGCCCTTGGGTCTGGTATGGATTTTAAGGGGCACCCCCTACGCCAAAAAAACGGCGTGGGGGTCCCCCCAAATCCATACCAGACCCTTATTCGAACATGCAGCCCGGCTGGTCAAGAATGAGGGTGGGGACAAGCGAGCGCCCCCCTCCTGAACCGTACCAGGCTGCATGCCCTCAACATGGGGGGGTGGGTGCATTGGGGCAGGGGGGCGCCCTGCGGCACCTTGTCCCTGTGTTGATGAGGACAAGGGCCTCTTCCCAACAACTCTGGCCCTTGGTTGTCGGGGTCTGCAGGCGGGGGGCTTATCGGAATCTGGGAGTCCCCTTTAATAAGGGGGACCCCGGCCTCCCACCCTATGTGAATGAATATGGGGTACATCGTACCGCTACCCATTCACCTAGGAAAAAAGTGTCAATAAAAAAACACACTAGACAGGTTTTTAAAATAATTTATTAGGCAGCTCCGGGGGTCTTCTTCTGACTTTGGGGGTCTCTTCCTTCTTCTCCGTGGTGTCTTTCTTCTTCTCCACGCTCTCCGACCTCTTCGCCGCGCTCTCTGGTTCTTCTCCTGCTCTCTGGTATCTTCTGCCGGGCTCCTCCGCTATCTTCTGCTCTTTTGCCCGCTCTTTTGCTAGCGGTGGCCCGGTCTTCTCCGCCGTCTTCTTCCCTTGGGCATCTCCTAACAGTATCTGTCCCAGCATTATGAATCAGCCACTATTCCAATATGGCAAATCCAGGGTCCCCAGAGTCTGTGTGTCCTGGGGGACCAGGACCCGAATCCACAGTAATACCACCTCAAGGGTCCCCAGGCATACAGCACACAAAGAGCACCGTTCCCCCAAATGCAAGGGCCCCCGATCGATTGCCAAGAGGCTAGCATACAGTCCCCTCCAAAAGTCTCTTTCCCGGCTAGGTCTGTCACATTTCTCCCCTTTCGGCAGGAGACTAACACAGGAGGAGACCCCAGACGGGTTGACTCCGAAGTTAGTCAGTAGTTCCAGTCCTCTAATGCCTGTACCCACACAGTACCCCAAACAAATTGTTCCAAACAAAGCATTACTCACCCAGCCAACCTCTCCCTCTCTCAGAGAACATATCTGCCGCTGGGGAGAGGCCTGGACTGGCCCTTCTCCCTGGAGTCCTTTCTGCTGCTGGAGAGAAGACAGGGTGTCTGGGCTCACTCCGTCATGCTGTTGGGGATCTGGGCCGACTGCCCAGCATCCCTGGGGTATACAGGTGGAGACTGAAGTCCCATCCACCTTCACAGGACATCCATCCTCTGTTAGTTGAGGGCAGAGTCCAGCAGTACTCGGCCTTGTTGCCAGCCCTTCTGCTGGAAACCCCACACCATCTGCTCTGGCTAACTGTTGGGGAGGGACGATGAACACCTCCTCTCCCTTCTCCCCCTATATCCTGCTCTGCTGCTGGGAAGTGACCACTTCCTTCTCACCCTGAGCCTCCGGAATCGCCACAGGTGTAGGGCAGAAATCTTGGACCCTCTGTCTGGTTGCCAGCGCTTCAGCTGGGGAAGTTCCTTGTGACTTCACAGATACTTCTGTTGGTGCTAGGCAGAGCACAGTGAAGTTTGGCCCTAATAACAGCTCCTCTTCTGCTGGAGGCTCACCAGGTTGTTCTTCCTCAGCAGAAAAGTCTATCAAATCCCCTGTCTCTGCAACTGGTGTCTGGGGATAAAGGTTTACCATCTCCTCTCCGTGGAACCCAGAAGATGCTATCAGTGCTGGGCAGAGCACAGCAAAGTTTGGCCCTAATAACAGCTCTTCTTCTGCTGGAGGCTCACCAGGTTGTTCTTCCTCAGCAGAAAAGTCTATCAAATCCCCTGCCTCTGCAACTGGTGTCTGGGGATAAGGGTTCACCATCTCCTCTCCGTGGAACCCAGAAGATGCTATCAGTGCTGGGCAGAGCACAGTAAAGTTTGGCCCTAATAACAGCTCTTCTTCTGCTGGAGGCTCACTAGGTTGTTCTTCCTCAGCAGAAAAGTCTATCAAATCCCCTGTCTCTGCAACTGGTGTCTGGGGATAAAGGTTCACCATCTCCTCTCTGTGGAACCCAGAAGATGCTATCAGTGCTGGGCAGAGGTTAGCAGAGCTCTGCCCTGTTGTCAGCACTTCAGGTTTGGGGACAGCAATCTTCAGATTTTCCACTGCCGATTCTCTGGCATTCTGCTGGACAGGCACATTCCTCCATCCAAGATCATCCAATGCAGAAACAGGTTCATCAAGATCAGTCAGCACTTGCTGCATCTGCCATAAGACCTCCGCCTCCATTGCTGCGGGTGCAGATTGGCAAAGCACACCGTTACTCTGCCACATTGTCAATTCTTCAGCCAGGATTTCAGAGTTGTCAACTGGTATTTCATGATAGTCCCAGGCAAAGGGAGCCCCACCCTGCTGCTGAGCACAGTCTAACAGCTGTTTGTAGGCAATCTCCAACTCCCATTCCTGAACGGCCAGAAACTCCAAATCTTCCAGTGCCCAGTGCACTTCTGAGACATTCAGTCTCCGCTCTCTGTGCTCCATTATTTCCTCCAAACGCCACTCCCGATCACTTCCAAAGTCAGGGTCCCTGGACAGCCTCCAGTATAACAATCCCAGGCCATTGTAGTCAAAGCCTTCCTGGGGCTGTCATCCGCTGTCCATGGGCACACTTGGGCTACATACCACTGGAGGGCTCTGTAGCTCTCGTCCAACCGCATTTCTGCCCGGATCAGCCTGCTTAATGTGGCTGTCCACTCCTGGTTCGGCTGTTCCCCCAAAAACAGCATTCACACTTCATACTGCGACCAGTACCTTACATGGATGGAAGGGAGAACTTTTCCCTGGTGTCGCTGCTGACGGGCTAGCGCTTCCTTCCAGAGTTCACATCGGATAGAATCAAACCATCCTAGCAGGACCTGCTCTGATACTGGTCCTCTGTGCTGTATCTCCTTCTCTCGCAACCTCCTTCTGAATTCCTCATCCATGGTGGCTGGTATCTCTCCTCTCCTGCTATCCTGCTACCTTGGATCCGGGTGATGGTTTGGATGTGTTCACGGCAAGGAAGCACTATCCCACCATTCCCTCCATGGCTCTCAAGTAAGTCTTTCAGCGTGGCTCTCCTGCAGGCTGGTTTGGAGTGTCCCAGTAACTGGAGAGCAAATCCCACTGCTGCCAACCAATGTAACGAGCCCCTTTGCTCGCTCGGTTCCACTCTCCCGACACTCCTCTGCAGCTATTGAATCAGATTGCAACGTCTGATGGTTTGGTCATCCAATGCTCCGGGACTAGAACCACAGCTCTGTGCCGTTCTAGTCCAGTTGTGATAGCTCACAACAAACACCAGGCAGGCTGTATGTAAGTTCAAACAGGAATCTCTTTTATTGCAAAATACAGGCTTTTATACACTAAAAGTGGAGGTGCAGACCTCCTGCTCATATTACTCTAACAATACAGCTGTAACCTAATTAACCTAATTAACATGAGCTAATTAACTAATCCCTTTAGACAGCCTAGATGACTCAGACATGACCGTTAGGCCAGACTGGCCGTCTTGTAGTTCAGAAAATCCAATCAACATTATCACAATCAACATAGACTCTTCTTCACACAATAGCAGAGTTAATTAACACAAATAACAATGGGGATCTAATGACTCTTAGATCCCATAGTAGACTTATTTACAATACACATTTTAGCAGACAATAGACAGACAGGTGTTGGAATTTACATCAGCATCTCCTAACAATATCTGTCCCAGCATTATGAATCAGCCACTATTCCAATATGGCAAATCCAGGGTCCCCAGAGTCTGTGTGTCCTGGGGGACCAGGACCCGAATTCACAGTAATACCACCTCAAGGGTCCCAGGCATACAGCTCACAAAGAGCACCGTTCCCCCAAATGTAAGGGCCCCCGATCGATCGGCAACAGGCTAGCATACAGTCCCCTCCAAAAGTCTCTTTCCCGGCTAGGTCTGTCACATCCCTCTTCCCTTCTTCCGATGTTGACACGACACTCTCTCCCACTGTAATGACCCCACCCCTTATGACGTCACAGTCCCATCATGCCCTGGGACTGTGACATCATAAGGGGCGGAGTCACCGGGTGACATCACCCGGTGACCAACCTCATCCCTATATAAGTCGTTGCAGACCGCGCACACGACATTACAGTGGGAGAGAGCTTTGTGCCAACATCGGAAAAAGAGAAGAGGGAAGAAGACGGCGGAGAAGACCGGGCCACTGCTAGAAAAAGAGCGGGCAAAGAGCAGAAGATAGCGGAGGAGCCAAGCAGAAGATACCGGAGAGCGGGAGAAGAACCAGAGAGCACGGAGAAGAGGCCAGAGAGCGCAGAGAAGAAGGAAGATACCCCCGAAGTTGGAAGAAGACCACCGACCTGCCTAATAAATTACTTTAAAAACCTGTCTAGTTTTATGGACACTTTTTTCCCCTAGGTGAATGAGTGGGGGTACGATGTACCCCATACTCATTCACATAGGGTGGGGGGCTGGGATCTGGGGGCCCCCTTATTAAAGTGGGCTCCCAGGTTCTGATAAACCCTCCACCCGCAGACCCCAACAACCAACGGCCAGGGTTGTCCGGAAGAGTCCCTTGTCTTCATTAACATGGGGACGAGGTGCTTTGGGGGGGCGCAGGGCTCCTCCCTGCCCCAAAGCACTCACTCCCCCTTGTTGAGGGCATGTGGCCTGGTACGGTTCAGGATGGGGTGCTCGCTCGTCCCCATCCCCTTTCCTGACCGGCCGGGATGCGTGCTCGGATAAGGGTCTGGTATGGATTTGGGGGGACCCCCACACCATTTTTTCAGCGTAGGGGGTTCCCCTTTAAAATCCATACCACACCCAAGGGCCTGGTATGCTCTTGGAGGGGGAACCCATGCCATTTTTTTATTTAAAATTTGGAGGAGGAGTTCCCCCTCAAGATCATCTGAGCACAAGTCGCATTCAAAAGTCGGATCATGCAAGACAGCGTTCTGACTTTGATCCAACTTCGATGATAGTCAATGGGCTGAAGTAGGATCAAAGTCGGACCAAAGTAGTACAGGGAGCATTTTCAAAGTCGGACCGACTTGTGTCGGACCAGTTAGGATGGCTCCCATAGGGAAACATTGATTTTCACACGTCATGCGAAATGAGCTTCCAATGTCGGACTGTTTGTCGCACTAGTGTGAACCCAGCCTTGCACTGTCATGTCTGCTCCAATACGTAATCAGTATAATCAAACACAGCTGGACTCAAATGAAGGTGTAGAACCATCTCAAGGATGATCAGAAGAACTGGACAGCACCTGATTTAAATATATGAGTGTCACAGCAAAGGGTCTGAATACTTAGGACCATGTGATATTTCAGTTTTTCTTTTTTAATAAATCTGCAAAAATGTCAACAATTCTGTGTTTTTCTGTCAATATGGGGTGCTGTGTGTACATTAATGAGGAAAAAAAATGACCTTAAATGATTTTAGCAAATGGCTGCAATATAACAAAGAGTGAAACATTTTTTTTTTTTTTTTTAGTAGGTGAGGTTGAAAAAAGACACAAGTCCATCAAGTCCAACCTATGTGTGTGATTATGTGTCAGTATTATATTACATATCCCTGTATATTGCGGTCATTCAGGTGATTATCTAATAGTTTCTTGAAGCTATCAATGCTCCCCGCTGAGACCACCGCCTGTGGAAGGGAATTCCACATCCTTGCTGCTCTTACAGTAAGGAACCCTCTACGTAGTTTAAGGTTAAACCTCTTTTCTTCTAATTGTAATGAGTGGCCACGAGTCTTATTAAACTCTCTTCTGCGAAAAAATTTTATCCCTATTGTGGGGTCACCAGTACAGTATTTGTAAATTGAAATCATATCCCCTCTCAAGCGTCTCTTCTCCAGAGAGAATAAGTTCAGTGCTCGCAACCTTTCCTCATAACTAAGATCCTCCAGACCCTTTATTAGCTTTGTTGCCCTTCTTTGTACTCGCTCCAATTCCAGTACGTCCCTCCTGAGGACTGGTGCCCAGAACTGGACAGCATACTCCAGGTGTGGGCGGACCAGAGTCTTGTAGAGCGGGAGAATTATCGTTTTATCTCTGCAGTTGATCCCCCTTTTAATGCATGCCAATATTCTGTTTGCTTTATTAGCAGCAGCTTGGCATTGCATGCCAAGGGATCTGAATACTTTCTGTCCCCACTGTATGGATACTGTCATGTCTGCTCCAGCACGCGCTCTACTGCAATCTCTACATATATGTGCAACGCCATGTCTGCTCCAGCATGCTCTACTGCAATCTCTACACATGTGTACACCAACATGTCTGCTCCAGCGTGCTCTACTGCAGTTTCTACATATATGTACACCATCATGTCTGCTTCATTATGCTCTCTACTGCAATCTCTTCATATATGTACACCAATATGTCTGCTCCAGCATGTTCTCTACTGCAATCTCTACATATGTACACCGTCATGTCTGCTCCAGCATGTGTAGCTGCAGTCTGCTCCAGCACACTCTCTATTGCAATCTCTACATATATGTACACCATCATATCTGCTCCAGCACATTGTCTACTGCAATCTCTACATATATGTACACCGTCATGTCTGCTCCAGCACTCTCCACTGCAATCTCTACATATATGTACGCCGTGCATCATATCTGCTCCAGCACGTTTTCTACTGCAATCTCTATATATGTACACCGTCATGTCTGCTCCAGCACGTTCTCTACTGCAATATTTACATATATGTACACCATCATGTCTGCTCCAGCTCACACTACTGCAATTTCTACATATATCTACACTATGATGTCTGCTCCAATACGTTCTCTACTGCAATCTCTACATATATGTACACTGTCATGTCTGCTCCAGCACGCTCTACTGCAATCTCTACATATATGTACATCGTCATGTCTTCTCCAGCACGCCCTCCTGCAATCTCTACATATATGTCTGCTCCAGCATGTTCTCTACTGCAATCTCCACATATATGTACACCATCATGTCTGCTCCAGCACGTTCTCTACTGCAATCTCTACATATAGGCACA
The DNA here is from genome assembly GCA_037952835.1 of Lithobates septentrionalis. Lineage (NCBI taxonomy): Eukaryota > Metazoa > Chordata > Amphibia > Anura > Ranidae > Lithobates > Lithobates septentrionalis. The sequence goes on along the minus strand of JBBDGP010002067.1, from coordinate 2,298,816 downwards.
CCGTCATGTCTGCTCCAGCACACTCTACTGCAATCTCTACATTTATGTACACCGTCATGTCTGCTCCAGCACGCTCTACTCCAATCTCTATATATATGTACACCGTCATGTCTGCTCCAGCATGTTCTCTACTGCAGTCTCTACATATATGTACACCATCATGTTTGCTCCAGCACATTCTCTACTGCAATCTCTACATTTATGTACACCGTCATATCTGCTCCAGCATGCTCTACTCCAATCTCTATATATATATATGTACACCATCATGTCTGCTCCAGCATGTTCTCTACTGCAGTCTCTACATATATGTACACCATCATGTTTGCTCCAGCACATTCTCTACTGCAATCTCTACATATATGTTGTAATGAGCCCCTGCTCACTCGGTTCCACTCTCCCGACACTCCTCTGCTGCTATAAGATCAGAGTGCAGATCGCAACGTCTGATGGTTCAGTCATCCGATGCTCCGGGACTAGAACTACAGCTATGTGCCGTTCTAATCCAGTTGTGTAGCTCAGAACAAACACCAGGCAGGCTGTATGTAAGTTCAAACAAGGATCTCTTTTATTGAAAAATACAGGCTCTTTTATACAATAAAAGAGGAGGTGCGTACCTCCGGCTCATATTACTCTGAACATACACCTGTGACCAGAAACCTAATTAACATGGCCTAATTAACTAATCCCTTTAGACAGCCTAGATGACTCAGACATGACCTTTAGGCCAGACTGGCCGTCTTGTAGCTCAGAAAACCCAATCAACATTATCACAATAGCAGAGTTAATTAACACAAACAACAATGGGGATCTAATGACTCTTAGATCCCATACTAGAGACTTATTTACAATACACATTCTAGCAGGCAACAGACAGACAGGTGGCTGGAATTTACATCAGCGTCTCCTAACAGTATCTGTCCAAGCATTATGAATCAGCCACTATTCCTAATATGGCAAATCCAGGGTCCCCAGAGTCTGTGTGTCCTGGGGGACCAGGACCCGAATCCACAGTAATACCACCTCAAGGGTCCCCAGGCATACAGCTCACAAAGAGCACCGTTCCCCCAAATGCCAGGGCCCATGATCGATCGGCAAGAGGCTAGAATTCAGTCCCCTCCAAAAGTCTCTCTCCCAGCTAGGTCTGTCACATTTCTCCCCTTTCGGCATGAGAGTAACACAGGAGGAGACCCCAGACAGTTTGACTCCGAAGTTAGTCAGTAGTTCCAGTCCTCTAATGCCTGTACCCACACAGTACCCCAAACAAATTGTTCCAAACAAAGCATTACTCACCCAGCCAACCTCTGCCTCTCTCAGAGAACATATCTGCCGCTGGGGAGAGGCCTGGACTGGCCCTTCTCCCTGGAGTCCTTTCTGCTGCTGGAGAGAAAACAGGGTGTCTGGGCTCACTCTGTCATGCTGTTGGGGATCTGGGCCGACTGCCCAGCATCCCTGGGGTATACAGGTGGAGACTGAAGTCCCATCCACCTTCACAGGAAATCCCTCCTCTGCTAGTTGAGGGCAGAGTCCAGCAGTACTCGGCCCTGTTGCCAGCCCTACTGCTGGAAACCCCACACCATCTGCTTCGGCTAACTGTTGGGGAGGGAGGCTGACTGCCCCGCCTCCCTGGGACTCTGTAGTTGTTGCCGGTGCTGGGCAGAGGTTGGTAGCACTCTGCCCTGTTGCCAGCACTTCTGCTGGGAACTCTGCATCCTCCGCTCCAGCTAACCATTGGGGCAGGAGGCTGACTTCCTCCACTCCCAAACTGTGTAGCTGCCATTGGGGAGGTGAGCCAACTGCTTCCTTTTCCATTCCCTCATCTGGATGTGGGGATGATATGTCTGTGGTACTGTCTCCCAAGTGCATGGATCTTTGCTGGGGAGGAAAGACCACTTCCTCCACCCTGTCCAACTGTTGGGGAGGGACGACAAACACCTCCTCTCCCTTCTCCCCCTGTATCCTGCTCTGCTGCTGGGAAGTGACCACCTCCTTCTCACCCTGAGCCTCTGGAACTGCCACAGGTGTAGGGCAGAGATCTTGGAGCCTCTGTCCGGTTGCCAGCGCTTCAGCTGGGGAAGTTCCTTGTAACTTCACAGATACTTCTGTTGGTGCTGGGCAGAGCACAGTGAAGTTTGGCCCTAATAACAGCTCTTCTTTTGCTGGAGGCTCACCAGGTTGTTCTTCCTCAGCAGAAAAGTCTATCAAATCCCCTGTCTCTGCAACTGGTGTCTGGGGATAAAGGTTCACCATCTCCTCTCCGTGGAACCTAGAAGATGCTATCAGTGCTGGGCAGAGGTTAGCAGAGCTCTGCCCCATTGTCAGAACTTCAGCTTTGGGGATAGCGATCTCCAGATTTTCCACTGCCGATTCTCTGGCATTCTGCTGGACAGGCACATTCCTCCATCCAAGAACATCCAATGCAGAAATAGGTTCATTAAGGTCAGTCAGCACTTACTGCATCCGCCATAAGACCTCCGCCCCCATAGCTGCAGGGGCAGGTTGGCAAAGCACACTGTTACTCTGCCACATTGTCAACTCTTCAGCCAGGATTTCAGAGTTGTCAACTGGTATTTCCTGATAGTCCCAGGCAAAGGAAGCCCCACCCTGCTGCTGAGCAGAGTCTAGCAGCTGTCTGTAGGCAATCTCAAGCTCCCATTCCTGAACGGCCAGAAACTCGAAATCTTCCTGTGCCCAGTGTACTTCTGAGACATTCTGTGCTCCATTATTTCCTCCAAACGCCACTCCTGATCACTCCCAAAGTCAGGGTCCCCGGACAGCCTCCAGTATAACAATCCCAGGACATCGTAGTCAAAGCCTTCCGTGGGGCTGTCATCCAATGTCCACGGGCACACTTGGGCTACATACCACAGGAGGGCTCTGTAGCTCTCGTCCAACCGCATTTCTGCCTGGATCAGCCTGCTTAACTCTGCTGTCCACTCCTGGTTCGGCTGTTCCCCCAATAACAGCATTCGCACTTCATACTGTGACCAGTACCTTACATGGATGGAGGGGAGAACTTTTCCCTGGTTTCGCTGCTTAGGGGCTAGCGCTTCCTTCCAGAGTTCGCAGCAGATAGAATCAAACCATCCTAGCAGGACCTGCTCTGATACTGGTCCTCTGTGCTGTATCTGCATCTCTCGCAACCTCCTTCTTAATTCCTCATCCATGGTGGCTGGTATCTCTCCTCTCCTGCTATCTGGACCTTGGATCCAGGTGATGATTTGGATGTGTTCACGGCAAGGAAGCACGATCCCACCATTCCCTCCACGGCTCTCAGGTAAGTCTTTTTCAGCGTGGCTCTCCTGCAGGCTGGTTTGGAGTGTCCCAGTAACTGGAGAGCAAATCCCACGGCTGCCAACCAATGTAACGAGCCCCTTTGCTCGCTCGGTTCCACTCTCCCGACACTCCTCTGCTGCTATAGAATCAGATTGCAGATCGCAACATCTGATTGTTCGATCATCCAATGCTCCGGGATTAGAACTACAGCTATGTGCCGTTCTAACTCAGTTGTGATAGCTCAGAACAAACACCAGGCAGGCTGTATGTAAGTTCAAACAGGAATCTCTCTTTATTGACAAATACAGGCTCTTTTATACAATAAAAGAGGAGGTGCGTACCTGTGACCAGAAACCTAATTAACATGGGCTAATTAACTAATCCCTTTAGACAGCCTAGATGACCTTTAGGCCAGACTGGCCGTCTTGTAGCTCAGAAAACCCAATCAACATTATCACAATAGCAGAGTTAATTAACACAAACAACACTTACTGCAATCTCTACATTTATGTACACCATCATGTCTGCTCCAGCACGCTCTACTCCAATCTCTACATATATGTACACCATCATGATTGCTCCAGCACATTCCCTACTGCAATCTCTACATATATGTACACCGTCATGTCTGCTCCAGCAAGCTGTACTGCAATTTCTACATATATGTACTGTTGTGGAAATTTTATTATATGTGTTTTATGGATTGTTGTCATCTGTCTCCCTGTTTCTGATTTAACCAAGGTGTGCTCTAGCAGAGCGCTCTTGGGTTGAATCGGGACCAGCAGTAACACCATCAGTATGAAAACCTTCTCATGGACTTGAAGACGTGTTCTCTGTGTGTGGGCGTTTGCCGGTTTGTAAGTATCAAGCGCAATGCGCTGGGCTTCCTGCCTTTAAATGTCTATCCACATTACAGAAGCGATGTCCGCATAATAAGAGAAACATATTATTATATGTCTGTGTCTGGCTCTGCTATCACTTTTGGATACGTATCTGCTTTAATAAGAGGGCATTAATATCTGCCTTGTTAATATACTTGTACCGTATATTGACAACACCAGTAGCAATGTCCCTGCAGATCTTCTCAAGCCTGTAAGAATAAGTAGAATGATTTTACTAGAAACTGGTTACTCTGAGCAGTATTGAATAGGCTCCATGCTGACTAAGATGGTGGATGTGGTTGGGCGGAGAGCAGTGTACATTCCTTAAGTGTATGAGACTTGTGCACTTCTCCCTCCCACTCCTGTGGATGCCCTCCCCTTTAGTGTCATTTGCTGTGTAGTTTATTTTCCTGTGTAATGTCTTTTTCTGTGTAGTGTCATTTCCTGTGATGTCATTTCCTGTGTTATCATTTTGTATGGAGGAAGCGATTGGCTGTTGGGGCCATGATTTCCTGTTTGTCACTTCCTTTTGTTGTCCATTAATAAAAGCCAAGATCCTCTGCCCAGGAGAGGCAGATGAAGGAACGATGGAGCTAAGATGGTGACTATATCTGTTTACTGGGGGAAATGTGGCAGACAGGGGTTTATTGAGATGCATTTTACTGAAAATTTGGAAGGGCGCTTAGTAGCACAAAAGAGTATGGTGGTTTATCCACGACAGTTAAGATGGCAGGCCATTGTAGGAGTGAACAGAACCTCCATCACATTGGATCTCTTTCCCATGCTTTAGGTAGGTTCTGCTTTGCAAAAGAACATATTTTTTGGTATAATGCCGGGATTTTATGTTTGTTATGTGTAAGTAACCGTATGTTGTATAATAAGTTTGTGATGTATATGAGAAATAGAAATGGATGAATTGTGATTACAAGTAGGATGCATGAGTCTTGTAGATTGTTCTAACTGACTCAAGACACATATGATTTGTATTGAAGTCATTTTTAAATGATTTTGTAGAAACCTTTTGGTTTGAAAATGGCTGCTGCATATTCAAGTGGCCATGTGGCTGACGGGTAAGGGTGGCCATGTATTGTTGGAAGGCACTTACAATGAGAGCTGTTTTTGAATGAGCTACGCCCTGTGGATGGTCCCAGGTTCCTGGGTAATAGCATGGGGGAGCTCTATTGTTAGCTGTTTGTATTTCTCAAAGTTTTGTTTCTTAGAAGCTGACATGATCTTTATTTGGGAACAAGAGTGTAAGTTTGAATCCGTGTTATTCTGTGTTTTATGTAATGTTGGCTGTTGGAGGGGCGTGGCCAGCAGCCGAGGCAATAGCAACTTGAAGAGAGAGCTCCGTGTGAATCCAGAGCAATCCAGCGACTAAAAGCGACGCCAGAAGGCACTGTGAGGAGTTACAACTTGCCTAATAGCTCAGCTACCATCCACCATCAAGATTTTTAAAAGAAAGCCTGAGCGGGGCCCAAAAAAGCTGACTGATTTCTTCAGCCTAGAAGTTCCTGGGCCTCAAGATTGCACCGAGGCCTACAACTTGTGGCGCAGCTGCAGCGGTGGAATATCACCCAAGAAATACGGCCAGTATCAGGCATCATCCCCAGAATACAGCAGCAGACCCTCCCTGGAAGCATCCCCTGTACAGAGCCCACAGAAAGCGTCACAAAAGAGGTCGGAAGAGCACAGATATTCAGGTGAGCAGGGGGAACATGATACCTCACAGGACAGTACTAGAGAGTTTATAGAACAAATGCATGATTTTCCCACCCTGGATCAGCCATTAACTGACACTTTAATGAAGGAAATGCTAGTGACTTTAAGGAGCTCAATACACAGGGATTTGAAGGAATGCACAAGTAACTGAAGTAACTGCCATAGGGGACAGAGTCTCCCATACTGAGGACAAGATGGGGGAGTTTGCTACGACCCATAATTAACTTGCTGATGCATATAATGAGGCGGAGGATGAGATACAGGCGATCAAAAAGAAAATGGCAGGCTTAGAGGACTGTTCCAGAAGAAACAACATTAAACTGAGAGGGGTGACTGAATCTATCATGCCTGCGGACTTTAGAAAGTATGTCCAGCAATTTATATCTGTATTGTTGCCAGAGACACCAGAGGGGGAGGTGATTGTAGATTATGCACAACGCTTGCCTAAACCAAAGCACTTACCAGACAAGGTGCCTAGAGATGTCATAGCACGTATACATTTCTTTCATGTAAAGGAGGACCTGATGAAATACACCAGGAAAAAACTTCCCCCTACCTGAAACCTATGCGGACATATCTGTATACTCTGACATCTCGCAACATACCATGCAGGCCCGCAGAAACCTGGCTACATTGACAAAGCTATTTCAAAACCACAAAATACCTTACACTTGGGGATTTCCAACCAAAATTATTGTCACAAGAGATAACAAAACCTATGCTATTACCAATCTGGAAAATGGATTGAAGCTGACCGGACAGTGACAGCTTCTTCCGGATGAAGAGGAAGCCCCCACACCATCACCTTCTCACAAAATCTCCCCGGAGTGGCAAAAAGTCAAACCAGGGAGATAATGGAGGAATATCCTATCTGCGCTTAAATTTACAAGTTATGCGCTGCGCTTGGGTGACCCCAAAAACAAAATGAATAATAACCAACTCTGTGCTTACTAGTGCGATAATATTAAATACAAATAATATGAATGTTGAATAAATAAAAAAGGTGTGAAAAAACAAGTGCTTGCTACACCATAAATTAGTGCTTTATTAGTGCTTGTTACACCATACATAGTGTCTTAATCAACATAAAAAGTGCTTAGTGCTCAATATAAAGTATCCTGCGTGTCTAAATGAATAAATTAATAAATAATAAATAATGAAAATAATGTCCAGCAGTGATAATAAAACAATGCGTGCAGGTGGTGTTCAGCTGTGACAACAATCCAACATCATGCCGGAGATATCCTGAGTGCTGCAAAACATGCTTCGGTGCTCCGTCGTAACCCCCTTAACCGGTTCAATACCGGGCATTTTCACCCCCTTCCTACCCAGACCAATTTTTAGTTTTCAGCGCTGTCGCATTTTAAAGGACAATTGCGCGGTCGTGCGACGTTGTACCCAAACAAAATTGACGTCCTTTTTTCCCCACAAATAGAGCTTTCTTTTGGTGGTATTTGATCACCTCTGCGGTTTTTATTTTTTGCGCTATAAACAAAAGAAGAGCGACAATTTTGAAAAAAACACAATATTTTTTACTTTTTGCTATAATAAATATCCCAATTTTTTTTAAAAAAACACATTTTGTCCTCAGTTTTGGCCGATACGTATTCTTCTACATATTTTTGGTAAAAAAAATCGCAATAAGCGTATATTGATTGGTTTGCGCAAAAGTTATAGCGTCTATAAAATACGGGATAGATTTATGGCATTTAAAAAAAAATATATTTTTTTTTTTTTTTTACTAGTAATAGCGGCGATCACAAATTTTTTTCATGACTGCGACATTATGGCAGACACTTCGGACACTTTTGACACATTTTTGGGACCATTCACATTTATACATCTATCAATGCTATAAAATTGCTTTGATTACTGTATAAATGGACAGGCAGTGAAGGGGTTAACCACTAGGGGGCGGAGAGGGGTTAAATGTGTTTCCTAGGGAATGCTTCTAACTGTAGGGGGAGGGGACGCACAAGGGGAGGAGACCGACCAGTGTTCCTCTGTTCTGGGAACACAGATCGCTCTCCTCTGAACTGACAGGACGTGGATCTGTGAAACTATATAGTGTAATATAGTCAAAATACTTTTATTAAAAGAAAACGCTCCCCACACCCGGGTACTCACATGGCACTGGTGCGTCAGTGCACCATTCTATAACAGCTTTCAATGCAAAATCACTGGATGTTTGGTGCGGTATGCTGTGCTGAGACAGCGTTGGTATAACGTCCGTGTCAGTCTCTCCGTCCTGGCCCCTCCTGGGTGCTGAGTGCTAAAGAGAACTTTTTTTTTCATTATTTATTATTTATTCATTTAGACAAGCAGGATACTTTATATTGAGCACTAAGCACTTTTTATGTTGATTAAGACACTATGTATGGTGTAACAAGTACTAATAAGCACTAATTAATGGTGTAACAAGCACTTGTTTTTTCACACCTTGTTCATTTATTCAACATTCATATTATTTGTATTTAATATTATCACACTAGAAAGCACAGAGTTGGTTATTATTAATTTTGTTTTTGAGACCACCCAAGCGCAGCACATAACTTGTAAATTTATCCTATGCACGTTATATGAAGCGTGATTAGCGCATGCAGCTGGAGGTAGCACAAGCAAGGCATAAGATCATTGTGGCTCACAGAATTTTTCCAATTTGAATCCTATCTGCGCTTGTAACTCCTCATACTTTCTATTAGCCTAACCTGGATTAGGTACTGGATCTCAGGGAGCACAGACCCCCAACTGTGCAGAAGCAGAAGTTTTTCGCACATTATGTTAAATTTTACTCGTTATATATGTTTCCTTTATTTTTCTTTGTCTTACATGTACCACTAAGCTATGATGAACATTTGCTTTGGATAATGCTTGTGACTGCAGATCAAACAGAACTGTAGAGTTTCCATCTTCCAGCACTTCAACTCCTATCCTTTGCTGCCACCTTCAGGTAATAATAGTGAACTACATCTTATTTTCAGTTGTATTGCTTTATATTCAGCACTTTTCCCACAGACTGACCATGACCATTAAATTGATCTCTCTTAATGCGAACGGTATAAATTCCCTGTTTAACCACTTGACGACCGTCTCACGCCGATGTACGTTGGCAAGGTGGCACGGACAGGCAAAATCACGTACATATACGTGATTTGCCTTCCGCGGGTGGGGGGTCCGATCGGACCCCCCCCGGTGCCCGAGGCAGTCGTCTTTTGTCCCACGGCGATCGGAGGTGAGGGGGAGGCCATCCGTTCGTGGCCCCCCCCTCGCGATCTCCGCCGGCCAATCACAACATTACTTTGCAGCTGTATGCTAAACAGCAGCAAAGGAAATGATGTCATTTCGGCTCGGTAATTTCCGTTCCGGCCCGAGGAGAGAAGACAGGTATGTGAGTGCACAACACACACACACACACGGTAGAACATGCCAGGCACACAAAACACCCCGATCCCCCCCCGATCGCCCCCCGATCCCCCCCAATCACCCCCCCTGTCACAAACTGACACCAGCAGTTTTTTTTTTTTTCTGATTACTGCATTGGTGTCAGTTTGTGACAGTTACAGTGTTGGGACAGTTAGTATTAGCCCCCTGTAGGTCTAGGGTACCCCCCTAACCCCCCCTAATAAAGTTTTAACCCCTTGATCACCCCCTGTCACCAGTGTCGCTAAGCGATCATTTTTCTGATCGCTGTATTAGTGTCGCTGGTGACGCTAGTTAGGGACCTAAATATTTAGGTTCGCCGTCAGCGTTTTATAGCGTCAGGAACCCCCATATACCACCTAATAAATGTTTTAACCCCTTGATTGCCCCCTAGTTAACCCTTTCACCACTGATCACCGTATAACTGTTACGGCTGAGGCTGGTTAGTTTGTTTATTTTTTATAGTGTCAGGGCACCCGCCGTTTATTAACGAATAAAGGTTTAGCCCCCTGATCGCCCGGCGGTGATATGCGTCGCCCCAGGCAGCGTCAGATTAGCGCCAGTACCGCTAACACCCACGCACGCAGCATACGCCTCCCTTAGTGGTATAGTATCTGATCGGATCAATATCTGATCCGATCAGACCTATACTAGCGTCCCCAGCAGTTTAGGGTTCCCAAAAACGCAGTGTTAGCGGGATCAGCCCAGATACCTGCTAGCACCTGCGTTTTGCCTCTCCGCCCGGCCCAGCCCACCCAAGTGCAGTATCGATCGATCACTGTCACTTACAAAACACTAAACGCATAACTGCAGCGTTCGCAGAGTCAGGCCTGATCCCTGCGATCGCTAACAGTTTCTTTGGTAGCATTTTGGTGAACTGGCAAGCACCAGCCCCAAGCAGCGTCAGATTAGCACCAGTACCGCTAACACCCACGCACGCACCATACGCCTCCCTTAGTGGTATAGTATCTGAACGGATCAATATCTGATCCGATCAGATCTATACTAGCATCCCCAGCAGTTTAGGGTTCCCAAAAACGCAGTGTTAGCGGGATCAGCCCAGATACCTGCTAACACCTGCATTTTGCCCCTCCGCCCGGCCCAGCCCACCCAAGTGCAGTATCGATCGATCACTGTCACTTACAAAACACTAAACGCATAACTGCAGTGTTCGCAGAGTCAGGCCTGATCCCTGAGATCGCTAACAGTTTTTTTGGTAGCTTTTTATTGAACTGGCAAGCGCCAGCGGCCTAGTACACCCCGGTCGTAGTCAAACCAGCACTGCAGTAACACTTGGTGACGTGGCGAGTCCCATAAGTGCAGTTCAAGCTGGTGAGGTGGCAAGCACAAGTAGTGTCCCGCTGCCACCAAAAAGACAAACACAGGCCCGTCGTGCCCATAGTGCCCTTCCTGCTGCATTTGCCAATCCTAATTGGGAACCCACCACTTCTGCAGCACCCGTACTTCCCCCATTCACATCCCCAACCAAATGCAGTCGGCTGCATGAGAGGCATTTTCTTTATGTCCTCCCGAGTACCCCTACTCAACGAACCCCCCCAAAAAAGATGTTGTGTCTGCAGCAAGTGCGGATATAGGCGTGACACCCACTATTATTTTCCCTCCTGTCCTGACAATCCTGGTCTTTGCATTGGTGAATGTTTTGAACGCTACCATTCATTAGTTGAGTATTAGCGTAGGGTACAGCATTGCACAGACTAGGCACACTTTCACAGGTCTCCCAAGATGCCATCGCATTTTGAGAGACCCGAACCTGGAACCGGTTACCGTTATAAAAGTTAGTTACAAAAAAAGTGTAAAAAAATATATATATATATATAAAATAAAAAAAAAATAGTTGTCGTTTCATTGTTATCTCTCTCTGTTCTCTCTCTCTATTGTTCTGCTCTTTTTTACTGTATTCTATTCTGCAATGTTTTATTGTTATTATGTTTTATCATGTTTGCTTTTCAGGTATGCAATTTTTTATACTTTACCGTTTACTGTGCTTTATTGTTAACCATTTTTTTTGTCTTCAGGGACGCCATTCACGACTTTGAATGGTTATACCAGAATGATGCCTGCAGGTTTAGGTATCATCTTGGTATCATTCTTTTCAGCCAGCGGTCGGCTTTCATGTAAAAGCAATCCTAGCGGCTAATTAGCCTCTAGACTGCTTTTACAAGCCGTGGGAGGGAATGCCCCCCCCCCCACCGTCTTCCGTGTTTTTCTCTGGCTCTCCTGTCTCAACAGGGAACCTGAGAATGCAGCCGGTGATTCAGCCAGCTGACCATAGAGCTGATCAGAGACCAGAGTGGCTCCAAACATCTCTATGGCCTTAAGAAACTGGAAGCTACGAGCATTTTATTTATTTATTTATTTTTTTTTCCAAAAGTTTTTATTGGAATTTGGAATTTGATACATAGTTAACAGAAATAACAAGATTTGAAAACTCGTACAGTTATATGCAATTGTGCGGACGCAGCCGCCGTTAAAATTAAGTGCGAGTAACAATGTATAGAAAGAACATTGAAACATTATACAGCATACAGTCACCGCCAATGGTATAGACTAATACATAGTCATCACATTCTTTTTCTAGTACATGCGGTTAAACTTATGTGATATGTCTGGGGAAGGTTAAGGTAGGATAAATATAGAAGATAATGAACTAATCGTATGCCAGTAGATTGTATATCAGGCATACAAGGTGGTATGAAAGGTTGAAAAGTAAAACTTGGGAGAAGAAAGGGAATCCTGTTGGGGTGAGCATGTAAGTGGGTGGAGGGAGGAATTGCTAATCAAATCTTTGATGTTAGGTTAAGTTGCGTAATATGTTCCGTGGGCGGGTAAATACATTAAGTATGTGTTGCGCAGGTGTGTAGAAGTAAGAGGGGGATAGGAGGGGGACTGGGAATATAGGGTAGGTGTATGGGTGAGAGGGTTACAGAGTTGTTGCTATTCTGCCACAGCTCTTATGTGGTCTTCACAACATTATCTGTTTGTAGGGGTCAGTGGTGACAAAATGTAGCCAACAAGCCCATGTTTTGGTGAACTTAGTCGGCGTTTCCTTGGCCTGATGTATGAGGTCTTCCATGACCTTTGTGTTTTGTATACGAGTGAACCAATCCTTCATAGACGGTGGATCTGTGGAACGCCATTTGAGGGGGACACACATATTAGCTGCAGTGATCAAATGCATAGCAAGAGAGCGAAAATATGCTGGTGTCGGATTTGTTGAGTGGTGGAGTAGGAATTGGGCAGGTGTGAAATCCAGTGAGTAAGTGGTTATGTGATGTATGAATTTATGGACTTCTCTCCAGAACGGTTGAATTTCGGAGCAGGACCACCAGATGTGTAGGAGAGTACCTTTTTCTTTTTTGCATCTCCAACAATTCTGGGATATTGTTGGATCAATTTGGTGCAAAACATTAGGTGTCCTGTACCATCTGGAAAGAATTTTGAAGGCATTTTCCTGTATTTGTACATTTAGTGAACCTTTGTGGATTATAGTGTAGATTGTATCCCAATCAAGATCTGTGGATTCCACGGAGAGATCTCGTTCCCATTTTTGAATGGTCCAATGCTTCTCAGGTGTATGAGTGATGAATAATAGGGTGTATATTTGAGAAATAAGGTGGCTTTGAGCGTTCTCGCTTAAACATAAATGCTCAAACTTGGTAGTGCGTCTGGACCAAGCAGGTCTGGGTTTGGGTTTATTGAAGAAGTGTCGCAGTTGGACGTAGGTCCAGAAGGGAAAAGTGTCTATATTCAATTTAGTAGCCAGAGCGGATTGAGTTAAAAGATGAGAATCGTTAAAAAAATGTTCTGCACGAACAGTTGGGTAGGGCCAATGGTCTACTAAAAAGGAGGTGTGCATTCCTGGTGTAAAATCCGGATTTAGTCGAAGAGGTGTCATAGGGCCATGTAAGGAGGAAATATTGTATTTTTTGCATGCTGTGTGGAATGTGGCCAAGGTTGGGTTAATTAGCGGATGGGTTTTAGCTGGAGCGGGAATGTATCGGGGCGTAGTCCACGGGAGTTGTGCTATAGGTATGTCCGAAAATGATTGTTCTAAGTGTATCCAGTCCTTGTTTTTAATGTGTATGTTCCAGTCCACGATCCTAGCTAAGTGACAAGCCTGTTGATATTTACAAATGTCTGGGAGTCCTAAGCCACCTAGGAGTTTAGGAGTAGTCATTCTCGCGAAGTCTAGTCTCGGTCTTTGTTTGCCCCAGATAAAATTTGTGCAAACCTTTTTGTAAGTAGAGAAGAAAGTTTGTGGAAGTTTAATGGGGATTGTTTGTAGGATGTATAAGATTCTGGGGAGGATATTCATCTTGACAATTGCGATTCTTCCGAACCATGAAAAAAGTCCAGTGGACCATTTCTTCAAGTCAAGTATTATTTTTTGTAGTATTGTAGCATGGTTTAGGGAGTATAGGTCGTTTAGAGAGGTCGGTAATTGTATACCTAAGTATGTAATTGCGCGTTATTCCATTTGAACGGGAAATTGGTTTGGCATTGATGGCATATGTCATGGTCAAGGGAGACGTTAAGTGCAGTCGATTTGGAGAAGTTTATTTGCAGATTAGTTAGGGTGTTAAAGGTTTGGAAGTCTTTGAGTAAGTTGGGGAGTGTTGTAAGCGGTTCCTTAAGAAAGAGTAGGATGTCGTCAGCAAAGGCTGCTATTTTAAATGTTCGGTGTTTTATATCTATGCCCTTGATGTCCGGATTAGCTCTAAGGCGATTTAATAGCGGTTCAAGGGAGAGAATAAAGATTAAGGGGGAGAGAGGGCATCCCTGTCGGGTTCCATTCGACACGGAGAAGGCGTCCGACAGATGACCGTTCACTCGAACTCGTGCAGTGGGATTTGAGTATAGGGCTAATATGAAATTGAGCATTGTCGATGGGAGGCCTATAGTTTTTAGGGTTTCTGTCATAAAGTCCCATGCTAGTCTGTCGAACGCCTTCTCCGCGTCGAGTGAGAGCATAAATCCCCTGGTTTGTGTAGACATAAGCCAGTGATGAATATTAATAGCTTTGAGAGTGTTATCTCTCGCTTCTCTCCCCAGGATGAAGCCAACTTGGTCAAGATCTATAAGTTGTGGTATGAGAGGGAGGAGTCGATTTGCAAGAATTTTTGCATACCATTTAAGGTCCACGTTAAGTAACGAGATGGGGCGGTAGTTACTAACTAAAGAGGGATCTTTCTCTGGTTTCGGAATTACCGCTATGTGGGCGGTTAGGAGCTCTCGTGGTGGTTCTGTGGGGGAAGCAAAAGAATTGTAAGCAGTCAAAAAAGCCGGGGTGAGTATTTTCGTGTATGATTTGTAGTATCCGGCTGGTAGACCATCAGGGCCCGGGCTTTTACCTGGTTTCATTTGTGTCAACGCCCTGTTGGCTTCATCAGTTGTTAATGGGGAGGCTAGGTCTCGGGCAGTGGATTCTGAAATTTTTGTGGGGCCGTATTGTTCCAAGAAGTGAACTATCATTTGTTTCCTACTGGTGTCATCATTAGGTGGATCCGATTGAGGGAGATTGTATAATTTAGTGTAAAATTTAACAAATTGTTCCGCTATGTCAGGTGTCTGATTCATTTTTTTTCCCGACGGATCTACAACAGAATGTATCGTCATGTCAGCTTTTTCCGTTTGTATGGCTTTTGTCAAGAGTTTACTGACTTTGTTGCCATGTTCATAGAACGTTTTTTTGGCAAGTATGTATTTGCGTTGAATTTGCTGGTCGATTATGTTTAAGAGGTCTTTCCTAGCTTGTACCAGGTCTGTCAAAGTGGTCAGGGCTTGAGAGTGTTTGTGCGTGTTTTCGAGTTTGTGGATTCGTGCAATAAGGTCAGAATATTGTTTCCGACGTTCTCGATTACGTTTGGCAGCTGCCGCTATGAAAGTGCCTCTGATTACACTTTTATGTGCTTCCCAATTAGTGAGCGGAGAGGTGTCATTGGGATCGTTTTCGAGGAAGAAGTGTTGTAGCCGCTTTTCAATTTCTGCAGCGATAGGGGGATCAGTCAATAAGGATAGATCTAATCTCCATGTGTTTGAACGAGGGGAGGTAGCAGGGAATTTCAATGTCAGGGAAATGGGGTGATGGTCCGAAATGAACATTGGGTCAATGGAGGTTTGATGGAGTAAGGGAAGATCTGTTTGTGATAGGAATAGGTAATCTATCCTTGAGTATCGGTTATGAGGTATTGAGTAGAAAGTATAGTCTTTGCCGTCAGGGTTTTTGGCGCGCCAAGTGTCGTGGAGTAATAAGCATCGGAGCTGGGATTTAATTGTTTTCAGGGCTGTGTATGGTAGAGATGATGTGCCGGTTGATGTGTCTTGGATCGGGGATAGCGGGGCGTTGAAGTCTCCCCCTAACACCAGGGTGCCCTCTTGGAAGTTTATTAAGAGATCGGTTATGGCTCGGAAGAATGGTACTTGGCGGATGTTTGGTGCATATATATTTGCTAAGGTGGTTATCTTACCGAAAAGTGAACCCTTCAGGAAGAGATATCTGCCCTTTTGGTCCACAAGTGTGTCAGTGATTTGGAAAGGGCAGCGTTTTGCTATGAGTATGGAGACCCCTTTTGATTTGTGTAAAGGATTAGTAGCATGATATACCGTGGGGTAGTGGGGGTTGCGCAGTTTCGGTATGGCATCGGAGCGAAAATGTGTCTCCTGCACGAAAACAATGTCAGCCTTGCTTCGAGACATAGTGAGGAGGAGTTTGGATCGTTTTTCTGGGGTATTGAGACCCCTTGCATTGAGCGAAACAAGTTTAACCAGTGGGTTGGTAGCATCTTGGGAGGCTGTTGTCATTTTGTGCGAGTAGTATAGTATTGGTAAGTACTGTAAGAGCTGCAGCAGATAGTGCGGTTAGGATGGTCTGGGGATGAGAGTAGTTTAGGAGGTTGGGGTGGGTACACTTGTGGGGAAAAGGAGAGGAGAATCCGGCGTTAAGCGAGATCCCTATCACCGATCTCGGTGAATGGGGTCGCGATTACAGTCGTGCCGGTGTGGGTCAGTGGAGTTTTTCTTATACAGTAGAGGAAGAAGTGGAGATTTGTATTTGTCCACTGTGTGAGAGTTGGTCTGTCACAGGAGAAAATCTGAACAATTAGAGAGGTAATGGGTATTGAGGATCCAGTCACCGACAGCTATAGTCTATGATGGTGAAATCATGCAGGGGATATTATGGGTGTCGTCAGTATGGGGTGATGGGGGGGAGCGAGTGAGTGAGATGAGCAGGGGATGGGTTATATGACAAGTCGTGCCTAAGGGTTATACATGGAATCGTCAACAAGAGCTGTGAGGGGAAGGACCCGAGTGAGTTAGACAGTAGCAAGTAGTGGGTAGACGGGAGAGTTCCATCTGGGTGTCAGGTAGCATAAAAACAATAAAGAAACATGAAAATAAAGGTAAAAATAAAAGGATCTCAATGGCAACTAACAGTATTGATCCATTAACATTTAGAAACGGTAAGGACAAGTGTCCATTGGAGAGTAAACCGTGTGAAGTTCACCTCGTAGCAACCAATAACGGGGTAAGAACTGTTTGTATGATGAACAAAATCATGAGAAATCAACTATGACCCAGTTTGAAAGTGAGATATGAGCAGTGTTAAGCTATAAACTTTGTCAGGTTTCAGCAGAATCCTTATTGTGAATACATGCGTCTATGTGGAATGCAGAGGTGCTATAAGTTTTATAGCATGTTCTAAAACTACTAACTACGGTGGGGGGAACGTGGATATTCCACTGCAGGGGTTCGTAAACCCAGATCGTGTGTATTAAGAGGTTTGTGGTCTGAAGATCGTAGATAGTGGCAGCGTGTCAGTCTTGGCAGTAGAGGGCGGTATAAGCTCGAACATTACCGGCTATCGTGTAATATAAAGTATCGTCAGTTAGAATTATATTAAGAATTAGAGGAGACAATGATGGGATCATAAGATCCGAGAAACCTCCCAACTGCTGCCATCGTGTGGTCAATTTCCATAAGATCTGTACAATATGATATTATCTGCGCTCTGAATGGTGAACATATAACCCCTAAATTGCAGTTTGACTGGAGGAGGTTCCATAGTTAGATCTCTACATCCCTGTCTATATATATATATATACATATATATACATACCTACATACCCATATATATATATATGTATATACATACACACACATACATAGTTATTTATTCTTTTTTTTTTTTTTTAAGTAGTTTGTATTAGATAAATATTAATACTGAATTCTATCCTTTTTCTGTGCCCGAGTTGCTGAAGATTAACAGATTATATACTTAGCTGAGAACTATAGGTACTAAGGTGAATATAATGTTCCACGCTAGCTGCCTCTCATCTGTGCGGGGAAGCATCCTCTGCTTAGTGACCATGATGTCTGCGATAGTTGGTATGTGCAGATGTCATGGGAGCTGAAGTGATGATCTTTAGCAGCCGCTCAGAATTTCTGTGGTGTGTTCATGGGTCTAGAAATAAAGATGTCTGTGAGGAAAGTAAGGGTCCGTGATCTTTGTGCAGGGGTGGAGAGAGAGGACCGAAGAAGAACGGAAGGAGTCGATTCTTTCCACACTGTGCAGACATCCTGGACCGGGACGGTGGAGATCAGTGGTCTCTGCGTGCGCGCCGAGGTAAGGGCGCTGTCATGGGACTCAAGGGGGGGTGATGGAGTCTCGAGGCGGAGTGAGATCTGACGGTGGACGGTGAACGACGTCTGCGGAAGCTGGTGTTGAGAGTTTCCATCGGTTCTGCTTCTGACGAGCGGGGCGAACGAGCAGGTAGGAGGAACTCAGCATACCAGTCGGGGACCGATACGGGCGGGATATCCAGTGTGTGGCAGAAGTTTTCTAAGTCTTCTGGAACTCTCAGCAATGCAGAGTGTCCTTGATGGGAGGCTTGGAGACCGAATGGAAACTTCCATCGGTAGCGGATCCCTCTGGTTTTAAGTACATTCAGCAGGGGTCTTAGATCTTTGCGGTGTTTCAGCGTGATGGCTGAGAGATCCTGGTAGATGTATATAGAGCGGCCCTCATATTCCAGATGGATCTTATCACGGGCTTTCTTGAGGATTTCTTCCTTGAGTGTGAAGTCATTGATGTGACATATAACATCCCGCGGGGGGTCATTGACTCTGCCTCGGGGACGGAGAGCCCTGTGAATCCTTTCCATAGCTATTAAGGAGTGCCTTGGCCTATCCAGGAGGCGGTTAAATAGATCAGTAACGGCTGGGAGAATCTGGTCTTGTTCTACGGATTCCGGGAGGCCTCTCACCCTCAAGTTGTGCCTACGTCCCCTATTGTTGAGATCTTCGACATGCCGTTGAAGATCTCTGAGTTGTAAGGTGTGTGAGTCCACTTGGCGGTGAATCTTTTTTACCGCCGTTTGCTGTTGTGCCGTAGTGTGTTCAACCTGGTTCATTCTCCCTGCAATGGCTTGTATTTCTTGGCGGAGGTCCGATACGGCAGAGAATAGGGCGTCTTTTATGTCGGTAGCCACTGCCTGAAGGTCCTGTAGATTAGGTTGACGCAGGGCTTGCAATCCATGTTCCACAGTTGAGGTGGAATGCTCAGTCGGTGTGAGTACAATCTCACTATGTTCCGGAGCAGAGGCTGAGGCAGGAAGGGGAGCCGCCATGTTAGCTCTCTGGGATCTGAATATCTCCGGGATTGTGTAGCTTGGGTGAGTCGCGGTTCTCCTCGGGGATCTGGATCTGGAGTGTGAGTTGTTGCGGGAAGAGGTTCCCATAGTATATTCTAGTCAGAAATCCCCGTGAAATGCTGATTATAAGCTGTGGTGAGACGGAGCCTGAAGTCTAAGCAGCCATCTTCTCCCGAGGCAGACCACGCCCTCACGAGCATTTTATGACTTAGATTTCGCCGGATGTAAATAGCGCCATTGGGAAATTGGGGAAGCATTTTATCACACCGATCTTGGTGTCGTCAGATGTTTTGAGGGCAGAGGAGAGATCTAGGGTCTAATAGACCCCAATTTTTTCAAAAAAGAGTACCTGTCACTACCTATTGTTATCATAGGGGATATTTACATTCCCCGAGATAACAATAAAAATGATTAAAAAAAATGAAAGGAACAGTTTAAAAATAAGATAAAAAAGCAAAAAAATAATAAAGAAAAAAAAAAAAAAAAAAAAGCACCCCTGTCGCCCCCTGCTCTCGCACTAAGGCGAACGCAAGCGGCGGTCTGTCGTCAAACGTAAACAGCAATTGCACCATGCATGTGAGGTATCGCCGCGAAGGTCAGATCGAGTGCAGTAATTTTTGCAGTAGACCTCCTCTGTAAATCTAAAGTGGTAACCTGTAAAGGCTTTTAAAGGCTTTTAAAAATGTATTTATTTTGTTGCCACTGCACGTTTGTGCGCAATTTTAAAGCATGTCATGTTTGGTATCCATGTACTCGGCCTAAGATCATCTTTTTTATTTCATCAAACATTTGGGCAATATAGTGTGTTTTAGTGCATTAAAATTTAAAAAAGTGTGCTTTTTCCCCCAAAAAATGCGTTTGAAAAATCGCTGCGCAAATACTGTGTGAAAAAAAAAAATGAAACACCCACCATTTTAATCTGTAGGGCATTTGCTTTAAAAAAAATATATAATGTTTGGGTGTTCAAAGTAATTTTCTTGCAAAAAAAAAAAACTTTTTCATGTAAACAAAAAGTGTCAGAAAGGGCTTTGTCTTCAAGTGGTTAGAAGAGTGGGTGATGTGTGACATAAGCTTCTAAATGTTGTGCATAAAATGCCAGGACAGTTCAAAACCCCCCCAAATGACCCCATTTTGGAAAGTAGACACCCGAAGCTATTTGCTGAGAGGCATGTCGAGTCCATGGAATATTTTATATTGCGACACAAGTTGCGGGAAAGAGACAAATTTTTTTTTATTTTTGCACAAAGTTGTCACTAAATGATATATTGCTCAAACATGCCATGGGGATATGTGAAATTACACCCCAAAATACATTCTGCTGCTTCTCCTGAGTACGGGGATACCACATGTGTGAGACTTTTTGGGACCCCGAAAACCAAGAACCGCCTTCAGGCTTTCTAAGGGCGTGAATTTTTGATTTCACTCTTCACTGCCTATCACAGTTTCGGAGGCCATGGAAAGCCCAGGTGGCACAAACCCCCCCCAAATGACCCCATTTTGGAAAGTAGACACCCAAAGCTATTTGCTGAGAGGTATAGTGAGTATTTTGCAGACCTCACTTTTTGTCACAAAGTTTTGAAATTTGAAAAAAGAAAAAAAAATGTTTTTTCTTGTCTTTCTTCATTTTCAAAAACAAATGAGAGCTGCAAAATACTCACCATGCCTCTCAGCAAATAGCTTGGGGTGTCTACTTTCCAAAATGGGGTCATTTGGGGGGGGTTGTGCCATCTGGGCATTCCATGGCCTCCGAAACTGTGATAGGCAGTGAAGAGTGAAATCAAAAATTTTCACCCTTAGAAATCCTGAAGGCGGTGATTGGATTTCGGGGCCCCGTACGCGGCTAGGCTCCCAAAAAGTCCCACACATGTGGTATCCCCATACTCAGGAGAAGCAGCTAAATGTATTTTGGGGTGCAATTCCACATATGCCCATGGCCTGTGTGAGCAATATATCATTTAGTGACAACTTTGTGCAAAAAAAAAAAAAAAGTGTCACTTTCCTGCAACTTGTGTCAAAATATAAAATATTCCATGGACTCAATATGCCTCTCAGCAAATAGCTTGGGGTGTCTACTTTCCAAAATGGGGTCATTTGGGGGGGGTTTTGTGCCACCTGGGCATTCCATGGCCTCCGAAACTGTGATAGGCAGTGAAGAGTGAAATCAAAAATTTACACCCTTAGAAATCCTGAAGGCGGTGCTTGGTTTTTGGGGCCCCGTACGCGGCTAAGCTCCCAAAAAGTCCCACACATGTGGCATCCCCATACTCAGGAGAAGCAGCTGAATGTATTTTGGGGTGCAATTCCACATATGCCCATGGCCTGTGTGAGCAATATATCATTTAGTGACAACTTTTTGTAAATTTTTTTTTTTTTTTTTTTGTCATTATTCAATCACTTGGGACAAAAAAATAAATATTCAATGGGTTCAACATGCCTCTCAGCAATTTCCTTGGGGTGTCTACTTTCCAAAATGGGGTCATTTGGGGGGGTTTTGTACTGCCCTGCCATTTTAGCACCTCAAGAAATGACATAGGCAGTCATAAACTAAAAGCTGTGTAAATTACAGAAAATGTACCCTAGTTTGTAGACGCTATAACTTTTGCGCAAACCAATAAATATACGCTTATTGACATTTTTTTTACCAAAGACATGTGGCCGAATACATTTTGGCCTAAATGTATGACTAAAATTTAGTTTATTGGATTTTTTTTATAACAAAAAGTAGAAAATATCATTTTTTTTCAAAATTTTCGGTCTTTTTCCGTTTATAGCGCAAAAAATAAAAACTGCAGAGGTGATCAAATACCATCAAAAGAAAGCTCTATTTGTGGGAAGAAAAGGACGCAAATTTTGTTTGGGTACAGCATTGCATGACCGCGCAATTAGCAGTTAAAGCGACGCAGTGCCAAATTGGAAAAAGACCTCTGGTCCTTAGGCAGCATAATGGTCCGGGGCTCAAGTGGTTAAAAGGAAAGTAATGTGGCAGGAAGCAAAGAAGCTTAAAGGGGACATTCTATGTGTTCAGGAGACACATTTCTCCTGGGATAAACAGCCCAAATGCTCAGATAAATCCTTCCTTCATATCTTCCAAGCTTGCGCCCCATCTAAGAAAAGAGAAACAACGATCGCAGTAAACAAGTCAGTTGCATTTAATCTCCATGAAGTCATTACAGTCTCAAAATGCAGGTACATCATCTTGGTCTGTGATCTGAACAACTTGATGTATACCATAGTTAATCTGTATGCACCAAATACAGGTCAAACTTCATTCTTGAAGTCCCTCCACCAACAAATACTTATCTGTGGGGACTTTAACTGTGTAGTAGACAAATCTATGGACTGATCGTCCTCTCGGAGCATACACAGATATGAGATGAAATAATTTCTTACGGAATCCAACTTATATGATTGATGGAGATGCATCAACGCTTCAGAACGTGATTACACTTATTTTTCAGCCCCTCACAACTCCTACTCAAGGATTGACTTAATTTTATCTGACCTCACCCTTCTACAAAGAACTTTGGAGGTAAAGATCCATACTATAACTTGGTCAGACCATGTCCCAGTGACTATTGCCATAAATGAACAACACTCATGCAACCCTACCTACCTATGGAAGAACAACGTGTCTTTACCCTGTATCTGCATATTAGAAATAGTGACTGATTCATAATACTGGGACAAATACTGTTAGGAGATGCTGATGTCAATTCCAGCCACCTGTCTCTGTCTGTGTCTGCTATAATGTAAATTAGTCTAGTATGACTTGTCACAGCTTCTAAAGAGTCTTTTCATCCAGTGTGCTAATTAACCCTGCAATTGTATTGAGATGATGATAATGTGTATTGCATAGTAGGTGAGCTAGGAGACCTGAAGTCTGTCCTAAAGATCATGTCTCTGAGTCACCTAGGCTGTCTAAAGGATTAGATAATTAGCTCATGTTAATTAGGTTTCTGGTGAGGAGGAGGAGGCACATCTCCAACGAGGCAGGATGCCCTCCAGGGGCCAGCTTAAGGGCAGCCAACCGACTGCATCACACCGCAAAGCTCTGCATGTGCACGTTTTTCCAAAAGTTCTTTGGTGTGGGTCTTTTTTGAGAAGTGTGCAGCAGATCGCACTGTTGCTGTTTGCAACATATGTCTGAAGCATATCAAGTGTGGCCAAAACAGCAGCCGCTTGGGCACCACATGCTTGACCAGACATATGTCAAGCTCCCATGCCCGTTGGCAACAGTACTTAAAAGACCCACACCAAAGAACAAGGCGGACCTCTCCTTGCTCCTCATCAGCTGGGATCTCCAATCCCACTACACCCTCAGTCCTGTCAGAAACCAGCACTGACAGGAATGAAGGTGTATAATTAGGTGTGTCAAGTAATTGCGGGCAATCTGCTATTGCTACACCAAGGTCCATTTGTAGAAGGCAAATTTCCCTACCCCAGTTGCTAAACCAGCGAAAGAAATTCTGTCCCAGCCATCCACATGCTCAGCAGCTGAATTCTAGTTTGACTAAATTGCTAGCACTCCAACTGCTGCCTTTTCAGCTGGTAGATTCTGCCACCTTTCGAGAATTTGTGGAATGTGCGGTACCTCAGTGGCAGGTTCCCAAACACCAATTTTTTTCTCGTAAGGAAATTCCGGCTCTCTACCGACATGTGGAAGGCAATGTCTTGGCCTCATTGGAAAGGGCGATCAGTGGTAAGGTGCATATTACCACTGACTCATGGTCCAGCAGGCATGGACAGGGACCTTACCTTTCTTTCACAACGCACTGGCTAACCCTGCTGGCAGCTGGGAAGGATGCAGGACAGGGTGCAGTGTTGTTGGAGCTTGTTCCGCCACCATGCCTCCAAAATGCTGGTAGTGGTGATTCTGCCACACCTCTCTCCTCCACCCCCTCCTCTTCTTCTTCTATGGCCTCTTCCTGTGCAGATTTGTCCTCAGAACCAGCGGTGCTCCGTAAGCGTACTAGAGGCTACGCAAGCACTCAGGCAAAAAGATGCCATGCGGTGCTTGAGTTGGTCTGCTTAGGGGACAGGAGCCATACTGGGGCAGAGATTCTGTCAGCTCTGCAGGGGCAGGCTCAGAGGTGGTTGATGCCACACCAGCTTCAACCAGGAATGGTGGTTTGCAACAATGTCACCAACCTCCTCTCCGCCCCCCGACAGGGACACTTCAACCATGTGCTCTGTTTGGCTCATGTCCTTCATTTGATGGTGTAGCAGTTCTTGTGCAGGTACCCGGGCTTACAGGATATCCTGAGGCAGGCCAGGAAAGTCTGTGGGCATTTCCACTGGTCATAAAATGTCAGTGCTCGGCTGGCTGACCTTCAAAAGGAATGCAACCTGCCCAAGAACCGCCTCATCTGTGACATGCCCACCAGGTGGAACTCAAGGGGTCAGGGGAGCTTGGCTTTTTTTCACCACGCCAGTGGCTCATGATCAAGGATGCATGCACTGTCCTGTCACCATTTGAGGAGGCCACGAGGATGGTGAGCAGTGACAGTGCATGCATCAGTGATACTGTCCGTCTTGTCTACCTGTTGGCGCACACGCTGCGTGGAATAATGGACAGGGCACTTGAGGCAGAACAGAGGGAAGAAGAAGAGGACTTCTAAAGGCCCCCTTTATCCAGACAGTATTCCTGCGGGCCCGCCAATCTCACAGGAAGAGAAGGAGGGGGAGGAGGATGAGGATTGTGTCAGCATGGAGGTGGAGCCTAGCACTTAGCATCAGCAGCAGTCTTCGAGGGATCGTTTACAGTCCCCAGAAACCCATGGACTTGTACGTGGCTGGGAGGGGGCAGCTGTGGATCAGGTCATCCTTAATGACCCAGAGGACTCCGGATCGAATGCCTCAGCAAACCTACACTGCGTGGCCTCCCTGCATGGCCTACGGAAGGATACTGTCACTTTACATCAGAAGTAGGGATGAGCCGAACACCCCCCGGTTCAGTTCGCACCAGAACCTGCAAATGGACCGAAAGTTCGCACGAACGTTAGAACCCCATTGACGTCTATGGGACTCGGACGTTCGAAATCAAAAGTGCTCATTTTAAAGGCTAATTTGCATGGTATTGTCCTAAAAAGGGTTTGGGGACCCGGGTCCTACCCCAGGGGACATGTATCAATGCAAAAAAAACTTTTAAAAACGGCCGTTTTTTCGGGAGCAGTGATTTTAATGATGCTTAAAGTAAAAAAAAAAAAAGTGAAATATTCCTTTAAATATCGTACCTGGGGGGTGTCTACAGTATGCCTGTAAAGTGGCACGTGTTTCCCGTGTTTAGAACAGTCCCTGCACCAAATGTCATTTTTAAAGGAAAAAATCTCATTTAAAACTGCTTGCGGGTTTAATGTCATGTCGGGTCATGGCAATATGGATGAAAATCAGTGAGACAAACGGCATGGGTACCCCCCCAGTCCATTACCAGGCCCTTTGGGTCTTGTATGGATATTAAGGGGAACCCCGCACCCAAATTAAAATAAGGAAAGGCCCTATATACTCTGAACAGCAGTATACAGGCGGTGCAAACAAGACAGGGACTGTAGGTTTGTTGTTAAGTAGAATCTCTTTGTAATTTTGAACGGGTACATTTTTAACGTGTTTAGCTCCAGCCAAAAAATATTTTTTAAGCTTTTTGGAAAACATAGGGAAGGGTTATCACCCCTGTGACATTTGTTTTGCTGTCTTTCCTCCTCTTCAGAAGATTTCACCTCACTTTTTGTCCCAATGAAAAATGTTTTTTGAAAATTTGGGTTTTTTTGTGGAACAAGGATTGGAAAGCATCAGTGGAAAGGAGAAATTGTTTTCCCATATTAACTCTTAAAGGAGAGAATTTCCCTTCCTAGGGGTAGATTTCATCTCACTTCCTGTTGTCTCCTTCCGTTTGCAAGTAGGAGTCGTTTGTAAGTTAGATGTTTGAAAGTAGGGTCCTGCCCTATATACTCAGCAGAAATTTGGGCCTTAGGTGTTGCTGTGGCCACAACACTGTAAGCCCTCACAGGGCCCTGCTGTGAAATATTAGATCAAGAATTGTAATTACATGCCCCTGTTGAACAGGAGCTGAAAAATTAGGCCTTAAGCACTGGTGCTGGTGCCACAACACTGCAACCCCTCACAGACACTCTAGTTGGAACGCAGGAACGAGCCCTGCTGCAAAGTATTGCATCAAAAATTGTAATTACACGCCCCTGTTAGACAGGGGCAGAAAAATTGGGCCTTAGGCACTGGTGCTGGTGCCACAACACTGCAACCCCTCACAGACACTCTAGTTGGAACGCAGGAACGAGCCCTGCTGCAAAGTATTGCATCAAAAATTGTAATTACACGCCCCTGTTAGACAGGGGCAGAAAAATTGGGCCTTAGGCACTGGTGCTGGTGCCACAACACTGCAACCCCTCACAGACACTCTAGTTGGAACGCAGGAACGAGCCCTGCTGCAAATTATTGCATCAAAAATTGTAATTACACGCCCCTGTTAGACAGGGGCAGAAAAATTGGGCCTTAGGCACTGGTGCTGGTGCCACAACACTGCAACCCCTCACAGACACTCTAGTTGGAATGCAGGAACGAGCCCTGCTGCAAAGTATTACATCAAAAATTGTAATTACATGCCCCTGTTAAACAGGGGCTGAAAAATTGTGCCTTAGGCACTGGTGGTGGCGCCCAGAACCAAAAATGTTCTTACAAGCTATCAGCGTGATGATTGAGGAGGAAGAGGATAATTACTCAGGGATAGTCACTCAGCATCAGCATAGGCAGTCTTTGAAGGGATCTGAGATTTCAAAAAAAATATTCGGTTACATCAGCATCAGGTGCTTGGTAGCTGGTGGTGATCCAAGACTGATTCATTTTTATTAAGGTCAGCCGATCGACCGAGTCGGTGGACAGACGCACCCTGTGATCGGTTACCACGCCTCCAGCAGCACTGAATGTGCGTTCCGAAAGAACGCTGGATGCAGGACAGGCCAGTAGCTCAATTGCATACTGTGCAAGCTCTGGCCAGTGATCCATCCTCAAGACCCAGTAACCCAGAGGATTTTC
This sequence comes from Lithobates septentrionalis, assembly GCA_037952835.1. Lineage (NCBI taxonomy): Eukaryota > Metazoa > Chordata > Amphibia > Anura > Ranidae > Lithobates > Lithobates septentrionalis. The sequence continues at coordinate 2,271,803 of JBBDGP010002067.1, read as the reverse complement.
GGTGGGAAAGGTGTCCAAGTCTGATCTTGCCCCTAGGTATTCCTGCACCATGTAAAACAGACACTGGCGATGGTTGCTGGAACCGATCATACCTTGGGGCTGAGGACCAAAAAATTGTCTGAACGCATCGGTCAGACGGCCACCTTCTCCACCGCTCCTTCTTTGACTGACCGAAGCCTCAGCAACACATTGTCCAGAAACAGGAGTTTGTAACCTCCCAGTCTCTGGGAACGCATTGCACAGACATATCTGCAAGGCCTCCCGAAGATGTTTCATCCTCTGCTCCCTCTGCGATGGCAAGATAAGGTCCGCAACCTTACCCTGGTAATGTGGATCAAGGAGGGTTGCCAGCCAGTATTGGTCCTTCTCCTTGATACCACGAATACGAGGATCCTTACGCAGGCTTTGCAGGATCAGGGAGGCCATGCAGCGTAGGTTTGCTGAGGCATTCGGTCCGGAGTCCTCTGGGTCACTAAGGACGACAACGTCCGCAGCCACCTCCTCCCAGCCACGTACAAGTCCATGTGTTTCTTGGGACTGATCCCTTAAAGACTGCTGCTGATGCTGAGTGCCAGGCTCCACCTCCATACTGACACAATCTTCCTCCTCCTCCTCCTCCTCCTCGTCCTCTTCCTGTGTGATCGGCGGGCACGCAGGAACACTGTCTGGATAAAGGGGGCCTTGAGAGCTAAGGAAGTCCTCCTCTTCCTGCCTCTGTTCTGCCTCAAGTGCCCTGTCCATTATTCCACGCAGCGTGTGCTCCAACAGGTGGACAAGGGGGACAGTGTCACTGATGCATGCACTGTCACTGCTCACCATCCTCGTGGCCTCCTCGAATGGTGACAGGACAGTGCATGCATCCCTGATCATGGCCCACTGGCGTGGGGAAAAAAAAACAACCTCCCCTGACCCTGTCCTGGTGCCATAGTCGCACAGGTACTCATTGATGGCCCTCTGCTGCGTGTGCAGCCGCTGCAGCATGGCCAACGTTGAGTTCCACCTGGTGGGCATGTCACAGATTAGGCGGTTCTTGGGCAGGTTAAACTCCTTTTGGAGGTCCGTCAGCCGAGCACTGGCATTATATGACCGGCGGAAATGCACACAGACTTTCCTGGCCTGCCTCAGGACATCCTGTAAGCCCGGGTACCTGCCCAAGAACCGCTGCACCACCAAGTTAAGGACATGAGCCAAACAGGGCACATGGGTCATTTGTCCCTGTCGGAGGGCAGAGAGGAGGTTGGTGCCATTGTCGCAAACCACCATTCCTGCCTTAAGTTGGCGTGGCGTCAACCACCTCTGAACCTGCCCCTGCAGAGCTGACAGAACCTCTGCCCCAGTGTGGCTTCTGTCCCCCAAGCACACCAGCTCAAGCACCGCATGGCATCTTTTGGCCTGCGTACTTGCGTAGCCCCTTGAACGCCTACGGAGCACCGCTGGTTCCGAGGAAGAGGCCATGGAGGAAGAAGAAGAGGAGGGGGTGGAGGAGAGAGGTGTGTCACAATCAGCATTTTGGAGGCGTGGTGGCGGAACAACCTCCAACACTACTGCACCTTGTCCTGCATCCTTCCCAGCTGCCAGCAGAGTCACCCAATGCGCCGTGAAACTTAGGTAACGTCCCTGTCCATGCCTGCTGGACCATGAGTCAGCGGTAATATGCACCTTACCGCTGACCGCCCTGTCCAGCGAGGCATGGACATTGCCTTCCACATGCCGGTAGAGAGCCGGAATCGCCTTCCGTGAGAAAAAGTGGCGTTTGGGTACCTGCCACTGAGGAACCGCACATTCCACAAACTCACAGAAGGGGGCAGAGTCTACCAACTGAAAAGGCAGCAGTTGAAGTGCTAGCAATTTTGCCAAGCTAGCATTCAACCGCTGGGCATGTGGATGGCTGGGAGCAAACTTCTTTCGGCGGTGCAGCAGCTGGGGCAGGGAAATTTGCCTGGTACAATCTGACGTCGGTGTACCAAAAGCAGATTGCCCACAAGTACTTGGCTGTGACACACCTAATTCTACACCTTCATTCCTCTCACTGCAGGTCTCAGAGAGGACTGGAGGTCTAGTGGGGTTGGAAATCTCAGCTGATGAGGAGCAAGGAGAGATCCTCTTTGTTCTTTGGTGTGGGTCTTTTAGATACGCTTGCCAACGAACTGCATGGCAGGTCAACATATGTCTGGTCAAGCATGTGGTACCCAAGCGGGAGATGTTTTGGCCACGCGAGATACGCTTGAGACATATGTTGCAAATAGCAGCGGTGCGATCTGATGCACTGGTCTCAAAAAAGGCCCACACCAAAGAACTTTTTGAATAACGCGCAGAGACTGCAGCGCCCTGCACATGTGGAGCTTTGGGGTGTGATGCAGTCAATGTGCTGCCCTGAGGCTGGCCCCTGGAGGGCATCCTGCCTCGTTGGTGATGTGCCGCCTCCTCCTCCTCCTCCTCCTCCTCTCTCCTATCAGGCACCCACGTTGAGTCAGTGACCTCATCATCCCCTCCCTCCTCATCACTGGAGCAAACCTGGCAGTATGCTGCAGCAGGGGGAGCATGACTGCCAGATTGCTGTCCTTCTTGGGCACCCCCTCTGTCCGTGCTCATGTTACTGCCTTCATCGAGCTCAGTATCATCATCAGAGCCTTCCAAACGCTGGGCATCCTCCTGGAGCATGTACCCAACACTGTGGTCAAACAGTTCGAGGGAATCCTCAGGAGGACATGGTGGAGCTAGGGAAGGAGTCACTGATGACATTGAGCTGAGGGAAGAGGCCGCTGCTTTGCCAGACAAAGCACCCTGGGTGAGAGAGGATGAGGAGTATGAGGACGGCTTGGTCATCCACTCGACCAAATCTTCCGCATGTTGCGGCTCAACACGGCCAGCTGCCGAAAAAAAGGCCAAGCGTGACCCATGGCCACGTGCTGATGAGGATGCACCGTCTCCACGACCAGCACTAGACACAGAGCCTGCTTGCCCTCTCTTATTGGCTTGTGACTGTCAGCCTCTCCTTCTTGGCCTTCCAGACATACTAATTGCCTGTAGCTGCACTAAGCTGGGATAGAACACCAGTAATTTTCTTCAGGTAGCTTTATATACTGTAACCAGACAAGCCTGCCTGTCAGTAGGAAGATAACAGGAACGGATCTAACTGAACACTGTGAGAAGGACGCACTGCACTAAATGTAAATAGTCTAGCTGCCTGACCGTGGTACTAATAGGATCAAATAGAACACCTGTAATTTTCTTCAGGTAGCTTTATATACTGTAACCAGACAAGCCTGCCTGTCAGTAGGAAGATAACAGGAACGAATCTAGCTGAACACTGTGAGCAGGACGCACTGTACTAAATGTAAATAGTCTAGCTGCCTGACCGTGGTACTAATAGGATCAAATAGAACACCTGTAATTTTCTTCAGGTAGCTTTATATACTGTAACCAGACAAGCCTGCCTGTCAGTAGGAAGATAACAGGAACGGATCTAGCTGAACACTGTGAGCAGGACGCACTGTACTAAATGTAAATAGTCTAGCTGCCTGACCGTGGTACTAATAGGATCAAATAGAACACCTGTAATTTTCTTCAGGTAGCTTTATATACTGTAACCAGACAAGCCTGCCTGTCAGTAGGAAGATAACAGGAACGGATCTAGCTGAACACTGTGAGCAGGACGCACTGTACTAAATGTAAATAGTCTAGCTGCCTGACCTTGGTACTAATAGGATCAAATAGAACACCTGTAATTTTCTTCAGGTAGCTTTATATACTGTAACCAGACAAGCCTGCCTGTCAGTAGGAAGATAACAGGAACGGATCTAGCTGAACACTGTGAGCAGGACGCACTGTACTAAATGTAAATAGTCTAGCTGCCTGACCGTGGTACTAATAGGATCAAATAGAACACCTGTAATTTTCTTCAGGTAGCTTTATATACTGTAACCAGACAAGCCTGCCTGTCAGTAGGAAGATAACAGGAACGGATCTAGCTGAACACTGTGAGCAGGACGCACTGTACTAAATGTAAATAGTCTAGCTGCCTGACCGTGGTACTAATAGGATCAAATAGAACACCTGTAATTTTCTTCAGGTAGCTTTATATAATGTAACCAGACAAGCCTGCCTGTCAGTAGGAAGATAACAGGAACGGATCTAGCTGAACACTGTGAGCAGGACGCACTGTGCTAAATGTAAATAGTCTAGCTGCCTGACCGTGGTACTAATAGGATCAAATAGAACACCTGTAATTTTCTTCAGGTAGCTTTATATACTGTAACCAGACAAGCCTGCCTGTCAGTAGGAAGATAACAGGAACGGATCTAGCTGAACACTGTGAGCAGGACGCACTGTACTAAATGTAAATAGTCTAGCTGCCTGACCGTGGTACTAATAGGATCAAATAGAACACCTGTAATTTTCTTCAGGTAGCTTTATATACTGTAACCAGACAAGCCTGCCTGTCAGTAGGAAGATAACAGGAACGGATCTAGCTGAACACTGTGAGCAGGACGCACTGTACTAAATGTAAATAGTCTAGCTGCCTGACCGTGGTACTAATAGGATCAAATAGAACACCTGTAATTTTCTTCAGGTAGCTTTATATACTGTAACCAGACAAGCCTGCCTGTCAGTAGGAAGATAACAGGAACGGATCTAGCTGAACACTGTGAGCAGGACGCACTGTACTAAATGTAAATAGTCTAGCTGCCTGACCTTGGTACTAATAGGATCAAATAGAACACCTGTAATTTTCTTCAGGTAGCTTTATATACTGTAACCAGACAAGCCTGCCTGTCAGTAGGAAGATAACAGGAACAGATCTAGCTGAACACTGTGAGCAGGACGCACTGCACTAAATGTAAATAGTCTAGAAGATAACAGGAACGGATCTAGCTGAACACTGTGAGCAGGACGCACTGCACTAAATGTAAATAGTCTAGAAGATAACAGGAACGGATCTAGCTGAACACTGTGAGCAGGACGCACTGCACTAAATGTAAATAGTCTAGAAGATAACAGGAACGGATCTAGCTGAACACTGTGAGCAGGATGCACTGCACTAAATGTAAATAGTCTAGAAGATAACAGGAACGGATCTAGCTAAACTGAATACAGTGTATATATATATATGCAACACCTGGGATGCATATATATATACACAATACACTGTAAGTGCAGCTAACTGACTGACTGTTCTGCCTAATCTATCTAACTCAAATCAAATGACACTGTCTCTCTCTCTATCTCTCAGCACACCGGAACACACACTACACAGGGCCGCCGTGCAGGCGGCCTTATATAGTGTGGGGCGTGTACTAAATCCCCTGAGCCATAATTGGCCAAAGCCTCCTTGGCTTTGGCCAATTACGGCTCTCTGTTCAGGCGGCGCTGTGATTGGCCAAGCATGCGGGTCATAGTGCATGCTTGGCCAATCATCAGCCAGCAATGCACTGCGATGCCACAGTGAATTATGGGCCGTGACGCGCCACACGAATTTGGCGCGAACGGCCCATATCGTTCGCAATTCGGCGAACGACCGAACAGCCGATGTTCGAGTCGAACATGGGTTCGACTCGAACACGAAGCTCATCCCTAATCAGAAGGACTTTTTCCCCCTTTTCCACACAAGGGATCCTGCCATTCCTTCTGTCTGGTGATTGGAGTTTCCACCTTGATTGGACTATTTTCTGTTTCTTTTATTTAGTTTTTTGCGCTGCACTTACCTTTGCTTTTATTACTAGAGAGAGACCCCCAGACTGACCTCATTAGCCTTGTACAGCTAGGGAACCAGTTAAGCCCCACAAAGAAGGAACAGGCTAAGTGGATTCTGTGGGAGAAACAGGCGACTTTCTCCCAAAAACCGGGCTACATGACCCTGGCTGTGTATAAGGTAGAGACCCCTGGACAAGCACCCCTTAGAGAGCCCCCACCATATCCCTGAAGTAGTCCAAGAAGGAATCCGGAAGGAGATGCAAGAGATGATTCAGTTAGGAGTCATTGAGCCCTCTGACAGCCCTTGGGCCTCACCTGTAATCCTGGTGCCTAAGAAAAACGGAACTACCTAGTTCTGCGTGGACTACAGGCGACTCAATGAGAAGACCACCACTGATGCCTACCCAATGCCCAGGGTAGATGAACTGCTAGATTGTATAGCCAGGGGACGTTATTTAACTACAATAGACCTGTGTAAGGGCTATTGGCAGATTCCCCTGGCCGAGGATGCTATCCCCAAGTCGGCATGTGTTACCCCATTTGGCCTGTACCAGTCTAAGGTCATGTCATTCGGGATGAAAAATGCCCCGGCTACCTTCCAACGTATGGTGGTATGGTGGATAGGCTCCTCGATGGCTTTCAGGATTTTGCATGTGCATACCTGGATGACATTGCGATCTACAGTGGGTTTTGGGAGGAGCACCTGGTTCACGTAGGGGTGGTTCTGGACAAAATTTGGGTCGCAGGCCTGACCTTAAAACCAGACAAGTACCATTTAGGTATGGCGGAGGTGCAGTATACCTGGGACACTGAGTGGGGTGTGGGAACCAGAGACCAGAGCCAGCCAAGGTAGAGGCAGTAGCTAATTGGTCCACACCCCATACTAAGAACTGGGTATTAGCCTTCTTGGGGACTGCAGGGTACTACCGACATTTTGTCCCTGATTATAGTGCTATCGCCAAGCCCCTGACTGGCCTGACAAAAAAAGAATTTACCTAGGCAGGTCCTGTGGTCTCCAGCTTGTGAAGCCACGTTTCTAGCCCTCAAGCAAGCACTTAAATGCCCCTGTCTTGGCTGCCCCAGTACCCAACAAACGTTTCCTTGTCCACACAGATGCTTCCATGTTTGGACTGGGGGCTGTGCTGAGCCAAATCAGGGAGGATGGAAGAGGACACCCCGTCGCATACCTGAGCAGAAAGCTATTACCTCGGGAAGTGAGCAATGCAGCAGTGGAGAACTAATTCTTGGCCCTGGTCTGGGCCCTTAAAAGTTGAAACCCTTATTTGTACAGACAGGAATTTTCATTAGTCACCGACCACAACCCATTGGTCTGGCTTAACCGGGTCTCAGGAGACAATAGCAGGTTGCTGTGGTGGAGCTTAGTCCTGCAACCATACAATTTCACCATCAGCTACCGACCCGGTAAGCAAAATAAAAATGCTGATGGGTTGTCCCGGCAAACAGACGTCACTCCGGCCTCCTAGTTCCGGACATTCCCAAGTTGACCTGAGAAGGATCAAGCCGGGTCTGCCGGAGTGTCCCACAAGGAGGGAGCCATGTGACAGGAGTTGTGCAGGGTGACCAAGAAAATAATGTACCCTGTATCTGCATATTAGAAATAGTGGCTGATTCATAATGCTGGGACAAATACTGTTAGGAGATGCCAATTCCAGCCACCTGTTTCTGTCTGTGTCTGCTATAATGTAAATTAGTCTAGTATGACTTGTCACAGCTTCTAAAGAGTCTTTTCATCCAGTGTGCTAATTAACCCTGCAATTGTATGGAGATGTATGATAATGTGTATTGTATAGTAGGTGAGCTAGGAGACCTGAAGTCTGCCCTAAAGGTCATGTCTCTGAGTCACCTAGGCTGTCTAAAAATTAGATAATTAGCTTATGTCAATTAGGTTTCTGGTGAGAGGATGTAGTTTCATCCTGCAGTATATATTTATGTGAGATCTCAAAATAAAGAGTCAGTCCTGTTTGACCCTCAAGACAGAGCCTCGTCTCGTACTTGGGGGGAGAATTATTTGTATGGGTTTCTTAATTGGCTGGTTGGAGTATTTGGTAGCTGCCTTTGTCTTCAGGAATGGAATGTCCTAAACGACTTTAACCCCTTTCACACTCGGGTTGTTGTTACACTCTGTGACCCACACCACAAAGGACAAATATCTAAATTGCTTGATGAATATTTTAAGCTTAATGAAAATGCAGAAATCAATGTAATGTCATGACGTGTTTCTCAATAATGTTACGGATTTGTTTATGTTGTCGCGAAAACCGCATAATAATGTGCATGGGATCTGTTTGTTTCTTGCTTTTTGACAGCAAAGTTTCAAGGGTTTGTGCGATGGTTCAATTATAGGCTTTACGTAAACAAGAACGTCTATACCCTCTCTCCAGAAGACGATTCTGGTGCTTACCAGCTTCCATTTTGAATAATATGTCATTGGACATATTATTATTATTATTATCTCCGCAAACGGAGATATTGTCCGTATGGGATAGAATTTTTTAAGGAGCTTGGATGAAAGCTCTCCACATGTAATACGGTATTGCCTGCAATCTTTTTTCTGTAGAGTGTGCTAATTAGATTTCCCTGTGTGTCACAATCAATCTTAACATCTAGAAAGGTCACGGATCTAGCATTGTAGCTCATGGTAAATTTTAAATTGAGATTGTTAGTGTTTATATGATCAAAAAACTGGATTAGAAGGTCCTCAGGTCCTTCCCAAATGATGAAGGTGTCGTTGATGTACCTGAGCCATGTGGTGACATGGCCCAGGTACACCGCAAGATTCTCGTCACTGAAAAGTGATCGCTCCCACTCCCCCAGGTACAGATTGGCGTAGGAAGGGGCACAACATGTCCCCATCGCTACGCCTTGTACCTGGAGGTAGTGGGAGCCATCAAAACAAAAATAGTTGTTGTGCAAAATGTAGTCAAGTCCGCCTACAATTAAATTATTAAGAGCATTGTCATAGCATGATCCCTGCAATGCTGCAATTTCTCAATGGTTTTAGCTTGGGTAAGACCAGTTAAGATTGTGTGACCGGAGGGGCATGGATATAGATGTTAAAGATGGAGATTTTTCCCTATTCTAGACACCATCAGTAATTACCAATCTCTATTTCATGAGATTTTATGATGATATATAGGTCCTCACATTAGTATTGTTTATCATTGGGATATGAAATTGTACTTTCTCCCAGCTTAACAATACATGTATATATACATTTATTTTATTATTCAACATTTTTCCTTATGTGAATACTAATAATATTGAAGGGGCCTCTATGCTTTTTCCTTTTGTGTTCATGCCTTCCGATACGCGCAATTGATATGGGTCACTATACCTTGTAAAAATACCCCAGGAAAATCTGTATATTTCTCCATTGATGCCTAATTTACTATTTAGATGTTATACAGTGTACCCTTATTTACCAACATGCTAATGTAATTTACGATCATGAATCTACAATAAAAAGAACAGTGTAGCAATTACTATACTATTAATAAAGCAATGATTATACAATAACAATTTTGACCAAGAAAGTAATGTATACATTTGAGTAGATTGAAAGTGCATTATTATATTATCACCATTATTGTTATTTTCTCATTTTGTATTTATTATGTTTTTCTTTAAAAAAAATCCTCAGATCCTGGATTGCTGTGGTCTTGCCCTCCCTCTGCCTCCTACGGGGTATCCTCTTGGTCTGTTGGCTTCCCGGCAGGGTGGTGGGGATGAGTTATCACGTCTCCCCCCACTAAGAAACACCTGCAGTTTTTCCATCTGCCGCTGTGGGGAGCTCTAGCCCTGCCGGCGGCGTTCTGTGATCGCCGTCGGACTGGAGAATAATGTCACACGCGTGTGAGGCACGGTCTCCTGCGTAGTGCAGGGAGAGCCTCGGCAGTGCATGTGCACAGCACGTTTTCGGTCAAGTGATTTGAGTCGGAGGAAAGGGAGGAGTCCAGGGAAAATTGCCTTCCGGAACGCCAAGGTGGCCACAGAAGGGCCACAATCAGCCTTTTCTGGGAGGGGGTACTGGGAAGCAGGCCACCTGTATATTGTTATCCATTAATAACTGGGACACATAAGAAGTGCACTAGCTGGAGATTTGTCAGTGATACCCTGATGAGCAGAGCTGATGTGAAGCCTATGCACCTATGCATGTACCTCAGACCATATGGTAACAATGTATGGCAATACATTTTGGATTGCAGTAGATGGTGACTGCGCAATGTGGTTGCTATACATGCAACTTTGTTTATAACACTGTTTCTAAACAGTCCCTATGCCTTTTTTATTATTTAGAGCTTTCAGCTATTTGTATTCAATCTATACCAATGGACCTGAAGCCTCATATGCCAGAGGCCACAGCGTTCTAACAACCCTTACATAGTAATCAGGTATTCAGCAATGATGTCATTGCATTTTTTTAATTTTCCAATAAATCTTTATTTTATTAAATCCATACAGAAATGTAATACAGAAAAGTATGGTAATAGATAAAAAGATAACAGTGTTATACAGAGGGTACAATCCAGAAAATACAAGGGTATAGTTTAACAATTAGTCAAATATAATACTTTGGAATTGTTGAAAAACACAATACATCTTGAGTGTGGGTTTATGGGATTACAGATGAGTGGGAACGTAAAATGTATAGATTATATATCAAAGCAAGTAAAATAGTTTGTAAACATGTTGATCTTTAGGAGCAAAAAAAAAAAAAAAGAAAAAAAAGGAGAGAAGAGAAAAAAATTATTATAATAAAATACCTGTGTACAGCACTAGTATTTGGATCATAGATTTTCGTTGGATTGTGTTTGGGATAACAGTTTATTGCTATGTCTGTATGAAAATGTAATATTAATCCTGGCACATGGTGCTCAGATGAAGAATATTATATGTAGACTGAGATAAAATCATAGCATACAACAATTGATACCTATCATAGGAAAGTGTCGAGTAAATGTGGACCAAAGTACATTAAGAAGTGAGAAAATGTAAGGGAGAGATCTTTCCCGTCCCTGGCTCAGCCATGGGTCTAACAGGAAGTATCTTTTCAAAAGAACCATGTCCCAGGAAGGTATGCGTAATCTAATATGAAAATGATATCTGCAAGAATAATGATATTGTCGCATCCTGTATTTTTTTGTTTCATGAAAGGCTATAGGGAGGGGGGGGTGTACAGTTGGGATGTATGATGTATCTTATGATTTAACCACTTAAAGACCAGCCTCGTTTTGGATTTTAGGTGTTTACATGTTTAAAACAGGTTTTTTGCTAGAAAATTACTTAGAACCCCCAAACATTATATATTGTTTTTTTTCTAACACCCTAGAGAATAAAATGGCGGTCATTGCAATACTTTTTTTTTGCACCGTATTTGCGCAGCGGTCTTATAAGCGCACTTTTTTTGGAAAAAATTCACTTTTTTGAATAAAAAAATAAGACAACAGTAAAGTTAGCCCAATTTTTTTTATATTGTGAAAGATAATGTTACGCCAAGTAAATTGATACCCAACATGTCACACTTCAAAATTGCGCCCGCTCGTGGAATAGCGTCAAACTTTTACCCTTAAAAATCTCCATAGGCGACGTTTAAAAAATTCTACAGGTTGCATGTTTTGTGTTACAGAGGAGGTCTAGGGCTAGAATTATTGCTTTCGCTCTACCGGTCGCGGTGATACCTCACATGTGTGGTTTGACCACCGTTTTCATGTGCGGGCGCTACTCATGTATGCGTTCGCTTCTGCGCGCGAGCTCGTCGGGACAGGGCGCTTTACATTTTTTTTTTTTTTTATTATTATTTATTTTACTTTATTTTATTTATTTTTTCACTGTTTAAAAAAAAAAAAATTTGAATCATTTTTATTCCTATTACAAGGAATGTAAACATCCCTTGTAATAGAAAAAAGCATGACAGGTCCTCTTAAATATGAGATCTGGGGTCAAAAAGTCCTCAGATCTCATATTTAGACTAAAATGCAAAAAAAAAAAAAAAGTCGTTTAAGAAAAGACACAAAAAAAATTGTGCCTTTAAGAGAAGTGGGCGGAGCCGATGTAATGACGTCGCTCCGGCCGTCACATGGTATAGAGACGGGTGGGGGCCATCTTGGCCTCACTCGTCTCAGTACCTCAGCGGTGACAGGTCCCGATCTCCTCCGCCGCTACCGACGGCTCTGGTAAGCGGCGGAGGGCGCGGGAGAGCGGCGGGAGGGGGGGTGGCACCTCTCCTGCCGCCGATAACGGTGATCTCGTGGCGAACCCGCCGCAGAGACCACCATTATCGTGTACAGAAACGCCGGCCCTAAAGATGGATACCTCGGTTGTGGCAGCAGCTGCTGCCGTTACTGAGATATCCATCTTTAAAAAAATGACGTATATATACAGTGGCCGGTCGTGAAGTGGAGGAGGACTCCTAACTGATTAATTGGGTATATTCAGATGTTGTGCGGAAATGTTGCCAACAGGCCCAAATGTTCCTGTATTTAGTGGAAGAGTCTTGTGCTTGGTGCACAAGTTCTTCCATTTCGGCTATTTTGTTTACTCTTTTGAACCAGTCTGCGATTGTGGGTGGGTTGGGTGATCTCCAGAGAACTGGGATACAAAGTTTGGCGGCATTGATTAGATGTAGAGCTAGAGATTTATGATATGTTTTCATCGGTAGGGAGGAGTGGTGTAGGAGGGCTTGGGCTGGAGAGAAATCTAGATGAAGTGAGGTGATTTGGGAGGTGAGGTGAAAAACTTTAGTCCAGAAGGTAGAGATCGCAGGACAGTCCCACCATATGTGAAGGAGTGATCCATTTTTGTCATTACATCTCCAACAATTGGGTGGAATCTCCGGATTAATTGTGTGTAGCTTGAGAGGTGTTTTGTACCATCTGGAAAAAAGTTTATATCCGTTTTCTTGAGTTGTTACATTAATCGAGCCCTTGTGAATATTAGAATATATCTTTCCCCAATCAGTATCAGAGAGTTGGATGGAAAGATCTTTTTCCCACTTTGTACTGGCTTTATTCGATTTGGAGATATGCTCAAGAAAGAGGTTCAAATAAAGGGTGGATATCAGGTGGCGAGCAAAGGGATTCAAAGTGTGATTGGTTTCTTGAGAACGCAGAACTAGTTAGGGGATCAAGGAGAAAATGTCTGAGTTTCATATATGACCAGAAAGGGATCTGGCAGTTCATTCCTTGGGAGATCAATGAAGAAAGCGGTTTGATTTTCCCCTTAGCGAAGAAATCTCCTGCTTTCATCTTTGACTGGGATCCTATTTCATGAAGGAAAGAATCGTCATTGCCTGGTAGAAAGTCTGGGTTATGTTTGATTGGCGTGAGAGGGCCTGGAGAGGAAGAAATGTGAAATTGTTTACATGTCGTATTGAAAGATTTCAGCGCGGTATCGATAAGGGGATGTTGTTTGCATTGTGGTGAGATGTGACGAGGGTGAATCCAGGGTAGATTATGGAGCGGTAAGTGTGAGAAGGCTTGTTCAATGGCAATCCAGGCTTTGGTTTCAGCGTGGACATTCCAGTCAACTATTCTAGAAAGTTACTGCTGATACTTCACTACCAGACAGAACTAAATACACTAGACCAGGAGATCCTCCTACTACAAACATCAAATGAAACTATTAGGGAACACACCCTTTTTTCCAAACGAGTTCAGGAAACTAAAGACTATATAACAAGAATTACCAAAGACATCATTTATAAAAAACAAAACAAATTATCAAAAGACCGATTAGCCTTCTCCAAAGGCTTCGCATACCATTGGCAGAATGCCATGCAACGCAAGGGCTCTAGAAATTACCACCGTGTCACAAAGACTAACAACAACTATGGGGCTACTGATGAGGATACTGAATCAGATTCCTCATTCAGATCAACATCCTCTGCCCCCAGACATAACTCCCGAGACAATTCTACAGCACGAAAAAGAGATTATGGAGGGAACTCTTACACACTTTCCTCTAAAAAACGCCCTCCAAATACAGATGCTAGATTCTCATCACACCCACAAACACAAGGACATTTGTCACAGTCCAATGGAAGATCACTAACACAACCCAAATACTTGGGAGCGACAGCCCTACAAGCAATACAGATACTGAGTAATCAATCACAAACACCAAATACGACACAACCGAACACTACAGGCCCCACTGAGGTGGGTCACACAAACTCGAACCCTAATGATTCGATGAACAACCAGGGTTATAATCCCCCCACTACTCTTCCACCCTTGACACAACGAGCACCCAACACTAGACAAAGCACTCTGGATGCACATATCCAAACACCCCATACACAGGCAAATTTTCAATTGCTCACGAACATGACAACACCGACATAACCACAGGTCAGGAAGTTATTAATCTAACACCCTATCACTTTGATAAGGAGACACTTGATGTCCTTAAATTTGGATTAAGCTTCTGCCCTTCGACCAATATCGACAAATATGAGACAATAAAAGATGTCTACCTTTTCTCGCGCAATTTAACATACAAATTCCTTTTCGATAAACAAGTGATACAATCCAAACAAGATAAAGCGATATCAGAACAAGTAAAACACTTCTCTATGGAGGATTTTCGAGTCCTCCGAGATCTTATACTCCTTTTGGAGGAAAATGAATCGTCACAAGAATCAAATCCCTTACAAGAGACAGCGGTGTCTACTATACGCACATCTAACCCTAAAAAATTCAAACCCAAATCACAACGTTTTCCAGAACTAACCACTAATTCACACATTTGGGCTTTCCTTATAGGAACTATTAAAGATATAAAAGAAATTACTATGTCAGCAACTCCAGGAAATCTCTCCTATTCCCAAAGACAAGCCATTCAAGCCTTAAAAAATCACCCAGACCTAGAAATTAAAGCTTCGGACAAAGGAGGGAACATCGTTTTGATGACTAAAACTTATTACGAATCCATGGTGACTAGGATCTTAGCGAACAAACACTGCTACTGCCATTTACCCGAGACGCAGATCCAAGTATTTAAGCAAGAATATCTGGAGACCATTGGTTCGGCCTTCCAAAAGGGCCTAATAGACCAAGATACTTATAATTATCTTAATGTCAAAAAACCTAAAAAGGCTACCTTTTATGCCTTACCGAAGATACATAAGCATTCCACGAGGCCTCCTGGCCGACCAATCGTCTCCGGTATTGGCTCTCTTTCTGAACATGCCAGCCGCCTTATAGATTTTGTCTTAATGCCACATGTATTGAGCCTTCCATCTTATACGCGTGATACACTTGATTTTTTGAAACAAATAGAGGGATTGCCTGTCCCTCCCGATGCCCTCCTCGTGACTCTGGATGTGGAGTCATTATACTCCAGCATCCCACACGAGCAGGGCATCAGGATGGCATGCACTTTTCTAAGAGAACAAGATCATTATAGTTGGGAATTCTGTGAATTCATATTGGAATTGCTCAAATTTGTACTAACTCGTAACTACTTCTGCTTTAAGGATTCCCACTTCCTCCAGGTACAGGGCGCGGCAATGGGCACATGTTGTGCACCGGCCTACGCCAACCTGTACCTGGGGGGGTGGGAACGTAATATCTTTTCTAATGAGGACCTGACCATTTACACTGTCCAGGTCCTCATATGGCGGAGGTATATAGACGATATTTTTTTAGTATGGACAGGTACCCAAAATCTTCTGGATGATTTCATCCAAACTATCAACCACAACTCGATGAATCTCAAATTTACCACTTCAGCCCACACGAACCAAATAACTTTTCTAGATTTAACTATTTTTAAAGACCAAGAGAATTGTTTAGCGACCACCCTGTTCAGAAAGGAAACGGCAGGGAATACCCTACTGCATGCGGAAAGCGCTCATCCTAGATCGCTCATTAAAAGTATACCTTATGCACAATATCTCAGGTTACGCCACAACTGTACGCATCTAGAGGAATTCAAACTTCAAGCACAGGCACTCCGCAATAGATTATTAGCAAGAGGTTATAATAAGACCATACTACGGAATGCATACAATAAGGCCATTCGCCAGTCAAGAAATTCTCTACTTTTCAAGCAGAAAAATGTCTCTACCAGCGCCCCAGTAAGATTTATCACTAAATTTTCTCAACAACACCAGGCACTTAGGGACATACTTAAAGCGGGATTCCACTGTCTCTGAGTTTTTTTTTTTTTTTTGGCACAATGAAAAATATTAAGATATAAGAATAAGTAACTCACGTATTCCAATTCTAAAGACCTTTGCTGTCCATTTTGTCCATAAATATAAACTTATATAATAGGATCATGACGGTATTCATCTTGCCTGTGGGCATGTGAAACCCACAGGCATGCTCTTCCAGGATACGGTGCTGCTGAACGACCAGCATGCACCGCCCGTTCTATTCATGATCCCGCGCATGCGCAGTAGAGAGAAATCGGAGCGCCGTCAACAGCACCGGTTGCCATCACAACGAGCGGCGTCGTAGGAAGTCCCGCCCCATTGTGATGGCAACGTAGATAATCAAAAAATAAAGGAGGATAAATGAGCGAGACATAGAGGAGAGAGCGGCGCTGGAGTTAGAGGAAAGGTAAGTATAACGATCTCTTTTCTAATCCTGCTAACATCGGATTTTATAATTTGCATTCTCTTTGGGCACAAACATTTATATTATAACAAATATCTGCCTTCTGTTATTTAATTTTTTTAGCACAAATATATATATCTAGATCTCTCTCTCTCTCTCTCTCTCTCTCTCTCTCTATATATATATATATATATATATATATATATATATATATATATATATATAATATGTATATATATATATATAAATGTATATATATATATATATAGTTATTTTTTTAAATTATTTTAAATAATTGATAATTGTTTATTTGTGATAGACACAGTCTAATTATTTATTATTTAAATGTTTTTTTTTTTTTTTTAAACATCGGTTTAGTTCTATCTTTTAGAAAAAGAGTTATCTGGACCTTTTCTTATCAATACAATGCTTATCTGTCTTGCCTTAGCAAAGTTGCAGACAATGACTTATCTCTAAACCAGATATACTTTTTTTTAAAAAAAGACAAAACGAGAGAGAGAGAGAGAGAGAGAGAGAGAGAGAGAGAGAGAGAGAGAGAGAGAGATAGAGTCTACTTATTTATTTTAAGAATGGTAATGATTTTTGTTTTTAGAAAAGTAATTTACTTTTTTAATATATCTTGACCTTTTTATTGTCTACATAATGCTTATCTCTATTGTGTTATCAAAGTGGCATACAAAGACTTTTTAGTGTTAAACATCGGAACAATATACATATATTTAGGGATAAATTGCGAGATATAGATGTATCTCTAAACAATAATGTGATTTATTTAAATTTTCTGTGAAATTTTAAATCCAAAATACAATTTAAATTTTTTTTTACAGAGTTTCTATCGTTCGAGAATATTTAAAAGTAATATTTTTGGATCCCTTTAGTTTAATCGACTGACATGGTAAGTAAAATAATTCTAATATATGTAATTTTTTTTAACTTATTTATAAAATTTTTCAAATTTCAATATCAACCTAATCAACTATAAATTATTATTTATTACTTGTTTAGGACAATCCTGCTGTTGAAGAATCTTCAACCCTAGAAAATCCAATGCCATTGACTCAGGAGGAAAAAGTAAGTCTAATTTATATGTAATGCAGTTCATCAACACATATGTGTGTATTCCTTTGTGATTTCTATGGTTGTATATTTACATATACATACACACACACACACACACACTCACACAAAAAAATATACATGAAAATCTCACTTACCGTATTTATCGGCGTATAACACGCACCGGGGTATAACACGCACCCCAATTTAGGAGGGAATTTTAAGGAAATAAAAACTTTTAGGAGGGAAGTTGAAGGAAAAAAAACTTACATTTAAATGCCCATCATTGCAGCCTTCTCAGTGCAGCCTTGTCAGTGAAGCCATGTCAGTGCAGCCTTGTCAGTGCAGCCTTCCCCAGTGCAGCCTTCCCCAGTGCAGCCATGTCAGTGCAGCCTTCCCCAGTGCAGCCATGTCAGTGCAGCCTTGTCAGTGCAGCCTTCCCCAGTGCAGCCTTGTCAGTGCAGCCATGTCAGTGCAGCCATGTCTGTGCAGCCATGTCAGTGCAGCCATGTCAGTGCAGCCATGTCAGTGCAGCCTTGTCAGTGCAGCCTTCCCCAGTGCAGCCTTCCCCAATGCAGCCTTGCATCCTGTGACCCCTGCCATCCTGTCTTTCAAAATCGCCGACCGCGATTTGAAAATGGCGCCGCCGGCGCCGAAATACACAGAGCCTGTCCTCGGCTCTTCTCGGCGGCTCTCGTTTACTTTCGGCTCCACTCGTAGTCCCAAGCGGAGCTATCCGAACCTAGCCGAGTACACTCGGCTAGGTTCGGGCGGCGCTCGAGTGAAGACGAAAGTGGCCAAGAAGAGCCGAGGACCGGCACTGTGTATTTCGTCGCCGGCGGCGCCATTTTCATATCGCGGTTGGCGATTTTGAAAATCTGACAGCTCCGGATCGCAGGGGATCGGTGTATAATACGCACCTGCGATTTTCCCCTGACTTTAAGGGGAAAAAAGTGCGTGCTACACGCCGATAAATACGGTATATCTAAAGATATATATATATAGATATATATATATATATATATAAAATATCTCTC
Organism: Lithobates septentrionalis; assembly: GCA_037952835.1. Classification (NCBI taxonomy): domain Eukaryota; kingdom Metazoa; phylum Chordata; class Amphibia; order Anura; family Ranidae; genus Lithobates; species Lithobates septentrionalis. Next base: position 2,253,412 of record JBBDGP010002067.1, on the reverse strand, counting down.
TGTAGATGTAAAATTTTATCTCATGCTTGTAGTTTTGATGGCTTCTCTCCAAATTGGCAGTATATCTATTGCAGGCATGTCCAAAGTCCAGCCCGCGGACTTTGGACGGCCCGCAGTCCGGGTTTGAACGACCCGCTTGGTTATCTAAACATGTATATCTTTTGTGGCCCCCGACGATCGCCCAGTGCCGGGGCCACAAAAGATATATAGGCTGGCTGCCTCGGAGGGAGGAGGCGGGACGAGCGCAGTGCACACAATATTAGTATTTCCTTTTTACACGGCTGCCTCTGTAATAGGAAGTCCCGTCTCCGGCGCTGCCATTGGATGACTGTTCTGTCCATCAAAGGAGGCGGGACTTTTTCTTAAAGAGGCTGCTGTGTAAACAGTAGATTCTCCTGTAGGATATCTTTGGCGCTCGTCATACCCCCTCCATGTGCCCTACAGGGCTGCGCTGATGGTAATGGTTGAGTGCATTCCCGGCAATGGTGGGTACATTACTGGCAATTGTGGGTGCATTCCTGGCAATGGTCTGTGCTGCATTCATGGTAAAGATGGGTGCATTCCTAGCAATGGTGGGTGCATTCATGGCAATGGTGGGTCCTGCCTTCCTGGCAATGGTGTGTTCATTCCTGTCAATGGTGGGTGCTGCATTCATGGTAATTGAGGATCTGCTGATGGGCACTGTCCCTTATTTTGCTTCACAGTTCTTTTATTAAAAATATAAATTTATTTTTTCATGAAACTTCCCTCTTAAAGTGCAGGTGCGTGTTATACGCCGATAAATAGGGTATATCCAAATAACACGGCCAAGCTCATCTCTTCAACACACACACAGCCACAAAGGCAGGAGAATTCTTGTTGGGCAGTGTATTAGTGCTCAAACGAACACACTTAGACCAAATTTTTATGGTTCATAGAATTTCAGGCAAAACGGTCGGCCTTCACGCATGTTCATTTAATAAAATCTGTCCGTCTTTGAAAAATGTTAGTACACCCCTGATCTATTGTGTTCTCCCTTTTGTTAGTGAAGAATGTCGGTAGGGATAGCGTCAATTTAAGACACAAAAACCAACCTCCTTTATATAGAAATGGATTGACTGGTGTCTTAATTCAACCATTAAAAAATAAGAATTTCTGAACCAATCACTGAAACTTGGGTGATCACGGCCCCTTGCCATGTCATCACATGTAAGTACATGACAGATGATCACGTGATTATAAAAAATAGTGATTTTATTGTTATTAGACTCACGCTGATAGCATGAGTATAAAAATATTTATCTAAGCAGTTTTTTGGCAGGGTGATTTCATCCCCAAGAGGTAAAAAAATGTTTCCTCATAATCTGTGGCCACCACTAACCACATTGACTCAAATCAGTGCACACCGTTTGAAAACTGTGCAACCAATAAATTCTAAACAAATATTCCAAACAGTAACTCCTCATTGCCACCTTTCACAGCTGCCTATCCCGGTCAAGATCTAGTGCTGATCATTGCCCCTCACTCAATGCCCAGCAGTGACCTTCAGTGCTAACCATCGCTGACACCTCAATTTGACCACCAGTTGCACGTAACAGTGCACACCATTTCTGACTGTCAGTGCTCACCAATGCGGTATTATCAGTTCCTCTCAGTGCAGGCCATCGGTGCCCATCAGTCCCGCCTTATTGTTGACAATCAATGCATTCTTTTAGTATACATCATCAAAGCCTCTTCACATCACATAACTGATGATCAAAACATGCTTGTTTGCTAAATGTTCAAAATAAATAAATGTAATTAATATAAAAATAAATTATTCTAAAATAATTTTTTGTTTTTATTATTCACTCATAGCGAAGATTGCTTATAAAGAAAATCTGGGCTAGGTATCCAGCACCAGAAAATAATCCGGCTTTCCCAAATAATCCCACCATATCCTCGACTAGCGATGGATCTTCAACAGAAGACACTGAAGTAACCGAAACAGAAAGAATAGGCAATACCAATTGGTGTTCGTGTGAAAGGTGCATAAAAATGCCCACACAAGTTGAGTCGATCTGTTGCCGTGAAGTTGATGCGGTTTATGCTTGCATACCAGAGGGACATCAATGCATTACGCAGGCAGATACATTTCTTTCGCAAATTGTGCACCGTGAACATGTGAGGATAGCGAATATCGCGATTCATCTGGATAATATCCCGATTGTAGATGCCAATAACAACAGGTCATTAGTTATCTTTCATGTATTTTTTCTCTTTTGAAATATAGATTATTTTGAGTAAACCCGTAAGCTGATAATATTTATATTTAGGAATTTCATGACTTTTTTTTTTTTTAAATATTTTTTTTTAGATAATAATTTTACATGTTTGTTTTATTTATTCCAGGAGATTACGTAAAACAGCATATCGAATGTTCACCGCTTGGATTTATGGGATTTTAGGAAAGGGAAACAGAAGGGTTATACCTTCGTGTGCTGTTAATGCAGGGAGACATGTTTTTCCTGATCCAAATGGATCATATGTTGGATTTATTTACTCAAATGATTATGATGCTTCTGAAATGGCTTTCTATTAAATAAAAAAATACATTATTTTTATGGTTAATTTTAAATTTTTGTGTATTTTTGTTTATTTATTATTAAATAAAAGTTTATTCTATAAATAATTAGTGTGTGCTTTATTTACTGCTAATGTTTATTCATTTTCTTGATATTTTTGTTATAAAAAAAAATTAAATTTATTAATAACATTTTTAGATTTAGTGCAAATAAAAAAAATGTATATACTGATTTAAAAAAAATATATATCCAAGTTCAATGTGCAAACACTATAAACCAATTTATTTTTCAACCGTCGATAACATTTAAAACCATAAACTTTAACAAAATTACAAAAATGTATGTACCATTGATAAAAAAACACATAAAAAAAAAATAAGATATCTTAAACAATGGGAAATCATGTTCTGTGCTTTGCTATTGCAGCACTGGTTTCCGGCCTTTCTTCTGTGGCAATGTTTTTGGGAAATAGCACATTTTTAGATTTCCATGTACTAATCAATGTTCCCTCTATGATAGCCATCATGTTACCTAAAATAGTTTTGGAATGTTCATTAGACATGTTTTCGTACACGTTTCTAACTATCCATTTTTTCTGTCCTCTAGGGAAATTTTTCCGCTCCACTTGAAACACCTCACCACTGTCATCAATTTTTTTTACTGTTGCAAGTTTTCTTCCAACATTGAAGTTGTGTTGCAATGCAGCCAATCGGGTTCTAGCCTCCATGGAATCATATTTATAATGAATCTTCTTAGGTCGAAATTTGAGCATCATGCTGTGGTATGTCTCAATAGTACCAGTTTGGCAGAAATATGTCAGATGCTTTAGATCTTTATCTATTTGAGGGTCCATTATAATTGTAGATAATGAATCGAATGCAGGTGTGTTTTTTTTTAGCCATGGAATCTTTGGACAATGAATACTGAGATCATCATGTAGGCAATGATGTTGCATTTCTCCAACTGTCCACGTATGTTCATTTACTATATGATGTAGCAGAGATTCCCATCGATTTTTGAAAACATCCTCTTTTCCATCACAATTTCTGCTACACCAATAGAAATGGGTCAATATGGCTCCAATCCACGGTTTAATTGGACGAAAATCTTTTTTTTTGGAGATTTGCATCAATTTCCTTTTTAAATTTTTAACGTAATGCCAAATATCAAATTGATGATTTATTTTTTCATATTTTGCTGTAGTCAATAGTTTCCGAATTCCCGTGTGCCTATCAGTGCCTACAAACTGAACATCAAATCCATTTTCCAGTATTCTGTCCAGACTTTTGGTAAAGGCCAATTTTTCCATGGCAACCGAGGATGTTGTTTGGGACACCTGCACCAATTCAAAATCCACAATTTTTTTTGAATAGATATCCATAAACGTATATGTGGTGTATTTAGCACTAAACCCGGGGCTGTCACATTGTCCATCACCGATGAGGAATAACGAGGTTCCTGTCAATTCCTCTTTCACTTTTTGACAATTTTCCTTCCAGCTGTGATCAATGGAAGGATAAATATACTTTTTTTTGGCTAGGTTATAGGACGATTTTCCAAACATCACTATTCCACTTAGATTAAACATTTCTTTAACCTTTAGAAAGCTTCCACCTGACAAACAAATTGCGCCTGCAAGTAAAATATTACATGCAGCGTAATTTTTTTATCTTTGGCTGGCTTTCCCAAAGTTTCAAGCGATGCAATGCAGTACAGGTAGAAAATACAGACAGCATTGTACCAACTATTTTCTTTTCAAGTGTCTTAATTTTAGAAAAGCATATCTGGTCGGGACATTGCATTTGAAAAAGCAATGTATCGAGACAAGTTTCGAATACAATAAATTTTTGTTCGTTCACCAAGTTAACAGGATCATTAATTGTTTCTACAGTTTGTGTATCAATTACACTCTCATTTAACGTGTAGTCACTTTTTTGAGGGGTGTCAAAATCAGATAAGTGAAAACTCGTGTCTTCTTCATATGCCAGTTTTCTTTTTTTGACAGCGATTGGACTTTTGATATCAATAGCAGGAATTGCCTTTTCTTTATTTCCAGTTTGTGATGGAATATCAAATACTGTAGGTGATGTTGGGAGCAATGGATCCAAATCTTCTGTATCAGTAGTTTCCAAAATTTTTGAAGATCGGAGACTTTTAGATTTGGAATGAAAGTCTGGTGTTGAGGCATCAAGTGGTCGCATTAACTCTTGCTCAAAATACGAATGATCTAAATTGACTAATCTTTCGTCCGCTATTTTAATATATGTTTCATCAGATTCAAAAGATGGAAAATCAAACATGCCTGTCTGCGTACCAACATCATTCATTGTCACTGTATTAGATTCTTTTTTCTTATGACAGTCACAGTTGCATGTTTTCAGGTAAAATGAAGCAGATGTTGAACTGGCCGACATCATTAACTCTTTCCAAGCTATTTTTGACAGTCTATTTTCCCATTTTTCTTCATAACTTTTGGATGTTGTTGGAATCGCTGTAACAATAGTCGGTATTGATCCTGTTTTTAATTTTCTTCTTGTTCCCTCAAGATTAAAACAATCTGATGTGAAATGTTGGGAACATATGCGAAAAGAATCTCCTCTTTTGTCTGCCAATATCAGCGCAGAAAACTTATCAATCAAAGAATGTTCCATGCCTGTGTGCTCCAACCAAATTTTGATTTCATTGCAATCTTTTGGGAAACGATACAATGTAATATTTGGTGGACTAGATAATTTACCACTATAATGGCAGCAATTTGGTACAAAGCAGCTCGGCATTTCTAGGAATACAAAAGTAGAAAAATATTATTTTTATTTAGAATATATAAAAACCATTTTCAATTATATATATATATATATATATATATATATATATATATATATATATATATATATATATATATATAATATTATATTTTGTATTTATATATAATTATTGATATATAGAAATTAGATAGATAGACAAACACACATACATAGATTTATGTAAAATATATCTATTCATTTATTCTATTTCTATCTATTCCTACATACACACAAAAAAATACATATATATATATATATATATATATATATATATATATATATATATATATATATATATAATATATATATATATATATATATATATATATATATATACACACAAATAACATACTTATACGTAAAAACACACAAACACACTGACAAACATTTACAAACAAACACATAAAAAAAACAAAAATATATTACCTTTTTTGATGTCTAATTTTGAATAAGTATAAAAGGAATTATACACGCTCCAAATTTTCATATTACCGTGACAAATTAGAATTATGTAATAAAACTATTATTGGTCAATTTTTGGATTTGATTATAAAATATACATATTTCTATAATATTATTTTTTTTTAAATCTATATAGGTATTAACTCAAAAGTGTATATATTGTCTAATTTATTTTTTGTTGTTATTAAATATAGAATTTAAAATAATAATTCTTGTGTTAAATTATATTTAAAAATTTTAAATAACGGTATAATGTCAAAGCAAAATAAATAACAACTTATAAAATAAATTAACATGTAAATATCAACATATGAACATAAAAAGACATATAAAAATACAAACAAACACTATATATGATAAATTAAAGTATATATTATTAATTTTTAAATGCAATATATTTATATTTATTAATTCAATAACAATAACAATATTTAAAAATATTTGTACAGCAAAAATGAGAGAGAGAATAAATTAAATAATAATAAATAACTAAACTTAAAAATATATATCTAAATATACAATTTAATACATAAATAATTAAACCAACCAATTAAACCAACCAACTTAAAACATTATTAAAAAACTAAATATAAAGAGAGAAGAACAGTTGATAGAGAGTGAACTAAAAAAAAAGAGATAAGAGAAAGCTAAACTAATTATGATAGAGTCAGAATAGCGATTGATTGATGAATGATGCCGAGAAGACATAGCTAGCTAAAATAATAAAAAATAGATAAAAGCAAACAAGAAAACGATTTACAAGTAAAGATAAGCAAGGCAGACATAAATTAATTAAATTTTAGTAAAACTAAATTTAAAAAAAACAAGTAATCCCTCTTTCACACGAACGATCCGTAAAGGTCCGCCTTTCTCTTTTTTGGACGTACCTGAGCGGACCATCCATAGACCTCTATGGAGCATCGGATGTCAGTAGTGATATGTCCGCTAACATCGGAGCCGCTCCCATGAGAAAAAGTGTAAGTGCTCTTTCACATGGGGCGGATCAGTGATGATCCGCCCCGTGAACATCCGCTTGCTCAGTGGGGGACGCTCCGCCGATCCCCACTGAGCAGGAAGATGACAGGTCCGTCGCTACACACTGTGCAGCAACGGACCTGTCAGAGTGCCGCTCTCCCCTATGGGGGATGGGGTGATGACGGACCGTACAGTCCGTCGTCACCCGATCCGGAAACGGACGGAAAATTAGGTTTTTCCTACGTTACACTTTTTCGGATCAGAGCGGGTCGGATGTCAGCGGACATGTCAGCGCTGAATTCCAACGCTCCATCGAGGTCTATGGAGGGTCTTTTCAGGTCCGCCCAAAAAAACTGACAGGTGGACCATAACGGATCGTTTGTGTGAAAGGGGCCCAAGGGAGGAAAAACCTACATTTCAATTGGTTTTGTGGATCGGATCGTGTGATGACGGACTCTATAGTCCGTTATCATCTGATCCCCCATAGAGGAGAGTCCCTGCAAAGTGTGCAGAGACAGACCTGTCATCTGCCTGCTCAGCGGGGATCCACGGAGCGATCCCCCACTGAGCAGAGGGGGCTCTACACTCGTACACGTCCGTGTGAAAGAGCCCTAGGAGAAAACAAAAGATAGATTTGAGCGACTAAAAGAAAATTCGAGAGAAAAGCAAGTAAAAGAAAAAGGGGGGGGGGGGAGAAGACCAAACCAAAGAAAGCGAAAGAGAAAAGAGCAAGTAATATAATGAAATAAAAGTAGAGAAGAGCAAGCGATAGCACGAAAAAGCGCGAACTATGTATTAAAATAAAACCTTTAGATAATCAAATAGGCTAGAGACTAATAACGTTAGAGTTGAGCAATCAAGAGCAACTGAATAGAACTGCTTAAAGCGGGGGTCCACCTAAACCGCCAAAAAAAAAAAAATTAAAAGCCAGCAGCTACAAATACTGCAGCTGCTGACTTTTAATAAATGGCCACTTACCTGTCCCAGGGTCCCAGCGATGTCGGCAGGCGACGCCGAGAACCGGCTCGGTTCTCGGCAGCTGCCGCCGCCATCCTAGGTGAGGGGTTCCCTACTGCGCATGTGCGAGTCGCGCTGCGCTTCCTAACTGGTCCCCGCTGTCTCTGGGACCTGTGTGTGTCCCAGCAGACAGCGCGGTGGGGTTGGGAAGAAGCATAGCCTCCCGTGGGAGTCTATGCCGGAAGTGGGTGCAAATACCTGTCTTAGACAGGTATCTGCACCCCCCTCCCCCCTGAAAGGTGCCAAATGTGACACCGGAGGGGGGGAGGGTTCCGAAAAGCGGAAGTTCCATTTTTGTGTGGAACTCCACTTTAAAAAATTATAAAGATCACGTGAGAAAAGAAAGTCAGAAAAAGACAATGAAATATAGAAGATCAAAAGAGAAAATGAGAAATGAGTGAGCCAAAACAGTTGGTCAAGTTAGAAGATAAAGTGTACCATAAGGAAAGAGAGAATAGCGAGTCCGATAAGTAAAAAAAAACGAGCAATTTAAACTAAAAAAATAATAGAGATAGAGAGAAAAGTGAGTTGGGAAACAAAAAAAAGAAGAGCAAACAACAAATAACCATTATAAAGCCATTAATAACCATTAATAACCAAATAACCATTCTAAACCCCCCCCCAAAAAAAAAGTTTATAGGATGGAGTGGTCTAAAAATATAATTATTTCAAACGAGAGAAAAGATAGCCAGATGAACAAATGAACCAGAAAAGGAGAGTAATAATATGAAAAATAAAGAAAAATAACAAACGAATACCGACCAATAGAAAAAAAAAAAGAGAGAGGCGCTATGTAGAGAGAAAAGATCAAGAATAAAAAACATAAATATAACATATAAAAAAACAATACATATCGCAGATATAAATATATTCAACATTATAATATAATATACATTTCCCTTTAGCTTGGTTTTGATAAAAATCAAATCCAATTGTCTTTGTAATCTAGAAAATAAGAAAGAAAAATAAATAAGAATTAAATTTATCATAAAAAATTATACATAATAAAAAAAAAATCTTAAAAATATGCTTATAGGGATATAAAGAAAAAAAAATATTCCTACCTGGACTGTAAAGTAAAGAAATGTGATGCCTCAGGATCTGTATTACCTAAATAACAGAAAAAATAAATCTAGTGAAAATACAAAAAACGATATAAATATTTAACATTTGCAAGGATTCGAGCCACGATGGTTGGGAGTCAGAGGTGATTGTGAGGAGGAAGAGAAGCAGTGTGTATGAGAGATGGGTTAGGCTCGGTTCACACGGGGGCGACTTGTCAGGTGACCTAGCCGCCTGACAAGTCGCCTCCCGTTCTGTACAATGGAACCATTCTAATCGGAGCTCCGACTTAGAAGAAAGGTTCCTGTACTACTTTGGGGGCGACTTGCATAGACTTCTATACAGAAGTCGTCTTGCAAGTCGCCCCGCAGTCGTGTGCAGGTCGCCTCGGTGAGGCGACCTGCAAGTCGTGCCGCGTCTAGTGTGAACCGGCACTTAGGGAGGGTAGAATAAATAAGCATGGCAGTGAGAGAAGGAACTTCGTAGAGGAATTGGGTTATAGGAAGCAGGAAGGTGGGTGGTATTGATCATGATTGTGATTTGTAATAGAGACAGTCGGTGGATTGTAGTGAGCATGGAGGTGTGTGGTCGTGGGCAGACTGTTTGGTGTGAGTGGGTAGCCTGGTGCAAGCAAGTGAGATGAGTGTTGTGAGCAAGTGGGCAGGCTGGTGGGAGCAAGTGGGCAGGATGGTGCAAGGAAGTGAGATGAGTGGTGTAAGCAAGTGGGCAGGCTGGTTGGAGCAAGTGGGTGGGCTAGTGGAAGGAAGTGAGCTGAGTGGTGTGTACAAGTGGGCAGGCTGGTTCAAGGAAGTGAGCAGGATAGTGCAATAAAGTTATCTGAGTAGTGGGAGCAACTGGGCAGGCTGGTGGGAGCAAGTGAGCTGAGTCGTGGGTGCAAGTAGGCAGGATGGTGAAAGTAAGTGAGCTGGCCGGTGGGTGTAAGTGGGCAGGCTGGTGTGAGCAAGTGGGCAAGCTCGTGCAAGGAAGTGAGATAAGTGGTGGGTGCAAGTGGGCGGGCTGGTGGAAGGAAGTGAGATGCGTTGCGTGAGCAAGTAGGCAGGCTGGTGTAAGGAAGTGAGCGCAGTGGTGGGAGCAAGTAAGCAGGCTGGTGTAAGGAAGTGAGCACAGTGGTTGGAGCAAGTAGGCAGGCTGGTGTAAGGAAGTGAGCGCAGTGGTGGGAGCAAGTGGGCAGGATAGTGCAATAAAGTTAGCTGAGTGATGGGTTGCAAGTGGGCAGGCTGGTTCAAGGAAGTGAGCGCAGTGGTGGGAGCAAGTGGCCAGGCTGGTTCAAGGAAGTGAGCGCAGTGGTGGGAGCAAGTGGGCAGGCTGGTGGGAGCAAGTGGGTAGGATAGTGCAATAAAGTTAGCTGAGTGGTAGGTGCAAGTGGGCAGGCTGGTGCAAGGAGGTGAGCAGAGTGGTGGGTGCAAGTGGGCGGGCTGGTGCAAGGAAGTGAGTTGAGTGGTGGGTGCAAGTGGGGAGGCTGGTGGAAGGAAGTGAGCTGAGTGGTGGCAGTAAGTGGGCAGGCTGGTGTGAGCAAGTGTGCAGGATAGTGCAATAAAATTAGCTGAGTGGTGAGAGCAAGTGGGCAGGCTGGTGCAAGGAAGTGAGCAGGCTAGTGCAAGGAAGTGAGTTGAGTGGTGGTTGCAAGTAGGCAGGCAGGTGGGAGCAAGTGGGCAGGCTGGTGGAAGGAAGTGAGCAGGCTGGTGGAAGGAAGTGAGCAGGCTGGTGCAAGAAAGTTAGCTGAGTGGTGGGATCAAGTGGGCAGGCTGGTGGGAGCTAGTGGGCAGGCTGGTGCAAGGAAGTGAGTTGAGTAGTGGGTGCAAGTGGGCAGGCTGGTGTAAGGAAGTGGGCAGGCTGGTGGAAGGAAGTGAGATGAGTGGTGGGAGCAAGTGGGCAGGATGGTGGGAGCAAGTGGGCGGGCTGGCGCAAGGAAGTGAGTTGAGTGGTGGGTGCAAGTAGGCAGGCTGGTGGGAGCAAGTGGGCAGGCTGGTGGAAGGAAGTGAGCAGGCTGGTGGAAGGAAGTGAGTTGAGTTGTGTGAGCAAGTGGGCAGGCTGGTGCAAGGAAGTTAGCTGAGTGGTGGGATCAAGTGGGCAGGCTGGTGGTAGCTAGAGGGCAGGATAGTGCAATAAAGTTAGCTTAGTGGTGGAAGCAAGTGGGCAGGCTGGTGGGAGCAAGTGGGCAGGATGGTGGAAGGAAGTGAGCTGAGTGGTGTGTGCAAGTGGGCAGGCTGGTGTAAGGAAGTGAGCGGAGTGGTGGCAGTAAGTTGGCAGGCTGGTGTGAGCAAGTGTGCAGGATAGTGCAATAAAGTTAGCTGAGTGGTGGGAGCAAGTGGGCAGGCTGGTGGGAGCAAGTGGGCGGGCTGGTGGAAGGAAGTGAGCTGAGTGGTGGGATCAAGTGGGCAGGCTGGTGGTAGCTAGAGGGCAGGATAGTGCAATAAAGTTAGCTTAGTGGTGGGAGCAAGTGGGCAGGCTGGTGGGAGCAAGTGGGCAGGATGGTGGAAGGAAGTGAGCTGAGTGGTGTGTGCAAGTGGGCAGGCTGGTGTAAGGAAGTGAGCGGAGTGGTGGCAGTAAGTTGGCAGGCTGGTGTGAGCAAGTGTGCAGGATAGTGCAATAAATTTAGCTGAGTGGTGGGAGCAAGTGGGCAGGCTGGTGGGAGCAAGTGGGCGGGCTGGTGGAAGGAAGTGAGCTGAGTGGTGGGATCAAGTGGGCAGGCTGGTGGTAGCTAGAGGGCAGGATAGTGCAATAAAGTTAGCTTAGTGGTGGGAGCAAGTGGGCAGGCTGGTGGGAGCAAGTGGGCAGGATGGTGGAAGGAAGTGAGCTGAGTGGTGTGTGCAAGTGGGCAGGCTGGTGTAAGGAAGTGAGCGGAGTGGTGGCAGTAAGTTGGCAGGCTGGTGTGAGCAAGTGTGCAGGATAGTGCAATAAATTTAGCTGAGTGGTGGGAGCAAGTGGGCAGGCTGGTGGGAGCAAGTGGGCGGGCTGGTGGAAGGAAGTGAGCTGAGTGGTGGGTACAAGTGGGCAGGCTGGTTCAAGGAAGTGAGCAGAGTGGTGGGTGCAAGTGGGCAGGCTGGTGCAAGGAAGTGAGTTGAGTTGTGGGTGCAAGTTGACAGGCCGGTGGGAGCAAGTGGGCGGGCTGGTGGAAGGAAGTGAGCTGAATGGTGGGTGCAAGTGGGCAGGATGGTGCAAGGAAGTGAACAGAGTGGTGGGTGCAAGTGGGCAGACTGGTGTGAGTAAGTGGGCGGGCTGGTGGAAAGAAGTGAGATGAGTGGTGGGAGCAAGTGGGCAGGCTGGTGGGAGCAAGTGGGCAGGCTGGTGGAAGGAAGTGAGCTGTCTGGGGAGAGCAAGTGGGCAGGCTGGTGGGAGCAAGTGGGCAGGCTGGTGTAAGGAAGTGAGCTGAGTGGTGGCAGCAAGTGGGCAGGCTGGTGTGTGCAAGTGGGCAGGCTGGTGTAAGGAAGTGAGCTGAGTGGTGGCAGTAAGTGGGCAGGCTGGTGTGAGCAAGTGTGCAAGATAGTGCAATAAAGTTAGCTGAGTGGTGGGAGCAAGTGGGCGGGCTGGTGGAAGGAAGTGAGCTGAGTGGTGGGTACAAGTGGGCAGGCTGGTTCAAGGAAGTGAGTTGAGTGGTGGGTGCAAGTGGGGAGGCTGGTGTGAGCAAGTATGCAGGATAGTGCAATAAAGTTAGCTGAGTGATGGGAGCAAGTGGGCAGGCTGGTGGGAGCAAGTGGGCAGGCTGGTGCAAGGAAGTGAGTTGAGTGGTGGGAGCAAGTGGGCAGGGAGGAGGGATGGAGTGAACAGGGAGGTGGGATAGAGTGAACAGGGAGGTGGGAGGGAGTGAACAGGGAGGTGGGATGGAGTGAACAGGGAGGTGGGAGGGAGTGAACAGGGAGGTGGGAGGGAGTGAACAGGGGGGTGGGATGGAGTGAACAGGGAAGAGGGATGGAGTAAACAGGGAGGTGGGATGGAGTGAACAGGGAGGTGGGAGGGAGTGAACAGGGAGGTGGGAGGGAGTGAACAGGGAGGTGGGATGGAGTGAACAGGGAGGTGGGAGGGAGTGAACAGGGAGGTGGGATGGAGTGAACAGGGAGGTGGGATGGAGTGAACAGGGAGGTGGGAGGGAGTGAACAGGGAGGTGGGAGGGAGTGAATAGGGAGGTGGGAGGGAGTGAACAGGGGGGTGGGATGGAGTGAACAGGGAAGAGGGATGGAGTAAACAGGGAGGTGGGATGGAGTGAACAGGGAGGTGGGAGGGAGTGAACAGGGAGGTGGGAGGGAGTGAACAGGGAGGTGGGATGGAGTGAACAGGGAGGTGGGATGGAGTGAACAGGGAGGTGGGAGGGAGTGAACAGGGAGGTGGGAGGGAGTGAACAGGGAGGTGGGATGGAGTGAACAGGGAGGTGGGAGGGATTGAATAGGGAGGTGGGATGGAGTGAACAGGGAGGTGGGAGGGAGTGAACAGGGAGGTGGGAGGGAGTGAACAGGGAGGTGGGATGGAGTGAACAGGGAGGTGGGATGGAGTGAACAGGGAGGTGGGAGGGAGTGAACAGGGAGGTGGGAGGGAGTGAACAGGGAGGTGGGATGGAGTGAACAGGGAGGTGGGAGGGAGTGAATAGGGAGGTGGGAGGGAGTGAACAGGGGGGTGGGATGGAGTGAACAGGGAAGAGGGATGGAGTGAACAGGGAGGTGGGATGGAGTGAACAGGGAGGTGGGATGGAGTGAACAGGGAGGTGGGAGGGAGTGAACAGGGAGGTGGGATGGAGTGAACAGGGAGGTGGGATGGAGTGAACAGGGAGGTGGGATGGAGTGAACAGGGAGGTGGGAGGGAGTGAACAGGGAGGTGGGATGGAGTGAACAGGGAGGTGGGAGGGAGTGAACAGGGAGGTGGGAGGGAGTGAACAGGGAGGTGGGATGGAGTGAACAGGGAGGTGGGATGGAGTGAACAGGGAGGTGGGAGGGAGTGAACAGGGAGGTGGGAGGGAGTGAACAGGGAGGAGGGATGGAGTGAACAGGGAGGTGGGAGGGAGTGAACAGGGAGGTGGGATGGAGTGAACAGGGAGGTGGGATGGAGTGAACAGGGAGGTGGGAGGGAGTGAACAGGGAGGTGGGAGGGAGTGAACAGGGAGGAGGGATGGAGTGAACAGGGAGGTGGGAGGGAGTGAACAGGGAGGTGGGAGGGAGTGAACAGGGAGGTGGGAGGGAGTGAACAGGGAGGAGGGATGGAGTGAACAGGGAGGTGGGAGGGAGTGAACAGGGAGGTGGGATGGAGTGAACAGGGAGGTGGGAGGGAGTGAACAGGGAGGTGGGAGGGAGTGAACAGGGAGGAGGGATGGAGTGAACAGGGAGGTGGGAGGGAGTGAACAGGGAGGTGGGAGGGAGTGAACAGGGAGGTGGGATGGAGTGAACAGGGAGGTGGGAGGGAGTGAACAGGGAGGTGGGAGGGAGTGAACAGGGAGGTGGGAGGGAGTGAACAGGGAGGTGGGATGGAGTGAACAGGGAGGTGGGATGGAGTGAACAGGGAGGTGGGATGGAGTGAACAGGGAGGTGGGATGGAGTGAACAGGGAGGTGGGAGGGAGTGAACAGGGAGGTGGGATGGAGTGAACAGGGAGGTGGGATGGAGTGAACAGGGAGGTGGGATGGAGTGAACAGGGAGGTGGGAGGGAGTGAACAGGGAGGTGGGAGGGAGTGAACAGGGAGGTGGGAGGGTTTGAGCAAGAAGGTAGAAGGTAGGAGTGAATGAGAAATGGTGGAATAGAGCAGACTAGATCACAAATAGGTACTGTAACAACACAAAAAAAAAAAAAAAAAAAGAATATTATATCTTTTTTAAAAATGCTTACCTGCCAATTGAATCACTTTGTTATTTTTCTTGGAAAAAAATGCTGTATTTAGTATCGGATATGAAATTAGTCTGGAATATAAAATATAAAAAAATATGCTAAATATAATAAAAAATAAAATAAAAAATAAAAAAGAGAATGTAAAAAAAAAATATTAAAACGTATGTATCAAGACAAAAATACATCGCTTAAAAAACAAAAAAAAACAAAAAACAAAAAAAAAACAACATTAAAGGGAATAGAAAATCACTTTTAAACACTAAGGCATACATATAACTGCGATTAAATGATTACTCATTAATATAAATTTGTTAATAAAATTAAAAAAAATAATATTGTGAACGCTATTAAAAAAAAAAAAAAAAATATATATATATATATATATATATATATATATATATATATATATATATATAATTGAAAACTTTTGACAAAAATATACCAAATAAATACACCAAGGTAAAAAAAAAAATATTACTTACGTTTTGTTGGTTTATAAATGCTGCTAAGGAAAAAACAATAGATTTTGCTGTTTGCTGGAGCTCCTCGGCACACGTCCTTCTCCTAAGCTGTTCGCTCTCTCTCTGCTAGCACATGTTCCCTTGTTCACATGAAAACAAAGGGATTCCCATTTCAAACATGGCGCCGGAATACACATAAAATTGCGTCACTTCCGGTTTTAAAATAACGCAATTTTAGCCCTCAGCTCTGCCTAGTGCCTCATGGGAAATGGTGACACACATCTCCCAGGAGCACTAGCGAACGGTGGAGCAGAGGGAAGTGACGTCTTCAGCCCAGGCAGGAGAAGGGGCAGATTTCGAGGGACCACATAGCAACAAGGAAAACAAGGTAAGTGAAATTTTTTTTTTTATCCAATTCGTTATTTATGATGGATTTCCAGCACAGTAAAGCATTTTATGTTTTATGGGTGGAACACCACTTTAATAAACATTGGCCGATCCTCCAAGAGGACCCCATTATAAACAAATACATCAGTCCTTCTCCCCAAATTACATTTAAACAAACGAGGTCCCTAGGTGATCAACTGACTTCAAGCCATTTTGTTGCCACTCCTAAACTGAAACAACATAAATTAGGAATGGCCCAATGTGGCAAATGTTCCTTTTGCCCATGGATTAAAGAGGGGAACTCCTTTACATTACCAAATGGAGAAAAATTCACGCCTAAATTCTATGCAGATTGTGATACAAAAGGAGTGGTATACCTGATGCTTTGTCAATGTGGCGCGTTCTATGTAGGGAAGACAATCAGACACCTACGTTGCAGAATTAGGGACCATGTATATTACTCAGGTGAAGGGAAAATGGTGACATCAGTCAGTAGGCACCTTGACCTCTACCACAAATTCAATACTTTTCTGATTTCATTTATTGTACTAGCAGTAGTCCCAATTAGGGATGAGCCGAACACCCCCCGGTTCGGTTCGCACCAGAACCTGCGAACGGACCGAAAGTTCGCACGAACATTAGAACCCCATTGACGTCTATGGGACTCGAACGTTTGAAATCAAAAGTGCTCATTTTAAAGGCTAATTTGCATGGTATTGTCCTAAAAAGGGTTTGGGGACCCGGGTCCTACCCCAGGGAACATGTATCAATGCAAAAAAAACTTTTAAAAACGGCCGTTTTTTCGGGAGCAGTGATTTTAATGATGCTTAAAGTAAAAAAAAAAAAAAGTGAAATATTCCTTTAACCACTTGCCGACCGCCTCACGCCTATATACGTGAGCAGAGCGGCACGGGCAGGCAAAATCACGTACCTGAAACGTGATTGCCTTCCCGCGGGTGGGGGGTCCGATCGGACCCCCCCCCGGTGCCAGCTGCGGTCGGCATTTGGCTGGGAGCATTGAGAGACGAGGGGGAGGCCATCCGATCGTGCCCCCCCCCTCGCGATCGCTCCCAGCCAATGACAAACATCCCCTGCCTCTGTATAGTACACAGAGGCAGAGGATGTGATGTCATCTCTCCTCGGCTCGGGAGTTTCCGTTCCAGCGCCGAGGGGAGATGACATGTAAGTGCACCAACACACACACACACACAGTAGAACATGCCAGGCATACCTTACACCCCCGATCGCCCCCCGATCCCCCCCCAATCACCCCCCCCCTGTCACAAACTGACACCAAGCAGGTTTTTTTTTTTTTTTCCTGATTACTGCATAGTGTCAGTTTGTGACAGTTAGCAGTGTTAGGGTAGTGACTGTTACCCCCCTGTAGGTCTAGGGTACCCCCCTTACCCCCCCTAATAAAGTTTTAACCCCTTGATCACCCCCCATCACCAGTGTCGCTAAGCGATCATTTTTCTGATCGCTGTATTAGTGTCGCTGGTGACGCTAGTTAGGGACGTAAATATTTAGGTTCGCCGTCAGCGTTTTATAGCGACAGGGACCCCCATATACTACCGAATAAATGTTTTAACCCCTTGATTGCCCCCTAGTTAACCCTTTCACCACTGATCACCGTATAACCGTTACGGGTGACGCTGGTTAGTTTGTTTATTTTTTATAGTGTCAGGGCACCCGCCGTTTATTACCAAATAAAAGTTTAGCCCCCTGTAGGTCTAGGGTACCCCCCTTACCCCCCCCCTAATAAAGTTTTAACCCCTTGATTACCCCCTGTCACCAGTGTCGCTAAGCGATCATTTTTCTGATCGCTGTATTAGTGTCGCTGGTGACGCTAGTTAGGGACGTAAATATTTAGGTTCGCCGTCAGTGTTTTATAGCGACAGGGACCCCCATATACTATCTAATAAATGTTTTAACCCCTTGATGGCCCCCTAGTTAACCCTTTTACCACTGATCACCGTATAACCGTTACGGGTGACGCTGGTTAGTTTGTTTATTTTTTATAGTGTCAGGGCACCCGCCGTTTATTACGGAAAAAAGGTTTAGCCCCCTGATCGCCCGGCGGTGATATGCGTCGCCCTAGGCAGCGTCAGATTAGCACCAGTACCGCGAACACCCATGCACGCACCGTACACGCACCGTACACGCACCGTACACCTCCCTTAGTGGTATAGTATCTGAACGCATCAATATCTGATCCGATCAGATCTATACTAGTGTCCCCAGCAGTTTAGGGTTCCCAAAAACGCAGTGTTAGCGGGATCAGCCCAGATACCTGCTAGCACCTGCGTTTTGCCCCTCCGCCCGGCCCAGCCCAGTCCAGCCCACCCAAGTGCAGTATCGATCGATCACTGTCACTTTTTTTTGTAGCGTTTTGGTGAACTGGCAAGCACCAGCGGCCTAGTACACCCCGGTCGTAGTCAAACCAGCACTGCAGTAACACTTGGTGACGTGGCGAGTCCCATAAGTGCAGTTCAAGCTGGTGAGGTGGCAAGCACAAGTAGTGTCCCGCTGCCACCAAAAAGACAAACACAGGCCCGTCGTGCCCATAGTGCCCTTCCTGCTGCATTCGCCAATCCTAATTGGGAACCCACCGCTTCTGCAGCGCCCGTACTTCCCCCATTCACATCCCCAACCAAATGCAGTCGGCTGCATGAGAGGCATTTATATATCCTCCCAAGTACCCCTACCCAACGAACCCCCCCAAAAAAGATGTTGTGTCTGCAGCAAGCGCGGATATAGGCGTGACACTCACTATTATTGTCCCTCCTGTCCTGACAATCCTGGTCTTTGCATTGGTGAATGTTTTGAACGCTACCATTCACTAGTTGAGTATTAGCGTAGGGTACAGCATTGCACAGACTAGGCACACTTTCACAGGGTCTCCCAAGATGCCATCGCATTTTGAGAGACCCGAACCTGGAAGCGGTTACAGTTATAAAAGTTACAGTTACAAAAAAAAAGTGTAAAAAAAAAAAAAAACACAAACAAAAATAAAAAAAAATAGTTGTCGTTTTATTGTTCTCTCTCTCTATTCTCTCTCTCTATTGTTCTGCTCTTTTTTACTGTATTCTATTCTGCAATGTTTTATTGTTATTATGTTTTATCATGTTTGCTTTTCAGGTATGCAATTTTTTATACTTTACCGTTTACTGTGCTTTATTGTTAACCATTTTTTTGTCTTCAGGTATGCCATTCACGACTTTGAGTGGTTATACCAGAATGATGCCTGCAGGTTTAGGTATCATCTTGGTATCATTCTTTTTAGCCAGCGGTCGGCTTTCATGTAAAAGCAATCCTAGCGGCTAATTAGCCTCTAGACTGCTTTTACAAGCAGTGGGAGGGAATGCCCCCCCCCCACCGTCTTCCGTGTTTTTCTCTGGCTGTCCTGTCTCAACAGGGAACCTGAGAATGCAGCCGGTGATTCAGCCAGCTGACCATAGAGCTGATCAGAGACCAGAGTGGCTCCAAACATCTCTATGGCCTAAGAAACCGGAAGCTACAAGCATTTTATGACTTAGATTTCGCCGGATGTAAATAGCGCCATTGGGAAATTGGGGGAGCATTTTATCACACCGATCTTGGTGTGGTCAGATGCTTTGAGGGCAGAGGAGAGATCTAGGGTCTAATAGACCCCAATTTTTTCAAAAAAGAGTACCTGTCACTACCTATTGCTATCATAGGGGATATTTACATTCCCTGAGATAACAATAAAAATGATTTAAAAAAAAAAAATGAAAGGAACAGTTTAAAAATAAGATAAAAAAGCAAAAAAATAATAAAGAAAAAAAATAAATAAATAAAAAGCACCCCTGTCCCCCCTGCTCTCGCGCTAAGGCGAACGCAAGCGGCGGTCTGGCGTCAAATGTAAACAGCAATTGCACCATGCATGTGAGGTATCACCGCGAAGGTCAGATCGAGGGCAGTAATTTTAGCAGTAGACCTCCTCTGTAAATCTAAAGTGGTAACCTGTAAAGGCTTTTAAAGCTTTTAAAAATGTATTAATTTTGTTGCCACTGCACGTTTGTGCGCAATTTTAAAGCATGTCATGTTTGGTATCCATGTACTCGGCCTAAGATCATCTTTTTTTATTTCATCAAACATTTGGGCAATATAGTGTGTTTTAGTGCATTAAAATTTAAAAAAGTGTGTTTTTTCCCCAAAAAATGCGTTTGAAAATCGCTGCGCAAATACTGTGTGAAAAAAAAAAAATGAAACACCCACCATTTTAATCTGTAGGGCATTTGCTTTAAAATAATATATAATGTTTGGGGGTTCAAAGTAATTTTCTTGCAAAAAAAAATAATTTTTTCATGTAATCAAAAAGTGTCAGAAAGGGCTTTGTCTTCAAGTGGTTAGAAGAGTGGGTGATGTGTGACATAAGCTTCTAAATGTTGTGCATAAAATGCCAGGACAGTTCAAACCCCCCCCAAATGACCCCATTTTGGAAAGTAGACACCCCAAGCTATTTGCTGAGAGGCATGTCGAGTCCATGGAATATTTTATATTGTGACACAAGTAGCGGGAAAGAGACAAATTTTTTTTTTTTTTTTTTTTTTTTGCACAAAGTTGTCACTAAATGTTATATTGCTCAAACGTGCCATGGGAATATGTGAAATTACACCCCAAAATAAATTCTGTTGCTTCTCCTGAGTACGGGGATACCACATGTGTGGGACTTTTTGGGAGCCTAGCCGCGCACGGGACCCCGAAAACCAAGCACCGCCTTCAGGCTTTCTAAGGCCGTAAATTTTTGATTTCACTCTTCACTGCCTATCACAGTTTCGGAGGCCATGGAATGCCCAGGTGGCACAAACCCCCCCCCCAAATTACCCCATTTTGGAAAGTAGACACCCCAAGCTATTTGCTGAGAGGTATAGTGAGTATTTTGCAGACCTCACTTTTTGTCACAAAGTTTTGAAAATTGAAAAAAGAAAAAAAAAATTTTTTTTTCTGGTCTTTCTTCATTTTCAAAAACAAATGAGAGCTGCAAAATACTCACCATGCCTCTCAGCAAATAGCTTGGGGTGTCTACTTTCCAAAATGGGGTCATTTGGGGGGGGGTTGTGCCATCTTGGCATTTTATGGCCTTGAAAACTGTGATAGGTAGTGAGGAGTAAAATCAAAAATGTATGCCCTTAGAAATCCTGAAGGTGGTGCTGGGTTTTCGGGGCCCCGTACGCGGCTAGGCTCCCAAAAAGTGCCACACATGTGGTATCCCCGTACTCAGGAGAAGCAGCAGAATGTATTTTGGGGTGCAATTCCACATATGCCCATGGCCTGTGTGAGCAATATATCATTTAGTGACAACTTTTTGTAAATTTTTTTTTTTTTTTTTTGTCATTATTCAATCACTTGGGACAAAAAAAAAAAAATATTCAATGGGTTCAACATGCCTCTCAGCAATTTCCTTGGGGTGTCTACTTTCCAAAATGGGGTCATTTGGGGGGGTTTTGTACTGCCCTGCCATTTTAGCACCTCAAGAAATGACATAGGCAGTCATAAACTAAAAGCTGTGTAAATTCCAGAAAATGTACCCTAGTTTGTAGACGCTATAACTTTTGCGCAAACCAATAAATATACGCTTATTGACATTTTTTTTACCAAAGACATGTGGCCGAATACATTTTGGCCTAAATGTATGACTAAAATTTAGTTTATTGGATTTTTTTTATAACAAAAAGTAGAAAATATCATTTTTTTTCAAAATTTTCAGTCTTTTTCCGTTTATAGCGCAAAAAATAAAAACGGCAGAGGTGATCAAATACCATCAAAAGAAAGCTCTATTTGTGGGAAGAAAAGGACGCAAATTTCGTTTGGGTAGAGCATTGCATGACCGCGCAATTAGCAGTTAAAGCGACGCAGTGCCGAATTGTAAAAAGTGCTCTGGTCAGGAAGGGGGTAACTCCTTCCGGGGCTGAAGTGGTTAAATATCATACCTGGGGGGTGTCTATAGTATGCCTGTAAAGTGACGCGTGTTTCCCGTGTTTAGAACAGTCCCTGCACCAAATGTCATTTTTAAAGGAAAAAATCTCATTTAAAACTGCTTGCGGGTTTAATGTAATGTCGGGTCCTGGCAATATGGATGAAAATCAGTGAGACAAACGGCATGGGTACCCCCCAGTCCATTACCAGGCCCTTTGGGTCTTGTATGGATATTAAGGGGAACCCCGCACCCAAATTAAAATAAGGAAAGGTGTGGGGCCACCAGGCCCTATATACACTGAACAGCAGTATACAGGCTGTAGGTTTGTTGTTAAGTAGAATCTCTTTGTAATTTTGAACGGGTACATTTTTAACGTGTTTAGCTCCAGCCAAAAAATCTTTTTAAGCTTTTTGGAAAACATAGGGAAGGGTTATCACCCCTGTGACATTTGTTTTGCTGTCTTTCCTCCTCTTCAGAAGATTTCACCTCACTTTTTGTCCCAATGGATTGGAAAGCATCAGTGGAAAGGAGAAATGTTTTTCCCATATTAACTCTTACAGGAGAGAATTTCCCTTCCTAGGGGTAGATTTATTCTCACTTCCTGTTGTCTCCTTCCGTTTGCAAGTAGGAGTCGTTTGTAAGTTAGTTGTTTGAAAGTAGGATCCTGCCCTATATACTCAGCAGAAATTTGGGCCTTAGGTGTTGCTGTGGCCACAACACTGTAAGCCCTCACAGGGCCCTGCTGTGAAATATTAGATCAAGAATTGTAATTACATGCCCCTGTTGAACAGGAGCTGAAAAATTAGGCCTTAGGCACTGGTGCTGGTGCCACAACACTGCAACCCCTCACAGACACTCTAGTTGGAATGCAGGAACGAGCCCTGCTGCAAAGTATTGCATCAAAAATTGTAATTACACGCCCCTGTTAAACAAGGGCTGGAAAATTGGGCCTTAGGCACTGGTGCTGGTGCCACAACACTGCAACCCCTCACAGACACTCTAGTTGGAATGCAGGAACGAGCCCTGCTGCAAAGTATTACATCAAAAATCGTAATTACACGCCCCTGTTAAACAGGGGCTGAAAAATTGTGCCTTAGGCACTGGTGGTGGCACCCAGAACCAAAAATGTTCTTACAAGCTATCAGCTATGATGATTGAGGAGGAAGAGGATAATTACTCAGGGATAGTCACTCAGCATCAGCATAGGCAGTCTTTGAAGGGATCTGAGATTTCAAAAAAAATTATTCGGTTACATCAGCATCAGGTGCTTGGTAGCTGGTGGTGATCCAAGACTCATTCATTTTTATGAAGGTCAGTCGATCGACCGAGTCAGTGGACAGACGCACCCTGTGATCGGTTACCACGCCTCCAGCAGCACTGAATGTGCGTTCCGAAAGAACGCTGGATGCAGGACAGGCCAGTAGCTCAATTGCATACTGTGCAAGCTCTGGCCAGTGATCCATCCTCAAGACCCAGTAACCCAGAGGATTTTCGGTGGGAAAGGTGTCCAAGTCTGATCTTGCCCCTAGGTATTCCTGCACCATGTAAAACAGACGCTGGCGATGGTTGCTGGAACCGATCATACCTTGGGGCTGCGGACCAAAAAATTTTCTGAACGCATCGGTCAGACGGCCACCTTCTCCACCGCTCCTTCTTTGACTGACCGAAGCCTCAGCAACACGTTGTCCAGAAACAGGAGTTCGTAACCTCCCAGTCTCTGGGAACGCGTTGCACAGACCTTTCTGCAAGGCCTCCCGAAGATGTTTCATCCTCTGCTCCCTCTGCGATGGCAAGATAAGGTCCGCAACCTTACCCTTGTAACGTGGATCAAGGAGGGTTGCCAGCCAGTATTGGTCCTTCTCCTTGGTACCACGAATACGAGGATCCTTACGCAGGCTTTGCAGGATCAGGGAGGCCATGCAGCGTAGGTTTGCTGAGGCATTCGGACGACATGGTCCGCAGTCACCTCCTCCCAGCCACGTACAAGTCCATGTGTTTCTTGGGACTGATCCCTTAAAGACTGCTGCTGATGCTGAGTGCCAGGCTCCACCTCCATACTGACACAATCTTCCTCCTCCTCCTCCTCCTCTTCCTCCTCGTCCTCTTCCTGTGTGATCGGCGGGCACGCAGGAACACTGTCTGGATAAAGGGGGCCTTGAGAGCTAAGGAAGTCCTCCTCTTCCTGCCTCTGTTCTGCCTCAAGTGCCCTGTCCATTATTCCACGCAGCGTGTGCTCCAACAGGTGGACAAGGGGGACAGTGTCACTGATGCATGCACTGTCACTGCTCACCATCCTCGTGGCCTCCTCAAATGGTGACAGGACAGTGCATGCATCCCTGATCATGGCCCACTGGCGTGGGGAAAAAAACCAAGCTCCCCTGACCCTGTCCTGGTGCCATAGTCGCACAGGTACTCATTGATGGCCCTCTGCTGCGTGTGCAGCCACTGCAGCATGGCCAACATTGAGTTCCACCTGGTGGGCATGTCACAGATTAGGCGGTTCTTGGGCAGGTTAAACTCCTTTTGGAGGTCCGTCAGCCGAGCACTGGCATTATATGACCGGCGGAAATGCACACAGACTTTCCTGGCCTGCCTCAGGACATCCTGTAAGCCCGGGTACCTGCCCAAGAACCGCTGCACCACCAAGTTAAGGACGTGAGCCAAACAGGGCACATGGGTCATTTGTCCCTGTCGGAGGGCAGAGAGGAGGTTGGTGCCATTGTCGCAAACCACCATTCCTGCCTTAAGTTGGCGTGGCGTCAACCACCTCTGAACCTGCTCCTGCAGAGCTGACAGAACCTCTGCCCCAGTGTGGCTCCTGTCCCCCAAGCACACCAGCTCAAGCACCGCATGGCATCTTTTGGCCTGCGTACTTGCGTAGCCCCTTGAACGACTACGGAGCACCGCTGGTTCCGAGGAAGAGGCCATGGAGGAAGAAGAAGAGGAGGGGGTGGAGGAGAGAGGTGTGTCACAATCATTAGCATTTTGGAGGCGTGGTGGCGGAACAACCTCCAACACTACTGCACATTGTCCTGCATCCTTCCCAGCTGCCAGCAGAGTCACCCAATGCGCCGTGAAACTTAGGTAACGTCCCTGTCCATGCCTGCTGGACCATGAGTCAGCGGTAATATGCACCTTACCGCTGACCGCCCTGTCCAGCGAGGCATGGACATTGCCTTCCACATGCTGGTAGAGAGCCGGAATCGCCTTCCGTGAGAAAAAGTGGCGTTTGGGTACCTGCCACTGAGGAACCGCACATTCCACAAACTCACGGAAGGGGGCAGAGTCTACCAACTGAAAAGGCAGCAGTTGAAGTGCTAGCAATTTTGCCAAGCTAGCATTCAACCGTTGGGCATGTGGATGGCTGGGAGCAAACTTCTTTCGGCGGTGCAGCAGCTGGGGCAGGGAAATTTGCCTGGTACAATCTGACGTCGGTGTACCAAAATCAGATTGCCCACAAGTACGTGGCTGTGACACACCTAATTCTACACCTTCATTCCTCTCAGTGCAGGTCTCAGAGAGGACTGAAGGTCTAGTGGGGTTGGAAATCTCAGCTGATGAGGAGCAAGCAGAGGTCCTCTTTGTTCTTTGGTGTGGGTCTTTTAGATACGCTTGCCAACGAACTGCATGGCAGGTCAACATATGTCTGGTCAAGCATGTGGTACCCAAGCGGGAGATGTTTTGGCCACGCGAGATACGCTTGAGACATATGTTGCAAATAGCAGCGGTGCGATCTGATGCACTCGTCTCAAAAAAGGCCCACACCAAAGAACTTTTTGAATAACGCGCAGAGACTGCAGCGCCCTGCACATGTGGAGCTTTGGGGTGTGATGCAGTCAATGTGCTGCCCTTAGGCTGGCCCCTGGAGGGCATCCTGCCTCGTTGGTGATGTGCCGCCTCCGCCTCCTCCTCCTCCTCCTCCTCCTCTCTCCTATCAGGCACCCACGTTGAGTCAGTGACCTCATCATCCCCTCCCTCCTCATCACTGGAGCAAACCTGGCAGTATGCTGCAGCAGGGGGAGCATGACTGCCAGATTGCTGTCCTTCTTGGGCACCCCCTCTGTCCGTGCTCGTGTTACTGCCTTCATCGAGCTCAGTATCATCATCAGAGCCTTCCAAACGCTGGGCATCCTCCTGGAGCATGTACCCAACACTGTGGTCAAACAGTTCGAGGGACTCCTCAGGAGGACATGGTGGGGCTAGGGAAGGAGTCACTGATGACATTGAGCCGAGGGAAGAGGCCGCTGCTTTGCCAGACAAAGTACCCTGGGCATGGGTTGAGAGAGGATGAGGAGGATGAGGACGGCTTGGTCATCCACTCGACCAAGTCTTCCGCATGTTGCGGCTCAACATGGCCAGCTGCCGAAAAAAAGGCCAAGCGTGTCCCATGGCCACGTGCTGATGAGGATGCACCGTCTCCACGACCAGCACTAGACACAGAGCCTGCTTGCCCTCTTTTATTGGCTTGTGACTGTCTGCCTCTCCTTCTTGGCCTTCCAGACATACTAATGGCCTGTAGCTGCACTAAGCTGGGATATATATATATATATATATATACATATATATATATATATATATATATATATATATATATATATATATATATATATATATATATATATATATATATATATATATATATATATGTACTGATACTGCAGCTAGCAAAATCAACTGCCTGCCTGTAGTATGAGAACACCACCAACCTTCTACAGGTAGCTTTAGCTGAACACTGTGAAGTGGACGCACCCCACTAACTTGTAGGTTTAGCAGAACACTGTGAGCAGGATGCACTGCACTAACTGTAAATAGTCTAGCTGCCTGACTGTGGTACTAATAGGATCAAAAGAACATCAGTAATTTTCTTTAAAATACTGTAACAAGACAAGCCTGCCTGTCAGTAAGAAGATAACAGGAACGGATCTAGCTGAACACTGTGAGCAGGACGCACCCCACTAGCTTGTAGGTTTAGCTGAACACTGTGAGGTGGACGCACCCCACTAACTTGTAGGTTTAGCTGAACACTGTGAGCAGGACGCACCCCACTAACTTGTAGGTTTAGCAGAACACTGTGAGCAGGATGCACTGCACTAACTGTAAATAGTCTAGCTGCCTGACTGTGGTACTAATAGGATCAAAAGAACACCAGCAATTTTCTTCAGGTAGCTGTATTTACTGTAACAAGACAAGCCTGCCTGTCAGTAAGAAGATAACAGAAACGGATCTAGCTGAACACTGTGAGCAGGACGCACCCCACTAGCTTGTAGGTTTAGCTGAACACTGTGAGGTGGACGCACCCCCCTAACTTGTAGGTTTAGCTGAACACTGTGAGCAGGACGCACCCCACTAACTTGTAGGTTTAGCAGAACACTGTGAGCAGGACGCACTGCACTAACTGTAAATAGTCTAGCTGCCTGACTGTGGTACTAATAGGATCAAAAGAACACCAGCAATTTTCTTCAGGTAGCTGTATTTACTGTAACAAGACAAGCCTGCCTGTCAGTAAGAAGATAACAGAAAGGATCTAGCTGAACACTGTGAGCAGGACGCACCCCACTAGCTTGTAGGTTTAGCTGAACACTTTGAGGTGGACGCACCCCACTAACTTGTAGGTTTAGCTGAACACTGTGAGCAGGACGCACCCCACTTACTTGTAGGTTTAGCAGAACACTGTGGGCAGGACGCACTGCACTAACTGTAAATAGTCTAGCTGCCTGACTGTGGTACTAATAGGATCAAAAGAACACCAGTAATTTTCTTCAAAATACTGTAACAAGACAAGCCTGCCTGTCAGTAGGAATATAACAGGAACGGATCTAGCTGAACACTGTGAGCAGGACGCACTGCACTAAATGTAAATAGTCTAGAAGATAACAGGAATGGATCTAGCTAAACTGAATACAGTGTATATATATATATGCAACACCTGGGATGCATATATATACACAATACACTTTAAGTGCAGCTAACTGACTGACTGTCCTGCCTAATCTAGCTAACTCAAATGAAATGACACTGTCT
Organism: Lithobates septentrionalis; assembly: GCA_037952835.1. NCBI lineage: Eukaryota > Metazoa > Chordata > Amphibia > Anura > Ranidae > Lithobates > Lithobates septentrionalis. Next base: position 2,225,911 of record JBBDGP010002067.1, on the reverse strand, counting down.
CTCTCTCTCTCTAAGCACACCGGAACACACTGCACAGGGCCGCCGTGCAGGCGGCCTTATATAGTGTGGGCCGTGTACTAAATCCCCTGAGCCATAATTGGCCAAAGCCTCCTTGGCTTTGGCCAACTATGGCTCTCTGTTAAGGCGGCGCTGTGATTGGCCAAGCATGCGGGTCATAGTGCATGCTTGGCCAATCATCAGCAAGCAATGCACTGCGATGCCGCAGTGAATTATGGGCCGTGACGCACCACACGAATTTGTGCGAACGGCCCATATCGTTCGCAATTCGGCGAACGATCGAACAGCCGATGTTCGAGTCGAGCATGGGTTCGACTCGAACACGAAGCTCATCCCTAGTCTCAATAGACCCCAGGGGTGGAGATTGGGACAAGAGAGTGTGCCAACAAGAAACCCTATTTATAGAACGCCTAGGTGCCATTCTCCCCCCTGGGATCAACGAAGCTCAGACCTATAAACCTTTCCTTTAAGCATACCCAGTCTACTCATCTGTGGCCTTTACTGTTCTACTCTTCTATTCTTCTCGGGCCACTTTGGTTAAACTATACAATTATTTATATATTAATATATTATTGTTTACCAACATAAGTGAGATTCTATCCTTATTTAGCCATTTTGGCTGACCTAGAACTCTTCCTCCAATGTGCCCCCACGTAGACTTAAATAATGTAAACTAATTGACGTATTTTAACAATATCAGTACTCGTACAGTATAGTTGCAGATGTTGTCTTCTTTTTTTTTTTTTTTTTCCTGTCCTCCCCTTTTTCCATCTCAATTGTGGTTATGATACCCTCATGCCGTTCTTTGTTTATTTCCACTATGTTCTATACCAATGCGATGTAATTTTTATTTTTTTCTTATTTTTACTTTTCCAGAGGCTGCACCTTTACCATGGGATAGACCCCTCCCCTGCACTGTATGGCGGTGTATATTGGCAATGTGCGGCCGCCCAGCGCCACATCTACCCTAGATGGTTGGCGCACAGGGTGTCCCTTGATGGCCGTGTCGACGTGGATGCGGCTGCGGTACATCTCCCCTATCCTCCATGTCGGGCGGTCGACTCTCTGGTTGCATAGGGGGGTGAGATCAATACGGCTGACTTCTCTGTACTCCTGGTTGCCAGGATGCTGGGGTGCGTCCGCCCCCTCCCCCCTCTGTGCGCCGTCAGTTGTCTTGCTCGCGCTGGAGGTGGTGAGCCTGCGCAGTTGCCCCGGGTCCGCTCGGTTGCCGGGATACTAGGACGCGACTGCCTCCTCTTTCCCCGACGCACCGTCAGCTGCTCGGATGACGCCGGGGATCGAGGCATGCGCAATACGCGCCAGCGGCCGGCCTGAATGACGTCATGTCGGCAATGCCGATTGGTGACTACAGGCGGGGCGGATGTACAAGAGACGCCTGCTTGGCGTCTCCCCTTGTACTATCCACATTACAAGCCGCTCTATACGAGACGGCTGTTGTGGCTCCTCACCACCAACTCCTCCGTTTATCAACCATATGCTACATACTCAGGTAAGCTTGCATCCCTACTACCCTTCATAACAGCTTACTCATGGCCCATCCTTATAATTTGTTTTATTGATATCACAGACTCAGCAGGACTGGGGGTCAGAAAGAATAACTTTCTAACGAAATAATCCTATATGCACCTTTATGCAATACCTACATCTGCCTCTGACTGACACCAGATCCCCTTCCATCAAACTATAACCGCTGATAGTGCTGTGAATTACCAATACTGACTAATGAGATTGCTGTGGTTCCGTTTCTTCCTCCCCTTCCTTCTAAGCATAGTTATATATTTATCAGGGTAAGTGTAATCCAATTTAATTTATCCTTTAATACTCTATTCTTTAATACTAATACTAGAATATATATTACCAGGGACCACATGTGACTGTCATATACTTCACCATTCAATAGTATAATTCCCTCTGAGTCTCTTTTCATTATTAATCTTGATGGTTATTTAATTATCTCGAAACATCTTTCTACATATATACGGACATCTATATAAACTACTCATAATTTGGAGTTTTTTCTTTGCCTCTCCCTTGTCCGGCCCCCTTTTTCCCTTACCTCCCCCCTTCCCCCCCTTCCCCCCCTTCCCCCTACCTTTTTCCCTTCTCCCCCCCTTCCCCCTTTTTTCCCTCCCCCCCTCCCCTCCCCTCCCCTCTTTTCCTTCCCTTTTCCTACCTCCCCTTTCCCTCCCCTCCTCTCCCCCCCTCCTCCCTCCCCCCTCCATTCCCCTCCCCCTTCCTTCCCTTTTCCGTTCCCTCCTATCCCTTCTACCCCCCCTCCCCCTCCCTTCCCGTTCCCTCTTTCCCCTCTCCCCCCTCCCCCCCGGCTTCTTTCCGCCCCCTCCTCCTACCCTAACCTTACCTGATTTTATATCTTACCATGTACTCTACACCCTACCCCTTCTCCTTATGATTAATTCGTATGATGTTACGTCCGTCCCCGCATTGCCCTCGCTCCGCCTGATCACTGTAGGACGGACCCCCCTGGTAATTTAGGAACAGCCTCTTCGCACTATTCTACTACATTGTTTAGATAGAAATTGTTATGTAGACACAATGTTATGCTGCATTTTTCACAATTGTATTATTCATTACAGCATTCAATTCTGTGCTCCTGAGGAAGCGCATGTGGCGCGTAACATGTCGAGCCTAGACAGAATCTGATTGCCACCATCACATAGCATTTGGTCCAACGAAATGTACTGTAATTATATGGATCAATAAGTTGCATGTCTCTTGTTGGTTCTAAATTTTGCATATCTTTATTACTTAAACCATCCAGCTGTGTATGGAGTGCATAATCTGTAAACTATGTATGTTTTCTGATTTTATCCTCTATCCTTTTTTTAAATTAATTTCGAAATAAAATAGAATTTTAATCATACATTATTTTCATTATTGTGCCCATAAAGTCTTGAGCCCACCAACATTCTCTTGTTCTCCTAATTACATAAATAAGACGTGGCACCTGTAACCTAGTTCATATCCACATGACCACTATGCGCTGATACGCTTTTAATCTATTCTAGAAAGTTGACAGGCCCAATAGTATTTTCGAATATCAGGTAAGCCTAACCCACCTTTCATTTTGGGTATGGTCATTCTGTTGAAACTCATTCTAGCTCACTTACCGTTCCAGATGAATTCCATACAGGATTTGCGGTATGAATTGAAAAAAGTACGTGGTAGTGACACTGGGACTGTTTGGAGCAAGTATAGAAATTTTGGTAGTATGGTCATTTTTTTAATAGAAATTCTGCCAAATCAGGAGAACACTCCTGTCGACCAAGCTTTGAGGTCTTTTTGGATAGTTTGGATAATGGGAGTGTAGTTTTTGCTGTATAAGTCTGATAGTGAGGTCGGAATATTAATCCCAAGGTATTTAATGGCATTTGGTTTCCATTTGAAAGGAAAGTTATTTTGACATTGAATTATTATGTCTGGTGGTAGAGTGATATTTAAGGCCTCTGATTTAGCGAAGTTGATTTTAAGATTGGTGAGATTTTCAAACAGGGTAAGTTCTTTGAGGAGATTGGGCAACATAATGTGTGGCTCTTTTAGAAATAATAGGATGTCATCCGCAAACGCCGCTAATTTATAGGTAGATTTTGTGATGGTTATACCTTTAATGTCTTGATTGTCTTTTAGACATGTTAGACATGGTTCTAGTGACAAGACAAAAATAAGCGGAGAGAGTGGGCATCCTTGCCTTGTACCGTTAGATATGGAGAAGGCATCCGACAGGTGTCCATTTATCTGGACTTTGGCTGTTGGGGTGGAGTACAGAGCAAGTATAAATTGTAGCATGCGATCTCGTATGCCTATGTGTGTTAGGACCTCTTTGAGGTAGTCCCAGGCCACCCTGTCAAATGCCTTCTCCGCATCAAGGGAAAGAAGGAATCCCTGTTGCTTCGTTGAAGTCAGCCATTTGTGAATACTGATTGCCTTTAGGGTGTTGTCCCTGGCCTCTCTACCTGGGATAAAACCAACCTGGTCTAAGGAGATAAGGCCAGGGAGGAGGGGTAAAAGTCTATTAGCTAAAATTTTTGCATATTTTTTAGGTCGACATTTAGTAAAGATATTGGTCTATAGTTGGGAATTAAATTTGGATCTTTATCAGGTTTTGGAATAACCACTATGTGAGCCGTGAGAAGATCTCTGGGAGGGGGGTTCTCGGAAGAGAGGGAGTTGAAAGCATTTAAGAAGTGAGGATAAAGCGTGTCGATGAGCTCCTTATAGTATCCTACTGATAGGCCATCCGGTCCTGGACTTTTGCCTGTTTTGAGTTGTTTGAGCACAATATCTAATTCATCTTTAGAGATGGGACGTTCTAGGTGTGATGCTTCTGCATCAGAAATGGGTTTGGGACCGTGTTGGGCTAAGAAGTCTTTAATCAAGTGTGTTCTATGATCATTGTTTATCACGGGTTTTTGTGGATTTATATTATATAGTTGCGAATAATAGTTTACAAATTGGTCTGCTATCTGTTTATTGGAGCTTACTTTAGAACCTGAAGGGTCATTAATGGAATGAATTGTTGTAGATGATTTTTTTGCACGAAGGGCTCAGGCTAGAATTTTACCGGATTTGTTGCCATGTTCGTAGAATAGTTTTTGTGATAATATATAATTGCGTTTTATTTGTTTGTGTAACACTTCTTTCAACTCTGTCCTCACCCGAGTGAGTTCTTCAAGTGTGGAGATAGCTTGTGTTTTCTTATGTATTTTTTCTAAGTCCTGTATGCGTTTGTAGAGGATGGAAATATGTGCTGGTCTTTCTCATCTTCTTTTGGAAGCAATAGCTATTAGTTTCCCCCTTATGGTACATTTGTGGGCTTCCCATTTTATCATTGGGGATATTTCAGGAGAGTCGTTATCTTGGAAATAGAGTTTGAGACTGTCTTGTATAGTAGACACTATTGAAGTGTCTGTAAGTAGTGACGGATCCAGGCGCCATATTTGTGAGTGAGTGTGGTTGAATAGGAATTCCAAGGACATGGTTATCGGGTGGTGATCTGATATGTACATTGGTTCAATGGAGGTGTTTTTGAGCCTGGTGAGGTCTCTTTGTGAGATGAAAAAATAGTCAAGTCTGGAGTAGCTTCCATGTGGATTGGAGAAAAAAGTATAATCTTTAGTTGTGGGGTTTAAGGTACGCCATGCGTCATGTAGTGTTAATTCTTGAAAACACTTCTTAATTGCTCGTAGCGCAGAGAAGGGTAAATTGGATGATCCCGAAGATGTATCTTGTAATGAATTTAAGGGAACATTAAAATCTCCTCCCATTACTAGAATACCCTCTTGAAATGATGCGAGCAATTGCAGTGTGCGTCGAAAAAATGAGACTTGTTTAATGTTGGGGGCATATATGTTCACTAAGGTTAAATGTTTACCGAAGAGTGAACCCTTGACAAATAGATATATTCCGTCTGCATCCGCTAGAGTGTCTGTGATTATGGGTGGACACTGTTTTGAGATAAGGATAGAGACTCCTTTTGTTTTTGATTGCTTGTTGGTAGCGTGATAGGCTGTTGGATAATGTAAGTTGGAGAATTTGGGGGTAGAGTCCATTTTGAAATGAGTTTCTTGGATGTATATAATATCTGGCTTAAGTTTACGCATAGATAGGAGGATTTGTGTACGTTTCTCAGGGACATTGAGTCCCCTTGCGATGAGCAAGACAAGTTTAGTAGTAGTGTTGTGGTGAGATGTTGATGTAGAATTGTGGGAGACAGGCGACATTCTGTAATTTGGGAGGCGTTGTGTGATATACTGGATTGGTGTTCACTGAATATCATCCGCGTTTCAGATATATGAGTGGAAGAGATAGAATAGTAATGGGACTCGTGCCGTGTGTTATTATGTGTGGAAGTTACGCTCTAGGAGATTAGTGAAAGTCTATTCAGGACGAGAGTAGTTTGTTTAAAAGTAGGGAGTGGTGTGAGGGGAACTGGGTAGGCAGAAATGAGAATACTTTGATGTCCGATGTGTAGTATTGATAGGGGTTATAGGTAGAGGGAAATAATCCGGGGACTAGCGATGCCTGTTCGCTAGGCTATATACGAGTATAATCTCGTGGTATATGGTACCGGAATGGGTCAGTGGCGGTTTAGAGAAGGGTTGAGTGTAGAAATCAAGCAGTCAATTAAAACCACTGTGTGGGAAGGTGACCAAACGATATTGTAGAGAAAAGTAAAACCTGTCAGTAAGGGACGAGGTCCGCTGACATGTGGGATAGATATAAGAAGATGGCAAGGACTGAAGACGGTCCATGTGTGATATGGGTGTTCTGAGAGTGCTATAAATGCTGTCCTGTAACATTCTAAGTGGGTGCTGAAAAGAGCGTAGATCATTTTGCAAAGAGCAGTTGAATAATCTGGTGTATGGTCAAATAAATTAATAAGGTAATTACATATTTTTGAGATCGTTCCCAGGGCGGTCGTAAAATGAAAAGAAAGAAGAAAAAACAGAAAAAAAAAAAAAATCATCATAAGTGTGAAAGACTCACCCGGGACAGAGGCTATTGGAGGGGACTGAACGCAAGCCTCTTGCCCACCGATTATGGGCCCTAGCATTTGGGGGAATGGTGCTCTCTGTGAGCTGTATGCCTGGGGACCCTGGGGTTGGTGTTACTTTGCATTCAGCTCCATGTCCCCCCAAAACACACAGACTTTGGGAACCCTTTATATGCCATATTAGAATGGTGACTGATATATACCGTTGGGACTCGTACTGTTAAATACTAATGTCATCAATTCTGCTATAATGTGTTTATTGTAAATAAGTCTAGTGTGGCTCTAAGAGTCTTTTCACCCATTGTTGTTTGTGTTAATTAACTCTGTTCTATGTGAAGCTCGGTGACCACAAGTCTGGGCGAAAGGTTATCTCTCAGTCACCTAGGCTGTATAAAGGATTAGATAATTAGCTCACGTTAATTAGGTTACAGTTGTATTGTTAGAGGAGGTTCCAACGGCATATAAAGTTTTGTAATTTTGATTCTAAATAAAGTCAGTTCATGTTAGCAACAAGTAAGTGTCGCCTTGTTTTGTGCTCAGAGAGGTTGGGATATCTGTATACAGACTGGGAGGAAGTGGTATATGACGGAAGCACTCAAGCGGAGTGTGGGACATTCTGTGACATTGGTGACAAGCAGCGGGAAAGCTTCCTGCAGTCTGGGACATCCAAACCTCCAACTGGATCCAAGATCAGCATAGCAGACTTCAGTCACCCCAGCGGAGATATGGACCTGGCATCAGAGTTCCCGGTGCTGCTGCAGATCATCCTTTCAACATACACCAGGACTGTGTCTAAGGATGAATACCTGGAGCTCAGGCAGCAGATTCGGGTGGAGCTCTGGATTGGAGCCCTCCAGTTCGCTGGTATAAAACAGGGCAAGTGCTTTCCAACCCAAGAGCAACGGGCCAGTGACCAACGGGCATTGCAGGTGGCATTCCTGGGAGAGCGGCCCCAGGAGCAATGGGTGACTGAGTTTGACAGGCTGGTCCAGCAGGAGATAGAGCTGGACAATCGTTATCGGGCTCTGCAATGGCACGCAGAGGAGGGATATTTAGGGGAGACAACAGAATGCTCTCCAGAGGGATATGACTTTGGAGGCCCTGGATTGCTGTGGGAGAGCCTTACAGATCATTTTATGTTTGGCGATGAAGGGGAACCTGACCTTGAGGACCTGAGAGAATATAGAGAGGCTATGCTCGGTCTTGCAGGGGTCTCAGAGCTCAAACCTGATCTGGACCAATTGCTAAGGAAGAAACAGCATCTGGAAAGGGCATACAGGAAACTGCTAGAACAAGTTCAGCAGCATGCCAGAGAATCGGCAGTGGAACATCCGGAGATTGCCGTCCCCAAACCTGAAGTGCTGACAACAGGGCAGAGCTCTGCTAACCTCTGTCCAGCAATGATAGCATCTTCTGGGTTCCACGGAGAGGAGATGGTGAACCTTTATCCCCAGACACCAGTTGCAGAGACAGGGGATTTGATAGACTCTGCTGAGGAAGAACAACCTGATGAGCCTCCAGCAGAAGAGCTGCTATCAGGGCCAAAGTTCACTGTGTTCTGCCCAGCACCAACAGTGCCTTCGGCCTTCTTGAGAGAAGAGGTAATCTGCCTTTCTCCCACAACACTGACAGGGACATGTGATTTTCTGCCAGCAGCATCTATGGAGTTAAAACAAACTTCTCCAGCTGAAGATCTGGTAACTGAACAGAGGGTCCAAGACCTCTGTCCCACAATTTTACCAATTCCAGAGACTGGGGATTTAATAGACATTTCTGTAGAGGAGGAACCAACTAGCAAACCCCCAGCAGAAGTGCTGGCAACCGGACAGAGGGTTCAAGACCTCTGCCCCACACCTGTGGCAGTTTCGGAGGCTCAGGGTGAGAAGGTGGCAATCACTTCCCAGCAGCAGATACAGGGGGAGAAGGGAGAGGAGGTGTGTGTTGTCCCTCCCCAACAGTTGGCCAGGGTGGAGGAAGCGGACTTTCCTCCCCAGCAAAGATCCGTGCACCTGGGAGACAGTACCATCGACATGTCGTCCCAGCAGCCAGATGAGGGAATGGAAAAGGAAGCAGCCGGCTCCCTTTTCCAATGGCAACTACACAGTTTGGTAGTGGAGGAAGCCAGCCTCCTGCCCCAATGGTTAGCTGGAGCGGAGGATGCGGGGTCCCCAGCAGAAGTGCTGGCAACAGAGCAGAGTGCTACCAACCTCTGCCCAGCACCGGCAACAACTGTGGAGTTCCAGGGAGCCGGGCCAGTTGGCCCCTCTCTCTGACGACAAGCTGATGTAGTGGGGCTGCTACTCCCAGCTGAATCATTGGCAACAAGGCAGAGCACCGCTGGCCTCTGCCTCGCACCTAGTGTCTCTCTACAGCTTCAGGAAGCTGGGGTGATTGGCCCCTCTGCCCAGCAGCAGACCGAGCCAAGAAATGTTAAAAACAATCCAGCTGAAGCCCTAGCAGCCAGACAGAGAGTAAATGACCTCTGCCCCACCCCTACTGAGGTCAACTATTCCTTGCAGCCAAGAAAGGAGATTATGTGGGAAGACTATGTGAGTTCACTCTGCCTGACTAACGCATGTCCAGACCAGGTGGAGGTCTGGGACCTTGTTAGTCAACCTTTGATGGGGAGAAATGTGACAGACTCACCCGGGACAGAGGCTATTGGAGGGGACTGAACGCAAGCCTCTTGCCCACCGATTATGGGCCCTAGCATTTGGGGGAATGGTGCTCTCTGTGAGCTGTATGCCTGGGGACCCTGGGGTTGGTGTTACTTTGGATTCAGCTCCATGTCCCCCAAAACACACAGACTCTGGTAACCCTTTATATGCCATATTAGAATGGTGACTGATATATACCGTTGGGACTCGTACTGTTAAATGCTAATGTCATCAATTCTGCTATAATGTGTTTATTGTAAATAAGTCTAGTGTGGCTCTAATAGTCTTTTCACCCATTGTTGTTTGTGTTAATTAACTCTGTTCTGTGTGAAGCTCGGTGACCAGTAGTCTGGGCGAAAGGTCATGTCTCAGTCACCTAGGCTGTATAGAGGATTAGATAATTAGCTCACGTTAATTAGGTTACAGTTGTATTGTTAGAGGAGGTTCCAACGGCATATAAAGTCTTGTAATTTTGATTCTAAATAAAGTCAGTTCATGTTAGCAACAAGTAAGTGTCGCCTTGTTTTGTGCTCAGAGAGGTTGGGGTATCTGTATACAGACTGGGAGGAAGTGGTATATGACGGAAGCACTCAAGCGGAGTGTGTGACGTTCCGTGACAATAAGTAACAATCAAAATAGACATCTGGGAAGGGTCTGATTCCTGAATTGCAGAAGTCCATATGATGGAACAGTTAAACATTTATCAAGAAAACTTGGACAGTATGAAGAACAGATTATTCATCATAGGTAGAAAGCAGTACCTCTTAAGAAAGTTAAACCAGACATGAACCAATTATTAATTAACTACCCCTGAAGGCTATTAAGAAGCTTGTTATAAAGATATGAGAGCAAAGCATCTACGTAGATCAATAAGCTAATAGGGAGCGTATCCCAATGGATATGAGGGGTGTTATAAGAGAATGATAAGCGTCTGTGAATCTCTCTTAGAATACTTTTGTATGAAAAGCCTGTCAGTTCCATTTTTGCAAGTAGACATCTTTCCAGTCAGAGAAAGGCAATCGTAAGGGGTATGTATGGTTAAGCATACAGGATGACAAATACTCTAATTGTTTTATTATTCTTTATATATTGTAATGTTAGAACGACTGATGGCACTAATCATGTACCTAACTATCTAGGGGTGAGATGTCACATACAACTTCATATGGGAGATGCGTGTGTGAAAACAGGAGAAGGAAGGTCTGCAGTGTATCACCAAGGTAACAAGTCTGATCTCTGTCCGTGTGAGGGATAATGAGCGGCTTCGTGAGTCATGTTGAGGGAGATCTTGTTATAGCAGACCTTGGCTCCTCGAATTTATTTGCGCTGAAAGACGGCAACCAATTGAGCAGTGGAAAGCTGGTTGTCATGGTAGTAAGATTTGTGGTAGCTCAAGCTATTAACTATCAAGGTATTTGCCATCTAGAAAATACAGTGAATAAATACAGGATCAGAACAGGGATATCAAAAAATGTTACCAGCAGCCTGTTGTGTGTAAAAGAGGGGCTTAATTACAGTTAGAATCATCAACCAGTGTAATAGGAGCAGGAAAGTATCACTGTCAGGCTGACAGCGTAACGATCAGCTAAAGGAGGGATAAATTCTCTTTGGTCCTTTTTTCTTTTTTTTTTTCTTTTTTTTTTAAGTGGACATCTCTGATGATCCATTACCCCATTAGATTGGAAAGAACAACAACATAAGAGTTTAGTTATAACATAGCCCTAATGAAGATTGCATACTGCTAGTATGGAGCCATATCTGAGATTATGTTATGAGAGAACAAGCCATGAAGGCAGGACTCTGCTTTGGTTGATAGCACTTAGAGACATAAAGCTATGCCTATATGTAAAAAGTATGATCTACACGAACTAAGCTTTACAGAATGAAAGACTGAAGGAAAACATTACCAGCTGGGGCATGAACTTACATTGCTATAAAAATGATAATTGAACAGTCAGAGGATAGCTTTCTGCCTATGTTGTAGAAGCCATCTGTATTCACCGATCCCTTCTAGCTCTTCTGGAGCGTGGAGGTTTCGTAGGGCTGTAGATGGAAGGAGAATGTGGATCGGGTTGTAGAAATCTTGGTTCCGATGGTGAACGATGTCTTCGGTAGCTTACGTTCTGGGTCTCCATTGCTTCATTTCTGGAAGGTGTCGCAGATGATGTAGAGGTACGAAATTCCACGTACCAATCTGGTACCTCCGTGAGAGGGATTCCGAGAGTGTCACAGAAGTAGTGTAGATCCTCAGGGACTCTGAGGAGAGCTGAGCGTTCTTGTACTGTTGCCGCCAAACCAAAGGGGAATTTCCAGCTGTATATTATACCCTTGGCCCGGAGTACTGCCAGAAGGGCTTGCAGTTCCCTTCTGCGCTGTAAGGTTATATTTGATAAATCTTGGAATAGGCGAAGTTCTGTGCTGTTATGTACTAAAGGAGTCATGGTTCGTGCTCTCCTCAGGATATCTTCTTTCAAGCGGTAGTCAATAATGCAGCATACCACATCCCTAGGCGGGTCAGAGTTTTTTCCCTTCGGTCTCAGAGCATGGTGGATTCTTTCCATCGCAATGGGAACATCTCTGGGTCTGCCGAGTATATTATTAAAAATATGGGTAACTTCACTTTGAAGGTGTTCCGCATCCACGGTTTCAGGCAGACCTCTCAGCCTGAGGTTATGGCGTCTGCCACGGTTGTCCAAATCTTCCAAGTGGCGATTGATATCTCTTAATTGCCGTGTATGTGTGTCAATCGCCAGATGTTGGTGACGGATTTTGGAAGAATGGAGGGCAGTTGTTTGTTCTACTGCCTGAACTATGCCCGTAATAGCCTGGATTTCAATTTTCAAATCTGAAATTGCTGCTGTCAGGGTGTCCTTAATGTCTTCAGCTAAGGATCTGAGATCGCTCAAGCTCGGATGTTGATGAGGGGTGAGGAGAATCCCTCCTTCGTTGTGTCCATTGTGAGATGGAGAAGCAGTACCATTAGAGTTAGGAGGATGCTGATGCTGGTTCTGTGAGGAGGGAGCCAGCGCCAAAGTTCCCATCTGTGCCCGAAACATCTCCGGGATGTTTTGACTGGATCTTGCTGGTATTTCACGGGGAGAACGGGACCGGGAGGTAGACGAAGTTCTAGAGGCAGTACCCATCGTTTTTCAGGTGTATGGGAAGCCGGTTACCATCTGTAGAATTCAGGTTTCTATCCCTGTCAGCGGAGCTCTGAAATCAAGCAGCCATTCTCTACTAGGTCAAGCCACGCCCCCGTCATTGCATTTTTTTAGCACTATTCAGCGCCTTGATTTTCTTGTGCACATTTCTCACTTATTCACTGTTGTATCATCACACTGTTGATTTACTATTCACTTCATTTTTTATTTTTCATTCCCTTTTTTGATCACCTCATCAATGGCACTGATGATTTTTTATCACATTTATTATTATTTGTTATTCTTAGTCACTTTTTTCACACATTTTCTACAATCTTCATTTTTTCAATCATTACATCACATTATTTACATTTTTTTCATTCCCATTTCACACCCATATAATTAATATTTTACCCAACACTGTTCACCGATTTAATTCTGACACTTATTATCATGCATTCTTTCACATATTGTTTCTTTGAACACAAATACTTATATTAGGGCACCAATCCATATTGATCACTCTTTAAGAACATGTCATTTACCACAGTACACATGGGAATTTATCCCAATACAATGCCATAGTAACCCAATACTGATTTTAGGAATCCTATGTTTTTCTAGTACATATAACACAATACATATATATTTATAACCTAACACTGGTTTTAGGAATCCTATGTTTTTCCAGTACATAGAACGCATTGTGATTTAAAAACTTCCACTCTGTCTCATGGAGGCTTGCTGCTTTTTAGTAACTACCCTTCCTTAAAGCCCAGCTATCACACCTATAATAAATTTACAGAATATACAAATTAGTAATTATAATAATTATTATGACTTCCAGGTGTTGCCTGTTCACAGCCGCCTTTCCCTTAGGGGTGCCCAACTACTTGTGACCACTTGCAAGCCCCTCGGCCAGGGGTGGCCCCCTTGAAGGTGGGGGTGAGGACGAACCTTCAGCATTTTCGAGGATCATCAATGGGGAAATCAACTGCTATCTCTGTGTGTGTTTTTTATTCATGAAAAGTCTCTGGTTAAGTGAGCCTACCTGGTGGAGAGGGTAAATATGATGTGACTACAGTTTTTTTCATCTATACAGGATGTACATAGAATTATGACTGCATACCACACTGTATATGATTGTAACCTGTCTTTTGATGTACCTATAGAAACACGGGAACCCCCTGAGGAAGACCATAAACATATAGGTCGAAATGCATTGGGGCTTTTCTCCGTACATCGGACAGTACAACCACTATTCATCTATTGCAAGCTGAAAATAATTTTGCAAGCTATACTATATTTGGTAGTGTCTATCATCTCCCCTTTTCCCAAACCTATAGTCTCGCACAATGCATACCAGAGCTCATGTTTGAACCTTTGTATATTATTTTTCTAGCGTTTTTTGATAATAAAAGTACCTATTTTTTACAAACCCTTTTTTGACTCTCTATTGCTTAAAAACTCCACAGAGAACTTTTCCTTCTTTTTAAGATTTGCTATCCGGGTTGTGCAGCCTCTCAGACTCTATATATGTGTCATACCATGCTACAGTTAAAGATAATTAAACAAGACCTGCAGCATATATTGAAATATGAAATGTCTTGGGTTGGGAGGATCGCAGCTCTCAAAATGACACTTTTACCTAAAAGCATATACTATTTTAGGACCATACCAATAATTATACCAGACCAATTCTTTAGAGAGGCAGATAAATTATTTAAACAATTCATATGGGGAAAGAAAATGACCAAGATTTCATTTCCTTTACTATTGAAGCATAAACTAAATGGTGGAGTAAATTTCCCTAACCTTAAAAACTACTACTTTGCAGCCCACCTGGATCAGACCATGGACATGGTTCGACCCCAACTCTAACAAATTGTGGGTCCAGGTTGAGAAATGCATGGTGGGTAATAGAAACTTGCCCGCCCTGCTATTGTCAAGTCTGACTCATATGAAATTAAATTATAAGCCCTTCCCCTCTATAGACACCACACTATTAGTGTGGAATAATCTACATACCATAGTACCTCAGGATACTAAGGATAAATGCACAAACTTTCCATTGCAGGTTTATGAACACATTATACCTAATTTAAATATTCACCCATGGATGAGAGAAGGGATACAGACCTATAAAGAGGTAGTATCTAAGAACCCTAGACCCACTTCATTCTCTTATATCCAACTCACTTATTTTCATAAAAATAATCCGAACATACACTATAGTATCCACAGGGAAACCTGGTCACACTTGAAGTCTGACCACGACGGTACAAAGGGACTGCCATGGTTTTACAACAAGCTACAATATAGTGGAGGTTTCGAAAAATCTTTGAACATGTAACGTTGGCTGTTAGGGATCTGTTGTTTGATTGTATAGCCTGTGTCTATGGTTATGTGTCACTCAATTGTTTTAGTCAGTTTTTGTGGAGAAAAATGTTGGTGTTTTTGTGAAGAAATCTTGGTTTGTGCTGGTTTTGGCGGGATCAGCAACTGCATTTCAAATGTTTGTTTCACTGTGTGGTCCGATTGTCATCGGTCATTCTTGTAGTCACTATGTGGCCCAGCTTTTGCCGGCCATTTTCACCATGTGGCCGTTGCTTGATTTTCGTTTGTTGCAACTGCCATTTCGTTTCTTCTGTGTTATGGGTGGAATTGCTCTGCTTTTGGGCCAGGTTTCTAAGTTTAGTGTGAGTTAAGTAGTACGGTCAGTTCTGTGTTAAAAATGTGATTTTGGTTTGTAGAGGCACAGTTTAAGGATTTTATACTGTTTAGCCTATAAATCATCCCAGAATGGAAATTGCTTCAATTTCAGGAGTGAGACACCGGGAACTGAGAAACTGTTTTGTTTAATGTTAAACTCACTGGTTTAAATTGTTTTTCCACTGTTGGATTCCGAATGCACCATTTTTGTTGTCATTTGTGTGTTTGAGAAGCCATGCAGTCTGAGCCACCACCTTATCTCTAGGCACCATTTTTTGTTTTCCTTTTAAGTGAATTTAATCTTTTCAGATTTAGCTATTTTTGTACTTTTTACATACTTTTCAGTAAAACTATTACTTTTTTTGTATTGAACTTTGTTTTTAAGTGAAATATCTACTTTGCACTGAATTTACTAACATTAACTAAGTTATTGTACTTTTAGTGGTGGGTTATTTTTATTATTAATTGTTGGGGCATTCTCAGAGGGCAATTCATGCCCCCGCCCACCCATTGTTTTGGGTTTTATCACTTTAGAAGTTCAGGGAGGATGAAACTAGGCTTCCCCTCCCCTCCCTCTTCCTGTCCATCAATAATTAAATAAACCAGTTAGATGGGTTTTTAGAGCTGAGCAGATGACAAAAAGTTGGTGGGAGGAGCTTGGGGTCTTTTTGGAACAAGCATGTGGACAAAGGTACTTGTGTTTGGAAGGAGGAACCATTTTGGTTTTTAATTTAATTCCAGTTGTTTTGTGAAGTTTTATACT
This sequence comes from Lithobates septentrionalis, assembly GCA_037952835.1. Classification (NCBI taxonomy): domain Eukaryota; kingdom Metazoa; phylum Chordata; class Amphibia; order Anura; family Ranidae; genus Lithobates; species Lithobates septentrionalis. The sequence goes on along the minus strand of JBBDGP010002067.1, from coordinate 2,210,089 downwards.
GTAATACAGTTTTGGGTAGAGAGCAAACAGGAGGCATTCACGTTATTGTTGAAACATCTAGGTACAGATAGAAGCCATAAGATTGTTTTGAATAGTGGAGGATTTCATGGTGCTTTGTAGTTTGTCTGACAAACATATTTATAGGGCTGCCGATAATCGGTTAGAGAGCATATAAATGTGAGGGGTAGATTATAGCATACCTGGAGGCCATGTATAATAATCGTAATACGCCGGTGGCAGTACTGTAAAAATAGTCACTAGGCAGTAATGCTCCGAAAGTTAGTGCGAGTGTATCCTGGACGCAGGGACACGTCATAAGTGATTCAAATCATCATGGGTAATGTTGCCGTCCATGCATTGGAGAAAAAAAATGAGGCGCCACACCAGTCAGACAGCTGCATAGTACATGAAATATGGGTATGGGGCTAATGCCGGCCATACACGATGCGAATTTCGATCGAAAATCCAAATCGAAAGTAAAATCGTCCGTTTTTCGTATCGTTAGTGTGGTATGTGCGACACGCGATTTTCGTACGACAGCCCAAATTGACAGATCCAACATGTTGGGTTTTTTAATAAAAATCGTCCAAATTTCGGATCGTTAATGGCAGAATTGGACGATTTTACCTAAGAAACAGAACTGCGCATGATCCCCAGAAAGTTCGAACCGGAAGGAAAACATACAGAAACCCACGAACAAATTTTCGACTACAACTCGAAATGATATTAATACAGGAAAAACTATAGGCCACAGTAAAGTCTGATGAGGTGCCAACAAGTGACCAAGAAAAGTGAAACAAACACAAATGTCTGTGCTGGTCCTTTCACACCTTCTATGTCATGGCAGGAAAAAATATAAAGAAAGCAGGCTATAACCTATTGCAGCAAATTTGCTCTTAAAAAAGGTGTTTTAACCCAGGAGGTGCCAACATGTCTGCAAGCAAAGTGGGGGAAAAAAATGTTCCTATGAATGTTTATTGTATAATTGAAATTTCAAATCATCTACAACATCAAGTGTGGTGAATACATGTAGGTGGTATCACATCATGCATTAATGATTATTAATAATGATTAAAATAAAGACACTCCACACCAAATTCAAACAAGCACAGATTTATTGTGCCAAACCCAAAACAGGAATGGTTCCATGCTTTATTTTCTTCATTAAAAGTTAAACTTCTAAATACAAAAATATAACATCTTTATATAAAACCACTATGCATTTTGTACAGTAGTAGTGCAATTATGAAAAAGTGAACATTATCACAGTAGGGATACAGTGTGCTACTGTCTAGAGGTGGACAATACGGTAGACACAAGCATATAAAGTTTCCATATGTGCAATAGGTATGCAATATATGTAGAGGTGGACCAAAACATAGCTGCATTAAAATGGAAGGAATTCTTGAAAAGACATTATTTTAATAAAGATGCAGTATACTACTCGGTACACGTATACAAAAAACATAGTTTTTTAAAAACTATAAAAGTTTAACAAGTGTCCAAGATGCACAATATGTATGCATTAAAACTGTACATGTCAAAACATTGCCTACAACTTCTGTGCAATGTGGAAATGTGTACATTTGTACCATAAGGATCCATTGAGCTACGTTGTAAAGATGAACAAGAACACTATGGGGGTTAGTTACTAAAGGCACATCCACTTTGCACTACAAGTGCAAACTACAATAGCAAAGTGCACTTGAAATTGCACTGAAAGTGCCCTTGGAAGTGCAGTCGCTGTAAATCTGAGGGGGACATGCAAGGAAAATAAAAAACAGCATTTTATCTTGCACATGATAAAATCAGCAGAGCTTACCCACATTTCAGATCTACTCCCCACAGATTTACAGCAAATGCATTTCCAAGTGCACATCAAGTGCTATTGTAGTGCAAAGTGGATTTACCTTTCGTAAATAACCCCCATTAGGTATAAAAAGGTGCATGTTAATGTGCAAAAACGAACCATGCAACGAACAATATAAACATCAGAACAATTCAAACTGTAGATAATTGCTCAATGATCTCTGAAATTCTACGTGGAAAAGAATTCAGGGTAGTGCGCACATTCTCAATGTCAGCATTTAATGCCTTTAAATCCGCAATCATTCTGTTCGCTGATGTACTGTGCAACGTTGAGCTGCATGAAGCAGATGATCCAACAGCTATAAAAAAAGCCAAATTATGAAATTAAAAAAAATAATAACATTAAAAAAATAAAGCAGAGTCAAAAAATAAAGTTAATTTACCTGAAGTGGACACATGGTTGCTCTCATCACTCCCTTCAACAGGCGTCAGTATGATTGTGTCTGGAGCCATGTCAGACTGAGCACTTGTCGGCTCCAAATCCTCATGTGCTATTTCTACTTCTCCATGTTTCTTTTTTCGGCTTCCTAAATGCAAAAAATATATAAATGTACAGTAGGTGCAGGTGGAATATAGCATTTTCACATTTGCAAACTTCAAACATTTGTATATTTGTAAAGTGAAGCAACCTACTGCAATGTAGATTCACAAGCAAAATGGGTGAAAGCAGAAAGGATGCACATGGCATACAGATGGCATATAACACTCAAATATGATGGAATAAGCATACAAGAAGATCATAAATATACAGTACTTACTTTTGTGGATTATTTTGTTGATCTTTCTAAGCTGATTTTCTTCTCTTAATTTCAGGTCAGACCATCGTTTTCTTAACTGGTCTTTTGTGCGTTCAATGCCATGGCGTTTGCGTAAAACATGTTGCACCTTCTCTAGTATTGCATCTTTGCGTATGTTCATGTTGCTGTAAACTTGCTCACGACAATCATAATCCTTCTTTTGCAGTATATTCACCATGTCTACCATCTCCTCCAAAGTCATGTTGGTGGCTTTCTTCTTTCTCCTTCTTGTCATTGTATTTATTGGCTGACTTCCCTCCACCTCCACCTCCACAATCTCCAAATCCTCAATCTGTGGCCCTGCACCTGGAGAATCTGCCATGTGCTCTGCCATAATGTCTGCAACTGTGCACTGTATTAATGAAGAGGCGTGGCCTGTACATGATACATCGCATGTGATTATACGAACGCACGCGGTTTCGTGACGTCACGTAGGAAGGAATATTCGTTCAATAGACGAAAATTCTAACATAGATACCTGAGGTAAGTTTGATCTGGGGACTCTATGTTGATTATTTAATGTGTCCATGGATGTGTGTGTGATTGATGTAAGTACCATTTATTGTAATATTGTAGCTGTCCTGTTATGGTATTCAGGCCTGTGTGTTCTAGATGGCCATTTGTGAAATTCTACACATGTATTATAATACCTTTGAAATTTGATATATATATATATATATATTTTTTTGTGTGTTTTTAGTTAAAGGACAATGGCTTCTAAATTCACATCTCCTGATTTCCTACCGCAATTTATTGATAAATACAGAGAATTATCCTGCTTATGGGATGTCAGGTCAAGGGATTATTCCAATCGCTATAAGCGTGATGAAGCTGTCAAAGAACTAAAAGAACTATGTAAAGCAGTTTGTGTTGAACCCACAGAACACTATGTGAAGAACAAGATTGCTAACTTGCGCACCGTTTTTAAGAAGGAGTACAAAAAAATACAAGCCTTCAAAAAATCTGGTGCAGGAGCTGAGGATGTGTATGTGCCACGTTTGTGGTACTTCAAAGACCTGATGTTCTTAGCTGATTCAGATGATCCCAGAGAGTCCCATTGTACTCTTCAAGCAAGTGGGGCATCAGACTCCAGTGCATTATCTGAAACAGAGGATATGTCCCAAACACAGACACAGGTAAAATTATGTTGTATCATATGTTATATTCTTTTTTTAAACAACTGCCAATAGAGTAGTGAATAATTTGTACACTACTATACCTTCTTGCATGAATATTTTGAAATTGAAAGTCTAACCAAAACCACAATATTAAAATCAGCATGTCATCTATATCCAGTAAAGCATTCTTGTTGCACTCATTGTGAAACAAGGGTTAATCCACTGCATTAGTTACAATGACCATTTAATCTTGTTTTCTCTGTTCCCTTCTTTCACTGTCCCCAATCCATCTCATAGAACAGAGGCTAGGGGACAAGGTGCACATGCTCTGTTTGATGTGTATTGCTATAGCTTTTTTTTTTTTTTTTTTGGGGGGGGATATTGAGTGCATGTGATCAGCACAGGGCTAATTAGCACTGTGCAGACAGAGGATCAGTGGTCCTGTAGCTTCATAGGACAGTCAATGTAGAATGAAAACTCCTCCTCCAAGCTTTAACCTGACACTAATAGAAGTAACAAGACTGTTACATACTGCAGATGAAAAAAAGTATTTAACTGTATATATTTACTATAAATGTTTTATTGAAATGTATTTTGAATGTAGAGTCATGGGTTACCAAATTAATATGTTTTACACATTACCAGCAATTATTAGACAATAAACCATATTATATATAGCTATATAAAATCCTGCCATGCAACTGCCCCCCTGCCTACAAAATAATCAGTATAATTTTGTCGATTCTGACGTGCATTGGCAGTTGGTAGTCTAGGCCTTGCAGGAGCTAAACTTTGCAAACCAGTACTGTCATTTCTCCAGTCACCTGGCACAATTGTCCCACTGGTAATGTCTTCCATATCAACTGCAGATGATGGCATGTATGACACTGTTGTGCATCGTAAAAAATTGTGTAGCATACAGCAGCACTCCACAATAATGTCGACTTTTTCCACTGCTACATTCATAGCGGTGTGGAAGATTCGGAATCTGCTGGCCATAATGCCAAACGCATTTTCAACCACCCGTCTTGCCCTAGACAGGCGATAATTGAATATCTTCTGTTGAGCTGTTAAGTTACGTAAGGGATAAGGTTTCAAAAGATGTTCATGCAAACCAAACGCGTCATCCCCAATAAAGACGAAATTTAGTCCTTCCACAGTCTCACTTGAAGATGGAAGATGCAAAACACCTCCTTTCAGTCTGTTCAGGAATTCACTCCGCTGTATTACTCCTCCATCTGAGTTTCTTCCATTTTTCCCTATGTCCAGGTATATGAATTCGTATTTTGCATTGACGATCGCCATTAATATAATGCTAAAGAACCCTTTATAATTATAAAAGTAGGATCCTGAATTGGCTGGTGGGGTAATCCTTACATGTTTCCCATCAATTGCACCCCCACAATTAGGGAAATTCCACATATCCTGGAATTCTTTTGCAAGGTCTTTCCATTCCTGGGAATTTGTGGGAAACTGTTGGTAAAAAAGACATAAGAATATTTAGCATTGATAGTAATTGATGATTAATTACTGTTTTAATTATTTTCTATAGGATACTCCAAGCCCAGTACCACAGCAGCCAGGGCCATCAGTAGGGATGAGCTTCGAGTTCGAGTCGAACTCATGTTCTACTCGAACATTGGCTGTTCGCAAGTTCGCCGAACAGCGAACAATTTGGGGTGTTCGCGGCAAATTCGAATGCCGCGGAACACCCTTTAAAAGTCTATGGGAGAAATCAAAAGTGCTAATTTTAAAGGCTTATATGCAAGTTATTGTCATAAAAAGTGTTTGGGGACCCGGGTCCTGCCCCAGGGGACATGGATCAATGCAAAAAAAAGTTTTAAAAACGGACGTTTTTTCAGGAGCAGTGATTTTATTAATGCTTAAAGTCAAACAATAAAAGTGTAATATCCCTTTAAATTTCGTACCTGGGGGGTGTCTATAGTATGCCTGTAAAGGGGCGCATGTTTCCCGTGTTTAGAACAGTCTGACAGCAAAATGACATTTGGAAGGAAAAAACTCATTTAAAACTACCCGCGGCTATTGCATTGCCGACAATACACATAGAAGTTCATTGATAAAAACGGCATGGGAATTCCCCACAGGGGAACCCCGAACCAAAATAATAAAAAAAAAATGATGTGGGGGTCCCCCTAAATTCCATACAAGGCCCTTCAGGTCTGGTATGGATATTAAGGGGAACCCCAGCCAAAATTTTAAAAAAAAATTGACGTGGGGTTCCCCCTAAATTCCATACCAGACCCTTCAGGTCTGGTATGGATTTTAAGGGGAACCCCGCGCCAAAAAAAAAAAAAAAAACGGCGTGGGGTCCCCCTAAAAATCCATACCAGACCCTTATCCGAGCACGCAACCTGGCAGGCCGCAGGAAAAGAGGGGGGGACGAGAGTGCGGGCCCCCCCCCCCTCCTGAACCGTACCAGGCCACATGCCCTCAACATTGGGAGGGTGCTTTGGGGTAGCCCCCCAAAACACCTTGTCCCCATGTTGATGAAGACAAGGGCCTCATCCCCACAACCGTGGCCGGTGGTTGTGGGGGTCTGCGGGCAGGGGGCTTATCGGAATCTGGAAGCCCCCTTTAACAAGGGGACCCCCAGATCCCGGCCCCCCCCTGTGTGAAATGGTAAGGGGGTACTTACCCCTACCATTTCACTAAAAAACTGTCAAAAATGTTAAAAATGACAAGAGACAGTTTTTGACAATTCCTTTATTTAAATGCTTCTTCTTTCTTCCTTCATCTTCTTCTTCTTCTGGTTCTTCTGGCTCTTCTGGTTCTTCCTCCGGCGTTCTCGTCCAGCATCTCCTCCGCGGCGTCTTCTATCTTCTTCTCCTCGGGCCGCTCCGCACCCATGGCATGAGGGGGGAGGCTCCCGCTCTTCTCTTCATCTTCTTCTTCATCTTCATCTTCTTCTTCATCTTCTTCTTCATCTCTTCTCCCTTCTTCATTTCTTCTGCGGGCCGCTCCGCATCCATGCATGGAGGGAGGCTCCCGCTGTGTGACGGCGTCTCTTCGTCTGACGGTTCTTAAATAACGGGGGGCGGGGCCACCCGGTGACCCCGCCCCCTCTGACGCACGGGACATGACGGGACTTCCCTGTGGCATTCCCCGTGACGTCACAGGGAAGTCCCGTCAATTCACCGTGCGTCAGAGGGGGGCGGGGTCACCGGATGGCCCCGCCCCCCGTTATTTAAGAACCGTCAGACGAAGAGACGCCGTCACACAGCGGGAGCCTCCCTCCATGCATGGATGCGGAGCGGCCCGCAGAAGAAATGAAGAAGGAAGAAGAGATGAAGAAGAGAAGAAGAAGAAGAAGAAGAAGAAGAAGATGAAGAAGAAGATGAAGATGAAGAAGAAGATGAAGAGAAGAGCGGGAGCCTCCCCCCTCATGCCATGGGTGCGGAGCGGCCCGAGGAGAAGAAGATAGAAGACGCCGCGGAGGAGATGCTGGACGAGAACGCCGGAGGAAGAACCAGAAGAGCCAGAAGAACCAGAAGAAGTAGAAGATGAAGGAAGAAAGAAGAAGCATTTAAATAAAGGAATTGTCAAAAACTGTCTCTTGTCATTTTTAACATTTTTGACAGTTTTTTAGTGAAATGGTAGGGGTAAGTACCCCCTTACCATTTCACACAGGGGGGGGCCGGGATCTGGGGGTCCCCTTGTTAAAGGGGGCTTCCAGATTCCGATAAGCCCCCCGCCCGCAGACCCCCACAACCACCGGCCACGGTTGTGGGGATGAGGCCCTTGTCTTCATCAACATGGGGACAAGGTGCTTTGGGGGGCTACCCCAAAGCACCCTCCCAATGTTGAGGGCATGTGGCCTGGTATGGTTCAGGAGGGGGGGGGGGCGCACTCTCGTCCCCCCCTCTTTTCCTGTGGCCTGCCAGGTTGCGTGCTCGGATAAGGGTCTGGTATGGATTTTTAGGGGGACCCCACGCCGTTTTTTTTTTTTTTTTTGGGCGCGGGGTTCCCCTTAAAATCCATACCAGACCTGAAGGGTCTGGTATGGAATTTAGGGGGAACCCCACGTCAATTTTTTTTAAAAATTTTGGCTGGGGTTCCCCTTAATATCCATACCAGACCTGAAGGGCCTTGTATGGAATTTAGGGGGACTCCCACATCATTTTTTTTTTTTAATTTTGGTTCGGGGTTGCCCTGTGGGGAATTCCCATGCCGTTTTTATCAATGAACTTCTATGTGTATTGTCGGCAATGCAATAGCCGCGGTAGTTTTAAATGAGTTTTTTCCTTCAAAATGTCATTTTGCTGTCAGACTGTTCTAAACACGGGAAACATGCGCCCCTTTACAGGCATACTATAGACACCCCCCAGGTACGAAATTTAAAGGGATATTACACTTTTATTGTTTGACTTTAAGCATTATTAAAATCACTGCTCCTGAAAAAACGGCCGTTTTTAAAACTTTTTTTTGCATTGATCCATGTCCCCTGGGGCAGGACCCAGGTCCCCAAACACTTTTATTGACAATAACTTGCATATTAGCCTTTAAAATTAGCACTTTTGATTATTCATGTTCGTGTCCCATAGACTTTAACGGTGTTCGCGTGTTCGAACGAATTTTTTTCCTGTTCGCATGTTCTGGTGCGAACCGAACAGGGGGGTGTTCGGCTCATCCCTAGCCATCAGGTATGAGGACTCAGAGAGGAAAGAAAAGGAGTAATTTAGATTATGATACTTCCACTTTACTGAAGGATGCATCATCTATCATGCAACAGAAGGATGATGAATGTGATGCTTTGGGTTACCTTGTTTCACACAAGCTACGCAGGATGTCCATGCAACAGCGAGACTTGTTTGAACCTCTGCTACATAAAATGATTGGCATTGGACTTAAGGGACATCTTACAGCAAACACTGATCTTATAGGGTATCAGGGATGTACATCTCACCCACCTGTACCATCTGTCTCTAACTGGCAGATGTCCCAACAACATGGAACCACAAGCTGGGCAATGCACCAAGAACCACATCAAGGTCCTTGGTTTCGTGACCCACAATATGCAAATCTGTGACTAGAAAAATACATTTTCTTTACTGTTCTTGTTCTTACTGAATTTGAAACGGTCATTGTTAAATAATACTATTGTTAAATAAAAAATATATTCTGTTTCAAAAACGTCTCTTTTTGGATATGGATTGATATGGATTTTCTTGGAATAAATAGCTTTTTGGCCAATTTTAGACAGATTGCTGAATTTTACATATTTCAACTCTATTTCATATGTAGTCATGTAATGGAAATCAGACAGTTCACAATGTTTTCTTACCTTTAAATACTGTGGTTGGAGCACTTTAACTAGGGCCTCACACGTCTCCGGTATAATCCGACCTAATGATTGGGCAGAAATTCCCGTTGTAAATTTCATGTCTTCAAAAGACCTGCCTGTAGCCAGGAAACGGAGGGTTGCCATGAGCCTCTCCTCTGCGCTGATAGCCTTTCTCATACAGGAGTCTTGCTTGGTGATATATGGCCGCACATGAGATAATAGCATCTCGAATGACTCCTGTGTCATCCGTAAATAATTACGATAATCCTCAGGATTATTTTCCCTCAGGTTCATCAATAAATTTACATGTGAGAATTTCTCACGCTGAAGGAGCCAATTTTTTGTCCACACTCTGCTCTTCCGTCTGTTTCTTCTTTTTTTCTTTTCTTCCTCCAAGGCTATTATTGCAATTACCATGGCTGCCATTTTCTGTTTTCGATTGTACCTCTTGAAAGCCATTTTCTCAGAACGTATCGCCGTGCGCTGCAAGAAACGACTGCTCGTTTCGTAATTGGCACGACCCGATATTTGTACAGTAGGGGTGTGGTTAAAAGGTTACAAAGCATTACATCACTTCCTCTATTGGCACGAAAACATAGTGTTTTGACGTACGATTTTCGCTCCTCATTGATGGTATACTCGCATGCTGTATGTGAGTGCCGCTTTCGTTTATCGCTCGACGGATCGTTCGAAATTCGCATCGTGTATGGCCTGCATAAGGCCATTAGACCCCTTAAAAATTGGCAGATATGGTCAGAGGGTGCAGTAAAGTGTATTCCTTTGGAAGGTACTTTTTATGTCTGGAGGTACGAGACCCCAGAATAAAAATACCTTGGAAGTAGTTCAGCTGTGGCTTCAGAAATCTGTAATGATGAGTGGATTGATGGATGTGTAGTACACCTTTGTGTGATTACAATTCTCATGCCTGTTTTTGAACTTTGTGTGGCTGGCCCATGCAAGTTTTTCTTTTTGTATCCCATTGTATTTTTTCTATTGCTAAAAGAGTGAAGGCAGCATTTCATATGGATGTTTTGTTTTTTCATTTTTGTTTTGGGAACTATGAAATATCTCCCCCACATTTGTATCTAAATGTTTGTCTCATGTTTTAGTCTTCTCATTGTTTGTATGTAGTAACAAGAATATGTTTGAACCTACCACGGCAGCCCTCTTGCCTGTCGTGGCTGTTGTATTTAAGTAGGAACGTGAAAGTAATGGTTACAGAGGCTTTAGTTTTAGTCGGTTTTGGGGAATGTCAGTGACAATTTACCAATGTACACAAATGTTGTATTGTTTATCATTCTTTGCAGGTTAAATATGAAGGATAGAGTAATAACTTGTTTATCATAGGCTATTTCACTGTTTCATTGTTTTTTTTTTCTGCACCATTCTAAACCCTTTTTGTCTTCCTCCAGTTTGTAATGAGGAAGAAAATGGGGGGATAATGGTAAGAATGACAATTTTCAAATCAATAATACTAACTGCTCTAATTTTAGCCAAGTTTGTGACCTAGTAAGACAACATGTTGATGTGAAAGTATGTAGGAAAACACTGCGCTAACTAAAATAAAGGAAAAATGTGCAGCTACATACAGTATGACAAACACAGTAAACAAAATAGTGAAAAAATGTAGCGCATAACAAATATACATGAATATCGTGATATTGATGTGAAATACTGAAAATCCATACAAAAGTCAATCAACCAAATAAAATTTGAGAAAAAATGGTTGCCTGTATCAAAAATGAATGTGATAAGTGAATGTCCAACTGTGTGTAAACAGAAAAAACAACCACCAAATGGTGTAGATCCCAGAGTAGTGGAAATGGATATGCAGATCCGTCCGTGGAAACAACATCATAGAGGGAAAAACATCAGCAACTGAATAGCAAATATATGCTCTTACCAGATCTGGTGGACTCTATTGTCAGCGACATAGTCTTCAAGGCAGTGTGCCACACATGGCAGGTGTGTAAATATCCAGGTGGTTAAGACCTCTGGGATGGATTCCAGGGAAACTCCAAGGACCTTCCAAATCCAACACCACTTCAGGAACTCTGGAATAGAATCTTGGAGGGTGGGTATACCAGGGCAGAATACCCACTCATGTCAGGATGATATGTGGAGAAAAGAATATTGCTTCCACATATTGCACATATGCTTCCCTGCGCGTTTTCGACCTAAGGGTCTTGCATAAATCACCTCTTCCACATTGTATATATATATATATATATATATATATATATATATATATACATATATATATATATATATATATATATATATACATATATATATATATATACATATATACATATATATATATATACATATATATATATATATATATACATATATATATATATATATATATATATACATATATATATATATATATATACATATATATATATATATATATATACATATATATATATATATATATATATATATATATATATATATATATATATATATATATATATATATATCTATATATATATATATATATATATAGATATATACAGATATATATATATATATATATATATAGGCAATGTGGAAGAGGTGATTTATGCCCCAGTTGAAGACCCTTAGGTCAAAACGCGTAGGGCTGGTTTATCACTCTCCATGTTGCCCCCTATTTTATTGTGATCACGTTTTATTGTTATCGGTTTTTAAAAAATAAAATACCCCCATTTTTTACCTGCATGTGGAAGCAATATTCTTTTCTCCACATATCATCCTGACATGAGTGGGTATTTTGCCCCAGTATACCCACCCTCCAAGATTCCATTCCAGAGTTCCTGAAGTGGTCGCTGACAATAGAGTCCACCAGATCTGGTAAGAGCATATACTTGTTTTTCAGTTGCTGATGTTTTTCCCTCTATGACGTTGTTTCCACGGACGGATCTGCATATCCATTTCCACTACTCTGGGATCTACACCATTCGGTGGTTGTTTTTTCTGTTTACACACAGTTGGACATTCACTTATCACATTCATTTTTGATACAGGCAACCATTTTTTCTCAACATTTATTTGGTTGATTGACTTTTATATGGATTTTCAGTATTTCACATCAATATCACAATATTCTTGTATATTTGTTATGCGCTACATTTTTTCACCATTTTGTCAACATGTTGATGACCACCACGACTGTGTTTCTTTGATGGAATCAGTCCAGTGAAGGAGGCTCCTATCCCAGAAGCTAAGAACTTTTTTATCAATGATTCCGGGTATTACACCCCAGATGGTAAGCCACACAGTGACCACAGTCATTGAGTGTCAGAAACCATGAATCAGACCGAGACAGAAGTACAGATGATCACACTTGTTTAATAATAATAATAAGGTAAACAGAGTAAGCGTAGTCAATACATAGCCAGAGTTCAGTAACCAGATGGGGTAATCAGCCAATGCCAATGTCAGAGAGCCAGAGATCAACGTAGTAGTACAGCAAGCAGGATCAGGAGCCAGAAGGGACGTCAGCCAAGCAAGTCTTCAACAGGAATGCAGGTGAAAGTCTCTGAGATGTGACAAAAGGTGAAGGCAGAGATGAAGTGAGCTGGACGGCTTTAAGTAGCCAGGACTGATTAGCAGATCATCAACAGCTGAGTCACTGTGGAGAGAAAGGAGCTGGCAATTAGCCAACAGCTGAGCGGCCAGCTCAGAGAAGGAAGGGCTGAGCCCAGCCCTGACAGTACCCCTCCTCAATGACCCCCCCCCTCGGAGGACCACCGGGCTTGAAGGGAAAATGTCTATGGAAATCACGGCGGGGGACAGGGGCATGTACATCCGAGGATGAGACCCAAGAGCATTCCTCCGAACTGTAACCCTTCCAATGCACCAGGTACTGTATGCACCCATGGAACCTATGGGAGTCAACAATGGATTGTACTTCATACTCCTTATGGTTCTCAACCTGTATAGGGTGAGGACATGGCACTGAGGTGGTAAAGCAGTTGCAGACCAAAGGTTTCCATAAGGAGACATGAAACACATTAGAGATGTGCATACTAGGAGGAAGGTCCAACGCATAAGCCACTGGGTTAATCTTACAAAGGATACGGAAAGGCCCAATAAACCGAGGTGCGAACTTCAATGAAGGAACACAAAGTCAGAGGTTTCAAAGACGACAGCCAGACTCTGTCCCTAACCTGGTAGGAAGGCACAAGCAGGCGTCTGCGGTCAGCATGGAGTCTGTACCTACCGTTAGCATGTTGCAAAGCCTCTTGGACTTGTGCCCAAGTGGAACGAAGGCCACGGAGATGCTCCTCTAATGCAGGAATACTCTGCGGAACAAACGAGGCAGGCAACACGGAAGGTTGGAAACCATAGTTTGCCATAAACGGAGACAAACGGGAAACTGAATTCAAGGCACTATTGTGAGCAAACTCCGCCCATGGTAAGAGGTCTGACCAGTTGTTATGATGGTCTGAAATATAGCAATGTAGGACTTGCTCCAAGGACTGATCTGCTCATTCTGAGGCCCCATTAGACTGCGAGTGATATGCAGAGGAGAAAGCAAGCTGAATACCCAATTGTGCACAAAAGGCTTGCCAGAACCGGGACACAAAGTGACTACCCCTATCTGAGACAACTCCTTGGGTAGTCCATGTAAGCGGAAGATCTCCCGAACAAAAATAGAAGCCAGTTCCTTAGAATACAATGCAACATTTTCGAGAACCGGTCAACAACCATAAGGATGTTGCCCTGGGAGTTGGGTAACTCCACAATGAAATCCATAGCCAGGTGGGTCAAGGGCCTCTCTCCATTGGGTATGGGTTGTAGGAGGCCCACTGGAAGGTGTCGTTGAGTCTTACTCTGAGCACACACAGAACAGACAGCTACAAAGGTGTTTACTTCAGCATATAGACTAGGCCACCAGAATTGTTGGGAAATGGCTTTCTCAGGAGGAGCATCGACCTGAGCAGCAAGAATTTTGTCATCCAAAGGAGAAGTAAGACTGGTGCGAACCATAGCCAGAATACGATCAGGAGGAATCAGGGGAAGCAGAACCGACTCCATCTTGGAAGTGGAGGAAAATTGTTGCTCTCTACTGCAAACTCTACATATATGCACACGATCATGTCTGCTCCAGCACGCTATACTGCAATCTCTTCATATATTTATATTGTCAGGTCTGCTCCAGCATGCTCTACTGCAATATATTTATATATGTACACCATCATGTCTGCTTCAATATGTGCTCTACTGTAATATCTGCATATATGTGTAGTGCCCTCCTAGATAGGGATGAGCCGAGCACCCCCCGGTTCAGTCGCACCAGAACCTGCGAACGGACCGAAAGTTTGAGCAAACTTTAGAACCCCATTAAAGTCTATGGGACTCGAACGTTCAAAATCAAAAGTGCTAATTTTAAAGGCTAATATGCAACTAGTTGTCCTAAAAAGGGTTTGGGGACCCGGGTCCTGCCCCAGGGGACATGTATCAATGCAAAAAAAAGTTTTAAAAATGTCAGTTTTTTCAGGAGCAGTGATTTTAATGATGCTTAAAGTAAAAAAAAATGAAATATTCCTTTAAATATCATACCTGGGGGGTGTCTATAGTATGCCTGTAAAGTGGCGCGTGTTTCCCGTGCTTAGAACAGTCCCTGCACAAAATGTCATTTTTAAAGGAAAAAAAGTCATTTAAAACTGTTTGCGGCTTTAATGTAATGCCGGGTCCTGGCAATATGGATGAAAATCAGTGAGACAAACGGCATGGGTACCCCCCAGTCCATTATCAGGCCCTTTGGGTCTTGTCCTCAATATCCATATATTAAGGGGAACCCCGCACCCAAATTAAAAAAAAGGACAGGTGTGGTGCCACCAGGCCCTATATACTCTGAACAGCAGTATACAGGCGGTGCAAACAAGACAGGGACTGTAGGTTTGTTGTAAAGTAGAATCTGTTTGTAATTTTTGGAAAACATAGGGAAGGGTTATCACCCCTGTGATTTGATTTGTTTTGCTGTCTGTGCTCCTCTTCAGAAGATTTCACCTCACTTTCTGTCCCAATGACAAATGTTTTTTGAAGATTTTGGGGTTTTAGTGAAACAAGGATTGGTGATAAAGCATCAGTGGAAAGGATAAACATTTTTCCCATATTAACTCTTACAGGAGAGAATTTCCCTTCCTAGGGGTAGATTTCATCTCACTTCCTGTTATCTCCTTCCGTTTATAAGTAGGAGTCGTTTGTAAGTTGGATGCTTGAAAGTAGGGGTCTGCCCTATATACTCTGCAGAAATTTGGGCCTTAGGTGTTGGTGTTGCCACAACACTGTAAGCCCTCACAGGGCCCTGCTGTGAAATATTAGATCAAGAATTTTAATTACATGTCCCTGTTGAACAGGGGCAGAAAAATTGGGCCTTAGGCACTGGTGCTGGTGCCACAACATTGCAACCCCTCACAGACACTCTAGTTGGAGCGCAGGAACGAGCCCTGCTGCAAAGAATTGCATCAAAAATTGTAATTACACGCCCCTGTTAAACAGGGGCTGAAAAATTGGGCCTTAGCCACTGGTGGCGGCGCCCAGAACCAAAAATGTTCTTACAAGCTATCAGCATGATCATTGAGGAGGAAATGGATAATTATTCAGCATAACAGGATAGTCACTCAGCATCAGCATAGGCAGTCTTGAAGGGATCTGACATTTCAAAAAAAATTATTCGGTTACATCAGCATCAGGTGCTTGGTAGCTGGGGGTGATCCAAGACTGATTCATTTTTATGAAGGTCAGTCGATCGACTGAGTCGGTTGACAGACGCACCCTGTGATCAGTTACAAAGCCTCCAGCAGCACTGAATGTGCGTTCCGAAAGAACGATGGATGCAGGACAGGCCAGTAGCTGAATTGCAAGCTCTGGCCAGTGATCCATCCTCAACCAGTAACCCAGAGGATTTTCGGAGGGAGAGGTGTCCAAGTCAGATCTTGCCCCTAGGTATTACTGCACCATGTAAAACAGACGCTGGCAATGGTTGCTGGAACTGATCATACCTGGGGGCTGTGGACTAAATAATTGTCTGAACGCATCGGTCAGATGGCCACCTTCTCCACCGCTCCTTCTTTGACTGACCGAAGCCTCAGCACAGTCTCTGGGAAGTTTCATCCTCTGCTCCCTCTGCGATGGCAAGATAAGGTCCGCAACCTTACCATTGTAACGTGGATCACGGAGGGTTGCCAGCCAGTATAGATCCCTCTCCTTGATACCACGAATACGAGGATTCTTCTGCAGGCTTTGCAGGATCAGGGAGGCCATGCAGCGTAGGTTTGCTGAGGCATTAGGTCCGGAATCCTCTGGGTCACTAAGGACGACATGATCCACAGCCACCTCCTCCCAGCCACGTACAAGTCCATGGGTTTCTTGGGACTGTAAATGATCCCTTAAAAGGGGGCCTTGAGAGCTAAGGAGGTCCTCCTCTTCCTGCCTCTGTTCTGTCTCAAGTGCCCTGTCCATTATTCCATGCAGCGTGTGCTCCAACAGGTGGACAAGGGGGACAGGGTCACTGTTGCATGCACTGTCACTGCTCACCATCCTCGTGGCCTCCTCAAATGGTGACAGGACAGTGCATGCATCCCTGATCATGGCCCACTGGCGTGGGGAAAAAAAACAAGCTCCCCTGACCCTGTCCTGGTGCCATAGTCGCACAGGTACTCATTGATGGCCCTCCGCTGCGTGTGCAGCCGCTGCAGCATGGCCAACGCTGAGTTCCACCTGGTGGGCATGTCACAGATTAGGCGGTTCTTGGGCAGGTTAAATTCCTTTTGGAGGTCTGACAGCCGAGCACTGGCATTATATAACCAGCGGAAATGCACACAGACTTTCCTGGCCTGCCTCAGGACAGTCTGTAAGCCCGGGTACCTGCCCAAGAACCGCTGCATCACCAAGTTAAGGATGTGAGCCAAACAGGGCACATGGGTCAGTTGTCCCTGTCGGAGGGCAGAGAGAAGGTTGGTGCCATTGTCGCAAACCACCATTCCTGCCTTAAGTTGGTGTGGCATCAACCACCTCTGAACCTGCTCCTGCAGAGCTGACATAATCTATGCCCCAGTGTGGCTCCTGTCCCCCAAGCACACCACTCAAGCACTGCATGGTGTCTTTTTGCCTGCGTACTTGCATAGCCCCTTGAACGCCTTCAGAGCACCGCTGGTTCCGAGGACAAAGCACAGGAAAAGGCCATGGAGGAAGAAGAAGAGGAAGGGAGGAGGAGAGAGGTGTGTCAGAATCACCAGTAGTGGCATTTTGGAGGCGTGGTGGCTGAACAACCTCCAACACTACTGCACATTGTCCTGCATCCTTCCCAGCTGCCAGCAGAGTCACCCAATGCACCGTGAAACTTAGGTAACATCCCTGTCCATGCCTGCTGGACCATGAGTCAGCGGTAATATGCACCTTACCGCTGACTGCCCTGTCCAGCAAGGCATGGACATTGCCTTCCACATGCCGGTAGAGAGACAGAATTGCCTTCTATGAGAAAAAGTGGCGTTTGGGAACCTGCCACTGAGGAACCGCACATTCCACAAACTCACGGAAGGGGGCAGAGTCTACCAACTGAAAAGGTAGCAGTTGAAGTGCTAGCAATTTTGCCAAGCTAGCATTCAACCGATGGGCATGTGGATGACTGGGAGTGAACTTCTTTCTGTGGTGCAGCAGCTGGGGCAGGGAAATTTGCCTGGTACAATCTGACGTTGGTGTACCGATACTTGGCTGTGACACACCTAATTCTACACCTTCATTCCTCTCATTGCAGGTCTCAGAGAGGATTGAAGGTATAGTGGGGTTGGAGATCCCAGCTGATGAGGAGCAAGGAGAGGTCCTCTTTGTTCTTTGGTGTGGGTCTTTTAGGTACGCTTGCCAACGAACTGCATGGCAGGTCAACATATGTCTGGTCAAGCATGTGGTGCCCAAGCGGGAGATGTTTTGCCCACACGAGATATGCTTGAGACATATGTTGCAAATAGCAGCTGTGCAATCTGATGCACTCGTCTCAAAAAATTCCCACACCAAAGAACTTTTGGAATAACGCACAGAGACAGCAGCGCCCTGCACATGCGGAGCTCTGCAGTGTGATGCAGTCAGTGTGCTGCCCTTAAGCTGGCCCCTGGAGGGCATCCTGCCTTGTTGGTGATGTGCCTTCTCCTCCTCCTCCTCTCTCCTATCAGGCACCCACGTGGAGTCAGTGACCTCATCATCCCCTCCCTCCTCATCAGTGGAGCAAACCTGGTAGTATGCTGCAGCAGGGGGAGCATGACTGCCAGATTGCTGTCCTTCTTGGGCACCCCCTCAATCCGTGCTCACATTACTGCCTTCCTCTAGCTGAGTATCATCATCAGAGCTTTCAAAACGCTGGGCATCCTCCTGGAGCATGTACTCAACACTATGGTCAAACAGTTCGGGGGACTTCTCAGGAGGTCATGGTGGGGCTAGGGAAGGAGTTACTTATGCCATTGAGCTGAGGGAAGAGGCCACGTTGGCAGCTGCTTTTCCAGACAAAGTACCCTGATCCTGGGTGAGAGAGGATGAGGAGGATGAGGACGGCTTGGTCATCCACTCGATCAAGTCTTCCGCATGTTGCGGCTCAACACGGCCAGATGCCGAAAAAAAGGCCAAGTGTGTCCCACGGCCACGTGCTGATGAGGATGCACCGTGTCCACAACCAGCACTGTTGCCTCTAGACACAGAGCCTGCTTGCCCTCTTTTATTGGCTTGTGACTGTCTGCCTCTCCTTGTTGGCCTTCCAGACATACTATTGGCCTGCAGTGAGCTGCACAAAACTGGGATATATATACTGATTATACTGCAGCTAGCAGAATCAACTGCCTGCCTGTAGTATTATTAGTATGAGAACACCTGCACTTGTCTTCAGGTAGCTATACTGTAGGTGCAACTGTGCAGGGTACACAGTACAGTAACTGGAAACACTTAAAAGAACCTACACAAGCACCTGGCTGCAGGTAGCTATACTCTAGGTGAGACTGTGCTGGGTACACAGTACGGTAAATGGAAATACTTCAATGAGCCTACACAAGCACCTGGCTGCAGGTAGCTATACTGTAGGTGAGACTGTGCAGGGTACACAGTATGGTAAATGGAAATACTTCAATGAGCCTACACAAGCACCTGGCTGCAGGTAGCTATACTGTAGGTGAGACTGTGCAGGGTACACAGTACAGTAACTGGGAATTCTTCAACGAGCCCACACAAGCACCTGGCTGCAGGTAGCTATACTGTAGGTGAGACTGTGCAGGGTACACAGTACAGTAGCTGGAAATACGTCCATGAGCCTACACAAGCACCTGGCTTGCAGGTAGCTATACTTAAGGTGAGACTGTGCAGGGTACACAGTACAGTAACTGGAAATACTTCAAAGAGCCTACACAAGCACCTGGCTTGCAGGTAGCTATACTGTAGGCGAGACTGTGCAGGGTACACAGTACAGTAGCTGGAAATACTTCAATGAGCCTACGCAAGCACCTGGCTGCAGGTAGCTATACTGTAGGTGAGACTGTGCAGGGCACACAGTACAGTAACTGGAAATACTTCAATGAGCCTAGACAAGCACCTTGCTGCAGGTAGCTATATTGTAGGTGAGACTGTGCAGAGTACACAGTACAATAACTGGAAATACTGTAAAAACACCTGCCTGCCTGTCAGTATATTAGGAAGAGAAGAACAGGATCTAGCTAAACTGAATACAGTGTATATATATACGACACCAGGGATGCATATATATATATATATATATATATATATATATATATATATATATATATATATATATATATACACTTGTGGAGGAGAACCGCACTCTGCTTACAATTTAGTGCCAGCAATCAGGTCTTCCCACTGACCTTGTATATAGAAAAAGAGTCCAAGAGGTTGCTGCACTTAAAAATTTCTTTGCTTTATTTCACAATATCTTCAGCAGGGATTTACAAAGCAAGTATAATCCAAAATCACAGGCACGAAATGCCTACACAGTTTCAAACACAAGTAGGTTCAGATATGGATGGATGGATTACGTCTCGGGCTAGTCAGCTTACGCCCTTCCTAAGATCCATTGAAGCACATGTGCTTCAATGGATCTTAGGAAGGGCGTAAGCTGACTAGCCCGAGACGTAATCCATCCATCCATCCATATCTGAACCTACTTGTGTTTGAAACTGTGTAGGCATTTCGTGCCTGTGATTTTGGATTATACTTGCTTTGTAAATCCCTGCTGAAGATATTGTGAAATAAAGCAAAGAAATTTTTAAGTGCAGCAACCTCTTGGACTCTTTTTCTATATATATATATATATATATATATATATATATATATATATATATATATATATATATATATATATATATATATACACAATACACTGTAACTGCAGCTAACCTAACTGACTCGACCTGCCTACTCTATCTAACTATCTCTGTCTGAATGCCGGAACACACTACACAGGGCCGCCGTGTATGCAGCCTTATATAGTGTGGGGCATGTACTAAAACCCCTTAGCCATAATTGGCCAAAGCCTCCTTGGGTTTGGTCAATTACGGCTCTCTGTTCAGACGGCGCTGTGATTGGCCAAGCATGCGGGTCATAGTGCATGCTTGGCCAATCATCAGCCAGCAATGCACTGTGATGCCGCAGTGAATTATGGGCCATGACACGCCACTCGAATTTGGTGTGAACGGCCCATATCATTCATAGTTTGGCGAACGACCAAACACATGATGTTCAAATCGAACATGGGTTCGACTCGAACACGAAGCTCATCCCTACTGTGAAAGAAGCTGGCAATTAGCCGACAGCTGAGCGGCCAGCTCAGAGAAGGAAGGGCTGAGCCCAGCACTGACATTGAGTTAGGTTTGTTTAGAGGTCAAACAAAAACAGG
The DNA here is from genome assembly GCA_037952835.1 of Lithobates septentrionalis. Classification (NCBI taxonomy): domain Eukaryota; kingdom Metazoa; phylum Chordata; class Amphibia; order Anura; family Ranidae; genus Lithobates; species Lithobates septentrionalis. The sequence continues at coordinate 2,189,116 of JBBDGP010002067.1, read as the reverse complement.
GTTGTACTTTCCTCAGCAGCTGTCGACATTCTCAGCTGATGGGGTGGGTGCAGTCACTGTAACATGAACTTCAAAAGGTCCACCACGGAGTTCATGAGTTCCTCCTGGCCCCTGACACAATAACCGGTTTACATTCTTTCCAACCAGGTGACTGGGTCATTGTAAAGAAGCTTGAGGGATGAGACAACTGGATCCACGCCAGCCACTGCAAGAAGCTTCTCAACTACAACAAAAGATGAGGAGTATCTTTGTTTAGTTATATTTTTTAGTTTAGTATATTTCGGCAAGGGTAACGATGAAGAGCATCCCAAGTTATTGTTTAAAGTGTATTCTCCAACTAGCTAAGAAAGCGAACAGGACCAATTGCTGGGTCTACTCTGAATCTCCACCGAGCTTTAGTACCCCAGCGATGACAGTGGTATATGCTATATATGATGTTCATATTGGTATGAGGAGTTTTGACAAACTAGTAAAAACTCCAAACAGACACTTGTCAATAGAATTTTACAATACATTTCTAGAGGGTAAAATTTGTTATAATTTTAACAATAGCTCTGGTTCTTGCAAGCTTTGGTATCGGGACAACTAGGTAGCCCACAAGTGTGCTTCAACTTTAGTTTGGTATTAATGCAAATCTACAGCTTATAAGGTAATTCCCCCTAATGCAAGAGGTTTATGTGTGCTGGTGAAACTCGTCCCAGCATCTTATGTCGTGGCCGATCGTGAGGATCTGGGTGCGAGAGAAGGTAAGAACGGCAGGGACAGTTAGAAGGGAATTGTTCACCAATCCCGACCAGGTCTAGGGATGGTTTCCTGCTTGTACATGATGGGGGCTTGAGCTTATAACACGATTGAACAATTTCTCATCCATTGTGGATGGGATGTTCAATGTAACTGTTGAAGCCACAAGGAAGATCCCACAGTCCAAGGGGGGTTTCTGTGAATTCATAGGTAAAGATTGTTGTACCTGAATCGGGGATACTACACTCAAAAAAATGATATGTTGGATTTAATTAACTTTTTTATGTCAACAGGTTCCACATAACTGGGTTACGTTGAATTTAAGTAACATGGTCTATTTCAGTAAACTTAAGTTATTTACATTAAGTTAATGCGATCTTGTTAAGTTGAATCAGGTTAACAATCTAGTTTTTGTTTTAAGCTGAAAACTTAATTAAGCTCAATTATCCTAAAAATAATTTTTTTACATGCAACCAAAATAACAATTCAGTTTCAGTTTTTTGTGGATTACTTTATTCAATGAAGTTGAAACACCAGGATTCAAAACCAAACTCTGATTTATTGCTTCATATCAAAATCATAATTTGTTTCTGAGCCCCGCTCGACCCCTTTATCAGACACAAGGCTTTGTTACACTTGATGAAGGGGTCCTGCATGGCCCCAAAATTTTATGATTTTGATATGAAGCAATAAATCAGAGTTTGGTTTTGAAATATCCTGGTATGCTGGGGTTTCAACTTCACTGGATTGTTTGGGGTCTCCATACCCTTTTACGCTACAGCACCTAATATACTTGGCTGACTAATACAGGAACAAAGAGCGCGCAGGACTTATCATATACATACTTTATTCAATGAACACATTCAAGAATTTTTTTTTTTTTGGAAATTCTTTATTTATTTTTAAATAACAAACAGTACAAAAACAAAAGAAAGAATACAAACTGACAAAGAAAATCATCTTGAGTATCGTATCCCAAGTACCAATAACAAGACATTAAAGCAATAGTCCAAGGCCTAGACCTCTGTGTTCTACTCCTTTGCAGAGGTATAGAAATTTTTTTAATTTTAAACATTTTCAACAAAATAGGTTTTGTTTCTCTTAATGTCCCTTTTGAATTCCTCACTGGAATTCCTCACACTGTCTCACTGGAGACTTCTTCTTCCCCAGGGGACAAATTGGAAATTGCACTTTGTTCCATCTCTGTAGCTTCTGTCATTCAGCAGCTACAGAGCAAAGAATACAAATCTGAAGCACTGCCCCCTCACTCAGAGTCTTCTCATCTCTCCTATCTCTCCAATATGGAGAGCTGAGGGTTACAGGGCTGTGTTAACACACACAGAGCTGGAAATCTTCATGAGAGAGTGGACCTACTATTACTACAATACCAGAGGTCCATCTCCCATGAAAATGTACAGCTCTGTGAATGTTTGCACAGACCTGTAAGCTCCCACAATTCATATCTCTGTAGGAGATAGGAGAGCTGAGAAGACTCTGTGAGAGGGCCAAGCTCCAGCTCTGCATTCTTCGCTCTGTAGCTGCTGAATGATAGTTTGCAATTTGCACTTTGTCCCATGGGGAAAGGAGAAGTCCCCAGTGAGACTTCATTCAATTGAAAATTAAATAATGCATTTATTTAAAACAAGATGAATACTGAAATGATTGGAACATGGTCAATACTATAACAAATGTACTATAACCATTAGGGATGTACCAATACCGGTTTTCGGTATGGGATAGGAGTAATAATATTTTTTTTATCGGTACTGAGTACCAATACCGGCATCCAGTCTTGCGACACAGTGTGTGAAAGGTTTCACACTCCCTCCCAACACTGAATTATCAGGAAGGTGATGGCGAGTCATGACTGACCACCCAACTTCCTGATTGTCCAGGAAGCCACGCTGCCCTGCAGTGTCATGAGGGAGCATGAGGCCAGCTTCCCCGGCCAATTAGTAAGCCAGGGTGTGGGTTATCACTCACCAGCTTCCCGATTGCATGTCTGGGAAACAGACCCATGCTCCTTTGCAGCACTGTGGGGCAGTGTGTGGCTTCCTAAGAGCCTTTTCACACTGGGGCAGTTTGCAGGCGCTATTGCGCTAATAATAGCGCCTGCAAACCGACCCGAAAGTGCCGCTGCTTTGTATCCAGTGTGAAAGCCCTGAAGGCTCTCACACTGGAGCGGTGCGCTAGCAAGACGGGAAAAAAAGTACTGCTAGCAGCATCTTCCGAGCGGTGAAGGAGCGGAGTGTATACCGCTCCTTCACCGCTCCTGCCCATTGAAATCAATGGGACGGTGCAGCTATACCGCCGGCAAAGCGCCTCTGCAGAGGCGCTTTGCGGTGGTTTTTAACCCTTTCTCAGCCGCTAGCGGCGTTTTACCGCCGACGCCGCCCCAGTGTGAAAGGGCCCTAACTTGCTCTGATATCACTGATATTGGTATCAGTGTCGATACTACACATTAGGGTGAGTATTTGTACTCACCCAAATGCACCAATATCTGCTCAGATACCAGATCTGCAGTCACAGCTCTGGTATTGGAGCAAGTACCAGTGCATTTAGGTGAGTACAAATACTCACCCTAATGTGTAGTATCGACACTGATACCGATATTGGTGCACCCCTAGTAACAAGCCAACAGTGCAACATTATTGAGGAAACATAAATACCACCTCTTAATCCTGAACTAAGTTAGTACTTAGAAAATATGTTTATTTTTCAGGACCTGGGCCTTGTTTGACAGCTTCTTGGCATCTAGCACCATGAAAATCTTTTGAAATGGCTACATTGTTTAAGTTTTCAAGCATTGTGATGCCTTCAATGATTATGCCAACATCTTGGTAAGGGTCTGTAGCATCTGCCCCTTCAGATATGATGGCATAGATTCCTAGGGTGGTGTTGCGCATCGGGTTTAGGGCTTCATCATGTTCAGCATCCTAAAAAAAAATCACATATAAAAAGAAATAATTAGATCAGATTGGGGTAAAAAGGGGAAATTGGTTTTAGAGAAACTTTTAACAGGTTGAAAAAATTACCATGTACTCCTTTACGAGGTTAGAGGGTTCTTCATTCGTGTAAACAATGAGGGCTTTTAGGATGCATTCACGTCTTTTCTTGATGGTGACATTCTGAAACAAAGAATCCATTATTAGCAGTTTGCTTTTTCAAACACAAAATTATTTCTACAAGGGTCAAGTCTGTCAATCCTGGAAACCAGAGCAAGAAAATGGCCTAAACCAAAAATGTTGCTATAGGAAATCTACTATGGCTGAAATAACTAATAAATATTTTCAATAATAATTGTTGTCAGTGATTCTCATCTTTGATTAGTTGTTGGCCAGCAGAGTGCCCTTTTATTCTAGGTGTCCCTGTCAGAGTGCCCCCAGTTACACCAGGTGTGCCCATCAGTGTGCCCCCTTAAAGCACAACTCCAGGGAAAATGATTTTTAACCCTTGCAGTGGGGCTGCCCCGCACTGCAAGGGTTAAATGCTTGATTTTGCCTGGGGGGGGGGTAATAAAAGAAAAAAGCTTAACTGTCCTGCAATGCCCTGTTGAGACAGCCACCGTCTTGGCCCCTCCATTGGTAGTGGCAAGTTCCGGACTATGCAGAGTCAGGAACCACTTTGTGACCGGTTCCAGCAGAGGGGTACAAAAACTTCTAATTTTGCTGTTTTTTTCACCCCTCTGTTGCGGAAATGGTATGTTCCTGACTATGCATCTGTGCATAGTCAGGAACGTACCACCTTGTGACTGCTGCAGCAGTGGGTCCAAGATGGCTGCTGGAGGCAGACTGTCCCCAAGGGGGATTCACAGGACTGGTAATATTTCTCTCTTATTATCCCCCCTAAAATGAGCATTTAACTCTTGCAGTGCGGGGTCAGCCTCACTGCAAGTGTTAAAAATAATTTTCCCTGGAGTTGTGCTTTTGACCAGATGTTCCAATCAGAGTCCCCCCTTAAACCAAGTGTCCCCATCAGAGTGTCCTCCCTTACATCAGGCGTCCACTTACATCAGGTGTCCTGTCACAATGCTCCCTCTTAGATCAAGTCTCCCCGTCAAAGTGCCCCCTTACACCAGGTGTGCCTATCAGTGTACCCCTAAAACCAGGTGTCCCTGTCAGAGTGCCCCCTAAACCCGCAGATGTCACACCACAACAGTACGCCCCATCACATCTCCATAGCATCCCTTTCCCCCAACACTTCAGTGTAACCCCCCCACCTCACTTAACTCCCCCTGACATTTCACAATACCCACCCCTAATCATCTTACAGCACCCCCTGACGCATCCTCAAAAAACCCTCCCCCATACATACATTTCACAGCAACCCCTCTCTCCCATACAAACACTTCCAAGGACCCCCTCTCCCATCACACAGGCACACTCCCCCACCCATCAGAATGTTTACATACCTGAGAGCTGAAGTCCCATTCTATCTCTAACACATGCTCACCACTTGCAGAAAACAAAACTGAAAGTTAGTTAGCTGCTGGTATTTGTCCATTACTTAAAACAATTATTAGAAATAGATACCATAGGACTAGATGACTTAATTTGCACACTACAACCTGTATATAATCTAAAAACTGCACATGCGTACAGCTTAAAATGATGTGGTCTGTAATATATAATTAACCACTCTAATCTTCTGATAAACTCAATAAAAATGCAATAAATAAGTAAGCAATCAGTAAAATAACTCACCTGTGTCTCCACATAAAGACAAAACTGTAGTTTTCTCTGTTTGCACGTGCAGTAGGTCTTGTCTGGACAAAATGGTGGCATCAAAAGTGTGCTGAGCATGTGCAGAAATAGCTCCACCTCCTGATCAGTGTTGTTTTGCAGAATCAACACAACTCAATTTAATTAATTTAACTTAAGTGAATTGTGTAAATCTGAAAAACTACTTTTTCTAATTTTGTCAAAATGACTGCTTTAATTTTAATGCACAAACATAAGTGAATTATTTAATCCAAATATATTTACATACTTTGAACCAACAACAGCAAGGTTTCATTTTTTTGAGTGTAGTGACAAAGTTCAGGCCCATATGGATAAGGTTATATATCCCTGCAAGGCAAAGCTAGAGCTATAGCTAGTGAAGGTTGAAGTCCTTTTAGGGGTCTGGGAATCATTGAAGATTTTATTTTTCACTTTTCAGCAGATCATGGTTGAAGGAAGTAGGGATATATATACTCATGTTGTTTTTGTTTCTATTCCTTATATATGTCGTGATGAGGCGCTACTGTTGCCTGATTGGATGGGTGAACAGAGCCCGGGCAGATGACCACATCTTCCTCACCGAGATGAGATGCCCCGAAGCCCAACCCACGTACAAGAAATGGAGGATCCCAGACCGACCAGCTTTCATGTCCTCCTCTAAGTCATCCCTCCTGAAGAACAGAGTCTACAAGTCAAGCCGTGTTTTCCTTTTTATGGACTTAAGGACTGATTAAGAAGAAGATCAAGATTCACAGAGGGACACGTGGGGGCATATGACAAAAAGGAGGACCTGTTGTGGAAATTTTGTTATGTGTGTTTTATGGATTGTTGTCATCTGTCTCCCTGTGTCTGATTTAACCAAGGAGCTCTCTAGCAGAGTGCACTTGGGTTGAATCGGGACCAGCAGTAACACCATCAGTATGAAAACCTTCTCATGGGCTTGGAGACGTGTTCTCTGTGTGTGGGTGTTTGCTGGTTTGTAAGTATCAAGTACAAAGCGCTGGGCTTTTTGCCTTCAAATGTCTATGCACATTAGAGAAGCGAATCCGGCATAATGAGAAAAACATATTATTATATCTCTGTGTCTGGCTGCACTATCCCTTTTGGATAGATATCTGCTTTAATAAGAGGGCATTGATATCTGCCTTGTTAATATACACGTACCGTATATTGACAACACCAGTAGCAATGTCACTGCAGATCTTCTCAAGCCTGTAAGAACAAGTAGAATGATCTTACTAGATATTGGTTACTCTGAGCAGTATTGAGTGGGCTCCATGCTGACTAATGCCCTGTACACACGATCGGACATTGATCGGACATTCCGACAACAAAATCCATGGATTTTTTCCGACGGATGTTGGCTCAAACTTGTCTTGCATACACATGGTCGCACAAAGTTGTCAGAAAATCCGATCGTTCTGAACGCGGTGACGTAAAACACGTACGTTGTACGACTATAAACGGGGCAGTAGCCAATAGCTTTCGTCTCTTAATTTATTCTGAGCATGCGTGGCACTTTGTGTGTCGGATTTGTGTATACACGATCGGAATTTAACCGATCGGATTTTGTTGTCGGAAAATTTTATATCCTGCTCTCAAACTTTGCGGGTCGAAAATTCCGACGGAAAAAGTCCGATGGAGCCCACACATGATCGGAATTTCCGACAACACAATCCGATCGCACTTTTTCCAGCGGAAAATCCGACCATGTGTACAGGGCATAAGATGGTGGATGTGGCTGAGCGGAGAGCAGTGTACATGCCTCAAGTGGATGAGACATGTGCACTTCTCCCTCCCACTCCTGTGAATGCCCTCCCCTTTAGTGTCATTTCCTGTGTAGTGTCATTTTCTATGATGTCATTTCCTGTGTTATCATTTTGTATGAAGGAAGTGATTGGCTGTTTGGGCCATGACTTCCTGTTTGTCACTTCCTTTTGTTGTCCATGAATAAAAGCCAAGAGCCTCTGCCCAGTAGAGGCAGATGAAGGAACAATGGAGCTAAGATGGTGACTATGTCTGCTTACTGGGAGAAATGCGGGAGACAGGGGTTTATTGAGATGCATTATACTGAAAAGCTAGAAGGGTGCTTAATAGCGCAAAGGAGTATGGTGATTTATCAATGACAGTACCCTGTCATGTCTGGTCCAATACGTTCTCCACTGCAATCTCTACATATATGTACACAATCATGTCTGCTCCAGCACGCTCTACTGCAATCTCTTCATATATTTATACTGTCAGGTCTGCTCCAGCATGCTCTACTGCAATATATTCATCTAGGTACACCATCATGTCTGCTCCAATATGTGCTCTACTGTAATATCTGCATATATGTGTAGTGCCCTCCTAGATAGGGATGAGCCGAACACCCCCCGGTTCGGTCGCACCAGAACCTGCGAACGGAGCGAAAGTTTGAGCAAACTTTAGAACCCCATTAAAGTCTATGGGACTCGAACGTTCAAAATCAAAAGTGCTAATTTTAAAGGCTAATATGCAACTTGTTGTCTTAAAAAGGGTTTGGGGACCCGGGTCCTGCCCCAGGGGACATGTATCAATGCAAAAAAAAGTTTTAAAAACGTCCGTTTTTTCGGGAGCAGTGATTTTAATGATGCTTGAAGTGAAAAAAAGTGAAATATTCCTTTAAATATCGTACCTGGGGGGTGTCTATAGTATGCCTGTAAAGTGGTGCATGTTTCCCGTGCTTAGAACAGTCCCTGCACAAAATGACATTTTTAAAGGAATAAAAGTCATTTATAACTGCTTGCAGCTTTAACCACTTGACAACTGGGCACTTAAACCCCCTTCCTAACCAGACCAATTTTCAGCTTTTGGTGCTCTCACATTTTGAATGACAATTACTCAGCCATACAACACTGTATCTATATGAAATTTTTGTCCTTTTTTTCACACAAATGGAGCTTTCTTTTGGTGGTATTTAATCAGCCCTGGGTTCTTTATTTTTTGCGCCGTAAAAGAAAAAAGACTGAAAAATCTGTAAAAAAATGCATGTTTCTTCATTTCTGTTATAATATTTTGCAAATTAGTAATTTTTCTTCATATATTTTGGCCAAAATTTATACCGCTACATATCTTTGGTAAAATTAACCCAAATCGGTGGATATTATTTGGTCTTTGTGAAAGTTATAGAGTCCAAAAGCTATGGTGCGAATATCTGAAAATTGATCACACCTGAAGTACTGACGGCCTATCTAATTTCTTGAGACCCTAACATTCCAGAAAAGTACAAATACCCCCCAAATGATACCTTTTTGGAAAGAAGACATTCCAAGGTATTTAGAAAGATGCATGGTGAGATTTTTGAAGTTGTCATTTTTTCCCACAATTCTTTGCAAAATCAAGGTTTTTTTTTTACTTTTTTTTTTCCCACAAAATTGTCATATTAGCAGGTTATTTCTCACACACCACACCACACACCACATATGCATACCACAAATTACACCCCAAAACACATTCTGCTATTACTCCCGAGTACGGCGATACCACATGTGTGAGACTTTTACACAGCGTGGCCACATACAGAGGCCCAACATGCAGGGGAGCACCTTCAGGCGTTCTGTAGCTCCCAGGCCAATTCTGACATTTCTCTCCTACATGTAAAAATCATCATTTATTTGCTAGAAACTTACATAGAACCCCAAAACATTATATATGTTTTTTTAGCAAAGACCCTAGAGAATACAATGGCGGTCGTTGCAACTTTTTATCTCGCACGGTATTTGCGCAGCAATTTTTTTAACGCGTTTTTTTTGGGAAAAAAACTGTTTTGTGCTTTACAAAAACCAAAACAGTAAAGTTAGCCTAATGTTTTTGCATAATGTGAAAGATGAAGTTATACTGAGTAAATAGATACCCAACATGTCACCTTTCAAAATTGCACGCGCTTGTGGAATGGCGCCAAACTTTGCTACTCAAAAATCCCCATAGGCGACGCTTTAAAATTTTTTACTGGTTACATGTTTTGAGTTACAGAGGAGGTCTAGGGCCAAAATTATTACTCTCGCTCTACCGATCGCAGCGATACCTCACATGTGTGGTTTGAACACGGTTTTCATATGTGGGCGGGACTTACGTATGCGTTCGCTTCTGCATGCGAGCACGCAGGGACAGGGGCGCTTTAAAAATTTTTTATTTTTTTTATTGTTCATTTTACTTTATTTATTTTAGTTTGATGCTTTTTTCCAAAAAAAAAAAATTTTGACCACTTTTATTCCTATTACAAGGAATATAAACATCCTTGTAATAGGAATATGGCATGACAGGTCCTCTTTACAGTGAGATATGGGGTCAATAAGACCCCACATCTCACCTCTAGGCTGGGAAGCCTGAAATAAAAAAAAAAAAAAAAAACGATCCTGGCTTCGATCGTAGCGGTGAGTCGGTAGAAGCGCGGGAGGGGGGGACATCCCCTCTCGCCTCCCGTAAGAACGATCAAGCAGTGGAACAGCTAAAAAAATAACAAGGAAAAAGAGATTCCCCAAAAGAAGGCAAAAACCCAAACACGATCTGTCAAAAAACAATATATTTATTAGGCTATAAACACCACACAAAGATACAAAATATAGGAAATTATGGGCAAATCAGGGAAGATATCACATGACTAATTAAAATTGATAACGTTATCATTAAAAACAACGGAGCCGCGGCCAAGCATACCCCATACACACACCAATCACAGCAGCAGATTCTGACTAGATCGACTAGTATTAGATAGTGTGAGACCTCAGATTAGTCCAAGTATAGACGGTGTGGCGGTGTAGGGGTAGGGTGGATGAATGTAGATTGGCTGGTTCAGTAGTTTGAACACAATTGAGAAATTGATACCAGTCCGGGAGCTAAACAATGGCATATATAGGCTGACCACAATGACCGGCAAAACCTATTGAGGCAATAGTAACTCAGGACAATCAAGCAAACAGTTCATGTAGATAGCAAGCAGTAGGGGGAGCAAGTACGGCAAGGCTGTACTGATATCATAAATTGGAGTGATACATCTCTCACCAGGTGGATCAGCAGCTCACAAGATCACAGGCTCTACCCCGAGTGGTCACTTGTAGGCGAAGAATGTTGCGTTTGCTTGTGCCGTCAGATGAAGAGAGTCCCGCTGTGTTAGCGCCTTCTATCAGATGGTATGAGCCGGTCGTCAGCTGTTAGTTCCCGGTGAAACATTCAAACGCCCTATGCTCGCGGCTCTGAGATGACGTGCTGACGTCACGTGCTGACGCGTTTCACCAGCCAATCACCGCTGGTTTCCTCAGAGCAAAGGAGGGGTCCGTGAGTGAAGGTTAAATAGACTAACCAATATAGGGTGTAGTTACATCAAGTGTCCACCAGATATCGCACACAGTCACCACTCATCACAGACATTTCAGCAAGAGCAAAAAACTCGCAAATGGCTTCACAAAAATGGCTGCAATCACTTATTCAAAGAACATGCACCTCAAGCTATAATATATCATGATACAAAGAAGCCTTTGATGGAGGTGGGTATGTACAATTACATGGAGACCAAATAAAGCGAAAAAACAAGAAATAAAGACAAAAATAAAAATAAAAATAAAGCAAAAGTAAAGCATGACCAATTGAAGCACCAGTATAACGCTAGAAAGTCGCTTAAGGACAGGAAAAACTATTATTATAGATGGTTACTGTAGGGGAGGTCAATTAAATCATTTCTCCAAAAAGGACTGGAGGCTGCATTCGGTATTTAACCCATTCGGGGCCATCGCCTCCAGATAATAGGTCCACATCTTTTCCTTCTGAAGGAGAATGGTGTCGAAATCGCCACGTCTTGTAGGTAAATTCAACCTATAGATGCCTTTTACCATTAAACCCTTTGGGTCACGGTTATGGAATTTGGCAAAGTGTAGTGAAATGGGACGTTCATCATTCAGTTTTTTAATACCAGCAATATGTTCCCGAATCCTAACCCTTAGGGCCCTTTTGGTTTTGCCCACATAGGTTTTATTACACGGACAGGTAAGTGTATAGACCACTCGAGTAGTAGAGCAGTTTATAAACTGTTTAATCCTATAATCTACACCTCCGCGGGGATTCGGGAACATATTTGTCTGGTGGACATACTTGCAAATGTTGCAGTGTCCGCATCTATACATGCCTGGGGAAATTCTGGAGTCACTAAGCCAATTCTTTTGAGTGGTGCGAGTGTATTCAGAATGGACCAACAGGTCACCAAGGTTATTAGATCTTTTGGCTGTCAGGAGGGGTTTGGGGCTCACCAGTTCGGAGATTAGGGGGGCTGATTTTAAAATATGCCAATGTTTTTGTAGGACTCCTTGGACCATTTTCCATTGGGATCCGTATTTAGTAATGATCCTTGGGAAATTCTTTTCAGTATTTCCTTCTGGTTCATTATCTTTATTTTTAGCATGAAAAGAATTTACAGGGGGTATTAGGAGTTCATCACGATTTTTAAGGGTAGCTTTTTTCTTGGCCTTTTTGAGGGATCTATGTGAGTAACCCCTTTGTCTGAATCTATGGTACATCTCGTATGCCTCCTTATGGAATTCCTCCTCCACAGAACAATTCCGTCTGATCCTCAGGAATTGTCCTGTGGGTATCCCATGGATTAATGGTTTGGGGTGGTGACTCTGGGCAGACAACAAGGTGTTAGCTGCTGTTTCCTTCCTGTAGGTGCTAGTAACAATTTCATTCCCAGATCTCCGTATAGATAAGTCCAGAAAGGGGAGTGTGTCAGGATGGTGTGAATAGGTCAGACGTATGTTATAGTTATTTCTATTAAGTTCGGACATAAAGTCCTCAAGTTGTTTGACTGAACCAGCCCACACCATCAAGACGTCATCAATGTACCTCAGACACAGGAGGGAGTGGCTGAGGTACAGAGAGGACTGATAGACCATCGTTTCCTCCCAAAGTCCCAGGTGGAGGCATGCGTATGAGGGAGCCCATGGTGCCCCCATACTGGTGCCTCTAATCTGCTGGTAGTAATGACCAAGGAATTGGAAGAAATTGTTATTAAGCATGAATTCAAGTAGTTCCCCAATAAATTCATTTTGAGCACCCTGTTGAGGATGATGAAAGTCCAAAAAATGCATTGTAGCCTCAATACCACAATGGTGTGGTATCGACGTATACAAGCTCTCCACGTCGATACCCACCAAAAGGGCCTCTGGGGGTATGGCAAAATGTCGTAATTTAACCAAAACGTCTCTGCTGTCACGGACAAAAGAAGGGAGTAGATTAACCATATGTTTAATTAGAGAATCTATGTATTTGCCTGTTTTTTCTAAGGGGCCCTTTATAGCTGAGACGATTGGCCTACCAGGGGGACAGGTGAGGGATTTATGGAGTTTGGGTATTATATAAAAGGTAGGAATGGTGATTTCATCTACCGTAAATGGGATATTTCATATTTCTAAGTGGATTATTCCTAGGGGCTTACGTGAGAGAGTTATACCTGCGGAACATCTACATACCCCTAGATTCTTATCAGCTTGGATCTGGGAGTGAAATTGTTACTAGCACCTACAGGAAGGAAACAGCAGCTAACACCCTGTTGTCTGCCCAGAGTCACCACCCCAAACCATTAATCCATGGGATACCCACAGGACAATTCCTGAGGATCAGACGGAATTGTTCTGTGGAGGAGGAATTCCATAAGGAGGCATACGAGATGTACCATAGATTCAGACAAAGGGGTTACTCACATAGATCCCTCAAAAAGGCCAAGAAAAAAGCTACCCTTAAAAATCGTGATGAACTCCTAATACCCCCTGTAAATTCTTTTCATGCTAAAAATAAAGATAATGAACCAGAAGGAAATACTGAAAAGAATTTCCCAAGGATCATTACTAAATACGGATCCCAATGGAAAATGGTCCAAGGAGTCCTACAAAAACATTGGCATATTTTAAAATCAGCCCCCTAATCTCCGAACTGGTGAGCCCCAAACCCCTCCTGACAGCCAAAAGATCTAATAACCTTGGTGACCTGTTGGTCCATTCTGAATACACTCGCACCACTCAAAAGAATTGGCTTAGTGACTCCAGAATTTCCCCAGGCATGTATAGATGCGGACACTGCAACATTTTCAAGTATGTCCACCAGACAAATATGTTCCCGAATCCCCGCGGAGGTGTAGATTATAGGATTAAACAGTTTATAAACTGCTCTACTACTCGAGTGGTCTATACACTTACCTGTCCGTGTAATAAAACCTATGTGGGCAAAACCAAAAGGGCCCTAAGGGTTAGGATTCGGGAACATATTGCTGGTATTAAAAAACTGAATGATGAACGTCCCATTTCACTACACTTTGCCAAATTCCATAACCGTGACCCAAAGGGTTTAATGGTAAAAGGCATCTATAGGTTGAATTTACCTTCAAGACGTGGCGATTTCAACACCATTCTCCTTCAGAAGGAAAAGATGTGGACCTATTATCTGGAGGCGATGGCCCCGAATGGGTTAAATACCGAATGTAGCCTCCAGTCCTTTTTGGAGAAATGATTTAATTGACCTCCCCTACAGTAACCATCTATAATAATAGTTTTTCCTGTCCTTAAGCGACTTTCTAGCGTTATACTGGTGCTTCAATTGGTCATGCTTTACTTTTGCTTTATTTTTATTTTTATTTTTGTCTTTATTTCTTGTTTTTTCGCTTTATTTGGTCTCCATGTAATTGTACATACCCACCTCCATCAAAGGCTTCTTTGTATCATGATATATTATAGCTTGAGGTGCATGTTCTTTGAATAAGTGACTGCAGCCATTTTTGTGAAGCCATTTGCGAGTTTTTTGCTCTTGCTGAAATGTCTGTGATGAGTGGTGACTGTGTGCGATATCTGGTGGACACTTGATGTAACTACACCCTATATTGGTTAGTCTATTTAACCTTCGCTCACGGACCCCTCCTTTGCTCTGAGGAAACCAGCGGTGATTGGCTGGTGAAACGCGTCAGCACGTGACGTCAGCACGTCATCTCGGAGCCGCGAGCATAGGGCGTTTGAATGTTTCACCGGGAACTAACAGCTGACGACCGGCTCATACCATCTGATAGAAGGCGCTAACACAGCGGGACTCTCTTCATCTGATGGCACAAGCAAACGCAACATTCTTCGCCTACAAGTGACCACTCGGGGTAGAGCCTGTGATCTTGTGAGCTGCTGATCCACCTGGTGAGAGATGTATCACTCCAATTTATGATATCAGTACAGCCTTGCCGTACTTGCTCCCCCTACTGCTTGCTATCTACATGAACTGTTTGCTTGATTGCCCTGAGTTACTATTGCCTCAATAGGTTTTGCCGGTCATTGTGGTCAGCCTATATATGCCATTGTTTAGCTCCCGGACTGGTATCAATTTCTCAATTGTGTTCAAACTACTGAACCTCCCTGCAATATTACCAAGCCAATCTACATTCATCCACCCTACCCCTACACCGCCACACCGTCTATACTTGGACTAATCTGAGGTCTCACACTATCTAATACTAGTCGATCTAGTCAGAATCTGCTGCTGTGATTGGTGTGTGTATGGGGTATGCTTGGCCGTGGCTCTGTTGTTTTTAATGATAACGTTATCAATTTTAATTAGTCATGTGATATCTTCCCTGATTTGCCCATAATTTCCTATATTTTGTATCTTTGTGTGGTGTTTATAGCCTAATAAATATATTGTTTTTTGACAGATCGTGTTTGGGTTTTTGCCTTCTTTTGGGGAATCTCTTTTTCCTTGTTATTTTTGTATGCCTTATAAGGCGACCCAAACTGCACCCACCACTTTTTGGATGAATATCTGTCTTTACTCAATTAACTAATTTAACCTGGTGGTTGATCCGGGCTAAAATCACTTTCTCCAAGCAGTGGAACAGCTGCTATGATTGTTCTCATGATGTAGGGAATCGCCGGCTGAAAAAGCCGATATCTGAATGATGCCTGTAGCTGCAACCATCATTCAGATATCTCCGCACAAAGTCAAGGACGTTGTGTGACGGCCGGTGGGCGGGAAGTGGTTAAAACGCATTTTTTTTTTAACACAAAGTTGTCCATTTATACAATATTTCTACCACATAACATGTACATACCAAAAATGACACCCCAAAATAGATTCCCCTGCTCCTCCTGAGTACGGCGATACCACATGTGTGAGACTTCCACAGCCTGGCCACATACAGAGGCCGAGTACAGCTGAGCATGGCTCGGTATGGCGGGGTATTGCGGAGTATGGCGGGGTATTGCGGAGTATGGCGGGGTATTGCGGAGTATGGCGGGGTATTGCGGAGTATGGCGGGGTATTGCAGAGCATGGCAGAGTATGGCGGAGTATGGCGGAGTATGGCGGGGTATTGCGGAGTATTGCAGGGTATTGCAGGGTATGGCAGAGTATGGCAGAGTATGGCGGGGTATGGCGGGGTATTGCGGAGTATGGCGGGGTATTGCGGAGTATGGCGGGGTATGGCGGGGCATGGCAGAGTATGGCGGGGGCATGGCAGAGTATGGCAGGGGCATGGCAAGGTATGGCGGGGGCATTGCAGAGTATGGCGGGGGCATTGCAGAGTATTGCGGGGGAATTGCAGAGTATTGCACAGCATTGCAGAGTATTGTGGGGGCATTGCAGAGTATGGCGGGGGCATTGCAGAGTACTGCACAGCATTGCAGAGTATTGTGGGGGTATTGCAGAGTATTGTGGGGGTATTGCAGAGTATTGTGGGGGTATTGCAGAGTATTGTGGGGTATTGCAGAGTACTGCACAGCATTGCAGAGTATTGTGGGGGTATTGCAGAGTATTGCACAGCATTGCAGAGTATTGTGGGGGTGTTGCAGAGTATTGTGGGGGTGTTGCAGAGTATTGTGGGGGTGTTGCAGAGTATTGCACAGCATTGCAGAGTATTGTGGGGGTATTGCAGAGTATTGTGGGGGTGTTGCAGAGTATTGCACAGCATTGCAGAGTATTGTGGGGGTGTTGCAGAGTATTGTGGGGGTGTTGCAGAGTATTGTGGGGGTGTTGCAGAGTATTGCACAGCATTGCAGAGTATTGTGGGGGTATTGCAGAGTATTGTGGGGGTGTTGCAGAGTATTGCTCAGCATTGCAGTGTAGTGGGGATGGCTGAGCATGGATGGATGGATGCCTGGATGTCTCTGTGCAGCGCTGTGGGCACTACACATACAGCCCACAGCGCTGCAGACATCCATCCATCCCCCTCCCCGCTCACTGTGTACCGATCGGTACACAGGCGGGGAGGAGAGGGGGAGGAGAGGAACCGGCGCCATCAGATGACGCCGGTCTGTTTACATGTGATCGCGCCGTCATTTGACGGCGCAATCACATGGTAAACGGCCGCGATCAGCGGCCATTTACCGGGATCCGTGATGCGCCGGGTCCTCCGGACCCGGCGGTCACGGATGTGTTCGGGTGCGCGCCCCAGGGGGCGCGCGAGAGGGGAATTCTGGGAGGACGTCATAGTACGCCCTCCCAGAGTTATCCAACCGCCCTGCAGCCGTCATTCGGCTATGGGCCGGTTGGTAAGTGGTTAATGCAATGTCAGGTCCCGACAATATTGATGAAAATCAGTGAGACAAACGGCATGGGTAGCCCCACCTCCCAGTCCATTACCAGGCCCTTTGAGTCTTGTATGGATATTAAGGGGAACCCCACACCCAAATTAAAAAAAGGAAAGGCGTGGGCCCCCCAAGCCCTATATACTCTGAACAGCAGTATTCAGGCGATGCAAACAAGACAGGGACTGTAGGTTTGTTGTTAAGTAGAATCTGTTTGTAATTTTGAACTGGTACATTTTTAAAGTGTAGCTCCAGCCAAAAAATCTATTTTTAAGCTTTTGGAAAACATAGCGAAGGGTTATCACCCCTGTAACATTTGTTTTGCTGTCTGTGCACCTCTTCAGAAGATTTCACTTCACTTTCTATTTCAATGACAAATGTTTTTAGAAAATTTGGGGTTTTTAGTGAAACAAGGATTGGTGATGAAGCATCAGTGAAGAGGAGACACATTTTTCCCATATTAACTCTTACAGGAGAGAATTTCCCTTCCTAAGGGTAGATTTCATCTCACTTCCTGTTGTCTCCTGCTGTTTGCAAGTAGAAGTCGTTTGTAAGTTGGATGTTTGAAAGTAGGGGCCTGCCCTATATACTCTGCAGAAATTGGGGCCTTAGGTGTTGGTGTTGCCACAACACTGTAAGCCCTCACAGTTACTCTTGGTGGGTGCAGGAATGGGCCCTGCTGTGAAATATTAGATCAAGAATTGTAATTACATGTCCCTGTTGAACAGGGGCAGAAAAATTGGGCCTTAGGCACTGGTGCCACAACACTGCAACCCCTCACAGATACTCTAGTTGGAGCACAGGAATGAGCCCTGCTGCAAGGTATTGCATCAAAAATTGTAATTACACGCCCCTGTTAAACAGGGCCAGAAAAATTGCCACAGCACTGCAACCCCTCACAGATGCTATAGTTGGAGAGCAGGAATGAGCCCTGCTGCAAAGTGATGCATCAAAAATTGTAATTATATGCCCCTGTTATACAGGGGCTGAAAAATTGGGCCTTGGCCACTGGTGCTGGTGTCACAACACTGCAACCCCTCACAGATACTATAGTTGGAGCGCAGGAATGAGCCCTGCTGCAAATTATTGCATCAAAAATTGTAATTACATGCCCCTGTTAAACAGGGGCAGAAAAATTGAGCCTTGGCCACTGGTGGCGGTGCCCAGAACCAAAAATGTTCTTACAAGCTATCAGCATGAAAATTGAGGAGGAAGAGGATTGTGACTCAGCATAACAGGATAGGCAGTCTTGAAGGGATCTCACATTAAAAAAAAATCAATCGGTTACAACAGCATCAGGTGCTTGGTAGCTGGTGATCCAAAACTGATTCATTTTTATGAAGGTCAGCCAATCGACCGATTCGGTGGACAGGTGCACCCTGTGATCGGCTACAAAGCCTCCAACAGCACTAAATATGGGTTCCGAAAGAACGCTGGATGCAGGATAGGCAAGTAGCTCAATTGCATACTGCACAAGCTCTGGCCAGTGATCCATCCTCAAGGCCCAGTAACCCAGAGGATTTTCGGTGAGAAAGGTGTCCAAGTCTGATCTTTCCCCTAGGTGATCCTGCACCATGTGAATCAGACGCTGGCGATGGTTGCTGGAACTGATCAGACCTTGGGGCTGCTGACTAAAAAATTGTCTGAACGCATCGGTCAGACTGCCACCTTCTCCACTGCTCCTTCTGTGACTGACTGAAGCCTCAGCAACACGTTGTCCAGGAGGACCAGGAAATTGTAACCTCCCAGGCTCTGGAAACACGTTGCACAAACCTTTCTGCAAGGCCTCCTGAAGATGTTTCATCCTCTGCTCCCTCTGCGATGGCAAGATAAGGTCCGCAACCTTACCTTGTAACGTGGATCAAGGAGCGTTGCTAGCCAGTAATCATCCCTCCCCTTGATACCACGAATACAAGGATCCTTCCACAGGCTTTGCAGGATCAGGGAGGCCATGCATCATAGGTTTGCTGAGGCATTCGGTCCAGAGTCCTCTGGGTCACCAAGTACAACATGATCTGCAGCCACCTCCTCCCAGCCACGTACAAGTCCATGGGTCCATGGGTTTCTTCAGACTGTAAATGATCCCTTGAAGACTGCTGATGCTGAGTGCCGGGCTCCACCCCCATGCTGACACAATCCTTCTCCTCTTCCTGTGTGATCGGCGGGAATGCAGGAACACTGTCTGGAAAAAGGAAGGCTTGAGAGGTAAGGAAGTCCTCCTCTTCCTCCCTCTGTTCTGCCTCAAGTGCCCTGTCCATTATTCCACACAGCGCATGCTCCAACAGATGGACAAGAGGGACAGTGTCACTGATGCATGCACTGTCACTGCTCACCATCCTCGTGGCCTCCTCAAATGGTGACAGGACAGTGCATGCATCCCTGATCATGGGGAAAAAAACAAGCTTCCCTGACCCTGTCCTGGTGCCATAGTCGCATAGGTACTCATTGATGGCCTTCTGCTCCGTGTGCAGCCGCTGCAGCATGGCCAACGTGGAATTCCACCTGGTGGGCATGTCACAGATTAGGCAGTTCTTTGGGCAGGTTAAATTGCTTTTGGAGGTCAGTCAGCTGAGTACTGGCATTATATGACCTGCGGAAATACACACAGACTTTCCTGGCCTGCCTCAGGACACCCTGTAAACATGGGTACCTGCCAAGAACTGCTGCACCACCAAGTTAAGGACGTGAGCCAAACAGGGCACATGTTGGAGGGCGGAGAGGAGGTTGGTGCCATTGTCGCAAACCACCATACCTGGCTTAAGCTGGCGTGGCGTTAACCACCTCTGAACCTGCCCCTGCAGAGCTGACAGAATCTCTGCCCCAGTGTGGCTCCTGTCCCCCAAGCACACCAGCTCAAGCACTGCATGGCATCTTTTTGCCTGCGTGCTTGCGTAACCCCTTGAATGCCTATGGAGCACCACTAGTTCCGAGGACAAATCAGCACAGGATGAAAAAGAGGAGGGGTGGAGGAGAGAGGTGTGGCAGAATCACTACTAGTAGAATTTTGGAGGCGTGGTGGTGGATCAACCTCCAACACTACTGCACCCTGTCCTGCATCCTTCCCAGCTACCAGAAGAGTCACCCAGTGCGCGGTGAAAGATAGGTAACGTCCCTGTCCATGCCTGCTGGACCATGAGTCAGCAGTAATATGCACCTTACCGCTGACCGCCAAGACACTGCCTTCCACATGCTGGTAGAGAGCCGGAATCACCTTCCGTGAGAAAAAGTGGCGTTCGGGAACCTGCCAGTAAGGAACCGAACATTCCACAGACTGACGGAAGGGGACAGAGTCTACCAACTGAAAAGGCAGCAGTTAAAGTGCTATCAATTTAGCCAAGCTAGCATTCAACTGTGGGCATGTGGATGGCTGGGAGTGAACTTCTTTCTGCGGTGCAGCAGCTGGGGCATGGAAATTTGCCTGGTACATTCTGATGTCGGTGTACCAATAGCAGATTGCCCCCAAGTACTTGGCTGTGACACACCTAATTCTACACCTTCATTCCTCTCAGTGCAGGTTTCAGAGAGGACTGAAGGTACATATAGTGGCGTTGGAGATCCCAGCTGATGAGGAACAAGGAGAGGTCCGGTTTGTTCTTTGGTGTGGGTCTTTTAGGTACGCTTGCCAATGAACTGCATGGCAGGTCGACATATGTCTGGTCAAGCATGTGGTGCTCAAGCGGGTGATGTTTTGGCCACGCGAGATACGCTTGAGAAATATGTTGCAAATAGGGATGAGCCGATCACCCCCCGGTTCGGTTCGCACCAGAACTTGCGTACGGACCAAAACTTTGCACGAACGTTAGAAGACCATTCAAGTCTATGGGACTCGAAAGTTCAAAATCAAAAGTTCTCATTTTAAAGGCTAATTTGCATGGTATTGTCACAAAAAGGGTTTAGGGACCCGGGTCCTGCCCCAGGGGACATGGATCAATGCAAAAAAAAGTTTTAAAAACGGCTGTTTTTTTCGGGAGCAGTGATTTTAATAATGCTTAAAGTGAAACAATAAAAGTGTAATATTCCTGTGAATTTTGTACCTGGGGGGTGTCTATAATATGCCTGTAAAGGGGAGCATGTTTCCCGTGTTTAGAACAGTCTGACACCAAAATGACATTTCAAAGTAAAAAAGTAATACACATAAAAGTTCATTGATAAAAACGGCATGGAATTCCACCACAGGGGAACCCCGAACCAACATTTTTTCAAAAAATGGCATGGGGGTTCCCCTAAATTCCATATTTTTTAAGGGGAACCCTGCACAATTTTTTTTTTTTAAATGGCGTGGGGTCCCCCCAAAAATCCATACCAGACCCTTTTCCGAGCACGCAACCTAGCAGGCTGCAGGAAAAGAGGGGGGACGAGAGAGTGCACCCCCTCCTGAACCGTATCAGGCCACATGCCTTCAACATTGGGAGGGTGCTTTGGGGTCCCCCCCAAAGCAGCTTGTCCCCATGTTGATGGGGACAAGGGCCTCACCCCACAACCCTTGCCCGGTGGTTGTGGGGGTCTGTGGGTGGGGGGCTTATCGGAATCTGGAAGCACCCTTTAACAAGGGGACCCCCAGATCCCGGTCCCCACCGTGTGAAATTATAAGAGGGTACCCATTTCACAAAAAAGTGTAAAAAATGTTAAAATTGACAAGAGACAGTTTTTGCAATTTCTTTATTTAAAGTCTTCTTCTTTCTATCTTCTTTCTTCTATGTTCCTTCGGTTTCTTCCTCCATCTTCTTCTTCCTCTGCTTCTTCCCCCGATCCTCTGCTTCTTTCTCCGGTGTTCTCATCCGGCATCTTCCTCCGCGGCGTCTTCTTCCTTTCTTCTCCTCGGGCCACTCCGCATCCATTATGGCATGGTGGGAGGCTCCCGCTGTGTGACGCTTCTCCTCTTCTGACGGTTCTTAAATAACGGGGGGTGGAGACACCTGGTGACCCCACCCCCTCTGACGCACGGGGACTTGATGGGGACTTCCCTGTGGCATTCCCCGTGACGTCAGAAGGGGGCAGGGTTACGTAACGGGAAGTCCCCCTCCAGTCCCCGCGCGTCAGAGGGGGGCGGGGTCACCAGGTGGCCCCGCCCCCCCATTATTTAGGAACCGTCAGAAGAGGAGAAGCGTGACACAATGGGAGCCTCCCATCATGCCATTACGGATGCGGAGCGGCCCGAGGAGAAGAAGGGAAGAAGATGCCAAGGTGGAAGATGCCGGACGAGAACACCGGAGGAAGAACCAGAAGAACCAGAAGAAGAAGATGGAGGAAGAAACCGAAGGAAGATAGAAGATAGAAGAAAGTAGAAGCATTTAAATAAAGGAATTGTCAAAAATTGTCTCTTGTCATTTTTACATTTTTGATAGTTTTTTTGTGAAATGGTAGGGGTACCATTTCACACAGGGGGGAGGGCCGGGATCTGGGGTTACCCTTGTTAAAGGGGGCGTTTCCAGATTCCGATAAGCTCCCCGCCCGCAGACCCCCACAACCACTGGGCAAGGGTTGTGGGGATGAGGCCCTTGTCCCCATCAACATGGGGACAAGATGTTTTGGGGGGCTACCCCAAAGCACCTTCCCAATGTTGAGGGCATGTGGCCTGGTATGGTTCAGGATGGGGGTGCTCTCTTGTCCCCCCCTCTTTTCCTGTGGCCTGCCAGGTTGCGTGCTCGGATAAGGGTCTGGTATAGATTTTGAGGGGGACCCCACGCCATTTTTTTAATTTTGGCCGGGGTTACCCTTAATATCCATACCAGACCTGAAGGGCCTGGTATGGAATTTAGGGGGACCCCCCACGTCATTTTTTTTTAAAATTTTTTAAATTTTGGTTCGGGGTTCCCCTGTGGGGAATTCCCATGCCGTTTTTATCAATGAACCTTTATGTGTATTGTCGGACCGGCAATTCATTAATAGCCGTGAGTAATTTTAAATGACTTTTTTTCCTTTGAAATGTAATTTTGCTGTCAGACTGTTCTAAACACGGGAAACATACTCCCCTTTAGAAACACCAGACTTCAAATACTTGCCCCAGTCCGCCCTGGGGGCTCTGGTTCATTAGTCTGTGCCAAGCACAGGTGACACCCGAGCTATCAAACAAAGAAATATAGTGTAGCGCTTGTGTATATACAAACTATGACATTTATAAACAATGAATAAATGTGTCCTTAATGGAAATTTTTTTTTAAAACAACACTAAGTGAAACAAATAAGCAATTTTGACAGTGACTACAGTGAATAAATAATATAAATCTATGGTTTAACCATAAGTAGTGGGTCTAAAGGACCGTACATGTGTGACAAATCAAAGAATAAAGTCCATAACAATTTAATACTAATATTGGTAGTGATTAATGAAAAGACCACCACCAAAAAGTCTATAAGGGTTAAGTGCTAGAAAAAAACTGATGATATAAAATGAGAAAAAATTGAATAAACAAATCCCGGGGTTTCTTCAAGAGCGAATTTGTTCACTTCTGGCAAATGGGTAAATAGATCACAGAAGAGTGGAAGATCTAAAAAGGTGGCAGGACCATCACCAAAGTTTCAGAGGAGGCTTACCGGAATCAAATGACCTGGAAAGACCTACGTCTTCCAGGTCAAAGAAAGCTTCAAACGTCCTCAGGACAATCCAACAGGCAGTGTTCCTGGAATTAGAGCACCCTCAGGTTCCTGGAGTTTCTTCACTCCATAATCTGTCTGGTTTCCTCAGCTTGATTGTAGCAGTTAATGTTAGCAGCTGTTTACACTGATCCTAATGTCAGAGAGTTGCTAATGACACCCGAGCTATCGGTTACCTAGCCAGTCACCTCCTGGCTCACCTCAGTTGTCACGCATTCTTTCGAGTTCTCTAAAATCACACTCAACAGTGCTCGTACACAAACTAGCTGTCACTACGGCTGTCGCTCCTTCTCCTATCCTTTAATTTTTCTTCTAACTTCCGTCTCATCTACCTGAAAATCTATCCCCTCCTACCTTTATAAACTTGTCTAAAACATATGCATTTCCCCCCTATCTTAGCTGACGCCATGTCGCAGGCCGACAGCAAGGACTTCCTCTTCCCCCCTGTTGTCACCCGGGGCAGGCTCAGCAAACGACGGCTTACAGTCTCTCAGAGCTTGGACCATCCCCAAGCTTACAGCTGAACTACGGCGCAGGAGTATTCCCTACCCTGCGACTGCTAGGAAAGCTAAGCTCTTTAGGTTGCTGTTTCCTCCGCCAGTCACAGCCCAACCAGGTACCCAGGTGTCACTACAGTCAATCTCCTCGGCGATTACTCAGCTGCACTCCTTGGTGACCACACTGTCGGCAGCAGTCACCGATGTCCAGACAAGAGTGGGAACCCTGAAAGTTTATCAAGCTGCATCTCCACCATCTACAGTATCCACCGTCACCCCCATGCCTCTCCTTACAGGTACACCCGACATCTGTACCTACGTCTTCCCCGCACATCTCGTCCCAGCAGGCATCAGGAAGGACATCATGGATGGGAAGGACATTAACTTAACATCCCTCCTCATCGCAGTACATGACTTGGCTGAAAACAAGTCCTATTTATGGGGGGACGTTTCCATCGTCCTGAAGGCTAAAGACCATAGGCTTACCCACAAAATCAATATTCCAGAGTTTGTGCTAGCCTTTGGGATGTTCAGAGATGTACTATGCACGGTCAACCCCAACAGGAGGGAAGAACTGGGTCTATACTTACATGCAGTAGTGGATCTAGGTTATAAATATGGGGGATGCTCATTTTATGACTATCACAGGTCATTTTCAGCTAAAGCAGCAGCCAGACTCTCCCAATTCCAGGCAACTACCAACTGGAGTACCATCGATACAGAGCTGTTCTGTCACCATTTCGCTGGCCTACGCTCCCCACTCTGTACTAACTGCCAGTCATCTACACATATGGCTAACTGGTGCTCCGAGTCAGGTGGCAGATGCCCCCCCAACTTTCCCTCCATCCCCAGTGCCGCTCACTACCCAACGGCATTTACTCAGCCGGCCCAGGCAGACAGATTAGGATGACCCGTCCGTGCACTAGGGGGAGCAACCATATGCAATAATTTCAGCTTCGGGTTGTAACTTCCCTCACTGCAAACTCCTTCATATCTGTCTCACATGCCACAAAGCTCACCCCAGGTACACCTGCGGTATGAAACAGCTTAAACCTGCATGACTAAGCCGAGTGCACGTCGGATGGCTCGGGTTTTACCTCTCCTCACACCCAACACCTTCACTGGCAGCCTTCCTCATCCAGGGATTCACGACAGGCTTTCACACCGGACTTATCACTCCCCAACACAACTCACGAGTGCAAAAACCTGCTTTCAGCCGCTACTGACGAGGAAGCCATCACTACCCTGCTGCAGACAGAACTAGACCGGCGGTACATGATCGGTCCCTTTACACTTTCACCTTTCTCTGTATGGAGAGTCAGCCCTATCGGGCTTGTGAATGGCAAGTTTTAAAATAAACTTTGTTTAGTCTATGATTTGTCCGCGCCTCATTGTTCCCACATACCCAGTTTAAATTCCCTAATACCTTCAGAAGAGTTTTCACTTAAATATTCATCTGTAGACTCAGCTATTCAATCTATCATTTTTGCAGGAGTAGGCGCCTGGTTGTCTAAAGCAGACATCTCGGACGCATTCAAGTTGTTACCAATCAAGCCGTACCTATGGCGATGGCACGGAATCAAATGGAAAGGCCTATACTATTTTGCCACCAAATTAACTTTTGGCTCCAAAAGTAGCCCGTGGCTATTTGACACTTTTGCTCAGTCCCTTTCCTGGATTCTGCCACAACACGCATCCTGTCATAAAGTGATTCACTACTTAGACGACTTCCTACTCATAGTGAAACCTAGCGAGCCCCCAGTTGACCTAAACGGCCTAAGAGAAGTCTTCCACAATCTTAACGTGCCTTTAGCTGAAAAGAAAGTGGAAGGCCCGGCACAGATAGTCACTTTCTTGGGTATCATACTCAAAGCTCGCACCATGCAGGCTAGCCTGCCTCCCGACAAGTTGACCCGCATCAGGACAGTCATCCACACTTTCACTAATACTCAAGGCTGCACTAAAAAGCAACTACAATCCCTCCTTGGCATGCTTAACTTTGCCATAAGGATCATCCCTCAAGGGCGATCCTTTGTCTCACGCCTCCTGGTGTTCCTCTCCCAGGTACGAGACCCTGACCAAATCTTTAAACTAGACGAGGCAGCTGTAGCTGACCTGGCCATGTGGGACGATTTCCTAACAAATTGGAATGGCATTTTGATGTTTATTCCGTCAGCATCTCCCACTTCACCTCAGATAATCACGGATGCGGCAGCCTCCACAGGCTTTGCAGCTATTTTTGGCCATCACTGGTTTGCAGCACCATGGCCGCCAGAAATACTCTCGATCCCCGGGTTCAGTCAATCCTCCTCGTTGTTTGAGATCTACCCCATCGTTGCAGCAGCCCAAGTCTGGGGCAACAATTGGGCAGGACAAACAGTGACATTTTCCACAGATAATCAAGCCACAGCCAGTATTATAAATAAAGGTCGGTCCAAGTCCTTGACCATCATGTCCTTCCTATGCAGGCTGGTGCAAATCTCACTAAGGCACCAATTTAACGTCCCCTGTGTCCACATCTCAGGCAAATGCAACACCTCGGCCGACGCTCTATCTCATCTTAATTTCGCAACGTTCTTTTCGCGATGCAACTAGTCTAATTAACCAGTCACTATCTCATAAAACCCTGGAAAGCCTACCATACTGCCTGGAAGATCTCTCACAGGTTTCTAGCCGCTAAACCCGGGGCAATACCAGGAGATCTCCATCACACCCTGGCCTTCATATCATACTGCCACACTCAGCTGGCATTATCCTACAATACCATTAGACTCTACCTAGCTGGCATACAGCATTTCACCTCCTTACAGGATCCTACCAAACCATCTTTGTTCACTGCCCATGTGGTCAAGGCCATCCTGTGAGTAGGGATGAGCCGAACACCCCCCCGGTTCGGTTCACACCAGAACCGGCGAACGGACCGAAAGTTCGCACGAACGTTAGAACCCCATTGACGTCTATGGGACTCGAACGTTCGAAATCAAAAGTGCTCATTTTAAAGGCTAATTTGCATGGTATTGTCCTAAAAAGGGTTTGGGGACCCGGGTCCTACCCCAGGGGACATGTATCAATGCAAAAAAAACTTTTAAAAATGGCCGTTTTTTCGGGAGCAGTGATTTTAATGATGCTTAAAGTAAAAAAAAAAAGTGAAATATTCCTTTAAATATCGTACCTGAGGGGTGTCTATAGTATGCCTGTAAAGTGACGCGTGTTTCCCGTGTTTAGAACAGTCCCTGCACCAAATGTCATTTTTAAAGGAAAAAATCTCATTTAAAACTGCTTGCGGGTTTAATGTAATGTCGGGTCCTGGCAATATGGATGAAAATCAGTGAGACAAACGGCATGGGTACCCCCCAGTCCATTACCAGGCCCTTTGGGTCTTGTATGGATATTAAGGGGAACCCCGCACCCAAATTAAAATAAGGAAAGGTGTGGGGCCACCAGGCCCTATATACTCTGAACAGCAGTATACAGGCTGTAGGTTTGTTGTTAAGTAGAATCTCTTTGTCATTTTGAACGGGTACATTTTTAACGTGTTTAGCTCCAGCCAAAAAATCTTTTTTAAGCTTTTTGGAAAACATAGGGAAGGGTTATCACCCCTGTGACATTTGTTTTGCTGTCTTTCCTCCTCTTCAGAAGATTTCACCTCACTTTTTGTCCCAATGGATTGGAAAGCATCAGTGGAAAGGAGAAATGTTTTTCCCATATTAACTCTTACAGGAGAGAACTTCCCTTCCTAGTCACCCAATGCGCCGTGAAACTTAGGTAACGTCCCTGTCCATGCCTGCTGAACCATGAGTCAGCGGTAATATGCACCTTACCGCTGACCGCCCTGTCCAGCGAGGCATGGACATTGCCTTCCACATGCTGGTAGAGAGCCGGAATCGCCTTCCGTGAGAAAAAGTGGCGTTTGGGTACCTGCCACTGAGGAACCGCACATTCCACAAACTCACGGAAGGGGGAAGAGTCTACCAACTGAAAAGGCAGCAGTTGAAGTGCTAGCAATTTTGCCAAGCTAGCATTCAACCGTTGGGCATGTGGATGGCTGGGAGCAAACTTCTTTCGGCGGTGCAGCAGCTGGGGCAGGGAAATTTGCCTGGTACAATCTGACGTCGGTGTACCAAAATCAGATTGCCCACAAATACGTGGCTGTGACACACCTAATTCTACAAATTCATTCCTCTCAGTGCAGGTCTCAGAGAGGACTGAAGGTCTAGTGGGGTTGGAAATCTCAGCTGATGAGGAGTAAGCAGAGGTCCTCTTTGTTCTTTGGTGTGGGTCTTTTAGATACGCTTGCCAACGAACTGCATGGCAGGTCAACATATGTCTGGTCAAGCATGTGGTACCCAAGAGGGAGATGTTTTGGCCACGCGAGATACGCTTGAGACATATGTTGCAAATAGCAGCGGTGCGATCTGATGCACTCGTCTCAAAAAAGGCCCACACCAAAGAACTTTTTGAATAACGCGCAGAGACTGCAGCGCCCTGCACATGTGGAGCTTTGGGGTGTGATGCAGTCAATGTGCTGCCCTTAGGCTGGGCCCTGGAGGGCATCCTGCCTCGTTGGTGATGTGCCGCCTCCTCCTCCTCCTCCTCCTCCTCTCTCCTATCAGGCACCCACGTTGAGTCAGTGACCTCATCATCCCCTCCCTCCCCATCACTGGAGCAAACCTGGCAGTATGCTGCAGCAGGGGGAGCATGACTGCCAGATTGCTGTCCTTCTTGGGCACCCCCTCTGTCCGTGCTCGTGTTACTGCCTTCATCGAGCTCAGTATCATCATCAGAGCCTTCCAAACGCTGGGCATCCTCCTGGAGCATGTACCCAACACTGTGGTCAAACAGTTCGAGGGACTCCTCAGGAGGACATGGTGGGGCTAGGGAAGGAGTCACTGATGACATTGAGCCGAGGGAAGAGGCCGCTGCTTTGCCAGACAAAGTACCCTGGGCATGGGTGAGAGAGGATGAGGAGGATGAGGACGGCTTGGTCATCCACTCGACCAAGTCTTCCGCATGTTGCGGCTCAACATGGCCAGCTGCCGAAAAAAAGGCCAAGCGTGTCCCATGGCCACGTGCTGATGAGGATGCACCGTCTCCACGACCAGCACTAGACACAGAGCCTGCTTGCCCTCTCTTATTGGCTTGTGACTGTCTGCCTCTCCTTCTTGGCCTTCTAGACATACTAATGGCCTGTAGCTGCACTAAGCTGGGATATATATATATATATATATATATATGTACTGGTACTGCAGCTAGCAAAATCAACTGCCTGCCTGTAGTATGAGAACACCACCAACCTTCTACAGGTAGCTTTAGCTGAACACTGTGAGGTGGACGCACCCCACTAACTTGTAGGTTTAGCAGAACACTGTGAGCAGGACGCACTGCACTAACTGTAAATAGTCTAGCTGCCTGACTGTGGTACTAATAGGATCAAAAGAACACCAGCAATTTTCTTCAGGTAGCTGTATTTACTGTAACAAGACAAGCCTGCCTGTCAGTAAGAAGATAACAGAAACGGATTTAGCTGAACACTGTGAGCAGGACGCACCCCACTAGCTTGTAGGTTTAGCTGAACACTGTGAGGTGGATGCACCCCACTAACTTGTAGGTTTAGCTGAACACTGTGAGCAGGACGCACCCCACTAACTTGTAGGTTTAGCAGAACACTGTGAGCAGGACGCACTGCACTAACTGTAAATAGTCTAGCTGCCTGACTGTGGTACTAATAGGATCAAAAGAACACCAGCAATTTTCTTCAGGTAGCTGTATTTACTGTAACAAGACAAGCCTGCCTGTCAGTAAGAAGATAACAGGAACAAATCTAGCTGAACACTGTGAGCAGGACGCACCCCACTAGCTTGTAGGTTTAGCTGAACACTGTGAGATGGATGCACCCCACTAACTTGTAGGTTTAGCTGAACACTGTGAGCAGGACGCACCCCACTAACTTGTAGGTTTAGCAGAACACTGTGAGCAGGACGCACTGCACTAACTGTAAATAGTCTAGCTGCCTGACTGTGGTACTAATAGGATCAAAAGAACACCAGCAATTTTCTTCAGGTAGCTGTATTTACTGTAACAAGACAAGCCTGCCTGTCAGTAAGAAGATAACAGAAACAGATCTAGCTGAACACTGTGAGCAGGACGCACCCCACTAGCTTGTAGGTTTAGCTGAACACTGTGAGGTGGACGCACCCCACTAACTTGTAGGTTTAGCTGAACACTGTGAGCAGGACGCACCCCACTAACTTGTAGGTTTAGCAGAACACTGTGAGCAGGACGCACTGCACTAACTGTAAATAGTCTAGCTGCCTGACTGTGGTACTAATAGGATCAAAAGAACACCAGCAATTTTCTTCAGGTAGCTGTATTTACTGTAACAAGACAAGCTTGCCTGTCAGTAAGAAGATAACAGAAACGGATCTAGCTGAACACTGTGAGCAGGACGCACCCCACTAGCTTGTAGGTTTAGCTGAACACTGTGAGGTGGACGCACCCCACTAACTTGTAGGTTTAGCTGAACACTGTGAGCAGGACGCACCCCACTTACTTGTAGGTTTAGCAGAACACTGTGGGCAGGATGCACTGCACTAACTGTAAATAGTCTAGCTGCCTGACTGTGGTACTAATAGGATCAAAAGAACACCAGTAATTTTCTTTAAAATACTGTAACAAGACAAGCCTGCCTGTCAGTAAGAAGATAACAGGAACGGATCTAGCTGAACACTGTGAGCAGGACGCACTGCACTAAATGTAAATAGTCTAGCTGCCTGACTGTGGTACTAATAGGATCAAAAGAACACCAGTAATTTTCTTCAAAATACTGTAACAAGACAAGCCTGCCTGTCAGTAGGAATATAACAGGAACGGATCTAGCTGAACACTGTGAGCAGGACGCACTGCACTAAATGTAAATAGTCTAGAAGATAACAGGAACGGATCTAGCTAAACTGAATACAGTGTATATATATATATATATATATATGCAACACCTGGGATGCATATATATACACAATACACTTTAAGTGCAGCTAACTGACTGACTGTCCTGCCTAATCTAGCTAACTCAAATTAAATGACACTGTCTCTCTCTCTCTCTAAGCACACTGGAACACACTGCACAGGGCCGCCGTGCAGGCGGCCTTATATAGTGTGGGGCGTGTACTAAATCCCCTGAGCCATAATTGGCCAAAGCCTCCTTGGCTTTGGCCAATTATGGCTCTCTGTTAAGGGGGCGCTGTGATTGTCCAAGCATGCGGGTCATAGTGCATGCTTGGCCAATCATCAGCAAGCAATGCACTGCGATGCCGCAGTGAATTATGGGCCGTGACGCGCCACACGAATTTGGCGCGAACGGCCCATATCATTCGCAATTCGGCGAACGATCGAACAGCCGATGTTCGAGTCGAACATGGGTTCGACTCGAACACGAAGCTCATCCCTACTTGTGAGGTATCCACAAGCAACAGCCCCAAGTCAGTGGTAAACACTTACCGGTCACCAGTGCCATGTTTCGAGATATGTCCACTATCCTTTCACGTTCCCCTTTCGGCTTATTGCCCAGCTTGGTCATCCAAGCAGCCATCTACCTGGCATTCTATGGCTTTCTATGGCCCAGCGAATTCACAGTCACCGGCCCCAGTCGTAGGATGTTACGTAGACGCCACCTCACGCGTCACCACAGTCACTTCACATTGCACCTCGAGGTGTCTAAAACGCAACAGTCCGGTCCGGGGGTTGACATCAAGCTCTTCAGAACTCACAATGCCTGGTGCCCCGTAGCCATCCTAGATCAGCTATTAGCCCATCTGCCTGATCCCTCGCAGGACAGCCCATTGCTACCATTCCCAATCAGCCCTCTAAGTACCAACCAGTTCACTACTCACGTCAGGATCCTTCTGCGCAACTTAAGCCTTGACCCCAACTGCTTTTCTGGACATTCTTTCCGCATTGGATCAGCATCAGCAGCCTCACGAAATGGGGTCCTGGACCACATGATCAGGAAAATGGGTAGGTGGAAATCCACCTGCTTCGCTCGTTACATTCCCAGTCCACAAGCAGAAATGTCACGAGCCTTTGGCAAGCTTGCCCTGTAGTATGTCAGTAAACGAAATAAATCAAAATAAAATAAATCATTACCTCTCTAACAAAGTCTTTTTGTGCCCTTCTCTGGCATACCGCCCAGCAGATCTGGGTTTACCATACCCAGGCCTGGGCACACTTCAGGTCTATTTTATGTTGTTAGTCTTGTGACGTGTTTATGTGCTTCATATCTCTCATGAAGGAGGGCTCCGACCATAAATAGGAAGGCCTGTTTAATGGCCTGAAATTATGGGAGGAGCCCGGAGGGTATTTAACCAGACCACCCACGATGGTCTGTGTCGGTTCCAGTGCGCGGTACCCACCCACCCATTCCCCTTCTCAGGGTACTTCTCTTCAAACAATTTCTCTACAGAAACATCCATTACTTTCTTAAGGTATGCGCCCTTCTCTGGCATACCGCCCAGCAGATCTGGGTTTACCATACAGCAGGCCAGGGCACACTTCAGGTCTATTTTATGTTGTTAGTCTTGTGACGTGTCTTGTGTTGTGCTTCATACCTCTCAGGACGGAGGGCTCCGACCATAAATATATATATAGATATATATATATATAGATATATATATAGATATCTACATATCTATATATATATATCTATATATATCTATATATATATATATATATCTATATATATCTATATATATATATATATATATATAGATATATATAGATATATATATATATATATAGATATATATATATATATATATATATATATATATATACAGTGGCTTGCGAAAGTATTCGGCCCCCTTGAACTTTTCAACCTTTTGCCACATTTCAGGCTTCAAACATAAAGATATAAAATTTTATTTTTTTGTGAAGAATCACCAACAAATGGGACACAATTGTGAAGTGGAACGAAATCTATTGGATATTTTAAACTTTTTTATCAATTAAAAAACTGAAAAGTGGTGCGTGCAAAATTATTCGGCCCCTTTACTTTCAGTGCAGAAAACTCACTCCAGAAGTTCAGCGAGGATCTCTGAATGATCCAATGTTGTCCTAAATGACTGATGGTGATAAATAGAATCCACCTGTGTGTAATCAAGTCTCTGTATAAATGCACCTGCTCTGTGATAGTCTCAGGATTCTGTTGAAAGCGCAGAGAGCATCATGAAGACCAAGGAACACACCAGGCAGGTTCGTAATACTGTTGTGGAGAAGTTTAAAGTTGGATTTGGATACAAAAAGATTTCCCAAGCTTTAAACATCCCAAGGAGCACCGTGCAAGCGATCATTTTGAAATGGAAGGAGTATCAGACCATTGCAAATCTACCAAGACCTAGCTGTCCCTCTAAACTTTCAGCTCAGACAAGGAGAAGACTGATCAGAGATGCAGCCAAGAGGCCCATGATCACTCTGGATGAACTGCAGAGAACTACAGCTGAGGTGGGAGAGTCTGCCCATAGGACAACAATCAGTCCTACACTGCACAAATCTGACCTTTATGGAAGAGTGGGAAGAAGAAAGCCATTTCTCAAAGATATCCATAAAAAGTCTCATCTAAAGTTTGCCACAAGCCACCTGGGAGACACACCAAACATGTGGAAGAAGGTGCTCTGGTCCGATGAAACCAAAATCAAACTTTTTGGCCACAATGCAAAACGATATGTTTGGCGTAAAAGCAACACAGCTCATCACCCTCAACACACCATCCCCACCGTGAAACATGGTGGTGGCAGCATCATGGTTTGGGCCTGCTTTTCTTCAGCAGGGACAGGGAAGATGGTTAAAATTGAGGGGAAGATGGATGCAGCCAAATACAGGACCATTCTGGATGAAAACCTGTTGGAGTCTGCAAAAGACCTGAAACTGGGACGGAGATTTATCTTCCAACAAGACAATGATCCCAAACATACAGCAAAATCTACAAAGGAATGGTTCACAAATAAACGTATCCAGGTGTTAGAATGGCCAAGTCAAAGTCCAGACCTGAATGCAATCGAAAATCTGTGTAAAGAGCTGAAAACTGCTGTTCACAAACGCTCTCCATCCAACCTCACTGAGCTCGAGCGGTTTTGCAAGGAAGAATGGGCAAGAATTTCAGTCTCTCGATGTGCAAAACTGATAGAGACATACCCCAAGCGACTTGCAGCTGTAATCGCAGCAAAAGGTGGCTCTACAAAGTATTAATGCAAGGGGGCCGAATAATTTT
This sequence comes from Lithobates septentrionalis, assembly GCA_037952835.1. Lineage (NCBI taxonomy): Eukaryota > Metazoa > Chordata > Amphibia > Anura > Ranidae > Lithobates > Lithobates septentrionalis. The sequence goes on along the minus strand of JBBDGP010002067.1, from coordinate 2,154,745 downwards.
GCACGCCCCACCATTTTTTTATTAGTTAAAAAAGTTTCAAAAATCAAAAAGATTTTGTTCCACTTCACAATTGTGTCCCACTTGTTGGTGATTCTTCACAAAAAATAAAAATTTTATATCTTTATGTTTGAAGCCTGAAATGTGGCAAAAGGTTGAAAAGTTCAAGGGGTCCGAATACTTTCGCAAGCCCTGGAGGAGCCTACGATGGTGACGTCATCACGCTCTCGGATGGGCTTGCAGTACAGGAAGTGAATCGTGATACACGGAGACACCGCCGCTCTGTTTGATACCTTTTATGCCACATATTTTCTGCAAAATTGTAAGTGCAATTCTTTTATTTTATTAAAATCCTTTTATCATATGTTATTGCGCTATGGAAGTGTTTCGTTTTGTATTTCCGGTTATGATCGATTGCTAAAGCTACTGGTCCCACATTATACCCTTGGTTTTGGGAGACCATAATCCCTATGCTGGGCGAGACTGCCATAATAGCAGTCATCGCCGTCCGGTAAGCAGATTCTACTTATACACTTATTGGTGGATCATCTACTGGCACTTTTGTCACATCTCTCTTGGATGGGTGTTTTTCATTTTGGACTTATCATATCTTTTTGGACTTTTTTTCAAATCACTTTTTTTTCACATGTATTTGTGATTTATGTTCTTTGTTTACCACTGACTGATTTGCTAATTTATATCTACTGATTGATGTTATGTCACTTGGTGGGACTTCACTTCTTTTTATGACATATATGTATTTTTAGCGCTGCACTTTTCTGTTTACCGTATTAGTACTTACAGCAGATTGTAACGATTTGTAGGTGGTCATTATGGAGTACGTCCATTGACTAATTAAACAATCTGTCATGGAGGATCGGATCTCTTAGAAGCTTTTCTACAGAAAGAAGCAATGCAGGAAATCACCCGGTGATAGTATATGGGAAGCGTCTGGGGCAGATAAAATTCATTTGAAGGTCCTCAAAGAGTTTTGGTTTCATAGGAGTTGATTTACTAAAGGCAAATCCACTTTGCACTACAAGTGCACTTGGAAGTGCAGTCACTGTAGATCTGAGGGAAAGATTGAAATGAGGGAAAACTCTGCTGATTGTATCATCCAATCATGTGCAAGCAAAAATGCTGTTTTTTTATTTTCCTTGCATGTCCCCCTCAGATCTACAGTGACTGCACTTCCAAGTGCACTTGTAGTGCAAAGTAGGTTTGCCTTTAGTAAATACCCCCCTGTGTCCAAATGGAATAATGAAGTCACTTTAACCAGCCCTGCAGTGCGCCATATGTCTTAGGGCAATTTCGTTTTGATGTGCTGCCTTCTATTTTATCTTCTTGGATCTGTGATCTCTTGGTTTTTGCTCCTCCCCTTCCCTATATGTAGGCTGCAAGGGATTCACATTGTGGGATAGACTTTGTTTGAAGCTGCCATCCATGAATGGTGAGATTCCAAATTGGAAGTAATAATGGCACCTGGTTAGGATGCTTAATTGTGAAGGAAGTCACTGACTACTCTAGTGATGTAAATGATTTCCTGGACAGACACACACAATACAGTAATGTTGGCAGATGTCCAGATACATTCAGTTCTGACCAATTTAAAAGCAACTACCTAAAAAGAAGACCTAAACAAATGGTGCCGCTCGTTTTCTTACAGTTCCTGATTGTTGAACTAATATTCTGGGCACTAGATCCAAAACACCAGAAAACTACATTAATAATCTACTAAAGAGACTCAGTGGGATTGAGCCACCTAAAAATCTCTCTCATTCAAGCAATTAAAACCGTTAAGTAAAATGGTGGGACTGAGTGGGCTGTGTGGATAGTGATCACTAAATAATTTCCCCAAGTTACAATGTTTTGTGCACCTGAATTATTCAAAGTTCTGTTGATTCTGATCTGCACTCATTCTAGAAGAGTAAGACTAAAATAAATCCACCGAGACTGTACTGAGCCATATATTGTACACTCCATATTACATACATAATATATTGCAGTGATCACTTACCTGTGTATACCGATACAGACTAAGTAACTGAGCCAGAGCATGATTTGAATGGAAAACACTTTCACCAATAAAACCAGCCAATTCTCCGTGTCCCTTACAGTAATAGTTAGGAGCTCCCTTTTCTCCAGACAATATCTTTGTGGCATATCTGAATGTATGCTTTGGATCAGAACATGTACTAAATATACGATAGCCCAGGGTAATATTGGGCAGAAGATTGGGGTCCTTATTAATCTTATTAACAACAAAGATCATCATCAAGATGCTTCTGTACTCTTCAAATTGTAAGCTGCAGGATAATGAGAGGGTTTCAAATGAAACAAACTGGTAACTTATGAGATTACAGTTTGGCCACATTCCACAAAACTAACACAAAAATGTTTCACAGAAAACAATAATGGTTTAAATTTAGTGTTGAATATATTTTTATTGATAGACTTATAAGACAGAATACAAAATGTATGCGACATAATACAAGGTTTATGTTCCAGGGCCATTGTAGTATAAGTGGTACAATAAGGTGAGGACATTGTAATGCAGTAAACAGATAAAATATCACAAAACTTGGGGATTAGTTTGTTAGAGGAATCAAGTGTTGTCAAGAAATATATCTCTGAAGTAGAGAAATGATAGAGTACCTAAAGTATAGATGTCCTGGTCTGGAAATCCCATAATGAGGTGTCAGTAGGTACAGTAATGTGAGAACTGGTAATAATGGAGATGTCACATGGCTAAAGAAACCTATACTCAACTGTAAGGAAAGAAAGGGGTTTTAGGACTTTAAGTACTTATACAATACTGGGCACTTACACCCCCTTCCTGCCCAGGCCAATTTTCAGCTTTCAGCGCTGTCGCTGTTTAAATGACAATTGCGCGGTCATGCTACACTGTACCCAAACAGAATTTTTATCATTTTGTTCCCACAAATAGAGATTTCTTTTGGTGGTATTTGATCACCTCTGCCATTTTTATTTTTTGCTAAACAAATAAAAAAAGATATAAAATTTTGAAAAAAAGTTTTTCTTTTGTTTCTGTTATAAAATGTTGTAAATAAGTAGGTTTTCTCCTTCACTGATTGGCACTGATGAGGTGGCACTGATGGACACTGATGAGATGGCACTGACGGGCACTGATAAGGCAGCACAAATGAGGTGGCACCAATGAGGTGGCACTGATGGCACTGGCAATGGGCACTGATAGGCGGCACTGTTGGGCACTGGTAGGCAGCACTGATATGCAGCACTTATGGCATTGATAGGCGGCAGTGATGGCCCTCATGGGTGACCCTGGTTTGCACTGATGTGCACTGATAGGAGACAATGATGGGCACTGAAAGGCTTCACTGATGGGTACTTATGGGTGGCACTGATAGTTGGCACTGCTGGGCACTGATGGGCACGGATAGGCGGCACTTCTGGGCACTAATACGTGGCACTGATGGGCACTGATATGCGCAACTGATAGATGGCATTGATAGGCATCACTGATGGCACTGGCACCGGCAGGCATTGGGGATGGGCACTGATTGGCAGCTGCCTGGGCACTGATTGGCATTTCCCTGGCGGTCTAGGGTGGCATGCCTGGTTGTCCAGTGTGGTGGCAATCTCTGGTGGTCCTGGCGGCATCCTGGTGGTCCTGGGTGGGCAAACCAGGGGGGCTGCACTGATAAACAATCAGCACAGACCCCCCTGTCAGGAGAGCAGCCGATCGGCTCTCCTCTACACACGTCTGTCAGATGCGAGTGAGGAAAAGCCAATCAACAGCTCTTTACATCGACATCAGCTGTGATTGGACATGGCTGATCACGTGGTATAGAGCCTCAGTCAGAGGCTCTTTACCGAGATCAGTGTAGCGGTGTGTCAGACTGACACACCACGCCACCGATCGCCACAAAGCGAGAGCAGACATTCTGGGAGGCCATCATTTGACGTCCACCCAGAACGAGAGCCGCACCGCCCAGCCATCATTTAATGGCCATCTGGTGGGAAGAGGTTAAATGAGACCTATGACGTGTGGGTCAAAATACTTAATATATATATTGATGGCTTTTTAACCATGTGATCGGCTATGTTCAATCACAGCCGGTCACATGTAAACACAGAGATGCCGGTAATCGGCGCTCCCCGCCTCACGCTGACAGAGTGTGAGGAGAGGAGATCTGATCAGCGACATCTCCTCACAGAGGACATCTAGGTATGTAATCTGGGCACCGTTCATCAGTGCCCTGATTACAATCAAGCCCCCACCAGTGCTAGCAATGAGTGCCCAACAGTGCCAGCAAACAGTGCCCACAAGTGCCAGCAATCAGTGCCCACGAGTGGTGCCAGTCAGTGCTGGCTATCACTGCTACCCATCAATGCCCATCACTGCTGCCTGTCAATGCCACCCATTAATGACCATCAGTGCCGCCCATCAGTGCTGCCTATCCATGCTGGCTATCCGTGCCCACCAGTGCCCCCAGAATGAGAGCCACACCGCCCTGCCTTCATTTTATGGTGAGCGGAGGCGGCAAGTGGTTAAAGAAAAAGGGTAAGGAGGAATGTTAGATACTTCTTCCAAATCTGTTTCTGATAAGCGGCAGTGAGCCGCAAACTTATGTAACAAATAAAATGTTATATAATGTTGCATGCTTCATTTAAAGTCCCTACCCTCTTTGTTTATACTCAGCTGTAAGGTCCAACAAAAATGCATAGAAAAAAAGGTCAATTTAAAGCCTTTATTACGTACCTGGTGAAGACTACAATGTTGTGGAGGACTCTCTTGAACCTCCTGCCCAACACTCCTGAAGGTGAATGTAGAAAGTGTAAGGGCAAGGAGTCACACGAGTGCCATAATACCTGGCTGGTGATGATCACTCCTTCGTGGGTAGAGTTGGTAGTTGCAGTCCTTGGAACAGGATGCAGGAGCAGCTTGGCACCAGAGCAGGAAATGGTAGCAGGACCGGGAGACGAGCAGCAGTCAGCAACGACTGGGCAGTAAGGAACCAAATCAGCAGGCAAAGCAATTCCAGAAGGCAGGCCAAGGTCAGTAACAGCCAGTCAAAGCAGTACAAAGTCAGCAGGCAGGACAGGTCCAGTAAACAGGCCTAGGTCACTGTAGTTAGGTAAACAGAGCTAAGCAAGTCCCCCCATCAACATGGGGACAAGGGGCTTTGGGGTAGGGGACAGAGCCCCCCCAGCCCCAAAGCACCCACCCAAATATTGAGGGCATGTAGCCTAGTCTGGTTCAGGAGGGGGGGCGCTCACTTGTCCTCTCCCTTTCCTGGCCCGCCAGGCTGCGTGCTCAGATAAGGTTCTGGTATGGATTTTGGCATAGGATTCCCCTTAAAATCCCAAATGGCTGGTATATACTGGGGGGGGACCCCACACCGTTTTTTTCTTTTTTTTTTCTTTTACTTTTTACTGTTTCACTTAAAGTGGAAACCCCACTTATAGTGATACAATAAAAATGAAAACATTAAATATAGAGCCTGGGGGGGTCCCCTTAGTCTGCCTGTAAAGTGGCACATCTGTAGCATGCATAGAACATGCTGCAACAAAAATGATGTTTCTAAAGAAAGAAAAACAAGTCAAATACATTTAAATTGACATGCAGTTGCAATTGCCAACAAAAACAAAAAAAAAACCTGGGGTCCCCCCAAAACCCATATCAGGCCCGTATGGGATGTTCCCAGTCTGCAGTGGTCAGGACCAACTAAAAACAGTCCAAGGAAGGAAAACCAGTGAACCAACAACAAGGTCATGGATGACCAAAGCTTATTGATGCATGTGGGGTGCAAAGCCTGACCTAGCACAAATGCCACCATACCCTCGTGGCACGGCACTAACACCCCCCACCACCCTATGTCCTCCTTACCCTGAATGCGGGCGGTTAGAGCAATGGTCAGAGCTGATGTGGCCATCTTCCAGCAAGGCAGGCTCAGAGAAAGCTGCTCCGGTGTCCTCTCCTGGAGAACCTTCCGCAGTGTCTCCTCTCTGCTTCTTCCAGTGCTAGGCATCCAATAGGATAGCCTGACATTTTGTCCAATCGGGAAATGGGTTTCAAAAGGAAACATCGATGGACCCGTTTATTCACACCAGTTTTGAGGTAGAAAAATGTTAAAATAATGTCAGGAAGCTACACAACAGGAAATGAGAATATAACAAAATACCTATACAACTACATTATACAGGAACGTTATACAAATAATCCACAAAGGGGGCGCACCAACATCCTGATATATGGATACAGATGATACAAAACAATGAAGGACTTTTTCAGGCATCAACAGAGAATCATCAGAATTCAATAACCACACTTTTGTGGTGGTATGGTCCTTTAAAATGGCCTGCACCTAATTCAAAAATCCCTGCCGTAGTTACTGAAACATGCAGCGGATTTAGGAAGCTCTTTTATAAACTGCTATCTCCTCACAGCCGACAGATCCCTAGCAGCCAGTGATCCTGACAGCATCACTTTACAATAAATGTGATAGATTAATGACAATGTGTATGGAAATCTTCTTGCATTGTATGGATATAATCATGATATGTTATTACATTATGTGCATGAAGTATGGCATTGACTTTCCCAGGGATTGTATACACACAAAGGAGAATGACTTATTAGGAATTCTATAGTGTCTAATACTGCCTGTAACTGCTATATCTGTCCTCTAGGTGGTGGTAAGTGCTTAAGAGGGACCCTTTCCTATCTTATGGGAGGATATACTGGATGTTTCAACATGACGGTTTGGGCATATCCTGTTGCTAGAGCTCATGTACTCTCCACCCACAATGACACCATTTCCAGTCCTGACACTCCACTATACAGTAGATAGGTGTGAAGTATCAGTTGACCTCCAGGGGTTGGACCATCTTACGGGAGACAAGGGGCCAATCTTCTTATGCCTCTAACTCCTTTGCACATGTAGGAATAGAAGGATAAGCTCCTAGTGATGTCTCATTTGAGTTGGTGATAGGTGGAAGCACTAGAGGAGTGTCATATCCTAGACGAGTGTCATATCCTAGAGGAGTACAAACTGGGGTAGGGAATTTCCCTTACTCTATAACATAAGATTTACCTTTTCTACTGGGGAATATTTTGGAAAAATAACAATAAGAGCTAATAGGCAAGGGGTTGTAAAAAAAAAACTTTAGGGAGCCGGCAATGCCCTGGGGAACATGTACCAATGCAAAAAAAAATTCAGCCAGGAGTAGTGATTGTGAGACATAATGTAGCCAAGAGCAGACTACAGTTATCTGGCACTGCAGACTTACTCTCCACCTTCTTAGATTGTCTCTGTATTCCCCTAGTGCTGGGCTCAGATTACATGCATCATACTCCTGAGCCAAGCAGAGAGCATTGTGGGAACTGTAGTCTCTTTAACAGGCATCCCTGAACTGCAGAACTATACATGAACTACACCTCCCAGCAGGCCATCTGCTCCAGGAAGAGAACTATGGGAGAGGCTGTAAAGGGGTCAGCAGACCAGGCCCAAGCTCTCTTGCTTCCTGGGTCTCATCAAGTAAACACCATCTTCGCTGCTGTGAGAGAGGACTGCGGCCTACAACGCAGCAACAAGGAGCTCCCAGCTCTGACCCAGGCAGGTCTAATACCGCTTGCCAGAAGAGGAGCACCACTGCAGCATTGCTGTCAATAGCAGGACCAGACGACTTATTATTCCAGCAGCCAGACCGTCATCTCAGCCCATTCTGCAGAAGGAAGAATTGACTTGAATCACTCTTCAGGAAGTTCCTACACTGTCTTCAGATTGGTGAGAGGGCACCTGCCCACAAATCCAACACCAGCCACTAGCATACTCCACAGGACACTGTATACAGACACCTTATACCTGGATTACCATAAGGATTACTACTGGTCAGTCTCAGCTGCTTTGCCTTGACTGCATATCACTTAGAATTCTTGTTTCTTTGAAATTCTAAGCAACCCCCAAGGGACAGTGCTACATAAAAAATGCCTAATTCTTTAAAAATAACATTCCTGGGGGTGTCCTAATCCTGCCTGTGAAGAGGTGCATCTCTGTGATGTTCAGAAATTGTTGCAGCAACACTGACATTTACTAAGGGAAAAAAAGTGTTTGAAATTGCCGGCAAATGACACAAACCCACAAAACCACAGGGATCTGTCTTCTGTTTTAATTTATAAAAGAAGTTGGCAATGAAATGTAATTTGCCCATAATGTAACCCCTTGGTAACTGAGGGTAAAGCAAATGTTAATGCCTGAACACAATTTTGCAACTTTGACATGTGTTAGTAAAACTGTATTTACCATCACAACTACTTAGTGTATCCAGGGGAATAATACCACAATTTTTCAAGACTATTTGGGCTTTCTTTTGTTGTTAAAAGGTAATAGATATCTCCTGATTGTTTTATTTTTATTATCAAAAGAATATTGGCCCAAAATAGCTGTATATTTCTTTTTATTACCATAACCTGGCACCAAAGAACAACCCAAAGTAAATTCTCCTGCTCCTGACGATCGCAATGATACCACATAAGTGTATGTTATTTGTTGTTTGTACCCGTAGTACGGCTCAGAAACAGTCGTGCTCATTTTGATTTTTTTATTCTACCTAAAACACACTGACACTGATTACATTTTTTTTTAAATCCTACCCAAAATATACAGACCCTGATCCCTGACCCAGACCTTTGACCCTGACCTTTGATCCTTGACCTTGACCTTAACACCAACCCTGACACTGACCTAGATCAATCCTTGATCTAGCTATGTGTTTTCTTTATTATTGAAAATGTTACTAAACCCACCACAGTACAATCAGTCTGTATATGAAGTAAAGCACGCTTGTTATACCCCTTAGTGTGGAACCTAAGGGGTTAATCCTCCACATTGTGTAAAAAGGCTGTTTGATCCTGTCTACTCTTTTTTAACTAGGTTTTTATTAAGTTTTAAAAGCAAAGAGTACAATGACAATATTGATAATGGAGCAGCCTCAATTAACAGTATAACATAAGTTAACAGTATAACATAACATCAATTCTTTTTCTTTTTTTTTTTTTTTTTGCCACTTCAGAAAATTCCTAGAGAGACTAATTCAGCTTTCTCGCTCATATATGTCTCTTCTCATCTCTTCATCACTGTGGCATATCTATTTTGTTTTCAACGGAAGGACACAACAGGGGTTTACAAGAAAATAATTATATAAAACCTAACCTCACCTGATGAGGCTCAGCCCTTAGTTCCCCTTCTCTAAAATTTTATCTTTATTTATAAATCTCTCTGTTTCACATATCTAAGTAAAAAAAAAAAAAAAAGAAACCATATACATATATATAACCTCCCCTCCCTCCCATCTCCCTCCCATCTCCCTCCCTTTTCCCTCCCCTCTCCCCCCCTAACCCTTGTGCAATGCCTATGATCTATTTGGTAGGTAGTTAAATCCTGATTTTTTTCTGCATAACTCCATGTTTTTTTAAACTCCTTCCAACATTTCCATTTGTCTACTTCTCTCTTTTCCTCTTTGTACAAAGAAAACTGCTCCATGGTGTGGGTCTCCTCCACGGCATTTATCCAGTCCCACATCTCCGGACTTTCTTTTCCCCACCAATTTTTGGGGATTAATCTTTTTGCTGCGTTTAATAGATGTGGAACCAGAGATGTTTTATATTGTTTCACACTCCCTTCTATGCCGTGGAAGAGAACCACCCACGGTTCCTCCTTCACCTCAATTTTTGTAATCTCCTTTATCGAGCTCAAGATTTTTTTCCAATATTTTTTAATTACCGGGCAATTCCACCATAAGTGAGCCATAGTACCCATCCCTCCACAGCCCCGCCAACACCCATGTTGGAATTAACTTATCCTATCTGGCGTTGCGTACCACCTTGCCATACATTTATAATTCATCTCGGCCGTTTTTATATCCGCCGCTGAACTATGGGCCAAAAATAACATTTTATTAATCGTGCTCGTGTCTTTTTGTGTTCCCAATTCCTTTTCCCATTTTTTGATGAATGTGGGTACCTCTGCTTCTTCTTCTTTCAATATTAATTTATATAGCTTAGATATTGTGTTTTTTGTTTTTTCCGAACAACATAATTTTTCTAACGCTGTCAAATTTTCTCCGGATCTTATCGGTTGAGGTAAATTTTTCACGAAGCGGTCTAATTGCATGTACCTCCATTCATCTATCACCCATGTGTCAGTGTTTTGTTTCAATTCAGTAATTGTGACAATTTTCCCTTTTTTAAGTATTTCTCTAAGCTGTACTTTATCTTTTTTTATCCAGTTCCCACCTATAACTCTTTTCCCTAGTGCAAAATACTCATTCTCCTTTAATTCTATCAGGGGAGAATTATAAAGCTTATCTAACTGTTTATATACTACATCCCATGTCTTTAAAACTATTTTTGTCAAACAGTGCGTTTCCTCATCTACCGTTCTGTGATTCGGAGGGTTCCAAATAATAGATCCTAAACGTGTTTTACTATAATATTTCTCTATATTCACCCATCTTTTTTCTTGGTTATCCCTAGCCCATTCTATTGCTCTTGATAAAATTATTGCTTTATAATATTTTAGGATATCCGGGACCGCAAGGCCCCCTTTGTCTTTATCTTGTTTTAGGGTCTTGAGAGATATTCTTGATCTTTTGTTTTTCCATATTATATTAGAGATTATTGACTTCAGTTTTCTAATATATTCCTGTGGGAGTTTAATAGGTAACATTTGAAATTTATACGTGATCTTAGGCAAGAGGACCATTTTTATGGCGTTAATACGCCCCATCCATGAAAGAGGTTTTGTCTGGATTTTTTTCCCTTCCCTCTTTATTTCATCCAAGAGATGGATATAGTTTTTTCTATATATCTTTTCCGGGGAGTTCGCGAGCATTATTCCCAGATATTTGATCTCTTTTTTCCAGCGGAATTGGAAATCTCTCTTCAGTTTTTCCTCCTCTATTTTACTCACGTTTATCTTTAGAATTTCCGATTTCCCCATATTAATCTTAAAATTTGTTATTTCGCCATATTGTTTTAATATTTTAACCAATCTTGGTAATGTATTTCCGGGGTTACTTATATAGAAGAGCACATCGTCCGCATAAGCGGCCAATTTGTGCTCCTCTTCTCCCACCTTAAATCCTTCAATGTCAGGGTTATTTCTAATTGTTGCAAGGAGGGGTTCTAGGGCCAACACGAAGAGAAGGGGAGACAGGGGGCATCCCTGTCTTGTCCCTCTCTTCATCTCGAAAGGTGACGACAGGGTTCCGTTGATCCTAATGGCCGCCTTAGGTTTTCTATAAAGTGCTTTGATCCGTCCTATCATCTTTGGGCCTATTCCTATTATTTCTAGGGTTCTAAACAGGAACTCCCAGTCCACCCTGTCAAACGCCTTTTCGGCATCACTTGACAAGAGCAGACCTGGAAGTCCCTCCTCCCTTCTCTTCTGGAGCAGCAATAGGGTTCTCACCCCATTGTCTCTTCCCTCCCTTCCTGCTATAAAGCCTACTTGGTCCGGATGAATCACCCCATTCATCAATTCTTTTATCCTCGTGGCCAGTACTTTTGAGTATATTTTTGTGTCTACGTTAATCAATGATATCGGTCTGTAACTAGCGCATAAAGTCGCGTCTTTGGCCTCTTTGGGGATCACGGTGATTGTAGCAAAAAGCGCCTCACTACTTAGTTCAAACTCACTTCCCACCCCGTTCATGTACTTACACATTTTCGGTACTAGTATGTCTTTAAATTTCTTGTAGTAATATGTGGTGAACCCATCCGGACCCGGACTTTTCCCCTGTGTACTATCTGCTATTGCTCTATATATCTCCTCCTCTGTTATTGGTTTCTCCAGGACCTCTCTAGAATTTTTTGTAAACTTGGTTAATTTGGCACGTTTTAAGAATACCTCTATCTTCCTGTTTTTATTTTCCTCACTTATCTGGTCTCCATTCATCTCCTCCGTATATAGTTCACTATAGTAGTTTTTAAATACTCTTTGGTTTCATAGACCATCTTCCCATGTTTATCCTGTATCTTTCCTATAAAGTTTAGGGCTTTTTTTTTCCTGAGCATTCTGGCTAGATGTTTTCCCGCCTTATTTCCCCACACATATCTTTCTTTAGCTATTTGGTTAAATTTTTCCTTTGTTTCTTGTTCCATCAACTTTTTTAGTTCATCCCGTTTATTTATCAGTGCAAGGTATGTTGTTTGGTGGTGTCCTCTGTGTTTTTTATGTTCTTGTTCTAAGTTAAAAATGTCTTTTATAACATTTCCCATCTTATTTTTCATTTCCTTCTTTCTCCTTGCTCCCTCTTTTATTATTATTCCCCTTATGTAGGCTTTATGTGCTTCCCATATCACCGATCCCGATGTATCTCCTGTTTCATTTGTTGCAAAATAATGTTTTAGCTCTCTCTCTATTTTTTTTGGAGATATCTTCGTTTTGCAGTAGATCTTCATTTATTCTCCATAGTGATTGCCTCCCTTGAGCCCTGTATATCTGCATCTCCATCTCAATAGGGGCATGGTCTAATATTGTGATTATTCCTATTTTTGAGCCTACTATCCTGTCTAAAAGTCTATGGTCTACTAAGATGTAATCAATCCTAGAGTACGTCCGGTGCACAGGGGAGTAGAACGTATAATCTCGTGTTTTACCATTCATGACCCTCCAAATGTCTACCAATTGATTTTTATGTAGTTCCTGTTTTATCTTCCTCATCTGTCCGTTATTCGTCCCCTGTGCCCCGGACGTACTATCGATCTCTGGTTCTAAGCACATATTGAGGTCACCCATTACTATAAGTTCCCCCTTCCTAAAATCCATTAATTTCTCCAATGTGTCCTTCAGAAACCTTATTGGGTTTTTGTTAGGGGCGTATATGTTGGCGAGGGTGCATTCTATTTCTCCAAGTACTCCTTTGATGAATAGAAATCTCCCTCCTGGGTCCTGCATCATACCTCCTAATTTAAACGGTACCCCTTTAGCCAATCCTATCGCCACTCCCCTTGCTCTTTTCGATATTGCATCTCCATAAAACCAATTCGGGAATTCTTTTGATCTTAATCTAATATTTGATTCATATGTTAAATGGGTCTCCTGCAGGGACACCACCCCTGCCCCATAGGTTTGTAGTTCCCTCAAAATTTTTTGCCTTTTCAAGTTTGAGTTTAACCCTTTTACATTATAGGATAGGAATTTAAATGTTGTCATTTTTCTGAATTTGCTATCTTTTGTACCTCTGGCCTACCTTGAACTACCCCTTTTTCTGTCGAGGCATATGCACAATGTACCCCCCCTACTCCCCATTCCCCTTCCTCCCACCACCTCCCCCTATCTATCCTCCCCCCCTCCCCTCCTGGCCCCAAGTGGGTCCCTAGTTTTTTCCATGCCCCGAACATCAGGGCGACCAACAGACCCGTTTGTCCCAAGATGTGGGGCCCAGTGTCCCCTCTCACCCCTTCCCCCCCTTCCCCTTCCTCCCTCCATCCCCACCCATCCACCCTCCCCCTCCTCTCCCCACCTGGCCCTGTATGGGCCCCTAGTTTGTCCGGCGCCCTGAAAATCAAGGCGTCTGACAAACCCATTTGTCCCAAGGTGTGGGTCCCAGTGTAGCCTCTCACCCCTTCCTTAGATTGAAAATTTGAAGGGGTGTTAATCAGCCATCCTCTATTTCACGTGATCTGTGCACCCTATTTTTTAATATTACTCCTCCCCTCTCCCCTAAACATGGAAAGCTTCTCCCTTTTTTTTTTTTCTTCTTCCTCTCTCCCCCCTTTTTCCCCTCCCCCTCCCCCCTAGTCCCCCCCATCCAGCCCGGTATATCTGGTATCTGTAAGTCCAGTTTTCTACAGAACTCTTCTAGACCTTCGGGGAAGCGCAATTTCACTGATCTCCCCTCTTTATATCCTATCAGGCAGGCTGGGAACCCCCAGCTGTATCTAATGTTTTGTTGTCTCATTTTTTCTAAGAGGGGTTTGAGGTGTCTTCTTCTTGTCAGGGTTTCTTGGGATAGATCGGCATACACCTGTAACTCCGCTCCTTCATATGTCGAGGGTGGTTTTCCTCTTAATTTTCTCCAAATCTCCATTTTATCCTCATAGAATCTAAATCTAATAATAATGTCCCGTGGTCTCTCTTCTGGGTTTCGCCGGTATCCAACCCGATGTATCCTTTCTATTCTTAGGGGTTCTTCATTCTTTTTGTCTATAAGGGGGCCTAGCACTATTGTGCGCATTTTCCTCAGATCTTCTCCCTCTTTTTCTGGGACTGATCGTAACCTTATATTCTGTCTTCTATTTCTATTTTCCTGGTCTTCCAGCTTATAGAGAATTTCCCTCTGGGTTTGTTGTGCTATTTTCATTTGCTGTTTAAGGGTTTCCAGTTCTTTCTTTTGATTTTCTACTGTTTTTTCTGTTTCTTCTACCCTATCCAGGAGGCTTCCCAGATCTTCTGTCATCATATTGATGTCTGTTTTAATCGACTTTTCTAGTCTCAGTAACATCTCATTCATCTCTCCTTTTGTGGGGGGGAGAGACTCGGATGGTCTCCCCTCTATCCTACTGCTTTCCAACTCCCCTTCTGATATGAAATCTTCCCTGGAGTGTTCTGGGGTCTCACCCGCCTTCTTATCTGTCCCTTTTTTATTTTCCACCTTCGCTTTCCCCTGCTTCTCCGCTTCCGTATTTCTTGGGCTAGCTCCTTGTGTCATGTAATGCTTCAATGTACTGACCCCTGGTTTGTCTTTTGGAGATTTAGGGGCGCCTCCTCTTGTCGTTTTATTTGTGCTTTTACTCATCTTTACCCTTCTTATCCCTCTTATCCGTTTACCCAGCCTTAATTCCCTGCTCTCCCTTAATTAGGGGGGAGCAGTATGCCTTACTGGAGCAGGGGGTACCGAAAGAGGTTTATGGGGATGGGTAGTGGAGGTGCAAGGTAAGAGAGCTCTTCCAGGGTTTACCCCTATCTAGGGATATCACATATGTCAATCCTGTTGTGTTTTATAGTGATTTAGATGTTTTCCCAGCTGGTTATGTTTATTTATTTATTTATTTTTAGGTGTTATACTTCTGGTGGTTTGTTGGTTCTTCCTGATCGTAGTTCTCCCTCTCTCTTTTGCCCCTCCCCCACCACAGCTCTGATACAGACTTTAACCATTTATCTCTTAAGCCAGTATATATTCCTTCATCATCCACAACTCAACTGCTTCATGCTGACAACACTAATGATGCTGATGGTCACATATATTCCTTTATGCTTCCCTGGCGTTTTTAAATGCAGTCCCTTGATGTTTTATCACATTACCAACTTTCTCAGTGATGTTCAGTTAAGTTATTTTCACTCAGAGTTTAAACTTCAGTATCTCCAAAATACACTTGACTTCTGTCCTTCAAGACTTTCACTTCACATGCTGTTAATCAATTCTCTCTCATCCATCCACCTCTTACCCTCTCCACTCTCCAATCTTACAGGTTCTGTGTCTCAAAAAAAAAACTTCCTTTGATTCCTCCGGTGCTAATGGCTGAGGATTACTGCAGACAATAAATCCTCTAGCCAGCTGTTCGGGAGACAGGGGCGACGAGGGGGAGGAGGGGGGGACGGGATGCCGAGGCTCACAGCTATTTCACAGACAACCAGCCGCTCGTAAGACAGGGGAGACGAGGGGGAGGAGGAGGGGCGGGATGCCGGGGCTTACAAGCTGTTTCACAGATCACTTTCGGTTTACACTTATCTTATTGCTCCGGCCGTTCCTCGGTGTCCTAGGATGTTTCTCCAACGGTATCTTTTTTCATGTAGCTGTCATCTTCCCTGCTGACAAGCAGAGGTTCTCCTCCCGTTGTGATATGTACACCGGCGGCTTCACAGAGCGTTCCTCGAGGCGGCTTCCTGCTGCCACACTGGGACCCCTCCCTCCGTGACGGACGCTACGTTCTCACGTCCTCACCTCCCATTGCCCTCCACCGCTACTGAACATAACATCAATTAATAGTATAACATAAGAAAAACGTTACGATAGAAGGAAAGTAACATAAAATTATTAGTATAATAGAGCAGAGTTGATCGGGGCTACGGCGATCAGGCCCTTGTCGGAATAAAAAGTTGTTTGGAGTCTGAGTTAGGGTCTGACGGGGGCTCAGTGAGTCAGGAGTTGTGAAAGTAAGAGGAGAAAGGAGGTTCAGCAGAGAGGCAGGTGAGAGTATACAACCAACACTAAGTGGTGAGGACCTAGAAGATGACTCCCTCAGGGGGAAGGAGATGTATAATCGGTCGAAAGGGATGGTGTCCATGGTGTTTGTAGTGATCATAAGTTACTGTATTTAAAGGGGTCAAAGAGCCAGTAGGATCCGCCCTGTTTTTAACTGTCCCCAATCCATCTGCTGATATTACAGAGCCCTAGGAGGCACTCTGCACATGCTCACTTTGGTGTGTATTGCTAGAGAAGTTTTTTTGGTTTTGTTTGGGAGGGTGCATATGATCAGCACAGGGCCAATCAGCACTGTCCAGACAGAGGGTCAGGGCTCCTGCAGCCCCAAAGGACAGTCAGAGGAGAATGAAAATGACTCCTACAAGCTTTAACCAGTGCTCAGCTGGACACTGACAGAAGTCACAAAACTGCTATATACTTCTGATGAGAAAAGGTATTTAGCAGTTTATATTTATTAAAATAATTGCATTTCCATGTTCTGTATACTGTGGGAGACCAGATATAGTGACTGCAGGCTCCGGGTTTTAGTAATATTATATTTGTTTTTTATTTTTTTACACACTTTTCTTTGTTGAAATTTTCTCCCCTGTAAGGAGAGAAAGACGCAATGAGGGAGATTTACTGTAACTGCAGAGAAGAGAATATGCCAAGTAATTCTGCGCTGCCCAGGAAAACAAAACAAATAAGCAGCTAACACGGCCAATAGGATATATGTATATGGAAAGAAAACAAAATAAGTGTAGCGCTAAAACAATCTTAAATGTCCAACATAGAGACAATGTAGTCCAAGAGATGGTGAAAACATCTAAGTGAAACTTAGAAGAAAGTCCTCCATGTTTATAAGACTCATAATAACTGATAGTCCATAGAAATTACGTGACTTCATGTTCCTCACCTTATAAACATGGAGGACTTTCTTCTAAGTTTCATTTAGATGTTTTCACCATCTTTTGGACTACATTGTCTCTATGTTGGACATTTAAGATTGTTTTAGCGCTACAGATTTACTGTAACTTGTGCACACAGAATCTTTTGCAGCTATGCATAGTAACCAATCAGCTTCCAGGTTTAAGCTTAGGTTCACATTGGAGCAATTTGTCATGCGATTTGATCTCTCAAATCACATGACAAGTTGCAGCCTATTGGAGGCAATGTCACGGTTCCAATCGGTGCAACACCAACTTTGTGGCGCCCCACCTATTTGCAAAAGTAGTTACTGCACTACTTTTGCAGATTTCAGGTGCGACTTCAATAGACATCTGGGCATGAAGCCACACAGATGTCTATCAAGTAGCACCTGAAATCGCGCTGACCTTGCTACTTTGAAATTGCGCAACTTCAATTTCAAAGTAGCATCAATGTGAACCAGGCGTTATTGTCAAAGCTTAATTGAACAAGCTGAAGTTAAAAGATGACTAGTTACAATGAACAGCTGCAAAATATTCTGTATGCACCAGTTATATTAAGTCTCCCATCTTTCTCTACATTCAGGGGAGAAAAAAGACACATGGACAGGCAGCATAGTGACCGATCACTGTGATAGCCAATCAGAGGCTATCACAATGATCTAGTCACCGGGAAACGGAAGTCCCAGTTCCTGACCAGGTCTCTCGGTGAGTACACAAACACAGGTACACATACTGTATATGCAGCCTCACGGATAAAGACTCATTTTCGTGAGGCCGCATATATGTGTACAGCGGGTGCCAAGGGGTTAAACTGTATTATATTTTTCTTTGTAAATGTAGCACATCCTACAGCAATAATGAAAAAAGGTTTTATTCATTGAGTCTGGTACAGAAAAAAACAAACAAATGCATCCCCCTTAAATTGAGCATGTAGCCTGGTTTAATTGGAAAGAGGTGAGTCCTCCTCCTGAACTAAACCATATCAGGACACCCCCTGGCAAAGCATCTTGTCCCCACAATCCTGGCCCAGTGGTTGTGGGGGTTTGTAAGCAGAGGTTCTTATCAGAATCTGGAAGCCCCTTTTTAATAAAAAGAAACCACCAGACGCTGCCCCCTCAATGTTAACGAGTATTTGGAGCATAGTACTTCTAGTGATTTACAAAAAAGAAAGATGTAACCTAGAAATATAGAAACCAAAATATTTAACAAGTCATTTTAAAAAATATAAAAATCCCCCAAAAATGTCCCTTGCTGTAAATCCATTATCAGTCAAGATACCAGCAGATTTATCGAAAAGAAAACCAGATGGACCGGGCACAGAACATGGATCCTGCCACTACTCCTCACCCAATGACAGCTCCCTGAGATCTCATCAGATATATAAGGGGATGAGCAAGGAGAGGGGTTTCATCATTCAACAAATATGGTCATGTAAGGCAATGTTCATTGATGCCAACATTTCCTAGGGATGTGTCAGGTGTCGGCGCCCTCTGTTTTCTTGGGAACCATTGAAAGTGGGAAGCTATCAGATATAGAGGTGGTGCAAATACAAATTCTATATATTATGCTTGGCTCCAGTCACACAGGAGTCTGAAAGTTCAGCCCAAACCTAAAATCCAGCTCATCCCTAGTGATAGCAAATGATGAGCATAAGGAAAGCCTACGGGTCATATTTATAAAGATGTTCACAAACATTCACTGTTGGTTATTCAATCATTTTCATTTAAAACACATTTAGCTGCAGTGAATATTCACCTCCAATGAATATTTGTTGCATGTCGGATTCACTGCTTTATACATAAATCCCTACGTTTTCCCCAGGCTGGCTTATTGCTATGCTGTGAATAGTCCTTACTGTGATCTGCCCTGATAAGTAGAAGATCACACACACAAGATATTGCATTACAGCACACCTCCTTCCCTCTCTCCTGGCAATGATAGAACCATCTAGATTTTATAACTACATACATGACATTATTATTTATCAGAAATCCCAGCATGGCCTGAAGACAAGGGGAAGAGAGACGCCGCTCTAGGAAGGGTGTCTGGAAATGTAGCTCTCCTCAGAACAGGAACAGCAGGTGCTGGCTAAGCATAGGCCATTGGATGAAGGGAAGATTCTGGACAGCCGCACTCAAAATCAAATGCCTTTATAAAAAAAGGAGCTAATAATCCAAAAAGTACAAGCCACAGCAAACAACGGATCACAGGACTGATGCGTTTCACACTTTCATAAAATGCTTATTCAGGGGGGCATGGCTAGCCGGCGCTGAAGATGGACGCTTGAATACACAGCTCCTCAGCAAAGGAGAACACCAGAACGAATAGGACCCGACAGACACCACGGGAACCAGCCCAAAATCGCCACACAGCTTCCCCAGGTGCCGACCGACAATGTCCCGCAAGCGGATGGGCGAGCACGGCATCAGAAAGCTCACCACCTTCATGTTCCCTCAGGACAAGGTCAGTGTGATCCAAGATGGCGCCGGCGGCCTGACGGAGCCAAGGGAGGCTTACACAGACCTACCAGACGCCATCCACACATCCACACAGAAATGGGCACTGCTCCACTGCCCTTATCCCCCACATAGGACCCATGCTCTGACCCTCTTACCTCCAGCCCAGCCAAAGCTAGGATGCGGATGGATGCACCACACCTGCAGCCTCCTCCTGCTAGGATGATAGCTCAAGCCCAGGCCTTCACTCCATTCTTATCCAATCAGGCCCTGCATAATTCTATGGCATCTTTCCCCATATCTGGTCTCCCAGTTATTGACACCACTCTCAAAGAGATGCTCATGTCCCTGCAAACATCTCTGATGAGGGATCTGACATCCCTGTTCACAAAAATCTCCACAGACATGCACTCTATAGAATCTCTACCATAGAGCAGGGCATGACAGACTGCTTAACTACAGTTAATGACATAATTGATGCAGTGGATGAAATTAAAGGAGAACAAGATTGGGTCCGGGCCAAGCTGGCCAATTTGGAAGACCGCTCGCGACGTAATAACGTCAAGCTGAGAGGGGTCCCTGAAACGGTTCCCCCGGGAGATCTTCCGAAATACGCCAAGGATCTCATACATACTATCATACCCGATGTGGCTCCCAGAGATATTATCATTGACAGAATCCATAGGATTGCAAAACCCTCACACCTAGCACCATCAGTTCTAAGAGATGTTCTCATGAGAATTCATTTTTTTTACATCAAAGAAAAGATGATGTACACGCTACAACAGAGGAGAAAGCTGAACCCCATAATCAAAGGCCTATTTAACCATAAAATTCAGTACAAATGGCGCTATCCCGCGACTTTGCTCATCGCAAAAAATGGCACCACCCATGTTGTCAGCGACCTCATGAAAGGAATGCGTCTGCTCCATGATTGGGGTATCATTCTTGAACCTCCAGTAGAAGGAATATCACCTCTGCCGCAACGCACATCTCCTCACAGGCGTGCCAACCAGGGCTCAAGAGTGCACCAACCCCAAAATAACACCTAAACCTGTTGGGTCACAACCACCACCACACTTCTCCCTTGCTACCTTATGTGAATCTTTTTTTCAGTTCCATTACCTACAAACTGGTTCCCTCCTCTTGCGGCATAGCTATACGTAGCTTTTTGTTACCCACGCCGCCACAATCTTTTTACCACACATATATAGCATACCAGAAGATCTGTTACAGTTTATATTTTCCTTTTTGGATTGTTGTTTTGAGGTTTTACTCTCAAGTTTCTATCATCTGGCCTGCTGACTTGTTGCTTTCATCTTTTGCATCTTCCACGGCCTCAACTCCAGGACTTCTACTCCACGACGACGCGCAACAGGATCTCTCTCTCCCCAGCAGCGGAGACACCTATGCTTCACACCGTTGATTCAACTAACTGTAAGTGCTATTAATTTCTTTGCATCTCCGACACTCTTAACAGGAAACCATGCCATGCAACGTCTTGTCCCTTAATGCCAAGGGACCAAACCATCCAGCAAAGCGCCACTCTCTATGGCACACGGCAGTTAAACTGAACAGCGATATCCTATGTGTCCAAGAAACACATTTGCTTCCCACAGCTACAGCTCTTTGTTTCAATAGCAAATATCCCCAAATCTTCCACTCCACCTATAACTCCAAGAAACGAGGAGTCCTCATTGCCATAAAAAATGGTCTAGACTTCCATCTGATACAGGAAATCCCTGACCCCAATGGTCGTTATCTCATTTTAATATTCACCCTCAACAAGATTACCTGCACCTTGATGAATATATATGCCCCCAATACCCGCCAGATGTGTTTCCTTAGAAGAGCTTTCCTCAAGGCACGAGAGGCACGGCAAGGTCACTTGATCATTTGTGGAGACTTCAACATGGTCGCAGACATCCACATGGACTCTACTTTAGCAGCGAAAAGAAGAGAGTCACCTCTGGGGAAACTCCTCACATCACATGACGTTTTTGACGTGTGGGGGTGCCACCATGGGTCTGAAAAAGACTATACTTACTTTTCTCCACACCACAAATCCTACTCCAGGATTGATATGTTCCTCACAGATAAATGGCTACTACAAAACATTGGTGCATCTGTAATCCACACCGTGACGTGGTCGGACCATGCTCCAATCAACGACACTGCACCACAGCGGAATACATTTCCCTGGCGTGCGAACAATTACATTCTGCAACACCCAACCTACTCCCAAGATATTAAAAAACAATTGCAAAAATACTTTGATTTAAACAAAGGTTTGGTGGGGGACCCCGTCACGGTGTGGAACGCACACAAAGCAGTTCTCAGAGGTACGATTATAAAATTAAGTGCAATATGCAAGAGAAAGAGGACACAGCAAATAGACACCCTTACATCCCAAATTGCAGCTCTTGAATCCCAACACAAGACCAACCCAAACCCGACACTTCTAGCCCAACTATTGACCCTCAGACAGGACCTACGTTCCCTACTTCTATATTCCTACGAACAAATCCAATGCAAAATCAAAGCCAACAATTACTCCACATCCAACAAAGCGGGCAAGAGATTGGCACAGCACCTCAAAAGACATAGAATCAAGTCCAGAATACCCCACCTATTCCAGCCCCGCTCTAATGCCAAACTGACTAACCCCCAAGATATAGCGAATGCATTTAGCGAATATTATAGTAACTTGTACAACATGACCCTGATACCTACCAACCATCCTCTGATGACATTACTGACTTTCTCCACCAAATTAAACTCCCGACCCTGACAGACCCCCAATTGGCCTTTCTAAGCAAACCATTCTCTGAACAGGAAATCCTAAACACGATTTCATCTATGCCCTTGAACAAAGCTCCCGGACCTGATGGGTTCACGGGAGAATACTACAAGCAATTTTCCAGCCACCTAATTCCCCATCTGACAGAATACTTATATATTGCTGCCTCCTCTTCCAAGCTCGCAAATGAATCTCTGAATGCTATTATTATTACCATCCCGAAACCGGGAAAAGATCCAACCTCCCCTCCAAATTTTCGTCCAATATCTCTGTTGAATCTTGACGTTAAAATATATGCCAAAACAATTGCCAGACGCCTGATGACGGTCATGCCGGATCTCATCCACAAAGACCAATTGGGGTTCATTAGAGATAGACAAGCTCCCGACGCCACAAGATGGATGATAAACCTAATACATCATATTGAGTCTAGTGGAACACCTTCTCTGCTCCTATCCTTGGACGCAGAGAAGGCGTTCGATAGGGTCCACTGGTCCTACCTACGAGAAGTCTTAACCAAGTTTGGGTTCAGAGATTTCATATATTACGCTATAATGGCATTATATACTACCCCATCAGCACAGGTTTACTCTGTGGACATGATATCACAACCTTTTCACATAACGAATGGCACTCGCCAGGGCTGCCCGCTATCCCCACTGATTTTCAATATGTTGATAGAACCTTTAGCAGAACACGTTTGTTCGAACTCCCTCATTACTGGTCTAACGATAGGCAAAACCCAACACAAGATTAGTCTTTTTGCAGACGACATCATACTAATACTCACCAACCCTAATTCCTCCCTCCCTGCAGCCCAAAAACTGCTAGAGTGGTTTGGACGAATCTTGTACTACAAACTGAATGTAACTAAATCACACATTCTAGACAATAAAATAGACGCCACCACCAGACACCTTTTACAGGCACAATTCCCCTTTGCCTGGGCAGATAACAGTATATCCTACTTGGGAATTAATTTAACCAGATCAACCAAACAACTCTTTACAGCAAATTTCAAACCTCTCCTAGCCAAATTAAAAAGTGAAACACTAAACCTAACCAAACACAACCTCTCATGGTCCGGTAGACTTGCAGCGTTCAAAATGATCCACTTACCACAAATGCTTTATATGTTCAGAACTCTCCCCATCCCCATTCCTAAACAATATTTCAAATCTCTACAAACAATGTTTAACAAAGCTATTTGGAACGGAACTAAGCCCAGATATGCACACGCTGTACTCAGACACCACAGAACGGCGGGGGGCTCGGGCACAATTGAATTTGAAGATTATCACTCAGTGGCAATCTTGGCTTAAATGGATGAGTGGTTCCAGTCCAGCCCTAGCAAGCTCTGGAGCTCCATCGAGAACTCGAACTTGCTCCGTCCAAATCTAAAATTTTGGGCGATGAGCACACCCTGGGGCCAAAAAATATTGTCGGCTTTACCGTCTTTACCGGCTTTATCGCCTGCTCATTGTGAAGCTGTAGGAACTTAAACCAAGTGGAACTTTTCTAAGTGGTGAGTTAAAAACCAGAGGGAGAGTGAACAAGTCTTACTTGTTGTTTGCTGGGAAGCATTTTTGGGGCTTTTCCTTTTAGCTTTGCAATCACCTTTTTTCTGTCACTTTTTAAATAGCTTTTTTTTTTTTTTCTTCTTTGGTTCCTTCAGGCTATTAATTAGGGGGAGGGGGTAATTGCAAAAAGGTGCCTGCAGTCTATATAACTGTGTGTAGGACTCATCCTGAGCCTGCTCATTGTGAAGCTGTAGGAACTTAAACCAAGTGGAACTTTTCTAAGTGGTGAGTTAAAAGCCAGAGTTTAAAACAGGAGATTATAACAGGGGTCATAGTACCTGTGTAGTGTGAGTATCTGAGTGTTGTCTGAGTAGTGTGTGTGGATCGTTAGTACTTGTGTATTGTGTACTGTATACTTGAGTATTGCGAGTGCACGTAGGTCTGCGAGTGCACGTAGGTCTGTGAGTACCTGTGTATTGCCTTGTTGTGTACCTGTGTATTGTCTTGAGTATTAGTGCCAGGAAGCTAGCTGTTAGGTAATTTGGACAGGGTAAAATCCCCAATCCTCACTAAATTTAATAGGTACGATGCCCGGCGGGTGTGGAGAGGCGACTCTTTGTACATCTTGCCGCATGTATGCGTTCCTTGATCATCCGATCGAGGGCGAATACTGCTGTGCAAAATGTAAGCACATTGTTTCCCTGGAAGCCCAGGTTCTGAATCTGGGGAAGCAACTGTCAGCACTGAGAAGTCCCTCCATACTAAAGGTGAGCCAGGAACGTACTCGGCAGGTGCTGGCAGGGGCCAGCACAGAGGCGGGTGGAGACAAAGAGGTGCAGGCACTAGCAAAGAGTAGATGGGTGACAGTCAGGAGGGGTAGAGGGGGAAGTGCCAGGGAGGCCGATCCAGGACTGGAGCATCCCAATAAGTACGCTACTTTGAGTGACATTGGTGAAACCAGTCAGGGGCCAGCACTGCTGGAGATGAGGGACTCTCCTAGCTGCCGGGGGAAGAACTCCTCCAGTGAGAGTGGGGGGGCAGCAAAGGGAAAGGAAAGACAGATTCTGGTGGTAGGGGACTCAATTCTTAGAAGGACAGAGAGGGCAATCTGTAACCAAGACCTGAAGCGCCGAACAGTATGTTGTCTACCGGGCGCTTGGGTTCGGCACATCACGGATCTTCTGGACAGATTACTGGGAGGGGCTGGGGAAGACCCGGCTGTCATGGTGCATGTTGGCACCAATGACAAAGTCAGAGGCAGATGGAGTGTCCTAAAGAACGATTTTAGGGACTTAGGAGCTAAATTGAGGAAAAGGACCTCCAAGATAGTATTCTCAGGAATATTACCGGTACATCGAGCCACACCAGAAAGGAAGAGGGAGATTAGGGAAGTAAACAAGTGGCTGAAGAGCTGGTGTAGTAAGGAGGGGTTTGGGTTCCTGGAGGACTGGGCCGACTTCTCAGTCGGTAACCGGTACTATAGAAGGGACAGACTGCACCTAAATGAGGAGGGTGCAGATCTGCTGGGAATGAAGATGGCCAAAAAGTTAGAGGGGTTTTTAAACTAGGCGATGGGGGGGAGGGTCCAGAGGCAGAGATAGCCAGCGCGGAAGATATTCCAGAGGGTAGTATTGGGGGCATTAGTGGCAGGTTAACCAAAGCACAAAAACACAAGGTGAGTATAGTAGCAAGTCCTAATTGCAATCTCGAAACACCCAATACGAGGACAATATGCGACCGGTCTAAACTATGTGGCATGTTCACCAATGCCAGGAGCATGGCAGACAAGATGGGTGAACTAGAGATACGGTTGTACAAGGAGGATTTGGATTTTGTGGGAATTTCAGAGACCTGGTTCAACAGCTCTCATGATTGGCTGGCAAACATTCAAGGGTATACCCTTTACCGCAAGGATAGGGAGGGTAAAAAAGGGGGAGGGGTATGCCTATATATCAAGAATAATGTACAAGTGAATGTGAGAGATGACATCACTAAGGGAGCTAGGGAGGAGGGGGAATCCTTATGGGTAGAGCTCCAAAGGGATGAAGCTAAGGGGAAAATAATACTGGGAGTATGCTATAGGCCCCCTAACCTGAGGGAGGAAGTGGAGACGGATCTCCTATCACAAATTGGATTAGCAGCAAGGATGGGAAGTGTTATCATAATGGGGGATTTTAATTATTCAGACATAGACTGGGTGGAGGGAACCGCGCATTCATTTAAGGCTCGCAAATTCCTTAATGTCTTGCAGGACAATTTTATGGGTCAGATGGTAGACGCACCAACTAGAAATAAAACATTACTGGATCTACTGATTACCAACAATACAGACCTGATCACAGATGTGGAAATACGGGACAATTTAGGTAACAGTGATCACAGGTCAATTAGTTTCAGTATAAATCACACAAATAGGAAACATAAAGGGAACACAAAGACACTGAATTTCAAAAGAGCCAACTTCCCTAAACTACAAACCTTGCTAAAAGGCATAAACTGGGATAAAATATTAGGAACAAAGAATACGGAGGAGAGATGGGTTTGCTTTAAGAGCATATTAAATAAGGGCATTAGCCAATGTATCCCATTGGGTAATAAATTTAAAAGAGCGAACAAAAGTCCTGGATGGCTTAACTCCAATGTAAAAATGCATATAAAAGCAAAGCAGAAGGCCTTCAAAAAATACAAGGTTGAGGGATCATCCTCAGCATTCAGACTTTATAAAGAATGCAACAGAAAATGTAAGGGTGCAATTAGGACAGCTAAGATAGAACATGAAAGACACATAGCGGAGTAGAGCAAAAAAAAAAATCCCAAGAAATTCTTTAAGTATGTAAACAGTAAAAAAGGGAGGACAGACCATATTGGCCCCATAAAGAATGAGGAAGGACATCTGGTTACAAAGGATGGGGAGATGGCAAAGGTATTGAATTTATTCTTCTCCTCAGTCTTCACAAGTGAATCAGGGGGCTTCAGTAACCAAAACTGCAGTGTTTATCCTCATGACACAACACAGGAAGCACCTACATGGTTAACAGAGGACGGAATTAATTATTAGACTTGAGAAACTTAACATTAATAAATCACCGGGTCCAGATGGCTTGCATCCAAGGGTACTTAGGGAACTCAGTCAAGTGATTGCCAGACCGTTGTTCCTAATTTTTACAGATAGTCTACTGACTGGAATGGTACCAGCTGATTGGAGAAAAGCCAATGTAGCACCAATATTTAAAAAGGGCCCAAAATACATCCCTGGGAATTACAGACCAGTTAGCCTAACATCAATAGTATGTAAACTCTTGGAGGGGATGATAAGGGACTATATACAAGATTTTAGTAATAAGAATGGTATCATTAGCAGTAATCAGCATGGATTCATGAAGAATCGCTCTTGCCAAACCAATCTATTAACCTTCTATGAGGAGGTGAGTTGCCATCTAGATAAAGGAAGGCCCGTAGACGTGGTGTATCTGGATTTTGCAAAAGCATTTGACACAGTTCCCCATAAACGTTTACTGTACAAGATAAGGTCCATTGGCATGGACCATAGGGTGAGTACATGGATTGAAAACTGGCTACAAGGGCGAGTTCAGAGGGTGGTGATAAATGGGGAGTACTCGGAATGGTCAGGGGTGGGTAGTGGGGTTCCCCAGGGATCTGTGCTGGGACCAATCCTATTTAATTTGTTTATAAACGACCTGGAGGATGGGATAAACAGTTCAATCTCTGTATTTGCAGACGATACTAACCTAAGCAAGGCAATAATTTCTCCGCAGGACGTGGAAACCTTGCAAAAAGACCTGAACAAATTAATGGGGTGGGCGACTACATGGCAAATGAGGTTCAATGTAGAAAAATGTAAAATAATGCATTTGGGTGGCAAAAATATGAATGCAATCTATACACTGGGGGGAGAACCTCTGGGGGAATCTAGGATGGAAAAGGACCTGGGGGTCCTAGTAGATGATCGGCTCAGCAATGGCAGGCAATGCCAAGCTGCTGCTAACAAAGCAAACAGAATATTGGCATGCATTAAAAGGGGGATCAACTCCAGAGATAAAACGATAATTCTCCCGCTCTACAAGACTCTGGTCCGGCCGCACCTGGAGTATGCGGTCCAGTTCTGGGCACCAGTCCTCAGGAAGGATGTATTGGAAATGAAGCGAGTACAAAGAAGGGCAACAAAGCTAATAAAGGGTCTGGAGGATCTTAGTTATGAGGAAAGGTTGCAAGCACTGAACTTATTCTCTCTGGAGAAGAGACGCTTGAGAGGGGATATGATTTCAATTTACAAATACCGGACTGGTGACCCCACAATAGGGTTAAACCTTTTTCGCAGAAGAGAGTTTAACAAGACTCGTGGCCACTCATTAAAATTAGAAGAAAAGAGGTTTAACCTTAAACTACGTAGAGGGTTCTTTACTGTAAGAGTGGCAAGGATGTGGAATTCCCTTCCACAGACGGTGGTCTCAGCGGGGAGCATTGATAGCTTCAAGAAACTATTAGATAAGCACCTGAATGACCGCAACATACAGGGATATACAATGTAATACTGACACATAATCACACACATAGGTTGGACTTGATGGACTTGTGTCTTTTTTCAACCTCACCTACTATGTAACTATGTAACCTCCTACGATGTTAGCAACAATCACAGCATGGAAAAGATTACTACACAACGGTCACGATGTTCCTGACACCCCTTCCATTCCTATCCCGATAGAATCTCTCCACCATCTTTCACCCGATTTACACTTAGCCCAGCGGTCCATAAAGGGCATCCATAACATTCAGGATATCCTTCAAAAAGACAGTCCGCCTTCAACGCGAATTTGACCTGCCTCCATCAGACCTCTTCACTTACATACGCGTTACCCACTGCCTTAAAGTCATCCAATTTCCTCTCTACACATTGCATACCGGAGCATGGGATTATATCACGAACTCCTCCCCCAAAATAAAAGGCATACCTTTATTCTACAAAATCCTACACCACAAACTACAATTTACTAAATCCCCCCCCACATACACTGGGAAAGTGACCCAGGACAATCATACATGAAACACCAATGGCAAAGAGCACTTAGGTCTACCTATGCGGTCACAAAATGTTCATCACTTTGGGAGACAACTCAAAAACTGTCCCTTTGATGGTATCTAACCCCCTCAAAGCTAGCTAAGTTCAGCTCCTCCACGAGCGACCAATGTTGGCGATGCAACTCGGCCAAAGGAGACATACTCCACATATTTTGGTCCTGCCCTCAATTACAGAAATACTGGCATAAAATATTTCTCATACTGACAGACATTGCAAACCAAACCATACTACCTTCCCCTGACCTGGCACTACTAAACCTCAATATTGAATCTGTCCTACCGCAATACAGACATGTCCTGACTCACGTCTTACTCGCAGCGAGACTGTGCATAGCAAGGTTGTGGAAAACTGACAAACCCCCAACCGTAGAACACACTCTTGACACGGTGAACCTCCATTGTAATTTCGAAATAGTGATGGCCTCCAGTGTAGGCCGCTTAAATAAAGAATGGACAAAATGGAGGCTGTGGGAGTCCTGGGCTGGGGCCGAGACATTTCTCTAAAGCTATGGTAACCTGATATTCTATCTTGACATACAACAATCAGCTAGAGTTACATTAGTTGTTAGCAACCACATTTACTACTGGTTTATGCTATCTAATTTGCTTATACTCGATTCTGTCCATAAGAGCAGCCCCCCCTCGGGTGACAAATAGCTCCCAATGGGGTCCCCGAGGGCGGCGCTCTCTGGAATTGCACAACCTTAGGTATTCCCTAATTCGAATATGACAGATCCAAATTTCTGTTATGTTTTATTGATGATTAACCGTTGATTACTCAATGTATACAATTCTGTTACAATCGACTTACAATGTACACACTACAATTTTGTGAAACTTGAAATTCTCAATAAAAACTATTGAAATAAAGAAATATTAGCTCACTATATGTATTTCGTTTTGTATGACACCACTGGAATGTTCACTTTAAATTTGCTTTTTATTAAATGTTTTGTATTTTTCATATTTCAATAAATATTTTTTCATATTAAAAAAAAATGCTCATTCATAGCTAAAGAACCACAAACATTAACTGCAATATATACACACTGATATCTATTAAACATGTGACCCAAACCTGTGAATAAGTTACTCTAATTAGAGATGATAGGTGAAGTGGGTTGATTAATGTATAGCTAACATGTGTGGTTAAATGTGAGAGCACCACTAAGTATTCTAAAAGATTAAAACAAAAAACCAAAAATGCGTAACAGTGGATGTGCATAAAAATATATATGAATAGTTTGGAAGATGCTATCTGCAAAGACCCCAAAACATTTAATGAAACATCCATTGATATAATCAAAAAATGAAAAATACTTAATGTTGGATATTAAACTATTAAAATAGGATAAGTGCATATGTGTTGGAATAACAATACTCGATATAAAACATATCCATATAGACATTTATATAGCGTAGAATGTGAAAATGAGGATATGTATTGTAGCACTTACCCCCTAAGGAGCTGCTGGTAATTGATCAGGCCTGTACTTTGCTTTTCCACCCCCATGAATTGGCTCAACCCACTTGACACAGCTGTGTAACAGTGTTGGTGTGACAATTAATAACAGGGAAACAACCCAACAATAGCAATATACATCTATTATACCTCTCTCGTTACCTGGGTGTCCGTTGCTTCACCTGCTATGAAAGTAAACAGAGCCTCACACCAGTTTTATTTCAACCAGACTGTAAGTTTACTGAAGGCTGGTTCAAAACAGTAATTATAACAGCAATTTTGGTACACAGATTTGACACAATAATAAACTAGGTGTATGTAAATTGTTATTGCTCAAGAATTACTTAAATGATTCATGCGGTCGCGTCTCCAAGTGGGACTAATGCTCAGGGTGGTAAGACCTTGACACTGGGCACTTTCCCAGTTCCAGTACAGCCGTGCAGACACACTAAACCTGCAACACACTATGCAGTACTAGTAAAACAATAAAACACAGTATAATTGCTCAAGGGCTCCCCCTGCTTTATAACGCAGTCCTTTGCATATAACGGAAACACAAGGCCTTACAGTGAGTGGTATAGTCTCTTGTCTTCTTTCTTCAGCTAGCCATTATAGAGCAGTATTTGTATTCCAGTGAGTTAACAGATGGTAAAGTAACATAAAGTAGTGGATAACAGCAACTCCAATTATGCAACACACTTGTAACTTCCCTCTGTGAGAATGCAACCGGACTGTCAGTCAATGTCTAGTGGAGTACAGGCTCTAAGGCCTGGTTGAACACAGTCTATTTAAATGAGACCGTTCCGTAGGACTGCAGGTCTCAGCAACACTGGGAAACTAGTCTATACCATGTTAAGTGCTTTATATAAATCCTGGGCAACAGCCCTCTCACCAGTACCAGGCCTGGACAGCCACACTGCTGTGTTCCTGTTATCTCAGTCCTGCTTCCAGGTGGGCTCCAACACACCGCACTGCTCCGTCAGATGAACGATGGCTATTGTCAGACTCCTTCAGGCTTCCTGGATCCTCTGACCCAATCACATGCGGCTCCCGCACACTGTTTCCATCACCTCTCCGGTGGCATCAACTTCGTTCCATGCCGAACAGGCCGCGCTCTTCAGAACACCCCCACACAGGTCCCTGCAGGCAGGTCACGCGTCCCAGGAAGAAGAGAAAAAATATGGCCATGCTGGGCCTTTTATTTCACTACCCAGCATGCAGTTCTTTCACTTGGCCTCATGGGTAGGTAGGTGAGGCACTGTGGTTAAGTAAGTCTTTTCCAGATAAAACTTTAAGTCACTTCCTGCATGCTTTACAGCATGTTCTGATGTGTAAACAAACAAAGTCACAAGAAACATAGATGTTCTGGTCACTAGAGGGAGCCAAACACTAATCTAATAGCATTACATTACTGCATAGCATTAGATGGCAAAAATTCCAGCGCTACATACTCCCCCTGCTTTATATCTTTGGTCCCCAAAGATAGTCAAAATCTTCGCTCTGTTACACATTTTTGCCTCTAGGCGATGACATAATACTGACAGACGAGCCTCCCACCAGTTATCATGTGGGAGGTTGTTCTGTGCACTCACAGCTGTCACCGTGGTGTCTTGTACAGATGTGTCAAAAGATGAGGTGGGGTTGTCCTCCACCAAATCTGTGGTGAGAAGTCAGGCTCTCTTGACAACCCTTGAGGTATGAGAATAACTTCTTTGGAACTCTCATCCAACACCTCACAGGTCGGTCTCTTGAATTGGGAAATGACTCTTCTTTTCCTCTGTTTCACTGGTTCAGACACAGTAGGCTCACTAGCCTTCCCTTTCTGTTCAACTACTTCTGGTTTTGATATTTCTTCATCCACTGTGGGAAAAGAAGACATTTCCAACCCTTCTTCTGGCAGTGAGGGTAGGGGGTCACATCTGGGGACAACATGGGGCTAACAGCCGCTTCACTAAATCTGTGTTGGTCCCAATGATCAATGAACTTCTTGTGGACACTGGCAGCCAAGCACAGACAATGGCCAGTGTCTCAAAGTTCTTAGGCTTCCCATCCCTCAATGGATCACACGACAACTTGATCCGCAGACATCCATCACAAGGGTAATCTTCTGCTTGAAAACCCTGAATCTCTATACCTTCCAACTTTTTCAGGGGCAGGTATGACAAATACCTCTGGTAAAAGTCTCTGGTCAGCAAGGTAACCTGGGCACCTGTATCAAGGGTGGCTCTGGTATAAATCCCTTCAACCAGAGCAGGCACTACAGGCAGAGGGCCTACCAACTGGACAGGAGGTCTGTTGGGAACATCTGGATTTGCATGACTGAACTTGTGCTTCCTTCAGCTTCCTGCATTGAGGGTGCCACTTTTGGCGTCATTTTGCCAACAAGCACCTCTCCCTGAGACAGCATTAACTGCAGGTGTTCTCAATTGCTCCCTTTCGGATTCAGAGAAAGTTCTTCTTGAAGGCCCCGATCTTCTCTCCATCCTTGGGTCACTTCTCTGAGCCGCCGCCAGTCTTCTGTCCCCCTTGGTGGACTAGGACATACTCGCTGGTAGTGATCTACACCTCCACAGTTTAGACAGACGTCCTGCTTCATGGGCTTCTGGCTGAAGAACCCAGTACATTCTGCCATCAGTCGGTTCATCATCTCCGTCATCTGAGACACCTGCAACTTCAATGCGGCTATCTCCGACATGAGATCCACTGACTCGGTCACCATCTCCAGTATCTTGGACATCTGAGTCTTCAGACCTCTAATCTCTGAATCTCTATCAGCTGTGCTCTGACTTCGACAACAGATTCAGACTTTTGACTCTTCTTCTTTTCCCTTTCCATCTCCATGTTGGCTGCTTCATTAGTTTCCCCTATAAGCACCTCACCTGGAATGGAGGGATCATCCAAATACTGCCTTAATTGCAACTTTATGTAATCACTTTTCAGTCCTGTACTCACTGATCTTAAGAATTTATTTTGTATTAGCTCAATCCTGAAGTGTTCATCCGAGTCTTCTCCTTCTGAGGCAAACAACAGCCGTTCCTTCAACTCGATAGCTCTGAACAGGAAATTCTGGGGAGTTTCTTTACTGTCTTGTGCAATGTTTACCAGTTGGTGGTACAGCTCAGAAGCATTTTTCTCCTTGTAGTGGCTTTTTAATATTCTCCTGAGTTGCACTAAGGTCAGGCCATTCTTCATCTCCAGCATACTTCTGAGACTTAGGCCGGGACTGATTACGTTGACCATAACTTTACACAATTTCGGATTCAGGATACCCTTTGTGGAGTCCCACGTTGATCTGGTGCAAAGGTTTGTGTAGGACAGCTTGTCTTTCTACTCCTTCTCACCTATCTGACCTTCAATCTTGAAGTCCTTCCTGATTGTCACTTCTGGCAAGTTACCATAGGGAAGTCTCTGCATGACTGAAACAGGTCTTGGTTTTGGATGACTGTCACTCGAGTACTTGCATGTAGTACTTAGCTCCTTGATCTGCTCCACCAACAGTCTGGAGGCTTTCTGGAACCTCTCTTGTATATTGTGATACTGTTGCTTCAGATCAGCTAACTGCTGCCCCGGTTGGGAACCTTTCTGATGGGTATTGAGTGTTTCAACAACGGCTTTCTTCTTCTTCAAAGGGGCCTCTGACTCGGCTTGCCTAGAGCTGGAAAGGCTTTCACCTGGTCCCTCTGGGTGTGTCAAGTTAAACTTGGTCTTGTCAGCTAATTGCACACTGGTGTCTTTGATGTGTTCAGGGACCCCCTCTCTACACTCCAACACTGCATAAGTGTGGGAGGGCCCACGATCTGGTCTGACGGCAATCAGCTATGCCTTTCTGCCTGGGGACAGTGCCTTCACAACTTGGATGATTTGTTCTTCCTCCCAAACATCTCCCCAGAACTTAATTGCCACGCTCACTTCTGAACGGGCGCATTCTGCTTCGCACCACTGCACCACAGTGAGGGGGTCCATTCTGGTGCCAAGAGGGTGGGCTTAATTGCAGAGTAACAGGATCCTGGACAAGCCCCCATGTGTAGCACTTACCCCCTAAGGAGCTTCTGGTAATTGATCGGGCCTGTACTCTGCTTCTCCACCCCCAATGAATTGGCTCAACCCAAGCTGCACCGCTGCGTTCCTGTTATCTCAGTCCTGCTTCCAGGTGGGCTCCAACACACCGCACCGCTCCATCAGATGAACAATGGCTATCGTCAGGCTCCTTCAGGCTTCCTGCATCCTCCGACCTGATTACATGCGGCTCCAGCACATTGTGTCCATCACCTCTCCAGTGGCATCAACTTTGTTCCTCGCCAAACAGGCTGTGCTCTTCAGAAACCCCCCACACAGGTCCCTGCAGGGAGATCACACGTCCCAGGAAGAAGAGAAAAAACATGGCAATGCTGGGCCTTTTATTTTATTTTCCAAATAAAACTTTAAGTCACTTCCTGCATGCTTTACAGCATGTTCTGATGTGTAAACAAACAAAGCCACAAGAAACATAGATGCTCTGGCCACTAGAGGGAGCCAAACACTAATCTAATAGCATTACATTACTGCGTAGCATTAGATGGCAAAAATTCCAGCGCTACAGTATTATAAATAAAGACATGAACTACCGTGAAAATAATATGAAAAAAGGTGAAAAATTTGAAGTGGAATGATGTAATGGTAAATGAACATCCCTGTCCATATAAACATGCATATCTCCAGGTAAGGAACACTAAGCATGTGAGCATAGACATACATGTGAGTGAATATATAACAAAAAACTACATATGAAAATATAGGAGCATGAAAATGCCAATTACCGCACATCTACAAAGATATGTATTAAACAAAGGATACAAATACATTCAAGAAGTTGTCTTGTGTCTGTGGCCTATATATAAATATGAAAACTTCATTAGTAAAATTATTACTGAAAATGAGTATAGCTCATATATATGTATGAATAAAAGTGGCTTCTAGATGTAAACTATTCAGAAAATGGCTACTACCTATAAAATTATTATACTATTTCATGCATAATTGAATGTACATAAACAGACATATCATTATTAAAACCTTGAATTTAACCACTTACCAACAGCCGCACGCCGATGTACGTCCAAACTTTGAACGGGGATATTGTTGTTATGGCAGCAGCTAGCTGCCATAACCCCAGTATCCCCGTTTTCGTGCGGCAGCCGGCTTTCAGATAAAAGTGGTCCCTGCAGCGGATTTTCCGTGAGATCACTTTTATCGGTGGCGGGAGAGGGGCCCCCCTCCCACCGCGATCCGGTGCCCTCCGCCGCTTACAGGAGTCGTCGGTAGTGGCGGAGGCGATCGTGTCCTTCTCTGTGGTGTGCCTGGAGGCTAAGATGGCGCCCACTCATCTCCATGACACTGCTGGGCGGAAACAACGTAAAAACGTCACTTCCGTCCACGCCTCTTAAAGGCACATTTTTTTCAATGTCATTTTTTATAATTTTTTTTTTTTTTATTGCATTTTAGTGTAAATTTGAGATCTGAGGTCTTTTTTTTGTTTTCAAAAGGTTTTTATTGAGATTATTGAAAAGAAAACACGTATATATAAGGTATCCTTAGGAACAATATCCTACAGTGACATATGAAAAACATAAGAGATCAAATCCAGAATGTACATTCACAGTGAAGTCAATGTGAAGGATATATCATAATGAAACTAAGCTGAATTACATTCGATATTGGTAAGAAATCATAATTCAGCAAAATAAACATAATAAAACCAGAGGGGGGGGGGACCAAAGGCAAATTATAAAAAAAGGAAAAAAAAAAAAAAAAAAGGGGAGAAAAGTGAAAGCTAATGATATACAAAAATAAAATGAAACAGAGATATCAGAAATAAGGTGTAGCATAGTCATGTATAATGTAACATGGTCAATCTGGTAGCCTGAAGAGGAACCAGGGGTTCCATTTAGCATCAAAGACAGGTATGGAGTCATGAAGGGTGTGAAATTTTTTTTCAGTTTTCTTCATAGAATCTATACGAGCAATAATTTGTGCAAAAGGTATTGAAGGAGATTTCCAGTTAAGAGCAATACACCAAAGCGTAGCGATACATATTGAGTGGATTAACCTCAGCTGGGGTTTGGGGATTTCAGGAACATCTTGAAATAGGATGCAGTGTTGGAAGGTGAGATTGACAGGGCTTCCCACTAATTTGTCTATCAGTTTAAGTACCTCCTTCCAGGTGGGCTGTAATTTTTCACATTCCCAGAAGGTGTGTAGGTAGGTGCCTAATTGGGCGCAGCCCCTGAAGCAGTGGGGAGATGACTGCGGGTAGATTTTTTGAATGCGTGTAGGGGTATAATACCATCTTGTTGTGAGTTTAATGGCTGTTTCTTTTATGGAAAGGGATTTCGAGCTTTTACAAATGTTCACCCATCCTCTGTCCCAGTCTATGGTGTCTTGATCAAGTGCTAGGTCTTGTTCCCATTGTGACCTGTACCTCAGGGGGGGAGAATCTTCCGTTGCGACCAGGGAGCTATGGATCTGCGAGATAAGGCCCCTTTGGCGAGGAGCAGTATGACACAAATCCTCATATAGAGTCGAGTGATCGGAGAGGGGGGTGGGATAGTGGTGTTGAAAGAAATGTCTTATCTGGAGGAAGTGATAAAATTCCCTATCAGGAATAAGATGACGAGATTTGAGGGAAGCAAATGAGATGAATTTAGAGTTTTCCAAGAAGTCATTTAAGGTGATCAGGTTGTGTTGGGTCCATATTTCAAATACTTCCGGGTGGGAAAAGGCAGTTGGGAATCTTGGGTCACCTATAAAGGCGGCACCTAGGGATGGTTGGGAGATGAGGTTGTATTTTTCCTTATACGTGTTCCAGAGTGCTAAGCTGACTGTAACTATTAGGTTCTTGTTAGAAACTTCTGTAAGGAGGGGGCCGGAAGACCACATCAGGCCCGGTAGATATAATGGGGAGATAGAGTCTTGTTCGAACTTTACCCAAGGGACCCTGGAATCCCTGATGTTCCACTGTGCTTGTTGTGCAATTCTGCAAGCAATATAGTAAAGCCAAATTCGGGGGACCCCTAAGCCCCCCCTTTTAGAGGAACGGTAGAGAACCTCTTTAGCAAATCTGGGTGGTTTATCTTGCCAAATGAATTTATTTATAAATGCTTGAATGGTGAGGAGATAAGATTTAGACACTCTGATTGGGAGGGACCGAAAGAGATACAACAATCTGGGAAGTATCACCATTCTAAGGGCTGTGATTCTGCCTAAGAAGGAGATACAAAGCTGAGACCAGGAGTGGAGCGTTTTCTTCAGTTTAGATACCATGGGGGGGTAATTGTAGTCAAAGAGTTTGCTAAAGTCTCCTGCCAGATCAATGCCCAGATATGACAGACATGATTCTTTCCATACAAAATGAAAAGTCTGTTTAAATTGTTGTACTTCGGCTGGAGAAAAGCCCAGTGGGAGGGCGATCGATTTCGAGACATTGATCTTAAGGCCAGAGACACCAGCAAAATGTGATAGCGTTTGGAGTAGGTTTGGTATGGAAATGAGAGGGTTTGTTAGAAACAGAAGGACGTCGTCTGCGTACATGCAGAACTTATAGGACGAGGGGCCTTTGGTGTATCCCGAAATATTTTGATTATTCAGAATCGCTATGGCCAGGGGTTCCAGGGCCAGGGCAAAGATTAGGGGGGAAAGTGGGCAACCTTGGCGAGTGCCTCTACCTATGGGGAAGAACTCCGAGCTACAGCCTGGGATTTTAATACGGGTTTTTGGGTTTACATAAAGGGCACGGAACCCCTGTAAAAACTCTTCCCGGAATCCCATACGTTGAAGGAGTGAATTAAGATAGCTCCAGGAAACGCTATCGAACGCCTTGTGTATGTCTAGGCTAAGTAAAAATAATTTACGGGAGTTTAAATTGGAGTCTTGGATAATGTTAGTGGCTAATCTAATGTTATCTGTTATGAATCTGTGTGGGATGAATCCTGACTGGAAGGGTGAGATAAGGGTGGAAATTATAGAGGCTAATCTGTCTGCAAGGATTCTGCTAAAAAATTTTACATCAATATTCATGACCGAAATCGGCCTATAATTTTGTGGGAGTGAATGATTTTTGTTAGGTTTGGGGATTAGGGACATATTTGCCAGTAACATCTCTGCTGGGAAATCACCTCCTTGTAGGATCCAATTAAATAATTGGACTAGGCTGGGGGAAAGTAAAGTGGCGAATTTTTTGTAATAAATGGCTGAAAAGCCATCAGGGCCTGGAGCAGAGCCTGATCTTAGGGATTTAATGACATTAAGAACCTCGGTGGCTGTAACGGGGGCATTGAGCTTCTCAACTTGTGAAGTTGAGAGAGGGGGGATGTGCAGGTCCTGAAACCATGCGTCATCTGCTGGGGAAGGGAGATTCGGGTTCGGAGAGAGTAGGGAGGAATAAAATTGTTCGAATATTCGGAGTACTTCCTTGGGATGAGAGGTGGGTAGGCCTGTACTAGAAGAGAGTTTATATACATGCGTGGGTAGAGTTGACTGATTTAACTTTCTGGCGAATAAGGTGGAGGAGGTGTTATTATGTAATAAAATTTTAGCTTTGGACCAACGGAGGTCCTTTTCAATTTTAGAGGACAGAAGGGAATCTAATTCAAGGCGTTTTTGGTCTATTGTTTTCCTAGTGGATTCTAGGTCTAGCTGTTTAGTGTCTTTGTATATGCGATCCAGTTCAGTGGTAAGGGTCAA
This sequence comes from Lithobates septentrionalis, assembly GCA_037952835.1. Lineage (NCBI taxonomy): Eukaryota > Metazoa > Chordata > Amphibia > Anura > Ranidae > Lithobates > Lithobates septentrionalis. The sequence continues at coordinate 2,115,590 of JBBDGP010002067.1, read as the reverse complement.
AATCCTTTGTCTGTGAATCTTATTGTGGGAAGAGGCTATGCTGATTAATTTACCCCTTATGACGGCTTTCTGAGCAGTCCATAAAATAGAGGGGGGGGTGTCTGGGAGAGCATTAAGGGAGAAGTACTCTTCTATCGATTTAGCAGTTTCAGATTCGACTAGGATGTCTGACAGCAATGCTTCATTCAGTCTCCAAATGTATGGTGTCGGGGCCAAACCAATAAATTCAGTAGAAAAAGAGGTCACATGATGGTCCGACCAAACACAAGGGTAAATTTTCGCTTTGATGGAGTTCGCCAGTATTATCGGGGTGGTATATATGTAATCTAACCTAGCGTAACTATTGTGGGGATGAGAGTAAAAGGTGAACTCCTTGTGACTGATGTTGTGGGCTCTCCAAGTATCAACAAGCTGGTGATCCAAGAGGCCTTGGGTGAGAGACCTGGGGAATGCCTTTGAGATCTTGGTGGAAGAGGATCTATCCAGAGTGGGGTTGGCCACTAGGTTGAAGTCTCCTCCTATTATAATGTGAGGGGAGTTCAAGCAGGTCAGTTTATCAAAGAAGGTTTTGAAAAAGGAGGCGGGAGCATCATTAGGGGCGTAAATACTGGCAATAGTAATTTCCTTATTGTGTAGTAAACCCTTAATGATCACAAATCTACTATCCTTGTCTTTGAAACACTGTGTGACCTCCATGGGGATGGAAGCATGTAAGAAGATGGCGGCACCCCTGCTTTTGGATGAATAGAGGGTATAGAACGATTGTGGGTAGTTTCTGTGGAAGAATTTATAGAAATGGGGGGGGGAGAGTTTGGGACTTTATATGAGACACCCTGAGGTGCCTCCATCCCGCGGGACTTTCGATGAGGCACCCTAAGGTGCCTCCATCCCTTATAGCATTATAAGAAAGGAAGTTGGGACTTTATATGAAGCAATGGAGTAGTGGAGGTGGGTTAATATAAATACATTTATTTGGTAGCATGGGTCTGCATACATAAAAATATTTCATAGGTCTGCATACATAAAAATATTTCATATCTTATATACACAAAAAGCGTACAGAAAGGCTAGGTGTATAGAGTGGAAAATACCTGTATAATATCATGTGGTCAGCAATAAACATAATATACACATACAAATGACATATCTATGCCAATGGCAGCAGGCTTGACACCGGCACATGCACCCGCGTGGTACAACTGTATCCACCAGGTGGTATAAAAAATAGAATATATTGGTGGTCAAAAAGTAATTAGATAAATAAATCACAATCCGTATGAGGTATATGGCTGCGGCATCAAAATAGAGCTCTACGCGTTTCGTGGGTTTACCCACTTGTCAGGAGCGGATGCGTCAGACATTTCTATAGGATAAAAATTTTTTTTTTTTTTTTTTAAAAATATATACTTATTAAAAGAATTCAAAAAATGTTGTTTCTGAAAATATAGATGGTTAGCCATTAGCACTCACCAACCCAGGCATGGACCGCGGAGTGGGGTGATCGGTGCAGGGTCGGCCGAGAAACATTGCCTCGACGCGGGAGCTGAGGCGGCATAAAACAAGGATGCAGCATTGAAAAGGGCTTGAGGGGTAGATGGAAACTCCCTGTGGCCAGAAGGTAGTGTATGACTTCATGGAGCAAAAATGTCTAGGAACAACAAATTAAGTATGTGTATGAATGAAAAAATAATGAAGTAATGAATGGTGTTAATCATAGTAATGATATATGGTAAGGGATAGTAACACCAATTAATGAACCCAGTGTAGCTCCATAAAATAAGTGTGTAGATGATGGGAAGAAGAGAAAAGGGTACGAATGATGCCCAAGAATGTGAGAAGTGTCTGTGTGTAAGAATAATAGTGACCTAACAGCAGAATTATAATATAGATGCTGGAGGGAATACCACGTGCAGTCAAGGGCAAATAGTGTGGACAGAGAATTGATCCACCCAAAGAGGAGAAGGGAGAAAGATGAGGGTGAGAGAAGCCGAAAAAAGGGGGGGAAAAAGAAGTGCCTACCCTGATGCTGCAACAAAAGGCCCCCAGTGGATCATATAGCTGGTATGTAGAGACCTCAAGGTGAGACTGGTCAGATTGAAACAGCTCACTTGAAAGGGGGAGGGATGTAATTATGCCGCCAACGCCACGCCAATGAGCCAATGGAGGGGAGGGAGCCGCACCGGAGGTGAGTATGGCACTCAACAGTTGCGGAGACCTCCCCATGCCGGGACAGAGGATGTTATGGCTGAACGCCGGCGTCATGACGTCATTGCTGACGTCGCACGCACGGAGTGAAGCCGTCACACATGTAGCGTGACAAGCGTGGCGCCGATGCGCAAAGTGGTAGGCGCCCGCCCTCCCAAACACCAGGTGTACAGGGGGAGAGGGGGAGGATCCAATAAGCGCATCGCAGCTCCCGCGATTGAGGTGGAGCCCAGCCATCCCCAAACAACAACCCATCCACACCTGTCAGGTCATGACCGGGTAAGGGGAGTGCTCAGAGAGCATATGAATGGAGACAGTCCGTGTGGATGCATGGAACCGGTGGAAATATTGCTGCCTATGAAGAATATCATATGTATAGAACATGCAGACATGGATATTGATGCACGATATGAATGAACATTTATAATGGCAAAATGCAACCTTAAGAAAGGGTACCCTATGATTGAGGGTGAGCCTCACACTGGGATGGCAGGGGAACACTGCCACTCCAATTACTCAACTGCTTCCATCCCGATATGTTGTGTATAGAAATGGGGGGGGAGAGTTTGGGACTTTATATGAGACACCCTGAGGTGCCTCCATCCCGCGGGACTTTCGATGAGGCACCCTAAGGTGCCTCCATCCCTTATAGCATTATAAGAAAGGAAGTTGGGACTTTATATGAAGCAATGGAGTAGTGGAGGTGGGTTAATATAAATACATTTATTTGGTAGCATGGGTCTGCATACATAAAAATATTTCATAGGTCTGCATACATAAAAATATTTCATATCTTATATACACAAAAAGCGTACAGAAAGGCTAGGTGTATAGAGTGGAAAATACCTGTATAATATCATGTGGTCAGCAATAAACATAATATACACATACAAATGACATATCTATGCCAATGGCAGCAGGCTTGACACCGGCACATGCACCCGCGTGGTACAACTGTATCCACCAGGTGGTATAAAAAATAGAATATATTGGTGGTCAAAAAGTAATTAGATAAATAAATCACAATCCGTATGAGGTATATGGCTGCGGCATCAAAATAGAGCTCTACGCGTTTCGTGGGTTTACCCACTCGTCAGGAGCGGATGCGTCAGACATTTCTATAGGATAAAATTTTTTTTTTTTTTTTTTTAAATATATACTTATTAAAAGAATTCAAAAAATGTTGTTTCTGAAAATATAGATGGTTAGCCATTAGCACTCACCAACCCAGGCATGGACCGCGGAGTGGGGTGATCGGTGCAGGGTCGGCCGAGAAACATTGCCTCGACGCGGGAGCTGAGGCGGCATAAAACAAGGATGCAGCATCGAAAAGGGCTTGAGGGGTAGATGGAAACTCCCTGTGGCCAGAAGGTAGTGTATGACTTCATGGAGCAAAAATGTCTAGGAACAACAAATTAAGTATGTGTATGAATGAAAAAATAATGAAGTAATGAATGGTGTTAATCATAGTAATGATATATGGTAAGGGATAGTAACACCAATTAATGAACCCAGTGTAGCTCCATAAAATAAGTGTGTAGATGATGGGAAGAAGAGAAAAGGGTACGAATGATGCCCAAGAATGTGAGAAGTGTCTGTGTGTAAGAATAATAGTGACCTAACAGCAGAATTATAATATAGATGCTGGAGGGAATACCACGTGCAGTCAAGGGCAAATAGTGTGGACAGAGAATTGATCCACCCAAAGAGGAGAAGGGAGAAAGATGAGGGTGAGAGAAGCCGAAAAAAGGGGGGAAAAAAGAAGTGCCTACCCTGATGCTGCAACAAAAGGCCCCCAGTGGATCATATAGCTGGTATGTAGAGACCTCAAGGTGAGACTGGTCAGATTGAAACAGCTCACTTGAAAGGGGGAGGGATGTAATTATGCCGCCAACGCCACGCCAATGAGCCAATGGAGGGGAGGGAGCCGCACCGGAGGTGAGTATGGCACTCAACAGTTGCGGAGACCTCCCCATGCCGGGACAGAGGATGTTATGGCTGAACGCCGGCGTCATGACGTCATTGCTGACGTCGCACGCACGGAGTGAAGCCGTCACACATGTAGCGTGACAAGCGTGGCGCCGATGCGCAAAGTGGTAGGCGCCCGCCCTCCCAAACACCAGGTGTACAGGGGGAGAGGGGGAGGATCCAATAAGCGCATCGCAGCTCCCGCGATTGAGGTGGAGCCCAGCCATTTTATACCACCTGGTGGATACAGTTGTACCACGCGGGTGCATGTGCCGGTGTCAAGCCTGCTGCCATTGGCATAGATATGTCATTTGTATGTGTATATTATGTTTATTGCTGACCACATGATATTATACAGGTATTTTCCACTCTATACACCTAGCCTTTCTGTACGCTTTTTGTGTATATAAGATATGAAATATTTTTATGTATGCAGACCTATGAAATATTTTTATGTATGCAGACCCATGCTACCAAATAAATGTATTTATATTAACCCACCTCCACTACTCCATTGCTTCATATAAAGTCCCAACTTCCTTTCTTATAATGTGGAAGAATTTAGGGTGTGAGAAATGGGCAAAGTGCGTCTCCTGTAACAGGAGAATCTTGGCCCCAATCTTCCCATACATATCAAAGGCTTTACGTCTCTTCATAGGGGAATTAAATCCCTTCACATTATGTGAAATACATGTAATAGCCATTTTTGATAATTTGGATCCTATTTGGTGTGTGAGGGCTAAGGAAAAACCCTCCTAGGAGACAATAGTGTAAATTTAGACTAGAAAACAACTCATCCAGCAGGAGTACCTCCACATACCAGCCCAGCCAACCCCCCGCCCCGAAAGCATATATAGAAGGTTGAAAAACAACAAAAGCATTATTTGTATTTTCATAGAAGAGCCATAGTTTGGGAAAAAGTTTCAGGCTGTGAATTGTCTGACTAGCTAGAAAAAAGCAGCTATTATCCCTTAAAAACCAAAAAAACAGAAAAAAAAATAACAGAAATGATAAGGAAAAAGGGACATGGAAGACCACATCCAACCTGGGTCAGGTAGAGTAAAAAATAAAAAAAAAAGGTACTCTTCCTGACTCAAAAATCAGCCACTTGCGAGACAACTAGGTCTCGATCCCAGCGAAACTGTGAGAGAAAAATAGACTTCTCTTGCTGGGAGGGGAACACATCGAACAGCTGCAAGGGACAGTCGCACTAAAAGTACGGAGCAAATTAGGTGCAGGGTGATCAGAGCTTATGGGAGGTAGCAGTTCATCAGCGTAGTGGAACGATGGGGTTCTCTCCGATGTCGTATCGAATCCTTCTTCTGTCTCTTCTGGGTGGTGGTGTTTGCCAGATAGGCGCTTGACGGGGTGTAGAAGGTGGGCGTCTGATTGCAGCAGCGTCAAGGAGACCCAATTTTACCAGGATTTCATGGCCCTCATGTAGGGTGGTAGCAGAGAGAGTGGTGCCGTTATGAGGGACTTGCAATTTAAATGGAAATCCCCACCTATAGCGAATGTGTGCAGATTGTAATGCAGTGGTGATTTCCTTCAGGCCTCTTCTTCTGTCCAGGGTTGTCGGGGAAATGTCCGGGTAGATCTGGATAAGACGGTCATCCAACGATATTCGTGGCTTGTTCCGGGCAGCTCTTAAGATTTCCTCCTTGATGAGAAAGTCCTTCATGCAGAGGACAATATCCCTGGGGGGTTTGTCGTCCGGGGGTTTCGGGCGTAGAGCCCTTTGAATACGATCACATTTAAAAGCCGCGGAGTCCCGGTCTGGAAGGAGTGACTTGAAAAGTCTGATAACCGTTGGTATCAGGTCGGTCTCGGTCTCGGGGATGCCTCTCAGGCGCAGATTATTGCGCCTATTTCTGTTGTCGAGATCTTCGACTTGAGTTTGGATAGCTGACAAGGCCAGGGTCAGGGATTCATGTTCTCGACTCAGATCGTTGTATGCTAAAGCAAGCTCGTCATGTTTCGTTTCCAGGAGCTCGGTCCGTGAGCCTAAGGCCGCGATTTCCTGGGATAATGTGTGGGAAGTCTTATGCAGCTCAGTTTGGAATTTCCTGGGATCTGAGGTCTTTTTGACACATTTTTTTAAAAAAAAACAGTGTAAAAATAAATAAAATAATGAAAATTAAAAATAAAAAATAAAAAAAACATTTTTTTTAAATAACCCCCCCATCCCAAAGAGCTTGCGCGCAGAAACAAACACATACGCGAGTAGCGCCCACATATGAAAATGGTGGCCAAACCACACATGTGAGGTTACGCCCGCTGCGACCGGTAGAGCTAGAGCAATAATTCTAGCCCTAGACCTCCTCTGTACCGCAAAATATGCAACCTGTAGAATGTTTTAAACATCGCCTATGGAGATTTTTGAGGGTAAAAGTTTGTCGCCATTCCACAAGTGGGCGCAATTTTGAAGTGTGACCTGTTGGGTATCAATTTACTTGGCATAACATTATATTTCACAATATAAAAAAAAATTGGGCTAACTTTACTGTTGTCTTATTTTTTATTCAAAAAAGTGAATTTTTTCAAAAAAAAGTGTGCTTTTAAGACCGCTTCTCAAATACGGTGCAAAAAAAAAGTATTGCAACGACCACCATTTTATTCTCTAGGGTGTTAGAAAAAAAAAGCATATATATAATGTTTGGGGGTTCTAAGTAATTTGCTAGCAAAAAAAAAACTTTTTTAAACATGTAAACACCTAAAATCCAAAAAGAGGCTGGTCTTTAAGTGGTTAAAACATTAGATATTATAAACAAATATCACACATATATGCACTAGATTTCAATGTGCCTCCGTGTCTATTTATCTATCTAATGCCCCGTACACAGGATCGGACATTAATCGGACATTCTAACAACAAAATCCATGGATTTTTTCGGACGGATGTTGGCTCAAACTTGTTTTGCATACACACGGTTGCACAAAGTTGTCGGAATTTCCGATCGCCAAGAACGCGGTCACGTACACCACGTACGACGAGACTAGAAAAGGGCAGGTCCGAACCAAGCGCGGCACCCTTTGGGCTCCTTTTGCTAATCTCGTGTTAGTAAAAGTTTGGTGAGAGACGATTCGCGCTTTTTCAGACTCGTGGCTTTCAGATCGTTTTCTGCTGTTCAGTTTGTGCTTGTGGGTTTGTATCTGGTCTTCAGTGCATGCAGCGAGTTACGCGTGACTCTGTCATTGTGTTCTTGTTCGATTGTTACTGTTTTTCCGGTTGCTCTTCACAGGGCTTGCTGTTCTTCAGTGCGTTCTGTTACTTCGTTCTGAGCAGCCGACCATTTTCTAGCCCTGTTGCGTATATGTACTCCTCGTAGAGTTTGTGCTGTGCGGGGGCTTGGTGTTGGGGTCCTTACCTTGACACAAGTCCAGTCCATGAACAGGGTGGAGAGGAGTTCATGGACCAAGAATTGGTTGCTCCAGCGTGACCAGTTCTGTCATATGCCTTTGCTCCGTGAGATCCATGAGAATAATCCTGTTGATTTCAGGAACTTTCTCTGGATGACGGACCCTGTATTTCACCGTTTGTTGGCTTTGCTGACCCCCTATATCATCCGGCAGGATACCTGCATGAGGCAAGCCATTACTACGGAGCAGAGGTTAGTCGCCACCCTGCGGCACTTGGCGACAGGGAGAAGCCTGCAGGACCTCAAGTTCTCGACAGGCATCTCCCCCCCAGGCTCTGTGGATCATTATCCCAGAGACCTGTTCTGCCATCATCCAGGTCCTGCAGAAGGAGTATATTAAGGTAAGATTTTTATCCTTTAATATCACATTGTATAATGTTTGCTAATGTATTGTATTTCTTTCCTTATTTCCTAATTACCAAAATTGTAATATGCTGTGAATGTCCCCTTTGTCCTCATGCATGCTGTTTTTTTTATTTGTTTTTTGTCCTTCATGCATATTTGCATTTACTTACCTCCCCAGCATGGTCTCCTGGCCCTATATTCACCTCATGTAGTCACTTAACAATGTATTTTGTCAGCTCCATAGTAGTGCTGTACCCCAAACACCCCCTAAAATGTGGTAAATTGGGATTTGTGCTTTAAATTCAGGCAGAGTGCCAGAGGCTTTTTTTTGGTGTCCCCAAATCATTTCGAACCCTCCCTCCCCCCAACTGCTAAGTCAGCTTATACCAATCATGTAACTGCTGACTTACAAACTATACCCACCTCTTTTGTGGTCATATTTATGGATGAATTCCCCAAAGCATGTAGTGCAAGGGCCTGCCTGAATACTTTTAAATGTTAATACAAACATTTGGTCTGGTTGATGGTGTAACACCCCTAAACTAGGCACCTCACCCCTATGTAAATTAAAACAACAAGGAAAAGGTAGGGGGATTTTTGCCAAATATAAAGAAAAGGGAATAACTTACATTAGGTAAAATAGAATTTTAATACGTAACATATTCGTAAAGTACAAGCAATTTTAAAGCAATATAAAATAACAGGTGTTTGGTGGTCGTAAATGCAGAAATGAATCACAGATCACAAGTAGCAATATTGCACACTAGCCCGACATGTTTCGCTATTAGCTTCCTCAGGGGATGTGCAAGGCTCAATTGGAACCACTAAACAGATAAAATAAAAAGACATTATAACATGATATAAAGCAAAATGTTCATACAAAGAATTTAGGTAGAATATGAGCCTGGTTGCCAAGAAACGGGGGATGGATGTAAGCACTTACCCAAACAAATGCTAGCACCCGCAAATTGCCAGGCTTAACCCCAGACAAACATTCCAAAAGACCCGATTCACAGGAATTAGTCAAGTAGGGCCATAGAGGGCAGGTAAGGAGGCACTAAGGAACAATGAGAGGCCATAAAGTTAAACTGAGAAATGATAAAAAGCAATAATGAGAAAAAGAATCGCTAGATAATTTCAAAAGGGACAAACGTCTCTAAGAATAAATACTCACAAAGAATGTATGTCTAGTGGTGCATGAAGGAGACACGCATGGCTGGGTCTACAATGAGACTATAGAGACTGGGTTTACAAAGAACAGAACTAAAAGGATAAATGATAAAAGTCTCTATTAGGCTATGCTATAGAATCTAACGAAAAATTTTATTGAAAAGCATTAGTGGGGACATTCCAGGGAAAATAGCCAGAGGGAGCCAGCTAAAAAAGGTGGAGTGAAAAAGCAATGAGCTATGTGAGAGGAGATAGCATAATGAGTGCCCTGTACTAGGAAAGGGAAACACCCATAGTGAGTAAAGACTAATGTAGCTAAAGAGAACCATAATGCCATAGTGAAGCCTTTGTTCACCCATAGTGGACAAAAGCTGATATAACTAAAAAGACCAGTGAGGTGGATGGTGAAAGAGAGGAGTGGATAAGGAAGGCACTAAGGAAAAAAAGCTTGTGGTTATAAGTAGCCATATTAGGCTAAGTTGTATCTTACCAGTAGCATGTAATCACCACACAGGAGAAGCGTCTCCCTCTGGCTCTGGCTGAACTGACAGCCAGATAAGCTGGTTTAAATCTGCCCTCCGACGAGCCGGTGTGTGACGTCACCGGCTCGAGGCGGACGAGAAAACACCTGTGCACATGCGCACAGGCGGCTGACACCCTAAGACTACACTACCCAGGAGGCTGCGCGAAGGGGGAGGAGCCGGGCCGCCCGAAGGAGGACGTGCGCGGAGACTCCCATCTCGTCACAGCACTCCAGCACATAATACTAAGGAGCACACAGAGTTAACCCTATATACAGTACATCAAGTATTGTCTCTAGTATAGGACTTTAAAGGAGATTAACCGATCAAAAAAAGTAGCAAAATGATAAAAATGATAGTAGAGGAAGAGCAGTTACAGTTAGAGGAGATTAGAAAGGATATTGATATAAGTGTCCAATTACTTGAACCATATAAAGAGGACCCGACATTCATTAAAACCAACGAACTTTTAAAGAAAGAGGTAGAAAAGATGCAAAAACTCTTGAAATCCACAAAACAGGAAAAATTCAAGCAAAACCTCCAGGACTGGGAGAGTGGGGATATCTTTGACCCCACTGCACCAAGAGGTAGAAGCAGATCGCGTAGAAGGAACCATAGAAACAGATCTAAAATAACCCAATCAAGATATTCATCCACTGATAGTGAAACAGGACTCCCTGAAAGGACAGTTGCTTTTTTAGACACAGAGGGGGATTTACCAAACAGCTCAAACCCCAGAAAGGGCCAATTGAAAGCAGGCAAAGCTCCCCCCTTAAACAAAAACGGAAGTCAAGGAAGAGAAAGAGACATAAAGGGAAGACAAAGGGAACTAAGATCGGGCTCACGGAGGACTTAACCAACTAAGGAAACATGAGAGAAATACATAATTTACAAGGCCTAGCTATGCAGGATAGAAAAGTAGTTAATTTATCTGATTTTCCCCTGAATCAACACCATATATCACTTTTACAAAAAGGACTGTCTTTTTCACCTACAAACTCAATGAGTGAGTTTGAGGTGTTTAAAGATATAAACTTATTTTTACGCAAGGTCATCTTTAGGTACTGGCACTCTGACCATGGAGATACCAACCCCACAGATGAAAAAACGAGGGAAGAGAGGGAGGCTCTAGAGATACTGGTGTCATTGTTGGAGGAAAATGATAATTCAAATCCCGATGATGAGACCAGCAGCCCCGCATCTGAATCACTACGCCCCTCAAACCTAACTATCAGGTCACTAAAAATGCCCCCCCTCTCGAAACACAAACAGATCCAGTCGTTTTTAGAGCAAGTCCAAAGGGACCTGTCTACACTCGACTGGAACTATCGTGGAATAGACAATCTGTGTCCAGAGGAGAGGAAGGCCCTTAGAGAACTCAAGGAGGCCAAGGAAATCATTATTAAAAGTAGTGACAAAGGTGGAAACACAGTATTGCTATCACCAGAGATGTATGAGAGGGAAACCATGCGCCTTCTAAAAGATGAAACCACGTATAAAAAACTACACTACAATCCTTTTCCTGAAATCATAGATGCTCTAAATTTCAAACTCAAAATGGCATATGATAGCTATCTTCTTTCCAAAAAGGAGATCAAGTATCTTTGCGTCAACGAATTTAACATGCCAACTTTTTACATTATACCCAAACTCCATAAATCGATTACAAACCCTCCAGGAAGACCCATAGTGTCTGCTATCAAAGGACCACTGGAGAGAGTGGGTAAATTCCTTGACGCAAAGATAAAGGAATTGGTCGAGGACCTCCCCTCTTATGTACAGGACACACGTGATGTCCTTAGGAAAATAGACGGACTTAGGGTACCGACAGATACCATATTGGTGGGGATCGACGTGGAATCGTTGTATACGTCGATCCCTCATGAATGTGGCTTAAAAGCAGTACACTACTTTCTTGACTCCAAATTTCCACAATTAGCTGCTCAAAATGAGTTTATTGTGGACCTATTGCAATTTATGCTTGATAACAATTGCTTCGAGTTTCTCAACCAATATTATAGACAGATAAGAGGCACCTCCATGGGAGCCCCGTGGGCCCCAGCATATGCCTGTCTGCATCTTGGTCTGTGGGAGCTGGAAAACGTCTATCCCTCATCTATGTACCTCAGCCACTGTACCCTGTGGCTGAGGTACATTGATGACGTGATTATGTTTTGGGGGGGTACACCCCAGGAACTACAGTCCTTTATTGAAGAACTGAACCTGAACAATAAAAACATAAAATTGACTTTCTCTTTTGATTCTGTTTCCTTGCCATTTCTTGATCTTACTATTCAGATCAAGAATGGCCAAATATCTACAAAAACGTTCAGAAAGGATACAGCAGCCAATACTCTGCTTTTGGCTACCAGCCATCACCCGAGGTCCCTCATTTATGGAATCCCTGTGGGACAGTTTCTGCGTACCAGACAAAACTGTGAGCGAGGGTACTCTCATGGCTGTATCAGAAAAGCCAAAAAACGAGCGTATCTTACTGAACAAACGTCTCTACTCTCCAAAAGCAAACCGGCTCAACAACCAGACAGAACCACCCCTTCCCCAATAAGGATTATCACAAAATTTGGGGCACAATGGGGGCAGGTCCGTAAAATTCTGAATCGCCATTGGCACATCCTAGCTGAATCCCCTATATTAGGGAGGATAGTAGGTAGTAGACCTCTGCTCACAGCTAGACGGGACACAAATCTGAGAGACAAGTTGGTCCATTCAGAATATACGAGACCAACTAGACGCAATTGGCTCACTAGCCTCCCCCCCTGAGAGGTATGTTCCAATGTGGCAGATGCCATATCTGCAAATTTGTCGATAGGACGGACATGTTCGCCAACTCTGACGGCACAAAACAATTTAAAATTCATCACTTTATTAATTGCCGGTCAACGAGGGTTATTTATATGCTAACCTGCCCGTGTGGTCTTATTTACATGGGCAAGACCAAAAGACAGCTTAAGATCAGGGTGAGCATGTCCAGAGTATATTAAACAAAGATGATGATAGACCTTTATCACTGCACTTTTTGGAGAAACATGACAGCGACCCTAGTGGCCCTAAATGTAAAGGTATCTACAAATTAAACCTACCTCCACGGAGAGGTGATTTTGATAAAGTGCTATATCAGAAGGAAAAGATGTGGATATTTATGTTAAAAAGTATGCAGCCACGAGGCTTGAACAACGAATGTAACTTATCAGTTTTTTTAGAACAATGAGAAATACCACCTACCGACAATATGCCTCTTTAAGAACTGTTTCAGGAATAAAAATGGGGATTCTTCATATGATGGGAATGAAGCAGAGGCACCCTTGATTATGTTCTAAGCATGGCCCATTTATTTTAAGCATGGCCTATCTATGGTTAATAAGTATTAAACGCATACAAGATCATATCAAACCTATTAAGAAAAATAAAATGGACATATTGGCATATACCACAACTTCAATCTGCACTATATTAAATTCCTGGCACTCAAACATATCCCCCCAGACTCCTGCGTTGGCAGCGTCGATCGCACCCTGCTACAGCTAGAGGCTCGCTGGATATACACCCTCAGAGCCACATCTTTCCCAGGTTTCAATGAGAGTCTTAGCTTTAAGTCCTTTCTCTAGTTCCAATGAATGACGATAATTGGGTCACCTTCTATCAGGCTTCATTCCATGTTTGTCCTTTCTTTTTATCTATCCCCCTTTTCCCTCTTTCCCTCGTCCGTTCCCTTCCCTTCCCTTCCCCTCCTCCTTTTTCTCCCAGTGTCTTCCCTAGTAATTCAGTCCCATTCTCCTTTTCTATCTAGACAGGGTTGTTTATTTGTTTATTTAAATGTTTATTTGTATTCAAAATTTGACTATGTGATACATTTGTCTAATCTGTGTATTATTTTTTGTCCTGTTTATTGTGCTTACCATTCTTTTTCTTGATTGAGAATGACATATTATTATTATTTGCTTTTTATGCATATTTGTGTGTAAATGAACCTGGTTGCCTTTCAAACATTTGGCTAGTCAGGAGGGGTTATGTGGTCCCGCTCCGTCATTTTTCCCTTTTCATTCCCCCCCGGCCTGCCGGTGTTTGACCCTTGACCTTCATTCCATCCTCTGCCTCGATCTTGGGAGATGTCTTTGGTGGGCCATATGGACACCCAGTGCTTGCATTTCCATCTTGTAGCAGGCCCATATTTACGCCTGGCTGCGCTAGGTGACCCCGCTGATCATAGGTTGGATAAGCCACCTCGGATTGTCCTGCCCTCCTTTCCATCTCTGCACACCCCGGAGTGCTGTGACGAGATGGGAGTCTCCGTGCACATCCTCCTTTGGGAGGCCCGGCTCCTCCCCCTTCGCGCAGCCTCCTGGGTAGTGTAGTCTTAGGGTGTCGGCCGCCTGTGTGCATGCGCACAGGTGTTTTCTCGTCCGCCTTGAGCCGGTGACGTCACACACCGGCTCGTCGGAGGGCAGATTTAAACCGGCTTATCTGGCTGTCAGTTCAGCCAGAGCTGGAGGGAGACGCTTCTCCTGTGTGGCGATTACATGCTACTGGTAAGATACAACTTAGCCTAATATGGCTACTTATAACCACAAGCTTTTTTCCTTAGTGCCTTCCTTATCCACTCCTCTCTTTCACCATCCTCCTCACTGGTCTTTTTAGTTATATCAGCTTTTGTCCACTATGGGTGAACAAAGGCTTCACTATGGCATTATGGTTCTCTTTAGCTACATCAGTCTTTACTCACTATGGGTTTTTCCCTTTCCTAGTACAGGGCACTCATTATGCTATCTCCTCTCACATAGCTCATTGCTTTTTCACTCCACCTTTTTTAGCTGGCTCCCTCTGGCTATTTTCCCTGGAATGTCCCCACTAATGCTTTTCAATAAAATTTTTCGTTAGATTCTATAGCATAGCCTAATAGAGACTTTTATCATTTATCCTTTTAGTTCTGTTCTTTGTAAACCCAGTTTCTATATTTTCATTGTAGACCCAGCCATGCGTGTCTCCTTCATGCACCACTAGACATACATTCTTTGTGAGTATTTATTCTTAGAGCCGTTTGTCCCTTTTGAAATTATCTAGCTATCCTTTTTCTCATTATTGCTTTTTATCATTTCTCAGTTTAACTTTATGGCCTCTCATTGTTCCTTAGTGCCTCCTTACCTGCCCTCTATGGCCCTACTTGACTAATTCCTGTGAATTGGGTCTTTTGGAATGTTTGTCTGGGGTTAAGCCTGGCAATTTGCGGGTGCTAGCATTTGTTTGGGTAAGTGCTTACATCCATCCCCCGTTTCTTGGCAACCAGGCTCATATTCTACCTAAATTCTTTGTATGAACATTTTGCTTTATATCATGTTATAATGTCTTTTTATTTTATCTGTTTAGTGGTTCCAATTGAGCCTTGCACATCCCCTGAGGAAGCTAATAGCGAAACATGTCGGGCTAGTGTGCAATATTGCTACTTGTGATCTGTGATTCATTTCTGCATTTACGACCACCAAACACCTGTTATTTTATATTGCTTTAAAATTGCTTGTACTTTACGAATATGTTACGTAATAAAATTCTATTTTACCTAATGTAAAAAAAATGCCCCTACCTTTTCCTTGTTGTTTTTAAATGTTAATGTTTAAAGTTTTTGTATCCTAATATTATCTTGATAGGTAATAGCAGAATGTCAAAATGTGCTTGTGACAGACCTAGCCAGGAGAGAGACTTTTGGAGGGGACTGAATGCTAGCCTCTTGCCGATAGATTGTGGGCCCTGGCATTTGGGGGAATGGTGATCTTTGTGAGCTGTATGCCTGGGGACCCTTGAGGTGGTATTAGTGTGGATTCGGGTCCTGGTCCCCATAGACACACAGACTCTTGGGTCCCTGGATTTGCCACATTAGAAATAGTGGCTGATTCATAATGCTGGGACAAATACTGTTAGGAAAAGCTGATGTCTATTCCAGCCACCTGTCTGTCTGTTGCCTGCTAGAATGTGTATTGTAAATAAGTCTAGTATGGGATCTAAGAGTCATTATATCCCCATTGTTGTTTGTGTTAATTAACTCTGCTATTGTGTGAAGAAGAGTTCGGTGTGGATTTGTGATAATGTTGATTGGGTTTTCTGAGCTACAAGACGGCCAGTCTGGCCTAAAGATCATGTCTGAGTCATCTAGGCTGTCCAAAGGGATTAGTTAATTAGCCCATGTTAATTAGGTTTCTGGTCACAGGTGTATGTTCAGAGTAATATGAGCAGGAGGTATGCACCTCCTCTTTTACTGTATAAAAGAGCCTGTATTCCTTTCAATAAAAGAGATTCCTGATTGAACTTACATACAGCCTGCCTGGTGTTTGTTCTGAGCTACACAACTGGAGTGGAATGGCACATAGCTGGGGAAATAGGTACTTGTGCGCACACCAAAAATAGTTAACCAGCAATATAAAGATATAAAAATAAGAAAATAAAATAAATAAAACTCAACTACTAGAAAAAAACAACTAGAAAAAACAAATAGCAGCCACAAATAATAGTGTTCACACACCTAAGGACAATAAATAAAGGGGTAAGATAAGCGGCGCTAATCTAAATAAATGGATTCCTGGGATGCCAAAGAGATAAAAACTAATAAAAAAATTCCATAAAAAACTCAAAAAAATGACAATAATTCTAAAAAACGTGGATCAGTGGATATCCAATAGTAAAAATCTGCTAATACCAAAGCCAAAAGAAGAACAATAATAATATTCGCCAAGCTCATAAAAGGAGGAAAGAATAGCGACCACAGAAAAAAAATCACAAATCTAAAGCCAGATGCGGGGGGTAAAACTGCGGCGTAAAAAAGAGAGTGTATTCCCGGGATGCCAAAGACAAAGACAATGGACACCGCGGGAATATAACCAGAGGAAGATGCAGGTAACAATTCAAAGATTCCTATATTGCATAAATAGCTGGTAATTCCTCGAGCGGGATAAACTATGTGACAAAAAACAATGACCACACCAAGAAGAGGAGTCCAGGTATGGAACCAGTTTATGTGAATTAATATTCCACTAATTTCTTGCAACAAAGAGTACAAGCGAATCAATGTTGCAATAAAAGTGCGGCTAATTGGGGAACTAAATGACTATGATCTAGATAATTGATAGCCTCTTTGACCTGAATTGTGTAGACAATAAATCTAATCGTGACTCCAAAAGTAACAGTGTTCCTAATTAAGTAAAAACAATGATAAAATAATTCAGTGCACAATCCGAGGTGAGAACGAAGTGAATAAGTGACTAAATAATAATAATATCTATAAACGGATCCTAATGATCAGAGAACAAAATAATTAATTGCTGTAATCACTAAACCTAAATAGGAAAAAACTACATAAGGAAACAAAACAGTGAATGAAACTAATACAATAGCTCAATTTAAACTCTATAAAAAGCACTCAAAATTAAAGTGCAAATGTTTGTGCAGCATCCAAAAACAAACAATTAAATAAATGAGTGTCCAGTTAAAACAAGGAAGTGTATCAAATCGGACAGTTATTTCTACTAAGCAAGGAATGTATCTTCCAAAAAAATAAATAAATATAATAGCACACCATCAAATCCCAGAACCAGTGTTCAGCACAAATAACTGAATATGGAAATAAGGGATAAAATTCCCAAGGTAAATGAAAAAAAGTTCCTCAAAATGAAAAAACGAAGAAATAGATGTGACAAGGCATCCTAAATCATATCCCCTTCGTGATGAATGAAGAAAATCCTTCACATATCCCCAGTGAGGGCAGATAAATATACCGGTTCCCCCAGCCTCTTACCTCCCGGCTGAGCGATAACAGCCCAAAAAAGTAGCCTCACGCTGTCTGTGCTTGCAGGTAGTTTTAAAAGCTGTCAGCTCCCAACAGGATGATATCAGCCTTCAGTGTAGATGGTAAAGCCTCTCCCGATCTCCAAGTTTCTCACGCAGTGTTCACTCAAAAGAATAAGGGGAAGGATTCCATAGTGTAGTATGTATAAGATCAATCTTTTATTAAATAGTAGCCCACTTACATTTAAAAACTAGCAACATCAGCAGAAAATAAAAACCGGCTCACTGACACACCGATCCCGGCCGTGATCGGAGAGACAAGCAGCCCAGCAATACCGCCTCTCTTCACCCTGACGCGTTGCGTGACTGTCACGTCACTTTCTCAAAGGGAATGAAGAAAGGCGGACACGGATCGTTCTTATGGCAGAGGGGTAACCATGGCAACCCATCTGACACGAGCGTAACGGCGGGATAAAGCGGCACTCCTTGTGCACAATAAACATACATTGATCCTAAACAAATCTCCAAAAATACATATAATTGGCCATATTATCATAATTACTAAAAGAATACTAAGGTAAATCCAGGATGTAATACATGTATAAAAATAAACTAGAAACATTAATTTAAGGACAGATACGGGGAGGAAAGGAAGAAACTCCCTCTAGTGGTCCATCATAAAAACTACAAATCCAGGTAAAAATGACAAGTGAAGGATTAAAATTCACAGTGTTTAACGAATAGCACATATAGGAAACTAGCTTTAAAATTCTAAAAATTAATCTAAAAATTAGAGGATCTAATTAGATATTAAAATCAAGGAAAACCATAATAATGCCTATTAAAAAAGATAGCCCAAGGGGAGAGTTAATTATGTAACAGCAATTCTAATAATTAGAGATAAAGCAATTTAGGTCAAACTCCACATTGTGACCCAAAGGCGTTAAAGTACGGAGCTCATGTATCCAACGAGATTCTGCCTGACTTAGTTTTATCACTTTATTATCACCCCTCCAATGGGGTTTATATTTCTCAATTCCCCATACTTTTAATGAGGAGGGGTCCCTATTGTGATATTGGTCATAGTGTTTTGACAGACTATGTTTCGGATAGCCTTTCTTTATATTTTGGGTATGTTCTCTCAGTCTCTTCCATAATTCTCTTTTTGTTCGTCCTACGTACTGGATCTGACAGGGACATTCCAGCAAATAAACTACTCCCTCTGTCCGGCAAGATATAAATTCTTTGATTTGGTATTCTCTATTGGTAACTGTTGATTTGAAATTGCATTTTTTCTTTTTGACCTCATTTGTATGTCTGCAGGTGTAGCAAGTCTTACAGGGATAGAAGCCCTTCCCATCAAAGAAGGAAAAATTTCTCCGCGGGGGAGGATCTAGTACATTTTTAGCGACCAGATCCCTCAATGTGGGAGCTCTCCGATATGTGAATCTCGGTTTCTCTGGCAATAGCGCCCCCAGGTGCCTGTCTGCTTTCACTATATTCCAATATTTTCTAAAGATTTTTTCTATTTGCTTGTGTTGCAGACTATAATCCATCACCAATGGTACAGAGTTCATAGAGTTAATTTCTCTACTTGAGTCCTCTATTAGTTTACTTCTATCCATAACCTCCACTTCTTTAATTTTTTCTTTTATGAAGTCAGAGCCATATCCCTTTTGGACAAATCGTTGTCCAATAAATTCGGCTTGTTTCAGAAATACCTCTTGTTTTGTACAATTTCTTTTCAGCCTAGTAAGCTGGCCCTTTGGTATATTATTTAGCCAGGGGGCATGATGACAGCTATCTATTGGCAGATAGCTGTTTCTGTCAACTTGTTTAAAAAATGTTTGGGTAATAAATCTTCCATCCTCTTTTAAAATTTCCAAATCTAAAAATTGTATTTTTTCATCATTGATCTCCCATGATAGATTAATATTTTTGTTGTTAAGATTCAAATTAAAACCGAAGTCCATCAAGCTTTCCCTGTCGCCAGCCCAGATAACGATAATATCATCAATAAATCTTTTAAATAAAAGAAGTTGCTGGGGTCTGTTCTTATATACGGCTTCCTCCTCCCACTCCGCCATATACAGGTTAGCTACGCTGGGTGCATACTTGGCACCCATTGCAATACCACAAATTTGTTTGAAGAAATCGTTTTCATGCCAAAAGTAGTTGTGATCCAGACTATATCTTAAACACTCCAATAAAAACTTTCTTTGCACCGCTTTTAAATCACTAAATTTCTTCAGGGCCCATTTTGTTGCTTGTATCGCCTCTTCATGGTTAATTATGGTATACAGCGATGCTACATCTGCTGTTGCAAGATAAACTGGTTTATCCCCAAATGTGACAGTATCCAATAACTGGAGTAGGTGTTTGGTATCTCTTAGGAAGGACTCAGTTTTTCTCACTAATGGTTGTAGAAACCAGTCTATATACTCCCCTATTCTTGCTCCCACTGAGTTTATTCCATTCACAATTGGCCTTCCTGGAGGTTTCTCTTTATTTTTATGAATCTTGGGGAGGGTATATATAACTGGGGTACGACATCCACGTAATTGTAAATATTTTGCCTCTTTTTTATTTAGTAGGCCTCTAGATTTTCCTCTTTCTAGCAGATAGGTTAGATCATCTTTATACTGTATTATCGGATTTCCCGGCAATTTTAGATAAGTGGTGGTATCACTCAATTGTCTTTTTAATTCCTCCTGATAGTCCTTCTTCGATTGAATCACTATTGCTCCTCCTTTATCGGCCTGTCTTACCACGATTTCCCTTCTCTCTTCCAATTTTTGGATACCACTCTTAATCTCCATGGGATCATTTATTTTCCTGATTTTTAGGTCATGCAAATCTTTCAGGACCATTTTCCGAAACACTTCGATATTTCCCTCTGTTCCCAGTGGGGGGTTAAATAGTGATTTATTCTTCAGGTCACTGTGTTTGATTTCACTTATCAACGTGTTGTTCCTTATTGAATTCTCTCCCGGTTTGCTCAACATATACTTCTTAATGTGAAGACTCCTGGCGAATTTGTTAATGTCTACGTACGTACTGAATTTATTTAAGTTCTTTTTAGGCGCAAATTTTAGGCCTTTGTCTAGTACTTTAATTTCATCTCTCGTTAATTCCACCCCACTGATGTTAACTATCCCTTCTCCTATTGGTCTCATTTTCTTCTGTTTTTTAGCTCCTGCTCTGCATCCACGTTTGGTTTTTCGTTTCTTCCAGACGGTTTTTCTGCATCTCTTCGTGGAGATCTCTTTACTTTTTTCTCTCGATCCCCCTCTCTCCGATGTTCTTGATTCCTTTCTTCCCTTCTTGTGTCTCTCCTCACTCCACGCTCTGGACTCCTCCTCGGAGATCTTTGTGATCCATTTTCCGTCCGATAACGCCTGGGGGAGTCCCGGCGTCTCATCTCTAAAAAACGCCTAGGGGTTCTGTCACGCCCCTCCTGCTGGTATCTGGGAGTTCTTCCCCTTTCATATTGGTATCTGGGAGTACGTCCTCCTTCTTCATCTCTTCTTAGGTGTTCATACCGATTGTATATTGGAACATTATAGTTGTTTTCATAAATTACCTGCTCATGTTTTCCATCATAGTACTGCGGCCTAGTATCTCTCCTCCTATTTTCATAGGGTATTGGGTCATACTTCCTATCATAATCTTGTGGTCCGACGACATTCCTCCTATTCTCGTAGGGTGCTTGATCATACTTCCCATCATGATAGTATGATCTCATCTCACCCCTCCTATTGTCAAAAACCCGGTTGTCATAGTTCCTCCAAGGGGGTGTTGGTGGTTCTCTTCTATCTGGTAAGTGCTGATATGGTTTAGGAGAATTATAATGGTTATCAGCATTATTCTGCCAACCGTTTTTCCAAAAAGGTCTTTTCCAGTTGTGGTTTCCATTCCACCCCTGTCTCTGGTTTGGGGTGTTATAGTTATTCATTCTATCAACTGGACCATTTACCGGTGGCTTCTTAATTGTCTCCGTTACCGTCAAATTCTTTTCCTCTTTTTCTGGAGTAGTATTAGTAGAATTAATGATAGTTTCTTCTAGTTTGTTTTGCCACTTAAAGACCAGGTCATCCTCATAGTCTTTTAAGTCTCTTTGATATTTCCTTCTCTTTCTTGCTGCAGTTTCATTGTCTTTTCGTTCCATGTCTCTCTGAAGCTGTTTCGCCAGGGTTTCAAATTCTGGAAGTTCTTTCGATATCTCTACAATTGCCTTCAATTCTCCAATTTTCTTATCTAGAGTTCTCACTTTGCGTTGCTTCCTTTTAATTAGTAGATGGAGTAATTCGAGACCTTTATCGTTAAAGAATTGAAACCACTCATCAGTAGATTCTTTGTCCACTAGTCCGTCATTGATAGGGACATCCCATCTCAATCTCCTCGGTAGTAGTTTATCTTTAATATATTGTTCGTGTGTCACTATATCCCACCAGGAGTTAATCTTTTTTTCCATAAGGTGTCCCATTTTTCTAAAGCATCTCTCTATGTCCCCCACTATGTTCACTTCTTGTTTCTCAAAAATAGTTTCTAAATCAATTGTTCTATTCTCTATAAACCCAAAAACTTCCATGGTTGCAGCACACGTATAATTAGATAAAGGAAATCAAAGTAGGGAAATAGGTACTTGTGCGCACACCAAAAATAGTTAACCAGCAATATAAAGATATAAAAATAAGAAAATAAAATAAATAAAACTCAACTACTAGAAAAAACAACTAGAAAAAACAAATAGCAGCCACAAATAATAGTGTTCACACACCTAAGGACAATAAATAAAGGGGTAAGATAAGCGGCGCTAATCTAAATAAATGGATTCCTGGGATGCCAAAGAGATAAAAACTAATAAAAAAATTCCATAAAAAACTCAAAAAAATGACAATAATTCTAAAAAACGTGGATCAGTGGATATCCAATAGTAAAAATCTGCTAATACCAAAGCCAAAAGAAGAACAATAATAATATTCGCCAAGCTCATAAAAGGAGGAAAGAATAGCGACCACAGAAAAAAATCACAAATCTAAAGCCAGATGCGGGGGGTAAAACTGCGGCGTAAAAAAGAGAGTGTATTCCCGGGATGCCAAAGACAAAGACAATGGACACCGCGGGAATATAACCAGAGGAAGATGCAGGTAACAATTCAAAGATTCCTATATTGCATAAATAGCTGGTAATTCCTCGAGCGGGATAAACTATGTGACAAAAAACAATGACCACACCAAGAAGAGGAGTCCAGGTATGGAACCAGTTTATGTGAATTAATATTCCACTAATTTCTTGCAACAAAGAGTACAAGCGAATCAATGTTGCAATAAAAGTGCGGCTAATTGGGGAACTAAATGACTATGATCTAGATAATTGATAGCCTCTTTGACCTGAATTGTGTAGACAATAAATCTAATCGTGACAAGCACAGACAGCGTGAGGCTACTTTTTTGGGCTGTTATCGCTCAGCCGGGAGGTAAGAGGCTGGGGGAACCGGTATATTTATCTGCCCTCACTGGGGATATGTGAAGGATTTTCTTCATTCATCACGAAGGGGATATGATTTAGGATGCCTTGTCACATCTATTTCTTCGTTTTTTCATTTTGAGGAACTTTTTTTCATTTACCTTGGGAATTTTATCCCTTATTTCCATATTCAGTTATTTGTGCTGAACACTGGTTCTGGGATTTGATGGTGTGCTATTATATTTATTTATTTTTTTGGAAGATACATTCCTTGCTTAGTAGAAATAACTGTCCGATTTGATACACTTCCTTGTTTTAACTGGACACTCATTTATTTAATTGTTTGTTTTTGGATGCTGCACAAACATTTGCACTTTAATTTTGAGTGCTTTTTATAGAGTTTAAATTGAGCTATTGTATTAGTTTCATTCACTGTTTTGTTTCCTTATGTAGTTTTTTCCTATTTAGGTTTAGTGATTACAGCAATTAATTATTTTGTTCTCTGATCATTAGGATCCGTTTATAGATATTATTATTATTTAGTCACTTATTCACTTCGTTCTCACCTCGGATTGTGCACTGAATTATTTTATCATTGTTTTTACTTAATTAGGAACACTGTTACTTTTGGAGTCACAATTAGATTTATTGTCTACACAATTCAGGTCAAAGAGGCTATCAATTATCTAGATCATAGTCATTTAGTTCCCCAATTAGCCGCACTTTTATTGCAACATTGATTCGCTTGTACTCTTTGTTGCAAGAAATTAGTGGAATATTAATTCACATAAACTGGTTCCATACCTGGACTCCTCTTCTTGGTGTGGTCATTGTTTTTTGTCACATAGTTTATCCCGCTCGAGGAATTACCAGCTATTTATGCAATATAGGAATCTTTGAATTGTTACCTGCATCTTCCTCTGGTTATATTCCCGCGGTGTCCATTGTCTTTGTCTTTGGCATCCCGGGAATACACTCTCTTTTTTACGCCGCAGTTTTACCCCCCGCATCTGGCTTTAGATTTGTGATTTTTTTCTGTGGTCGCTATTCTTTCCTCCTTTTATGAGCTTGGCGAATATTATTATTGTTCTTCTTTTGGCTTTGGTATTAGCAGATTTTTACTATTGGATATCCACTGATCCACGTTTTTTAGAATTATTGTCATTTTTTTGAGTTTTTTATGGAATTTTTTTATTAGTTTTTATCTCTTTGGCATCCCAGGAATCCATTTATTTAGATTAGCGCCGCTTATCTTACCCCTTTATTTATGGCACATAGCTGTAGTTCTAGTCCCGGAGCATCGGATGACTGAACCATCAGATGTTGCGATCTGCAATCTGATTCTATAGCAGCAGAGGAGTGTCAGGAGAGTGGAACCGAGCGAGCAGGGGCTCGTTACAGTGCTAAAATGTGTACAGTGTGTATTTATCTCTTTATATTATGACACTTCTTACCTGTCCATTGGGCTGCCAATAGTGTAAAGTAAGGAGGGGCTGGCCAAAGTAATACACATTATTTAGGCATTCATCTCTAAATGAAGTGGAGAGGGTTGCCTGTCCAAAACATCTCCCCCCTAAAATGTTAGAAATGGCCCATGAGAGGGGGGGGGGGAATCTGATAGGTGGACCTTATACCTTGGTCTTTAAATACTCCCTAAAATAAATGTTATCCTTGGCCAAGAATGTTTGTGTCTAATCTGCTTTCCATGTTTATGTGCAAAATGATTAATTTATTTTTCTTGTTTGACTCCACAGTTTTCTTCCAACCCACAGGAATGGCAGACTGTGGCCTCCCACTTTGCCCAGCGGTGGGACTTTCCTAACTGCGGAGGGGCAATTGATGGGAAACATGTCCACATCGTCCCACCACCCAACTCAGGGTCATACTATTACAACTATAAGGGGTTCAATAGTATTGTGATGTTGGCGGTGGTGTCTAATACTTACGAGTTCCTGTATGTGGACATGGGGAAGAATGGCCAGATGTCCGATGGTGGAGTCATCACCCAGACGGAGTTCTGCAGGCGTCTCCAGAATGGCAGCTTGGACCTGCCACCTCCAGAAGACAATGTGGAAGGACTCCCATTCATCTTCGTTGAGGATGAAGCATTTGCGCTGGGGGACCATCTTATGCGGCCATTCCCTATGAGGACCCTCACCCTAGACCAGAGGGTTTTTAATTACTGGCTGGCCAGAGCCAGAAGAGTGGTGGGGAACACGTTTGGAATCATGGCCAGCCGATTCCACCTATTTCTTACACCCATATATATGGCGGAGTATAAACTCAATCATATCATCCTGGCGTGCTGTGTTCTACACAACTTTTTAAGGCAAAATTCTGCCAACTATGCTGGCTCAGTTGGGCCTGAAGCCGGAATTCATAATGAACCAACCCTGACGGTGCTTGAAAGTGGCCGTCCTGGCTTGCCCCCCCTGAGTGCCCGTGAGGTCCTTCTTAGATACCTAGAATACTTTGCAGGTAGGGGGCCATCAATATGCCAGACAATGTCTGAAAATTTTTTTTTAATAAAAAAATCATTTTAACTACTCAAATCTTTGGTGACATTTACTGCTTGTGTTTCTTTTAGCTGAACCTCACAGAAATGTGGGGAGTCCTGAAAATGGTGTGATTGTGTAACATTACAAAGCACTATTGGGTGTTATTTACTAAAGGCAAAGACACTTTGCACTACAAGTGTACTTGAGACTGCACTAAAACTGCACTTGTGCAAAGTGGATTTGCCCTTGGGAAATAACCCCCATTGTCACTGAAAACACCAACAAAATTTTTGGAGCATTGAAACAATAATCCACACATTCTTGATTATCAATCTTTTTAATACCAGCACAATCACATGTGCATTTATCAAAGGTTTTTAAAACAAACCAACATGTTTGTTGTATCACAACCAACAAGAAATACACAAATCTGGAACTTACAAAGTTCAACTTTTGTAGAAATTGAAGGCAATATCAGACTAGGGATGAGCCGAACACCCCCCTGTTCGGTTCGCACCAGAACATGCGAACAGGAAAAAAGTTCGTTCGAACACGCAAACACCGTTAAAGTCTATGGGACACGAACATGAATAATCAAAAGTGCTAATTTTAAAGGCTAATATGCAAGTTATTGTCATAAAAAGTGTTTGGGGACCCGGGTCCTGCCCCAGGGGACATGGATCAATGCAAAAAAAAGTTTTAAAAATGGCCGTTTTTTCAGGAGCAGTGATTTTAATAATGCTTAAAGTCAAACAATAAAAGTGTAATATCCCTTTAAATTTCGTACCTGGGGGGTGTCTATAGTATGCCTGTAAAGGGGCGCATGTTTCCTGTGTTTAGAACAGTCTGACAGCAAAATGACATTTTGAAGGAAAAAACTCATTTAAAACTACCCGCGGCTATTGCATTGCCGACAATACACATAGATGTTCATTGATAAAAACGGCATGGGAATTCCCCAAAGGGGAACCCCGAACCAAAATTAAAAAAAAAAAATGACGTGGGAGTCCCCCTAATTTCCATACCAGGCCCTTCAGGTCTGGTATGGATATTAAGGGGAACCCCGGCCAAAATTTAAAAAAAAAATGACGTGGGGTTCCCCCTAAATTCCATACCAGACCCTTCAGGTCTGGTATGGATTTTAAGGGGAACCCCGCGCCCAAAAAAAAAAAAAAAACGGCGTGGGGTCCCCCCAAATATCCATATCAGACCCTTATCCGAGCACGCAACCTGGCAGGCCGCAGGAAAAGAGGGGGGGACGAGAGTGCGGCCCCCCCTTCTGAACCGTACCAGGCCACATGCCCTCAACATTGGGAGGGTGCTTTAGGGTAGCCCCCCAAAACACCTTGTCCCCATGTTGATGAGGACAAGGGCCTCATCCCCACAACCCTGGCCGGTGGTTGTGGGGGTCTGCGGGCGGGGGGCTTATTGGAATCTGGAAGCCCCCTTTAACAAGGGGACCCCCAGATCCCGCCCCCCCTGTGTGAAATGGTAAGGGGGTACAAAAGTACCCCTACCATTTCACTAAAAAACTGTCAAAAATGTTAAAAATGACAAGAGACAGTTTTTGACAATTCCTTTATTTAAATACTTCTTCTTTCTTCTATCTTCCTTCATCTTCTGCTTCTTCTGGTTCTTCTGGCTCTTCTGGTTCTTCCTCCGGCGTTCTCCTCCAGCATCTCCTCCGCGGCATCTTCTATCTTCTTCTCCTCGGGCCGCTCCGCACCCATGGCATGGGGGGAGGCTCCCGCTCTTCTTTTCTTCTTCTTTTCTTCTCTTCTTCATTTTCTTCTCCGGGCCGCTCCGCACCCATGCTGGCATGGAGGGAGGCTCCCGCTGTGTGACGGCGCTCCTCGTCTGACAGTTCTTAAATAACGGGGGGCGGGGCCACCCGGTGACCCCGCCCCCCTCTGACGCACGGGACATGACGGGACTTCCCTGTGGCATTCCCCGTGATGTCACAGGGAAGTCCAGTCAAGTCACCGTGCGTCAGAGGGGGGCGGGGTCACCGGGTGGCCCCGCCCCCCGTTAGTTAAGAATTGTCAGACGAGGAGCACCGTCACACAGCGGGAGCCTCCCTCCATGCCAGCATGGGTGCGGAGCGGCCCGAAGAAGAAAATGAAGAAGAGAAGAAAAGAAGAAAAGAAGAAAAGAAGATGAAGAAGAAGAGAAGAGCGGGAGCCTCCCCCCATGCCATGGGTGCGGAGCGGCCCGAGGAGAAGAAGATAGAAGACGCTGCGGAGGAGATGCTGGACGAGAACGCCGGAGGAAGAACCAGAAGAACCAGAAGATGAAGGAAGATAGAAGAAAGAAGAAGTATTTAAATAAAGGAATTGTCAAAAACTGTCTCTTGTCATTTTTAACATTTTTGACAGTTTTTTAGTGAAATGGTAGGGGTACTTTTGTACCCCCTTACCATTTCACACAGGGGGGGCCGGGATCTGGGGGTCCCCTTGTTAAAGGGGGCTTCCAGATTCCGATAAGCCCCCCGCCCGCAGACCCCCACAACCACCGGCCAGGGTTGTGGGGATGAGGCCCTTGTCCTCATCAACATGGGGACAAGGTGTTTTGGGGGGCTACCCCAAAGCACCCTCCCAATGTTGAGGGCATGTGGCCTGGTACGGTTCAGGAGGGGGGGGCGCACTCTCGTCCCCCCCTCTTTTCCTGCGGCCTGCCAGGTTGCGTGCTCGGATAAGGGTCTGGTATGGATTTTTGGGGGGACCCCACGCCTTTTTTTTTTTGGCGCGGGGTTCCCCTTAAAATCCATACCAGACCTGAAGGGTCTGGTATGGAATTTAGGGGAAACCCCACGTCATTTTATTTTTAAAATTTTGGCCGGGGTTCCCCTTAATATCCATATCAGACCTGAAGGGCCTGGTATGGAATTTAGGGGGACTCCCACGTCATTTTTTTTTTTTAATTTTGGTTCGGGGTTCCCCTTTGGGGAATTCCCATGCCGTTTTTATCAATGAACTTCTATGTGTATTGTCGGCAATGCAATAGCCGCGGGTAGTTTTAAATGAGTTTTTTCCTTCAAAATGTCATTTTGCTGTCAGACTGTTCTAAACACAGGAAACATGCGCCCCTTTACAGGCATACTATAGACACCCCCCAGGTACAAAATTTAAAGGGATATTACACTTTTATTGTTTGACTTTAAGCATTATTAAAATCACTGCTCCTGAAAAAACGGCCGTTTTTAAAACTTTTTTTTTGCATTGATCCATGTCCCCTGGGGCAGGACCCAGGTCCCCAAACACTTTTTATGACAATAACTTGCATATTAGCCTTTAAAATTAGCACTTTTGATTTCTCCCATAGACTTTTAAAGGGTGTTCCGCGGCATTCGAATTTGCCGCGAACACCCCAAATTGTTCGCTGTTCGGCGAACTTGCGAACAGCCAATGTTCGAGTCGAACATGAGTTCGACTCGAACTCGAAGCTCATCCCTATATCAGACATGAGTATTTCTAAACTGTGTTTGATATTGCGTTCAGATGGGGTGAAGTCACCCCTGGAAAAGCCAGATTTTGAAGATGCACACAAATTGCTGAATGTCAACATGTGCTAGCTGCCATCATGGGGGATCAAGGGACGTGTTTTGGGGGTGCAACCCCTTCCTCTCAGCTACTTTATTATTGAGGATGGGGTTGCATCCAAAACGCGTCCATTGGTCTCCCGTGATGGCAGATAGCACATGTTGACACACTGTGTGCATCTTCAAAATTTGGCTTTTCTTGAATATGTCAAAAAATAAGAGAAATTTTGAGATTACAAAAATCACAAAAGAGGGAAGGGATTTGGAGGTGTTTCAAACTTGCCCTAAAACATCAATGATATTCTTCATTTTTTTTTTTAACATCATTGATGTTTTTCTGGATGTTTTCCAAGTCCCTATTACACCCCATGATCTCCCTGATCAGGATCTGGGCACTTTCACTGGTGAAATGACCTGGATCCAGAACATCACGATCCCCTAAAAATATAGAAACAGACAGCGCATGCGCGGGACTCCCGAGGAGACGCTCTAATCGAGAGCTCCGCACCGCTCCGGCCCTTCTCTTCCCCCAGAGCTATCAGATCGAGCGGAACCGGCACCAGACTTTCCCCGGGACTCACCGAACCTCCCCAGCTCACCACTACATGTCGAGCGGAACAAAAAAGAGCGAGGTGAGCCGACAACTGCTCTTCAATCAGGCGGCCCCTGACCCGTCCAAGATGGCGACCGCTACTTCACAGAGGGACAGCATGGATACCACAGACCACTCTTCCCCCACCCAGCAGAGCGCTGACATACTGGCGGCAACAGTAAGTCTCAGCACCGCTCAAGGGACCCCCCCGGCTAACACAGACTCCCTCCACATTAAGTCCCGGGGTGACATTATACTCCCTCCCAGGCTCCAGGCTCCCTTAGGCCTAACAGGGCCCGCCCATCCCCCAGCCTCACAGCAGCCTCAGCCCCAGGACATCCAGCTCTTGCTACAGAGCTTTTCAGATATGCTGGCAGCAGGATTAGCTCAGAATGCCACCCAGATTACAGCCACTATCAAGGCTGACCTACAAAACTTGGGCTCCCGGATAGATGCAATTGAGCAGGTGGTGGACAACACTGCTGCACGCACAAACCAGAACACGGCTTGTATTCAATCGCTTCAAAACC
Organism: Lithobates septentrionalis; assembly: GCA_037952835.1. NCBI lineage: Eukaryota > Metazoa > Chordata > Amphibia > Anura > Ranidae > Lithobates > Lithobates septentrionalis. The sequence continues at coordinate 2,085,547 of JBBDGP010002067.1, read as the reverse complement.
AGCTAGATACTGCTCTATCCAAAATAGATGATTTGGAGAACAGAAATAGACGTTACAATTTCCGTATTCGTGGGATACCCGAAACAATTACGGATATACCAAACACCGTCCAATTATTCATCAAAGACCTCATACCAGACATCCAAAACCACAGACTTGAACTAGACAGAGTGCACAGAGCCCTCCAGCTTCCCCGCCAAGATGGCCTCCCGAGGGACATCGTGGTCAAGACACATTATTACGGCGTGAAGGAGGAAGTTATGAGAAGATCTCGCAACATAGAGAACCTGTCATTTCAAGGGCATAAGATTCAAATCTTTGCTGACATTTCGCCAGCTACGGTACAAAAGAGAAGAGCGCTCAAGCCATTGCTGGTAATACTTGCCCAAAATTCCATCAAATATCGCTGGTCGTTCCCCTTTCGCCTTCAATTCCATTACAAAGATGTTCCCTACCAATTCTCCAACTTCCAAGATGGGGAGCATTTGCTCCTGCAACTAGGCCTGATCTCGCAATCCCTGGAATCCCTGCACGAAACACCCACCCCGGGGTCTTCCAAGAGACCCCCCCGGGCAGCCCCCTTACTCCACTATAGAACAAGCAGCTACCAAAGCGGCATCGGGACTCTCGCTCCACAAGATGAACATTCTTCCTCAAGCCGGAATTGGACTCTCTTCTTCCAAACTACCTGCTGGACTGAGGACAACGTGTATTATTCAGAATAGGGACAACCCTATACCAAACAAACCGCTGTTCTCCTTTCATGCCAGCTAATGCCCACAACTAGGCCCCCCCGAGCCCTGATAATGGCTACTGGGGTTCCCTGTCCGGGCTAAAATGTATCCTCTTGACGAGGAGATATACATAAAGGCATTGCCAGGTGGACAATACTATGGCTACCCTTGTTAAAACCTAAAAGGGGAAAAAGGGGAAAAAAAAAAAAAGAAAAGAATTTGCATTATTTTTCTTTTAGATTTTTCCTTTTTTTCTCCCCTCCCCCGTCCCCCTGCATTTATTACCCCGCCCCCTCCCCATTGTTATTGCACTATTAATCCCGGTCCCCCCCCCCCCCCGGTTTTTTCTTTTTTGTACCTAAGATCCTATAGCCGACACGCAATTTCAATTTAAATTGCTCTCTCTCCTGGTGACCGATCCCATAAATTTTTTCTTCAAACACCTTGCTTTGGGGGATCCAGACGGCCGGAGCGGCCCTGCATGCCACCCTCTCTGTTGTGACTTGAGGGGACTCTGTACCCCCCTGGTGACATCAGGTAGACAACCCATATTGAGGTTGCTCCCTCCCCTTTTTTCTCCGGACTCCTCCGTTTAGGGGAATCCGGACTAGGACTAGTAACACTAGTTCGAGTTTTCATTATAGCCTTTATTCACTTGATCCTAGTTTGATCTCACTTATTGTTGATTTTGCACTTAATGTTTGCAGTATTTTTATACCTGATTAATCTTCTTGTCCTACATTTCTTTCTCTCCTTCTTTCTCTCTTATTTTGCCTCTCACTCCCCTCCTTTGTCTTCCCCCCACTCCTCCCCCTCTCTTCCACACTCCCTCCAGGAATCCTCGCGGAACATAACTACAGACCCTGCCTTCAGGAAAACTGATGGATCCATTCCTCTTCGAGTCCAGTTCCATTTCCGGGGAGTTCTGGTAAGCTCCATTTGCCTCATATCGCTCCGCACCCCCTACACCCATGGCTGACCCTAATACCCAGGCACACTCGTTAAAAATAGCTTCGCATAATGTTCAGGGACTCAACTTACCACGCTAGGGGCCTCGATGTTGTCCTACTTCAGGAAACCCATTTCCCAGCCAGTTATAATCCCATCTTCCTGCACCGTACCTTCCCGACTTTTTTCCTGGCGAATGCCGACACCAAAAAAAGGGGTGTCGCCATTCTCCTGTCCAAAAATACTCCCTTTACACTTACACACACGATCAAAGACCCAGAGGGCAGGTATATTTTAATAAAAGGAACGATAGGGGGTATTCTATACTCCATTATCTCCTATTACGCCACTAACCAATGACAGGCAACGTTCTTCACTTCTATGCTTTCGATTCTAGCCCCTCACTTGGAAGGCAGGGTGATCATGGGCGGTGACTCTAACATCGCTTTTGATCAACTGCTCGACAAGTCTTCTCAGGGGAGAGCTCGTCTTAAAAACCCACCCACTCAAAGCCTCAAAATAGCCCGCCTTCTACATGATATGGGCCTGATAGACGTCTGGAGGGAATTGAACCCCACAGCAAACGACTATACCCATTTCTCGGCTCCACACAACACCTATGCCAGAATTGATCATATATTCCTCCCAAATTCAGATATTTACACAGCATCCAAGGCCTCCATACAGGAAGTCCCATGGTCAGACCACTCCTTAGTGACACTTAAAATCTCATGCTCTCTCTCTCCCTCTGGGCCTTCACAATGGCGCATAAGTAAATCCCTACTAGCTAACCCCGTCCACTGCATAATTCTAGAAAAAGATATTAAGGAATTCTTTCGTATTAATGATACAGAGGACGTTTCTCCTAGTATGCTCTGGGGTGCTCACAAGGCAGTCCTCAGAGGGAAAATGATTCAAATGGTGTCTAAACTCAAAAGGGAAAGGAAAGCGGATATTCTGCAAATGGAAAGGGAATTCCAGTCCCTCAGTAAGTCCCATAAAGCTGACCCATCTCCCTCAACCCTGTCCAAACTAGAAGCAGCCCGAGTAGCACTTAATATGGCCCTTACATCTAATGCAGACAAGCATTTTGAATGGCTCAGCGGCAGATTTTATATCCAGGCAAATAAAATAGGCCCCCAGCTGGCTGCTAAATTATCTCCCAAAATTAAAACATTCTCACTTCCCAAGATCAGAACCCATTCGGGAACTCTCACCCAAAATCCCCAAAAAATCTTGGAAACCTTCCAGGACTTTTATTCTAAGCTATACTCAGCCCCCGTCCCTAACAAATCAAACAACTCAGACTGTATTGAATCCTTCTTGAATGAACTCGATATTCCCACAATTTCAGGAAGTAATAAAGAACCTCAAAAAAGAATCAGCCCCAGGCCCTGACGGCTTTTCTGCACACTACTACAAAGCTTTTTCGGTTGTCCTCTCTCCTTATCTGGCCCGCTTTTTTAATTCTTTTTTAATTCTCTTCGCGCGGGGTCCCCCTTGGAACCATCAGCCAACCTGGCATACGTATCAGTAATCCCCAAACCGGGCAAAGACCCTAGCGACGTAAGCAATTACAGACCAATCTCATTGATAAACAATGATTTAAAAATTATGACGAAAATTCTAGCTAATAGACTGGCTTCCTTCATAGCTAACTATATCCACAAGGACCAGGTGGGGTTTATCCCCGGAAGACAGGGGCCGGACCAGATTAGGAGAGCGGTAGATTTAATTTCCCTCATGCAATCGTCATGGGATGGAGGGCCCTCTCAGCCAGGATATGTCCTATCGATAGATCTCCAAAAGGCCTTCGACACGGTCACCTGGCCATACCTCTTTACTGTATTGCGGAAATGGGGTTTTGGTCCGGAATTTATTACTACCATATCCTCCCTCTATTCCTCCCCTAAAGCACGTATTAAAATACAAGGCCACCTTTCCGAAGAATTCTGTATACTAAAAGGGACTAGACAAGTCTGCCCTCTCTCACCGATTCTATTCGCAATAGCGATAGAAACCTTGGCTCTGGCCATAAGACAAAACCCTAGCATTCACGGAGTGCAATGTGGCCAAAAAACCCATAAATGCGCACTATTCGCTGATGACGTTCTCCTTTTTGTCACATCCCCCCTCATTTCCACCCCCAACATTCTCCAACTACTTAACTCATTTGGCTGCATATCGGGACTTAAGGTCAACATGACCAAATCAATGGCGCTGAATATTTCCTCCCCACATGAGCTGGTGGAGAGGCTCAAGACCCATTTCCCCTTCACTTGGTGTGACTCAGCCCTACCATACTTAGGAGTTTCCTTATCAGCAAAAATAGATCGGCTCTACCACCACAATTACCCTCCAATGATCAAGAAACTTTCAGAAGATCTCACGCATTGGGCCCGCTATAAAATGTCCTGGCTAGGTAGAATTAACTCAGTCAAAATGACTTTACTCCCTAAAATCCTGTATCTCTTCCGCTCCCTACCTATTCCCATTCGAAAACACACACTAGACAAACTCCAGGCTTCAATTACCAGATTTATCTGGGGGGGGGAAGGGGCATCGTTTTTCTAAGCAGATACTATACCGACCCAAGAAGAAAGGAGGACTAGGCCTACCTAATTTATGGTGGTATTATCAGGCGGCACAACTCTGCCAATTCTCTGCTATATATTCTAAAGGCCCTAGGCCTGACTGGGTTGATATAGAACGCCAGGCCACTCCTAACCACACTCTGGACTTTCTGGCTTGGAGACCACAAAAAGATAGGCCCCCGATCCTTTCCCCATCCTTGTCTCATTCCATGGCCCTGTGTGACACACTTTATAAGAAACATTACATCACTTCCGAATGGTCACCCCTGGCACACATTTTTCACAATCCTCAATTTCAACCGGGTATGAACATCGAGGCCTTTAGGTGGTGGCTTGACAAGGGCCTTTACAGAATAGGACAATTTTTCATTAACTCCGGTCCCATATCGCTTAAGTACTGCATCTCTAAATTGGAGATGCCAACATCAGAGACCTTCCGTTACTATCAACTTTCACATTTCTTACGAGGGATTTGGAAAAGCTCGTCAACCCCACTATCGGTTACCCCATACGAATTCTGGTGCTCCTCAGCCATGAGTGTAAGGGGTGGAATATCCCTTATATACTCCGCACTAGCGGAACCCCGGGAGAAAGCGAATTATATGCTGCAATGGGAGCGGGATCTGCAACTCGAATGGGACATGGACACCTGACATACTTGTGTTTCCCGTTCCTTTAAGGGCATGCTCAGCTCCTCTCTGATGGAAGCAGATCTCAAAGTCATAACCAGGTGGTACCTGGTACCAACCCGAATCACTAAATTCTACCCAAACTCTTCGCCCCTCTGCTTCAGAGGTTGTGGCCATGTAGGTTCTCTACTTCACACATTTTGGGAATGTCCCAAAATTAGAGGGTTTTGGAATGGAATATTTCATCTCATACGCAAAACCACAGGATATGCAATCCAACAAAACCCCACAATAGCTTTACTAAATTACAACATCCCGAAGGTACCTAGACTGTCACGATCTCTGATTCACTTCATTCTGCTTGGGGCCAAGATTACGTTGGCTCATGCCTGGAAAAAACTTTCGGTTTCCCTTCACCAGGCCAAACAAAAAATTTCCTGGATTATGACACAGGAAAAGGTCTCGAGCAGCATTTTAGACACCTCTGATAAATTCAGACTGATTTGGGAGCCCTGGGCTCGCTTCCTGGGTCTACCACCTCTAACTTGAATCGGTACATGGGCTGGGAGCCCCTCGGGCTCCGGTCGGATCCAGGTCTGCCCCTTTCTCCGTGAGGATTCCTGACCCTAACCTTCTCACTCCCTTTCTCTTCCCTCCCCACCTTTTCCCCTCTATTCTTTTTCCTTCTTTCTCTTTAACCCTAATGTCTTATGTCTAAAATCCATCTAATTAAGATGAGCAAAGGTTGAGCATAGAGTACCTGGCAGAAACCCCCTTAACTGTATATTTTTCCTTAAAAGACATATTAAGGCTATACAATTTAAAAAGGGGAAAATTCACATTATAGTGACCCAGCAGGTACCTTCTCTAAGTTTTGGGGTTAGTCCCCTGTAGAAGTGATACTTTCTATTTTGTTACAGTTAGGCTCATAGTCTGTTTTTTATCCCTTCTTTGAAACGTTAGAGCTCTCATTTGTTCAACCATGGGAGGTCCGTGAGCTCAGGACAGGTTCAGAGAAGGCTATTAGGCTCTCCCGGGTTCCCTCTGGGTGGGTCCGCGTACAGCAGGTTCCCATTCGGGGTGCGCGGCCGACCCTGGAGGAACTCTGGTACCCGCGAACTATAGGTTCCCTGTCCTGATCCCTGGCAGCCTTATACTAGGAGATAGAATTTTGATTGTTGACCTTGAGTCCTCATATGTCTACACTCTTCTCTTGTTCTTGAATCAAGAGGAGGTACATGTACATCTTGACACTACTGTAACTTACATCGCTTTGTATTTCCTGGTGGTCTTTGCCAGTTTGATAATTTTGTACTGTTATTTATTTTTCAATAAACAGTATTTAAAACTCAAAAAAATAAAAAATAAAAAATAAAAAATATAGAAACAAAAACATACCATGTATTATAAATATGCCGGCATCCATGTCTTACTTGAGCCTGTGGTCGCAGACACTCACCTGTTGTGGTGACTATTTCCACCACGTCTCCCTCCTCCTGCTCTGCTTGTCTTTGGGGGATTTCACCTTCTCCCTGAGGCGGGGGGTCTCTGGTCTCCACGGGTGAGTGGTATCCTCCGAGTCCTTTGTCCCCTATGTAAAAAAAATAGGTATACTTAGCACACAGATATTTGATGACAGAAAGAGGAATATGAAACATTGTTTTGAAGTGGGGTACAATTGTCTGTTTTGACAGAGTTTCAAGATGAATAAATATTTTTTCCCTTTGTCAAGCTTGAATACTTACCTGTTTTGTACAATCTTCACAGATGGAGACACCCCCTATAGTATACACTGGAGCACCTGTGTGGCCCCCTAATAAAAAGGGTGTTCCGGTGTCCCACACTATAGTGCTCCAGCGTCCAGATGTGAAAACTGCTGAGTATCCTCTCCTTACACAGAATCTAGTTTGCATTACATTCTACTTACAAATCCATCTAGACACCAAAATTATTTGAATAGAAATAGGCCAGAAAAAATGTCTTCAAATGCATAAGGCCAAAACAATGGTGTTTTCTAGGCCTAACGAACAATGTTTCATATGAACGAATAATGTGCCCATGAACATGAAAGTTGCCATTTTAAACTGTACAACAGTTAAGAAGAAAAGCACATGGATCAGCATGAACGTAATAAAAATAAAGAATAGGAACACAGGACAACTACTTACTTTTTGCAGCACTCTCGTGATCCTTCTGTACTGCTCATGCTCCCTTAATTTGAGGTCCGACCACCGCTTCCTGAGCTGATCCTTGGATCGTCGTACCCCAAAATTCCGGTGCAGACTTTTGACCACTTTCGCCATGATCTTGGCCTTTCTGACATTGGGGTTGGGGTAAGGTCCATACTTCTCGTCATAGTCGGCCTTCTTCAGGATGTCCACCATCTCGAACATCTCCCCAAAGGACATATTTGAGGCCTTAAACCGTCTCCTCCTGGATCTGGACATTTCAGGCTCCAGGCTTTCCTCCTCCTCCTCGTTGGTGTAATTATCAGACACTTGCTCTGTCTCCGCCATGTGCTCTTCCCCACTGCACCGAACGAGAAGGGGCAGGAAATAGACTAGAAAGAATGTCAGGGGCGGGCAGAGTTTCATGCATGTGCAGTGTATTTAAAGCGTAACACGCGTGCGTCTTACGTACGATCTGTGAGCGGAGGAAGGAGTATCAGAGGCGCTGATCGTGATAACGAAGGTAAGATTTAAATTTTGGTCTATACTGCTTCTAGATTGAGGCCTGTATTTGGACAAGTTTAGAAGACTTTAGGCTGACATTAGGGTTTGTCCTGTGTTGTGTCTTGCAGTGAAAATGGATCTAGTCAATGATCAGGACTTTATGCTAATCTTCATAGATATGTTCAGGGAGCTGCCATGTCTATGGCAGATAAACCACCCTGAATATAAGAACCAAACAAAGAGGAAGGCAGCGCTGGATAATTTGATGCAATTTGTGAAGCCGGTGATCCCCACGGCAGACATCACCTATTTGAAAGTTCTAATTGGTGGCATGAGGAGCACTTATCTAAGGGAGCACGAGAAGGTCACGGATTCCCTGAGATCAGGAGCTGCAGATGACATTTATGTACCCAGGCTGTGGTACTTTGACAGGCTGCATTTTCTGGCAGGTCAGACTGAACCCAGGCCAGCACTCTCCACTCTTCCTTCCACACTTCCTTCCCCCCCAGCTGAGGCTTCTGACACCCAACCTGGGCCTTCCTGGCAGCAATATTTGGAGGAGCCCAGCTTGAGCCAGATATAGCATTCTTCTAAATATTGCTGGTTGTCCAATCAATTATGTTAAATAGATGTTAGTTTGGAGTACTAATTTATGATTGTGATTGATGAACCAAAAACTAAAACCATGTCCCTTTTTCATACACAGGGAAGTCTCAGCCAGGAGGTGGCCGGGCCAAGCAGGCTTCCGGATACACAGGTCCCTCCCCTCCGCCTTCAAAGACAAAGTGGCAGGAAGAGGAGTAACCTGGAGGAGGCTGCAATAGGCCTATTTTGGAAGGCTACTGAGGCCCTCAGAACACCCCACAGTGTGGAGGAGGACTTTGCTGCTATAACTGCATGCAAAATGATGCAGATGAAGGAGGGCCAATGACTCCTATGTGAGTTTTTAATTTTGGAAGCTCTAAATAAGGGGTTGAGGGGCCAACTCACATGTGAAACCCACATTTGTCAGCTCACACATGGTCCTCCTCCTCCTCCTCCTGGTCCTACTCCTCCTCCTCCTCCAGGTCCTACTCCTCCTCCTGCAACACCTCCAACACCAGAGCCACAGCGTGGAAGGAAGCGTGGAAGGAAGACCAGAGACTGATGACCTAGGTTCAGTCTGGTCTGGCAAAAGATGCAGCCTCTTGTATGACCACAGCCTGGGAACATACATGTCATCTGCTGCTTTCATGATCTCTTGGACTTCTGGACCAGATTGAACTCCCTTAGATATGGACTCCTCAGGCCATCAATTTTGCTATAAAATAATTGATGTCTGCCCTGGGGGCCAAAGGCTTTACCAATTTCTGCTGTTTCTCCAGCGTTCCCTCCCTCTTTGTTTGGTTCTGAGCCCTTAATAAAGGAATTTTTGTTTCAATCATACTCGCCTATGTGTGTTTTCCTTCAAAAAGGACAGTTTGTTTGTGAGGAGGCAGGTACATTTCTAAAATACAATGTGAAATTAACAAGGGACACCAACACCAAGCAACCTCCTTGAGATTAAATAATACAAGATATCAATGGTGTCGTGGTAACTTGACACACAAAACACACCCAAAAATATTCTGGATGTAAAATCCAAAAAAAAATAAAAAATAACAACACGATCAGGCTTGAAAACAATACAAACCAAAAAAAATATATATATCTTTTTTGTCAGATGTGGCAAATCAATATATATTAAGGGAATCACGATAAATAATAAAGAAAGAAGTTTGTGAGAAGTCTGTGTGAATATCAGCAGCAAAACTACTTCATTCTTCTCACATTATAAAGAAGAAGAGAGTGTGCTACTTTAAACAATTTAAAACATTGCAGCGTGACGAAAGTGCTATATCCATTCTGAACGCTAATTTTACCAGACCGAGCTGTGCCGTCTCGGAATTTCTTCTGAGCATACGTGGCACTTTGTGCGTCGGAATTGTCCACACACGGTCAGAATTGACGCGATTGGATTTTGTTGTCGGAAAATTTTATAGCCTGCTCTCAAACTTTGTGTGTCAGAAAATCCAATGGAAAAAGTCAGATGGAGCCACACACGGTCGGAATTTCCAACAACACGCTCCGATCGCACATTTTACGTCGGAAAATCCGACCGTGTGTACAGGGCATAAGTGTCTGTATTTTTTAGCTCAAAAGTTTTTTTCCACATAAAAATATATTGGGGTCACTACACCTCAGAAACCATGGTATGATCATATGTGTACTTGAAATGGACAACTATAGAAAGACACGGAGAAAAATGAGGCAGAACTGGATGTTATATTCACTAAGAAATGTATGTTGATATACTAAAAAATATAGCATATTAACATCTACCCAGACAAAATTGTATGAAAAATCGCATAAAAATTGCATAGAGACAAAAAACAAACAAAAATAATACCAGTAACCTACATGAAAATTTCACGCATATTACATGGGAACAACCCACAACAACCAAAAGTTGTAAAAAGCCTGTTATGTATGAACAATATTGCAAACAGCAAACTGATAGGAAAGAGGTGCAAAAAGGAGGAAGGGGAGCAGCATCTCTGTTTTCCGTGTCCTGTCCAAAAGAGAAGACAGGAAAACGTAAAGCAGGATTGGAGGCATGAGGATAAGTACTATGAACACTATATAGACATATATGTGATATACTTAAACATGCCCTCATGTGTCCAAACAAAACTGTGCATCCTAAAGCTGTCTACAGATACACATATTGAAGGGTATATCAATATCAATGTTGAGCCAGCACACATCCATATGTAGAAAAAAGAAGAGAACCAAATCTTAAACCCATTGAAAAATGTAAAAAACACAACAAATTGGTATGTCAATGGTGATCTCACCAATATATGGAATAAACAAAACTACTATATGGACGTGTGGTGACAGGACAAAAATGGATATGGGATATGGGAGATGGACAATTGTGAGGCAAAAAGCGTACAAAAGGATAAAGGGGTGGAAAAAATTCTTCAAAATAACTCCATCAATCATAATAGTGGGAAACATCCCACTCAAAATGTAACCCTATAGGAAGTCTGGTGTGTAACATGAAGATACAGAACACTTCACATTTGCAAAGTGTTCTGAACCCGTCTCCTCCTCTCCTTGGAGTCACTATCCTTTCATCACCTTGTATGGAAAGGCTGGTGACATCCTTGTGGTGAACAAGATTCCAGTGTCTAGCTACATTTGTGGATTTATTTTTTTCAATATCATACAGGTGATCATATAGCCTATCTTATAACCGGCGTGTGGTGCAACCCACATATTAAACGTGGCACAAATCACAGGTAATCACATATATTAAAAACTTTGTATTGCAGTTGATAAATGATGTGATGTCAAAAGTTTTACCCATAGGACTCAAACATACACCTTGGCCCTTCTTAATGTAGCGACAATAGTCACAACCCTTCAAACCACATTTATAGTTTTGAAATGCAGCCAATTGGAACTCGAGTGTTCACTAGTATATAAACTTGGTGAAAGAGACCCCCCTATGGTAAGTGCCCTACGAGACACCGCCTTGATACCCTTTGAGAGGATTTCACTGTACATCGGGTCATTGAACAGGATGGACAGATATGTTTTGACTGTGCTGCTGATTTTGTCAAACTCGGTGTTAATTGGTGTTGAAAAAATGGGAATATTGTCTCTACACAAAGAGTACTTATTGGCATTTTTCAATTTGTTTTCAGTTAAGAAGGATACCCTAGGAATTCTATTGGCTGCCGAAAAGGCTTTGTTTATAGTTTTGATGGGATAGCCTCTGTCTTTAAATCTATGGGCCATGTTGATAGCCTCTCTGTTGAAGTCATCCGGTGTACTACACAGACGCTTCAACCTAAGAAACTGGCCAAATGGTACACCCCTGATAGTGTGTCCTGGGTGTGCAGAATCGGCTCTTAGCAGCACATTGCCAGCTGTAGGCTTCCTGTACAGACCGGTAACAGCCATATTATTTATTCCTGACAGCTGAACATATAAAAATTCAATGGAAACTTCATGGAGATTCCCTGTGAATCTCAAATTGAGATCATTCTCATTTAGATAGACAAGCCATGTGTCCAATTGAACCTTATCATCTGAAGTAATAAATAGGAGGTCGTCTATGCAGCAGGTGTCTGTACGATGGGGGATATCATGTCCAAAAATGCAGCTCCTCCCCCACAAATCCATGTAAATGTTGGCCAATGAGGGCGAAAATTTGGCCCCTATAGAGGTGCCACATTTCTGGAGTTCTTGAAAAACTAATGAAAATTTACCAGACTCTTTGAGATAAAAAGTGACAGCCTGTATACCCAAAGCATGAGGAATGCTTGAATATAAGCTTGTCACACCGCACATTATCCATCTGTAGTTATGTTTCTACTGAAAATCCTTTAATTTAAATAATAGTTGTTTGGTTTCAATGATGAAACCCAGGGAGCCCAATAACTAAAGGTTGCAACTGACTGTCCATCCATTCACCAAGACACTTGTTTAAAGAGCCTATTCCTGCAATGATAGGTCTACCCACAAGGGGACTTAGCCCCTTGTGGACTTTTGGCAAATGGTGGAATACTGGCATAATTGGGCACTCTGGAATGAACAAATCCTATTCCTTTAATGAGAAAATGCCTGCATGTACTGCCCTGTCTAAAAGGGAGGACAGCTCTTTCTTAAACGAGGATGTGGGGTCTGCTCTAATCTTGTGGTAAGTGTTGGTGTCGGATAACTGACGCAAAGCTTCATCTTTATATGTACTGGAATCTAACACAACCACAGAGCCCCCCTTATCAGCATTTCTTATGACAATGTTACAATCAAAGGCTAACAATTTAAGAGCTTTTCTCTCTGCAAAAGAAAGATTATCTACCATGGGATTGGATCAACAGCCCTGAGCCAGGTGAGTCAAATCCCTCACCACAAGTTTTGGGAAAAGGTCAAGATCCTTGCCCCTCGATGCCACCGGGTAAAAGTCTGATCTCAATTTGAATGAGATGTTACTAAGTTCATTGGTGGGATCCAGGGGGCAGGGACCTGACTTGGAGGCCAAATCCACCAGAACCTGAAAGGTGCAAACCTCCGTGAATAAACGAGGAGAAGGGGGAGATGAATCACCTGCATCCAAGGCACTCAAATCGGTATTAGCATTGTCAGACGGGAAATCAAAATAATGTTTTTTAAGGGTCAAACTACGTGAAAATTTGTTGACATCCAACAGTGTCCCAAAGAGATCAAAATGTCTATTTGGACAAAAGTTAAGTCCCCTTGAAAGTAGGTTTGTTTCATCATCATTCAAGATCCTTTTAGAAATATTAATGACTTTGAAAGTTATCGCTGGGCTTTGCCTCACAATGAATAGTGATTGTTCTTTGGTGTATTTATGCCTTCTTCCTCCTCTCCTCGTCTTTTTGTGGGTTGTTTCTTTTTTGTTTTTTTGGTAAATCCACGAGGGTTTCCTGAGTTGCAGCCATGGCTTGGCCAATCCGAGCCTGCCGATGTTGAGGGCCGTTCTGGTGATGAGTCTGAAGCCGTGGTGGCTAAAGTGTCATTAACTGGTTCACTTCACTGGTCAGAAAAACTGACCTGTTTTCTTTGATGCTGTCGGGACCGACCCGAGAAGAATTGTTTTTTTTTCCATGTGTAGACAATGTTATTTTCAAAGTCTATACGGTCCCTAGCCATCTAGAGGAAAGATGACTAGGAGTCAGTTATCTGACACCAACACTTACCACAAGATTAGAGCAGACCCCACATCCTCAATTAAGAAAGAGCTGTCCTCCCTTTTAGATAGGGCAGTACATGCAGGCATTTTTTCATCAAAGGAAAAGGATTTGTTCATCCCGGAGTGCCCAATTATGCCAGTATTCCACCATTTGCCAAAAGTCGACAAGGGGTGGGTAGACCTATCATTGTAGGAATAGGCTCTTTAAACGAGCGTCTTAGTGAATGGATGGACAATCAGTTGCAACCTTTAGTTGTTGGGCTCCCTGGGTTTCTCAGGGACACCAAACAACTATTAATTAAATTACAGGATTTTCAGTGGAAACATAACTACAGATGGATAACATGCAATGTGACAAGCTTATATTTAATATAGAAAGAAAGAAGATGTGAAGGGGCTACCTATATGTCAAATAGTGCTCTACCAAATCACTCTATAGTGACTAAATATTAAAAAACACAGGGGATGATTTACAAAGCATTTGTGCCATGACTTGCGGTGCACACCGATGCGCAAATGACATTTTCGTATTTACAAAGCATTTGCGCCGGTAACACAGCGCGATCCCCCATTTACTATTCTCTTCCCGGCGCACAGGAAGAAGTGATCTGTATGCCACTATAGACCTGGTGCATGGCATGTCTAACTTAAAATTTAAACAAGCTGGAAGTGCCAATAATATGGGGTTGATGTGGGGTGATGTGGGGAAGTGTTGTACTAATGCCCAAGTCACAAATATGGCCAATATAGAATGAGAAAGTGACTTTCTCTGAACAAGCCGGCAGCGCTGGCATATACATTTAAACTGCGGGAGGTGAATTTATACACTGCACATGCTCAAACGGCATTTGCGCTTGTTCAAATACTTTAGTTCAGTGCGCCGGCAAAATATTAGTAAATGTCAGGCAATGTAAAAGCATTTGCAAAGGTTGAACGGGCGCACCTCTAGACTTTTTTTTTTTTTTTTAACGCTGGTTCACTTCGTGCGGCTCTAATGAAATGTCGGCCCGGCAATACACATAAAAGTTCATTGATTAAAACAGCATTAAGAAAACAAACAAAATGCGTGGGGCTCCCCCGAAATTCAATACCAGGCCCTTCAGGTCTGGTATGGATATTAAGGGGAACCCCGCTCAAAAAAAAAAAAATGGCGTGGGGTCCCCCGAAAAATCCATACCAGGCCCTTTAGGTATGGCATGGATTTTAAGGGGAACCCCGCGCCAAAATTTAAAAAAAAAATGGCGTGGGGTCCCCCTAAAAATCCATACCAGACCCTTATCCGAGCATGCAACCTGGCAGGCCGCAGGAAAAGAGGGGGGGACGAGAGAGCGCCCCCCCTCCTGAACCATACCAGGCCACATGCCCTCAACATTGGGAGGGAGCTTTGGGGTCCCCCCCCAAAGCACCTTGTCCCCATGTTGATGAGGACAAGGGCCTCATCCCCACAACCCTTGGTGGTTGTGGGGGTCTGCTGGCAGGGGGCTTATCAGAATCTGGAAGCCCCCTTCAACAAGGGGACCTCCAGATTCCGGCCCTCCCCCCTGTGTGGAATGGTAAGGGGGTACAAAAGTACCCCTACCATTTCACAAAAAAAGTGTCAAAAATGTTAAAAATGACAAGAGACAGTTTTTGACAATTCCTTTATTTAAATGCTTCTTCTTTCTTCTATCTTCTTTCTTCTTTCTTCTATCTTCCTTCGGTTTCTTCCTCCATCTTCTTCTTCTTCTGGTTCTTCTGGTTCTTCCTCCGGTGTTCTCTTCCAGCATCTTCCTCTGCGGCGTCGGCGTCTTCTTCCCTTCTTCTCCTCGGGCTGCTCCGCATCCATGATGGCATGGAGGAAGGCTCCCGCTGTGTGACACTTCTCTCTTCATCTTTTTCTCTTCATCTTCTTCTCTTCATCTTCTTGTCTTCATCTTCTTTTCGGGCTGCTCCGCATCCATGATGGCATGGAGGGAGGCTCCCGCTGTGTGGCGCTTCTCCTCTTCTGACGGTTCTTAAATAATGGCGGTGGGGCCACCAGGTGACCCCGCCCCCTCTGATGCACAGGGACTTGATGGGGACTTCTCTGTGGCATTCCCCGTGACGCCAGAGGGGGGCGGGGTTACGTAACGGGTCACCCCGCCCCCTTCTGACTTCACAGGGAATGCCACAGGGAAGTCCCCGTCAAGTCCCTGTGCGTCAGAGGGGGGCGGGGTCACCAGGTGGCTCCGCCCCCCATTATTTAAGAACCGTCAGAAGAGGAGAAGCGTCACACAGCGGGAGCCACCCTCCATGCCATCATGGATGCGGAGCGGCCCGGAGAAGAAGGAAAGAAGACACCAACGCCGCAGAGGTAGATGCTGGACGAGAACACCGGAGGAAGAACCAGAAGAACCAGAAGAACCAGAAGAAGAAGAAGAAGATGGAGGAAGAAACCGAAGGAAGATAGAAGATAGAAGAAAGAAGAAAGAAGATAGAAGAAAGAAGAAGCATTTAAATAAAGAAATTGTCAAAAACTGTCTCTTGTCATTTTTAACATTTTTGACAGTTTTTGTGTGAAATGGTAGGGGTACTTTTGTACCCCCTTACTATTTCACACAGGGGGGAGGGCCAGGATCTGGGGGTTCCCTTGTTAAAGGGGGCTTCCAGATTCTGATGAGGCCCTTGTCCTCATCAACATGGGGACAAGGTGTTTTGGGGGGCTACCCCAAAGCACCCTCCCAATGTTGAGGGCATGTGGCCTGGTACGGTTCAGGGGGGGTGCTCTCTCATCCCCCCCTCTTTTCCTGCGGCCTGCCAGGTTGCGTGCTCGGATAAGGGTCTGGTATGGATTTTTGGGGGGGCCCCACGCCATTTTTTTTTTTATTTGGCGCGGGGTTCCCCTTAAAATCCATACCAGACCTGGAGGGTCTGGTATAGATTTTGAGGGGGACCCTATGCCTTTTTTTTTACATTTTGGCCGGGGTTCCCCTTAATATCCATACCAGACCTGAAGGGCCTGGTATGGAATTTAGGTGGACCCCCACATCATTTTTTTTTAATTTTGGTTCGGGGTTCCCCTGTGGGGAATTCCCATGTCGATTTTATCAATGAACTTTTATGTGTATTGTCGGACCGGCAATTCATTAATAGCCGCGACTAGTTTTAAATGACTTTTTTCCTTTGAAATGTCATTTTGCTGTCAGACTATTCTAAACACGGGAAACATGCGCCCCTTTACAGGCATACTATAGACACCCCCCAGCTATGAAATTTAAAGGGATATTACACTTTTATTGTTTCACTTTAAGCATTATTAAAATCACTGCTCCCGAAAAAACGGCCATTTTTAAAACTTTTTTTTGCATTGATCCATGTCCCCTGGGGCAGGACCCAGGTCCCCAAACACTTTTTATGACAATAACTTGCATATAAGCCTTTAAAATTAGCACTTTTGATTATTCATGTTCGTGTCCCATAGACTTTAAAGGTGTTCGCGTGTTCGAACAAATTTTTTGCCTGTTCGCAAGTTCTGGTGCGAACCGAACAGGGGGTGTTTGGCTCATGCCTAATTGCCGGACCGACATTTCATTATAGCCGCGAGTAGTTAAAATGAGTATGGGGCCCAGGTCCCACCCTAAGGGACATATATCAATGTCACCAATTGGACAACCCCAAAAACAAAACAAGGAGAAAGGCCTTTAAATATGCCAAAAAGGGCCAGTTCACACCAATGAAGTCCAGTGCATAATTTATGCATCAAAAATGCATGGAAATGTGGTTATATGGTGTGCAATGGCATAGTTCACACCAGTGCTTGCCGTTCCAGTGTGTTTCCAGTTCCCGAAAAAAAAAGTAGAATGCTGCATTTTTTTATGCACTGGACTGTACTGGAACGCTGTAAAATGCACCAAAAACACACTGCAACACACTTGTCCTTATTTAAGGTTAAGAAAAAAGAGGGGGGGAGCACTGGACTGCATCAAAAATGCACCAAAAACGCACTGGAACGCATAAAAAATGTGTATGCAGAAAAGCACCTAGAACGCATCCGGACTGCATTTCTATGGTGTGATCTTGCCCTTAAGGCCCTTAGGGCCAGTTCACACCATAGAAACGCAATCCGGACGTGTTCCAGGTGCTTTTCTGCATGCACGTTTTTGATGCGTTCCAGTGCTTTTTTCCCCTCTCTTTTTTCTTAACCTTAAATAAGGACAGATGTGTTTCAGTGCGTTTTTGATGCGTTTTCCAGCTTTCCAGTACAGTCCAGTGCAGAAAAAATGCAGCATGTTCTACTTTTTTTTCTGGAACTGGAACGCACTGGAACAGCAAGCACTGGTGTGAACTATGCCATTGCACACCATATAACCAAATTTCCATGCATTTTTGATGCATAAAATATGCACTGGACTTCATTGGTGTGAACTGGCCCTTTTTGGCATATTTAAAGGCATTTCTCCTTGTTTTGTTTTTGGGGTTGTCCAATTGGTGACATTGATATATGTCCCTTAGGGTGGGACCTGGGCCCCATACTCATTTTAAGGCCAATAACTAGAGGATAAGCCAGCCAAGTGGGGACTAGTAAAATTGCCAAGTCAGTTCCCTTAGACTGCAATGGTATTTGTTGTATAACTTTTGCACATGTTAGGCTCTTTAGTTGCCCCCCCCCCCCCCTGGACTAGGGGGTGTTTTGTCCTATCTGTAATTTTGGGGCATGCTGGATGATGTGCTTAATTTTGGATAGTGGAGTGGCTTATTTTGTGCTGGCTGCATTTGGGTTGTTCTGGGCATGCTCAGGGACTTTGTTTTTTTTTGGTGGTGCTTTTTGTGTGTGAACAGCACTTGGATGTTTCTGGGCATGCTCAGAGAGTGTGTTTTTTGGGTTAGTAATTAAAGGACACCCTTAACAGGTATACCCACTTTGAAGTTCAGTCTCTACATTAGGTGAACTTGCATTTTGTGTGTTTCATGGACTGTCCATGTGTTTGCAATTGCCTCATTAGCACACAAACCTATGTTATATAAACCTTGCAATCTTTACTTTGCCCTGAAAAGAGCCAAGATTGTGTGATGGTCTGAATTTTTCTTTGCTGAGCTCAATGGAGCGAAAGGGGATTCAGAACACCCTGCGGTTTCAGGTTATGCCTGGTCATCTGCATAAAGTAAGTTTGGGGTTCCTTGTTCAGGATTTGCTCGAGAAATCAGTTGCAGTGGAACTACGTCACATCTATTGTATCCAGGACCATGCAGCACCAAGGTACTATGATGTTTCTTTTGTGCATAGCAATTTTTGCATTGGAGTTATTGAGAAGTGTAAGAAATTGGAGAAAGCTAACCATGAGTCTATAAGGTCTTTCATAGTGGAACCCTTGTATGCTATGGAGGAGAAACCATTGGTTGTTCACCTGTTTAACCCCTTCACGGACATTGCCTTGGTAGTGGCCTTTTTGAAGAGATACTGCTCTGCAATGAAGGGAGGCTTCAGGCTGACTAATCGTCTGGGGATCTTTAATGGCAAAATAAAGTTGTTGTTTTTTTTTTTTTGTCAAGCTAAAGGTGGATTCTGAAGGGATTGGTGGAGTGCGGCATCCACCAGCTAATTTATCAATAGCAGGAAATAGAGGGTTTCTCTACTACCCTGGTCAACCGACATACTGCAGAAGATGTCATAAGTTTGGGCATACCAGAGATGAATGTAATGTGGAGATGCACTGCTGGAACTGTCGGGAGGAGGGACATGAGGCTGGGGCTTGCTTGATTAAGCGGGCCTGTGATATATGTGGACAGCGTGATCATACAGTGAAGAATTGTCCAAAAGTAAGAAGGGCCTATGTCTCTTATGCTGAAGCTGTCAGGCGCACCGCTGAGAGTGGACGACCAGTGTCCACACAGGCACTGTCTGACTCTCCTGAAAGACAGGAAGAGGAGGAGGAGGAGGAGGAGGTGGTGGTGGAAGAGGAAGAAAGTGGGCACCTGGGTGTGGAGGAAAGAGTAGAAGTGCCACCCACTAGTGTGGAGCCATTAACAGTGGGGAGTGGAGCAGAGGTGGAGAGGGCAGTGGAGGAGGCTATGGAGGAGTTGACAGCAGCCTTACAGTGGGAGCCGGAAGTGCAGGAAGCCCAAGAGGAGGTGGAAAAGATGGAGACACTGGGTGCCAAGACCAAGGTGGACGCTTTGGGGAGCCCTAAGAAGAGAAGGGCTAAGAAATTGAAAGTAGTGACAGCTGGGATTGAAACACCTAACCCCTTTGAGGTCTTAGGGGATGTTGGAGTGGAGGTAGAATCACCAGCACTAAGTCCAGGGACTCCAGAAATTTTTCAGCCGGCCACATTGTCACCTAGTCAGGAGTTTTTGGATGATGAAAGCGTTATGGCCCTGAGGAATGTATGTCAGTTTTTTGGCTTAAGTGATAGGTCTGGGGGTGAATGATGCACATCTTCATGTGAATGAGCATCAAGCTGGTGTCCCTCAATGTGAGGGGTTTTGGGTCTCCTGCTAGACAGTGTGTTGTTTTTGAGGACCTGAAGGTCAATGAAGGAGACATTATCTGTCTACAGGAGTGTTTTTTTAATCGACCGCCCAAGCCTCCGGAGTGGGTGGTGGATTACATATGGTCAGCAGTTGGAGAAAATAGGAATGCTGGGGTAGGCATTATCATTACAAATAGAAATATTCGCATTATGTCTCATGTTGTGTTAGTGCCAGGAAGATTAATTATGGCAGATTTAATTTTGTTTAACCAGAAGTTTAGGCTTTTTAATTTATACGCTCCTGTGAATAGCCAGAAACGTCTTGAGTTTTTTGAAGTTTTGAAGTTACATGCAGTGGGAAGGAGACCTAGTGTGATCATGGGTGATTTTAATACGATCCGATTTGTGAAAGATCCGATAGGGGTAGCGGAGACTAAGTTAGATGTAGGTAGCACTATGCTGAATGGGGTAATTCAGGACTTGCATCTCAATGATGCTCATACTGTTCTGGGTTTGGTGATACCATATTTTACTTTTTTTTTCGGAGTGTGGGCGCACCAAATCCAGAATGGATTTATGTTTGTTTTCTGATGCATTCAAATGTGCTAATGTTAAACACAGGCCAGTAATTTTTTCAGACCATGTGGCAGTGTATGTTGATTTGAGTATGGGAGATAGTATTAAGTTTGGTTTAGGGGTATGGAGGTTAAATAGTTTATTGTTGCAGGACAAGCATGTCAAAGCCCATTTTAGTAAGGTATATAGTAGATGGGTTAATAGGAAAAAAGATTTTAGTAATATTTTGGGGTGGTGGGATTGGGTCAAAAGGAAAATTAAATTATTTTTTCAAAAAGAGTAGGGATAAAAGTCGCAGTGAGAAAAGGAGATATTCTCGGTTATAAGTCAGGTTGGCTACATTATATTCATTTAGAAATATGGGCTATGACATGGCCAATGAAATAGACCATGTTAGGAAGAGGATTAAAGAGGTATTAACTGAAAGAGGAAAACAAATCATTTTTCAAGTGAGAGTTAAACACCTGGAGCAGGATGAAAAATGTTCTAGATTTTTTTTCAAGAGGGTTTGTAAGGAAAAAGGAGTGTTTGAGGGTGTGTATGATGAAGGCAGGGAATGTAAGGGAGGGAATGTGTTGGGATGCGTGACTAAATTTTATGAACGATTGTATGAGGGCGTGTGTGTTGATGAGTCAGATACTAGAATGTTTGATATGGTAGAGGATAATTTAGATGAGGATGATAAGGTTTTTTTGCAGAAAGCAGTGAATGAGGAGGAGGTGTGGGAAGCTGTGGCAAGCATGGGGGCTAATAAAACCCCTGGAGGGGATGGCTTACCAAGTGAGTTTTTTTAATTGTTTTGGGATATTATTAAGCGGGATGTGGTTGAGGTATTTAGTTACATGAGGGAAGGCATTATATCCGAATCTATGAGAGAGGGGGTAGTGGTAATAATTTATAAGAAGGGGGATAAGATGGATATTCAAAATTGGAGGCCTATCTCCTTACTAAATTCAGACTACAAGGTCTTTGCAAAGATGGTGGCGAGGAGATTATCTAAGGTCATTAGTAGGATGGTTAGCTAGATGCAGGCCTGTGCAGTGCCGGGTCAAATGATCTCGGAGAATTTAATTTTAGTTAGGGATATAAATAATTTAAAGATAGGAATAGTTTGATTATCCTGACATCATTTGACCTTGAGAAGGCATACGATAAAGCAAATCATGGGTTTTTGTGGGAGGTTTTGAAGCGGATGGGTATACCACAGCTGCTCATTAATGTAATAAAAGGGTTGTATTGGGGGATCAGTAGTCAGGTTCTGGTTAATGGGAGTTTGGGGTGGGCTTTTTTGGTTAAATCTGGGGTGAGACAGGGGTGCCCCCTGTCCCCTGTTCTCTTTATTTGTTTTATTGATCCACTGTTAAGGATGATACAGAGGGATAAGGTGGTGAGGGGCTTTTTGGTGCCTGGGAGTGGGGGGAAAATTGTGAAATGTTTCGGTTATATGGATGACGTGGTGGCAGTGTGTCAGTCGGTGGTGGGCGTAAGAAGGGTGAAGTTAATTTTGTCAATTTTTTGTGTATGTGCAGGAATGAGTGTGAATTGGAATAAGTGTAGTTTGGGTGTGTATGGAAGACAAGTGGAATGTGTGGATGATCAGATTGGGAAGGTTGAGGATGGAGTGAGGATTTTGGGTATTGTGTTTGACTATGGAATGAAAGGGGAAGTGTGCTGGAATGAAGCGGGAGAAAAGATAGCCAAGAAGTTGAGGTTTTGGTGTCTAAGAAAATTGTCAATTTATGGGAAAGTTTTAGTAGTCAAGGCAGTAATCTTAACTTTAATTTTGTATACAAGTAATATCTTCCCTCCTGGGGAGATAAGATTGAGGAAAATTAATGAGTTATTGTTTACCTTTTTATGGGGATCGAAAATGGAAAGAGTTAAGAGAGAATATGTGTGTAGATGTGAATGTAATGGTGGGTTGAGTTTTCCGAATGTGAGTGTTTTTGTTAATGCATTATTGGTTCTGTGTGGTGAAAGTTTTGAGGAATGGTGGAGTGTGTGCTAGAATGATAGCTTTTTCAGGTGGGTGGTTGTTTAGGAGATGGGGGTGGTTGGGAAGGGATTCAAGGATATCGGTGGCTTACGTGGTGGCATTCGACTACTGGGTATTGGAAAAGTTTAGGGTAGAGTTTAAGTTGGCAGATTTAGGAGAAGGGGAGAGGGATAAAGTGAAGGTGAGAAAGTGGTTGATAGAAAAGGAGTATGTGTGTAACCTTAGGGGAGTTAATGCGTCAGTGGCTGGGGAAGTATGGAAGAAAATGAGGATATATGGGGTGACAAATGTGCAGAGACAGATAGTATGGATGAGTTTGCATGACTGTCTAGCTACGAGGCAATTTATGAAAAGGAGGGATTTGTGTGTGTCTGATATTTGTCCGAGAATTAATTGTGGGGGTGTAGAAGACAGTGAGCATGTGTTCTGGGGGTGTGGTGTAGCGAAAGATGGGATCAATAAGAGTCAAGATCTGGTGAAAGAAATAACAGGAGTGAAAGTGAGTGGAAAATGATGATGTATGGCTTGGAGAAACTGGAAAAAGGTAAACAGAGTATTGTGTTTAGTGCTATGTGCATTAAAGGAAGTGTTGTGGGATGCACGCAACTTGTATGTATATAAAAATGTTTTGTTCGACAGTAAACAATGTATAGGATTATGGCTAAGCAAGCTATACTTTTTTTTCGTGTTGGATAAAAAGAAGGGTGTGGATGCTGAAGGCATCTGGAAATTTAAAAAATGGAGAATGTTGATTAAAAATTAAGTCTTTTCCACGATGATGCAAAACCTTGTTGGAGACAGTGAATGAGCGTCAAGCTGAATAGTCTCGAGAGTTTTCTGAAGTGGATTAAAAAAAAAAAAAAAAAAAAAAGCAAGTACATTTGGGTGTCCTTATTGAGTTTCTAACACACGTATTTTCTATGTGTATTTTGTGTGTTATGTTGTTGCAAAACAGATGTGTTTTTATGCAATTTATTTGTTACTTTGG
This sequence comes from Lithobates septentrionalis, assembly GCA_037952835.1. NCBI lineage: Eukaryota > Metazoa > Chordata > Amphibia > Anura > Ranidae > Lithobates > Lithobates septentrionalis. Next base: position 2,062,236 of record JBBDGP010002067.1, on the reverse strand, counting down.
TTTGCTGTTTTTTTTTTTTTTTTTGGGTGGTGGTTAGTCAGTTGCCTTTGACTCTAAACCAGGGATCTTCAAACTACGGCCCTCCAGCTGTTGCAGAACTACACATCCCATGAGGCATTGTAAAACTCTGACATTCACAGACATGACCAGAATTGTAGTTCCTGAACACCTGGAGGGCCGCAGTTTGAAGACCCCTGCTCTAAACATTATTTCTTTATCGTACATCATAGGACACAGAGCCTCAAGTAATTACTTGGTGGGTTATAGGCCTACCTTCAGGTGTTGACACTGGTATAGCCAATACAGGAAGTTGACTCCCCTATATAAACCCTCCTCCTTCCAGGAGTCCTCAGTTTTTTCGCCAGTGTCTAAGGTGTTGGTCACGAGTGAAGATGTGCTCTGAGGAGCTCCAGGGAGGGATCCATGCTGGATTTAAAAAACCTCCACAACCGGATCCATCCTCGCCACTGAGGCCATAGGATAGTACCTGGGCCTCGCATTGAAGAACGAGGTTTTGCCTGTAAGCTTCTCTTTGAGAGCTGGACCCTAGGAACCAGGACTCTTTTTGGTTTTTCATATTACCTAAAGTTGTTCCTGAGGGGTGCTATACAGGTCCAAAGGAGCCGAACCCCTTTAAAAAGGGCACCAGTCTTTGAAGGTTTAACTACGCTGCCTGTCGTGATGGGTGAAAGTTGGATCTGTCTGTTAAATCAGCAGCATATATATATACTCTGTATGCCTTAAAATGTCTCCTCTAGAGGGAGTATATTACACTTACCTAGTACAATGCTTTTTCAGCAGCTCTGTGTCTGGCTATAGCAGCGGGTGTGGTCCCTGCAGCCAGCGGGGAGTTCTTAATTGAACAGATGGTGTTCCTCTTCTGAGGGATCTAAAGGGGTTACAGCAGTAGTTTATGAACATACAAAACCAGCCATTTCCATTTTTTTGTATAAAGTGAAGTCTTCCTTTAAAACTAGGAGCTTAACAAACACTGCTGATACAAATTCCCCTCCCCCTCCCCTCTCCTCCTGGAGAGGTGCAGTAACAGCTGACACTTATGTGTAATCAGGTTCTCACCTGAGGCTTAACACAGATGCTCTCAGTTCATATGCTGAAGACAGAAGTCTGTCACACTAAGAGACACAGGAGCGCTGGGCATGTAAAGGAGTGTAAACAGGCATTTCCAGCACAGGAAATATTATGGTACTCAGCATCAAAGGCTGATCCTTATGGTGACATTGTTTTCTTTTGCTAAAACTATTGTTTAGAAAATACCATATTTTGTTAAAGTGCCTCTGCTGTTGTGCTTAGCACATTTGATTTCCAGTGTACCACAAAGGTACCAAGGATTCCACCCCCAGGCCCTGGGAACTCCAGTCATGCCTCCACACTGTCATCCTCTCCGGAGATACCTGACATGGCAAGCCTGGGTGAGTCATTGGAAGCAATTGGTGGAGATGCATTCTCCTCTGGCCTGTTGGGCTTAGAAGGAAGATTAGCGGCTTTAATCGCATTCTCCATCCAAGAGGATAGGAAGCATGCTAGATCCCCCTCCCCCACCTCAAACCCCTTTTTCCAAGGGAACAGTGGGCACAGGGTGAGGTGTTATCCTCAGGTGATCACGGGGAAAAACAAGCCAAATTTTCCTCTGCGGATGAACCTTATGCAACCTCACAATATGACAGATTGATGGTACAAACTCTTATAGAGATGGTTAATTCCACTTTTTATACTACTAACAGATTAAGCTGAAAGTCTAGGTCCCTTTGTTTTTTTAAAAAAAAAAAACTTTTGCACGCTTATTTATGCTGAATGGGATCATCTGGATAAGCATTTTTTTCCCTCCAAAGAGTTTCTCAGTTCTCTATCATGGAGGAAAAATTCACAAGGGTTGGAAATACCAGCAGTAGACACTGTGATTTCCAGCATCAATAAAGATGCATAATTGCTTAAGCATCCAACAGATAAGGAGTTGGAATTTTTTTGTTAAAATCCTCCTACCAATGGCGCTATGTTTCGCCATAGATGCCATAAAAGACCCTATCCACCAGGCGTCTCGGCTTGCGCTTGTGCTAAAACACATGCTTAGGACCCTGTGGTTAAAAGGGTTGGTCAGCCGAAGCATCTTACAAAAAAAGGGGTGTCTGACTAGTTTCCCTTTTACATTGGGGAAGGTTTGGTGAAATACATCCAAATGATTTCTAGCAGTAAAGCTCTTTTGTCCAGCAGATGGTATAAATGTCCTTCTATTTAAAGTGAAGCCACAACAGCTCACAGGTTAAGTACTTGACGGCCAGTGCAGCCATGGGAGACTTCCTGATAGACATGGGTTCAGATCCACATGTCGGCGTTCACTAGTGAAGGAGCCACTCCTCACAGGTTAACTACTCTGACGGCCAGCGTAGCCATGGGAGGCTTCCTGAAAGACGTGGGACCTCGTCCTCACGTTGGCTCCTAGTGACCTTGGACAAGTCAGTTAAACGGATTCCTTCCCCTGCGCAGGGGCAGCTGCCTCTAGGCAGCGGTGACGGCCTCCACCATCAGACTCTAGGGCATGATTTCCAAGAAATACTGTTCAGATCTGTGCGACTTTAAGGTAGTCCCTGCACTACTTTGGTACCACTTTGATGCGACTTGAGGTCCATAAGCCTCTAGCATACACAGGCATTGTTTCCTGTCGTATCAAAATCGTGCCCCAATGTATTCTCGGCGGCAAAGGATCACAGTAAAATCACGCAACTTTGGGGTTGCAATAGTGGAAACTGAGCCTAAGAGGAGAAAATATTCAGCCCCTGTATACACGATTGAAGATGTGTTTTTCCTCCGTCCTGCAGGGCCAAAAGGAAAATTAGCGACTTTAATCACATCCCCTATCCAAGGATGAGAAGCGTGTTAGACCCCCCTCCCCCACCTGAGATCCCTTATCAAGGGAACAGTTGGTAGAGGATGAAGGATTACCCTCAGGTAATCGGGAAGAAAGGCAAACTGAGTACTCCTCTGCAGAGGAGACAACTAGAGTTGAACTTTTTTTCAGCCTCGCAATCTGAGAAATTGCTGGTACAAACCTCTTACAGAGATGATTTGTGCCTCTTTCAAGCTACCTCAAGTAGAGTCAGCTGATAGTTCTTTTTTTTCTTAGGTTCCTTGGAACCTTCACTGCCTTTTTCATGCGTTTCCTGTACATGTACAGAGCCACGCAGAAATTCAACAGATCCATTCTAGATCTAAAAGAATCAAAATCAGTTCCTGAAGATCCGCTCCTTTCTATGGAGTCGATCAAGTCAGTAGTTTCTCTCCTGCAAGCAGGGGTGGCTCCAGCCCAAATTTTTTGGGGGTGCTGTGCAGGTGCTGGAAGAAAAAGTGAGGGTGCTGATGTGGCACGCGCTGCAAAATTTGCATGTGTGGGCGTAGCCAAAGGGTGGGTGTGGCTAAAATGTGTGTGGCCAAATGTGAGTGATTTTTCTCGATCTATAGCTTGTAGTGTGCCACCTTTCCTTCTTTGTATAGGCTAAAAAGAGCCTGGAGGTACACTGAAGAGATTGTGAAGTAAAATAAGTTCCATTGAGACCAACAATTATAGCCCCCAGCATATGTCAGGGCCAGCAATAACCTCAAGTCAGTGGGGTAGTTAAGTATAAAAAGTCTACAGCCACAAAGAAGCCAGAGAACCATCTAAAAACTCAGTCACACATTGAAAACAGGCCATGCAGTCAGGCACATTGTCACATACTCCAAAAAAAAAGCAAAATGTGCTAAAGGTAATTATCACCACAATGTACGCCACAATAATTCAAAGAAAGCAGTAAAAGCATAAAAAATATCAATAAATAATATATAAATTAAATATGTGATAAAAATGTAATCTGTGCATACATCTAAAGTGCAACGTGCAACACAAGTGACCCCTATTAGAATTTCACATCAACATCAGTAGAATTGTCTGCAAGCAGAGTGAATCCTTTGCAACCTATTAGCAGCTACCACCATAACCCACTGGGTGAGAGTTCAGCCTGCTTACTAGAGGTTAAGGCCTTAGATAGCAGGCCCAACAATGCATGGTCATGTCCCATGGGCAATCAGCATACCACCAACTGGACCTCAGATAGTTAATCTTCCTCCAGCATTACCTGCTTTAGGGATTGTTCCCACAATAACACACAGCAGCCAGGCGAGCAATTGTACACATACAAATACAAGAGCTGCCAAACAATTTCTAATACTGTTCAGCCAGCCTTATGACCCAGGCACCCCTGCCAGGGAGCAAAATCGGGTTGTGACCTTACTGATCTCCACTGTAGTTGAAGAAAACCTACCACCTCCTCCTCAAATGTAAGTTACATTGATTGGTGGAATATATATTTATCAGGTTAGAATTGTTTTTTTTAATGGTAACATGAGGGAGAGTGTTCAGAGGGAAAGTTCACTTTTCTTATAATGAGATATACTGTGACACCACACCAGCAATGTTGGGGCTCATTTGCACCATCGGTTAGGCAATTGAATCAGCCTTTTCACAACCTGTCAAACATGCTTAGATCACTTTTTAGAGGAACAGTGGTGTCTGTTCCACCTGTAAAACAGCCCTTAGCTGCATTTGACGGTGGTACGTGAGACTGGGGTTGGTAAAACCCTGTGGTTTAGTCACACTTTTACCTTCCCCAATCCCTACTCCCTTTAGCTGCAGAGGTAGCAGCCAAAGGTGTACACATGCCATGTTGTGCCAATATAGATGATATTGTGCATCTGTATGGGCTCAATAGTATCTTTATGGGCTCAATAGCATCTTTATGCTATTGTGCCTATATAGCTGCTATTGTACCCACATAGCTTTTACTGTGCCCTATCATGCCTACTGACCTTAACTTCTTGCAGAACTTCCAGCTGCTGTGGATCCCACTACCAAGAATGAGAGGCGGACTGCTATTGGTATCGCTCCACCCCACATTGCAGCTGGATTTATGGACAAGACATTGGCTCATGAGGCAGGCTTGATGCCCCCGCAGCCACCTGCTTCCTCCCGCTCTGCTTTTCTTGTTCTGTGGCTGGCCGCGGCCTTCACCCACAATCTGTGCCAGAAGGTCGGAAAGCCCAGGACCAATCTACCAGTCACCTGGATGCGATCGACTGGTAGATCGTGGTCCATGGGTTGCCGACCTGGGCACTATAGTAAACATGATTTCTTCTGGGAGAAAGGAATACTAGGTGTCTGTGTTCCCTCTGACAACGCCCCTGAGCATTTTGTAACAGCCTCCCGGTGTGTAAATATACACAACATACAGTATATATGGAATGCTTTCCTCTGTTTCCTTCACTTCCTACACTAAACCAAGGAGCTGTGACTGTCCAGGCCATTGCAGAATTTGGTTCTCCCCTCCCTGAAGCAATGCACAGAAAAAAAAAAGACTCACATGGGTGTTTAAGAGCTGGCGAGTCATTTTGGCTTCTTCTTGCTCTGGCATTGAAAATCATTTTTGGAGTGTGCTGCGAGTATAGGTGTATGGAAAATGCATGGAGTGTGCAGCAAGCATAGGAGGTGTATTGGAAATGCATGGAGTGTGCAGCGAGCATGGGAGGCGTATTGGAAATGCATGGAGTGTGCAGCGAGCATGGGAGGCGTATTGGAAATGCATGGAGTGTGCAGCGAGCATGGGAGGCGTATTGGAAATGCATGGAGTGTGCAGCGAGCATGGGAGGCGTATTGGAAATGCATGGAGTGTGCAGCGAGCATAGGAGGTGTGTGGGGAATGCATGGACTGTGCAGCAAGCATAGGGAGTGTGTGGGAAATGCATGGCGTGTGTAGCGAGCATAGGGGGTGTATGGGGATGCATGGAGTGTGCCACGTTAAGAGTGCACAGCGGAGGGGTGCGCTATTTACATACATTTACAAAGTGCAAGATTCAGGCTTGTGCTACTCACAAAGTGCAGGGTTCAGGAGTGCGCTACACACAATGCAGGGTTCAGGAAAGAGATGCGTACATAGCGCAGAGATCAGGAGTGCACTGCGTATGCAATGCAGAGATCAGCAGTGTGCCACATACGCAATGCAGAGTTCAGGAGTGCGCTACGCACACAATGCAGAGTTCAGGCGTGCGCTACGCACACAATGCAGAGTTCAGGCGTGCGCTACGCACACAATGCGGGGTTCAGGCGTGCGCTACGCACACAATGCGGGGTTCAGGCGTGCGCTACGCACACAATGCGGGGTTCAGGCGTGCGCTACGCACACAATGCGGGGTTCAGGCGTGCGCTACGCACACAATGCGGGGTTCAGGCGTGCGCTACGCACACAATGCGGGGTTCAGGCGTGCGCTACGCACACAATGCGGGGTTCAGGCGTGCGCTACGCACACAATGCGGGGATCAGGCGTGCGCTACGCACACAATGCGGGGATCAGGCGTGCGCTACGCACACAATGCGGGGATCAGGCGTGCGCTACGCACACAATGCGGGGATCAGGCGTGCGCTACGCACACAATGCGGGGATCAGGCGTGCACTACGCACACAATGCAGGGATCAGGAGTGTGCTATGTACAAGAGCTCCGGTCTGTTACTAAAGTGTGGGAAATATAGGGTTAGTATAATGTCATCAGAATATCTTTAATTTGTCAATCTATTCTTCTTGTATTGTGACACCAGCAATGAGGAATGGGTGGTCTGATGAATGAATGGATAGATGAATGAATGGATGAATAAATAGATGGATGGATGAGTGAATGAATGTATAGATGAATGGATGAATAAATAGATGAATGGATAGATGAATGAATGGATGAATAAATAGATGGATGGATGAGTGAATTAATGGATGGATGAATGAATGGATGAATAAATAGATGAAGGGATAGATGAATAAATGGATGGATGGATGAGTGAATTAATAGATGGATGGATGAGTGAATGGACAGATACATGGATGGATAAGTAAATGGATGGATGGATAGATGTATAACTCAGAAATCCTGCATTTTCTACTTGTCAGTCTCTGTAAGAACCATATGACTTGTGCTGGCAGAGAGGAATGCAGGTGTCAGAATACAGGATGGATACATAAACCATCTTGTTCTCCTCTAACCTTCCCATACTGTAGAAACCAGCTTGTTCTCTCCATGCTGGCAGCAGTGCAGACAAACACAACTCACTGTTTCTCAGTGCTGGGGCTGAGGAATGTGTCCCCATAGCAGGCTGTGTCCTCTCCCCTCTTTCTCTCCAGGCTCTGAATCTCCTCTTCTCAGAAATCATAGAAGGCGGGCTGGGGGAAGGGGGCGGGTACAGTATTTACCATTGGCTGAGGAGCAGCAGAGAGGTGGATATCCATCCGCTTCTAAAATTAGTCTGTGCCGATCTAGCTAAAGATTTTCGGCTTCTGCGGCCGCAGCTGTTGTATCCTTCCACAACAAAAAAAGAGTCCCCAGCTTCCAGGCAGCAATAGAGAACATGCAGGCAAGGAAAACACAAACAAAAAACACTAACATCTGCAAATACTACCATGTGGATTTTGTGGGTGCTATGGGGGTGCCTAAATAATTTTTGGGGAGGCTTGAGCACCCCCAAGCACCCACCTGGCGCCGCCCCTGCCTGCAAAGAAGAAAACTTCTGGCGCCTATCTGCATCAGGGATGTATACCTGCATGTCCATATTTTTCCCGCTCACCAAAGGTTTCTGCGGTTCAAAGTAGAACAGCAGCATTTCAGTTTATAGCCTTGCTCTTCGGGCTAGCTGCAGCACCTCAAATGTGCTCACAAAGGTGCTAGCCCCACCTGTAGCCAGGTCAAGAGTACAGGGCTTAAACAGTCTTGGCATACCTAGACGATCTATTGCTAATAGACCAATCGCTGTTTGGAGTAAGGTGTACGCATTACAACCAGTTACCTGGAAAGGTCTGGGTTGCATTCTCAACCTAGTAAAGTCTCCATTAAAATCGCTAAAAGAGGGCTGCAGTATTTGGGTCTGATCATAGATAACAGCCCAGAAAAAGGGTCTTCTTGCTCAGAAGAAAAAAAAAAAAACAAAAAAAACCCCCACCACTCTATAAAAGAGTTGGTGCGGATGGTCAAGTCAAAAGGAGGTCCCTCCATTCACCTTTGCATGTGGTTGTTAGAAAGGATGGTGGCTTCATTCGAAGCAGTTCCCTTTGCCCAGTTCCATTCTTGACTGTTCCAAAACAGTATTCTATTTTCTTGGAACAAAACTATCCAAGCTTTGGACTTGCCAATGCGGCTGTCCCCAAGGGTGTCCCAAAGCCTCAATTGGTGGTTACTAAAGAATGTCCTAAAGGGTAAATACTTCAAACCACTTTTCTGGAAAGTGGTAATGACAGAGAAGACAACTGTCCAAGTGTTCAATAACTGAAAGAGCCTTGCCCATCAACATCCTAGAGATTTGGGCAGTGCGTCTGGCTCTAAAAGCCTGGACTTCCAGGTTAAGAGATCAGAGGATGGTGACCGGGACTTTATGGAAAGAGACAATCCGTCCACATCCCTATATTCGTATACAATCGAAAGTTTTTCCTCTTAAATGGGATTTTAGAGGGCGGAAGTCTCGAATAATATATCAAAAAGTATAAAAAATATGTTTTATTATATCAAAAGATTAAAAATATGACACATATTATATACAAAACTACAATAGGAACAAAATGGATGCCATCATTTGCAATTGATGAAACAGCATCACATGGCAACCGATTGGAGAGGGGGAGGGGAGGAAACTGTCAGCCACCGGGGTCCAAACCCGAATATCACCGCCGCCACCACGAGACCAAAACCATCAGCGGAACACGACCGGACACAAAGGGCGTCACGTCCGTCAGCTGAATGATGAATGATCTAATGGGCTGAAGACCAGAGGGAGTTTAGGTTATAGCCTATCATCCAAATAGAGTGCCTTTTTATTTGGTTGCATACCATTCCTTTTAATGAATTTGGAAAAACAGGGGGACTCTAATAAATATTTGCTTGAATACACACCCGTTAAGTACATGAAGACTGAAAAAGTCCCTATTCCATTTTAAGGAATAATTATCCGTCAACTGACACCATGCCAGATATGTGGGATGGATGAAAGATGTTATGAACTAAAAATTATAAAAAAGAGAGAGCAGCATAGTAAAAACAGAGGGAATGTATTATTCAGATGAATATCTCCATCTTATAAGTACAGACCTACATAGGTAGGGTAGACATACCTAGTAATAGATGATTAATCCCTATGCTGGCTCACAGAATTAATTAATTAATTGAAGAAAGTGATCTGTGACGGCTATTGGCTGGCAGAGGCCACAGTGTTAGGAGGATACAAAAATAAAGCACCTATGTTCAGCGGCTGCAATGGCAAGAAAAAGGGACATAAATTGAAATTATTAATAAAGGCTCTTGGATGTATCCCAGAGCACACAAAAAAAAAAAAAAAGGAAGTCCTGTACTAAAAGAATATATAGTCCTGGTGCTCAGTGTATATACACTACCGTTCAAAAGTTTGGGGTCACCCAAACAATTTTGTGTTTTCCATGAAAAGTCACACTTATTCACCACCATACGTTGTGAAATGAATAGAAAATAGAGTCAAGACATTGACAAGGTTAGAAATAATGATTTGTATTTGAAATAACATTGTTTTTACATCAAACTTTGCTTTCATCAAAGAATCCTCCTTTTGCAGCAATTACAGCATTGCACACCTTTGGCATTCTAGCTGTTAATTTATTGAGGTAAGCTGGAGAAATTGCACCCCACGCTTCTAGAAGCAGCTCCCACAAGTTGGATTGGTTGGATGGGCACTTCTGGCGTACCATACGGTCAAGCTGCTCCCACAACAGCTCAATGGGGTTCAGATCTGGTGACTGTGCTGGCCACTCCATTACCGATAGAATACCAGCTGCCTGCTTCTGCTGTAAATAGTTCTTGCACAATTTGGAGGTGTGTTTAGGGTCATTGTCCTGTTGTAGGATGAAATTGGCTCCAATCAAGCGCTGTCCACTGGGTATGGCATGGCGTTGCAAAATGGAGTGATAGCCTTCCTTATTCAGAATCCCTTTTACCCTGTACAAAGCTCCCACCTTACCAGCACCAAAGCAACCCCAGACCATCACATTACCTCCACCATGCTTAACAGATGGCGTCAGGCATTCTTCCAGCATCTTTTCATTTGTTCTGCGTCTCACAAACGTTCTTCTTTGTGATCCAAACACCTCAAACTTGGATTCATCCGTCCACAACACTTTTTTCCAGTCTTCCTCTGTCCAATGTCTGTGTTCTTTTGCCCATCTTAATCTTTTTCTTTTATTGGCCAGTCTCAGATATGGCTTTTTCTTTGCCACTCTGCCCTGAAGCCCAAAATCCCGCAGCCGCCTCTTCACTGTAGATGTTGACACTGGTGTTTTGCGGGTACTATTTAATGAAGATGCCAGTTGGGGACCTGTGAGGCGTCTGTTTCTCAAACTAGAGACTCTAATGTGCTTATCTTCTTGCTTAGTTGTGCAACGCGGCCTCCCACTTCTTTTTCTACTATGGTTAGAGCCTGTTTGTGGTGTCCTCTGAAGGGAGTAGTACACACCATTGTAGGAAATCTTCAATTTCTTTGCAATTTCTCGCATGGAATAGCCTTCATTTCTAAGAACAAGAATAGACTGTCGAGTTTCAGATGAAAGTTCTCTTTTCCTGGCCATTTTGAGCGTTTAATTGACCCCACAAATGTGATGCTCCAGAAACTCAATCTGCTCACAGGAAGGTCAGTTTTGTAGCTTCTGGAAGGAGCTAGACTGTTTTTAGATGTGTGAACATGATTGCACAAGGGTTTGCTAATCATCAATTAGCCTTCTGAGCCAATGAGCAAACACATTGTACCATTAGAACACTGGAGTGATAGTTGCTGGAAATGGGCCTCTATACACCTATGTAGATATTGCACCAAAAACTAGACATTTGCAGTTAGAATAGTCATTTACCACATTAGCAATGTATAGAGTATATTTGTTTAAAGTTAGGTCTAGTTTAAAGTTAGCTTCATTTAAAAGTACAGTGCTTTTCCTTCAAAAATAAGGACATTTCAATGTGACCCCAAACTTTTGAACGGTAGTGTATATATATACACTGCAGCTCCAAAAGACATTGTAGGCACATCTAGAAAATAGGGAAAAGGGCTATGGTATTTTACCTTAACAGATCCTGGCAGCTGCACACTCGGTCCGGTGTCTCCACCAGTGTGTGAGCTGACAGCCTGAAGTGTAGTTTAAATAGTGCTGCTAATTAGCAGCATAGGATGAACAGCTGACTCCACTGGGAGCAGCGTCATCCCTGACAGGAGGAGACGCCCTCCGAGTCCCCGGCGTGCAGACCAGCCCCCCCGCCCCACACACGGGTCCAATCCAGGAGCGAGGCATCACATCCTGGAGAGAGGAGGAGACCCGTGCTGGGAGGGGACTGGCGTCCGCGTCAGGCACCCGCGGCGTGCTGAACGCCACGGCAAAGGGATGGACGCATCCTGGCCGTGGACGATCATAGACAGGGAGGCCCCGCGTGTCAGCAGTCTCTCCCTCAGCAAATTGGCCTCACGTCTGAAGACTTCATCACTGGTACAGTTAGGCCTGACACGCAGGTACTGACTGTAAGGAATCGATTGGATTAGGGGTTGAGGGTGGAAGCTGGTGGCGTGCAAGATGGAGTTACCGGAAGTTGGTTTACGGAATAGTGAACTGAGGAGTGAACCATCTTGTTGTTTGTGGATTGTTACGTCCAGAAAGGTGATGTCCCATTCGTGGAATGTCATAGTAAAAGTAAGGTTAAAGGGATTGTCATTGAGCACCTGCAGGAATCTCTGAAGATCATCAGAAGTACCGTCCCACACAATCAACACGTCATCAATATAACGACGCCACATGACTACATTGTCCATGTATGGGCGTATAGACTCGGATTGATTCAACATGGTCTCCCATTCCCCCAGGTACAGGTTGGCATACGATGGGGCACAAGAGGTCCCCATCGCAACCCCCTGTACCTGGAGGAAAAAACTGCCATTAAACGTAAAGTAGTTGTGGTTTAAGACGAAATCAAGGGCATCAATCAGAAAGTATTTTTTCTTTACATCTAGATGGCTATCACGTGACAGCACCTGCTGGATGCATGCCAGCCCCTTGTCATGGGGTATCGAACTATAAAGAGCTTCCTCATCCAACGCTACCAATAACGACTTGGGTGGGACTTGGATCTTATCTATAATTTGTAGAAGATGTAGAGTGTCTTTGGTATAGCTGGGTATGTTTAATACATATGGTCGTAAGTGCCCATCTATAAACTGGCTTAGATTCTCGGTCAGAGAGCCGTTGCCAGAAATAATTGGTCGTCCCGATGGTTTATACAAGTCTTTATGAAGTTTTAGGAGAGCGTAGAATGTTGGGGTGCGGGGCTGGTTGGCCCTAATAAAGTCATGTTCAGATTTGGTGAGTATACCGGCAGCATATGCTTCATCTACCAATTTATAGAATTTTTTTGTTAAATTTATCAATTTTGTTTGAGGAGATTTTTAAATACCATTGTTGGTTTGATAGTATTTTGTTGCAAATTGCTACGTATTGATCATTATCCAAAATGACTATGTTGCCCCCCTTATCCGAAGGTTTTATAGTAACGTATGGATTGGATGCTAAAGATTTAAGGGCCTTGCGTTCGTCTTGACTAAGATTGGGCTGTTTCTTGGAGCAGGTGTCGATCTTCCGAATCTCATTGCACGTTAGTTTGACAAATGCCAATACGATAGAGTTAGTACTGAGAGCCGGGAATTTATCCGATTTTTTTCTTAAATGACTTGGTACAAGGTTGGGGGGGATCGGATTGATCAAATTGGCCAAGCAAATGCTCCAGGTCGATCTGATCAATCAGATCGGGAGGTTCATTATCGTCCAGAAGTGACATCAAATTATCCAGTGCAATTAATTCCTGTGACTTAAAAGTGGGTTCCTTGGGTACTTCTTTTGAGTATAATTGTTTGAGGATGAGTTTGCGTGCAAATAACTGGATATCCTTTGTTACCTCAAATTTGTCAAGGTCCTGGTCTGGGCAAAAGCTAAGACCCCGGGTCAAAACAGATAATTCGGCCTCATTAAACGTATGTGAAGAGAGGTTCACTACGCTGAGGTTGTGACTCTCGATCGGTGAGAGTGCCCCCATCTGGGGAACGGAGGCACTCACATCACTGTGTTGTCCATTGGATTGACTAAAAAACTGTCTTGTAATGTGCAAGATTGTTGAATTCCCCTGGGTAATCGATCGGTTTGGGGGGTATCTATCTCTGTAAGTGCCCGTGCGGAAGACCCATCACCACCTATTTTACCTGACACCACGTGCGGCATGGGAATACCAGTACTTGTGTGTGAGTCGGTGATGCGTTTCTTAGGTTTCTTTTCATGTGAGCCATTTCCTTGAGAGTTCCTCTTGGTTTTGCGTGGTGATTTCCGCCTAAAAGAGCCCTTGGATGAAAAGGAAGACATAGATGAGGTTTCAGAAATCATATCAGCATTGTTAGCATGACGCTTGGCGTTTCTATTTGTTGTAGTGGTTTTCCAATTGTATGCCTTGGATTCGTGAAAGGCCATCCTGTCTCTAAGAAATTTTCTGTCCTTCTTAATTAGAATATCTTTGTTATAGTGTTCAAGATGCTCATTCAGATTTTTATCATATTGTTCGAATAAGGTATGATCTTTAAAAGCTATTAGTTGTTTATTCAAAACTTCTAATTCTTTTTCTATATCGATCAGTTTACGTTGTTGTTCGTCTATTAATAAGGACATCATATTTGTTGAGCATTGTGAAAGATTTTTTTCCCATTCCTGTTTGAAGTTAGTACTCATGTCTTCAAGAGTGGGAAAAATTTGAATACGCAACCCAAAGGGGTTTATCTCATTCCTTATATATTGTTTAAAGGAATGGATATGCCAATGATAAAAGGATTTTTTTCTCCAAAACCTTTCTGAGTTTCGAGAACACTGATGACAATTCAGTGTCTCCAGGTTCCTTTTGTACAAAGTTCCTATACAGTCCTGACATCATGGAGTCCCAGTTGGAGCTAGCATAATATGTCATAATGGACAAGGAAATAAGTCACAAAACTTTTCTCTAGCGTTCCAAACAATATTGAATGATAAATAATGTGCTAGTTTTTTTCCATAAAGTGCCCGTCACCTAGGGCGAGGAAGAGGGTATCTTCTACCCAAATTTTACATAGAACAGAGGATGGTGACCGGGACTTTATGGAAAGAGACAATCCGTCCACATCCCTATATTCGTATACAATCGAAAGTTTTTCCTCTTAAATGGGATTTTAGAGGGCGGAAGTCTCGAATAATATATCAAAAAGTATAAAAAATGTATGTTTTATTGTATCAAAAGATTAAAAATATGACACATAATATATACAAAACGACAATAGGAACAAAATGGATGCCATAATTTGCAATTGATGATAGAAAGATATACAACACAAATCAGGAGAGCTGCACTTAACCCACAAAACGCTGTTTCAGCAAGCAGGAGCTGGTTGGAAGTGCAGGCCCAACGCGTTTCGAGGTTTTTATGGTTATGACCTCTTCTTCAGGGGCTGGAGATGAGATATATATCTTCTAGGGACCATATCATAGAAAAGAACAGAGAAACATACAGTGAAACACATTGTAAATCAACAGTATTACTTCATATGCAACTATTTACAGCATAGAGACAACATGATGTAAAAAAGGCATTCTAACCATGAAAAACAGCATCACATGGCAACCGATTGGAGAGGTGTCCATCCCGTTGCAGTGGCAATCAGTGCGCCGCGGGTGCCTGACACGGACGCCAGTCCCCTCCCAGCACGGGTCTCCTCCTCTCTCCAGGATGTGACGCCTCGCTCCTGGATTGGACCCGTGTGTGGGGCGGGGGGGCTGGTCTGCACGCCGGGGACTCGGAGGGCGTCTCCTCCTGTCAGGGATGACGCTGCTCCCAGTGGAGTCAGCTGTTCATCCTATGCTGCTAATTAGCAGCACTATTTAAACTACACTTCAGGCTGTCAGCTCACACACTGGTGGAGACACCGGACCGAGTGTGCAGCTGCCAGGATCTGTTAAGGTAAAATACCATAGCCCTTTTCCCTATTTTCTAGATGTGCCTACAATGTCTTTTGGAGCTGAAGTGTGTGTATATATATATATATATATATATATATATATATAATTACACACTGAGCACCAGGACTATATATTCTTTTAGTACAGGACTTCCTTTTTTTTTTTTTTGTGTGCTCTGGGATACATCCACATACATTCTTGCCATTGCAGCCGCTGAACATAGGCGCTTTATTTTTGTATCCTCCTACACTGTGGCCTCTGCCAGCTAATAGCCATCACAGATCACTTTTCTTCTATGAGCCAGCATAGGGACTAATCATCTATTACTAGGTATGTCTACCCTACCTATGTAGGTCTGTACTTATAAGATGGAGATATTCATCTGAATAATACATTCCCTCTGCTTTTACTATGCTGCTCTCTCTCTCTTTTTATAATTTTTAGTTCATAACATCTTTCATCCATCCCACATATCTGGCATGGTGTCAGTTGATGGATAATTATTCCTTAAAATGGAATAGGGACTTTTTCAGTCTTCATGTACTTAACGGGTATGTATTCAAGCAAATATTTATTAGAGTCCCCCTGTTTTTCCAAATTCATTAAAAGGAATGGTATGCAACCAAAAAGGCACTCTATTTGGATGATAGGCTATAACCTATACTCCCTCTGGTCTTTAGCCCATTAGATCATTCAGCTGACGGACGTGACGCCCTTTGTGTCCGGTCATGTTCCGCTGATGGTTTTGGTCTCGTGGTGGCGGTGGTGATATTCGGGTTCGGACCCGGTGGCTGACAGTTTCCTCCCCTCCCCCTCTCCAATTGGTTGCCATGTAATGCTGTTTTTCATGGTTAGAATGCCTTTTTTACATCACGTTGTCTCTATGCTGTAAATAGTTGCATATGAAGTAATACTGTTGATTTAAAATGTGTTTCACTGTATGTTTCTCTGTTCTTTTCTATGATATGGTCCCTAGAAAGATATATATCTCATCTCCAGCCCCTGAAGAAGAGGTCATAACCATAAAAACCTAGAAACGCGTTGGGCCTGCACTTCCAACCAGCTCCTGCTTGCTGAAACAGCGTTTTGTGGGTTAAGTGCAGCTCTCCTGATTTGTGTTGTATATCTTTCTATCATCAATTGCAAATGATGGCATCCATTTTGTTCCTATTGTCGTTTTGTATATAATATGTGTCATATTTTTAATCTTTTGATATAATAAAACATATATTTTTTATACTTTTTGATATATTATTCGAGACTTCCGCCCTCTAAAATCCCATTTAAGAGGAAAAACCTTCGATTGTATCCAGGTTAAGAGATTGTCCCTACAGGATCCAATCCGTCAATGCCACGGCTGTGGCCTATATCAATCACCAAAAGGGGCACCAAGAATCTCTCAGTGCAGAGAGAAGCGAACCATATTCTAACTTGGGCAGAAAGCAATATTCCGTGCCCATTGGCAGTCTTCATTCCGGGAATAGAGAATTGGCACGCGCACTAATGTGCCGCCAGCAGATTACTCCCAGGGGAATGGTCTATTCACTCCGACATGTTTCGGACTGTTTGTCAAGGATGGGGGACTCCGGATGTAGATCTTCTAGCGTCCAGTGCAACAAAGTTAGTCAACTTTGTGTCCACAACAAGGGATCCATTCGCATGCAGAACAGATGCGTTGGTGATACTGTGGGATCAGCTTTTACTGATCTATGCATTTCCCCCTATTCAGTTGCTGCCTCAACTTGTTTGCAGGATCAAGCTGGAAAGAAAACCAGTAATTCTGGCAGCACCAGCCTGGCCCAGAAGGTCATGGTATGCAGAGGTCGTAAAGATGGCAGTGGGGGATCTGTGGTCCCTTCCACATAGGCCAGACCTGCTCTCACAGGGGCCGATATTCCATCCTACTTTACGAATGCTAAATTTAAGGGCCTGGCTATTGAGACCCACATTCTGAAGAAATGTGGGCTTTCCAGGGCAGTTATTTCTACTTTAATTAATGCTAGGAAGCCAGCTTCTAGAACTATATATTATAGAGTCAGGAAAGCTTATGTTTCCCCTTTCGTCTTTCAGGACAGCCACCATGAGAGATAGTCTCCTCCTCCTCTAGGAAACACTGCGCCAGCCCATAAAATCTTACTTCCCCCTGCCGGACCTCAGTATTAGTGTTTCCTCTGGCGGGGAGACACTGCAAGGAGCCAGGCCAGTCAGTCAGGTTGACTGTGGCTAGTGATTTTTTCTGATCCTGCAAGGGGAGCAGGGGCTTCCTAGGAGCAAGGGGGGTACTTACCCTTCATTCATTTGCCACCCCATCCTAGACAAGCGCGGCTTCAGGTTGCGGGGGACCCCTATCACGTCCACAGGGCCACAGTAAGCAGGTGTTCACCTTTCCCTGTACACTGTACAGGCTGCTCTATTTTTGGAACTAGGCAGGCTGGACGACGGGCGACGTCATTTCCGGCGGAAGGGCGAATGCTTAACTTTGACCCGTGACGTCCGGGTCTTGGAGCTGATAGGGAAGCCAGGCACGGGCTGGAGACGAGTCTGGAATGCGCACAGGCAGCGTGGGACTCGGTAGTAGCAACCACCTGCAGTCATGTCGGAAGCAGATGCTCAGCCAACGGACACTACTAAAGGTTTTTCCAGTACACAAGGTACTGGTGGAAACTATTAAAAAGGAGTGGCAAGATCCCGAAAGGAAGCTCTTTTTTTTCTAGATCCCTAAAGAGATTTCCGTTCTCAGAGGATCCAGCATCTATCTGGAATAAAAATCCCAAGTTGGATGCCACCTTCTCCCAGGTCTCCAGACGCACAGACCTGGCGTTTGAGGACATGGGGGGCCTTGGCAGATGTCATGGATAAGAGAATGGACTCTCTCCTCAAGAAGACTTGGGACTCAACAATGGGCAATTTAAAGCCTGAATTGGCTGTCACAGTTGTGGCTCGCAATCTGGAACACTGGCTCTCCCAGATCCAAGAGCATATTGAAGCTGGAATGGCCAAAGAAACCATTCTATCTTCTTTCCCTACGATTCTGTGGGGTATCGCCTACATAGCGGATGCCTCGGCAGAATCAGTCCTCATGTCGGCCAGATCAGCGGCTCTAGCCAATTCGGCCAGGAGAGCCCTCTGGCTAAAAACTTGGTCAGGCGATAGTGCCTCTAGGGTCAAGTTGTGTGGGATAGATTTAATGGGAGATCTTCTCTTCGGCCCAGGTTTAGAGACAGTCTTGGACCACACAGCAGACAGGAAGGGCAGAGGAGGGGCGATTTTTCGCCCTCCTGAGCAGCCCCGTAAAAGCTAATGACTTCCAAACCACAGTGGGGGGAAGACTGGGGGCCTTCCTCCCACAGTGGGAGACAATATCCCCCAATCACTTTATCCTAGGGGTTGTAAGAAGGGGGTACCTCCTCGAATTCACAAGTCCTCCCCCACGGAGATTCCTTGTCACGCACCTGCCCAGGTGCACGGCAAAGGCAGAGGCTCCGTTAGGATCACTGAGGGATCTGGAAGATCAGAATGTGGTTCTCAGAGTACCAAAGGCAGATGAGGGAGAGGGATTCTATTCACACATCTTCGTAGTGAAAAAACCCACAGGAAAATTCAGATTGATTCTGAATTTAAAACCCCTGAACAGGTCAGTGACATACAGAAGATTCCGTATGGAGACAATTTTCACAGTCAGAGCCCTGCTACCCCACAACTGCTTTATGGTATCGCTGGACCTAAAGGACGCGTATCTACACGTCCCTATAGCAGAAGCCTTGCAGAGGTTTCTTCGGCTAGCAGTAGACTTAGGTGGAACAACGTTACATCTACAGTTTTAGGCACTGCCATTCGGGCTATCCTCCTCGCCCCGCATTTTCACCAAGGTCTTGGTGGAAGTTATGGCCTTTCTCCAACTCCAGGGAATATCAGTAGTAGCCTATCTGGACGACCTGCTCTTATTTGCAGCGTGCCCAGTACAGTTAGTCAAAGATCTAGAACTATCAAAGAAGGTCCTCGTCCAGGCTTTTTGCCAAAAGTGGTTTCAGGCTTTCATCTCAATGAAGATATTGTCCTGCCATCGTTTTTTCCAAAACCATGTTCCAAGGAAGAAAATTCACTACATTGTCTTGATGTGGTGAGAGCAGTGAAGATCTATTTAAAGAAAACTGCTCAGATTCGTAAGACTGACGTCTTATTTATACTGCCAGAGGGTCCTAAAAAAGGACAGGCAGCGTCAAAATCCACTGTGGCTAAGTGAATTCGGCAAGTTATAATTCGAATTTATTATTTAAAGGGAAAGATTCCCCCTTTTCAAGTTAAGGCGCACTCTACCAGAGCGGTTGGTGTTTCTTGGGCAGTGCGTCACCAGGCCTCCATTTCTCAGATCTGCAAGGCCGCAACTTGGTCTTCGGTGCATACATTTACAAAATGTTATCAAGTAGATGTAAAATGGAATGAGGATATCGCCTTCGGGCACAGTGTGCTGCAAGCAGCAGTATAATTCCTCAAGGTCTGGGGGTGCCCTACAGGTTGTGTCTCCCTCCCCTCAAGTAGCATTGCTATGGGACATCCCACCAAGTAATTACTTGAGGCTCTGTGTCCTATGATGTACGATAAAGAAAATAGGATTTTTAAAACAGCTTACCTGTAAGGCTCTGTTTCCACTAGTGTGTCCCCAAAGTCGCGCGATTTAAACTGCGACTTTGCGATGCGGTTTGTGGTGCGATTTGTTGCAACTTTAAAAATGACTTTGTGCGACTTGGATTTTCTGCGATTTAGTCATAGTGATGTAATTCCTTATCCTGCTTAGTTATTTCCCCTTCCTCTTTCGTTGTCACGTGTTGTATGTTGGTTAGCAAACATGTTGGCTATGCAATATGTTGGGTCAGCAGTCATTTTGGCTGCTGTAGCAGCATTTATAGATGAAGAAGAGGAGGATAACCGGAGGAGGAGAAGGCATAGGTTTTGGATCCATCCCATCATCGCCCAAAGGGAAGTGAGAGGCCAGTTTGGGGTCCTTTACAACGACCTCCGTGCTCATGAAGACAAATCCTTCAACTACACAAGATATCAATTAGAAGGTGAGAACATTTTTGGATGTCAACTTGCAAATGCTGCAAGATATATTTATGAAAATGTGTATATGCTTGGTCAGTATGACTCTTTTTCTAATTTTTAGGTTTGAATGGCTAGAAGGCTATAACCTGATCAAATTCTTAAAAAAATGGAACTTGATTTTTAAATGTTTGATTTTTACATGGTCAATGTAGATAATAGCCATATTTTTTCTCTTTACAGTTTTGATGAATTGTTGGCTTTACTCTCTAGCCATCTAGAGTGACAAAACACAAGTTTCCGAAGGAATATTCCAGCTGTTGAAAGACTCATTATAACATTGAGGTAACTTATCATGCCTACTTTTTCTTATTCTTAGCTTATATGTGGCATTTGGATATCCACATCATTCTTTCATCCTCCACATGAATTTAAAAAATAAATACTAGCATGTAATTGTGGGTGAGATTGTTTTTACAATATTAACTTTCCCTCTACATCACCAGTGTCTTTCTCCTGCTCCTCTTCTTCCTTCACTTCCTCAGGCACCTCCTTCCTAGCTCATTTTTTGTTATTTTATTGAAGTAGCTTATTCTAAATATGTATCATTATAATAAACTGTATGTACTGTTCCATTTTAGGTACCTGGACATTCCTTTGCAAGTTTGCATTATGGGTTTTTGGTTGGCAAAACTACTGTCAGCAATATTGTCCACGATACCTGCAGAGACATCTGGAATGTCCTTAGGGATTTGGTCCTGAAGAAGCCCACTTGCGAAGATTGGTGCAAGATAGCAGAAGTTTTCTGGGATTGTTGCAATTTCCCGAATTGTCTCGGGGCAATTGACGGAAAACATATGAGGGTAGTGATGCCCATCAGCAGTGGAACTAAATAAAACCAACTACAAAAAATATTTTTCTTTTGTATTACTAGCAGTGGCTGATGCCAATTATTGTTTTAGCTATATAGACATAGGATCGTATGGCAGCAGCTCAGACTCCAGTATTTTCCAAAGATCATCGTTTGGAAGAATGTTGAGGGAAAATGGTCTGGACCTGGCACAGGACTGTCCATTGCCAGGAACAAAAGGGCTGCCAATGCCATTTGTGTATGTTGGGGATGAGGCCTTTGCTCTCAGTGAGCATCTATTAAGGCCTTATTCCAATAGGTGTTTGAGTGAAGAGAAGCAAATCTTCAATTACCGGTTAACGAGGGCAAGATGAGTGGTAGAATGTTCATTTGGCATTTTAGCAAACAAGTGGCGTTTGCTACATACACCAATTAATTTAAAACTTGAGAATGCAATATCTGCAGTAAAAGCAGCATGTGTGCTTCATAATTTTGTTAGAATTTGTGATGGCTATCTTTTTGAAGATTCCCTCATGCACGATCTGGAAGGTGCACAATGGAGTGCCAGTAGGGGCACCACCAATGGTGCAACTGTGCGTGAGGGATTCTCGTATTTTATGTCTGCTGCTGGTTCTGTCCCCTGGCAGCAGGATGCCATTGCATAATGTATGTCATGCATTTTATTTTAATATTATTTAGATGTCTGTTATGTTTAATTGCATCCAAATACAGAATAACAGGTCTATTACACAAATTCGAAAAAAGGATAAGTAGAAAATACATAATGTAACCAGAATAGTTTTTTATTTTCCTGAATTTTGTGCAAGAATGCACCAAATATTTTTTTTTTCGTTTTGGTGAACTACACTATTTTTTTTTTTTAAACAAGCACAACAAATATTAAAATAAAATATTTCACTTTGAACAACACAAAAATAAAAGTCATAAAAAAATAAAATATATAATCTGAATCTTTTTTACAAGCAAAATCATTTTGCAAGAAGGCAAAAAAAAGAAATAAGTTCCATGAACTCAACAATTCTAAAGCTGTTGTTTTGGCATCCACAACCAACCAAAAAAAATATAACAAGTCTTAAACCCACAGCAAAAATAATAGATAATTACAATTGCTCATATGTTTTGTTTTCAGTGGTCCCGGAAACTGAACTATTGGTTGGTCCAGGGAAATCCACTGATGGACCAGGGTAATATTTCCTTTCATGAAAAAGTGGAACCTGACTAGGTGTAGGCTGCCTAAGTTGGTGAGTGGTTGGGGGGGCCAAGGGTAGAGGTAGTGGGGGCAGGAATTGGATGCAACATGCGTGGCCTTGAGGGATTCAGCATATTACTATTAATATTATTGGTCACAGTATGGACAGTTTATTGGTGGAGCATACTGTGTACTTTGAAAGTGAGGGTATTGTTGATAAGGGGGATATTGGGGAAGGGGGGGTTGCATATATGCTGAGGATGTTGTTGGCCCCTCACCCACAAAGGATTGAGCAGTTGACATCAAAGCCATCCTGAGTGCATATTTTTTCTCAGGGGGTACCTGTTTACATATGCCTAAAATTACAGTGAGAAATGTTGTGTCTTCACACTGGTTTTCAGCCATTTTAGTGGACATCTGACTGACTACATCTAAAATTTTATCCATGGGTTTCACAGGCCAGGCACTTCCCCTTGAAGATCTTCGCAAAGGCCTAAAGACATTGCTAGGCCCTGGTTCTGCATCCTCGTCATTCATTGAGTTTGATGTTGACCTTGATTCATCTACGAACAGTTCCTTGTCAACATTGTCTTGGAATTGTTCTTGCTCCTCCTCCTCCGCAGCTTCCTCTGACTCATCTTCTGGTGCCAAACCCTGTGTGCTGTCTTCCCAGCTTGCTTTGGTTCTGAAATACAAATCACATATTTTTAAAGTAAGCATTACAATTTGATATGTACAATTCATAACATATGCCTGCTGATAACTTACTCTCGCATTTCCAACACTGGTTTTAAAAAATCAAGATCCCCGGCATGGGCATATGGGGCTAATCTTTTCAAGCCGGAACCACTCCATCCTTTTAATTTTCATAAGTACCGGTTGTAGCAGTCTTTGAGACTTCTCCAATGAGTTTATAACGAGTGCAATACAAAATATAAATAAAATAATAAATAAAATAAAAAAAGTCATTCATTTGCTAGGCTGCATAATTGATATGGATGGTGTTAAAACAACCGCTAAATATATTACCCATGACACCTGCATAATTTGCCATATGCTGAAGGATGTTGACAGAGCCATCTTTAATATTTAATATTATTTGGACCGTGGTCAAATATATTATTTGCTGGCCCACACACACACAGATTTACTTTCCTGCAGCCACAGGTTACAGGAAAGTAACTATATAAATTCCACCATCAACACAGATAGTGTTGACAGGGGATTCCCTCCTGCCAAACCATTGTGATTTCCTGGCAGGAGAAGCGGTCCCCAACAAGAAAACACAGTGCACATTGTTAACACACACCCATTGGTTGCAGAATATTTAAATAGGTGCAAGGCGCAAAGTGCTAAGCAGCATATATAAACCACTTACTTTTTGAAGACCGTTCTGTGGCTGATAAAGAGTCCCAGGTATCATAATATATGCGAGCCACTTTCAACTAGGGATGAGCTTCGTGTTCGAGTCAAAACCATGTTCGACTCGAACATTGTCTGTTCGCCCGTTCGCCGAATTGTGAACGATATGGCTCGTTCGCGCCAAATTCGTGTGGCACGTCACGGCCCATAATTCACTGCGGCATCGCAGTGCATTGCTGGCTGATGATTGGCCAAGCATGCACTATGACCCACATGCCTGCCCAATCACAGCGCCATCTTAACAGAGAGCCGTAATTGGCCAAAGCCAAGCAGGCTTTGGCCAATTATGGCTCAGGGGATTTAGTACACGCCCCACACTATATAAGGCCGCCTACACGGCGGCCCTGTGTAGTGTGTGTTCCAGCGTTGAGAGAGATAGACAGAGACAGTGTCATTTGATTTAAGTTAGATAGATTAGGCAGAACAGTCAGTCAGTTAGCTGCACTTCCAGTGTATTGTGTATATATATGCATCCCAGGTGTTGCGCATATATATATATATATATATATATATATATATATATATACACACACTCTGTATTCAGTTTAGCTAGATCTGTTCCTGTTATCTTCTTACTGACAGGCAGGCTTGTCTTGTTACAGTATTTACAGCTACCTGAAGAAAATTACTGGTGTTCTTTTGATCCTATTAGTACCACAGTCAGGCAGCTAGACTATTTACAGTTAGTGCAGTGTGTCCTGCTCAGTGTTCAGCTAAAACTACAAGTTAGTGGGGTGCGTCCTGCTCACAGTGTTCAGCTAAAACTACAAGTTAGTGCTGTGCGTCCTGCTCACAGTGTTCAGCTAAAACTACAAGTTAGTGCTGTGCGTCCTGCTCAGTGTTCAGCTAAAACTACAAGTTAGTGCTGTGCGTCCTGCTCAGTGTTCAGCTAAAACTACAAGTTAGTGTGGTGCGTCCACCTCACAGTGTTCAGCTAAACCTACAAGTTAGTGGGGTGCGTCCTGCTCAGTGTTCAGCTAAAACTACAAGTTAGTGCGGTGCGTCCTACTCAGTGTTCAGCTAAAACTACAAGTTAGTGAGGTGTGTCCTGCTCAGTGTTCAGCTAAAACTACAAGATAGTGCGGTGCGTCCTACTCAGTGTTCAGCTAAAACTACAAGTTAGTGCTGTGCGTCCTGCTCACAGTGTTCAGCTAAAACTACAAGTTAGTGCTGTGCGTCCTGCTCAGTGTTCAGCTAAAACTACAAGTTAGTGTAGTGAGACCTCTGCACAGTGTTCATCTAAAGCTACAAGTTAGAGCAGTGCGTCCTGCACACAGTGTTCAGCTAAAACTACAAGTTAGTGTGGTGCGTCCTGCTCAGTGTTCAGCTAAAACTACAAGTTAGTGCTGTGCGTCCTGCTCAGTGTTCAGCTAAACCTACAAGTTAGTGGGGTGCGCCCACCTCACAGTGTTCAGCTAAACCTACAAGTTAGTGGGCTGCGTCAACCTCACAGTGTTCAGCTAAACCTACAAGTTAGTGGGGTGCGTCCACCTCACAGTGTTCAGCTAAACCTACAAGTTAGTGTAGTGAGACCTCTGCACAATGTTCATCTAAAGCTACAAGTTAGTGCTGTGCGTCCTGCTCAGTGTTCAGCTAAAACTACAAGTTAGTGCTGTGCGTCCTGCTCACAGTATTCAGCTAAAACTACAAGTTAGTGCTGTGAGTCCTGCTCACTGTGTTCAGCTAAACCTACAACTTAGTGTGGTGCGTCCACATCAGTGTTCAGCTAAACCTACAAGTTAGTGTAGTGAGACCTCTGCACAGTGTTCATCTAAAGCTCCAAGTTAGTGCAGTGTGTCCTGCTCAGTGTTCAGCTAAAACTACAAGTTAGTGTGGTGCGTCCACCTCAGTGTTCAGCTAAACCTACAAGTTATTTTTTTGCGAGCTCTGCACAGTGTTCAGCTAAAGCTACCTGTAGAAGGTTGGTGGTGTTCTCAAACTACAGGCAGGCAGTTGATTTTGCTAGCTGCAGTATCAGTACATATATATATCCCAGCTTAGTGCAGCTACAGGCCATTAGTATGTCTGGAAGGCCAAGAAGGAGAGGCAGACAGTCACAAGCCAATAAGAGAGGGCAAGCAGGCTCTGTGTCTAGTGCTGGTCATGGAGATGGTGCATCCTCATCAGCACGTGGCCGTGGGACACGCTTGGCCTTTTTTTCGGCAGCTGGCCATGTTGAGCCGCAACATGCGGAAGACTTGGTCGAGTGGATGACCAAGCCATCCTCATCCTCCTCATACTATTTCACCCATGCCCAGGGTACTTTGTCTGGCAAAGCAACGGCCTCTTCCCTAGCCCCACCATGTCCTCCTGAGGAGTCCCTCGAACTGTTTGGCCACAGTGTTGGGTACATGCTCCAGGAGGATGCCCAGCATTTGGAAGGCTCTGATGATGATACTGAGCTCGATGAAGGCAATAACATGAGCACGGACAGAGGGGGTGCCCAAGAAGGACAGCAATCTGGCAGTCATACTCCCCCTGCTGCAGCATACTGCCAGGTTTGCTCCAGTGATGAGGAGGGAGGGGATGATGAGGTCACTGACTCAACATGGGTGCCTGATAGGAGAGAGGAGGAGGAGGAGGAGGTGGCACATCACCAACGAGGCAGGATGCCCTCCAGGGGCCAGCCTAAGGGCAGCACATTGACTGCATCACACCCCAAAGCTCCACATGTGCAGGGCGCTGCAGTCTCTGTGCGTTATTCTAAAAGTTCTTTGGCGTGGGCCTTTTTTGAGACGAGTGCATCAGATCACACCGCTGCTATTTGCAACATATGTCTCAAGCGTATCTCGCGTGGCCAAAACATCTCCCGCTTGGGTACCTCATGCTTGACCAGACATATGTTGACCTCCATGCAGTTCGTTGGCAAGCGTATCTAAAAGACCCACACCAAAGAACAAAGAGGACCTCTCCTTGCTCATCATCAGCTGAGATCTCCAACCCCACTATACCTTCAGTCCACTCTGAGACCTGCACTGAGAGGAATGAAGGTGTAGAATTAGGTGTGTCACAGCCAAGTACTTGTGGGCAATCTGCTTTTGGTACACCGACGTCAGATTGTACCAGGCAAATTTCCCTGCCCCAGCTGCTGCACCGCCGAAAGAAGTTTGCTCCCAGCCATCCACATGCCCAGTGGTTTAATGCTAGCTTGGCAAAATTGCTAGCACTTCAACTGCTGCCTTTTCAGTTGGTAGACTCTGCCCCCTTCCGTGAGTTTGTGGAATGTGCGGTTCCTCAGTGGCAGATACCCAAACGTCACATTTTCTCACGGAAGGCGATTCCAGCTCTCTACCGGCATGTGGAAGGCAATGTCCATGCCTCGCTGGACAGGGCAGTCAGCGGTAAGGTGCATATTACCGCTGACTCATGGTCCAGCAGGCATGGACAGGGGCGTTACCTAAGTTTCACGGCGCATTGGGTGACTCTGCTGGCAGCTGGGAAGGATGCAGGACAAGGTGCAGTAGTGTTGGAGGTTGTTCTGCCACCACGCCTCCAAAATGCTAATGATTGTGACACACCTCTCTCCTCCACCCCCTCCTCTTCTTCTTCCTCCATGGCCTCTTCCTCGGAACCAGCGGTGCTCCGTAGCCGTTCAAGGGGCTACGCAAGTACGCAGGCCAAAAGATGCCATGCGGTGCTTGAGCTGGTGTGCTTGGGGGACAGGGGCCACACTGGGGCAGAGGTTCTGTCAGCTCTGCAGGGGCAGGTTCAGAGGTGGTTGACGCCACGCCAACTTAAGGCAGGAATGGTGGTTTGCGACAATGGCACCAACCTCCTCTCTGCCCTCTGACAGGGACAAATGACCCATGTGCCCTATTTGGCTCATGTCCTTAACTTGGTGGTGCAGTGGTTCTTGAGCAGGTACCCGGGCTTACAGGATGTCCTGAGGCAGGCCAGAAAAGTCTGTGTGCATTTCTGCCGGTCATATAATGCCAGTGCTCGGCTGGCGGACCTCCAAAAGGAGTTTAACCTGCCCAAGAACCGCCTAATCTGTGACATGCCCACCAGGTGGAACTCAACGCTGGCCATGCTGCAGCGGCTGAACACGCAGCAGAGGGCCATCAATGAGTACCTGTGCGACTATGGCACCAGGATAGGGTCAGGGGAGCTTGTTTTGTTTTTTTTTCCCCACGCCAGTGGGCCATGCTCAGGGACGCATGCACTGTCCTGTCACCATTTGAGGAGGCCACAAGGATGGTGAGCAGTGACAGTGCATGCATCAGTGACACTGTCCCCCTTGTCCACCTGTTGGAGCACACGCTGCGTGGAATAATGGACAGGGCACTTGAGGCAGAACAGAGGCAGGAAGAGGAGGACTTCCTTAGCTCTCAAGCCCCCCTTTATCCAGACAGTGTTCCTGCGTGCCCGCCAATCACACAGGAAGAGGACGGGTAGGAGGAGGAGGAAGATTGTGTCAGTATGGAGGGTGGAGCCTGGCACTCAGCATCAACATCAGTCTTTAAGGGATCAGTCCCAAGAAATACATGGACTTGTACGTGGCTGGGAGGAGGTGGCTGCGGACCATGTCATCCTTAGTGACCCAGAGGACTCCGGACCTGAATGCCTCAGCAAACCTACGCTGCATGGCCTCCCTGATCCTGAAAAGCCTGCGTAAGAATCCTCATATTCGTGGTATCAAGGAGAAGGACCAATACTGGCTGGCAAACCCTCCTTGATCCACGTTACAAGGGTAAGGTTGTGGACCTTATCTTGCCATCACAGAGGGAGCAGAGGATGAAACATCTTCGGGAGGCCTTGCAGAAAGGTCTGTGCAACGCGTTTTCCAGAGAATGGGAGGTTACAAACTCCTGTTTCTAGACAACGTGTTGCTGAGGCTTCGGTCAGTCAAAGAAGGAGCGGTGGAGAAGGTGGCCATCTGACCGCGTTCAGACAATTTTTTTGGTCCGCAGCCCCAAGGTATGATCGGTTCCAGCAACCATCCCCAGCGTCTGTTTTACATGGTGCAGGAATACCTAGGGGCAAGATCTGACTTGGACACCTTTCCCACCGAAAATCTTCTGGGTTACTGGGTCTTGAGGATGGATCACTGGCCAGAGCTTGCACAGTATGCAATTGAGCTACTGGCCTGTCCTGCATCCAGCGTTCTTTCGGAACGCACATTCAGTGCTGCTGGAGGCGTGGTAACCGATCACAGGGTGCGTCTGTCCACCGACTCGGTCGATCGGCTGACCTTCATAAAAATGAATCAGTCTTGGATCACCACCAGCTACCAAGCACCTGATGCTGATGTAACCGAATAATTTTTTTCGAAATCTCAGATCCCTTCAAAGACTGCCTATGCTGAGTGACTATCCCTGAGTATTTATCCTCTTCCTCTTTAATCATCACGCTGATAGCTTGTAAGAACATTTTTGGTTCTGCGCGCCACCACCAGTGCCTAAGGCCCAATTTTTCAGCCCCTGTTTTACAGGGGCGTGTAATTACAATTTTTGATGCAATACTTTGCAGCAAGGCTCGTTCCTGTGTTCCAACTAGAGTATTTGTGAGGGGTTGCAGTGTTGTGGCACCAGCACCAGTGCCTAAGGCCTAATTTTTCAGCCCCTGTTCAACAGGGGCATGTAATTACAATTCTTGATCTAATATTTCACAGCAGAGCCCATTTCTGCACCCACCAAGAGCGAGTGAGGACTTACAGTGTTGTGGCACCACCACCAGCACCAAAGGCCCAATTTTTCTGCCCCTGTTCAACAGGGGCATGTAATTAAAATTCTTGATCTAATATTTCACAGCAGGGCCCTGTGAGGGCTTACAGTGTTGTGGCCACAACAACACCTAAGGCCCAAATTTCTGCTGAGTATATAGGGCAGGCCCCTACTTTCAAACATCTAACTTACAAACGACTCCTACTTGCAAACGGAAGGAGACAACAGGAAGTGAGATGAAATCTACCCCTAAGAAGGAGGACAGACAGCAAAACAAATGTAACAGGGGTGATGGCTGGAGCTAAACACGTTAAAAATGTACCCATTCAAAATTACAAACAGATTCTACTTAACAACAAACCTACAGTCCCTGTCTTGTTTGCACCGCCTGTATACTGCTGTTCAGAGTATATAGGGCCTGGTGGCCCCACACCTTTCCTTATTTTAATTTGGGTGCGGGGTTCCCCTTAATACCCATACAAGACCCAAAGGGCCTGGTTATGGACTGGGGGGTACCCATGCCGTTTGTCTCACTGATTTTCATCCATATTGCCAGGACCCGACAAACCCGCAAGCAGTTTTAACCACATGACGACCGCCTCACGCCGATTTACGTCGGCAAGGTGGCACGGACAGGCAAAATCACGTACATATACGTGATTTGCCTTCCGCGGGTGGGGGGTCCGATCGGACCCCCCCCCCGGTGCCCGAGGCGGTCGTCTTTTGTCCAGCGGCGATCAGAGGTGAGGGGGAGGCCATCCGTTCGTGGCCCCCCCCTCGCGATCGCCCCCGGCCAACCAGATTACTTACTTTGCTGCTGTATGCTAAACAGCAGCAAAGTAAATAATGTCATCTCTCCTCGGCTCGGTATTCCGTTGCAGCACCGAGGAGAGAAGACTTCACTGTGAGTGCACCAACACTACACAACACAGTAGAGCATGCCAGGCACACAAAACACCCCGATCGCCCCCCAATTCCCCCCCCCTCCCTGTCACAAACTGACACCAGCAGTTTTTTTTTTTTTTTTTTCTGATTACTGCATTGGTGTCAGTTTGTGACAGTTACAGTGTTGGGGCAGTGAATATTAGCCGCCTTTAGGTCTAGGATACCCCCCTAACCCCCCTAATAAAGTTTTAACCCCTTGATTACCCCCCGTCACCAGTGTCGCTAAGCGATCATTTTTCTGATCGCTGTATTAGTGTCGCTGGTGACGCTAGTTAGGGACCTAAATATTTAGGTTTTAACCCCTTGATGGCCCCTAGTTAACCCTTTCACCACTGATCACCGTATAAGTGTTACGGGTGACGCTGGTTAGTTTGTTTATTTTTTTAGTGTAAGGGCACCCGCCGTTTATTACCGAATAAAGGTTTAGCCCCCTGATCGCCCGGTGGTGATATGCGTCGCCCCAGGCAGCGTCAGATTAGCGCCAGTACCGCTAACACCCACGCACACAGCATACGCCTCCCTTAGTGGTATAGTATCTGATCGGATCAATATCTGATCCGATCAGATCTATACTAGCGTCCCCAGCAGTTTAGGGTTCCCAAAAACACAGTGTTAGCGGGATCAGCCCAGATACCTGCTAGCACCTGCGTTTTGCCCCTCCGCCCGGCCCAGCCCACCCAAGTGCAGTATCGATCGATCACTGTCACTTACAAAACACTAAACGCATAACTGCAGTGTTCGCAGAGTCAGGCCTGATCCCTGCGATCGCTAACAGTTTTTTTGGTAGCTTATTATTGAACTGGCAAGCGCCAGCGGCCTAGTACACCCTGGTCGTAGTCAAACCAGCACTGCAGTAACACTTGGTGACGTGGCGAGTCCCATAAGTGCAGTTCAAGCTGGTGAGGTGGCAAGCACAAGTAGTGTCCCGCTGCCACCAAAAAGACAAACACAGGCCCGTCGTGCCCATAGTGCCCTTCCTACTGCATTCGCCAATCCTAATTGGGAACCCACCGCTTCTGCAGCGCCCGTACTTCCCCCATTCACATCCCCAACCAAATGCAGTCGGCTGCATGAGAGGCATTTTCTTTATGTCCTCCCGAGTACCCCTACCCAACGAACCCCCAAAAAAGATGTCGTGTCTGCAGCAAGCGCGGATATAGGCGTGACGCCCGCTATTATTGTCCCTCCTGTCCTGACAATCCTGGTCTTTGCATTGGTGAATGTTTTGAACGCTACCATTCATTAGTTGAGTATTAGAGTAGGGTACAGCATTGCACAGACTAGGCACACTTTCACAGGGTCTCCTAAGATGCCATCGCATTTTGAGAGACCCGAACCTGGAACCAGTTACCGTTATAAAAGTTAGTTACAAAAAAAGTGTAAAAAAAAATAAAAAATATATAAAATAAAAAAAAATAGTTGTCGTTTTATTGTTCTCTCTCTCTCTAGTCTCTCTCTCTTGTTCTGCTCTTTTTTACTGTATTCTATTCTGCAATGTTTTATTGTTATTATGTTTTATCATGTTTGCTTTTCAGGTATGCAATTTTTTATACTTTACCGTTTACTGTGCTTTATTGTTAACCATTTTTTTGTCTTCAGGTACGCCATTCACGACTTTGAATGGTTATACCAGAATGATGCCTGCAGGTTTAGGTATCATCTTGGTATCATTCTTTTCAGCCAGCGGTCGGCTTTCATGTAAAAGCAATCCTAGCAGCTAATTAGCCTCTAGACTGCTTTTACAAGCCGTGGGAGGGAATGCCCCCCCCCCACCGTCTTCTGTGTTTTTCTCTGGCTCTCCTGTCTCAACAGGGAACCTGAGAATGCAGCCGGTGATTCAGCCAGCTGACCATAGAGCTGATCAGAGACCAGAGTGGCTCCAAACATCTCTATGGCCTAAGAAACCGGAAGCTACGAGCATTTTATGACTTAGATTTCGCCAGATGTAAATAGCGCCATTGGGAAATTGGGGAAGCATTTTATCACACCGATCTTGGTGTCATCAGATGCTTTGAGGGCAGAGGAGAGATCTAGGGTCTAATAGACCCCAATTTTTTCAAAAAAAGAGTACCTGTCACTACCTATTGCTATCATAGGGGATATTTACATTCCCCGAAATAACAATAAAAATGATTAAAAAAAAAATGAAAGGAACAGTTTAAAAATAAGATAAAAAAGCAAAAAAATAATAAAGAAAAAAAAAAAAAAAAAAAGCACCCCTGTCGCCCCCTGCTCTCGCGCTAAGGCGAACGCAAGCGGCGGTCTGTCGTCAAACGTAAACAGCAATTGCACCATACATGTGAGGTATCACCGCGAAGGTCAGATCGAGGGCAGTAATTTTTGCAGTAGACCTCCTCTGTAAATCTAAAGTGGTAACCTGTAAAGGCTTTTAAAGGCTTTTAAAAATGTATTTATTTTGTTGCCACTGCACAATTGTGCGCAATTTTAAAGCATGTCATGTTTGGTATCCATGTACTCGGCCTAAGATCATCTTTTTTATTTCATCAAACATTTGGGCAATATAGTGTGTTTTAGTGCATTAAAATTTAAAAAAGTGTGTTTTTTCCCCAAAAAATGCGTTTGAAAAATCGCTGCGCAAATACTGTGTGAAAAAAAAAATGAAACACCCACCATTTTAATCTGTAGGGCATTTGCTTTAAAAAAATATATAATGTTTGGGGGTTCAAAGTAATTTTTTTGCAAAAAAAAATAACTTTTTCATGTAAACAAAAAGTGTCAGAAAGGGCTTTGTCTTCAAGTGGTTAGAAGAGTTGGTGATGTGTGACATAAGATTCTAAATGTTGTGCATAAAATGCCAGGACAGTTCAAAACCCCCCCAAATGACCCCATTTTGGAAAGTAGACACCCCAAGCTATTTGCTGAGAGGCATGTCGAGTCCATGGAATATTTTATATTGCGACACAAGTTGCGGGAAAGAGACAAATTTTTTTTTTTTTTTTGCACAAAGTTGTCACTAAATGATATATTGCTCAAACATGCCATGGGAATATGTGAAATTACACCCCAAAATACATTCTGCTGCTTCTCCTGAGTAAGGGAATACCACATGTGTGAGACTTTTTGGAAGCCTAGCCGCGTACGGGACCCCGAAAACCAAGCACCGCCTTCAGGCTTTCTAAGGGCGTGAATTTTTGATTTCACTCTTCACTGCCTATCACAGTTTCGGAGGCCATGGAAAGCCCAGGTGGCACAAAACCCCCCCAAATGACCCCATTTTGGAAAGTAGACACCCCAAGCTATTTGCTGAGAGGTATAGTGAGTATTTTGCAGACCTCACTTTTTGTCAAAGTTTTGAAAATTGAAAAAAGAAAAAAAAAAAGTTTTTTCTTGTCTTTCTTCATTTTCAAAAACAAATGAGAGCTGCAAAATACTCACCATGCCTCTCAGCAAATAGCTTGGGGTGTCTACTTTCCAAAATGGGGTCATTTGGGGGGTTTTGTGCCACCTGGGCATTCCATGGCCTCCGAAACTGTGATAGGCAGTGAAGAGTGAAATCAAAAATTTTCACCCTTAGAAATCCTGAAGGCGGTGCTTGGTTTTCGGGGCCCCGTACCCGGCTAGGCTCCCAAAAATTCCCACACATGTGGTATCCCCATACTCAGGAGAAGCAGCTAAATGTATTTTGGGGTGCAATTCCACATATGCCCATGGCCTGTGTGAGCAATATATCATTTAGTGACAACTTTGTGCAAAAAAAAAAAGTGTCACTTTCCCGCAACTTGTGTCAAAATATAAAATATTCCATGGACTCGATATGCCTCTCAGCAAATAGCTTGGGGTGTCTACTTTCCAAAATGGGGTCATTTGGGGGGGTTTTGTGCCACCTGGGCATTCCATGGCCTCCAAAACTGTGATAGGCAGTGAAGAGTGAAATCAAAAATTTACACCCTTAGAAATCCTGAAGGCGGTGCTTGGTTTTCGGGGCCCCGTACGCGGCTAAGCTCCCAAAAAGTCCCACACATGTGGTATCCCCATACTCAGGAGAAGCAGCTGAATGTATTTTGGGGTGCAATTCCACATAGGCCCATGGCCTGTGTGAGCAATATATCATTTAGTGACAACTTTTTGTAAATATTTTTTTTTTTTGTCATTATTCAATCACTTGGGACAAAAAAAATAAATATTCAATGGGTTCAACATGCCTCTTAGCAATTTCCTTGGGGTG
The DNA here is from genome assembly GCA_037952835.1 of Lithobates septentrionalis. Lineage (NCBI taxonomy): Eukaryota > Metazoa > Chordata > Amphibia > Anura > Ranidae > Lithobates > Lithobates septentrionalis. The sequence goes on along the minus strand of JBBDGP010002067.1, from coordinate 2,027,820 downwards.
TCTACTTTCCAAAAAGGGGTCATTTGGGGGGGTTTTGTACTGCCCTGCCATTTTAGCACCTCAAGAAATGACATAGGCAGTCATAAACTAAAAGCTGTGTAAATTACAGAAAATGTACCCTAGTTTGTAGACGCTATAACTTTTGCGCAAACCAATAAATATATGCTTATTGACATTTTTTTTACCAAAGACATGTGGCCGAATACATTTTGGCCTAAATGTATGACTAAAATTTAGTTTATTGGATTTTTTTTATAACAAAAAGTAGAAAATATAATTTTTTTTCAAAATTTTCGGTCTTTTTCCGTTTATAGCGCAAAAAATAAAAACTGCAGAGGTGATCAAATACCATCAAAAGAAAGCTCTATTTGTGGGAAGAAAAGGACACAAATTTCATTTGGGTACAGCATTACATGACCACGCAATTAGCAGTTAAAGTTACGCAGTGCCAAATTGGAAAAAGACCTCTGGTCCTTAGGCAGCATAATGGTCCGGGGCTCAAGTGGTTAAATGAGATTTTTTCCTTTTAAAAATGACATTTTGTGCAGGGACTGTTCTAAACACGGGAAACACGCGCCACTTTACAGGCATACTATAGACTCACCCCAGGTACGATATTTAAAGGAATATTTCACTTTTTTTTTTTTTTTTTTTACCTTAAGCATCATTAAAATCACTGCTCCCGAAAAAACGGCCGTTTTAATAAGTTTTTTTTTGCATTGATACATGTCCCCTGGGGCAGGACCCAGGTCCCCAAACCCTTTTTAGGACAATATCATGCAAATTAGCCTTTAAAATGAGCACTTGATTTCGAACGTTCGAGTCCCATAGACGTCAATGGGGTTCTAAAGTTTGTGCGAATTTTCGGTCCGTTCGCAGGTTCTGGTGCGAACCGAACCGGGGGGTGTTCGGCTCATCCCTACTTCCAACCATGCTCTCTCATTCTTTGCATGATCTTTGTAACCTGGATCTCTGAGGTCATATATTGCCGGACGTTGTCTGACAAGCCCTAGGCATGCTTCCTGCTGTCTTCCACACTCACATACATCAATATAGGAAGTGATGCAAGGGACATTGGTCCCAAAGAGGCAATTCTGCCTCACCTGTGCCCACCAGTACCACCTTCCAGTGCCACCTATCAATGCCCACCAGTGGTCCCAAGCAGTGCTGCCTATCAGTGTAACCAATCAGTGCCGCCTTATCAGCGTACATCAATGAAGGAGAAAAATTACCTGTTTGCAAAATTTAATATCAAAATATCCAAAAATATACAAAATTATTTTTAAAAATCTGTCTTTTCTTTTGTTTGAACAAAAGAAAAGAAACACACAGGTGATCAAATACCACCAAAAGAATGCTCTATTTGTGGGAACTTAAAAAAACAAAAACATTTGGCTAAGTATGACCGTGCAATTGTCATTCCAAATGGATCAGTGCTGAAAATTGGTCAGGACAGCAGGCAAAACAAAAAACAAGATTTTTTCCCTGCACACCAGGGGTGAGAACGGAGTGAGAGTGCGAGTGAGAGGGAGCTGGAGAGGCACTAATTGGAGGCTTCTCTCGGATCAATCAATGCCTGATGCCTGGTGGCTGGTGTTAATCTCTAATTCCTGACTCCTGATGCTTGCTGTCTGATGCTGACACTCAAAATTCTGGCCAGTCTCAGAGTGATTGTGTGCCTCCCCTGATGTCTGCCATTACCTGCCATTATTTGTGTCCTATTTACTGGGGATCTGGATTCCGTGGCTGATGATTTCAGATTTCAGAATTCGGACATCCTGTCCGCTGTAGTGCCATAAGGACTGTCTGTTGAACTATTGGACTGTCTATTGCTTTTTTCTTTTGATCCCAGCATTTTGATCCCAGGACTATCGTGCGCTACAGTGTACTGCCCGTTTACTCTCTATTTCATCCCATCTCATCTCTCATCAATGGGCTACCTGCCTTTTCCCACCGAGACCGGAGGGACAGAGGGAGATGCAGACGCAGAGGGAGACACAAGGAGATGCCCAGAGGCCCCCGTGCAGTCAGGAAAGAGCCCGGTACTGGACCTGTTACACGTAGCGCCCTACTTACCAGTTACTATCCCTTGCGATCACAGGCAGGCTCTGTGTTTGAGTCCCGCGATACCTGTGGCGCCGGCATCACCTGATCTGCTTCCCTCAAAGCCCTCCGAGTGTAATCAGGAGCTGAGTCCTGTTGTGAGCCGAGACCCGCTGAATAAAGCCGAGTGGGTACCTGCGCTATCCGGATCACCAAGCGTGGACACTCAGGACACTCGAGACCTACAGTCTCTAACTGTGAACGTGGGGATATCAGAAGGCGATCCACAGGTTTTCACACAGACCGTCAATCATTAAGCACTGGAATCCCAGACAGGTGAGCTTGCTGGGGAGTTTACTGAGGGGCCTATTGGGGTTCCCATACAGGAAGCTAAAGGAAAACACACACGAGTAAACAAACCTGACACAAGAGCCAAAAAGGGGGTTAATAGCACTAACAATACTACAAGTACCAGTATAATTATCAACATGCAGATGGGGCAAACAGCTGATGGACTTTCACATCAGGTTAACCAGAATATACAACAGCTTACACACCAGCATATACATCAGTATGCACCAACACCCTCTAAAGAAATATCTGGTATAATTGGTACAACATCCCGGTTTTGCCATCTCAGTCAGCCGATTCGGATACAAATTCCTTTTTTTAGACACTATCCACTAAGGCAGATATGGACCGAATGACTGCTACTCTACAGCAAGTACTTAGAGAAGAGTTCAAGGAGGTCAAAGAGTCATTGCATAGCTTGACATTCAGGGTAGACACCATTGAACAAAACCAGACCACAGCAGAACAAAAAATAGAGACTCTGGAGGCTGTTAGTGGCACAGTCGCAGTATCTACACAATGTGTGACTTCAACAGGACAATTTAGAAAATAGGAGCAGGAGGAATAACTTAAAAATTTGGGGTATCCCTGAGGCCATGTCTGCTAAAGAGCTGCGCCCCACTGTTACGGTCAAATTAAATAAAATCCTGGGGAGGGATTCGACAGCGGATATTGAACTAGACAGAGTTCAACGGATACAAGGCAATGCTCCTTTGTCAGATGGTAGACCGAGGGACACCCTATGCAGAGTACATTTCTATATTATTAAAGAAGAAATTATCTGGAAGGCATGGTCATTGGGTACTATTGATTTTAATGGAGCAACTATACAGATTCTGCCGGACCTTTCAAAATATACTTTACAGATGCGCTGTAGCATGAATCCCCTATTAGACAAAGAAGGTGCTACATATAGATGGTTTCCCCTTTTCCCTGCATATACAGAAAGGCCAACAATTTTTTGTACTACGTGCACACACCCAATTGCCAAATATGTTCACTAGGCTGTCTATGACACCTATTCTGCTTCATGACTGGACTGACACTGAAACTGGCTTGATATAGCATGATTGAACTTAATTTATCAGATATTCTATTCTCTACAAATAGGAATGACTTCTAAATAATGCTTTGACATAGTACTGATTTGCTAATCCTTTATCTGTTTATATGAGCATTATAGATATCTAGGGCTCGATTCACATCTATGCATGTTGCTTTTGAGCATTTCTGCAGTGTTTTTTGTGGTGCTTGCCGAGTTTTTGAGCAGCGTTTTTGCCACGTTTTGCGTTTTTTTTTTTTTTTTTTTTTTTTTACAGTTTTCTTTTAAACTGTATACAGTGTAAGAGGAAGAAAGGGAAAGGCACGGGGAGCAGCAGGGGTGCCGCGAGGGTGCTGTGGAGGCGTTGTGAAGACGCTGTACTTGCGTTTTTGATGCTTGTCCATTGAATTACATGCAAAACTCTGCATTTTGCATGAAAAAAAAAGTCCCAGACCCTTTCCAAAAACGCAGAGGCACAAAGAAGCATTGATGTGAACATGTGCCATAGGAACCCATGTTAAAAATTTCCCATGCATTTCTGCAAAATGCATCAAAAAATGCATTAGTGTGAATGAAGCCTTAGAGGTTTTAGACCGGAATTGAATCTCCCTCCCCCATCCCCTTCCTCCGTCCCCCTCGTTCCCATCCCCCCTTCCCCCCTCCCCTTTTTTTTGCCCGCCCCCATGTAGGTGGGAGGGGGGAGGTGGAGGCAGCGGGGGCCACTTGAAACTATTTAAGTGCTGTACTATGAAAAGCAGGCACTGTGGAAAGTTACTTTACAGAAATAAGAATACTGGGGGTGGGAGAGGGGGGATGGGGTAGCCATGGGTAATAACAGATAATGTAAATGGAGTATAAGTCATAAATATACAGGAGCTGTGTGTTTGTTTGTTTTCTTTTTTTTCTTTCCCCTCTTAAGGCGGGCATTGAATACGTGATTTGATATGAAACCTAAGCTGTGGATATTAGGATAAAGAATCACACGTGCTATATATGTTAATGTGATCCAAATAATCCCCACTATTGGTGTCGCTCTCCAGCTTCTCTACATAGGAATTTTTTTGCCTCCCAGTGCTATCTCCTCCCGGACTATTCTAGGAGGAGATCGCAGGGGCGCGCAGGCTCAATTAGAGCCCTATTAGTAGTTTGTTGTGTATTCAATTTTGTGTTTTTGGTGTGTGGGTTTTTTTCTCTCTTGCTCTCTCTTCTTTCCCGTATCAGGCTTCGCTATGAGCAGTGTGCGCTGCCTCTCCCTGAATGTCAATGGATTGAATATACCGGAGAAGCGCACAGTGGTCCTATGTGAACTCTGGCGCATGCGCGATCAGGTGGTATTCATACAAGGGACACATTTCCAATCCGGGAAGACACCAAAATTTATAGATGAAAGATATCCATATGTTTTCCACAGTACAGCCCCAGACTCTAAGATGAGGGGGACGAGTATCTTGCTTTCTGGGACAATTCCATGGTCCTACGCCGACCAGATGAGCGATCCGGAAGGATGCTACCTTTTTCTTAAGGGCGACTTAGCTGGCCGTCGAGTTACTTTGGCATCCATCTATTTACCGAACCAGGCACAGTTGAGTTGTCTTAATGGAATTCTTAATAATCTACAGGTTTTTATGGAGGGTGGACTGATACTGGGTGGAGATTTGAATGTGGCCCTTGATCCTTTACTGGACGTTTCTAAATCCGCTACACATCTATCTTATCAATATCTTAGACGAATAAAAAAAGCTATACAATCTATGCGACTTGTAGATGTTTGGAGAGTCCAGCATCCAGCCGAACGTGACTACACTTTCTATTCGGCGCCACACAATAGTTACTCTAGAATCGATTATGTGTTAATATCTCAATCTTTGCTACTAGCGGTGGTCAACTCGACCATCGGGACATTAACGGTATCAGATCATGCTCCGGTGTCTTCAGATCTTCAGCTGTCTAAGCCGGCTAACAGACCATGGACATGGAAACTTAATGAATCGCTACTACAAGAAGGCCAACTTCGCAACGAGCTTTCTAGCCAACTGATTAGAATCTTTAATGAAAATGACTCAGAAGAAATCTCCCCACTCATTCTATGGGAAACACATAAATGCGTTATGCGAGGTATATTGATTAAAAAGGTGACGGAAATAAGTAAAAAAAAACAGAGTATTTCAGGATCAATTAAAATTGGTAGAAGAGTTAGAGACTAAACATAAAAAATCACTTTCACAAACCGTAGCAGTAGATCTCAGGATACAGCTGGAAAAGCTCTCTTCTTTGATGAAACCGGAGGCCAGCATATAGACAGCGAGAGCTAGAAATGTACACTACGAACAAGGGAACAAATCAGGCAAACTCCTGGCACATTCACTTAGGGAAAACTCACGTAGAAACTATGTCCCACATATAGACTCTGACGGAGGGAACCGTTTCTTCAAATCTAATAAAACCGCAGAGGTTTTTCGAAAATATTACCAGTCACTATATAACTTACAGATGATTACCCCATCAGACCAAATGGCACAAAAGCAACAATTAATTCAAGAGTACCTTGCCTCCTCAGGTTTACCATCAATCTCCGACGACGACTCGGAGGCACTAAATGCGCCGATATCAATTGACGAATATATGAACGCAATCAGTACGTTAAAGCCACATAAAGCTCCCGGCCCAGATGGGTATACAGTAGTCTATTACAAGGTATTTGCTCCCATTTTAGGTCCAAGATTTACAAAAGCATTTAGTTCCCTCCTAGAAGATCGACCCTTACCGACTGACACTCTTAGGACACATATTGCAGTCATTCCTAAGGAGGGCAAGGACCTCACCCAATGTAAGAACTATAGACCAATCTCATTATTAAATGTCGATTTGAAAATTTTCACAAGGATATTAGCTACAAGATTACAACCTCTCCTTCAGACTGTCATCCACCCTGATCAGGTAGGCTTTATGCCTACCAAAGAGGCTAAAGATAATACCACTAGGGCTTTAGATATTATTCATCTGGCTCATTCTCGTAAAATACCACTATGTCTACTATCGTCTGACGCTGAGAAAGCCTTTGATAGGGTGGATTGGACATTTCTGAAGGAGATGTTGACCCATATTGGAGTTGGGAAAGCATTTGGTAAATGGATAGAGGCTATATACTCTGTTCCATCTGCGGCGGTAAGAATTAATGAGGTAACCTCCTCATACTTTAACATGAGCAATGGTACTAGACAGGGATGCCCTTTGTCCCCAATGATATTCATATTAACCCTCAAACCATTTCTGCGACATGTTCGACAAAATATCAATATACAGGGTTGCTCAATCGACAAAACTGAGCACAAAACTGCGGCGTATGCAGACGACATATATTGTTTTTCATCACCTCACCAGAAACCACACTACCAAACCTTGTAAATGAGTTTGATCGGTATAGCTTAATCTCTCATTTTAAAATTAATACTCAAAAATCAGAGATATTAAACATTACGTTGCCAACAGCACGAGCACAGGCTCTTCAATCGTCGTTTTCCTTCCCCTGGGTAGCTTCATCTCTGACATATCTAGAAGTCAAATTGACTTCCTCAATAGACAGTGTTTTCCAAGCAAATTTTCCATCATTAATATGGGAATTTTCATCTGATTTGGAAAGATGGAATAAAGGCCCCTATACATGGATGGGTAGGAATGCCATTCTTAAAATGAATAAAAAAAAAAAGAAAAAAGAGAAAGGTCTGGTGTCCCCAGTAACACACTTCCATCCCTATAACATATATAGTAAAACAGAAGATTCGCCCTGGGACTTTAAATGAAGTGGGTACCGTTTCCTCCAGTAAACATAACAGTAGTAAATACAGTATATGGTTTATTCAAGTAAAATTATTTACATGCATAGATAACACCAACAGTTGCCAAAAAAAGAGTATAAAACAAGAAATATTGGTACATGGATGTAATAACAATCATAGTACACGGGCATCATACTACCCGACTAGTTTCGCGAGATCCAGCTCGCTCTTCAGGGGTGGATGTGTGTAACATTGTACCTAAGATAAAAAAAGTATATAGTTGGCAAAATGGCACAGTATTAGTTATACAGGCACAGGGTAGGAGGGGTTTTGGATCCCCATACTCATCACTGAGCTTGACCATGGCTACAGGTGTGCGGCTCCAAGATAGTAGCAGCAGGTGCCTCACCAGGGAGCTGAGGGGGTGAAGTCAGATGGGACCCCACCAGGGGCCAAATGGCGAGCAGGCATGGCATAGGTGTAGTGATGTAACCCTAGAGACCTCATTAGTTCATAAAGAGTGTAGGCTGTAAACATAAGTATGTTTGTAAGGCATCTAAAGTAATAAGGTAGAATCAATAAGTACGAACATGAAAATATATATGCATGAAATGAGAAGCCTGGACCCAAAGATGGTAGGGAACATAAAAATGGTAGGAAACATAGGGTAACAGAGGGATACTAGCAGGTGCAAAGATAGAAAAGAAAAGGAAATGAAAAAGGTGGAGTGTGATTGTGTAATAGTGGGGTAGTGATGTATCCCTAAAAACCTAATTAGTCCATAAAGATTATAGGCTATAAACATAAGTATGTTTGTCAGGCATCTAAAGTGGTAAAATTAATGAGTATTCGCATACAGATATGTATATATGTATATAAATAAAAGGCCTGGGCCACGGATGGTAGGGACATGGAGATGGTGGAAAACATAGGATAACAGAGGGATACTAGCAAGTGACAAGATGGAAAAAATAGGAAAGAGGAGTGGATTGTGATAGTGTAGTGAGATGTGTGATGTCAAATAAATAGAAATGAATAAAATAAAGCTATGTATGAGGTATGCAAGTATGCCTAAAGGTAACAAGTATCAAAAGGTGAAGATGGTAAATACCTGAATGTGGTGAATATCTTGAATATAAGAGTAATGAGATCTCCATGTCCCTACCATCCGTGGCCCAGGCCTTTTATTTATATACATATATACATATCTGTATGCGAATACTCATTAATTTTACTACTTTAGATGCCTGACAAACATACTTATGTTTATAGCCTATAATCTTTATGGACTAATTAGGTTTTTAGGGATACATCACTACCCTACTATTACACAATCACACTCCACCTTTTTCATTTCCTTTTCTTTTCTATCTTTGCACCTGCTAGTATCCCTCTGTTACCCTATGTTTCCTACCATTTTTATGTTCCCTACCATCTTTGGGTCCAGGCTTCTCATTTCATGCATATATATTTTCATGTTCGTACTTATTGATTCTACCTTATTACTTTAGATGCCTTACAAACATACTTATGTTTACAGCCTACACTCTTTATGAACTAATGAGGTCTCTAGGGTTACATCACTACACCTATGCCATGCCTGCTCGCCATTTGGCCCCTGGTGGAGTCCCATCTGACTTCACCCCCTCAGCTCCCTGGTGAGGCACCTGCTGCTACTATCTTGGAGCCGCACACCTGTAGCCATGGTCAAGCTCCAAAACCCCTCCTACCCTGTGCCTGTATAACTAATACTGTGCCATTTTGCCAACTATATACTTTTTTTATCTTAGGTACAATGTTACACACATCCACCCCTGAAGAGCGAGCTGGATCTCGCAAAACTAGTCGGGTAGTATGATGCCCGTGTACTATGATTGTTATTACATCCATGTACCAATATTTCTTGTTTTATACTCTTTTTTTGGCAACTGTTGGTGTTATCTATGCATGTAAATAATTTTACTTGAATAAACCATATACTGTATTTACTACTGTTATGTTTAATGGAGGAAACGGTACCCACTTCATTTAAAGTCCCAGGGCGAATCTTCTGTTTTATTATTCTTAAAATGAATATTCTTCCAAGGTTACTATACCTCCTTTAGACTCTGCCAATAGCTATCCCAGAGTCCTTTCTGAAATCAATACGTAGTATTTTTATTAAATTTATTTGGGCAAAAAAGCATCCGCGTCTATCTTTCAATTTACTGGCTATGCCAAAGGCTAGAGGAGGTATGGCTTTTCCCGACCCGATAAGATACTATAAAGCAGTACACCTTGCTAGGGTACTTGCTTGGTGCAGAGACAAGGGACGCAAAACCTGGATAGCGATTGAACAATCATGTACGGAGATTCCTCTTCGATGTCTGCCATGGCTACAACTTAAAACTCTTGGAACTTTAAGACATCACCCCTTGATAGGGGCAACTTTAAAAGTAATCCAACAGAGCCACTTTTTCCCAAGATTTGACGGGGAAATCACTCGGCTCCATCCTGTGTTGGGAAATCCACTATTTCCCTCTGGCTACACAGACAGCCATTTTAAGCAAATTATGCGCCATGGCAGATTTCGATTAGGGGATTTCTTGAAGCATCAAGGTTGAAGACAAGGTTGGAAATGCAATTGCTGTTCTGTCCGCCACTGGATCCATGGCGGATGCAACAGCTTACACATTTCCTAACCTAAATAACGATATTTGTTTTATATGTGTGTATGTATATATAGAGATATATAATAGATATAGATATAGATATAATATGAATTTTTTATTTTTCTGTGTTTGAAAAAATTAAATATAGAATTAAAAAAAAAAACATTTTGGCTAAGTATGACCGTGCAATTGTCATTCCAAATGGATCAGCGCTGAAAATTGGTCAGGACAGCAGGGGGGTTTAAGTGCCCAGTAAGCAAGTGGTTAATTTCCATGCCAAATATGGATTTCTGTATTAAAGATGTGTGCCCGCTGTGTATACGGCATGGGCGTAAGCAAGCCGCACACATATGAACGGTACTCATTGTAAATCATGGGGTACAACTTGTGATGCAACCTTTCAGTCCCAAGTGGCCTTAGGCTCTCTTTCCATTACTGCGAGTTGTTGTGCGACTTGACACATGTGAAGTCGCAGGACAAGTCAAAACACATGTATTTCAATGTTCCCCCATTCAAATTGGTGCAACTCCAAAAAAAGTTCTTGCACTACTTTGTTCCAACTTCAGTGTGACTTTTTCTCAGATGTTTGGAATTAGTCGCATGACACGGCATTAAGGCTCAGTTTCCACTATTGAAAGCCCAAAGTTGCGTGTTTTTTGCTGCGAGTTTCCCGCAACTTTTTGCCAAAACTTGAAGCAATGCCTGTGTATTTTTGAGGTCTATGGACCTCAAGTCGCATCAAAGTGGGACCAAAGTAGTGCAGGGACTACTTTGAAGTTGCTGCGACTTGAAGTCGCACACATATGAACGGTACTCATTGTAAATCTTGGGGTAGAACTTGTGATGCAACTTTTCAGTCTGTACTGTAAGAATTACTTCTAATTGTAGAAAATCAAACAGGCTCTTGCACTGAATCTAATTTATGGAATATCTAACTGATTGGCCAGTGTATGGTGACCTTTAAAGATATGAAAACTTGAATTTCTGGTGTTTAAGCCTCATACACACGATGGGACTTTGTACCCCGTGTACAGAGCCCGCTCTGCTCAGCGGGGGATCGCTCCGTCGATCCCCGCTGGGCAGGCAGATGACAGGTCTGTCTCTGCACACTGTGGGGGATCGGATGATGAAAGACCGTAGAGTCTGTCGTCACCCGATCCAATCCACAGATGGATGGAAAAATAGGTTTTTCCTCCGTTACACTTTTTAGCATTGGAGTGGTTCAGATGTCAGCGGACATGTCACCACTGACATCCGACCCTCCATAGAGGTATATGGAGTGTCCGTTCAGGTCCAAGGTGGACCTGAAAGGTCCATCCGTGTGAGGGGAGCCTTAGGCCCCTTTCACACTGGGGCGGTGCGGGCGGCAGCGTTAAAACTGCTCTTTTTTTGTGCTGCTTTACTGGCGGTATTCGTCCGCTAGCAGTTTTAACCCCTGCTAGCAGCCGAAAATGGGTTAAATCCGTTTGCAAAACATCACCGCAGCGGCGTTTTGCCGGCGGTATAGCCACGCTGTGTCATTGATTTCAATGGGCAGGAGCAGTTTATACACCACTCCAAAGATGCTTTTAGCAGGACTTTTTTTAGGCATCTTTAACACTGGGGCATTTTTAGGTGCTATGGCACTAAAAATAGCGCCTGAAAAATGCCCTAAAGAAGCGGCTCCATTCACTCCAGTGAGGGCTTTCACACTGAAGCGGTGCGCTGGCAGGGCATCACAAAAAGTTCTGCCAGCAGCTTCTTTGGAGCGGTGAACTCACTGCTCCTCCCCATTAAAATCAATGGGGCAGCGCTGTGATACCGCCGGCAAAATGCCGACCCAGCGGCATTTTGCAGGCAGATTTAAACCCTTTTCGGCCGCTAGCAGAGGGGTTAAAACCGCCCCGCTAGCAGCCGAATAACGCCGCTAAAACAACAGTAAAGCGGCGCTAAAAATAGCGACGCTTTACCGCAGACACCCCCCTCCCCAGTGTAAAAAGGGCCTTAGGCTCTATTCACACTAATGCGGTTTTTTTTATGCATTTTGCAGAAATGCATGGGAATTTTTTAACATGGGTTCCTATGGAACATGTTCACATCAATGCATTTTTGTGCCTCTGTGTTTTTGGAAAGGGTCAGACTTTTTTTTCCCGCAAAATGCAGCATTTTGTTTGTAATAGATTTCAATGGACCTGCATCCAAAATGCAAGTACTGCGTTTTTACTGTGATTTGCATTTTTTTTTTCCTTTTTTTTATACTGTATATAGCTTGTTGCTAAGAAGGGGGCCGGGAAACTGGCCGCTGTGTCCTTAACAACCTATGAGTCATCAGCTGACTTCCTGCTCAATGTAAAAAAAAATCCTGAAAAAAAACAGCGTGGGGTCCCCCCCAGGTCCATACCAGGCCCTTGGGTCTAGTATGGATTCAGAGGGGACCCCCATGCCAAAATAAAAAAAAAAATGGCATGGGGGTCCCCCCAAAATCTATACCAGACCCTTATCCGAGCATGCAGCCCAGCAGGTCAGGAAAGGGAGGGGACGAGCAAGCGCCCCCCCCCTCCTGAACCATTCCAGGCCACATGCCCTCAACATGGGGGGATGGGGGCTTTAGGGGAGTGGGGGCTCTGTGCCCCCCGCCCCAAAGCACCTTGCCCACATGTTGATGGGTACAAGGGCCTCTTACCGTCAACCCTTGCCCGGTGGTTGTCAGGGTCTGCGGCTTAACGGAATCTGGAAGCCCCCAAAGGGGGCCCCCAGATCCTGCCCCCCTATGTGAATGAGTATGAGGTACATTGTACCCCTACCCATTCACCTGTAAAAAAGTAGTGTAGCGTTAAAAAATACAGTAGACAGTTTTTGTCGAGTCTTTTATTACAAATCTTCTTCTCCGCTTCTTCCTCCATCTTCTCCGGCATCTTTATCCTCCACTCTTCTCCTTCTCCCCCTGCTTCTTCTTCTTCCGCTCTTCTTCTGTTTTCTTTGTTCGGTATTCTTCTTTCTCCACTTCCACCGACAACCTTCCTCCGATGCTGCATCCCGCTGATCTGTCTACGCCGATGTCCTGCATTTCTTAAATAACGATGGGGCGTGACAACCGGATTACGTCATCAGAATACCATGCCCCCTTGTGACATCACAGATCCATCATGCCACGGGCTGTAACGTCATAAGGGGCGGAGTCACCGCCCCCTTATGACCCCCCCCATCCCTTTTATAAGTCTTTGGGCATGGCACACACGGCATTACAGCGGGAGACAGCGTCGAGTCAACATCAGAAGAAGAGAAGAGGGGAGAAGACGATGAAGACCGGGCAAGAGCTAGCAAAAGAGCAGAACAATCCAGCAGAAGGCACAGGACAACGGGAGAAGAACCGGAGAGCGCAGAGAAGAGAGTGGAGAAGTCGGAAGAGACCCCCGGAGCTGCATAATAAAAGACTTGTCAAAAACTGTCTACTGTATTTTTTAACACTACCCTGTACCCCACAATACCATGTACCCCATACTCATTCACATAGGGTGGGGGGCTGGGATCTAGGGGCCCCCCTGTTAAAGGGGGCTTCCAGATTCCAATAAGCCCCCTGCTCACAGACCCCGACAACCACTGGGCACGGTTTGTCGGGAAGAGGCCCTTGTCCCCATACCAGACCCCATGTTAAGGGCATGGGCCTGGTATGGTTCAGAAGAGGGGGTTCTGATATGGATTTTGGGGGGACCCCCATGCCATTTTTTTTAAAAATTTTGGCATGGGGGTCCCCTCCAAATCCATACTAGACCCAAGGGCCTGGTATGGACCTTGGGGAGGGACCCCATGCTGTTTTTTTCTCTCAAATTTTTTTTTTATAGCCGGCATTTTTTTTTTTACATTGAGCGGGAAGTCAGCTGATGACTCATGGGTTGTTAAGGATGCGGCGGCCGGCTTCCTGGCCCCCTCCTTAGCAACTGGCTATATACAGTGTAAAAAAAAAGAAAAAAAACACAAATCGCTGTAAAAACGCCGGTCCAAAAATGCAGCAAGCACCACAAAAAGCACTGCAGAAACACTCAAAAGCAACATGCATAGATGTGAATTGAGCCTTACTGTCCTTACTGGAGTGAATAGAGCCACTTCTTTAGGGCGTTTTTCAGGCGCCATTTTTAGCACTATATCGCCTGAAAAACGCCCCAGTGTGAAAGGGGCCTTAGGAGCCTTTCACACGGATGGCTATACTGCCGCAGTTAAAAGCATGGTTTTTTTTGTGAAATTTAACTACAGGCACTGCGATCAGCTGCATTGGTACAGTGAAATTAGCTGCGGTTGCGTTTAGCTGTGGTTTGTCATTTCCATAGCAACCCGACAGGGTACCGACTGTATTGAACTGGGATCAGACTTGGATCCCCACCAATGCCCGGCACTGTTTGGTATGAATCTTGAGGGGGAACTCCACGCCAAATTTTCAATAAAAAACCCGGCATGGGTTTCCCCCAAGGGGCATACCAGGCCCTTTGGTCTGGTATGGATATTAAGGGTAACCCCCTACGCTGAAAAAACGGCATGGGGAGTCCCCCCAAATCCATACCAGACCCATATCCGATCACACAGCCCGGCCGGTCAAGACAGGGGGTGGGGACAAGCAAGTGCCCCCCCTCCTGAACCGTGCCAGGCTGCATGCCCTCAACATGGGGAATAGGTGCTTTGGAGAAGGGGGGCGCGCTGCAGGCCCCCCACCTCAAAGCACCTTGTCCCCATGTTGCTGAGGACAAGAGCCTCTTCCCGACAACCCTGGCCGTTGGTTGTCGGGATCTGCAGGCGGGGGGCTTATCGGAATCCGGGAGCCCCCTTTAATAAGGGAGCCCCCAGATCCTGTCCCCCCACCCTATGTGAATGAGTATGGGGTACATGGTACCCCTACCCATTCACCTAGGGAAAAAGTGTCAATAAAAAGAAAACACTGCACAGGTTTTTAAAGTAATTTATTAGACAGCTCCGGAGGGGGGTCTTCTTCCAGCTTTGCGGGTCTTCTTCCGGCTTTGCGGGTCTTCTTCCGACTTCGGGGGTCTCTCCGGTTCTTCTCCACTGTCTCTGGCCTTTTCTCCCATTATTTGACCTGTTCTCCGCGCTCTCCGAGTCTTCTGCTGGGCTCCACCGCTATCTTCTGCTCTTTTGCCGCTCTTTTGCTAGTGGAGGAGCCCGGTCTGCTGCCTTCTGCCTTCTTCCCTCTTCTTTTCTTCCGATGTTGACACGACGCTCTCTCCAGCTGGAGTGCTCTCTTTGCGCTCCGCTCTGACTTATATAGGAGGTGACCCCACCCCCTTATGTCGTCCCAGTCCCTGGGCATGCTGGGACTGTGACGTTTTAGGGGGCGTGGTCATTCCAGCTGGAGAGACCATCGTGTCAACATCGGAAGAGAAGAGGGAAGAAGGCAGAAGACCGGGCTCCTCCACTAGCAAAAGAGCAGAAGATAGCGGAAGAGCCCGGCAGAAGACCTGGAGAGCGCGGAGAACAGGTCGAGTGGAGAAGAACCGGAGAGACCCCCTGAAGTCGGAAGAAGACCCGCAAACCCGGAAGAAGACCCCCCTCCCCCTGGAGCTGTCTAATAAATTACTTTAAAAACCTGTGCAGTGTTTTTTTTTTATTGACACTTTTTCCCTAGGTGAGTGGGTAGGGGTACCATGTACCCCATACTCATTCACATAGGGTGGGGGGCCGGGATCTGGGGGCTCCCTTATTAAAGGGGGCTCCCGGATTCCGATAAGCCCCCCGCCCGCAGACCCTGACAACCAACGGCCAGGGTTGTCGGGAATAGGCTCTTGTCCTCAGCAACATGGGGACAAGGTGCTTTGGGGTGGGGGGGGGCGGCAGCGCGCCCCCTTCCCCAAAGCACCCATCCCCCATGTTGAGGGCATACAGCCTGGCATGGTTCAGGAGGGGGCGCTCGCTCGTCCCCGCTCCCTTTCATGACTGGCCGGGTTGCGTGCTCGGATAAGGGTCTGGTATGGATTTGGGGGGACTCCCCACGCCATTTTTTCAGCGTAGGGGGGTTCCCCTTAATATCCATACCAGACCGAAGGGCCTGCTATGCACTCGAAGGGGGAACCCATGCTGTTTTTTCTCGCGCTGTTTTAATAGGAAGATGTATTTTTCCTATTGCAGTGAGCACGAGATGTACCTCACCGAGAACCAGCGCGATCCCATTGCACTGGAAACATTCTCGCGTGCAGGTACTCCTGTGTGTGCGCTGGTTCACACACTGGATTAAGGATCTATCCAGCGCACCAATTAAGGTCTGAACCAGCGCAGTGCATTCATCTTAGTAAATGACCCCCACAGTGCTATTGTGGAATAAATTATAACAAAACAGTTACCATAAAGGTGATAGTGTAATAGTTATCACACCTCACCTACCCCAGTGAGTGAGTACTAAAGCCCTCTAGGTGTGGGCACCAATCCTACACAGGAGAAGTTATCACCAAAAATGTAATGGCTTACAAATTAGTGTAACTTAAAAATAAATAAATCAGTGCATAAAACATCCAAACGTGAATATCATGATAGTATAGTGATACTCTGCATATAACAGTGCATATAGTGTCCAAACCCAAAATACAGGATGTGAGTGGACTCAAAAACCAAATCCAAATAAGAATGCCCCACCAAAATGTAATTATCGCACCATATACAAAAACATATAAGTGTATACATATAGGGGTCATTTACTATAGCGCCAAAAAATTATCCTGCAGTACCAAAAAAATAACTCAAAAAAGGAAAGCGACTTCAACTCTCAGAAAGTCAGCGCTAATGCAAATGGAAAGCAGCGCTATTGCGGCAATAATGCCTGTCAGATCACATATGCTGGAATAGTGGAAGTCAACGGGGCTCGAACCTGCAAAAGTTCTCACTGAAGGCTTATATGCAAGTTCTTTGCCATAAAAAGGGTTTGGAGAGCCGGGTCCTGCCCCAGGGGACATGGATCAATGTCAATTTTTTTTTTTAAAACGGCCGTTTTTTCGGGAGCAGTGATTTTAATAATGCTTTGAGTGAAACAATAAAAGTGTAATATTCCTTTAAATTTCGTACCTGGGGGGTGTCTATAGTATGCCTGTAAAGAGGCACATGTTTCCCGTGTTTAGAACAGTCTGACAGCAAAATGACATTTCAAAGGAAAAAAAGTCATTTAAAACTACTCACAGCTATTAATGAATTGCCGGTCCAGCAATACACATAAAAGTTAATTGATAAAAACGGCATGGGAATTCCCCACAGGGGAACACTGAACCGAAATTAAAAAAAAAATGACATGGGGTCCCCCTAAGTTCCACACCAGGCCCTTCAGGTTTGGTATGGATATTAGGGGAACCCTGGCCAAAATAAAAAAAAAATGGCGTAGGGTCCCCCTCAAAATCTATACCAGACCCTTGAGGTCTGGTATGGATTTTAAGGGGAACCCTGCGCCAAAATTAAAAAAAAAATGGCGTGGGGTCTCCCCAAAAATCCATACCAGACCCTTTTCCGAGCACGCAACCTGGCAGGCCGCAGGAAAATAGGGGGGGGGACAAGAGAGCACCTCCCCTCCTGAACTGTACCAGGCCACATGCCCTCAACATTGGGAGGGTGCTTTGGGGTAGCTCCCCAAAACACCTTGTCCCCATGTTGATGGGGACAAGGGCCTCATCCCCACAACCCTCGGTGGTTGTGGGGGTCTGTGGGCGGGGGGGCATATCGGAATCTGGAAGCCCCCTTTAACAAGGGGACCCCCAGATCCGGGCCCTCCCCCCTGTGTGAAATGGTAAGGGGGTACAAAAGTACCCCTACCATTTCACAAAAAAACTGTCAAAAATGACAAGAGACCGTTTTTGACAATTCCTTTATTTAAATGCTTCTTGTTTCTTCTATCTTCTTCTATCTTCTTCTGGTTCTTCCTCCGGTGTTCTCGTCCGGCATCTTCTTCCACGGCGTCGGTGTCTTCTTCCCTTCTTCTCCTTGGCCCGCTCCGCATCCATGATGGCATGGAGGGAGGCTCCCACTGTGTGATGCTTCTCCTTTTCTGACGGTTCTTAAATAATGGGGGGGCGGGGCCACCCGGTGATCCCGCCCCCCTCTGACGCACGGACTTGATGGGACTTCCCTGTGGCATTCCCCGTGATGTCAAAGGGGGCAGGGTCACCTGTTACATTACCCCGCCCCTTCTGACATCACGGGGAATGCCACAGGGAAGTCCCCGTACATCAGAGGGGGCGGGGTCCCCGGGTGGCTCCGCCCCCCGTTATTTAAGAACCGTCAGAAGAGGGGAAGCGTCACACAGTGGGAGTCTCCCTCCATGCCATCATGGATGCGGAGTGGCCCGAAAAGAAGATGAAGAGATGAAGAGAAGAAGATGAAGAGAAGAAGATGAAGGGAAGAAGATGAAGGGAAGAAGATGAAGAGAGAAGCGTCACACAGCGGGAGCCTTGCTCCATGTGGAGCGGCCCGAGGAGAAGAAGACGCCTACGCCGTGAAGGAAGATGCAGGACGAGAACACCGGAGGAAGAACCAGAAGAAGATAGAAGAAAAAAGAAGCATTTAAATAAAGGAATTGTCTCGTCATTTTTTACACTTTTTTTAGTGAAATGATAGGTGTACTTCTGTACCCCCTTACCATTTCACACAGGGGGGAGGGCCAGGATTTGGGGGTCCCCTTGTTAAAGGGGACCCCCACAACCACCAGGCAAGGGTTGTGGGGATGAGGCCCTTGTCCCCATCAACATGGGGACAAGGTGTTTTGGGGGCTACCCCAAAGCACCCTCCCAATGTTGAGGGTATGTGGCCTGGTACAGTTCAGGAGGGGGGGCACTCTCGTCCCCCCCTCTTTTCCTCCGGCCTACCAGGTTACGTGCTTGGATAAGGGTCTGGTATGGATTTTTGGGGGGACCCCACGACGGTTTGTTTTATTTTGGCGCGGGGTTCCCCTTAAAATCCATACCAGACCTGAAGGGTCTGGTATAGATTTTGAGGGGGACCCTACGCCATTTTTTTTTTTAAATTTTGGCCAGGGTTCCCCTAATATCCATACCAAACCTGAAGGGCCTGGTATGGAACTTAGGTGGACCCCCATGTCATTTTTTTTTTACATTTTGGTACAGTGTTCCCCACAGCCCATGCCCAATTCCCATGCCATTTTTATCAATGAACTTTTATGTGTATTGTCGAACCGGCAATTCATTAATAGCCGCATGTAGTTTTAAATGACTTTTTTCCTTTTGAAATGTCATTTTGCTGTCATTTTTTTAGCAGAGACCCTAGAGAATACAATGGCGGTCATTGCAACTTTTTATCTAGCACGGTATTTGTGCAGCAATTTTTCAAATGCGTTTTTTTAAGAAATAAAAAACAGTTTAGGGCTTAAAAAAAAACCCAACAGAGTTAGCCCAATGTTTTTGCATAATGTGAAAGATGACGTTACGCCGAGTAAATAGATACCCAACATGTTATGCTTCAAAATTGCACGCGCTCGTGTAATGGCACCAAACTTCGCTATTTAAAAATCCCCTTAGGCGATGTTTTAAAAGTTTTTACTGCTTACATGTTTTGAGTTACAGAGGAGGTCTAGGACCAAAATTATTGCTCTCGCTCTAACGTTCGCGGCGACACCTCACGTGTGGTTTGAACACTGTTTTCATATAGGGGTGGGACTTATGTATGCGTTCGCTTCTGCATGCATGCTCACGGGGACAGGGGCGTTTTAAATTTTTTTTTTTTTTTATTGTTAATTTTACATTTTTAATTTTAGCTTGACACTTTTTTTCCCCCCAAAATTTTTTTGATCAATTTTGTTTCTATTACAAGGAAAGTAAACATCCCTTGTAATAGGAATAAGCATGACAGGTGCTCTTTACAGTGAGATGTGGGGTCAATAAGACCCCTCATCTCACCTCTAGGCTTAGAAGCCTAAAATAAAAAAAAATAAAAAACTATCTCCGCTTCCCAGCCAAAGCGGCGCCATCTTTTTGAATACAGAGGCCGGGCGTGACATCATAACATCACCCCCAGGCCTCCGAATGATCATAGAGAATCCAGCTACCATCTGGTCCACCGGAAATCTCTATGCTAAACATCCAGGGCTGGCGGATCCTGTGACTGACTCACCGATCATAGCGGTGAGTCAGTACAAGCACCGGAGGGCGGTGGAAGGTGGGGACGTCCCCTCTCGCCTCCCATAAGAATGATCAAGTGGTGGAACAGCCGCTATGATCATTCTTATGGTGTGCAGATTCGCCGACTCTAAAAGACGATGTCTGGATGATGTCTGTAGCTACAGGCATCACTCAGATATCCCCGCTCAAAGCCGAGGACGTCATTTGGCGTACAGTGGGCAGGAAGCTGTTTTAATGGTGTTCGCACAAATTTTTTGTCTGTTCGCATGTTCTGCTGCAAACCGAACAGGGGGGGATGTTCGGCCCATCCCTAGTTATCATTGAGAATCATGGGGTACAACTTGTCAAGTAACTCGGAGGTCCAAAGTCGCCCAACTGTGAAACAAGTCATATATATTTTAATAGAAAGGAGCTCTCAGTTACACTTGCATTTACATCAACAGAACAAATGCAGGAAGTGATGTGTGCACATGGGCCAGAAACAAATGTGTGGGGATGCCAAACAAATCAATGAACCCCACCCACACCAAATCTAACTACCACATCCACCCCCACATTGATTAAGCACAAGTACATATCATACCCTTATCCGGAAAATGAGCAGCACCTCCTCTTTGCTAATGAGGGAACTCGCCATGTCCACCTAGATGGAGATCCTGACCAGCACATGGACTTCCGGGTGATTGCAATGACTTATTTCTGGGTCAGAAGGCGAAACCACACTTTTGATCGCTGCTGTGAATATTTAATCTCAATCATTATTAGAAATTTATTATTTTTGTTTATTTGCAGATATGCAAATTTGTATTTCTACTTATGATATTTAAAGGCGTTCGATAAGAAATGGTGTCCCTGGGTTAGCAGCAGGTGAATGACAAAAACAAAAGGCCCAGTTTGAGTCCTGGTGCACACTGACAGGGGGAGGAAATCGTTCAGCTGAAATCACACACTTTCATTCCCACATGTCAGTCCCGACTGCAGGGGGAATTACAGAGAGATCTGTGCAGGTTTCTGCACTGATATCAGTACAAATTGCACCCCAAAGTCGCACCAATTAAAACTGTGCAATTGTCACTGCTTTGACATGTCAAATCGCACCAATGTGAACTAAAGCTGACACATACAACACTGCCTATCCACCAGCTGAATTCATTACCTGCAATTCTCCACAGCTGTTATATATAAAGATTCCACCTTTATCATTAACTTGCAGGTGTGCAAAAGCCTAGGTTTACATTGGAGCAATTTGTCATGCAATTTGAGAGATCAAATCGTATGACTATTGGCAGCAATGGCCCTGTTCCACTCGATGCAACTTTTTTTGTGGCACCGCACCAATTTGCTAAAGTAGTTCCTGCACTACTTTTGCTGATTTCAGGTGCGACTTCAATAGACATTTGTGTATGAAGCCACATGGATGTCTATTAAGTAGCACCTGAAATCACACTGACCTTGCTACTTTGAAATCATGCTACTTCAAGTGAAGTAGCGCAATTTCAAAGTCGCATCAATGTGAACCAGGGCAAAGAGATTCGTTTTTAGCGCACAAATATATATTGAAATGAGATATTGCACTTTCCCAAAACCACCACCCACAAAAACTAAAGAGAAAAAAGTAGAAAAAAAAAAAAAAAACACCACAACAGAAGCTCAATTATGTACTTTTATTTTACCAGCAGAAAAAAAAAAATCTAATTTTTTTGAAGCTAGTAAATGAATGTAGACAGGATATATGGTGCTACATTTAGCAATGGGATTTTAAGGGCCCTGCTCATCAGAGCTTACAATCTAAAATTAGACAAAACCTTAGAGTGGACACAGATTTAATTTCAGTGTATAGCGGGTAACACATCACATTGTTATCTGCAAGATTATAGAAATATACTTAACAGTCATTCTTACAAAGCATTCCAACATAATACAAAACACTTATTCAAAACACCCACCACCAGCCCACAATCCACACATACATACATTGGTGACCATATTCTGCTGGAAGCTGCATTTCGGTGTACACAATTAAATGAGATCAAAAAATAGTAGGTCAGCAGATGCTTCCAAACGATGTTTGCATGATCAGACAGGAACAATACACACACAACATTGACAGCATGGCCACATAAACCCACTTTTGATTGAAAAAAACGCCCAAGAATTTCATCAAATCTCCCAATAGCATTCCTTCTCCCCCACAAATCACAGCAAAAAACCTGACCTTCTCAGGCCAAACAAACTCCCCTACTGCAGGCCTTTATATAAGAGAGGTTGTATTGTTAGCACACTGATACACCCAATAGAAGTACACGCCCACCAGTATCTTTCAATTGGTCTCTTCATGTATGTCTAAAGTGATTGCACCTGATGAGGAACACATAATGCTATTCGCAACTCTGTTAGCCCTTGGCTATGTACATCAAATCTCCAACTACAGGACAAAGATCAAAGTCTATTTGCATCCACATAAAGAAAGCAACAGTTTTCTAAGCATATGTACCTGTGCCGTGTAAACCCTAAAATTTGAAATGTCCAAGTCCCTGGGCATGATTAGTGCTAATAAACATTAACATCAGTCCCTGGCTGCAATGAGCTTCCAATCTAAAGTCCAAAATTAACTTTCTTACATTAGAACCTATTTCGACAGGGGACAAAAAAAATGTCAGCATGTCTTTAGATTGTGGTGATAAACCCACACAGGGAGAACATATAAACTTCAACACAAGGATTAGCATGTTGGGGAATTGAACCAACACCCCAGGTGCAGCTAGACAGAACTGCTACCCACTTAGCCACCAGGCAGCCCCACACATGTTCTCTGCATCTCTGTGGTGTGAACCAGCCCTAAGTCCATAGCCATGCTCAGTGTCACAAGCAATATACAATATATTGGCCTAAGTATTGGGACGCCTGCCTTTAAACACACATGAACTGTAATGGCATCCCAGTATTAGTATTGGGTTCAAAACTCATTTGGCCCACCCTTTGCAGCTATAACAGCTTCAACTCTTCTTGTCCACAAGGTTTAGGAGTGTGTCTATGGGAATGTTTGACCATTCTTCCAAGTGCATTTGTGAGGTCAGGCACTGATGTTGGATGAGAAGGCCTGACCTACAATCTCCTCTCTAATTCATCCCCAAGGTGTTCTGTTGTGTTGAGGTCAGGACTCTGTGCAGGCCAGTCAAGTTCCTCCACCCCAAAATCACTCATCCATGTCTTTATGGACCTTGCACTGGTCCAAATGATTTGGTGGAGGGGGATTATGATGTGGGGTTGTTTTTCAGGGGTTGGGCTTGGCCTCCCAGTTTCAGTTAAGGGAACTCTTAAGGCGTCAGCATATCAATACATTTTCATGCTCCCAACTTTGTAGGAACAGTTTGGGAAAAGCCCCTTCCTGTTCCAACATGACTGCACACCAGTGTATAAAGCAAGGTCCATAAAGACATGGATGAGCAAGTTTGGGGTGGAGAAACTTGACTGGCCTGCACAGAGTCCTGGCCTCAACCCGATAGAACACCCTTTGGCTGAATTAGAGTAGAGACTGCAAGCCAGGTCTTCTCATCCAACATCAGTGCCTGGCCTCACAAATGCACTTCTGGAAGAATGATCAAATCTTCCCATAGGTAGACTAAACCTTGTGGACAGCCTTCCCAGAAGCTGTTCTAGCTGCAAAGGGTGGGCCAAATCAAATTTTAACCCTACGGACTAAGACTGGGCTGCCATTAAAGTTCATGTGTGTGTAAAGGCAGGTGTCCCAATACTTTTGGCTAAATAGTGTATCTGGAAAAGACTTACAATGGTGGTGGAACCCTCCTGCACATAAATACTACAATTAGACATAGTTATAGGACCTGGGACAACTCCTCTACATGAAATAACATGTTTGGGATTTGAACCCGGACACTTAGGGATGCCAAGCAGAAGTTCTAACCTCTAAGCCACGGAGGTGCCACATGTGAGAACCTCCTACACATAACTACACATAAAATCTGCACTTCTTTGGACATACAGGTGATGGAATTACATTACTCAAGAGTTATTCTTCTTGATTTATTCTGTGATATTTGGTGTTTTTTTGTGGGTGAGAGTAGAATATTACCCTCAAATTTTTGGGAATTACATTTTGATTTCTGATGTTGGTACACATATCACATTTTTTGGGCTCAAATTATGAATATTTGGAAATAATAAAACGCAGAAAAAATTGTGATTCATTTTAAATTTTCATCAGCAATGGTATTGTTTGTGGATTGTAAAGACACCTGTGTGAGTTTGGGGTAAAGATTGTTGTGAGATGGAGAGTAACAAGTGAAAGTGACAGAAAAAAATATATTTTACCAAAACATCAAAACATTTCACATTCTAGTATTCTTGAAATCAAAATATTTTAAGTAGAAGCAACAATGTTGCAAAGGAAAATTTTATTTCACAGAAAGATACATTTCATCTCAACATTAAAAGTTTTTTTTGTGAAAGTTAGAATTGTTCCATTAGAATTAATGACTGAAACTTCATTTGGACTAGAATAGAGCAGATTTTCACTTCCAAAAAATGTTCTCTAATTAGCTCTCATTTTGGTATTTACTATAGCGCCGGCTAAAAAAGACACTTGAGTTAAAATGAGAGTTATTTTCAGGTCTGAGCATGCTCAGTTGTGTTGGCACCTACCCTGTTTCCCCAAAAATAAGACCTACAAGGACTTTAACTAGGGCTTATTTGGGGGGTAGGGCTTATATTGCAGCCATCACTGACAACCACGCTAGGTCTTATTTTCGGGGAAACAGGGTAGTTGTCCAAAACGGGGAATTTTTCACTTTTCAGACTTTTAAAGATATTTTAGTGTAGAAATCACCTTTTCACACAGTTTAAAAGCAGATTATCTTTAAATATTATACCGCATATTTCAGTACCATTTAGGCAATTATATTATGTTCTAAACATTATTTCCATGTGCAATTCTCCAGGTTTTAGCAGATTAAGGGTTTGGGTGCTATTTGGTTTCAGGGAACTATAGTAAATTCGATTTTGGGAGTATTCCCATTTTTTCAACACCATTTAGCACCATTTATATGGTGTTTATGGTGTTTATCCTCATGCCTCCAATCCTGTTTTATGTTTTCCTGTATTTTCTTTTGGACAGGACATGGAAAACAGAGATGCTGCTTTCCTTCCTCCTTTTTGCACCTCTTTCCTATCAGTTTGCTGTTTGCAATATTGTTCATACATAACAGGCTTTTTACAGCTTTTGGTTGTTGTGGGTTGTTCCCATGTGATATGTGTGCATTTTTCTCCGTGTCTTTCTATAGTTGTCCATTTCAAGCACACATATGCTCCTACCATGGTTTCTGAGGTGTAGTGACCCCAATATATTTTTATGTGGAAAAAAACTTTTGAGCTAAAAAATACAGACACTTAGATAGATAAATAGACACAGAGGCACATTGAAATCTATGCATATATTTGTGATATTTGTTTATAATATCCAATGTTTTAAATTCAAGATATTAATAATGATATGTCTGTTTATGTACATTCAATTATGTATGAAATAGTATAAGAATTTTATAGGTAGTAGCCATTTTCTGAATAGTTTACATAAAGAAGCCACTTTTAGGCCCCTTTCACACTGGGGCAGTGGGGGCGTCGGCGGTACAACAGCGCTATTTTTAGCGCTGCTGTACCGTCGTTCTTGCAGCGGTATTCGGCCGCTAGCGGTGCTGTTTTAACCCCCGCTGGTGGAGGAAAAAGGGTTAAAATCCCTCGTACAGCGCGGCTATAGCCGCGGTATAGCCGCGCTGTCCAATTGATTTCACTGCTCCAAAAAAGCGGTTTGCAGGACTTTTTTCACCTCCCTGCCTGCGCATCGCTTCAGTGTGAAAGCCTCTCGGGCTTTCACACTGAACAAACAGCGGAGGCTGTTTAGGGGCGGTTTGCAGGTGGTATTTTTAGCGCAATACCGCCTGCAAACTGCCCCAGTGTGAAAGGGGTCTTATTCATATATATATATATATATATATATATATATATATATATATATATATATATATATATATGAGCTATACTCATCTTCAGTAATCATTTTACTAATGAAGTTTTCATATTTATATACAGGTCACAGACACAAGACAACTTCTTGAATGTATTTGCATCCTTTGTTTAATACATGTCTTTGTAGATGTGTGATCATTGGCATTTTCATGCTCCTATATTTTCATATGTAGTTTTTTGTTATATATTCACGCACATGTATGTCTATGCCCACATGCTTAGTGTTCCTTACCTGGAGATATGCATGTTTATATGGACAGGGATGTTCGTTTATCATTACATCATTCCACTTCACATTTTTCACCTTTTTTCATATTATTTTCACGGTAGTTCATGTCTTTATTTATAATACATATCCTCATTTGCACATTCTACACTATATAAATGTCTATATGGATATGTTTTATATTAAGTATTTTTATTCCAACACATAAGCACTATTGTTTAATAACCAACATTAGGTATTTTTCATTTTTCAATTATATTCAGTGGATGTTTCATTAAATGTTTTTGGGTCTTTGCAGATAGCATCTGGGTCAT
This sequence comes from Lithobates septentrionalis, assembly GCA_037952835.1. Taxonomy (NCBI): domain Eukaryota; kingdom Metazoa; phylum Chordata; class Amphibia; order Anura; family Ranidae; genus Lithobates; species Lithobates septentrionalis. The sequence goes on along the minus strand of JBBDGP010002067.1, from coordinate 2,001,287 downwards.
GTTTAATAGATATCAGTGTGTATATATTGCAGTTAATATTTGTGGTTCTTTAGCTATGAATGAGCATTTTTGAAAGTGTGAAACGTGTCAGATCCTGTGATCCGTTGTTTGCTGTGGCTTGTACTTTTTGGATTACTACCTCCTTTCTTAAATAAAGGCATTTGATTTTGAGTGCGGCTGTCCAGAATCTTCCGTTCATCCAATGGCCTGAAGACAAAATATTATGGAAGCCAAATGTAATCATGGTATATTGGTGCAACACAGACTGTAACCAAATAATGAGAACATGTATAAAACATCAGTAGAACAAGCTGTAAATGGTTATAAAATATTACAGTGACAATGGAGGTTTATATTTCTTTGTTGAGTTATACAGAGAGAGGAAAGATGAGAAAAAGACTTACTGGCGACAAATGGTAAAGTGTGGCGGAATATTAAAACGAACAACATCATGAGGCAAATAAAAGCCATATCTTTTAACTTCCATGTGAGCAGAGATCAGTCCTCCGATAATGACATCTCCCTCCTTGTAATATTCATACTCCCATGGTGGCCTTGATGTAGTAAGTCTACAAGGCGATGCTGAGCTCTGGGTCAATACGACTCCATAGTATGTGATGAAAAGGATGAGTATCAGCAGATAACAGGCACAGAATAGAGGAGAACATTTCATGGCACACAGCAGATCCTCTCAGTCACCGGCAGATCTGCCCAGGAGGAGACACAATCACCAGAACTTTATACACATTGACTGACACTGATTTACACTACAGAACAAAGAACCGAAGAATAGTAACTTCAGTCTGAAAATATTATTTCCATACCAGGCAGTGTAATTATTCTAATAAAGTTGTTTTTATTTTTATATTTTTTTTTCCAGTACACTTTCAGTAGTTAGATATAATTATTAATTTACAAGATACAATAAACTTCCAAAGATATACAGTATGTTTTTATGGTAAAATAACATTCGTTACATCACAGGATGAAATGTGAATGTCCAATAGGGGTGAATGGGTCATTCATAGGGATGAGCCCGATGTTCGAGTCGAACGTAAGTGTTCGCCTGTTCACCAAATAGCTAACAATTTGGGGTGTTCGCGGCAAATTCGAAAGCCGCAGAACACCCTTTAAAAGTCTATGGGAGAAATCAAAAGTGCTAATTTTAAAGGCTTATATGCATGGTATTGTCATAAAAAGTGTTTGGGGACCCGGGTCCTGCCCCAGGGGACATGTATCAATGCAAGAAAAAGTTTTAAGGGGGGACGTGGGCCTAGCACCGGAGGAAGATGGCAGCATAATCAGAGAGCTCCACCATCCAGGGCTTCTAAAAGGCATTTCATTAGCGGGATAAACCTCCCACACAGCAGCGAGGATGACCGGGAGAAGCTTGTCAGCTACCCGGTCCAGGCAGGACCCATCCACGCAGCTTAGCCACAATATACTGGCGATGTTCCACATGCAACATGCGGACCAACATGCCGCATCTCAGGCCTTGGACCGGAGTTTCCCCGTCGCCACCGCTGACACACCTGGAGCCTCCATTACTCAGCTCGCACCCCTCTCCCCTATTGTGCCTGGCAGATGTCTAGATGGTCGCCACTGACATCAAAAGCACACTCTTTGCAACCTTAAATCAGACAGTAGAGCTGTGGCCTCTAGGCTGGAACACGTGGAAGCAGCAGCCATGACACACGGGGCAGCAATACAACAGGTAAAAAAGGTCACCAGTGTCCATGCCCAGCATCTGATAGAAATGCACAGACACATGGAGGACCTGGATAACAGTGGCTGCAGATGCAATTTACATGTAAGAGGCATACCAGGATCAGTTGAAGGGTCCCAGTTACAAGCTACTATTTGGGCTATCTTTAACACTCTGCTGGGTAGGCCGCCAGATGCACCTGTGGAGATGGAAAGGTGTCACAGAGCTCTCAGGCCGAGGGGAAGAGACACTGACCCCCCTAGAGATGCAGTGTGCTGCCTAGTGAACTTTACTCAAAAGGAAGAGATATTGCAACTTGCGCGCAATCAGGATCATCTGGAACATGAAGGGGCATGTATTCAATTGTTCCAGGACTTATCATCCATTACTTTGCAACACAGAAGAGATCTCTGTCCCTTGCTGCAAACCTTGCATGACAGACTCATCCCCTACCGGTGAAAATTCCCCTTTTGCTTACAAACAATTCCAGGCAACCACACGACGCACCTGAAAACCCCTTCTGACTTGCGGCCATTTTGTGATACCCTGGGCATCCCTGCAGTGGATGTTCCAGATTGGTATAGTGCGTTTGTGCAACCAGAGCCTTGAATTTCCACACAGCCTGACACCACGCCGAGATCACAAAGACAAAGGCAGAGGAGGTGCAGAAACTCAAATGCTTCACCATCGAGGATTCGGGGGGATATGGAAACAGATGAGATCCCAAGAGTATCCCCATCGTCCGTCCAACGCAGAACTGATCGCTAACTCCACAACAAAGTGATGGGTGAGCAGATTTATATCACCCACATGTTTCTACCCTGAACTCTGAGACTTAACTTTTGTCATGGGCAACCACGTTGGCTCTATTTAGCACCTTCACAAGAGCAGCCTCCACTAGATGGAGGCTAACACATGATGACTATGTACATGGCACATGCCAGATAGCCCTGTGGCCCACAATTTCATTGAAACAGGACAACAGGTAATATCCCCAGGCTGGGGGGTGAAACTGCTCATATTTCTCAGCTCAGTTTAGGCTACACTGAAAATTATGTGGGAACACAGTGAGCAGGCAGGTTTCCTAGATACAGGACTTGGCCGCACAAAAATGGTGGGCTGCGTTCCCTTGCTCACAGGGAGTTATATATAAATTTGCAAAAGTGTATGGACTACATGTTATTCACACTTCACAAAAGTTCACATTGAGCAAAGCCACAACAAGGGTTATGGGAACTGCGGTGCTCCCTCACTGGGCCTTTAATGAAACCTGCCAAATATTGCACATGTGCTAAGTAAAGCTTTATTTTTCTCCTACAGCAAGGTCACTTAGCTATGATGACATCTGCTGGTATACGAGACCTGCTTCTCCCTCCTATCAGCAGGAAAGCATATGCAGCTCTTTTGCACCACTGAAATGCTGGTATATCTATGTTTATTGATTAGGTTGCAATGAGGGGCCTTGTTGTTCGGCCGTTATTCTACTTGAACTGTTTAGGGTTTTGTATATTTACTAAATTTGGTTATGGGTATAGGTCTTTGTATGAATAACTGCGCCCATCCTTGGATAGCGGGGACTCCAGCTGTCTCTTACCAGCTACTTTCTTGAACCCCCGAAATCCAACCCCAAAGGTTTTAATACTATGGGATGCTCCGGGGACTAGAAGTTGAACTGGACAGGCATAAGCCTTTATATAATAAGGGGGACTCTGGGTTGAAATACCCAATAATCTTAATAACATTGATAAGTGATTGCCTATAGGGCCCCATGCCAAGGGCTTCACATCACCTGGATTTGAAATTTGGGATCCGATTGGGATGCTGGGCCCTTGGAAACCGAGGGTACCAATTCACAGATCCTGAGAATGCTTACGTTTTCTTAAACAATGAATACTCAGGGGACGTGACCAAATGTATGTTTTATATGTTATATATTTTGTTTACTTCACAAGGTCTGGGGGGGGGGGGAGTATTAATATGCTAATAGAGATAACCCCAATTCCTGAAGTTTATTATCTTGTCGGGTAGATGGCAGAGGGAGGGAGGTACTCCTGATAGCGTCTAGAGTGGATGACTACAAAAGGGATGTAGCTGGTACTCGTAGACCCCTATAGCGGAGGTATATCCCATACTGGTCACTTTCAAACCTAGAGGTTCCTGGATGGCGATAGCATCTGGACTCACCTTGGTGTTAGGTCTCTTTTCCACCTCAAAGAGGCGGAATAGTCTATCTTCATCCCTCTTTCCCTGTAGACTCCTTACTAGGTGGGTAAGCAGGACTATACCCACCCCTGGTAGATTTAATGCTCTTACCATATTAGGGGCATTCACCAAATAAAAGTAGGGGTCTCCAGTTGGTACTGGAGTCACTTACTTAACATACTCAAGCTTCCAACTTCCAATTTCCTTTTTCTCTTAGGTCATATTCCATCCATAGCTCCATCCCCTCCCCCCTTTTTCCTTTTTTTTCCCGTTTTCCTTTTTTCCCTTTTTTTTCCTCTCTCTCTCTCTTTCTTTTCTGCACTCTCTTTCTCTCTCTCCTTCCCCATCCCTCTCTCCCTCTTCATCCCCCCCTCTTCTCGTGCGAGCCCTTTCCGTCTACAAAAGCCTAAGAGAACTTAAGCGTTCTTACCTCGCTCAATAATGTCCTCTGCAGTGCAATCCTCAGCTCCTCTATCTCTTAAGGTGTTTTCTCTAAATGTCAAAGGTCTCAATATCCCGGAAAAAACATAGCAGTGTTTTAGCAGAGGCTCACCGACTCAGAGCACAAGTTATATTCTTACAAGAAACCCATTTTAAGGCGGGCTCCGTCCCTCATTTAGCAGATAGATGTTATCCGGAGGTTTACCATGCGACCTGTGCTGATTTAAAAACTAAGGGAGTATGCATTTTATTAGCCAAGTCTCTGATGTTTCACCTTACCGACCAACTTATAGACCCTGAGGGTAGATTTCTATTTCTGAAAGGCATTTTGAAAGACAAACCTGTGACCTTAGCAAATGTATACTGTCCCAATTCAGGTAGGGTACCCTTCCTGAAAAATGCTCTTCTAAAATTGACCTCATTTCAGACAGGCCTTTTGATACTGTGAGGGGACTTTAATACGGCCTTAGATCCACTTTTGGACACCTCAACTGGCACTTCCTCATTCCCCTATTCTGCGCTACGTCAAGTGAAACTTCATCTAGCGTCCCATACATTACATGACACCTGGCGCACCCTCAGTCCCTGAGAGAAAGATTACACATTCTACTCGACACTGCATAATCCCTACTCGAAACTGGACTATATTTTCATACACCAGGCTGACCTTTCCTAACTTGCGGACGCTACCATTGAAAACATGGCGCTCTCGGACCATCATTCGATTACAATGACCCTAAGACTCCCACAAAGAGGGGTTCACTAAGTTGTGGAGACTAGATGCATCTATCTTGGCAGACCCGGGAGATACAGAACACATTAGACAGGCCCTTCGGGACTATTTCCACAACAATGACACACCGGATGTGACTCCCATGGTTCAATGGGAGGCACATAAGTGTGTAATACAGGGACATCTATTAGCTATAGCAGCCAGGAAAAAAAGGGAACACCAAGCGCTGATACTAGCTCTCTCTGAAAAAATTACCAGGCTAGAGGTCCAGCATAAACGCACCAGAGCTATTCAAGTAGCACAAGAGCTAGCAGACACAAGAGTGCTGTTAGTTGAAGTACTCTTTAGAAGGGAGCGAAAGCATCATATTCTGTCACAGAAATTATTTTATGAACAAGGCAACAAACCAGGGAAGCTATTGGCTAGATGCATGCAGAAACGCACACTTGCTTCAACAGTCCAACATGTGATTTATCAATCAGGGAAAACACACACCAAAAATGAGGACATTGCACAACAATTTCTACATTTTTATAGCAAACTTTACAACCTCAATGAAACAATCCGTGGCCCTATGGAGGACGGGGTGCGCTCTAGCTTGATATGGGAGTTCCTAAGCAAATTCAGTCCACGAGCATTGTCGTATGATGACCATGCCGAGCTGGAGGCACCCTTGTCCTCTGAGGAATGGGAAGCAGCTCTGAAGACCACAAAGCCGGGCAAAAGCCCAGGGCCAGATGGCTTCATGGCACAATATTATAAGTGCTACGCAGAGCTCTTAGCTCTGAGCTGTGTGCGTACCTTTATTAGAGCGCTTTATATGAATCCAAGAGCCAGAGTCAAGGTCAATGGCCGCCTATCAGACGCCTTCCCCATCCATAACGGCACAAGACAAGGATGCCCCCTCTTTCACCCTTACTCTACATTCTTACCCTAGAACCCCTCTTAAGATGCATCAGAGCCAACCTGAACATAAAAGGTATAGAAGTCCATAGCAAGGAATACAAGATTGCGGTCTTTGCGGATGACATCTTGCTTTTCCTAACAGCGCCACTGATGTCCCTACCAAACCTCATGCCAGACAATTCAAATACATATCTGTAACGAGACCCTGCTCGCTCGGTTCCACTCTCCCGACACTCCTTTGTGGCTATTGAATCAGATTGCAGATCGCAACGTCTGATGGTTCGGTCATCCGATGCTCCGGGATTCGAACTACAGCTATGTGCCATTCTAATCCAGTTGTGATAGCTCAGAACAAACACCAGGCAGGCTGTATGTAAGTTCAAACAGGAATCCCACTTTTATTGGATTCACACAACACACTTTTATACACAGCAGTTTGAACACCCCACCCCCAACAACCACTTTCCTATTGGTCAATTGTAAAGTACACTCTAGTCTTCACTCAGGTCCTCTTGTCCATGCAAATGAGGACTTGAAACAGGGTCAGCAGAGAGTGGTCCGATAGCTTGAATAGGAGGACTGATATGTGTAATGACACAGAGAAGCCCCAGGAGGTAATTAAAGTACATAAACAAATGGTCAAACACAGAACAATGCCTTCCTTCCAGACCATGGAGCCATCTGGAGGGGGTTAGCCTTAGGACAGGGCAGAAGACACCCCACTGTGTAATAGAATCAAAGGAGCAATTCTTCAGTATTCCAAGGTTCATGACAATCCAGTATTCCAAGGTTCATGACAATACTTCCCCCTGGGAAACAGTCCAACAGCCACAGTGGGACCCCGAACGGGTCAACTCGAGGATGTTGGAAAAGTAGTCTTAAGGTTCCAGGACTGTCTGCCGGGATAACCCACCCGCATTCCCATTTTGAGGCCCTGGCCGATATTGTATGGTGAAATTGTACGGTTGCAAAGCCAGGCTCCACCTTAGTAATCGGCCGTTCTCTCCCGCCACCCGGTTAAGCCATATCAAGGGATTGTAGTCCGTCATGACGGTAAAAGAGCGTCCATACACGTAGGGCTGCAATTTCTTTAAAGCCCAGACTAAGGCCAAACACTCTTTTTCCACGGCAGCATATCCAACTTAACGGGGTAACAACTTGCGGCTGAGATACGCCACTGGGTGCTCTTCCCCATCATCGCCAACTTGGCTTAGTACGGATCCCAGTCCGAACATGGAGGCATCTGTATGAATGACAAAGCGTTTGTTAGGATCGGGTGCTGCCAGTATGGGAGCTTGCGTTAGGGCGGTTTTTAACTGATGAAACGCTGTCTCGCACTCCGGGGACCACAGGACCTGTCTAGGGAGAGTCTTTTTGGTCAGGTCCGTCAGGGGTTTGGCTATGTCACTATAGTGGGGTACAAACTTCCTGTAGTACCCTGCTGTCCCTAAAAATGCAAGTACCTGGGTCTTGGTTCTGGGAACTGGCCAGTTTAGGACGGCCCTATGTCCCAGATATTGCACCTCAGACATCCCGATATTACGTTTGTCTGGCTTCAGGGTAAGGTTAGAGGCTCAGATCCTATCTAGCACTATTCCCAGGTGTCTAAGATGTCCCTCCCATGTCTGGCTATAGATTGCGATGTCATCAAGATATGCGCATGTAAAATCTTGCAGCCGCAGCCCATCGAGGAGTTCATCTATCATCTGCTGTAAGGTAGCCGGAGCATTCTTCATCCCGAATGGCATTACCCGAAACTGGTAAAGGCCGAACGGGGTGATGAAGGCCGACTTTGGAATTGCTTTTGCTTCCAAGGGAATCTGCCAGTAGCCCATACATAAGTCAATAGTCGTCAGATAATGTCCCTGAGCTATTTTGTCCAGTAATTCGTCCACTCGGGGCATAGGGTAGGCATCTGTCACAGTACAGTCATTCAGTCGCCTATAGTCCACACAAAATTGGGTCGTGCCATCCCGTTTTGGCACTAATACTACAGGGGTAGCCCAGGGGCTTGCCGATGCTTTGATCACCTCTAACTTGAGCATCTCCCTAATCTAGGCTCTTATCTCTTCTTTCACTGTTCCGGGAATCCTATAGGCTGGTTGTCTCAGGGGCTTCTGCCCGGGGGTCTCTACACTCAAAAAAATGATATGTTGGATTTAATTAACTTTTTTATGTCAACAGGTTCCACATAACTGGGTTACGTTGAATTTAAGTAACATGGTCTATTTCAGTAAACTTAAGTTATTTACATTAAGTTAATGCGATCTTGTTAAGTTGAATCAGGTTAACAATCTAGTTTTTGTTTTAAGCTGAAAACTTAATTAAGCTCAATTATCCTAAAAATAATTTTTTTACATTCAACCAAAATAACAATTCAGTTTCAGTTTTTTGTGGATTACTTTATTCAATGAAGTTGAAACACCAGGATTCAAAACCAAACTCTGATTTATTGCTTCATATCAAAATCATAATTTGTTTCTGAGCCCCGCTCGACCCCTTTATCAGACACAAGGCTTTGTTACACTTGATGAAGGGGTCCTGCATGGCCCCAAAATTTTATGATTTTGATATGAAGCAATAAATCAGAGTTTGGTTTTGAAATATCCTGGTATGCTGGGGTTTCAACTTCACTGGATTGTTTGGGGTCTCCATACCCTTTTACGCTACAGCACCTAATATACTTGGCTGACTAATACAGGAACAAAGAGCGCGCAGGACTTATCATATACATACTTTATTCAATGAACACATTCAAGAATTTTTTTTTTTTTGGAAATTCTTTATTTATTTTTAAATAACAAACAGTACAAAAACAAAAGAAAGAATACAAACTGACAAAGAAAATCATCTTGAGTATCGTATCCCAAGTACCAATAACAAGACATTAAAGCAATAGTCCAAGGCCTAGACCTCTGTGTTCTACTCCTTTGCAGAGGTATAGAAATTTTTTTAATTTTAAACATTTTCAACAAAATAGGTTTTGTTTCTCTTAATGTCCCTTTTGAATTCCTCACTGGAATTCCTCACACTGTCTCACTGGAGACTTCTTCTTCCCCAGGGGACAAATTGGAAATTGCACTTTGTTCCATCTCTGTAGCTTCTGTCATTCAGCAGCTACAGAGCAAAGAATACAAATCTGAAGCACTGCCCCCTCACTCAGAGTCTTCTCATCTCTCCTATCTCTCCAATATGGAGAGCTGAGGGTTACAGGGCTGTGTTAACACACACAGAGCTGGAAATCTTCATGAGAGAGTGGACCTACTATTACTACAATACCAGAGGTCCATCTCCCATGAAAATGTACAGCTCTGTGAATGTTTGCACAGACCTGTAAGCTCCCACAATTCATATCTCTGTAGGAGATAGGAGAGCTGAGAAGACTCTGTGAGGGGGCCAAGCTCCAGCTCTGCATTCTTCGCTCTGTAGCTGCTGAATGATAGTTTGCAATTTGCACTTTGTCCCATGGGGAAAGGAGAAGTCCCCAGTGAGACTTCATTCAATTGAAAATTAAATAATGCATTTATTTAAAACAAGATGAATACTGAAATGATTGGAACATGGTCAATACTATAACAAATGTACTATAACCATTAGGGATGTACCAATACCGGTTTTCGGTATGGGATAGGAGTAATAATATTTTTTTTATCGGTACTGAGTACCAATACCGGCATCCAGTCTTGCGACACAGTGTGTGAAAGGTTTCACACTCCCTCCCAACACTGAATTATCAGGAAGGTGATGGCGAGTCATGACTGACCACCCAACTTCCTGATTGTCCAGGAAGCCACGCTGCCCTGCAGTGTCATGAGGGAGCATGAGGCCAGCTTCCCCGGCCAATTAGTAAGCCAGGGTGTGGGTTATCACTCACCAGCTTCCCGATTGCATGTCTGGGAAACAGACCCATGCTCCTTTGCAGCACTGTGGGGCAGTGTGTGGCTTCCTAAGAGCCTTTTCACACTGGGGCAGTTTGCAGGCGCTATTGCGCTAATAATAGCGCCTGCAAACCGACCCGAAAGTGCCGCTGCTTTGTATCCAGTGTGAAAGCCCTGAAGGCTCTCACACTGGAGCGGTGCGCTAGCAAGACGGGAAAAAAAGTACTGCTAGCAGCATCTTCCGAGCGGTGAAGGAGCGGAGTGTATACCGCTCCTTCACCGCTCCTGCCCATTGAAATCAATGGGACGGTGCAGCTATACCGCCGGCAAAGCGCCTCTGCAGAGGCGCTTTGCAGTGGTTTTTAACCCTTTCTCAGCCGCTAGCGGCGTTTTACCGCCGACGCCGCCCCAGTGTGAAAGGGCCCTAACTTGCTCTGATATCACTGATATTGGTATCAGTGTCGATACTACACATTAGGGTGAGTATTTATACTCACCCAAATGCACCAATATCTGCTCAGATACCAGATCTGCAGTCACAGCTCTGGTATTGGAGCAAGTACCAGTGCATTTAGGTGAGTACAAATACTCACCCTAATGTGTAGTATCGACACTGATACCGATATTGGTGCACCCCTAGTAACAAGCCAACAGTGCAACATTATTGAGGAAACATAAATACCACCTCTTAATCCTGAACTAAGTTAGTACTTAGAAAATATGTTTATTTTTCAGGACCTGGGCCTTGTTTGACAGCTTCTTGGCATCTAGCACCATGAAAATCTTTTGAAATGGCTACATTGTTTAAGTTTTCAAGCATTGTGATGCCTTCAATGATTATGCCAACATCTTGGTAAGGGTCTGTAGCATCTGCCCCTTCAGATATGATGGCATAGATTCCTAGGGTGGTGTTGCGCATCGGGTTTAGGGCTTCATCATGTTCAGCATCCTAAAAAAAAATCACATATAAAAAGAAATAATTAGATCAGATTGGGGTAAAAAGGGGAAATTGGTTTTAGAGAAACTTTTAACAGGTTGAAAAAATTACCATGTACTCCTTTACGAGGTTAGAGGGTTCTTCATTCGTGTAAACAATGAGGGCTTTTAGGATGCATTCACGTCTTTTCTTGATGGTGACATTCTGAAACAAAGAATCCATTATTAGCAGTTTGCTTTTTCAAACACAAAATTATTTCTACAAGGGTCAAGTCTGTCAATCCTGGAAACCAGAGCAAGAAAATGGCCTAAACCAAAAATGTTGCTATAGGAAATCTACTATGGCTGAAATAACTAATAAATATTTTCAATAATAATTGTTGTCAGTGATTCTCATCTTTGATTAGTTGTTGGCCAGCAGAGTGCCCTTTTATTCTAGGTGTCCCTGTCAGAGTGCCCCCAGTTACACCAGGTGTGCCCATCAGTGTGCCCCCTTAAAGCACAACTCCAGGGAAAATGATTTTTAACCCTTGCAGTGGGGCTGCCCCGCACTGCAAGGGTTAAATGCTTGATTTTGCCTGGGGGGGGGGGTAATAAAAGAAAAAAGCTTAACTGTCCTGCAATGCCCTGTTGAGACAGCCACCGTCTTGGCCCCTCCATTGGTAGTGGCAAGTTCCGGACTATGCAGAGTCAGGAACCACTTTGTGACCGGTTCCAGCAGAGGGGTACAAAAACTTCTAATTTTGCTGTTTTTTTCACCCCTCTGTTGCGGAAATGGTATGTTCCTGACTATGCATCTGTGCATAGTCAGGAACGTACCACCTTGTGACTGCTGCAGCAGTGGGTCCAAGATGGCTGCTGGAGGCAGACTGTCCCCAAGGGGGATTCACAGGACTGGTAATATTTCTCTCTTATTATCCCCCCTAAAATGAGCATTTAACTCTTGCAGTGCGGGGTCAGCCTCACTGCAAGTGTTAAAAATAATTTTCCCTGGAGTTGTGCTTTAGACCAGATGTTCCAATCAGAGTCCCCCCTTAAACCAAGTGTCCCCATCAGAGTGTCCTCCCTTACATCAGGCGTCCACTTACATCAGGTGTCCTGTCACAATGCTCCCTCTTAGATCAAGTCTCCCCGTCAAAGTGCCCCCTTACACCAGGTGTGCCTATCAGTGTACCCCTAAAACCAGGTGTCCCTGTCAGAGTGCCCCCTAAACCCGCAGATGTCACACCACAACAGTACGCCCCATCACATCTCCATAGCATCCCTTTCCCCCAACACTTCAGTGTAACCCCCCCACCTCACTTAACTCCCCCTGACATTTCACAATACCCACCCCTAATCATCTTACAGCACCCCCTGACGCATCCTCAAAAAACCCTCCCCCATACATACATTTCACAGCAACCCCTCTCTCCCATACAAACACTTCCAAGGACCCCCTCTCCCATCACACAGGCACACTCCCCCACCCATCAGAATGTTTACATACCTGAGAGCTGAAGTCCCATTCTATCTCTAACACATGCTCACCACTTGCAGAAAACAAAACTGAAAGTTAGTTAGCTGCTGGTATTTGTCCATTACTTAAAACAATTATTAGAAATAGATACCATAGGACTAGATGACTTAATTTGCACACTACAACCTGTATATAATCTAAAAACTGCACATGCGTACAGCTTAAAATGATGTGGTCTGTAATATATAATTAACCACTCTAATCTTCTGATAAACTCAATAAAATTGCAATAAATAAGTAAGCAATCAGTAAAATAACTCACCTGTGTCTCCACATAAAGACAAAACTGTAGTTTTCTCTGTTTGCACGTGCAGTAGGTCTTGTCTGGACAAAATGGTGGCATCAAAAGTGTGCTGAGCATGTGCAGAAATAGCTCCACCTCCTGATCAGTGTTGTTTTGCAGAATCAACACAACTCAATTTAATTAATTTAACTTAAGTGAATTGTGTAAATCTGAAAAACTACTTTTTCTAATTTTGTCAAAATGACTGCTTTAATTTTAATGCACAAACATAAGTGAATTATTTAATCCAAATATATTTACATACTTTGAACCAACAACAGCAAGGTTTCATTTTTTTGAGTGTACCTTGTGCACAGCTATGTGAGTGTACCCAGGGAGTGCCGAGAACATCTCCTGCAGGTCCTGGAGTAATTCTCGGGCCTGTTCTCGTTCTTGGGATCCTAATCTTTCTCCTAGCCGTATATCTTCCACACCCCTGGAACAGTTACTGATTTTGGGAAGCTCCAGCATCAGTAGATATTCAGATTCCCCGGTGGCAGGAGCTCATATGGCGGGTACGGCCTCAGTCCTCTCATGATAGGCCTTCATCATATTAATGTGGAACATCCTCTTAATTTTTGTGTCTGCACAGCTGGCAACCATGTAGGTGGTATCGCACAGCTGTTTTACCACCTGATAGGGGCCCTGCCAGGAGGCCTGTAATTTGTTTTGCTTCAGGGGTTTTAGTACCAGGACTTTATGTCCGATATAAAAGGTGTGATTCCGCGCAGACCGATCATACCAAACCTTCTGCTGACTCTGGGCCAATTGCATATTCTCATGGACTAGATCAGTAAGCTCCCGCAGGCACTCCCTGAGTTCCAAGACATAACTAAGGATGGGGAGGCCTTCTGGATCCTCTACCCCCTCCCACTGGGCCCTCACTAAGTCTAAGGGCCCCCTAACCACTCAAATGGGGAAAACCCTGTGGACTCTTGTGGAACCTCCCTATAGGCGAACAGTAGATGGGGAAAATATTTCTCCCAATCCTTCCTACTTTCCACGAAGGCCCGAAGCAGCTGCTTCAGGGTCCCGTTAAATCTCTCACACAGCCCGTTAGTCTGAGGGTGGTAGGGGGAGCTCTGGGGGGTTTAATACCACATAGACGCCAGAGCTGCTGCGTCAGCTCGGCTGTGAATTGGGTACCCTGATCGGACAATATCTCCTGAGTAAACCCTACCTTAGTGAATACCCGCAGTAAGGCATCTGCTACTGTATCAGCCTGGATATTGGATAAGGGAATGGCCTCCGGGTAGCGGGTGGCGTAATCCACCACTGTAAGAATATACTTCTTCCCAGTGGCACTGGGGTGAGCCAGTGGGCCTATAATATCTACCGCTATGCGGCTAAAGGGTTCTCTAATGATCGGCAGGGGTTGCAGCAAGGCTTTTGGGTGATCCCCTGTCTTCCCTACTTTCTGACAAGTCTCACAGGTCCGGCAGTATTCTCGCACCTCAGCATGTAACCTGGGCCAGAAGAACGCATGAGACAACCGACTCCGGGTCTTAGCTATCCCTAAATGTCCGGCCAAGGGGATGTCGTGAGCCAGCCGCATTAGCTCCCATCTGTATTTCTGGGGTACAACTAGCTGTTTTTGGGGACCCTGTCGCTTCCCGGTGCCCATTCCCTCAGTGTAACGATAAAGAAACCCCCCCTCCCACTCTATTCTGTCTTCCCCCAACCCCCCTGGATCCTTGCCCGCCCTGTCCCAATAACCATCTAATGTTGGGTCATTCTGAGTCTGTTAGGAAATATAAATTAAAAAGGGGTGTGGCGCTCCCTACAGGGTTTAGGGATATTGTAAGGAAGGGGACGGGATCTATAATAAATCCAGAAGTGGTGACCCCCACTTACCAATGCGGTGGTAACATGGATTCTCACCGCAAGTCAGGCATACAATAGAAGCCCTATGGTGTTTCCAGGGAAGACTGGTTAGAATCACCCCTGCTGACACTTCAGATAAGGTGGGAGGCTTCATCCCGCCTTTACATGAGGTGATTGGACATCCCAGCGGCAAGGGGTTGGACAGATCGGCGGCTCCTTACAAATGGACGTAGCGCGTGGCGTGCTGGCACCGTCACTGAAGACGTCGATGACGAAACGTGTACGACGGCGCCACGCACGCTACGTCACTTCCGGGTACGGACTCTGCTTGGAACGCAGGTGGAGTGCAAACAGCTCCAACCAGCGTTACGCTGTCATTCCCTTACAGGGTTGTTGTGTTTTCCAGGCACGTACTTGTACCCAGCGATAGTAGACTGCTGGATTCTTTCCTTAGTTTATTTTACAGCCTATTTGTTTAAGTTTTTAGTTGTTTAATGTTAACTCCTATTGAGTGTGTATGGAGTTTTTTTGAATAAAAAATCTTCCTTTTTACCTACTACACCATGGGAGCCTTCTATTCCTTTTTTTCCATGAGGGAGCCATTGTGATACTTCAACTCAACATTATAGAAAATATCCTGGATGCTCTGTAGGATTGTGGTGGAGAGGATATCGTGACCGTGATACCCCATTAGGTTTGCCCCCTCCTTTGGGGTTGGTGGATCCGGGGAGCCATTGGGAACACCTTAAATCAACAGCACGGGAACCACCTGAATGCCCTACATGACCGTGGTGGAGAGCTGACCGTGATCGAGATACCCTATGCTGTTTTGCCCCTCTTGGGGTCGTTGGATTCGGTGAGTGGGGACCCAAAAGGGGAGCACAAAAGTCACAGAAATCACCTGAGAGCACTCCTGTCACGGGTTTCTTTTGCTAAGAAAATTCCTTGGAACATTGTGGT
Source organism: Lithobates septentrionalis (assembly GCA_037952835.1). Lineage (NCBI taxonomy): Eukaryota > Metazoa > Chordata > Amphibia > Anura > Ranidae > Lithobates > Lithobates septentrionalis. The sequence goes on along the minus strand of JBBDGP010002067.1, from coordinate 1,985,900 downwards.
TGAAGAGTTTTTTCCACTTTAAGGACTATGATATTATTAATTGGTTTATATTTGCAGTCATGAGGGTGAGACGCAATCACCTGTTCACTGGACTCTGATCACTAATGTGAAAATATTTGGCACTATTTTAGGTAGATTACATTATATAGTAATACTTGCACCGGATAGGTAGAGCACTTTTTACGGTTCTATGTTTGATTTTTTATAGTTATGATTTGGATTATACTTATTTCACTTGTGGCGATGTATGGTGCAGACCTATCACAGAAGTAGGGGTCTCAGTATACATCCTTTTTTATATAAGGCATTTTTGTATCTGTACACAATCACTGAAGATCACTCTTGTTTAAATAATTTTGGTGTTATTTAATTTTTGGTAATATCAGGTACTTACTAGGCTGAGTGGGGGTCACCACTTCTGGATTTATTATAGATCCCGTCCCCTTCCTTACAATATCCCTAAACCCTGTAGGGAGCGCCACACCCCTTTTTAATTTATATTTCCTACTCTGTGGAGGATCCTTAGGGAAACTCCTTTAGGGGGGCTGCACACCTATACATTTTGCCCTAAGCGTAGCTTTCATACTTAATTATATTCTGAGTCTGTTGCCTAATGTCGGAGGGAGAATCCCAGGATACAGGGTTGTCAAGTCGGGGTAATGTAGGAGGATTTGGTCTTACCTGGGTCCCCATAAGAGTGGAGTTGCCTTGAAGTTGGCTCTGACGTCGGGTGGTCACAGCCATGGCGGCCTCTGGGGCATATGAGGAAGTCAAATGCCCCAAATTGTTCCCCAAAAGTACTTCCGCGGGTAACTCACGTAGTGATCCCACTCGCACTTGACGCTCCCCTGAGTCCCAATCCAAGAGGACTTGGGCAGTGGATAAACGTAGCACCTTGCCCCCTGCTACCCTGACTGCAACAGTCTGGCCGGTCTGGGCCGACTGGGGAATCATGTGAGGGTGGATGAGGGTAATCGTAGCCCCAGAATCGCAGAGTCCCTGGGCCGGCTACCCATTAACCCATACTGCCTGACGATGGTGCTGCCGATTATCCTTGGCAGCAGCTTGGCCGGGATCAGCCTCAAAAAGTTTGCCACACTCTTCCTGAACATCTCAATGGTTGGGCTTGTTCTGGAAGCAATGAACCACTGGTCTGGATGGATGAGCAGTCTCTCTGTACCTCGTGGATCGGGTAGGACAATATCGCTGCAGTTAACCGGTTTGGTTACAGGTATAGCACTTAGGTCCGTTAGGTTGGTTGGGTTGGGCTGGGGGTCTAGAGGCAGACCACTGAGGTACTGAAGTTGGGTTAGAGGCTGGTAAACTGGGCCAAGATAGTGGATAGCGCTCGCTTTCGCCTGACCTTCGAGAGTCCAGATATTCATCGGCCAAAGTAGCCGCTTGCTGTCATGAAGATCCTGCCAGTAACCGGCGATCCAGACGTACGGGAACACGGCTACGGGTTCCACCGCGCATGCGCACGCGTTCACAGGTGCTGTCATGCACGGGCACGTGCGCGCGCACTACCGCTGGTCCCAGGCGGGCTATTTAAACCGGTCTGCCACACTCAATCCCTGCTGTCTGCTCTACAGCGTTCCGTGTGCCTTAACCTGATCTGACCTGTGTACTCTGTTATCTGACCCGGCTTCCTGTTTGACTATCCTGCTATCCGCCTGCACCGGACCCTCTTGGCTTGCCTGACCATCCCTCTGTGTAATCCCTGGTACCTCTGCTGCCCGACCGATACCAACCACCGGCTTGTTTGACCATTCCTCTATCCAATACCAGTATTCAGGCTATTACCTGCTGCTTTGTTCCTGGTTCCAGTCCAGCGTTCCAGTCTACTACCTGCTGCTTGTTCCTGGTTCCAGCCCAGCGTTCCAGACTACTACCTGCTGCTTTGTTCCTGGTTCCAGTCCAGCGTTCCAGTCTACTACCTGCTGCTTGTTCTTGGTTCCAGCCCAGCATTCCAGACTACTACCTGCTGCTTTGTTCCTGGTTCCAGTCCAGCGTTCCAGTCTACTACCTGCTGCTTGTTCCTGGTTCCAGTCCAGCGTTCCAGTCTACTACCTGCTGCTTGTTCCTGGTTCCAGTCTAGCGTTCCAGGCTACTACATGCTGCTTTGTTCCTGGCTCCAGCCCAGGTCTTCAGTCCGGCTTACTTACCTGCTGGGGTTCCTGGTCCTCTCTGCATTCCAGTCTCCAGTCTCCAGTCTTCTCTTCAGCTTCAGGTTCCAGAGGGTGCCACCACTCCTGAACTTCCGGTGACTGTTGATCCTGCCAGGCACCCATACCACTCCTCACTCCTGGGCCCCCTGTCTCCATTCCAGGGGAACGGGAGTGGGAGCTGTAAGGGAGGTCTTTCTCTGCACTTCAGGCTCAAAACCTACCAGGTACGTGACAGTAGCAGACAGCCATGTCTGAGCCTGAGCAGGGAACGTCTCCCATGGAGGAACTTTGTGCGCACCTGGCAGGATTGACTGAAGCAGTCAAGAATCTGCAGCAAGAATACACCAGGCTGGAGGAACAAGTGCTAACCCTGTCTAATTCCATTGGGGTCCAGGGGGTTCCTTCTGCTCCTGCTCCTTCAGTCGGGCCTTCCTCAACGGTGGTGATGCTCCCTCCAGAGCCCAAGGTTCCGACGCCTGAACGTTTCTCCAGGAATTGCCATAAATTCAGGGCCTTCCGCAACTCCTGTGAATTTTTCTTTGCTCTTCAGCCACGTACCTTTTCCCTGAAGGCTACCAAGGTGGACTACGTAATTTCTCTGCTTTCTGGTGACCCCCAAACCTGGGCCCATCGCCTCTTGGAGCAAAAGGACATATCCCTGACCAATCTCTCCACCTTCTTTGAAGCATTGGGTCAGTTGTACGATGACCCCCAGCTGTCCGTGACTGCAGAGGCGGCTCTGCACACCCTTCAACAGGGTCGCAGGGCAGCAGAGGACTATGTGGCTGAATTCAGGAAGTGGAGTGCGGACACAAATTGGAATGATGCGGCTCTCCGCTATCAGTTTCGGATGGGACTCTCTGACTCTCTGAAGGATGAATTGGTCAGGGTGGGTACACCACAGACTTTGAATGCCTTGATCGACCTAGCCATCCAGATCGATCGATGCCTAAGAGAGCGTAGGACTGAGAGAGCTATGGGATCTCCTCCCCCAAATTGGGTTACCCCTAAGGTTCCTCATCATATGTCACCAACACCACCTACCTCCACGTCTAACCTACCTGTGCCAATGCAAATAGGAGTCTTGCGGCCTTCTCTTACCCAGGAGGAACGACAACGTCGTCGAGTGAATAATTTGTGCCTGTATTGTGGGGAACCTGGGCACTATGTCAGGAACTGTCCCCTCAAACTCTGTAAGTGCCTATCCCTGTCCATTGACTATGTTACACCTCTGGCTAAGAATACTACTCACCTTGCTCTCGCTATCCTGTTACAGCTTCCAGGAGAGACTCTGCAAATAACCGCCATTATTGATTCTGGAGCTTGCAGCTGTTTCATTGATTCTCTTTTTGCTACCCAACACCAGATACCTTTGTTGCCTAAGGCTCATGGACTTTCCATCCATCTAGCTTATGGAACCGCCATTAAATCTGGACCTGTTACCTAAGAGACTATTCCAATACCCGTCTTCATTTCCAATTCCTCCCATCAAGAACTGCTACGCCTGGATATCATCGCCTCACCCCTGTTTCCCATAATCCTGGGCATGCCATGGTTACAGGCTCACAATCCGGACATTAATTGGATCACAGGTGACGTTACCTTTCCTTCTTCATATTGCCAACAGTTTTGCAAAACTCAGAACGCTCAGGAGAACCCTACCTTGCTCTGCCTAGATACAGATCCTAGTCTACACCTCTCCATCCCTTCTGCCTATCATGATTTCTTGGATGTATTCAGCAAGCAGGGGGCAGAGGTTTTACCCCCTCACCGGGCCTATGACTGTCCTATTGAATTACTTCCCAGTGCGGAGATTCCTTTTGGAAGAATCTTTCCTTTAACTGAAGTAGAACAAGGGGCTTTAAAAGAATATATTGATGAAAACCTTAAGAAAGGCTTCATCCGTCCAACCACGTCCCCCGCAGGTGCAGGTATCTTCTTTGTACAGAAAAAAGATAAGACCCTCAGACCTTGTGTGGATTACCGAGAACTAAATAAAATCACTGTGAAGAACCGTTACCCTCTCCCTCTGGTACCAGAGTTCTTCCAAAGACTTGGGACAGTCACCATATTCACCAAGCTTGACCTCCGCGGGGCCTACAATTTATTTCGTATTAGGGACGGAGACGAATGGAAGACCACCTTCCGTACCCGCTCTGGACATTTTGAGTACCTAGTGATGCCTTTCGGTCTGTGCAATGCCCCTGCTACTTTTCAGTACTTCATCAATGATGTGTTACGAGACTTTCTAGATCTGTTTGTTATCGTCTATTTAGACGACATATTAATTTTTTCTTGTTCCCTTGAATCCCATCGCAGGCACGTCAGAAGTGTGTTGGGCCGGCTTCGACAACACGGTCTATATGCAAAGGCTGAGAAGTGTGAATTTGAACAGGAAAGTATTCCATTTTTGGGGTTAATCATTTCCAGTAGAGGCATTAAGATGGACCCTCAAATGGTCGCTGCAGTTTTAGATTGGCCAGTCCCGACAGACAAAAAAAGGAATCCAGCGATTCGTTGGATTTGCTAATTTTTACCGTAAATTTATTAAGGGGTTCTCAGCCATCATCATACCCATCACACAACTAACTAAACAGGGTACATGCTTCCATTGGTGTGCTGAGGCCCAAAAGGCTTTTGAGACCCTCAAGGGCCTTTTTACCTCAGCCTCCATACTAAAACATACAGATTCCTCTCTGCCGTGTGTGCTAGGGGTGGATGCATCTGAAATTGCAGTAGGGGCAGTGCTGTCCCAAAGACAGGGAACTAAGGCCCTGTTATATCCTGTGGCTTTCTTCTCTCGTAAATTGTCCACGGCAGAGAGAAATTATGATGTAGGTGACAGAGAGTTGTTGGCAATCAAATCAGCGTTGGAGGAGTGGCGCTATCTGCTGGAGGGTGCCGCTCATCCAGTATTAATTTTTACAGATCATAAGAACCTGGAGTATTTGAGATCTGCAAAAAGGTTGAAGCCACGTCAGGCCAGGTGGGCTCTCTTTTTCTCCAGGTTCGCCTTTCATGTCACCTACCACCCTGGCTCCAAAAATACCAAACCTGATGCCCTATCCAGGATGTTTCAAAAGTCCCAAGAAGTTTCCCCTCCAGACACCATTCTGTCCCCGGGGAATTTTCTTTTAAGTCAGGGAAACCTGCTTTCCCAGATTAAGCAGGCTTCCGCGGGATTGGGATCTTCCAATTAGGGCAGAACTCCAAGTTAAGGATGGGTTACTGTGGCATGAGAATAGGATCTTTATACCTGAAACATTACGAGTTTCAGTACTTGAACTCTGTCATGATCACGCATTGGCTGGGCATTTTGGCGTAGCTAAGACCACTGATCTGGTACAGCGTACCTTCTGGTGGCCTCAGTTACGCGAAGATTGTAGGAAATTTGTTGAGTCCTGTACCACCTGTATCAGGAACAAGGGGCACAGAACCAAGGCATGGGGATTAATAAAACCATTGCCTGTCCCAGATAGGCCTTGGAAAATGCTCTCTATAGACTTTATTGTAGAATTACCTCCGGCTGGGGGCTTCACCTCAATTTTTGTCATAGTAGACCGGTTGTCGAAGATGGCCCACTTTGTCCCAATGAAGGGCACTCCTTCAGCTACAGAAAAGGCACAGGAATTCATTAAGGAAGTCATCAGGCTTCATGGGGTACCAGTTAATATCATTTCAGATCGGGGGGTACAGTTTACCTCCAGATTCTGGAGGTCTCTGTGTAAAACATTGAACACTGAACTCTCATTTTCATTTGCTTATCATCCCCAGACTAATGGGCAAACAGAGAGAACAAACCAGACCCTTGAACAATATTTACGCTGTTTTTCTTTTGCCCAAGATGATTGAATTTCTGTTCTCCCATTGGCCGAATTCGCCTACAACAATTCTATTCATTCCGCTATCAAACAAACTCCATTTTTTGCGAATTATGGTTTCCACCCTTCATTTTTGCCTAATTCTCTTCCAGAATGTACAGTACCTGCAGTTCAGGAGAAGTTGGACTTCTTCACTTCCAACAACCAAGTTTTACAGGAGACCATGACCAGGACCCAGGAATATAATAAAGCAACCTTCGATAAGAAAAGGCGAGGTGAGCTGTTACTTACACCCGGGGACCAGGTATGGTTATCTACAGTAAATCTTAGGATGGCTTGCCCTTCAAGAAAATTGGGCCCCAAGTTTCTTGGCCCTTTTTCTGTCAAGCGGAGAATTAATGTGGTTGCATACGAACTTGAACTCCCGGATTCACTAAAAGTGCATCCAGTATTTCATGTATCCCTGCTCAGACCCTCTATTTCCAACCCATTTCCAGGTCAAAGTACGGATCCTCCTGATCCAATTTTGGTTCCAGACTACTACCTGCTGCTTTGTTCCTGGTTCCAGTCCAGTGTTCCAGTCTACTACCCGCTGCTTGTTCCTGGTTCCAGCCCAGCGTTCCAGACTACTACCTGCTGCTTTGTTCCTGGTTCCAGTCCAGCATTCCAGTCTACTACCTGCTGCTTGTTCCTGGTTCCAGTCCAGCATTCCAGGCTATTACCTGCTGCTTGTTCCTGGTTCCAGTCCAGCATTCCAGGCTACTACCTGCTGCTTTATTCCTGGCTCCAGCCCAACTCTTCAGTCCGGCTTACTTACCTGCTGGGGTTCCTGGTCCTCTCTGCATTCCAGTCTCCAGTCTTCTCTTCAGCTTCAGGTTCCAGTGGGTGCCACCACTCCTGAACTTCCAGTGACTGTTGATCTTGCCAGGCACCCATACCACTCCTCACTCCTGGGCCCTCTGTCTCCATTCCAGGGGAACGGGAGTGGGAGCTGTAAGGAAGGTCTTTCTCTGCACTTCAGGCTCAAAACCTACCAGGTACGTGACACTTGCTGTACAGTCTGTGGTCGCTTATCTCGCACCCAATCCCGAACTACCAGAGGGGTGTGGTTAAAGAACTGTTCTAAGAGTACTAGCTGGGTGATGTCCTCTATGGTATGAGCGTGGCTTCCCTGGAACCAGCCCTTAAGGTTCCGTTGCAGACGATGTGCCCACTCCACGTATGTTATGTTGGCTTGTTTCTGGGATTCTCTAAACTTAATCCGGCTGGCTTCGGGTGTAATGGCAAATTGGGCTAGCAGAGCTTCTTTTACCCAGTCATAATCTTTAGCGTCCTCATCCTCCAGGGCCCGATATGCATCGGCTGCTCTGCCAGTCAAATTACTCGCCAGTAAGGCAACCCAATCTTGGGACAGTACATCATGTATCTTGCATAGTGTCTCAAAGTCCTGCAGGAATGCTTCAATTTCCTCCTCTCCTTCCGTAAATAGTTTGAACGCCCGAAAGGGCAACTTACGGAAAGGCGCTGTATCTTTAGGTGTTGTCTCCGATTGCCATATTTCCTCCATTCTTCACTCATGTTGCCGCTCTAGTTCTCTCTCTTGTCGCTCATCCTGCAGCTGGATGTCTCTAATGGCATTCTGTATGGCGGTCTCTGATGGGTTAGCACCATATAATGCCAACCGCTCTCGAACTCGTTACTGAAACAAGTCTTCAACTGACCGGAGTCTCGCATCACCATCCCTCTGATCCATCTTGGCTAGCTCACTGATCAGGGTGGCCTTGTTCTTTGTCCCACTAGTGCCTCCATGGCTCTCAAGTAAGTCTTTCAGCGTGGCATTCCTGCAGGCTGCATAGCTGGCCATTCACTGTGGTGGTTTGGAGTGTCCCAGTAACTGGAGAGCAAATCCCACCGCTGCCAACCAATGTAACGAGCCCCTGCTCACTTGGTTCCACTCTCCCGACACTCCTCAGTGGCTATTGAATCAGATTGCAGATTGCAATGTCTGATGGTTCGGTCATCCGATGCTCCAGGATTTGAACTACAGCTATGTGCCATTCTAATCCAGTTGTGATAGCTCAGAACAAACACCAGGCAGGCTGTATGTAAGTTCAAACAGGAATCTCACTTTTATTGGATGCACACAACACACTTTTATACACAGCAGTTTTAACACCCCCCCAAACAACCACTTTCCTATTGGTCAATTGTAAAGTACACTCTAGTCTTCATTAAGGTCCTCTTGTCTATGCAAATGAGGACTTGAAACAGGGTCAGCAGAGAGTGGTCCAATAGCTTGAATAGGAGGACTGATATGTGTAATGACACAGAGAAGCCCCAGGGGGTAATTAAAGTACATAAACAAATGGTCAAACACAGAACAATGCCTTCCTTCCAGACCATGGAGCCGTCTGGAGGGGGTTAGCCTTAGGACAGGGCAGAAGACCCCCCACTGTGTAATAGAATCAAAGGAGAAATTCTTCAGTATTCCAAGCTTCATGACAATCCAGTATTCCAAGGTTCATGATAATATCTAACCTGAAAATTAACTACTCAAAATCGTTCGCATTGAATGTTTCCTTACCGAACAATCTAGTGCGGTTGTGCCAATCAAACTTTCCCTTTAAATGGTAAACAGATGCCATCACTTATCTGGGTATTCAACTTCCCAGTAAGCTAGATACTCTTTATGAAAAGAACTTTTTATCTGAGCTGAAACAACTACAACAAGACTTACAAAGATGGGATGTCCATACCCTATCCTTGTTTGAAAGGGCTTCTGCTCTAAAAAAAACAGTTCTCCCCCGCATATTGTATAAAATGCAAACTGTACCAGTACGCCTACCGCCAACTTTTTTTTGCAGCCTACAAGAGGATGTATAGATCATTTCTCTGGGGTTCTAAATCGGCACGTATCAGATGGGCAAAATTTGTGTTGCCCAAATCTAAAGGCGGAATTGGCCTCCCTGATATGCTATGTTACTATTGGGCGGTACATATGACTAGGGTTGTAGACTGGAGGATTAATGCCTGTTACAAAGACTGGGTAGATCTCGACCCACTGATATCGGGTTATGATCTACGCCTACTCCCTTGGTTCTCCAAGAAACCCACTAGTCCACATCTCCACTCACACCCCCTTATTGGGGCAACTCTCCATGACTGTTTTATAACAGATGTGATTCTCCCAATTACCTGAAAACCCCAACCTCCTAAACTTAATCTAAACAATTGAAACCAGACCGAGATTGGGTATAAAAGGCCGTAGCAGCCTACTTTATTAACAATTATATATCTCTTAAAATGAAACATAAAACACAACTAAAAACATTTGTTATTCAACTCCTCCTCTAACTAGCGTTGGTCTTTGCAGGAAATTCGTAATCATTAGTAAAATAACAATATTGCACTGCGGCCCTTCTCTTAATGTAATAATAGGCCTCAAGCCGACAAGCTGGCTCAGAGACAACCACTGACCGCAGTGCCCCCATTAACACTTCCCGTCTAACCTCCATTAGCCGGAAACCACCATCAGGACCCATAGCAACGATATTTTCCGAAATTCTCCTTGTGCCATATCTTCCTTCCCCTGCAAAGACCAAAACGCCTACCACAGCGCCCAAGGGTAACAACCTTACCCTTGGGTGCACCTCCACACCCGAAGAGCTTCCTGGATACCGTCCTGTAAGCCCAACGCCCACAGATCAATACCCACATCATTTAGATGAACACCATCTCTCCTCAGGTACCTCCAAGTTTCGAACTCTAACTCCAAATGCCTAATAGCCAACCCCCATGCTTCACCATGAACTTACTCACTTCCCGGTTCATTTTTCTCCGTGCCCTATTGACACCCTCCACCGACCTGGCCATTCTCCATGATGTTCGAGCCACCATGTCTGACCAAACGATGACCATTTTTGGAAAATCCTGCATCAACCACCAAACATCAAATTTGATGTCCCGCGAGACATCTACCATAGATCTCACCCCCAAATCGTTGCCCCCCAAGTGCAAAACTAAGACGTCAGGCGCCCTGTCCCTCTGACGTAGCAGTGCACCTCAGAAACTAATCTACCCCACAACATGCCCGGTGTTAAGTTGAACCTTGAAATAAAGGACATCAACGCCAATAGAGCTGCATTCGTCTCATGCATGTTTACTTCAGACTATGCACTGTACATACAGCGGATCACATCTTTCAGGACAATGTGATACAGTTTACAAGGCAGTACAGCTTTTATAGAGAATGGTTATACAGTAAGTTACACATCACAAGTATGCATTTTACTAAGTATTTCAACATAACTTTTGGCCAGTTTTTAGGTCATCGTGACCTGATTATTTTTATGTGACAAGTTGTTTTGACAGAAAGGAAGAATAATTATTTGAGAAAGGTTAATTTGACTTTTAGACAGGGACTTTCTATGTCAACATCTTCCCATATCACATCCTTTCCGAGAATTGTGTCATATCATTGACAGAACATATCATGTCAACTGGAGGCCAACCAAGACAGCCATATGTGTTGCAATACCAAAAGAATTCAGAAACATTTTAGAGAAAAACAATAAGAAACATCAGAAATACAAATTCATGTTGAAGAGGAACTCTGGATACATAGAAAGATATGGCTCATATATTTCATATCTTCACAGCCCCTCCTGTGTTTAGAATTCTTTCGGTATCCCTTTTAACCAGTTGCCGACCGCCGCACACAGATGTACGTCGACAGAGCGGCACGGGCAGGCAAAAGGGCTTACCTGTACGTCGCTGCCTGCCCGCGGGTGGGGGGTCCGATCGGACCCCCCCCGGTGCCTGCGGCGGTCGGCAAATCTTCCCCGGCGATCGGTGGTGAGGGGGAGGCCATCCATTCGTGCCCCCCCTCGCGATCGCTCCCAGCCAATGGGATCATTTCCCTGCCTCTGTATTGTACACAGAGGCAGAGGAAATGATGTCATCTCTCCTCGGCTCGGTATTTTCCGTTCCGGGCCGAGGAGAGAAGACTGGAATGTAAATGCACAAACACAACACAACACAGTAGAACATGCCAGGCATACAAAACACCCCGATCCCCCCCCGATCCCCCCCCCCAATCACCCCCCCCCCCCTGTCACAAACTGACACCAAGCAGGTTTTTTTTTTTTTTTTTTCCTGATTACTGCATAGTGTCAGTTTGTGACAGTTACAGTGTTGGGACAGTTAGTATTACCCCCCTTTAGGTCTAGGGTACCCCACTAACCCCCCCTAATAAAGTTTTAACCCCTTGATCACCCCCTGTCACCAGTGTCACTAAGCGATCATTTTTCTGATCGCTGTATTAGTGTCGCTGGTGACGCTAGTTAGGGACGTAAATATTTAGGTTCGCCGTCAGTGTTTTATAGCGACAGGGACCCCCATATACTATCTAATAAATGTTTTAACCCCTTGATTGCCCCCTAGTTAACCCTTTCACCACTGATCACCGTATAACCATTATGGGTGACGCTGGTTAGTTCGTTTATTTTTTATAGTGTCAGGGCACCCGCCGTTTATTACCGAATAAAGGTTTAGCCCCCTGATCGCCCGGCGGTGATATGCGTCGCCCCAGGCAGCGTCAGATTAGCGCCAGTACCGCTAACACCCACGCACGCATCATACGCCTCCCTTAGTGGTATAGTATCTGTACGGATCAATATCTGATCCAATCAGATCTATACTAGCGTCCCCAGCAGTTTAGGGTTCCCAAAAACGCAGTGTTAGCGGGATCCGCCCAGATACCTGCTAGCACCTGCGTTTTTCCCCTCCGCCCAGCCCACCCAAGTGCAGTATCGATCGATCACTGTCACTTACAAAACACTAAACACATAACTACAGCGTTCGCAGAGTCAGGCCTGATCCCTGCGATCGCTAACAGTTTTTTTAGTAGCGTTTTGGTGAACTGGCAAGCACCAGCCCCAGGCAGTGTCAGGTTAGCGCCAGTACCGCTAACACCCACGCACGCACCGTACACCTTCCTTAGTGGTATAGTATCTGAACGGATCAATATCTGATCCGATCAGATCTATACTAGCGTCCCCAGCAGTTTAGGGTTCCCAAAAACGCAGTGTTAGCGGGATCAGCACAGATACCTGCTAGCACCTGCGTTTTGCCCCTCTGCCCGGCCCAGCCCAGCCCACCCAAGTGCAGTATCGATCGATCACTGTCACTTACAAAACACTTAACGCATAACTGCAGCGTTCGCAGAGTCAGGCCTGATCCCTGCGATCGCTAACAGTTTTTTTGGTAGCGTTTTGGTGAACTGGCAAGCACCAGCGGCCTAGTACACCCCGGTCGTAGTCAAACCAGCACTGCAGTAACACGTGGTGACGTGGCGAGTCCCATAAGTGCAGTTCAAGCTGGTGAGGTGGCAAGCACAAGTAGTGTCCCGCTGCCACCAAAAAGACAAACACAGGCCCGTCGTGCCCATAATGCCCTTCCTGCTGCATTCGCCAATCCTAATTGGGAACCCACCGCTTCTGCAGCGCCCGTACTTCCCCCATTCACATCCCCAACCAAATGCAGTCGGCTGCATGAGAGGCATTTTCTTTATGTCCTCCCGAGTACCCCTACCCAACGAACCCCCCCAAAAAAGATGTTGTGTCTGCAGCAAGTGCGGATATAGACGTGACACCCGCTATTATTGTCCCTCCTGTCCTGACAATCCTGGTCTTTGCATTGGTGAATGTTTTGAACGCTACCATTCACTAGTTGAGTATTAGCATAGGGTACAGCATTGCACAGACTAGGCACACTTTCACAGGGTCTCCCAAGATGCCATCACATTTTGAGAGACCCGAACCTGGAACCGGTTACAGTTATAAAAGTTACAGTTACAAAAAAAAGTGTAAAAAAAAAAAAACACATACAAAAATATAAAATAAAAAAAAATAGTTGTCGTTTTATTGTTCTCTCTCTCTCTATTCTCTCTATTGTTCTGATCTTTTTTACTGTATTCTATTCTGCAATGTTTTATTGTTGTTATGTTTTATCATGTTTGCTTTTCAGGTATGCAATTTTTTATACTTTACCGTTTACTGTGCTTTATTGTTAACCATTTTTTTGTCTTCAGGTATGCCATTCACGACTTTGAGTGGTTATACCAGAATGATGCCTGCAGGTTTAGGTATCATCTTGGTATCATTCTTTTCAGCCAGCGGTCGGCTTTCATGTAAAAGCAATCCTAGCGGCTAATTAGCCTCTAGACTGCTTTTACAAGCCGTGGGAGGGCTTGAACGTCTTCCGTGTTTTTCTCTGGCTCTCCTGTCTCAACAGGGAACCTGAAAATGCAGCCGGTGATTCAGCCAGCTGACCATAGAGCTGATCAGAGACCAGAGTGGCTCCAAACATCTCTATGGCCTAAGAAACCGGAAGCTACGAGCATTTTATGACTTAGATTTCGCCGGATGTAAACAGCGCCATTGGGAAATTGGGAAAGCATTTTATCACACCGATCTTGGTGTGGTCTGATGCTTTGAGGGCAGAGGAGAAATCTAGGGTCTAATAGACCCCAATTTTTTCAAAAAAGAGTACCTGTCACTACCTATTGCTATGATAGGGGATATTTACATTCCCTGAGATAACAATAAAAATGATTAAAAAAAAAAAATTGAAAGGAACAGTTTAAAAATAAGATAAAAAAAATAAGAATAATAAAGAAAAAAAAAAAAAAAAAAAAAAAAAGCACCCCTGTCCCCCCTGCTCTCGCGCTAAGGCGAACGCAAGCGTCGGTCTGGCGTCAAATGTAAACAGCAATTGCACCATGCATGTGAGGTATCACCGCGAACGTCAGATCGAGGGCAGTAATTTTAGCAGTAGACCTCCTCTGTAAAGGCTTTTAAAGGCTTTTAAAAATGTATTTAGTTTGTCACCACTGCATGTTTGTGCACAATTTTAAAGCATGTCATGTTTGGTATCCATGTACTCGGCCTAAGATCATCTTTTTTATTTCATCAAACATTTGGGCAATATAGTGTGTTTTAGTGCATTAAAATTTAAAAAAGTGTGTTTTTTCCCCAAAAAATGCGTTTGAAAAATCGCTGCGCAAATACTGTGTGAAAAAAAAAAAATGAAACACCCACCATTTTAATCTGTAGGGCATTTGCTTTAAAAAAAATATATAATGTTTGAGGGTTCAAAGTAATTTTCTTGCAAAAAAAAATTATTTTTTTATGTAATCAAAAAGTGTCAGAAAGGGCTTTGTCTTCAAGTGGTTAGAAGAGTGGGTGATGTGTGACATAAGCTTCTAAATGTTGTGCATAAAATGCCAGGACAGTTCAAAACCCCTCCAAATGACCCCATTTTGGAAAGTAGACACCCCAAGCTATTTGCTGAGAGGCATGTCGAGTCCATGGAATATTTTATATTGTGACACAAGTTGCGGGAAAGAGACAATTTTGTATTTTTTTTATTTTTTTTTGCGCAAAGTTGTCACTAAATGATATATTGCTCAAACATGCCATGGGAATATGTGAAATTACACCCCAAAATACATTCTGTTGCTTCTCCTGAGTACGGGGATACCACATGTGTGGGACTTTTTGGGAGCCTAGCCGCGTACGGGACCCCGAAAACCAATCACCGCCTTCAGGCTTTCTAAGGCCGTAAATTTTTGATTTCACTCTTCACTGCCTATCACAGTTTCGGAGGCCATGGAATGCCCAGGTGGCAAACCCCCCCCCCCAAATGACCCCATTTTGGAAAGTAGACACCCCAAGCTATTTGCTGAGAGGTATAGTGAGTATTTTGCAGACCTCACTTTTTGTCACAAAGTTTTGAAAATGGAAAAAAGAAAAAAATAATTTTTTTTCTCGTCTTTCTTTATTTTCAAAAACAAATGAGAGCTGCAAAATACTCACCATGCCTCTCAGCAAATAGCTTGGGGTGTCTACTTTCCAAAATGGGGTCATTTGGGGGGTTTTATGCCATCTGGGCATTTTATGGCCTTCAAAACTGTGATAGGTAGTGAGGAGTAAAATCAAAAATGTACGCCCTTAGAAATCCAGAAGGCAGTGATTGGTTTCGCGGCCCCGTACGCGGCTAGGCTCCCAAAAAGTCCCACACATGTGGTATCCCCATACTCAGGAGAAGCAGCTAAATGTATTTTGGGGTGCAATTCCACATATGCCCATGGCCTGTGTGAGCAATATATCATTTAGTGACAACTTTTTGTAATTTTTTTTTTTTTTTTTTTTTTTAGTCATTATTCAATCACTTGGGACAAAAAAAATGAATATTCAATGGGCTCAACATGCCTCTCAGCAATTTCCTTGGGGTGTCTACTTTCCAAAATGGGGTCATTTGTGGGGGTTTTGTACTGCCCTGCCATTTTAGCACCTCAAGAAACGACATAGGCAGTCATAAATTAAAGGCTGTGTAAATTCCAGAAAATGTACCCTAGTTTGTAGGCGCTATAACTTTTGCGCAAACCAATAAATATACACTTATTGACATTTATTTTACCAAAGACATGTGGCTGAATACATTTTGGCCTAAATGTATGACTAAAATTGAGTTTATTGGATTTTTTTTAGAACAAAAAGTAGAAAATATCATTTTTTTTCAAAATTTTTGGTCTTTTTCCGTGTATAGCGCAAAAAATAAAAACGGCAGAGGTGATCAAATACCATCAAAAGAAAGCTCTATTTGTGGGAAGAAAAGGACGCAAATTTCGTTTGGGTACAGCATTGCATGACCACGCAATTAGCAGTTAAAGCGACGCAGTGCCAAATTGTAAAAAGTGCTCTGGTCAGGAAGGGGGTAAATCCTTCCGGGGCTGAAGTGGTTAAGCTTCTTCTGTATCTTTAGGTTGATCTCCAGGTATACGGACCACCATCTCATGAGCAGTTCTGACTCGGGACCTTAAGGGCTCAGAAGAACCAATATTAGTACCAGCACGTGTGATTATCTTCAAACAACATTTGTATAACATAGGTGCGCATTTAACTATCAGGATTATGAGGACTATAATTCCTACAATATATAGAATACCATGTAGAATTCCAGAAAACCATCCTGCAATACCAGAAAACCAGTTGAGAGGATTGAGCCAGGAAAGCCAGCTTTCCCAGCTACCTTCAACCCAAGCAGTTTCGGTATGTTCTTTGTGAAATTTAACCTTCATTTGCTGTACCTTTTCTATATGTGAAATGATGGCATCTTCAGTCTTAGTATCATTTCCAATGTAGTTACAACAAGTAGTTCCCACTATGGTGCATATTCCTCCTTGACTGGCCATGAGATAATCCAGCACCAGCCGGTGCTGCAAAACCTCTTTTTTGATCATCTTCAATTCTATAGCAAGGTCTATAAAGTTTCTATCATACAAGGCAGTAATGTTATCCATCAAGTCTGCCAAATCAATAATGAAACTGAAAGCCTTTTTAATACAACATCTATTTACCCAAGGAATAGAAAACAATGGTTTAATCTCTCTGTCATGTGATTCAATACTTGTGAAGTTATCATCTGACTTAGGATAAAATGTAGGCCTATCAGGAGAATTGTCATTTTTCATATTAATTTCAGAGTCTTCTTCTTTTTCTTGTCCTCCTGGGGTTTCATCTTCTCCTGGAGCTGACTGATCAGTGAGGTCCCTTTTAACAAGGTGCACAAAGTCTTATTTAGGAAAGTGTATAGGTAATTTGTGGAGCTGTGTTTCTTGAAAGTCATTATCCTCCATATACCAAGTAGCAGGTATGACTCTACTAAAGTAACAAACCCCATTAGAATTCAAAGGAACCCAAGAATATGCTTTCTTTCCACATATGAAATAATAACCTGGTGGGGCAGCATATGCAGAAAAACCTGGAGCCCACCAATCTCTGGCTACCACCTGACACATCCCTCCTGTTGAGACATGGCAAGGCCCATGGCTCAAAGCAAACAAAGAAGGAAACAATGTCGGAGGAGTCTGTTTTTTAATCTCCATAGACCATCTGTCCCACAAACAGCTCCCTTTGTGATCCAAGAGGATGTATGAGGTGAGCTTGCCTGCAGGGCTGATAGGATGTCCAGATCTACTTGAAGATCTGTGAGCAGGAATGTTGGAAGCGCTGTAGTTGGCTCATAAGAATGTATAGCATCTTTAGCATACCTATCAGCCAAAGCATTCCCAAGTGATATATTATCATCTGCTCTGGTATGTGCTTTACATTAAATTACTGCAACTTTAAGAGGCAGCTGGACTGCTGCCAATAATCTAACAATTAACTCTTTATGCTGTATAGGAGTTCCTGCTGCTGTCAAATAACCCCTCTCTTGCCAGAGTTTTGCAAAACTATGCACTATGCCTACAGCATAGGCTGAGTCACTATAAATATTTACAATAGCCCCTTCTGCTTGGGGTTAATAAATTGCTGGCATAAGGAGCAAATCTAAAGTCTCTTTACTTCAAGTATGTTTTACTCCCATTCCTTCAGTGGTTAAAATATAGTTACTCCTATATATATTACTATACCTCTGTCTAGCAGACTGCCAAGGGAGTATGGCGATAAAACAAAAGAACATTTATGACACTGACCTCCCATTCTTACCTATAGAGGCTCAGTGACTTTGGCAGTAATTATATCATTACTTACCCCGACCAAAATTACCTGCTGATTCGAAGTGGAAAAATTGGCATCACATATATTTAACCACTTGAGCCCCGGGCCATTATGCTGCCTAAGGACCAGAGGTCTTTTTCCAATTTGGCACTGCGTCGCTTTAACTGCTAATTGCGCGGTCATGCAATGCTGTACCCAAACGAAATTTGCGTCCTTTTCTTCCCACAAATAGAGCTTTCTTTTGATGGTATTTGATCACCTCTGCGGTTTTTATTTTTTGCGCTATAAACGGAAAAAGACCGAACATTTTGAAAAAAAATGATATTTTCTACTTTTTGTTATAAAAAAAACCCAATAAACTCAATTTTAGTCATACATTTAGGCCAAAATGTATTCGGCCACATATCTTTGGTAAAAAAAATGTCAATAAGCGTATATTTATTGGTTTGCGCAAAAGTTATAGCGTCTACAAACTAGGGTACATTTTCTGGAATTTACACAGCTTTTAGTTTATGACTGCCTATGTCATTTCTTGAGGTGCTAAAATGGCAGGGCAGTACAAAACCCCCACAAATGACCCCATTTTGGAAAGTAGACACCCCAAGAAAATTGCTGAGAGGCATGTTGAACCCATTGAATATTTATTTTTTTTGTCCCAAGTGAATAATGACAAAAAAAAAAATTTACAAAAAGTTGTCACTAAATGATACATTGCTCACACAGGCCATGGGCCTATGCAGAATTGCACCCCAAAATACATTCAGCTGCTTCTCCTGAGTATGGGGATACCACATGTGTGGGACTTTTTAGGAGCCTAGCCGTGTACGGGGGCCCCGAAAACCAATCACCGCCTTCAGGATTTCTAAGGGCATAAATTTTTGATTTCACTCCTCACTACCTATCACAGTTTTGAAGGCCATAAAATGCCCAGATGGCACAAAACCCCGCCAAATGACCACATTTTGGAAAGTAGACACCCCAAGCTATTTGCTGAGAGGCATGTTGAGTCCATGGAATATTTTATTTTTTGACACAAGTTGTGGGAAAGTAACACTTTTTTTTTTTTTTTTGCACAAAGTTGTCACTAAATGATATATTGCTCAAACATGCCATGGGCATATGTGGAATTACACCCCAAAATACATTCTGCTGCTTCTCCTGAGTACGGGGATACCACATGTTTAGGACTTTTTGGGAGCCTAGCCGCGTACGGGGCCCCGAAAACCAAGCACCGCCTTCAGGATTTCTAAGGGCATAAATTTTTGATTTCACTCCTCACTACCTATCACAGTTTTGAAGGCCATAAAATGCCAAGACAGCACAAAACACCCCAAAATGACCCCATTTTGGAAAGTAGACACCCCAAGCTATTTGCTGAGAGGCATGGTGAGTATTTTGCAGCTCTCATTTGTTTTTGAAAATGAAGAAAGACAAGAAAAATGTTTTTTTTTTTTCTTTTTTCAATTTTCAAAAGTTTGTGACAAAAAGTGAGGTCTGCAAAATACTCACTATACCTCTCAGCAAATAGCTTGGGGTGTATATTTTCCAAAATGGGGTCATTTGGGGGGGGGGGTTGTGCCATCTGGGCATTCCATGGCCTCCGAAACTGTGATAGGCAGTGAAGAGTGAAATCAAAAATTTACGCCCTTAGAAAGCCTGAAGGCGGTGCTTGGATTTCGGGGGTCCCGTGCGCGGCTAGGCTCCCAAAAAGTCCCACACATGTGGTATCCCCATACTCAGGAGAAGCAACAGAATGTATTTTGGGGTGTAATTTCACATATTCCCATGGCATGTTTGAGCAATATATCATTTAGTGACAACTTTGTGCAAAAAAAAAAAAAAGTTTCCCGCAACTTGTGTCACAATATAAAATATTCCATGGACTAGACATGCCTCTCAGCAAATAGCTTGGGGTGTCTACTTGCCAAAATGGGGTCATTTGGGGGGGTTTGAACTGTCCTGGCATTTTATGCACAACATTTAGAAGCTTATGTCACATATCATCCACTCTTCTAACCACTTGAAGACAAAGCCCTTTCTGACACTTTTTGTTTACATGAAAAAATTATTTTTTTTGCAAGAAAATTACTTTGAACCCCCAAACATTATATATTTTTTTAAAGCAAATGCCCTATAGATTAATATGGTGGGTGTTTCATTTTTTTTTTCACACAGTATTTGCGCGGCGATTTTTCAAACACATTTTTTGGGGAAAAAACACACTTTTTTAAATTTTAATGCACTAAAACACACTATATTGCCCAAATGTTTGATGAAATAAAAAAGATGATCTTAGGCTGAGTACATGGATACCAAACATGACATGCTTTAAAATTGCGCACAAACGTGCAGTGGCGACAAAATAAATACATTTTTAAAAGCCTTTAAAAGCCTTTACAGGTTACCACTTTAGATTTACAGAGGAGGTATACTGCTAAAATTACTGCCCTCGATCTGACCTTCGTGGTGATACCTCACATGCATGGTGCAATTGCTGTTTACATTTGACGCCGGACCGACGCTTGCGTTCACCTTTGCGCGAGAGCAGGGGGGACAGAGGTGCTTTTTTTTTTTTTTTTTTTTATTATTTTTTTGCTTTTTTATCTTATTTTTAAACTGTTCCTTTCATTTTTTTTTTTTTAATTAATTTTATTGTTATCTCACGGAATGTAAATATCCCCTATGATAGCAATAGGTAGTGACAGGTACTCTTTTTCTAAAAATTGGGGTCTATTAGACCCTGGATCTCTCCTCTGCCCTCAAAGCATCTGACCACACTAAGATCGGTGTGATAAAATGGTTTCCCAATTTCCCAATGGCGCTGTTTACATCCGGCGAAATCTAAGTCATGAAATGCTCGTAGCTTCCGGTTTCTTAGGCCATAGAGATGTTTGGAGCCATTCTAGTCTCTTATCAGCTCTATGGTCAGCTGGCTGAATCAACGGCTGCATTTTCAGGTTCCCTGTTGGGACAGAAGAGCCAGAGAAAAACATGGAAGACAGTGGGGGGGGCATTCCCTCCCACTGCTTGCAAAAGCAGTCTAGAGGCTAATTAGCCACTAGGATTGCTTTTACATGAAAGCCGACCGCTGGCTGAAAAGAATGATACCAAGATGATACCTAAACCTGCAGGCATCATTCTGGTATAACCACTCAAAGTCCAGCAACATACTAGTACGTTGCTGGTCCTTGTTGGGCATATATTGTAAACTTTTTTTTCATGCAGCCTGTGGGCTGAAAGAAAAAAAGAGATTGATCGGTGGGTATGCCCACCATTAGAATACCTCCCTTCATCCACCCACTTCTAATGATGGACATACATGCACCATTTATATATGCCGAAGCATGGGGGCATCCTCCCGCAAAAGGCAGGAGCAAATCGCTCCTCCACCCTCTGCTGCCTCCACGCTTCGGCATATATGCTGAAGTATGTAACTGTGGTGGTGAAATCACCTCCGACAGCGCTGGAGTCACGGCTTTATATATCGTGGGAGCAAACGCTGTTGCTGTCAAGATAAGTAAATCCGCACTGCAACTGAATGGCATACCTGCTAAGCAAATGATGGTTAACAATAAAACAAAGTAACATTACAGTATAACAGTAAGACTTACCATACCTGCAAAGCAAATACAAAAAAAACATAGTAAAAAATAAAACATTTAATGCAACCTGTGCCTAAAATATATATATGCCGAAGCATGGGGGCATCCTCCCACAAAAGGCAGGAGCAAATCGCTCCTCCACCCACTGTTGCCCCCACGCTTCGGCATATATGCTGAAGTATATAACTATGGTGGTGAAATCACCTCCGACAGCGCTGGAGTCACGGCTTTATATATCGTGGGAGCAAACGCTGTTGCTGTCAAGATAAATAAATCCGCGATGCAACTGAATGGCGTACCTGAAAACAATAAAATGGTTACCAACAAAACACAGTAAACAGTAAAGTATAAAAAAATTGCATATTTGAAAGAACAATAGAGAGAGAATAGAGAGAGAGAGAGAGAACAATAAAACAACAAATATTTTTGTTTTTTTTATTTTATATTTTTTTTGTGTTTTTATTTTTTTTTTTTTACACTTTTTTTAGTAACTTTTAACTTTTGTAACTGGTTCCAGGTTTGGGTCTCTCAAAATGCAATGGCATCTTGGGAGACCCTGTGAAAGTGTGTCCTAGTCTGTGAAGTGCTGAACCCTACGCTAATACTCAACTAGTGTATGGTAGCATTCAAAACATTCACCCATGCAAAAACCAGGATTGCCAGCACAGGAGGGACAATAACACCGGGTGTCACGCCTAAATCCGCGCTTGCTACAGACACGACATCTTTTTTGGGGGGCTCGTTGGGTAGGGCTACTCGGGATGGCATAAGGAAAATGCCTCTCATGCAGCCGGCCTACTGCATTTGGTTGGGGAAGGTGAGGTAGAGCACCGTCTGGAAACAGAAGGGCTCTGACGATCTCTTCCTGGAATTTAAGGAAGGATCCAGTCCGTCCTGAAGCTCTGTATAGCACATGACCGTTCAGCAAAGCCAATTGAAATAAATAAACAGACACTTTTTTGTACCAGAGTCTGGCCTTACGGGCAACTAGGTAAGGCGCCAACAACTGGTTGTTGAGGTCCACCCCTCCCATATTAAGGTTATATTCGTGGACACAGAAGGGTTTCTCCACAACACCAGTCGCCGTAGTAATTTGGGTCGTCATGTCTGCATGAAGGGAGGTGAGAACGAAAACATTCTTCTTATCCCTCCACTTCATAGCAAGCAAATTATTATACTTCAAGCAGGCTCTCTCCCCCAGCCTAAGACGGGAATCTACAAGCCGCTGGGGAAAGCCCCGGCGATTAGGTCGCACGGTGCCACATGCTCCAATTTGATGATCAAACAAGTGACTAAAAAGTGGCACGCTCGTATAATAATTGTCCACGTACAAGTGGTACCCCTTTCCGAATAAGGGTGACACCAAGTCCCACACTATCTTGCCAAGGCTTCCTATGTAGTCAGGGCAGTTTGTCGGCTCTACGTGACTATCTTTGCCCTCGTAAACCATAAAACTACATGTATAGCCTGTGGCCCTGTCACAGAGCTTATACATCTTGACCCCATATATGGCACGCTTGCTGGGAAGGTACTGTTTGAATGACAAGCGGCCAGAAAACCAGGGACTCATCAATGCAGACAACTTGATGGGGGGTAAACAAGTCTGCAAAACGTTGGTTGAAGTGGTTTACGAGGGGCCGAATTTTGTAGAGCCGATCGTATGCAGGGTCTCCACAAGGACGACAGAGTTCATTGTCGTTGAAGTGCATGAACCGCAAAATCTGCTCATATCGTGCCCTGGCCATGGAAGCAGAGAACAAGGGTGAATGGTAAATTGGGTCAGTGGACCAATATGACCGCAACTTACTCTTTTTATTCAAGCCCATGAAGAGGGAAAGGCCCAGAAAGGTCTTAAATTCGGAGACCGTAATTGGTCTCCAATCTCTGGCAAGGGAGAACTGGGGATTAGCGGCGATGTGTTGACCAGCGTATAAATTGCTTTGGTCCACAATAGATCTATAGAGATCTTCGGTGAAAAACAGTGAATAAAAATCCAGTGGCGTAAAGTCAACTGTTTCCACCTGAATTCCGGGTTGGCCAGTGAAAGGGGGAAGTACGGGTGCTGCAGAAGTGGTGGGTTCCCAATTCGGATTGGCGAATGCAGCAGGAAGGGCACTATGGGCACGACGGGCCTGTCTTTGTCTTCTTGGTGGCAGCGGGACACTACTAGTGCTTGCCACCTCGCTAGCTTGAACTGCACTTATGGGACTCGCCACGTCACCAAGTGTTACTGCAGTGCTGGATGTACAACCAGGGTGTACTAGGCCGCTGCCGCTTGCCAGTTCACCAGAAGGAATAGCGGCGCTAGTACTTCTCTGCTCCATACGAGAGCCCTGCGGTTCTTGCACTTCAAGGAGAGAAGAAGTTCGGGGTCTGGTACGCCTGACCCTAGCAGGGACCACAACTCCGTCGTCAGAGCTATCTGTCATGGAGCCGCTGTCCTCTACAGGATCGTATTCTGAGCCTGAACTTGACAGATGAGTGACTTCCTCTTCACTATCTGTCATGCTCAGAAACGTGTAGGCCTCTTCACTAGTGTACCTTCGATTTGCCATTTTGGGCTCTAAATTTAGGGGTACACTAGTGAGACTCACAGGTAAAAAAGCTCCTGACTGTCAGCGACTGTATCAAAACGCTACCAAAAAACTGTTAGCGATCGCAGGGATCAGGCCTGACTCTGCGAACGCTGCAGTTATGTGTGCTTAGTGTTTTGTAAGTGTCAGTTATCAATCAATACTGCACTTGGGTGGGCTGGGCCGAGGAGCAAAACACAGGTGCTAGCAGGTATCTGGGCTGATCCCACTAACACTGCATTTCAGGGAACCCTAAACTGCTGGGGAGTATAGATCTGATCGGATCAGATATCGATCCGCTCAGATACTATATCACTAAGGGAGGTGTATGCTGCGTGCGTGGGTTTTAGCGGTACTGGAGCTAACCTGACGCTGCCTGGGGCGACGCAGACCTTATCTGGCCCTAAAAACGTAATTTATATCACCGCCGGGCAATTAGGGGGTTAAACCTTTATAAGGTAATAAACGGCGGGTGCCCTAAAACTATAATAAACTGTAATAAACTATAATAGACTACAAAAAACAAACTAGCTAACCAGCGTCACCCGTAACACTTATACGGTGATCGCTGGTGAAAGGGTTAACTAGGGGGCAATCAGGGGGTTAAAACCTTTAGCAGGTAGTATATGGGGGTCCCTGTCGCTATAAAACACTGACAGCGAACCTATATACTTACCTCCCTAACTAGCGTCACCTGTGTCACTAATACAGCGATCAGAAAAACGATCGCTTAGCGACACTGGTGATGGG
Source organism: Lithobates septentrionalis (assembly GCA_037952835.1). Lineage (NCBI taxonomy): Eukaryota > Metazoa > Chordata > Amphibia > Anura > Ranidae > Lithobates > Lithobates septentrionalis. The sequence goes on along the minus strand of JBBDGP010002067.1, from coordinate 1,961,422 downwards.
GGTGATCACGGGGTTAACCTTTATTAGTGGGGGGTTAGGGGGGTACCCTGAACCTAAGGGGGTACCCTAGACCTAAAGGGGCTAACCTAACTGCCCTAACACTTATAACTGTCACAAACTGACACCAATGCAAAAAAAAACTGCTATTGGTGTCAGTGTGACAGAGGGTACAGGGGGGTGATCAGGGGGTGATCGGGGGGTGAAGGGGGGTGACAAGTGTGCCTGGCGTGTTCTACTGGAAGTGTAGTGTTGTGCAGACTTACTTGATGTCTTCTCTCCTCGGCGCCGGATCAAAAAGACCAGCTCGAGGAGGGATGACATCACTTCCTTTCCCTCTGTTTACATTACAGAGGGAAAGGAAGCGTTTTCATTCACCGGGAGCGATCGGGAGGGGGTGGCCAACAATGGATGGCCTCCCCCTGACCTCTCATCGCCCGGGAAGAAATGGCGACCACCTCGGGCACCGGGGGGGGTCCGATCGGACCCCCCACCCGCAGAAGGCAAATCACGTATATGTACGTGATTTTGCCTGTCCGTGCCACCTTGCCGACGTACATCGGCGTGAGGCGGTCGTCAAGTGGTTAACAAACTCTTTGAATCACCTTTATCTATTAAACACAGGATAGATAAACCATTAACTGACACATCAATCATTGGTTCTGTATTTTGTCCCAAATTCAAGACAGCAAGCTCAGGGAAGGAATTAAATTTTCATTAATCAAATCACCACACTCCACTATCTGCTGAACCTGAGCCCCCACTCTTGGGTAGGGATGAGCTGAACACCCCCTTGTTCGGTTCGGTTCGCACCAGAACATGCGAACAGGAAAAAAGTTCGCTCGAACACGCGAACACCATTAAAGTTTATGGGACACGAACATGAAAAATCAAAAGTGCTAATTTTAAAGGCTTATATGCAAGTTATTGTCATAAAAAGTGTTTGGGGACCCGGGTCCTGCCCCAGGGGACATGGATCAATGCAAAAAAGTTTTAAAAACAGCTGTTTTTTCAGGAGCAGTGATTTTAATAATGCTTAAAGTCAAACAATAAAAGTGTAATATCCCTTTAAATTTCGTACCTGGGGGGTGTCTATAGTATGCCTGTAAAGGGGCGCATGTTTCCCGTGTTTAGAACAGTCTGACAGCAAAATGACATTTCGAAGGAAAAATTCCATTTAAAACTACCCGCGGCTTTTGCATTGCCGACAATACACATAGAAGTTCATTGATAAAAACGGCATGGGAATTTAACACAGGGAAACCCCGAACCAAAATTTAAAAAAAAAATGACGTAGGGTTCCCCCTAAATTCCATACCAGACCCTTCAGGTCTGGTATGGATTTTAAGGGGAACCCCACGCCAAAAAAAAAAAAAAACGGCGTGGGGTCCCCCCCAAAGATCCATACCAGACCCTTATCTGAGCACGCAACCTGGCAGGCCGCAGGAAAAGAGGGGGGGACGAGAGTGCGGCCCCCCTCCTGAACAGTACCAGGCCACATGCCCTCAACATTGGGAGGGTGCTTTGGGGTAGCCCCCCAAAACACCTTGTCCCCATGTTGATGAGGACAAGGGCCTCATCCCCACAACCCTGGCCGGTTGTTGTGGGGGTCTGCTGGCGGGGGGCTTATCGGAATCTGGAAGCCCCCTTTAATAAGGGGACCCCCAGATCTCGGCCCCCCTGTGTGAAATAGTAAGGGGGTACTTACCCCTACCATTTCACTAAAAAACTGTCAAAAATGTAAAAAATTATAAGAGACAGTTTTTGACAATTCCTTTATTTAAATGCTTCTTCTTTCTTCTATCTTCCTTCATCTTCTTCTTCTTCTGGTTCTTCTGGCTCTTCTGGTTCTTCCTCTGGTGTTCTCGTCCAGCATCTCCTCCGCGGCGTCTTCTATCTTCTTCTCCTCGGGCCGCTCCGCACCCATGGCATGGGGGGAGGCTCCCGCTCTTCTCTTCATCTTCTTCTTCATCCTCTTCTCTTCTTCCTTCTTCTCTTCTTCATTTTCTTCTCCGGGCCGCTCCGCACCCATGCTGGCATGGAGGGAGGCTCCCGCTGTGTGACATAGTCTCCTCGTCTGATGGTTCTTAAATAATGGGGGGTGGGGCCACCCGGTGACCCCACCCCCCTCTGATGCATGGTGACTTGATGGGACTTCCCTGTGACGTCACGGGGAATGCTACAGGGAAGTCCCATCATGTCCCGTGCGTCAGAGGGGGCGGGGTCACCGGGTGGCCCCGCCCCCCATTATTTAAGAACTGTCAGACGAGGAGACGCCGTCACACAGCGGGAGCCTCCCTCCATGCCAGCATGGATGCGGAGCGGCCCGGAGAAGAAAATGAAGAAGAGAAGAAGGAAGAAGAGAAGAGGATGAAGAAGAAGATGAAGAGAAGAGCGGGAGCCTCCCCCCATGCCATGGGTGCGGAGCGGCCCGAGGAGAAGAAGATAGAAGACGCCATGGAGGAGATGCTGGATGAGAACACCGGAGGAAGAACCAGAAGAAGATGAAGGGAGAAAGAAGAAGCATTTAAATAAAGGAATTGTCAAAAACTGTCTCTTGTTATTTTTAACATTTTTTTAAGTACCCCCTTACCATTTCACACAGGTGGGGCCGGGATCTGGGGGTTTCCTTGTTAAAGGGGGCTTCCAGATTCCAATAAGTCCCCCACTGCAGACCCCCACAACCACCAGCCAGGGTTGTGGGGATGAGGCCCTTGTCCTCAACATGTGGACAAGGTGTTTTGGGGGGCTACCCCAAAGCACCCTCCCAATGTTGAGGGCATGTGGCCTGGTACGGTTCAGGAGGGGGGTGCACTCTCGTCCCCCCCTCTTTTCCTGCGGCCTGCCAGGTTGCGTGCTCGGATAAGGGTCTGGTATGGATTTTTGGGGGGACCCCACACAGTTTTTTTTTTTTTTTTTTTGGCACAGGGTTCCCCTTAAAATCCATATCAGACCTGAAGGGTCTGGTATGGAATTTAGGGGGAACCCCACGTCATTTTTTTTTAAATTTTGGCCGGGGTTCCCCTTAATATCCATACCAGACCTGAAGGGCCTGGTATGGAATTTAGGGGGACTCCCACGTCATTTTTTTAAAAATTTTGGTTCGGGGTTTCCCTGTGTTGAATTCCCATGCCGTTTTTATCAATGAACTTCTATGTGTATTGTCAGCAATGCAATAGCCGCGGGTAGTTTTAAATGGAATTTTTCCTTCGAAATGTAATTTTTCTGTCAGACTGTTCTAAACACGGGAAACATGGGCCCCTTTACAGGCATACTATAGACACCCCCCAGGTATGAAATTTAAAGGGATATTACACTTTTATTGTTTGACTTTAAGCATTATTAAAATCACTGCTCCTGAAAAAACAGCCGTTTTTAAAACTTTTTTTTGCATTGATGTCCCCTGGGGCAGGACCCGGGTCCCCAAACACTTTTTATGACAATAACTTGCATATAAGCCTTTAAAATTAGCACTTTTGATTTCTCCCATAGACTTTTAAAGGGTGTTCTGCGGCATTCGAATTTGCCGCGAACACCCCAAATTGTTCGCTGTTCGGGGAACTTGCGAACAGCCAATGTTCGAGTCGAACATGAGTTTGACTCGAACTCGAAGCTCATCCCTACTCTTGGGGCATTTCTAACATACATCTTAGTTCTGTTAGACTTAGCTCATCTTTCCCTTCTAATTTGAACAGTTAAGACCTGCACACCAATACTTTCCATGTGCAGTGCTGCTTTTCCCGGTACAGGAACTTGTTATACATTCATTATTATTTATTTTTATCTTTATCCTTATTAATCTCTTAGATTCTGTAAAATTCAATATTCATTAGTTTTAGCGATAGCTTCTTTCTCCTGCTTTTATAGGTTTGGGAACTGGATAGATAGGAGTGTTAGCAGAACTCCTACAAGGAGTAAGAACACCCTCCTGTAGTAACTCCTCTATTACTGGTTTAATACCTTCAACTGATTCAGGAGATAAGGGGTATTAAGGTAGTCTAGGTACTGGTAGTGTGGGGTCTCTATTTAACCGCACAGGGGCAACTTTCATAAGGCCAGGAGTGTTTGCTCCTGTTACCCATATGGAAGGGTCAATTTTTTGTTTGGCCTCTTCTGTAATTCCTCCCTCCATATCAGCTACTAATAAAGGCATGAACAACAGATCAGTTGCTTCCTCTTTTAACCTATGTGGTATGTCAATGACAATTTTACCCGGTGATAAAGCAATGGTTACCCCCATTTTAAAAAGTAAATCTCGTCCTAATAAATTACAGGGGGAATGTGGAGACAATACAAATGAGTGCTCTGTCGAATGCTCTCCTAATGTCACCGGTACCGACTGTGTAACCCTTGCCGAGATTATATTATTTCTTACTCCAACCAAAGAAACCCTTTCATTGGAGAGTGGTAAGTTGGGGTCAAAGACATTCAAAAGGGACCGTGAAGCCCCTGTGTCTATGAGACCACACAAATTAATACCGTTTACATTTATTTCAACCATTGACTCATCAACAGAATCAATTCAATTACAGCTAAAGCTTGATAAAATGTGTCATCTATATTGTCACCACATTCCACCTTACCTAGCGCCCCCTACAGTCGCGTGCTATATGCCCACTCAATCCACACTTGAAGCAAGTGGGGAAGGCACGAGGCTGCAGGGTTGGGGGTCTTACCCTATTTGGGATGATTTGTTGGTATCGGGACTTAATTCTAGGGTTTATGCGTTGTCCCTCATTTTGTGTCCAATTACCACGCTTTTGCCGTGGTGCCCCATAATTAGAGATATATACCACTCCCGAAGGTGGGTAAGGGGGGGGGGGGCGCTACCGGTACACCCTGAGGTGTTACCTGTACTGTAGATACTGGTACCCCCTTGGGCTCTGGGACTTTTTCCTTAACTTCTGGTAGTTGTATATTCATCATTTTTGTTTTCTCCTTCTTTTCTACCTTGTCTTTCCTTTTTTGCAACACTTCGTAAGCTATTTGAGCAATCTCAACTAACTCAGGGGCAGGCTTCTTTCTCCATCCCACCGTACGAAGCTCTATTTCTTCCCTAATCTCAGGCAACATTCCACCCACCAATACATTCACCAACTCTGGTCGTTTCATATCACTTTCATCATCTGGAATCCAATCAGTATGCTTCTGAATAGCATCTTTGAATCTATTCCAGTAATCTAACATATCCTCACCTTTCTTCTGTACAACATCCATCAATACTCGCATATCTTGCAAATACATTCCAAACATCCACATTCTTCTCTAACACAGCACAATCAATCAAGATCCACATATCCATATATGTAGCCTGTTGGGTTTTCCCTATCCAAATCAAATTTATACCATTTCTCTGGACATTTCTTTAAGTGGGGCAGATCAGCAATAATTGCCCTAATTTCATTGGGTTTCCAGAGGACATAAACTTTTCCTATTCTTGCGGTATAATTACCCTGGCCATCTTCTTCCCCCAGTAAAGCTACCTCTCTCAAGGGCATTTGTCCAAATGGTTCTAATTTGGATTTAAAATACTCTTTTGTCCTTTGTCTTCTGGGGTACGCTGGGGTAGTAATCCCATCAGCTTTACCTGTTGCCTAGTTAACACAGGTGAGGCATGATCCCTAGAACCCCCTGTTGGAGGAGTACTAGTATTAGATTTACTTAATTTATTAAATCTTGCTAAGGCATCTGCTCTTGCTGGAGTGTACTGCCACAGTTCCCCATCTTTTTCAAATGTCATTGTACCATCTACATCATAGAATGGTTCCTCTCTACATTAATGTGGGGAATACTGTTTATTAGCAAGATTACCTATGTGTTTACGCTGTGGTGTTTCTGTCATAATGCTTGGAGTTGCCTGATGATAATCAGATTCCATCCCCTATATCATCACTAGCTGACTCCCCTCCTGTAGTTTCCACTTGCTGTACCATAGGTGCAAACGCACCTGACAATTCCCTTCTTATTGAGTCATAAGGGGAAGCCCATGCATTGGGCATTTCATCCTCATCTTCTATATGTAAAGCAGCTTTCTCTGAGCACATTTTATAGGGGGGCGGTTTATATCCTTCCTGGATACTTCTTCCCAGGCTGCTAAACATTCAATCCCCCCACAATCAGACATTTTAAAAGCAGATTAAACAATGCATCAATTGTAGGTGTATTCAGGGACCTGCTGGCGGCCACCATTTAGATGGGTCCTTCTTATACTCCTTTTTTGTTAGTTTACACCATTTTACATGATGTTCCAGGGCATCTGGGTCTCCACTCACCATCATTCTGATGATAGGAGCACTTGGTTGTAATTTGGCAATACTTAGCCCTGTTGATTTTGCTATTTTCAATAACTTTTTTGCTCTATCTTTTGTTAACCCAAATGTATTCATGACAGGCAAAACATTTTTTTCAAGCAAATTTCCCATATTTATCACAATTTCTCATTAATCTCTTCAGAAATGACAATAATTTGGAACTCCGGGACCGAGAGCTCCACCGTTTATCTTTATGGCTGTGTACCAGCAGCCCAGTACATAAGTTGAGATATCTCGCTCGTTCTACTCTCAGAAGGACGTCTCCATTCTGAGTTGTAATACGCTAGTCCCTATCTAGGCTCCCTATTCCAGAGAACATACAGCAGGTCATTCACCCATTTGTAGATATCCGCTGAAGGCAATACCTATCCGCCTTGGGACCACAAACGCTAAAAATAAAACATCATTCACCCATTTGTGGCTATCCGCTGAAGGCAATACCTATCTGCCTTAGGACCACAAATGTTCAAAAAAAAAAAACATACAAACAAAAAAAATTCAACATCACCATCAACTTCTACTCACTCTTTAGAAATTGTGGTGCCTGCACTTATACATCCCTTCACAAAATATATATATACGTTGTCATTTCTGGAGACAAGGAGAAAAGGCAAGCGCTTAAAATGATCATTCTTTAGCATGCTTTAAATTGTAAAAGGTACCTTCAACATTCTCAGTAATCATACAGAGACAAAATGCGGGGAAAATCAAATAGGAAACGTGTTTACCTTCAGTGGCTGCACTCCCCCAACCAGCCCCTCAACACCGCACAGAAAAGACAGTATTTATCATGAGAAAATAAAAGTTTTCTCACCTGAGGCCTCTTTGCTGCTGTCTGTCCTGGAGAGGGTGTTGAGCTGGTGGTGGAGATGTAGACAAGAAGACACGAATCGGGGGTCACCAAATGTTAATTTGAACCTTGAAATAAAAGACTTTAACGCCAATAGAGCTGCATTCGTCTCATGCATGTTTACTTCAGAATATGCACTGTACATACAGCAGATCACATCTTTCAGGACAATGTGATACAGTTTACAAGGCAGTACAGCTTTTATAGAGAATGGTTATACAGTAATCTATGGCGGGCACAAGCCCAAAGTTACACATCACAAGTACTCATTTTACTAAGTATTTCAACATAACTTTTGGCCAGTTTTTAGGTCATCGTGACCTGATTATTTTTATGTGACAAGTTGTTTTGACAGAAAGGAAGAATAATTATTTAGGAAAGGTTAATTTGACTTTTAGACAGGGACTTTCTATGTCAACATCTTCCCATATCACATCCTTTCCGAGAATTGTGTCATATCATTGGCAGAACATATCATGTCAACTGGAGGCCAACCAAGACAGCCATATGTGTTGCAATACCAAAAGAATTCAGAAACATTTTAGAGAAAAACAATAAGAAACATCAGAAATACAAATTCATGTTGAAGAGGAACTCTGGATACATAGAAAGATATGGCTCATATATTTCATATCTTCACACCGGGAACCCAAACCACCGGATGCAGGCCTCCTGCCTAGTAAAACCCAACTGCCTACCTTCATATCTCACATCTCTTCTACTGGCGCCCCAGCACACAAAGGAATGGCCCATTATCCAGACCAGACCTGCCGCCGAACCTGTAATTAGAAGATAACAAAAACAATACCATGACCACTAATATTCTGTAACCTACCCTCCAACTGAAAATTCCTTCCCAACGAACAATTCACAGTCCCACCACAAGATGAGGCCTAACATATAACTGGAACCTCCGCCATTTCCACCGCCTAATGCGTTTTACTGCCTCTGCATCCATCCCATTTCTAGCCGCTTCTGTCGCAGCCCCTATCCGAACTGAATGAGATGAAAATTCCTTCTCATCCAAACCCAAGGCCCTTAAACATTTTCTAAATACGGCCACAAATTGATAACGTGATAAAGGGGACCCATCCAAATGCACCAAAAAGGCCCCCCCGGGGCGGGTACCCATAAATCCCTTAACTGCTTCCACCGGGCACAATGTCAAACCTGGCACTGGAAAAACATACACCAGCCTCCCTTTTCCCATTTGATCCGTCTTTGACCTACGGAAAAATAACAACAAACCTTTTTCACATTGCACCTCTTGAATCCCAATCCCTCCGTGCACTTTCTTGGACGGACTAACCAACTCCCCGATACAGAATGCCCCCCAAAAATCCAGCAAAAATGCCGCCTTAAACATGGTACACTCGTATTCCGAGGAACACACCCCCCAACTGTGCTACAATACCCTTCAAAATCTCAAAGGTTATCAGTCTCCTGGCGTCCGTATGATCCACCGATTGCCGATAACCTTTCAGCACCTGCCTCACCCAGAAATCCTTTGTAAAGCTCATGTTGACCTTGTAATTTAAACAAAAAGCTAAACCCGCTAACTTTTTATGCAGTGCTGATGCAAACACTCCCTCCTCCATCATTCTTGCAATATAATACAACACCAGGAGCCCCACCGAACCATCAACTGACTCTTCACCCACCTCTTGCACAAACGCCAGCCACTCACGCCATACTTTCGAGTACGCCGACCATGTCGCCTCACTTACCGACTTCCTGATCTATCCCGTGACGAGGCCAATGCTATCCCCCACAACCATTTGGGACAAGGCACCCCTTGCTGCTCCACCTCCGGTGCCAACTCACGGAACCTGTCCCACTGGAAGCGAGACAGCGCATCAGCGATAACATTTTCAACACCCGGGAGGTGTACTGCATGAATGAAAGCATTCAGTTGCAAACATCTCAAAACTAATTGTTGTAGCAACCTAACCACTGGCGGAGACAATGCCGTAATCCTGTTGATCACTTGCACCACACCCAAGTTGTCCCCATGAAACCGCACCTTCCGATCCCTAAACACCGCACCCCAAAATTCCACCGCTAGCACCACTGAAAACAGTTCCAGAGTTCCAGCAGCACTAGGTTCTTTGTAAAGTCTGCTTCCATCCAGGCCTGCGGCCATGGATCCACACTCCACTGCCCCTGGAAGAACCCCCCCGTAACCTGTGGAACCGGCCGCATCAGTAAAAAGTTCAAAGTCAAAATTGCTAACCGGTTCTGACATCCATAGCGCCCATCCGTTAAAAGACTCCCTGTGCTCTTTTCCCAGTCTTACACAGTGACTTGGTTAAATTGATGATAGGCAACTCCTATCCTCATATTGATTAGTGGTTTCAAATTAATAATAACTACTGCAGCAGGGAACAGACACAAAAGATATGCTCAGCATCTTTCCAAATTACTGTTCTGCTTTATTATGACGCAATTGAAGGTTTTTATACACATGATTACGTAGGTATCACATTAATATTACAATTGTACGTTTATGGTAACAAGGGGCGTTACATAGGCAGGCTAATTCTAATCAGGACTCGAAAGAATGTAAACATGTCATGAAAACATTATTAGTGCCGTGTGCACAGTGAGGGCAGTGTGCAATACATACAAAATACAATACAATTATATACAGAACATACAAATTTCCATTACAATAGTGTCTAGGGGACTGAATTCCGCAAGCCTGCGGCAAAAACCCCTTCCCATTGGCAGAATGCGGCATGCAAAATTCAACTTACCAAATAGCGATTGCAGCCCTCGAAGCTGAACTTTGCGCAACCCAATCATACTTGCGATTTCCTTCTTTAAATCTGCTAACTTATCCTCTGGTAACCTGCATTCCATTGCCACCGAATCTAAGACAATGCCCAGAAAAACGATGACCGTGCTAGGTCCCTCAGTCTTCTCAGGCGCCAATGGAATGCCAAACCAATCCGCTATGTGCTCCAATGTCGCCAGGAGCACTGTGCAGATTCTGGAATCATCTGGACCTATGAAAAGGAAATCATCCAAATAATGAATGATCAAATTCATGCCTGACACATCCCGTACTACCCATTCAACAAAAGGACTGAATTGTTCAAACAATGCGCACAATATGGAGCAACCCATCAGTAAGCATTGGTTAACATAAAATTGGTCATTCCAATGGCAGCCCAGCAACCGGAAACTATCCGGGTGAACCGGAAGAAGCCGAAAAAGGCGACTCCACATCTGCCTTGGCCATCAACGCTCCCTTGCCGTAACGTCGCACCCACCCCACCGCAGCATCAAATGATGTGTAAGACACCGAGCAAGCTGTCTGATCAATCGCATCATTCACCGATCCTCCCTTCTGAAGACAGGTGATGAAAGAGCCTGAACTTGTTGCGTTCCTTCTTTGGTACCACCCGCAATGGGGATACTACCAAATTGGCAAAAGGAGGTGATGGGAACGAACCCCCCATTCTCCCCAAAGCAACCTCCTTGTTTAGTTTCTCAGAAACCACTTCCGGATGTTGCATAGCTGACCTCAAATTGGGCGGAACAGGGGGAATAACCTCCAAGGTACACGGGATCCTAAAACCCACCGTAAAACCCGAATCTAACAACTGCACCGCCTCCCTATCCAGATACCTACCTAGAAACGTCTGCATTCTGTCCACCATCACTGGAGTCTTCCCTCTTGTTTCCAGCCTCTCCAGCGCGGCCCTTCCCTTGTTTAAAACATCTGGACGCCGGATGAGTCCCTCCACACCCAGAACACTTGTGCTTGTATCGGCATGTAGCTCCAAACTTACAGGTCCCTGTTTTGTACTGCCAACAAACCCCTTTTTTGTTTCCGGCCAATGTCCCTGGGCCGAAGGTCCACCGGCCCCACCCTGAAAAAAATGGTTAGGTACCCGCGATGACGTCATCAGGCGCATCCACAAGCTGATGTCTTTGTGGTCCCACCTCAATTCTGGCCGTACAGCTCTCCGTTGATGAAACTGCTCATCATACCGCAGCCATCCTGTACCACTGTAGACTCTGTATGCCTCCCCAATCGCATCCTGGTAGCAGAAGAGTGCAGAACAATGTTCGAGGTTCTTTTCCCCTATAACACTAGCCATGATCGCAAATGCTTGCAACCAGTTAGTAAATGTCCTCGGGATCAACCGGTACCTCCTTTTCTCCTCATCCTCCTTCTTTGAATCATCTGGCTTTACCCTGTCCAAGTTAAATTTTTCTAAAGGCAGCAGGGAAAATATCTCAACGTACTCACCCTTCCACAGCTTTTCCCGCACCTCCTGTTTCAAATGAGCTCCCAGCGGTCCTTCATAGCAGATATATACCTCGCATTTTGCTGCATAGCCCAACCTGACAATGTCCTGCCTCCCCTCTGCCCCCTTTGACGTCCCCTGCGGGGAACTACTCACCGTTGACTCCACAGCGGGTGCGGGGACTTCAGGCACAGCTGCCTGCACCACTGAGCTCCCTCCAGCTGCACCGGCCTCCCCGGCCCCCCCAACTGGCGGGACCCATGCTGGCGCTGGCCCCGCGGCGACTCTTTCTGCATTTTCAAATTTCTGCACCAATTCCTTTATACCCGCCAAAGAAAACAATAACCCGGCAGACCCCCAGACGGTCCCACAACTACCACACCCAGGTCGGTCCCACCTAGGCTACCACCAACCCCTACAGTACCAGACAATCCCACAATAGGTATAGATAAAGGTAACTTACCGGGCTGTACAGGTGTGGACCCATCAGCCGACCATCCATTTTCCTCCGACCGCACACTCCCGGTAAGTGGACCCGCCTCTTCTTCCGACCCAGACTGTTCTCCTGGGGACCGCAGCTCCGATCTGACCTCCTCTTCAGATGACAGCCCACCAGGCGAGACAGACCTAGTTGCCGCTGGAGCTGCCGACATCCAACCCTGCCTCCGCGCAGCATAGCCCTTTGAAGATTTCTGGACAGCCTTGCCAGGACCAGTGCATTGTCCCTCAGTCTCGTCAGCCTCCGCTCTCCCGGGCGCCAATCCTGACCGCCTCTCTCGATCGCTCCTCCTCCGGTCCCCTGCTGCAGTATTGGAAAGCCCGGGGACCGCCGCCATTGCCCTCTGTGCTGTATGTCCTGTATCATGTGACTGCCTCCTGGAGGCAGGGGCAGGGCCCGCGCTCACGCTTTCCCTGCGCCTTGTAGGCCGCGCATTTACCAATGGGCGCTGTTGCTGAGAATTCACCGATCCCCCTGCTGTCCTGGAATGATCGACGAACTCCCCCTGGCCCCAACCGCCGCACGCTTCGCCGCCGGACCCGACAGGGTCCCAGCATCACTACCCCTCACCCTCCGCTGCGATCCCGCATGGCGATCCGGGGAGAACCGCTACAGCGGTCTGGACCTCCGTCCCCGCGTACCTGACAAAGGCTCAGAGCCTTGTAAGACAGTCCCCAGTGTGTCCTGTAGCCAAGATGCCCTCCGCACCGTCGCCTCTTCCCGCAGCTGGGCCAAGATCCTCTCCACATCAGCCATGCTGTGCTGTTCTCTGAACTTTCCCCCACGCTGTGATGACTCATCATGGGTGGGGACCTTATTTAACTCCTCTATGTCCCCTCCCACTCGGCACCCAAAACTACCACCCATTCCTCTATTTCCATCCCCTGTTAACCCTGTCATGCGCTCTCAACCACAGAATGCTCAATTACCCCTAAAAGAGGAAACCCTTATTTTCCCCCAGGGCTAGCCAAAACTTACCTAACACAAGAATGGCCATATGCAGAGATGCTTGTGAAGCACTTTTTTCATAGGGGCAAGTTTGTGCGACAGCAAGACCTAGCAGCATTGTCTTACACCAAATCCTTTCCCTTTTGGCCCTACATTCAATTAAAACATTTTCTAGATGACCCAGGGAGAAGGGAAGGCTTTACAAAAACACCCACTGTGTTTGAATCCCTATGCTCAAGCTCAGCTCCCCAGAATCATGTGATCTCTGCACTTTATGCCTCCATTTTTGGAGAGACTTACTCCTTACTGCACGCGGATCATGCATTCTGGGGATCAGTGTTGGACAGGGAGTTAGAGGATACTAACTGGTATCGCATTCACATACTCATACACAAGGGGTCTCTCAATGTAAACACACAGGAAAATGGATATAAAATTAAAACAAGATGGTACAAAACCCCAGAACTGCTTCATGGGATATTTCCAACAGTATCAGGTCAATGCTGGAGATGTGAAAAGGAAACAGGCACCTTCCTCCATGTATGGTGGACATGCTCATTGATACAGCCATGCTGGAAGAAAGTACATGAAGTGACAACTACCATTTCTTCATTACCTCTGGAATTTATGCCAGCGCAATATCTCCTTCATCTATCTAAAATCCCCCAAAAGAAATACTGTACTTTAAGTCAGTAGCCATGCATATGATTAATGCTGCCAGGATGTGTATTCTGGTACATTGAAGGTCCAAATTTCCCCTATCAACCAAAAACTGGGTACATCGTATCAACCGCATAGAGACAATGGAGGAGCTGATAATAAATATAATAATAATGGAATAAAGACGGCGCTGCCCTCAATGTGATTAGGTGATATAGGATAATAAAGTAAGTGAACCCAAACTATATATTCATAATGTAATCTTCACTGAATTTGTACAAATAACCCAAAAACAAAAGATCCAAAAAAGGTCAAAAACACAAAACAAATGCCGCAATCTCACTACATACGACACTACTAGTACATAAATTAAAATCCTCCCGGTGAATAGATAAATAAGTACATAGTGTAAGTGATAAAGTAAACTGTGATTGAATATACAATATCGTGTTTCCTCAAAACTCAAAAGTTTTGGGACAAAATGGCGCCAAAGGTGATATAAATATTGTGCTGGAAAATAATTAATTGGATGTGTGTATAATATTACTATGGTCTCCGTATATCATTACCATGTGTGTATAAACTAATTCCTAAAATTTCCAAAAGTATTGGGACACCATACCAGTTGTGAAACACAACAACTTAATTGTGAACCATAAAAAACGTATTTGTGGCACCCTGTTAACACACTCCTGATGGGTTAATTGCAGTTATATAAAAGTGCATACAGCAGCCATAAGTCCAGTTATAAAAGTACACATTCAGCAAACATTAGTTCCTAAAAGGTCCATGCAGGGGGTCATCCATTAATGACCAGATAGAGAAGACAAAGTTCAACACTATAAATGCTGTAGATTGTATTCTTGGGGACACACTGCAGTGACTTCCGTGCCTTTCACTCAAGACAGTGACTTTCAGGTGCTCACCCCCCAATGGTACCCCACTCACCAGAGATGAACACCCCTACAGGGGTACCGAGCGACAGAGTGGGTGTCCCGGGGCATGTGATATTCACTCCAAGTCTGCTTGCTGTCCTCTGCAGCGTTCGATCCTCACCGATACTCCAGGGAACGGATGTGTTTTGATGTGATCAGGATACTACAACGGTTCGCCACCTTCAGCTCTCCAGTGTACCGGAGCAAAAGAAAAACAAGGGGGCCTCCTTGGTGAAGTACGTTGTGTCCAATTTATTGCACAAAAATGTTACAAAAAGAGTCCCATTTCAGATATCCACTTGTTAACAAGCCAAAAAACGCATTAAAAGTATAAAACAAACACCGCTGTGTGCAGGGTTGGAGCCGGCTGCTAACTGAGAGTGTGCGTTCCACCGTGCGTTCCAGCCAGCACTTCCGGGTATGACGTGTGAGCGTGACTCCACCTTACGCGTTTCGTCATAGGACGTTTTCAAAGATGGAGGAGCTAATTCACACTTCACAGGATATAATATCTAGCTTTTCAGCTATCTGGGAGGCGTGGCTCACCTTTAAGAAATCACAACAATATCAAGCATTGATGCAGAGTAGTGACTGACCCTTGGCAAAAAAGTACTGTCAGTGTGACTGACGTTTAGTCCAAAGGCAGTGTTACGTACCTCCTCATGCCTGGAGTATCAGGTAGCTTTGGTCTATTATAAAACTGCGCTAAAGGTAGACGGAGAGGGTAGCTGGTGGAATTCTCCACCCCCTCTCTGTCTGGCAACCTATCTCTATGCCATTTCCCCAAATGTTCATTCCCCCCCCTCCTTTCCCCCACCTTTCCCTTCTTCTTTTTTTTTTCTTCTCTCCTCTCTCTTTATCTCTTACATGCTGGATCATCTTCTTCTTCCTTCTATCTTTCTGTTCCTTCACTATTTCCTTTCGGAGCTATAACATAATGTAGCAACTGAATAGAAAGAGGAATGGAATCACTAACACTGATCGTTGATGTCGCCGAGACTCATGAAACAAATATATCTGGATTAACTATCGTGATCAAGCATAGTCATGAGCCTCGGTAGACCTCCAAATAAACACTTTCTCATAAGGGAGAATAGAATCGGTCTCATTCCCTAGCAGTTATTCTACATGATCTGATCTCCTAAGCAGATGTTACATTTGTACTTAACTGTTCAGCCACATGATATGTCTACTATTGAACAATGTTCTTGCACTTTGCTTGTGCACACTTACTATGTATGCTATTGAAAATGTAAAATAAACTTTTTTTGGTTAAAAAAAAAGTTTTAAAAACTGCCTTTTTTTGGGAGCAGTGATTTTAATAATGCTTAAAGTGAAGCAATAAAAGTGAAATATTCCTTTAAATTTCATACCTGGGGGGTGTCTATAGTATGCCTGTAAAGTGGTGCATGTTTCCTGTGTTTACAACAGTCCCTGCACAAAATGACAGCTATAATGAATTGTCGGATCTCAACCAATATAGATAAAACGTTTACGTAACTGGGTGGCCCTGCCCCCCCTGACACTATGGGGAAGCCAAAGGGATGTCCCCGTGCATCAGAGGGGGGCGGGGTCACCCGGAGACATCACCGTGTGGCCCCGCCCGCAGTTATAAAAGAACTGTCACCTGGGAGGATGGTCATTACGGCGGGTGCCTCCCATGGAGGCGGATCGGTGGCGGAGTGCGGGGTTTTTTTTTTCGGTCCGTCGGCAAGGCAAGAGAAGAAGAAGACTTTGTGGGACATTTTTATTTTTTAATAAAGGACTTGTCCCAAGCCGTGTCATGTCATTTTTACCATTTTCACACTTTTTTTGTGAAAATGCACACGGGGGAGGCCGGGATCTGGGGGTCCCCTTGTTAAAGGGGGCTTCCAGATTATTATAAGCCCCCACCCACAGAACCCCACAACCACCAGGCATGGTTTGTGGGGATGAGGCCCTTGTCCTCATCAACATGGGCTGCCATCAAGCAGGGCTGCCATCAAAGTAGAACAGAAACCATATTCCAAAGGCTGTGAATAAAACACAAGTGGAGAGGTGCCTCTGGGTGCAGTAGTTTGAACAAACGATTTTAATCTCATATAAGATCCACTCACATTTGGATGGAAGTAACAGGCAGGTTCTGTGCCAAAAACATCCTTGCTGATAGCAGCTGAGGGCAGTGGCTCTTCCGATTAATGGATTAGCCGGCTTCGGAAGGTGGCCTCAGAGCGAGGCTTGAAGCATACGATGCGGCTGGCTCAAACGGGTGACATTATCTAACATGGACGCGTTTTGCGAGCTTGCGCACTTGGATGTGTTTACAAGTCGTGCTCCTTTTTCAACAGATATGATGAGTATACCATGAGGGCCATAGATAAAGGAGAGGGGAGGAGACATGGGCGGGACATTCTAAAAACAAAACTAAAATATAAACAAGCACCTCTGGACATTTAAAAATGGCCCTGGACAATATAAAAAGACATATATATGAAAACATATGACAATACATTAAAAAATATAAGGGTGGAAGTGGAAAATGTAGTGCTAAAAATAGAGCGCTGGTAAGCTGTATAAACACATGAGTGACCATGTATGTAAATCAGCAGTACCAAGTACCATGTATAATTAAACAGTACAAAAAAAACTGTGTGAGTGTATAAAAGCCAAAAATAAATATGAACATATATAAGTCCTAACAAAGTGGAAATAGAAAGGGTTACAGCTGAGTCCCAAATAGATCAGTCCCAAAAGACAAACGACAAATGTGCCACGAACACAGGGTCATTCATATGCAGAGGCCAGGGACAGTTGGATGTATATCTGGAGTCAATGACATCAATGGTAAAGATGGGTACCTCTACTGGGTACATCTAGATGCCCCAGTAGAAGTCCTTTTAGGACGAAACACGTAGGGCTTGGTTTCTCCGCTCCCCATATTGCTTTTTTACCATTTGTGATCACATTTTTTATCTGTGTGCCTGGTTTTTATGGATAATAAATACCAACCTTTTTGACCTACACCAACGGAAACTCTCTCCTTTTGTTTTTACATAATCCCTGCCTTTCAAGCTTGTCTGACCATTCCATCCAGTTCCTTAATGCTTGCTGGCTTCTATTACCATCATGACTTCATCTAGAGAGGACTGGACCGTTGGAGGCTTTGCTGACCATTCCAGACCCAGCGGATGATCCTCCTGGACCCCCGGACCATTCCTACTTCAGTGTGCTTCCATGCTTGTTTGACCTGGTGTCGCTGACATCCAGGTCCACTGGCTCTTGTAAGAGTACCCATCTTTACTTTACCATTGATGTCATTGCCTCCAGATATACAGCCCCCGTCCCTGGCCTCTGCTTATGAATGACCCTGTGTTCATGGCACATTTGTCGTTTGTCTTTTGGGACTGATATATTTGGGACTCAGCTGTAACCCTTTCTATTTCCATTTTGTTGGGACTTATATATGTTCATATTTATTTTCGGCTTTTATGCACTCACACAGGTTTTTTTGTACTGTTTAATTATACATGGTACTTGGTACTGCTGATTTACATACATGGTCACTCGTGTTTATTAGGGATGAGCCGAACACCCCCGGTTCGGTTCGCACCATAACCTGCAAACGGACCGAAAACTTGCACGAACGTTAAAACCCCATTGACGTCTATGGGACTCGAACGTTCAAAATCAAAAGTGCTCATTTTAAAGGCTAATTGGCATGGTATTGTCCTAAAAAGGGTTTGGAGACCCGGGTCCTGCCCCAGAGGGACATGTATCAATGCAAAAAAAGTTTTAAAAACGGCCGTTTTTTCGGGAGCAGTGATTTTAATGATGTTTAAAGTGAAAAAAAAAAGTGAAATATTCCTTTAAATATCGTACCTGGGGGGTGTCTATAGTATGTCTGTAAAGTGGCGCGTGTTTCCCATGCTTAGAACAGTCCCTGCACTGAATTACATTTTTAAAGAAATAAAAGTCATTTAAAACTGCTTACGGCTTTAATGTAGTGTCGGGTCCTGGCAATATGGATGAAAATCAGTGAGACAAATGGCATGGGTACCCCCAGTGCATTACCAGGCCCTTTGGGTCTTGTATGGATATTAAGGGGAATCCCGCACTCAAATTAAAAAAAGAAAAGGTGTGGAGCCATACTCTGAACAGCAGTATACAGGCGGTGCAAACAAGACAGGGACTGTAGGTTTGTTGTTAAGTAGAATCTGTTTGTAATTTTGAACTGGTACATTTTTAACGTGTTTAGCTCCAGCCAAAAAATCTATTTTAAGCTTTTTGGAAAACATAGGGTAGAGTTATCACCCCTGTGACATTTGATTTGCTGTCTGTGCTCCTCCTCAGAAGATTTCACCTCACTTTTTGTCCCAATGACAAAATGTTTTTTGAAAATTTGGGGTTTTTAGTGAAACAAGGATTGGTGATAAAGCATCAGTGTAAAGGAGAAAAGTTTTTCCCATATTAACTCTTACAGGAGAGAATTTCCCCTCCTAGGGGTAGATTTCATCTCACTTCCTGTTGTCTCCTTTTGTTTGCAAGTAGGAGTCATTTGTAAGTTGGATGTTTGAAAGTAGGGGCCTTCCCTATATACTCAGCAGAAATTTGGGCCTTAGGTGTTGTTGTGGCCACAACACTGTAAGCCCTCACAGGGCCCTGCTGTGAAATATTAGATCAAGAATTGTAATTACATGCCCCTGTTTAACAGGGGCAGAAAAATTGGGCCATTGGTGGTGGTGGTGGTGGTGCTGGTGCCACAACACTGTAAGTCCTCACAGTTTACTCTTAGTGGGCGCAGAAACGGGCCCTGCTGTGAAATATTAGATCAAGAATTCTAATTATATGTCCCTGTTGAACAGGGACTGAAAAATTGGGCCTTAGGCACCGGTGCTGGTGCCACAACACTGCAACCCCTCACAAATACTCTAGTTGGAGTGCAGGAACTAGCCCTGCTGCAAAGAATTGCATCAAAAATTGTAATTACATGCCCCTGTTAAACAGGGGCTGAAAAATTGGGCCTTAGGCACTGGTGGCAGTGCCCAGAAACAAAAATGTTCTTACAAGCTATCAGCATGATCATTGAGGAGGAAGAGGATAATTACTCAGCATAACAGGATAGTCACTCAGCATCAGCATAGGCAGTCTTTGAAGGGATCTGACATTTCAAAAAAAATGATTCGGTTACATCAGCATCAGGTGCTTGGTAGCTTTTGGTGATCTAAGACTGATTTATTTTTATGAAGGTCAGTCGATCGACCGAGTTGGGGGACAGACGCACCCTGTGATCAGTTACAAAGCCTCCAGCAGCACTGAATGTGTGTTCCGAAAGAACGCTGGATGCAGGACAGGCCAGTAGCTCAATTGTATACTGTGCAAGCTCTGACCAGTGATCCATCCTCAAGACCCAGTAACCCAGAGGATTTTCGGTGGGAAAGATGTCGAAGTCAGATCTTTTCCCTAGGTATTCCTGCACCATGTAAAACAGACGCTGGCAATGGTTGCTGGAACCGATCATATCTTGGGGCTGCGGACTAAAAAATTGTCTGAACACATCGGTCAGACGGCAACCTTCTCCACCACTCCTTCTTTGACTGACCGAAGCCTCAGCAACATGTTGTCCAGAAACAGGAGTTTATAACCTCCCAGTCTCTGGGAACACGTTGCACAGACCTTTCTGCAAGGCCTCCCAAAGATGTTTCATCCTCTGCTCCCTCTGCGATAGCAAGATAAGGTCTGCAACCTTACCCTTGTAATGTGGATCAAGGAGGGTTGCCAGCCAGTATTGGTCCTTCTCCTTGATACCACGAATACGAGGATCCTTCCGCAGGCTTTGCAGGATCATGGAGGCCATGCAGCGTAGGTTTGCTGAGGCATTCTTTCCGGAGTCCTCTGGGTCACTAAGGACGACATGATCTGCAGCCACCTCCTCCCAGCCACGTACAAGTCCTTGTGTTTCTTGGGACTTTAAATGATCCCTTAAAGACTGCTGCTGATGCTGAGTGCCAGGCTCCACCTCCATACTGACACAATCCTCCTCCTCGTCCTCTTCCTGTGGGATCGGTGGGCACGCAGGAACACTGTCTGAATAAAGGGGACCTTGAGAGCTAAGGAAGTCCTCCTCTTCCTGTCTCTGTTCTGCCTCAAGTGCACTGTCCATTATTCCACGCAGCGTGTGCTCCAACAGGTGGACAAGGGGGACAGTGTCACTGATGCATGCACTGTCACTGCTTACCATCCTCGTGGCCTCCTCAAATGGTGACAGGACAGTGCATGCATCCCTGATCATGGCCCACTGGCGTGGGAAAAAAACAAGCTCCCCTGACCCTGTCCTAGTGCCATAGTCGCACAGGTACTCATTGATGGCCCTCTGCTGCATGTGCAGCCGCTGCAGCATGGCCAACGTTGAGTTCCACCTGGTGGGCATGTCACAGATTAGGCGGTTCTTGGGCAGGTTAAATTCCTTTTGGAGGTTCGTCAGCCGAGCACTGGCATTATATGACCGGCGCAAATGCACACAGACTTTCAGGGCCTGCCTCAGGACATCCTGTAAGCCTGGGTACCTGCCCAAGAACCGCTGCACCACCAAGTTAAGGACGTGAGCCAAACAGGGCACATGGGTCATTTGTCCCTCTCGGGGGGCGGAGAGGAGGTTGGTGCCATTGTCGCAAACCACAATTCCTGCCTTACAGTCAGGACCATAAATATTGGGACATCAACACAATTCTAATCTTTTTGGCTCTATACACCACCACAATGGATTTGAAATGAAACAAACAAGATGTGCTTTAACTGCAGACTTTCAGCTTTAATCTGAGGGTATTTACATCCAAATCAGGTGAACAGTGTAGGAATTACAAAAGTTTGTATATGTGCCTCCAACTTTTTAAGGGACCAAAAGTAATGGGACAATTGGCTGCTCAGCTGTTCCATGGCCAGGTGTGTGTTATTCCCTCATTATCCAATTTACAAGGAGCAGATAAAAGGTCCAGA
The DNA here is from genome assembly GCA_037952835.1 of Lithobates septentrionalis. Lineage (NCBI taxonomy): Eukaryota > Metazoa > Chordata > Amphibia > Anura > Ranidae > Lithobates > Lithobates septentrionalis. The sequence continues at coordinate 1,939,991 of JBBDGP010002067.1, read as the reverse complement.
GTTCATTTCAAGTGTGCTATTTGCATTTGGAATCTGTTGCTGTCAACTCTCAATATGAGATCCAAAGAGCTGTCAATATCAGTGAAGCAAGCCATCATTAGGCTGAAAACAAAACAAACCCATCAGAGAGAAAGCAAAAACATTAGGTGTGGCCAAATCAACTGTTTGGAACATCCTTAAAAAGAAAGAATGCACCGGTGAGCTCAGCAAAACCAAAAGACCCAGAAGACCATGGAAAACAACTGTGATGGATGACCAAACAATTCTTTCTCTGGTGAAGAAAACACCCTTCACAACAGTTGGCCAGATCAAGAACACTCTCCAGGAGGTAGGTGTATGTGTGTCAAAGTCAACAATCAAGAGAAGACTTCACCAGAGTGAATACAGAGGGTTCACCACAAGACGTAAACCATTGGTGAGCCTCAAAAACAGGAAGGCCAAATTAGAGTTTGCCAAACAACATCTAAAAAAGCCTTCACAGTTCTGGAACAACATCCTATGGACAGATGAGACCAAGATCAACTTGTACCAGAGTGATGGGAAGAGAAGAGTATGGAGAAGGAAAGGAACTGCTCATGATCCAAAGCATACCACCTCATCAGTGAAGCATGGTGGTGGTAGTGTCATGGCGTGGGCATGTATGACTGCCGATGGAACTTGTTCTCTTGTATTTATTGATGATGTGACTGCTGACAAAAGCAGCTGGATGAATTCTGAAATGTTTCGGGCAATATTATCTGCTCATATTCAGCAAAATGCTTCAGAATTCATTGGACGGCGCTTCACAGTGCAGATGGACAATGACCCGAAGCATACTGAAAAAGCAATTAAAGAGTTTTTTAAGGGAAAGAAGTGGAATGTTATGCAATGGCCAAGTCAATCACCTGACCTGAATCTGATTGAGCATGCATTTCACTTGCTTAAGACAAAACTGAAGGGAAAATGCCCCAAGAACAAGCAGGAACTGAAGACAGTTGCAGTAGAGGCCTGGCAGAGCATCACCAGGGATGAAACCCAGCGTCTGGTGATGTCTATGTGTTGCAGACTTCAGGCTGTAATTGACTGCAAAGGATTTGCAACCAAGTATTAAAAAGGGAAAGTTTGATGGAAGATTGTTAATCTGTCCCATTACTTTTGATCCCTTAAAAAGTGGAAGGCACATATACAAACTGTTGTAATTCCTACACCGCTCACCTGATTGGATGTAACTACCCTCAAATTAAAGCTGAAAGTCTGCAGTTAAAGCACATCTTGTTTGTTTCATTTCAAATCCATTGTGGTGGTGTATAGAGCTAAAAAGATTAGAATTGTATCAATGTCCCAATATTTATGGACCTGACTGTAAGTTGGTGTGGCGTCAACCACCTCTGAACCTGCCCCTGCAGAGCTGACAGAACCTCTGCCCCAGTGTGGCTCCTGTCCCCCAAGCACACCAGCTCAAGCACCGCATGGCATCTTTTGGCCTGCGTACTTGCGTAGCCCCTTGAACACCTACGGAGCACTGCTGGTTCCGAGGACAAAGCACAGGAAGAGGCCATGGAGGAAGAAGAAGAGGAGGGGGTGGAGGAGAGAGGTGTGTCAGAATCACTAGTACTGGCATTTTGGAGGCATGGTGGCGGAACAACCTCTAACACTAATGCACCTTGTCCTGCATCCTTCCCAGCTGCCAGAAGAGTCACCCAATGTGCCGTGAAACTTAAGTAACATCCCTGTCCATGCCTTCTGGACCATGAGTCAGCGGTAATATGCACCTTACCACTAACCGCCCTGTCCAGCCAGGCCAAGACATTGCCTTCCACATGTCGGTAGAGAGCCGGAATTGCCTTCCGTGAGAAAAAGTGGCGTTTGTGAACCTGCCACTGAGGAACCGCACATTCCACAAACTCACGGAAGGGGGCAGAGTCTACCAACTGAAAAGGTAGCAGTTAAGGTGCTAGCAATTTTGCCAAGCTAGCATTCAACTGCTGGGCATGTGGATGGCTGGGAGCGAACTTCTTTTTGCTGTGCAGCAGCTGGGGCAGGGAAATTTGCCTGGTACAATCTGACGTCGGTGTACCGATAGCAGATTGCCCGCAAGTACTTGGCTGTGACACACCTAATTCTACACCTTCATTCCTCTCAGTGCAGGTCTCAGAGAGGACTGAAGGTATAGTGGGGTTGGAGATCCCAGCTGATGAGGAGTAAGGAGAGGCCCTCTTTGTTTTTTGGTGTGGGTCTTTTAGGTACGCTTGCCAAAGAACTGCATGGCAGGTCAACATATGTCTGGTCAAGCATGTGGTGCCCAAGCAGGAGATGTTTTGGCCACGCGAGATACGCTTGAGACATATGTTGCAAATAGCAGCGGTGCCATCTGATGCACTCATCTCAAAAAAAGGCCCACACCAAAGAACTTTTGGAATAACGCGCAGAGACAGCAGCTCCCTGCACATGCGGAGCTCTGAGGTGTGATGCAGTCAGTGTGCTGCCCTTAGGCTGGCCCCTGGAGGGCATCCTGCCTCGTTGGTGATGTGCCTCCTCCCCCTCCTCCTCCTCTCTCCTATCAAGCACCCACATTGAGTCAGTGACCTCATCATCCCCTCCCTCCTCATCACTGGAGCAAACCTGGCAGTATGGTGCAGCAGGGGGAGCATGACTGTCAGATTGCTGTCCTTCTTGGGCACCCCCTCTGTCCGTGCTCACGTTACTGGCTTCATCTAGCTCAGTATCATCATCAGAGCCTTATAAATGCTGGGCATCCTTCTGGAGCATGTACCCAACACTGTGGTCAAACAGTTTGAGGGACTCCTCAGGAGGAAATGATGGGGCTAGGGAAGAAGTCACTGATGCCATTGAGCCGAGGGAAGAGGCCGCATTGGCAGCTGCTTTGCCAGACAAAGTACCCTGAGCATGTGTGAGAAAGGATGAGGAGGATGAGGACGGCTTGGTCATCTACTCGACCAATTCTTCCGCAAGTTGCGGCTTAACATGGCCAACTGCCGGAAAAAAGGCCTAGCATGTACCACGGCTACGTGCTGATGAGGATGCACCGTGTATACGACCAGCACTGTTGCCTCTAGACACATAGAGCCTGCTTGCCCTCTTTTATTGGCTTGTGCCAGACATACTAATGGCCTGCAGTGAGATGTAGCTGCACTAAGCTGGGATATATATATATATATATATATATATATATATATATATATATATATATATATATATATATATATATATATATATATATATACACTACCGTTCAAAAGTTTGGGGTCACCCAAACAATTTTGTGTTTTCCATGAAAAGTCACACTTATTCACCACCATACGTTGTGAAATGAATAGAAAATAGAGTCAAGACATTGACAAGGTTAGAAATAATGATTTGTATTTGAAATAACATTGTTTTTACATCAAACTTTGCTTTCATCAAAGAATCCTCCTTTTGCAGCAATTACAGCATTGCACACCTTTGGCATTCTAGCTGTTAATTTATTGAGGTAAGCTGGAGAAATTGCACCCCACGCTTCTAGAAGCAGCTCCCACAAGTTGGATTGGTTGGATGGGCACTTCTGGCGTACCATACGGTCAAGCTGCTCCCACAACAGCTCAATGGGGTTCAGATCTGGTGACTGTGCTGGCCACTCCATTACCGATAGAATACCAGCTGCCTGCTTCTGCTGTAAATAGTTCTTGCACAATTTGGAGGTGTGTTTAGGGTCATTGTCCTGTTGTAGGATGAAATTGGCTCCAATCAAGCGCTGTCCACTGGGTATGGTATGGCGTTGCAAAATGGAGTGATAGCCTTCCTTATTCAGAATCCCTTTTACCCTGTACAAAGCTCCCACCTTACCAGCACCAAAGCAACCCCAGACCATCACATTACCTCCACCATGCTTAACAGATGGCGTCAGGCATTCTTCCAGCATCTTTTCATTTGTTCTGCGTCTCACAAACGTTCTTCTTTGTGATCCAAACCCCTCAAACTTGGATTCATCCGTCCACAACACTTTTTTCCAATCTTCCTCTGTCCAATGTCTGTGTTCTTTTGCCCATCTTAATCTTTTTCTTTTATTGGCCAGTCTCAGATATGGCTTTTTCTTTGCCACTCTGCCCTGAAGCCCAAAATCCCGCAGCCGCCTCTTCACTGTAGATGTTGACACTGGTGTTTTGCGGGTACTATTTAATGAAGATGCCAGTTGGGGACCTGTGAGGCGTCTGTTTCTCAAACTAGAGACTCTAATGTGCTTATCTTCTTGCTTAGTTGTGCAACGCGGCCTCCCACTTCTTTTTCTACTCTGGTTAGAGCCTGTTTGTGCTGTCCTCTGAAGGGAGTAGTACACACCGTTGTAGGAAATCTTCAATTTCTTTGCAATTTCTCGCATGGAATAGCCTTCATTTCTAAGAACAAGAATAGACTGTCGAGTTTCAGATGAAAGTTCTCTTTTTCTGGCCATTTTGAGCGTTTAATTGACCCCACAAATGTGATGCTCCAGAAACTCAATCTGCTCACAGGAAGGTCAGTTTTGTAGCTTCTGGAAGGAGCTAGACTGTTTTTAGATGTGTGAACATGATTGCACAAGGGTTTGCTAATCATCAATTAGCCTTCTGAGCCAATGAGCAAACACATTGTACCATTAGAACACTGGAGTGATAGTTGCTGGAAATGGGCCTCTATACACCTATGTAGATATTGCACCAAAAACTAGACATTTGCAGTTAGAATAGTCATTTACCACATTAGCAATGTATAGAGTATATTTGTTTAAAGTTAGGACTAGTTTAAAGTTAGCTTCATTTAAAAGTACAGTGCTTTTCCTTCAAAAATAAGGACATTTCAATGTGACCCCAAACTTTTGAACGGTAGTGTATATATATTGATACTGCAGCTAGCAAATGCAACTGCCTGCCTGTAGCATTATTAGTATGAGAACACCACCAACCTTCTACAGGTAGCTTTAGCTGAACACTGTGCAGAGGTCGCACTACACTAACGTGTAAATAATGTAGCTGCCTGCGGTAGTGATAGGATCAGGAAAACACCATCAACCTTCTACAGGTAGCTTTAGCTGAACACTGTGCAAAGGTCGCACTACACTAACGTGTAAATAATGTAGCTGCCTGCAGTAGTGATAGGATCAGGAAAACAACACCAAACTTCTACAAGTAGCTTTAGCTGAACACTGTGCAGAGGTTGCACTACACTAACTTGTAGCTTTAGCTGAACACTGTGCAGAGGTTGCACTACACTAACTTGTAGCTTTAGCTGAACACTGTGCAGAGGACGCACTACACTAACGTTTAAATAATGTAGCTGCCTGCGATAGTGACAGGATCAGGAAAACACCACCAACCTTCTACAGGTAGCTTTAGCTGAACACTGTGCAGAGGTCGCACTACACTAACGTGTAAATAATGTAGCTGCCTGCGGTAGTGATGGGATCAGGAAAACAACACTAACCTTCTACAGGTAGCTTTAGCTGAACACTGTGCAGAGGTCGCACTGCACTAACTTGTAGCTTTAGCTAAACACTGTGCAGAGATCGCACTACACTAACTTGTAGCTTTAGCTGAACACTGTGCAGAGGTCGCACTATACTAACTTGTAGCTTTAGCTGAACACTGTGCAGAGGTCACACTACACTAACTTGTAGCTTTAGCTGAACACTGTGCAGAGGTCGCACTACACTAAAAAATAATGTAGCTGCCTGCGGTAGTGATAGGATCAGAAAAACACCACCAATCTTCTACAGGTAGCTTTAGCTGAACACAGAGGTTGCACTACACTAACTGTAAATACTGTAGCTAATAGGACTAATAGGATCAGAAGAACACCAGCAATTTTCTTCAAATACTGTAACAACACCTGCCTGCCTGTCAGGAAGATAATAACAGGAACGAATCTAGCTAAACTGAATACAGTGTATATATTTATATACAACACCTGGGATGCATATATATACACAATACACTGTAAGTGCAGCTAACTGACTGACTGTCCTGCTTAATCTATCTACCTTAAATCAAATGACACTCTCTCTGTCTCTCAACACCGGAACACACTACACAGGGCCGACGTGCAGGTGGCCTTATATAGTGTGGGGCGTGTACTAAACCCCTGAGCCATAATTGGCCAAAGCCACCCTGGCTTTGTCCAATTACAGCTCTCTGTACAGATGGCACTGTGATTGGCCAAGCATGCATAGTGCATGCTTGGCCAATCATCAGCCAGCAATGCACTGCGATGCCGCAGTAAATTATGGGCCATGACGCCACTCGGCCCATATCGTTCGCAATTCGCCGCACAGCCGAACACACGATGTTCGAGCCGAACATGGGTTCGACTCAAACACGAAGCTCATCCCCAGTGTTTATACAGCTTACCAACACTCTTTTATTTTCCACTTCCACCCTTATATGAATTTTTGTCACATTTGTGTGTAGCAGCTCCCCCTTTTTTTTTTTCACACACGTTAGCACAATGATTTTTTACATCTCATTTATATTAAAAAATACAATATAACAATATATAATATAATATATAATATAACAATGTTATCATAATGGGGGATTTTAATTATCCAGACATAGACTGGGCTGAGGGAACCGCGCATTCATTTAATGCTCGCCAGTTCCTTAATGTCTTGCAGGACAATTTTATGGGTCAGATGGTAGATGCACCAACTAGAAATAAAACATTACTGGACCTACTGATTACCAACACTACAGACCTGATCACGGATGTGGAAATACGTGGCAATTTAGGTAACAACGATCACAGGTCAATTAGTTTCAGTATAAATCACACAAATAGGAAGCATAAAGGGAATACAAAGACACTGAATTTCAAAAGAGCCAACTTCTCTAAATTACAAACCTTGCTAAAAGGCATAAATTGGGATAAAATATTAGGAACAAAGAATACGGAGGAGAGATGGGTTTGCTTTAAGAGCATATTAAATAAGGGCATTAGTCAATGTATTCCATTGGGTAATAAATTTAAAATAGCGAACAAAAGTCCTGGATGGCTTAACTCCAATGTAAAAATGCATATAAAAGCAAAGGAGAAGGCCTTCAAAAAATACAAAGTTGAGGGATCATCCTCAGCATTCAGACTTCATAAAGAATGCAACAAGAAATATAAGGGTGCAATTAGGACGGCTAAGATAGAACATGAAAGACACATAGCGGAGGAGAGAAAAAAAAATCCCAAGAAATTCTTTAAGCATGTAAACAGTAAAAAAGGGAGGACAAACCATATTGGCCCCATAAAGAATGAGGAAGGACATCTGGTTACAAAGGATGGGGAGATGGCGAAGGTATTGAATTTATTCTTCTCCTCAGTCTTCACGAGTGCATCGGGGGGCTTCAGTAACCAAAACTGCAGTGTTTATCCTCATGACACAACACAGTAAGCACCTCCATGGTTAACAGAGGACAAAATTAAAATTAGACTTGAGAAACTTAACATTAATAAATCACCGGGACCAGATGACTTGCATCCGAGGGCACTTAGGGAACTCAGTCAAGTGATTCCCAGACCGTTGTTCCTAATTTTTACAGACAGTCTACTGACTGGAATGGTACCAGCTGATTGGAAAAAAGCCAATGTAGCACCAATATTTAAAAAGGGCCCAAAATACATCCCTGGGAATTACAGACCAGTTAGCCTAACATCAATAGTACGTAAACTCTTGGAGGGGATAAGGGACTATATACAAGATTTTAGTAATAAGAACGGTATAATTAGCAGTAATCAGCATGGATTCATGAAGAATCGTTCTTGCCAAACCAATCTACTAACCTTCTATGAGGAGGTGAGTTGCCATCTAGATAAAGGAAGGCCCGTAGACATGGTGTATCCGGATTTTGCAAAAGCATTTAACACAGTTCCCCGTAAACATTTACTGTACAAAATAAGGTCCGTTGGCATGGACCATAGGGTGAGTACATGGTTTGAAAACTGGCTACAAGGGTGAGTTCAGAGGGTGGTGATAAATGGGGAGTACTTGGAATGGTCAGGGTAGGTAGTGGGGTTCCCCAGGGTTCTGTGCTGGGACCAATCCTATTTAATTTGTTCATAAACGACCTAGAGGATGGGATAAACAGTTCAATCTCTGTATTTGCAGACAATACTAACTTAAGCAGGGCAATAACTTCTCCGCAGGATGTGGAAACCTTGCAAAAAGATCTGAACAAATTAATGGGGTGGGCAACTACATGGCAAATGAAGTTCAATGTAGAAAAATGTAAATAATGCATTTGGGTGGCAAAAGTATGAATGCAATCTATAGACTGGGGGGAGAACCTCTGGGGGAATCTAGGATGGAAAAGGAATAAAATTGATCAATAGATACGTTCTATATAATGGTGTTAACCTCTAATTCCTCATTTAACCCATTGGGTGCTAAAGTGTCCAAAATAAAAATCCAAAAAGTTTCACGCTCACATAGTTTAGAAAAACGCTCGGCCTCGGATAATTTGCGTGGAATGGACTCAATTACCCATACCTGTAGACCGGCAGTGGATTGGTGATGATGTTCAAGAAAATGTCTCGGGACGCTGTGTTCATCACAGCCTTTTTCTATAAAACGGCGATGTTTGCCGAATCGTTGTCGCAGAGGACAAATGGTGCGTCCAACATACAATAATTTACAAGGACATGTGAGACAATAAACAACGTAATCTGTCGAGCAGTTATAAAAGCCTTCCAATTGGTATGTTTTATCCTTGTGTTGGAAACTGCGTTGGCCATGTCTTACAAAAGCACAGGTCTTACACAAAGCTTTATTACATCTATACATGCCAGTGAGTGGAATGAGGCAAAGAGTACTCTCTGGTTTGATAGTTTTAAATCTGCTAGGTGCTAGTTTGTTTTTTAGTGTTGGGGCCCTTCTGTAGGTGACCTTTGGTTTGTCGCCAAGGTCATTGTTGAGAAAGGGATCCTGTTTAAGGATTTTCCAATGTTTTTGGAGTATGGATTCCATCTTTCTGTGCTTGTTATGATATCTGGTGATGAAGCGAACAGTGCCATGATCAATCTGTTTAGAAGTTTTGGGTTTTTTTCCAGAGAGATAGGTGGCATGCGCTTGGTCAACCAATTTTTCAGGAAACCCCTTTTCAAGAAATTTATTTTTAAGATGAGTGCTCTGAGTAATATAATCGGAATCCCTAGTGCAGTTTTGTCTTAATCTACAATATTGGCCCTTAGGTATGTTATTTACCCACTGCGGGTGATGACAACTATTATAATGTAGATAAGAATTTCCAGCTGTTGGTTTTGTGTGATTACGAGAACAAATGGAGTTCTGATCGTGAAATAATTCTAGATCCAAAAAAGGAAGACTCTCCTTGCTGTGTTCAGATGTAAATGACAGACCGAGACCATTAGCATTACAGTGGGAAACAAAACTCTCTATTGAGGATGGTGGGCCGCCCCAGATGACAATAATGTCATCTATAAATCTGCTGAAGAAAATAATATGTCGGGCAAAAGGGTTATTGTTCCATATGTGTTTATCCTCCCACAGACCCATGGTCAGATTGGCATAGGAAGGGGCAAAATTAGTGCCCATAGCTGTACCATGGGTCTGTAGGTAGAAGTCATCATTAAAATGAAAATAATTATGATTTAAACAAAATAAAGTAGCTTCAGAAATGAAAACGGCCTGTTTGCCATTAATGCAGGTATCAAGGGACAGAAAATGTTTTACCGCCATTAGGCCTATCTGGTGAGGGATGGACATATACAGAGAGTTTATGTCCAAGGAAAGCTAAGAATAGCTATCTTGCCATCTGTAGGGTGCCAACAGTTCCATGAGGTGTATAGAGTCTCGGATATATGATGGAAGATTCTGTGCCAGGGGCTGTAAAAATGAGTCAACATATTGGGAGAAACCGCTGGTTATGCAAACATCGCCGTTTTATAGAAAAAGGCTGTGACGAACACAGCGTCCCCAGACATTTTCTTGAATATCATCACCAATCCACTGCTGGTCTACAGGTATGGGTAATTGAGTCCATTTCAGGCAAATTATCCGAGGCTGAGCGTTTTTCTAAACTATGTGAGCGTGAAACTTTTTGGATTTTTATTTTGGACACTTTAGCACCCAATGGGTTAAATGAGGAATTAGAGGTTAACACCATTATATAGAACGTATCTATTGATCCATTTTATTCCTTTTTATTCATTCATTCTATTCATTTTATTATACCACAGGAATAACTTATTGTGTCCTGTTTGTGTGTTTTTTCTACATTTCATGTTCCATGTATTAGTATATTACATATATTTTTTTATTTTTTAATATTTATTTTTATTTTTCATTTTACTATACCATTACTGTAATACTATACTTGTTGCACATAGCACACATGTGCATTGAATCTATTTTTGACATAATTTTTTGCCCCTCCTTGTTCTCTATTTTTATTTTTCCTCCTTTCATTTTTTAAACTTTTTATCATAGTTGGTATCACTTCATAAGCTTATTGAGGCCCCTCCCCTCCCCCTTCCCCCTTTTCCCTCCCTCTCATTATAATAATTTCAGTCCATATTTCTATAATATATATATTTTTCTATATATGTATATAATCCCCCTTTTTTTTTATATATATATACATATATTTCTCTATATAACATCAATTACTGCACATAACTCCCCATGTTCATCACTTAAGTTTTATTCATGTATTATTTTTCCCTTTCTTTTTTGTATTATTTTTGACCATTATTCATACATCGTATATTTATCTATTTACATCGAATCCTTTTTACTTTATATCTTTATGTCTTTTGATAAACTCTAACAGTATTATTAATTTAATTTTATATTTATTATTATTATTTCTATATACTATCACTTTCACATCAATTTGTAATCCATAGAGAATTTATCCTCATCATTGTCATTCAATCTCCCCAGATACTGTTCCCTCCCCCTTCCCTTTGTTTCGATTGGTATTTGCTTCCCACATTTAGCTATTTAAGCTTCCTGGTTTGCTGTCTCTAATACACTTGATAAAGGAGCGTGCATGCTCGTTACGAGCTTCGCGCATGCTCAGACACGCGTAGTGAACCCCAGTGAATCTGAACTACCTGAGTGACGCCATCACCCATGTGACCTGTTGGAATGCGGAAGTGACTTTCTCACCTCACCACACACATAGCCGGCGCTTCCGAGCGGAGGTCCGCGGCCATCCGCCCAGCACTCATCTAGCCCTACACTATTGGAGTTTTTGACAAACACCGGGTTTAGTTCTCTATGGAAGCTGCAATTCGTCAGCCTTAATGTAAGTGCTTTTATATGCTTTTATTACTTTAATAAACCAATGATACTTAAGAGGCGCTTTCTTTTTGGATTTTTTACATAATCACACATAGGTTGGACTTGATGGACTTGTGTCTTTTTTCAACCTCACCTACTATGTAACTATAAAAATATGTAACAAAGCATTCTATTAGAAAATATATGTGTAGCAAAAATACCATTAAAAATACCGCATGTAAAAAATAAAATAAAAATACAAATACAAAAATACTGATCATAATGGGATTTTGGATGTATGAAATATACATATATATGGCTGAAAATAAGAATAAATTGGTATGGAATGAATCAAATTAATAATAAATGAATAAGGCTGAAGACACTACAAATAATACATTCAGTATGAGTGGAGAGTCTCTCTCTCTCTCTCTCTCTCTCTCTCAGTAAAGGGGCGCATGTTTCCCGTGTTTAGAACAGTCTGACAGCAAAATGAAATTTAAAAAGGAAAAAAAGTCATTTAAAACTACTCGCGGCTATGAATGAATTGCCGGTCCGACAATACACATAAAAGTTCATGGATAAAAATGGCATGGGAATTCCCCACAGGGGAACCCCGAACCAAAATTTTAAAAAAATTACGTGGGGGGTCCCTCTAAATTCCATACCAGGCCCGTCAGGTCTGGTATGGATATTAAGGGGAACCCCGGCCAAAATTAAAAAAAAAGGCGGGGGGGCCCCCTCAAAATCTATACCAGACCCTTATCTGAGCACGCAACCTGGCAGGCTGCAGGAAAAGAGGGGGGGACGAGAGAGCGCCCCCCCTCCTGAACCATACCAGGCCACCAGAAGATAGAAGAAAGAAGAAAGAAGAAGCATTTAAATAAAGGAATTGTCAAAAACTGTCTCTTGTCATTTTTAACATTTTTGACACTTTTTTAGTGAAATGGTAGGGGTACAAGTACCCCCTTACCATTTCACACAGGGAGGAGGGCCAGGATCTGGGGGTCCCCTTGTTAAAGGGGGCTTTCAGATTTCGATAAGCCCCCCGCCCGCAGACCCCCACAACCACCGGCCATAGTTGTGGGGATGAGGCCCTTGTCCTCATCAACATGGGGACAAGGTGTTTTGGGGGGCTACCCCAAAGCACCCTCCCAATGTTGAGGGCATGTGGCCTGGTATGGTTCAGGAGGGGGGGGCGCTCTCTCGTCCCCCCCTCTTTTCCTATGGCCTGCCGGGTTGCGTGCTCGAATAAAGGTTTGGTATGGATTTTTGGGGGGACCCCCACGTCATTTTTTTTTTTTAAATCTTGGTTCGGGGTTCCCCTGTGGGGAATTCCCATGCCGTTTTTATCAATTAACTTTTATGTGTATTGTTGGACCGGCAATTCATTAATAGCCGCGAGTAGTTTAAATGACTTTTTTTCCTTTGAAATGTCATTTTGCTGTCAGACTGTTCTAAACACGGGAAACATGTGCCCCTTTACAGGCATACCATAGACACCCCCCAGGTACGAAATTTAAAGGGATATTACACTTTTATTGTTTCACTTTAAGCATAATTAAAATCACTGCTCCCGAAAAAAACGCAGTTTTTAAAACTTTTTTTTTCATTGATCCATGTACCCTGGGGCAGGACCCAGGTCTCCAAACACTTTTTATGACAATACCATGAGCATAAGCCTTTAAAATTAGCACTTTTGATTTCTCCCATAGACTTTTAAAGGGTGTTCCGCGGCATTCGAATTTGCCACAAACATCCCAAATTGTTCGCTGTTCGGCGAACTTACGAACAGCCGATGTTCGAGTCGAACATGAGTTTGACTCGAACTCGAAGCTCATCCCTAATAGTGTCTATGACATGGAAAACTAGTGATGCTCTGATGCGGGGCGATATAGAAAGATTGTGTTATAAAATGCTGGAAATTTCAATTCCTTCATTGATCCCACCAGGTGAGAGAATGTCTAAAGTGTAAATCCAGAACGTTTCTCTGGCGCAAAGCTTTTCAAAACATTCTGCAGCTCAAAAAGAGTAGGGAATTTGCTCGATAACCCAGACTTGCAACCTTTTGGAAGACTGTTGGTTGGCTTGGGTAAAATGTCTGGGCACACTATCTGGATCAGTGCCACTTTCAATTGATCTACTGTGTTCTCCGAACCTTGTCCTCAGAGCTCGTATCGTGCTGCCTACATATATCAGGCCGTATGGACAGGTTAGTCCATATACGATAAAGTCTGAAGAGCAGTTGTAAAAGTCTTTCAGTATATGGGTAGTCCCTTTAGTAGTGAAAGACTTTTGGCCATGTTTAACGTATTGGCACGTTTTGCATAAAGGCTTGCGACACTAGAACATCCCAACTAATGGTATGAGAATAGGTTTTTCAGATGAAATACATCTGGATCTAATTTTGTTAGGAGCTATTTTAGATTTCAGATTGGGCAAGCTACAGTATGTAACCCTGGGTCTATCAGGAATGAAGGGTTTTATGAGTGGATCCTGCAATAGGATACTCCAATTGTTTGCCAATTTTTTTTCCATCTTTTTGTAATGAACATTAAAGGTAGTACAGTGTGATTTTCTTGTTCCCGGAATACTTTTGGAGGTTTTCCTTTTAGGTAATAATGAAAGGCTTGGTCAATAGAAGCTTCAGGGTAATCTTTATCCTTGAACTTATTTTTGAGTAAGATGCTTTGCTCAACATAATCACTTTCCCTCGTGCAGTTTTTTCAAAGTCTGCAGAACTGACCTTTTGGAATGTTGTCAATCCATTTCGGTAGATGGCAACTATTATAGTGCAGGTATGAGTGGGTTTGACGTAATTTTTAGAAATAATAGCAGAGGTAACTACATCATGACCCAATCAAGATCAAGAAAAGGTAGCGTGTCGGGATTAGCGACAAAGGTGAATGATAGACTATATTGATTCTCATTGCAGTACTCTACAAATTGGTCAATCACATTGATGGGACCATCCCAAATTATAATAATATTATCGATGTAACGACCAAAAAACACAATATTACGTGCATAAGGGTTATTTTTGAAGATATAAGCATTCTCCCAAAACCCCATAGCCAAATTGGCACAAGAGGGTGCAAAATTTGCCCCCATCGCTGTCCCATCAAAGATGAAATGATTGTGTGTAAAACAGAAGGAGGTATCATCCAAAATGAAGGAGGCCTGACTGGGGTTGATGAAAGGATCTTTGGCTAGAAAAAATTCCAATGCCAATAAGCCAAAGGAATGGGGAATGGATGAGTACATCGAGTTGACATCAAGTGAGAGCCAAACGTAGGTTGGCTCCCACTTGTAAGCAGAGAGAAGTTTCAATAAATGAGTCCCGTTCCTGATGTATGACTGTAACTGGTGAAAAATGGGCTGGAGGAATTGATCAATGTATAGATTTAGCCCAGTGGTGACACTATCCATGGCAGCCACTATCGGTCTGCCTGGGGGATTGTCTAAATTCTTATGAACTTTGGGGAGGTGATAGAAGTAAGGAATTTGATAGAAGTCCTTAAGAAGAAAAGACTTCTCAAAATGTATTAATATTGTTGTTTTGAAAGGCCACAGACACCAGGGTATCAACCTCCTTAGCGAATTCGGGAGTGGGGTCTTTGTTGATTTTCTTATATGTAGTGGTATCTGAGAACAATCTCCCAGCCTCTTCAATATAGTCACTTTTATTTTTTATGACAATTCCACCACCCTTGTCGGCCGATTTTATAACTAGATTGTCTGTTTTCATCAAAGATTTGAGGGCTCTGATCTCAAGGCTTGACAAGTTTCTGGTTTTGGTGGTATTAGAGGATTGACATAACTTTTGAAAGTCTGCAGACACGACCCTATAGAAGCTTTCTATATAGGGGCCTTTTGCATGTGTGGGATTAAAGATGGACTTTGGCTTAAAAGATGTGTGTATGACTGGGGGAGAAGTGGCGGAATGTTGAGTAAGAAGATGAATCAACTCAACATCAAACAATGAATCATCTAGGTCTTCAGCAAAACTGGTGTCAAATGAGAATACATCTGATGGGATGGGAAGAGGTGATGTGGAAGGAATGGTATTGGACAGAAGACTCTTTTTTTCTTCAAGGTGAGATTACGTACATATCGGTTCACATCCTTAAACAGAAGGAAAGGATTAGGTTTGTTTAAAGGAGAAAAATTTTAACCTCTACTGAGAAGAGACATATCCGCATTAGAAAGACTACATGAGGACAAATTTAATATTTTCACAGTTTCCTTATTTTCAGTGCATTGAGGTTGTCTCTTGTTTCGTTCTCCTCTGCAGCCTTTTCAATGAGCTTTCTTTTTTGGAGGCTGTTTGAGGAGGACTGGGCACTAAAAAAGGAAGGGTGGAAGTGGAAGGGCAAAAGTCAATATTATTGCTAGTCTTCAAGAGATCGTCATAAGGTGCAGATGGAACAGCATCAGTATCTGAAGAAGAGACTGCTATAGTAACCATGTCATTGACAACAGAGCTAAATGTGTCTGTATTACCAGATATCATTTGGTTGGAAGTGGGAGATACTGGGACTGGTTCAACAACAGGAGGAATGGTTGGGGGGTCGATAGGCATTACTGAACTATCAGGGAGGTGTTTTAAAGATGGTCTATTATAGAACTGATTCAAGGCATGTCATTTACTATGGTTAGCATTCTTATTGTTCATCCTGGGATGTTTATTTTTTTGGGGTAGCAAGCCAGTGTTCGGAGGATCTCTATTAGGCCTCTGATGTTTATCAGAAATGGGCAGGCCTAAAGTTAAGCTCATGAGGGGACGTGGAGGGTCAGTACTGGTGGATGGATGGGAAAATGGAGGTAATGAACCAGGGGGATGTCAAATCAACAAAGACCCCACTCCCGAATTCGCCAAGGAGGTTGATACCCTGGTGTCTGCGGCCTTTCAAAACAACAATCTTAATACATTTTGAGAAGTCTTTTCTTCTTAAGGACTTTTATCAAATTCCCTACTTCTATCACCTCCCCAAAGTTCATAAGAATTTAGACAATCCCCCAGGCAGACTGATAGTGGCTGCCATGAATAGTGTCACCACTGGGCTAAATCTATACATTGATCAATTCCTCCAGCCCATTTTTCACCAGTTACAGTCCTACATCAGGGACGGGACTCATTTATTGGAACTTCTCTCTGCTTACAAGTGGGAGCCAACCTACATTTGACTCTCACTTGATGTCAACTCTATGTACTCATCCAATCCCCATTCCTTTGGCTTATTGGCATTGGAATTTTTTCTAGCCAAAGATCCTTTCATCAACCTCAGTCAGGCCTCCTTCATTTTGGATGATACCTCCTTCTGTTTGACACGCAATTATTTCATCTTTGATGGAGATTTTTATGTGCAAACACAAGGAACAGTGATGGGGGCAAATTTTGCGCCCTCTTATGCCAATTTGGCTATGGGGTTTTGGGAGAATGCTTATATCTTCCAAAATAACCCTTAATAAAACGTAAAAAAAAAGTAAAAATTAAAACGTAATATTGTGTTTTTTGGTTGTTACATCTACAATATTATTATAATTTGGGATGGTCCCGTCAATGTGATTGACCAATTTGTAGAGTACTGCAATGAGAATCAATATGGTCTATCATTCACCTTTGTCGCTAATCCTGACACGCTACCTTTTTTTGATCTCGAATGGGGTCATGATGAAGTTACCTCTGCTATTATTTCTAAAAATTACGTCAAACCTACTGCGGGTAACTCGTACCTGCACTATAATAGTTGCCATCTACCGAAATGGATTGACAACATTCCAAAAGGTCAGTTCTGCAGACTTCGACAAAACTGCACGAGGGAAAGTGATTATGTTGAGCAAAGCATCTTACTCAAAAAGAAGTTCAAGGATAAATTGACCAAGCCTTTCATTATTACCTAAAAGGAAAACCTTTGAAAGTATTCCGGGAACAAGAAAGTTATGGCAAATTATTGGAGTATCCTATTGCAGGATCCCCTCCTAAAACCCTTCATTCTCGATAGACCTAGGGTTACATACCGTAGAGCGCCCAATCTGAAATCTAAAATAGCTCCTAGCAAAATTAGATCCAGATGTCTTTCACCTGAAAAACCTATTCTCTACCATTATTTGGGATGTTCCAGTGTTGCAAGCCTTTATGCAAAACGTGCCAATACGTTAAACATGGCCAAAAGTCTTTCACTACTAAAGGGACTACCCATATACTGAAAGACTTTTACAACTGCTCTTCAGACTTTATCGTATATGGACTAACCTGTCCATTCGGCCTGATATATGTAGGCAGCACGATACGAGCTCTGAGGACAAGGTTCGGAGAACACAGCAGATCAATTGAAAGTGGCACTGATCCACATAGTGTGCACAGACATTTTACCCAAGCCCACCAACAGTCTACTAAAGCGTTGCAAGTCTGGGTTATCGAGCAAATTCCCCACTTTCTTTCAGCTGCACAACGTTTTAAAAAGCTTTGCGCCAGAGAAACGTTCTGGATTTACACTTTAGACGTTCTCTCACCTGGTGGGATCAATGAAGGAATTGAAATTTCCACCATTTTATAACACAATCTTTCTATATTGTCCCACATCAGAGCATCTCTAGTATTTCATTATGCGCATATATATATATATATATATATATATATATATATATATATATATATATATATATATATATATATATATATATATATATATATATATATGCCCATGTGCATATAGGAGTCGGCTTATGAATATATGCCTCTTGGTTCTATTTGCTTTATGTCATAGACACTATCACCAGATGCCAGCATACCATCACTTGTCATGTCTTTTTGACATGTCTCATCAGATGGCTGCACTTGCAATGATAAAAGAGATAGATATATACAGTCAGGTCCATAAATATTGGGACATTGATACTATTCTAATCTTTTTAGCTCTATACACCACCACAATGGATTTGAAATGAAACAAACAAGATGTTCTTTAACTGCAGACTTTCAGCTTTAATTTGAGGGTAGTTACATCCAATCAGGTGAGCGGTGTAGGAATTGCAACAGTTTGTATATGTGCCTTCCACTTTTTAAGGGATCAAAAGTAATGGGACAGATTAACAATCTTCCATCAAACTTTCACTTTTTAATACTTGGTTGCAAATCCTTTGCAGTCAATTACAGCCTGAAGTCTGCAACACATAGACATCACCAGACGCTGGGTTTCATCCCTGGTGATGCTCTGCCAGGCCTCTACTGCAACTGTCTTCAGTTCCTGCTTGTTCTTGGGGCATTTTCCCTTCAGTTTTGTCTTAAGCAAGTGAAATGCATGCTCAATCAGATTCAGGTCAGGTGATTGACTCGGCCATTGCATAACATTCCACTTCTTTCCCTTAAAAAACTCTTTAATTGCTTTTGCAGTATGCTTCGGGTCATTGTCCATTTGCACTGTGAAGCGCCGTCCAATGAATTCTGAAGCATTTTGCTGAATATGAGCAGATAATATTGCCCGAAACATTTCAGAATTCATCCAGCTGCTTTTGTCAGCAGTCACATCATCAATAAATACAAGAGAACAAGTTCCATCGGCAGTCATACATGCCCACGCCATGACACTACCACCACCATGCTTCACTGATGAGGTGGTATGCTTTGGATCATGAGCAGTTCCTTTCCTTCTCCATACTCTTCTCTTCCCATCACTCTGGTACAAGTTGATCTTGGTCTCATCTGTCCATAGGATGTTGTTCCAGAACTGTGAAGGCTTTTTTAGATGTTGTTTGGCAAACTCTAATTTGGCCTTCCTGTTTTTGAGGCTCACCAATGGTTTACATCTTGTGGTGAACCCTCTGTATTCACTCTGGTGAAGTCTTCTCTTGATTGTTGACTTTGACACACATACACCTACTTCCTGGAGAGTGTTCTTGATCTGGCCAACTGTTGTGAAGGGTGTTTTCTTCACCAGGGAAAGAATTGTTTGGTCATCCACCACAGTTGTTTTCCATGGTCTTCCGGGTCTTTTGGTTTTGCTGAGCTCACCGGTGCATTCTTTCTTTTTAAGGATGTTCCAAACAGTTGATTTGGCCACACCTAATGTTTTTGCTTTCTCTCTGATGGGTTTGTTTTGTTTTCAGCCTAATGATGGCTTGCTTCACTGATATTGACAGCTCTTTGGATCTCATATTGAGAGTTGACAGCAACAGATTCCAAATGCAAATAGCACACTTGAAATGAACTCTGGACCTTTTATCTGCTCCTTGTAAATTGGATAATGAGGGAATAACACACACCTGGCCATGGAACAGCTGAGCAGCCAATTGTCCCATTACTTTTGGTCCCTTAAAAAGTGGGAGGCACATATACAAACTGTTGTAATTCCTACACTTTTCACCTGATTTGGATGTAAATACCCTCAGATTAAAGCTGAAAGTCTGCAGTTAAAGCACATCTTGTTTGTTTCATTTCAAATCCATTGTGGTGGTGTATAGAGCCAAAAAGATTAGAACTGTGTTGATTTCCCAATATTTATGGTCCTGACTGTACTACTACTCCTCCCCCAGAGGCTCTATATTATATTATATTATATTATATAAATTATTTTTATATATATTGAGAGAGAGAGAGAGAGAGAGAGAGAGAGAGAGAGAGAGAGAGATGCTCTCCACTCATACTGAATTTATTATTTGTAGTTTCTTCAGCCTCATTCATTTATTATTAATTTGATTCGCGCCATACCATTTTATTTTTATTTTCAGACATATATACTGTATTTATCGGCGTATAACACACACTTTTCCCCCCTGAAAATCAGGGGAAAATCGTGGGTGCATGTTATAGGCCGATCCCCGCCAATTTTGTGTGATCGGAGCGATCGCGGCAATTGCCGCGATCGCCGCCGACATACACAGCCGTGTATAAATTCAAATGTGGCGCCGAAACTGCAGGGACTCGGCGGAGCCGAGATACACATACCCTCGGCTTTTTCTTGGCGCCGCTCACAGTCACGCCCAGTCCCGCCATTGGACCTGTGTTATGTCCATCATAGGGCGGGATTGGGTGTGACTGTGAGCAGCACAGAGAAAAGCCAAGGACTCTCTGGTATGTGTATCTCGGCTCCGCCGTGTCCCTGCAGTCTCGGCGCCATATTTGAATTTACACACGGCTGTGTATGTCGGCAGGGATCGCGGCGATCACACAAGGCTGCACTGGGGCAAGGCTGCACTGGGGCAAAGCTGCACTGGGGCAAAGCTGCACTGACAAAGCTGCACTGACAAAGCTGCACTGACATGGCTGCACTGGGGCAAAGCTGCACTGAAAAGGCTGCACTGGGGCAAAGCTGCACTGACAATGCTGCAATGGACACTGGGGCAAGGCTGCACTGACACTGACAAGGCTGCAGATGGACACCAATAACGCTGCATTGATGGGCATTTTAATGTAAGTTTTTCTTCCTTAATCTTTACTCCTAAAAGTTTTTTTCCTTAAAATTCCCTCCTAAACTTGGGGTGCGTGTTATACGCCGGCGCGTGTTATACGCCGATAAATAATATGTATATTTCATACATCCAATATCCCATTATGATCAGTATTTTTGTATTTGTATTTTTCATTTTTATTCTATTTTTTACATGCGGTCTTTTTAATGGTATTTTTGCTACACATATATTTTCCAATAGAATGCTTTGTTATATTGTATTTTTTAATATATTGTCATATGTTTTCTTATATATGTCTTTTTATATTGTCCAGAGCTGTTTTTAAATGTCCAGAGCCGCTTGTGTATATTTTAGTTTTGTTTTTAGAATGTCCCGCCCATGTCTCCTCCCCTATCCTTTATCTATGGCCCCTCATGGTATACTCATCATGTCTGTTGAAAAAGGAGCATGACTTGTAAACACATCCAAGTGCGCACGCTCACGAAACGCATCCATTATAGATGATGTCACCATCTGAGCCAGCCACATTGTGCGCTTCAAGCCTCGCTCTGAGGCTGCCTTCTGGAGCCGGCTAATCCATCCATCGGAAGAGCCACTGCCCTCAGCTGCTATCAGCAAGGATGTTTTGGCACAGAACCTGGGAGCATCATCCCGACTATTGTATGCCATGCCATTCAAATGTGAGTGTATTTTATATGAGATTAAAATTGTTTGTTCAAACTACTGCACCCAGAGGCACCTCTCCAATTGTGCTTTCCCATCAACATGGGGACAAGGTGGTTTGGGGGGGGGCTACCCCAAAGCACCCTCCCCATGTTGAGGGCATGTGGCCTGGTATGGTTCAGGAGGGGGGGCGTTCTCTCATCCCCCTCTTTTCCTGCGGCCTGCCAGGTTGCGTGCTCAGATAAGGGTCTGATATGGATTTTTGGGGGACCCCCATGCTATTTTCTTTAAAATTTTGGCGCAAGGTTCCCCTTAAAATCCATATTTTGAGGGGGACCCCATGCCATTTTTTTTATTTTTGCACGGGGTTCCCCTTAATATCCATACCAGAGCAAAAGGGCCTGGTATGGAATTTGGGGGAACCCCCACGCAATTTTTTTTTAAATTTTGGTTTGGGGTTCCCCTTAATATTCATACCAGACCCAAAGAGCCTGGTCATGGACTGTGGGGGAATCCCATGCCTATTTTTTAATGACTTTTATGTGTATTGCCAGGACCGACAATTCATTTTCCTGGTGCCTCCATGGCAGCATACCAATGGTTGGTTGCTCCGCCCCCAACCAACCCACAGGACCACTTTAACTCTATAAATAAAGGAGTTGTTCCTCCCTGCCGGCATTCTTTTCTCTGTCCTCATTCCTACAGGATCGTGCTCAGCCCTACCTCATCGCTTTATGGTGTGAGCATTGCAGGCTCTCCTGCAACATAGAGTCCCATTGCTTGGGCTGCTAAAGGTGCCAGATAAGTATGGGAGCCCGTTTTTCTGTGGATCCTTTTGGGGCACTTTTAAGGGTTAACAGGATCCAGATATCCTCCTCTGTGTTCCCTTGTATACATAGCTTATGGATCTTTACTTTTTTTCCCATCAAAAATAGGTTATTCCTTTGGGCTTTACCTTTCCCGACCGGGGGGTGGATTCATGGCGTGATGTCACGGCGCATGCACAGTAGCGAGTTTAAGCCAACGGTGGCCATCTTGGAACACCCGATCGCTCCCAGGCATATAGGAGAGCTTGCCTTCAGTAGGAGCCCAGCTGTTAATGGGAAGATATCTCTAAGGTGTCTTCTCCATCTCGCTTTCTCCCTGATTTTATGGAACCCAGCCAAGGTATCAGGGGGGAGATATATATATATATATATATATATATATATATAAATTTGTATATATGTATTTTGTGTATGGGGATGTTGTATGTGTATATATGTATGTATATATATGTATGTATATTTAAAAAAAAAAACCCTCTTCTTTTTATTTATTTTTTGTTTTTAAAAACTGACTGAATTCCCATATTTTTTTTCAGCTGTCCCTAGTTCTTTAATGCCGCATCAAAAAGATCCTCAACATACCACTAGGTAAGGGCTGCAACAGTAAGGTAAGCTTTTTTTTAAAAAAAGAGCACCCGGGCTGGTTGAAACATTTTTTTTGTTTCTATTTTTTTGCCCGCACCGCGGATTATCCCACAGAAGCTCTCCAAATAGGAGATCAAAGGGTCATAGAAGCTCAGGTCATTCCCACTCATCCTCGGCCCATGCTTCTTGCAGTGGTCAGAGATCACCCCGACATACCTCAAGCAGACATGACTCCCAGCACAGACCTGTGTATCCAGGAGATAAAGCATGCTGGGTGTGTGGGAAACAAGCCCTTCTTGATAAATTGGTATGTGGTCAGTGCCTCCTAGAAGCCACAGGAGACAAGGAAAGAGACAAACAGGAGTCCATGGAATCAATCAAAAACCTAATCAAAGATTCTATCTGGGAGTTGGCCCTTTCCCAAGACCAAGTATCCCCACCCTCGGGTGAATTGTCAGTAAACACACCTACCCCGCAACCTGATCCAGAGGTTAATTCTGAAGACGAGACAGGGGGGAGGAAAATGCTTCAACCTTTGATTTTGCTCTAGTAGAGCCGTTTGTCAACGCAGTAAAGGACGCTATCCAATGGGAGGAGGACCCAGAGCCTCCATCTAAAACAAAAAGATATTTTCCTCACCTAAATAAAAAATTATCAGCCTTCCCTTTGATGGAAGAAATCAAGGAAGTGGTGGCAGATGAATGGCAGAAAGTGGACAAGAGACCCTTATCTTACAATCGATTTCTCAAATTATATCCACTGGCAGAGGCAGATGTGCAGCTTTTTTATTCGGTACCGACGGTAGATGCCTCAATTATGAGGTTAGCCAGAAATACAACACTACCTCTAGAAGACGCGGTCTCCTTTAAGGATATCCTTGACCGAAGGATTGATTCAGATCTAAAAAAATCTTATCAAGCAGCAGGAGGGGCATGTAAACCAGCGGTAGCTCTGACTTCGATCTCAAGGGCTACCAGGGTGTGGTCAGACAACATCAAAACAGCCCTCAGACAGGGTGTGGGCTCTAACGAAATCATTAAAGCACTCAATGAGCTAAGGTTGGCCTCAGATTTCATGGCAGAGGCAGCCATTGATGTCTTAAAATGTTCCTCTGGAGCTATGCTGTACTCCATCACTACCAGAAGGGCATTATGGCTAAAGCCGTGGTCCGCCGACTCAACTTCAAAACAATTGTGGTGTTGCATACCTTATAATGGAAAAGCTCTGTTCGGCGACAAAACGGATGCAGAAAACACCAGGGTCACAGGGGGGAAAAGCGGTCTAATTCCCCAGGACAAACGTAGAAGGAAGAGATTTGTTTCATGTCCTGCTGTCCAGCAGATAGTGAAGGATTCCAGAACATACCGCCCAGGTAGGGAGTACAGAAGAGGCTGGAAGGGCTCGCAGGCCACCTTTTTGAAGATGGGTAAACCTAAAGCCTCAACATCCACGGTTGAGGGCCAGAAGTCTTTTTGACTCCTTATCCACCCAAACTGGTCCAGAGGGAGCTCGGCTCAGAGCGTTAGCCTAGGTTTGGGTGGAGAACTGTGTAGTTCAGTGGGCAGTTTCCACTCTTCTTCAAGGGCATTTCTGGAAATTCAGAAAACGCCCCCACCATTTTTCTTTCAGCCCACCAAAATTCCAACCTCCAAGGAGAAGAGGGAGGTTCTTCTTCAGTATGTGCAAATTCTTATTCGTCATCAAGCAGTAGTGCTGGTTCTGGACTTGGAAAGACGCTCAGGATTTTATCCCCCAGTCTTTTTGGTCCCCAAGAAGTCGGGCGATTGGAGGCCCATGTTGGACCTGAAGAGGTTGAACAAATACATCCATGTAGAACATTTCAAAATGGAATCCTTAAACAAAGTAATTCTTTCAGTACAACCAGGAGATTGGATGGTCTCTATAGACATCCAAGATGCATATGTCCATATACCCATCCTACAGCAGTTTCAACCATTCCTACGATTCAAAGTAGGCAACTTACATCTCCAATTTCAATGCCTTCCCTTCGGAATCTCAACAGCTCCCAGGACCTTCACCAAGGTGCTAGTTGCAATCTTAACTCCTCCTCGAGAGAAAGGGATTCGGGTGGTACACTATTTAGACAATATCCTGATTTTAGCCCAGCACAAAGAGAGCTTAGAGATACACATGTGATTGGTACTAGACACATTAAGCAGGTTTGGGTGGCTGATCAATTACTCCAAAAGCCAACTCACACCTACGCAGAAGATGACATATCTGGGAGCACTCTTCAACACTCCAGAGAGAGCAGTTTCACTCCCATCAGAAAAGATTCCGGCTCTGATAGGGAAAGTGAAAAGAGTACTGGCAAGCCATTCTATGATGGCATCAGACTATCTGAGCCTGCTGGGGTCCCTTTCTTCATGTATGCCCATGGTGAAGTGGGATAAGTAGCATTTACGAGGCTTCCAGCTGGGGTTTCTATCACAATGGAGGAAGAATCGCCTAGAACAAAAGATATTGGTCACGGCCGCAATGAAGTCCAGTCTTTGGTGGTGGACAAGACCATCCAACCTTCAGGTTCACTGTTCTTTGGGGCCCATCACATGGACCTTTCTATCATCAGACGCCAGTCGGCTAGTTTGGGGAGCACACTAGCACAGACAAGCTAGTACAAGGAAGATGGCAATTCAACTCGGAGGAAGTATTTTCAAACATTTTGGAACTAAGAGCAGCATGGATGGCAATTCTGCATTTAGCCACCTCCCTCAAAGGAAAATCCATACTTCTACAGATGGACAACAGAGCGGCAGTGGCCTATGTCCAGAACCAGGGGGGAACACACAGCAGGTCCCTATTCAATGAAGTAACGCCCATTCTGACCTGGGCAAGAAGAATCTAATCAACCTACGAGGCTCATATATCCCGAGGCCTCAAAATCAGTTAGCCGATCATCTGTCAAGATCATTCATCAACAACAAGAGTGGTCCCTGAATCCAAGGGTCTTCCTTTGGATATGCCAGCAATGGGGCATCCAACAAATAGATCTCTTTGCCCCCCCACTCAATGCAAAGATGCCTCTATTCTTCTCAAGATTCCCGTCCCTGAGGTCAGCGGGAGTGGATGCCCTAGTTCAGCCTTGGAACTTTCAGAAGGGATATGCATTTCCTCCGACCCCTCTGATATTGAGGTTTCTCCAGCGTCTGACAACAGAGAAAGTCAAATCTTGGCAGTGATCCCGTATGGGCCCAAAAGGCCGT
This sequence comes from Lithobates septentrionalis, assembly GCA_037952835.1. Taxonomy (NCBI): domain Eukaryota; kingdom Metazoa; phylum Chordata; class Amphibia; order Anura; family Ranidae; genus Lithobates; species Lithobates septentrionalis. The sequence goes on along the minus strand of JBBDGP010002067.1, from coordinate 1,914,042 downwards.
GGTTCACACTCCTAGTCAGGATGGCTTTGTGTGAACCGCTGCCCCTTCCGCGCCTGAACAACCTTCTGTCTCAGGACAATTTCTTTCACCCGCATCCAGAAATCCTAGACTTGAGGGCCTGGAAGTTGAGCGGAAATGGTTGGATGAATTAGGAAGTTCACATAGTGTTATTCAAACACTACTACAGGCAAGAAAGTCTTCCACTAATTCCTTCTATTACCGGGTATGGAGAAACAGAGCTGGCAGAGGTTAACCATTTTGATCCCTTGGATCCCGGAGTCCAGAATGTACTTCTCTTCTTGCAGAATGGTTTGGACTTAGGTTTGGGCCTAAACACACTTAAGGTCCAGGACTCAGCTCTTTCAGCGCTAACGGATACATGATGGGCATTGAACCCTCTTGTCGAACGCTTTTTGAAGTCAGTCCTAATATTGCGACCCCCCCAGGAAAACATTGTATCCCAAATGGGACTTGACTATTGTGCTTAATGATCTATCAAATCCTTCTTTTGCTCCCACAGAAGAGTGCACCTTGGAAGACATTTCCTTGAAAACGGTATTTCTGATCACAATTACGTTGGGTCACAGAGTATCAGAAATCCAAGCTCTAGGATCACAGGAACCTTACATCGCCTTTTTCCCAGACAGGGTGGTTTTGCAGCCCATTCATCAATTCGCTCCTAAAGTGCCTTCAGTCTGCCATCTTAATCAAGAATGGGTTCTTCCAGCATTTGGGGAGGACCCAGCTTCTTCAAGACTACACAAACTAGATATAGCCAGGTCCCTGAGGCACTATTTAAGTTTAACGCAACAGTTTCTGTTTATCATCCCAAAAGGTGCCAGAAAGGGAATGTCAGCATCCAAAACAACCCTGGCAAGCTGGATCGTAAAGTTAATCCGGAGAGCGTATCGGGCTAGTGGTCTTTCAGTTCCAGATGCGGTCAATGCACATTCAACATGGGGAATGGCCTCCTCTTAGGCAGCCTTGGCATGGGTCTCCCCTGAGACAATTTACCAAACAGCCAGTTGACCGTCCTTCAACACTTTCATGTCGCACTATAGTGTAGACCCGGTGGTTCTTACTTCCCGAGAATTTGGGGAAAAGACCTTGCAGTTATCTGTGCTGTAGTTTTCATTAAATTCTTATTGCAGTACCCTCCCTAGAAGCGAGTTATTTACCATTGGTATGCTGCCATGGAGGCACCAGGAAAATGGAAAATTGAATACTCACCTTTCCGTAATTTTCCTTTCCTGGTGCCTACTCATGACAGCATACACCCTCCCTTCAATAATCCTTAAGGTTCTGAGGTCTAGTTACAAGAATGCCGGCAGGGAGGAACAACTCTTTTATTTATAGAGTTAAAGTGGTCCTGTGGGTTGGTTGAGGCGGAGCAACTCATGCTGGTATGCTGCCATGGGTAGGCACTAGGAAAGGAAAATTACGGAAAGGTGATTTTTCAATTTTCCGTTATAGCCGCGAGTCCTTTTAAATGGCTTTTTTTCCTTTAGAAATGTATTTTTTTTTCACAAGAAAAAAATGTTTATTCGATTTTTACAGTACAAGCAATGCATATACACAGTTGTTCACATAGATATTGTTACATGAATTGTCACAGAACAAATGAGTTACACATTTAAACAGGAGAAAGATGTGCTGAGCTGTTAGGTTACATCACATTGGGATATGGGTTTGGAGGTAGTAGATTCCAGCAATACTATTTAAGGAGGTCCTAGGGGAGGGGGGGCCGGGAAAGGCAGGATACGTGGAAGATAAAAAAGGGGGGGCTGGGAGGGGAATAGGAAGGGGGGAGGAGGGAGGGGGCAAAGGAGGGACCTCATCTAGTTTGCTAAGTTTACAGAGCTCAAACAATGATTAGACATTCTGGCGATCATAGCAATGGTACACTGTTGCAGGACAGGTCCAGCAGCAATAGCTCAGTGATCATCCACCACTTCTGTGCCCCAGGCATCTATCCATCCCAAACATATCTTGTCAAATTTGCCAGGGCAGTTTTGGTTGGCATAGGTAAGTTTATACAATGGCAACACCGAGTTCAGTGTTAGGTGCCATGAGGACACCCTGGGAGGCGTAGCATCCTTCCAATGAAGGAATATCTCCCTGCAGGAATAGAATGTAGCATAATTGAGGAATAGTCTAGTATATTTGCCCCTTACCCTAGAGTCAAAAACATTGAGCAGCATCATTTTGGGGTCTGTTCCCAGTTCCAGGGAGGTAACTCAGCTAAGAGTGCCAACTATCTCTGACCAATAGTCTCTGAGGCGGGGACAGGACCATGTCATATGAAAGAAGGAGGCAGAGCTCTGATAACATCTAGGGCAGGCCACCAGGGTGTTAGGATTCATAATTGTTAACCCCTTTAGTGTAGTAGGCTTTGTGGAGGAACTTGACCTGCATAAATCAGTCTCTGGCCAAGATTATGTTGGTGACAAAGGAAGATACACATGTCTCCCATTCCTCCTCTGACAGATTTGGGATGTCTAATTTCCACTTATCTAGGGTTTTTTCAAGTTTCTTCAAAGGAGCTATGGACAAGTGGAAGTATAGGGAGGAGAGGGGTTTATCTATGATCTTGGCAGTAAGTAGTCCCTCCACAGAGTCTGATTTCAATATGAGTTGCACTGGGAACTGTTTCCTATACGCATGTCGAAGCTGGTAGTATCGAAACAACATCCACCCCGGTAGTGAGTAGGCACTTTTGAGATCAGAAAAGGATCTCAGTTTACCACCCCATAGCTATATGCTTCAATTTGACTATACCCTTCCTTGCCCAAACCTGGGGGTCTGGAACGGTATTCATGAGTGGTAGGTTGGGCTTGCCCCAGAGAAGAATGTGGGGAGAGAACGTCTCAGGGAAAGCAAAGTGGGTCCTGGCTTTATTCCATACATTGATGGTTGTGCACATCAGCTCCGTGATGCCAGAGTGAGATCTCGCCCCCCTGAATACCATGTTGCTGAGGGAGGAGTATGAGCCCATTATGTCTGCTTCCAAGGTCACTGCTGGGTTGTCTTGTAGTTGGGAAAACCACCATCTGACCGTCACCAGGACGGCCACCCAGAAGTAGATCTGAAAGTCTGGTAGGGACAGGCCTCCCTGGGTGATAGGCAGCTAAAGGGTGGTAATGGCTAGTCGTAGGGGCCTACGGTTCCAAACAAAGGAAGATATTATACTTTTTATTTTGGTGAAGAATGAGGCCGGAGGGATCAAAGGGACATTTCAAAAAAGGTAAAGGAATTTGGGGAGATAAACCATCTTAACTAAGTTTACCCTACCCACTGGTGATTGGGGGAGGGTTCTCCAGGCTATACATTTCTGCAAGAAGTTTTTAAGTAATGGTTGAAGGTTCAGCTTATAATATGAGGACGGCACAGTCCCAATCCTTACTCCTAGGTATTTGAATTCTGATGTATAGTTTAGGGGGGTGCCTGTTGGTGGGTGGTGACCTAACGCATTTAGTGAGAAAAGGAATGATTTCCCCCAATTCACCTTGATGCCCGAAAATAATCCAAATTCATCTATTATTTGAAGCGCTGGTAGGAGGGAGATGTCTTTGAGGAAGAGGAGGGTATCATCGGCATATAAGGATATTTTATCTGTTATTACACCAACTTGGATTCCCTTTACTGAAGGGGCAGATCTAATACAAGCTGCCATGAGTCCCATGGCTAGCACGAATAATCCAGGCGATAGTGGGCAACCCTGTCTGGTTCCCCTGGAAATTGGAAACGGCAAGGGCAGTGAATTATTTGTGCGTATACGGGCCATGGGATTGTGGTATAGCATCTGGACCCAGCTGATAAAAAGAGGGCCAAACCCAAATTTGCAAAGGACAGGTAGAGGTAGATGTGTAAGGAGGCGTTGAATGTTTATGTCGGTCCCTCTGCCTGGCATAAATCCAGACTGGTCCGCGTGCATCAATGCCGTAATCACAGTGTTCAATCGACCGGCCAGCACCTTAGCCAACAGGTTGGCATCCACATTAAGGAGGGAGATTGGGCGATATGAAGAACACTGTTCAGGGGGCTTACCAGGTTTAAGGAAGACCACTATAACTGCCTCAGCCATTGTTGGGGATAATGTTTTCCTTTCCATGGCTTTTTACAGCACTATTTTGATAGATGGTAGTATTTCCTCTGCATAAGTTTTAAAGAATTCGACAGGTATCCCATCCGGACCTGGCATTTTGCAAGGAGGCTACTGCCCTCTGTAACTCTTCTAATAGGATAGGTCCGTCTAAAGCTTCTCTAAATGTGGATGTCAGACAAGGGAGCTCCACCCCGTCGAAGTATGTCATCAGTTCTTCGTCTGTGCATTCCATTCGAGAACCACAGAGCTCCCGGTAGAATGATGCAAATCTGTCATTAATGGATGAGGGATCTGTTAAGGTCGTCCTATCTGAGTCCCATATGGTTGAGGAGCTTTCCCTCGCCAGCCATGCCAGCATACTGCCAGTCTTCTCCCTGTGCTCAAAGATTCTTTGGGACTGATGTAGGAGTTTAGTTTTGGTGGCTGATGTTCGTAACAGGAGAACATCCCTCAACGCTGCCTGAAAGTCAGAGTATGCTCTCGGAGTCCCCGACTCTGAGTATTCCTCCTCAAGTGTTGTCACCCTCTTCTCAGCCTTTCGGGTCTCCTCCCTCAGATCCTTACGGATCTTACGCATATGTGTCTGTAAGCTACCCCTGGTGAAGGTCTTAAATGCGTCCCAAGACATGATCAGAGACACTGATTGATCCAATTCCCGCCAATACTGCACTGCCTCAGACCTATATGGTTCTGATATTCTGGAATCAGACAGCCAGAACCTGGATTGTCTCCAGAGACTCTCCCCCGGTGCACAGCTTCAAGGCATGTGGGGCATGATCGGATATGCTGCGGGGGAGAATGGTAATATCCCTGACTCTGGGTAGGACAGACCCTCTCGCATAGGCATGGTCTATGCGTGAGAGGGTTTTGTGTGAAGCTGAGTGGCATGTATAGGCCCTTCGGGAGGGGTTACGCCATCTTCACACATCAGTCAGATTAGAGGCTTCCGCCCAGGAGAGCAGCTCTGAAGATGAGCCCGCTCTGGGTGAGAGTCTGTCCATCCCAGGATCTGGGGCCAGGTTAAAGTCCCCCAGCATCACCACATTATCTGTAGCATAGGTGGCAATTTTAGAGATAAGCTGGTTAAGTAATCTTGTGGAAGCCGGGGGGCAGGTACAGTCCCACCACTACTAGCTCCAATCTGTCTACCATGGCATGGAGTATAACAAAGCGACCCTCCAGGTCTAGTTCCAGTGCCAGTAGCTTGAACGGTAGAGATTTATGAACAAGAATGCTGACCCCTCTAGAGTAATTGGTGTATGTGGAGTGGCACTGATGTCCCACCCAGGGCCGTCTAAGGCTCAAAAGCTTACTGCCTGTCAAGTGAGTTTCCTGCAGTATACATATTTGGGGATGATAGGTTTTGAGAAACTGAAACACTAATGACCTCTTCACAGAGCAGTTCAAACCCCTAATGTTCGATGAAACAATAGTACAGTCAGCCATAATCATCTAATGGTACATTTTCAAGCTGTGGACCTCCACCCAAAATTTGATGCAAGGTCCGGACCACTATATGGGTCAGGATGTGGCGTCCCAAACATCTAGTGACATACATGTTTACAAAGCTTGTGAAAAAACAATAAAAGAACCAATTATAACAAAATAAACCCAACCAACTCCCCCACCCCCCACCCTGCCAAACCCAGCCCCAACTCTGGGGAGGCTCAGGGTCCCAACTTAGAACCAAGGCGAACACGCCTGTAATGGGGGAACGCATGCAAAACGGCATCCCACCCAGGTGATGTCCCACCCAGGGCCGTCTAAGGCTCAAAAGCTTACTGCCTGTCAAGTGAGTTTCCTGCAGTATACATATTTGGGGATGATAGGTTTTGAGAAACTGAAACACTAATGACCTCTTCACAGAGCAGTTCAAACCCCTAATGTTCAATGAAACAATAGTACAGTCAGCCATAATCATCTAATGGTACATTTTCAAGCTGTGGACCTCCACCCAAAATTAGATGCAAGGTCCGGACCACTATATGGGTCAGGATGTGGCGTCCCAAACATCTAGTGACATACATGTTTACAAAGCTTGTGAAAAAACAATAAAAGAACCAATTATAACAAAATAAACCTAACCAACTCCCCCACCCCCCACCCTGCCAAACCCAGCCCCAACTCTGGGGAGGCTCAGGGTCCCAACTTAGAACCAAGGCGAACACGACTGTAATGGGGGAACGCATGCAAAACGGCATCCCACCCAGGTGATGTCCCACCCAGGGCCGTCTAAGGCTCAAAAGCTTACTGCCTGTCAAGTGAGTTTCCTGCAGTATACATATTTGGGGATGATAGGTTTTGAGAAACTGAAACACTAATGACCTCTTCACAGAGCAGTTCAAACCCCTAATGTTCGATGAAACAATAGTACAGTCAGCCATAATCATCTAATGGTACATTTTCAAGCTGTGGACCTCCACCCAAAATTTGATGCAAGGTCCGGACCACTATATGGGTCAGGATGTGGCGTCCCAAACATCTAGTGACATACATGTTTACAAAGCTTGTGAAAAAACAATAAAAGAACCAATTATAACAAAATAAACCCAACCAACTCCCCCACCCCCCACCCTGCCAAACCCAGCCCCAACTCTGGGGAGGCTCAGGGTCCCAACTTAGAACCAAGGCGAACACGCCTGTAATGGGGGAACGCATGCAAAACGGCATCCGCAGTTCAGCAGTTAGATCTAGTCTGATGCTGGAGACCGGATTAGTACAAAAGCGGGTGCAGGCTCCAAGCAGCTGCCAGGGGTACAAACTTAAACGTTAACATTGCAGAGTTAATCAAATTATTTCGGCCATTGCCAAATGAGAAAACAGGGTGGCAAAAGGGGGGGGATGTGGCAGGAGTCAACCTTTATATATATCCCCCTTCGGGATGCCTCAATCAGCCTCAAGGAGGGCTGAGGGGCATCATCTCCCAATATCCCTGTCACCCATAAGGGTGGGTATGCGGTGACACTCAGTGGATGATCTGGGTCGAGAGGCCCTACTCGGGTCAATGTATAAGAGAGGCAGGTCTTTAAGGTCACAGGTGCCTATGGCACTTATGGGCTGAATTCCCAACTGTAGGGATAGTAGTAGCTGAGTACATGCTGTCACATTCAGAGGGGGGCCTGGTTCCAGGATGGAGAAAGGGGGGAGGGAGGGAAGAAGTAGGATACAGACCTGGAGCCATCTTTCTAGCAAAGGGCATTCCAAGGCTTAGCTGTCTGACCCCCGGGGTTCAGAAGCTGGAAACCGCAGCACGTGAAGGGTATCAGAACCCAGTAGGAAGACCCAGGCCAATGTGTAGGAAAAGACACGTTGAAGGAAACAGCAGACGACAGCAGCTCAATCGGGAGATCAAGTAGGTCACTTATCTGGGTGGGAGTGTGTCAAATTCCCATCCTCCACCCTCAGCCTGGCTGGGAACAGCATGCTGTACTTGATATGGTGGGAGTGGAGCCTCTCTCTTACAGCATCAAAGGATTTCCGTTGCTTCTGGGAGTTTGGGGGCCATACTGATTAAGCATCTGTATTTGTAGGAAATTACTGAACCCCATAGCACCCCATTGTACAGGATTGGAGGATCATTTCTGCAGTCTTTCTTTTGGAATACGATAGGGGGGCTCTCCAACAGGGACAAAGCAATATAACATTGTCTATGTCCCTCTAGGAGAGATTTCTCTTTATTTCCCAGTAAATGTTATCACCAAGGCAGGAAATAAAGGGATATTTCCCCAATTGGGATTCAGTCAGAATTAAAACCTGACAAAAAGGGGTGCATACACAGGACAGAGCATGGTGGATGTGTGACCCCATATCTCTGCTACATTCCAGCCACAAAGCCAATGCACAGGGACCCGTGGTGTCGTAGACAGAGCTTAGTATATTCTATGACAATGTATGATGAAGGGAGGCTTGTGGTGACAAAGCAAAAGGGGAGGCAGGAGGAAACGGAAGGGAGGCAGCAATATAAGCTGAGATCTCTCCATTTCCTTTTCCCTGCAATGAGGGATATTTGTTTTCAAAGAAGATGGGTTATAGGGCACTCTGGGTAAGGTAGACTTTACAGTTTTTCTCCATTGTTTTGGCTCATTTCTTGAAACAGAAATGACATTCTCAAAACAACATGGACAAATCTCCAAACCACTTGGCAATTGTTCACAACTGAATTTCATTTCTCATTCATTTCATCAAATTGCAAATGTCTCAGTACATGTCTCAATGTCTCAGTACATCTTTCAAATGATTAAGTACAAGTAGCCTACATTTAGCACAATTTCCAAGTGAATAGATCTTGTTGATCTAAACTGATTGTCAATTCTCAGTCTAATGGTTGTTCTCTCCAAAATGTGTCAGCATCATTTCATTGTTTAAGTCATCACATGCACAATAGTCTGTTCAATTGTCAAAATGATTCAGGAACATAATACCATGAATACCATATATGAATCTCTTGGAACATTTGATAAAATGATTACAGCAATTGATAGTCAGGCGCAACTAGAACTTGACTAACGAAGGAGGAGTTGGAGTTGGTCTCAGATGACCAATCAAACAGTATGTTTAGTTACCTGACAGGTGCTTTCCATGATTGTAAATGCTGCCAAACATGTATATATAGAGCTTGACCATGCAGGACCAGTACAATTTCTGAACATGGAGCACCTGTCCAAGTAAATGGACAAGGGAAACTGCCTGCTTGAGGAAGAGGAAGAAGAAGAGGAGGAGGAGTAAGTGTGCAAGCTGGTGGAATAGGGGGAAGAGGCCGAGGAGCATGAAGACACTATGCTGTCCCTGATGAAATTCGGGCCACAATTATAGATCATGTCATCCACCATGGCCTCACAATGGTGGAGGCAGGTCGCCGAGTGCAGCCTAATGTGCCTCGCTCTACAGTCTCCTCTATCATCCAAACCTTTCACAGGGAAAACAGGTATGTAGTCAGTCAATGATGGAATTATATAATGTATAGGACAGGACACTGTGCATATAGCAACAAATATGTTTATTTACTCATTTACGTATTCATTTAGTGTGTGTGTGTGTGTGTGTGTGATAGGCCTATAGTATTACAGTATCTTACCTCAGTGGGATGTTACGTATGATACTAACAATGACAAGAAAAATATTGTAGAAAATAAACTATGGGATAGTATGGAATCACTGTACAGTGATGCATTGGAATTGTGGTAAAGTTACTGTAAGTAAAATAACAATACGATTACATTGGTAACTCATTCTGTACGGAATACATAAGGTATAAATTACAAATCGAGTGTTGTCCTTTGAATTCTATGTCTAGGATTGGATGACAACCTGGTACAGGTGGCCGAGGAAAACTTTTTAATGAACAACAAGAACAAGAGATCTGTAACATGGTGTTTGCAAATAATGTCATCACATTGAGACAGATCCGCACTGCAATCCTACAAGACAATGCCATATTCCAAAATGTCACTCTATAGGCATCTCCACAATAGATCTCCACAATAGATCCCCACAATAGATCTCCACAATAGATCCCCACAATAGATCCCCACAATAGATCTCCACAATAGATCTCCACAATAGCCCGCATATTGAAGAAGCATCAGATGACAATGAAGCAAATTTACAGGGTACCATTTGAGAGGAACTCTGACAGAGTGAAAGAGCTGCGGTACCAGTATGTACATGTAAGTCAGTCACTGGTTGTCCATCAAGATAACCTTTTTACAATTACCGTAAGCAGTGGTTCCCAAAATGTATTGGTTTCAGTACCCACTTTACCTGATTTCTGAATCCAGGTAATCCAGGTATGAAAGTATTTGATTTACATATCTGATTTATAAACATTTTGTCTAAAAACTGCAGCTTACTGTATAATGCAATTAGCATTATAATCCTTATTTTGAAGAACATAACATACAATACAGTAAGAAAAAGGATCAAAGAGCTGCAATTACAGTAGTGCCTCCCATGCAAATCTATCTAATACTGTGGGTTTTACTGTGTAATTTCAGTAAGTCTACTCGTTGATAATTTTTCCCCTCCCCTTTCTGTCAAATACCCCCTGTAGTACCTCTGCATAGGGTACATGTACCCCAGGTTTGGAACCACTGGAATACTGGCCAGTAATATATTGAACTTGTGTAGAACATTCCTATGTAACTGTCTGTAACTGTAGTGTATGACTCTTCTGTATGACTGATTTGATGTTTTCTTTTTTTACTCTATTGTAGAGAATAATGGCATTGGAAGGAAACGAGACCTCTCACTTACTCGTGTATGTGGATGAGGCTGGCTTCAACCTGGCAAAGGGCCAAAGACGTGGCGGTAATTTTATTGGCCACTGGGCCACAGTGGATGTCCCAGGCCAGCGAGGGGGCAATATAACTATGTGTGCTGCCATTTCTGAGAATGGTGTGGCCACTCACATCCCCAGTCTTGGCCTATACAATACACAGAAGCTCCTCATCTTCTTGGACCGCCTTCATTTGGCTTTGATCCCTGAAAATAAGAGAGGTCTCATAGGGCCTCACCTACCACAATATATAATTGTATGGGACAATGTGAATTTCCACCTTGGCCCGCTTATCAGGGTCTGGTTCACTGCTCATCCAAGGATGGATATGGTGTTCCTACCACCTTACTCTCCTTTCCTCAACCCTATTGAGGAGTTTTGCTCTGCTTGGAGGTGGAGAGTGTATGAGCATCGGGCTCAAGATCAGAGGTCCCTGCTCCATGCAATGGATGCTGTCTGTGAGGATATTACAGGAGATCAGTGTAGGGGATGGTTGCGACATGCACGCGTTTCTTCCCTCGCTGCATCGCAAGGGAGGATATACGCTGCGATGTTGATGAGAATCTGTGGCCAGACAGACAGCAGCGTGTGGATGGGCAGGAGGGTGAGGACGGTGACCAGTGAAGAGATGTTACAGTAGTTGTGAAACTCCAGCTTTATTTACAGCATTGTAGGCTAAATGTAATTTTCCTTGTTTTTTGTTTGTGTGTTTATATTTCCATATATTATGCTGTATACATTTTCTTTTTACTCTGATGTATGGAAGTTACTTTGTGTGTGAACGATCATGGTTACAATACTGTAAAGTAATTTTTCCTTGGCAGTATGAGTGCAATGTGTGATGTCAGACCTTGGAGGCTACTCTTACCCTAAAATCTTTTCTTTTTTTTTTCAGTTTTATACACAATTGTATTCAGTTAGCTAGACAAAAACTGTACAGTAACCATTGTCAATGAAGGACTTGGCTAAGACTGAAAGGTGGACATGAGGGATATTTCAATGGTCCTCTGCCTTAGAGACAAAACATCTAAACATTTTGACTTGCAGTGCTTACACAATGCCAAAGGGGCGAAGCATTTTGGGGGCACTGACTATTTGAATGAGAAAGAAATTTATTTTTGACACACGAGTGAACTGTTTTGGGAAAGATACGAGCTTTTGAAGGTGAACCATGGTGTTGTGCCAAACCATCCAGGTTATTTTGGCAAAAGCACAGAGAGAGTTAAGAACATCTGGTCTGTTTCAAGAAACAAGCCAAAGCAATTGAGAAGAATCTTTGCCATTTTGGGGGCATTGACACTTTATATGGGAAAGGAATATGGTTTTGAAGCATGAGTGAACAGTTTTGGGAGAGATATGAGCTTTTGCACGTGAGTTATAGTGTTGTGCTGAACTGTAAGACTGTTTTGCCAAATGAACTTAGAGTTTTGAGAATGTCATTTCTGTTTCAAGAAATGAGCCAAAACAATGGAGAAAAACTGTAATAAAACATGGGTATATGGCGTGGTCCAAGACTGAAGATGGGGTGGGCAGGTAGTATCAGGTGCAGCACTCCAGGGGAGAGAAGCATACTTTAACAGAAAGAGCATGGCTTTGAAGGAGCAAACTGGGCATGCTCTGAAATGCATTCTGCCTACTCTGACATCACTTCCAGGCCCCTGCGTTCCATGCTGATCCTGACAGCGTGGCTGCCCTTCCTGGATTACCCCACATAGCCCACTCCATCTGCAGCTATCACATCCTAGAAGGATTCCTCCCACTGGACACCATTACATATTGATGAGCCTTTTTACTTGTGTATCTTGCAAGTGTTTTTAAAGTGATTGGAAAGTCTGGTTTTTTTTTCTAAAAATAACAAACTTGTCATACTTATCTGCTCGGTGCCATGGTTTTGCACAGAGCTGCCTGGATCCTCCTATTCTCCAGTCCTTCTTGTGCACTCCTGACCCCTCCATCCTGCTGAGTGCCCCCACAGCAAGCAGCTTGCTATGGGGGCACCTGAGCCAAGCCACAGCTCTGTGTGTCCATTCAGACACAGAGCCTTGGCCCGGCCCTGCCCCCTCTCTCCTCATTGGCTCACTGACTTTGATTGACAGCTGGGGAGCCAATGGCACCCACTGTATGTCTCAGCCAATCAGGAGGGAGAGTCCCGGGCAGCCAAGTCTCTCGAGCAATATCACTGGACCTAGATGGGCTTAGGTAAGTATTAGGGGGCTGAGAGGGGCTGCTGCACACATGTTTTTTATCTTAATGCACGGTTAATGCAGTATATATCAGTGTGTTACTGCACATTTTATGCATTATATTTTAGTGCATTAGTGCACATTTAACGCAGTATATAACATTGCAGTAGTGCACGTTTAATGCAGTATATTTTAGTGCATTACTGCACGTTTAACACAATATATTTCAGTGCGTTACTGCACGTTTAACGCAGTATATTTCAGTGCATTAGTGCACATTTAACGCAGTACATATCAGTGCATTAGTGCACGTTTAATGCAGTATATATCAGTGAAGGGGTTAATCGTGCACTGAAACCGTATAGAAAGCCTGCTTACCAGATGTCAGACTTCAGTTAGCAAAATGACTTATCAGCCAGATGAAACGACCAACTTAATGGAGAGAGCGGTAAAGATCCATTACAGCAGACATGTCAAAGGCTCCACGATTCACATGGTGTATTTAGGGAATCCCAAAAAAAGGATAGTGGCAAAATAGTGTGATACCATATAAACTAATTTATTTAAAAACAGAATAACACTTACAAAGTTATCTTGGTTTGAAAGCGAAAGAGATAAAAACAATGCCGGCCGGCAACAAACGGGAGTTCGTGAATCGTGGAGCCTTTGACGTGTCCGCTGTGATGGATCTTTACCGCTGTGTCCATTAAGTTGGTCGTTTCATCTGGCTGATAAGTCATTTTGCTCACTGAAGTCTGACATCTGGTAAGCAGGCTTTCTATACGGTTTCGGTGCACGATTAACCCCTTCACTGATAGGCATTCAGTTGACCATTGCAAGATTCACCTTTTATGATTTATTATCTGGTAAGCAGGCCCCCCGTGTGGTGCTGGTGTATTCACTAATTTTCTTCACTGGGAGATGATCCACTTACCCGCATGATTTGCACATAATATTTGTCAGTGGTAAGGGAAGGGGAAGTGCTGTCTTCAAACACTGGGTGTTTATATGATATTCACTCTTCTCACTATGTGAGTGTCACTCTTTCCTTTATATTATAAGTTGTATGTCAGTATTACGCTATGTTGTTGTCATTTTATTTTTTGGGTAATTTTTTGCGGATTCCACGCCAATTCCACGAGTGAATATTGTCATATCCCACTGTGACCATTTTCTTAAAGGCCCAGGCTGAGTTTAAGCCACCTGCTCGATTTGGCTTGCTATCTGGTAAGCATGCCATTCATCAGTTGGGATTATAATTTGCTTCATTAAAAACATTGAATATTAATAATTGGACTGTTGAATTGCTTTCCTTTTTTATCAAAAATTGGGGGTGTGACCTATCCACTGAATTATAAGAAATGCACCAACATGCCTCCATCCCAATTAGATAACAAATGAAGATAGAGAAGAAAAGCGGGACTTTGCGTGAGGTAAGTTGGTGAAGATGTAAACTGAATAGTATATGCTGGAATACGTAATCTAGAGTAGGTCCTATACATAGTTGTGTCCACCAAACGTAAACCAGGTATGAATAGTATAAAAGTTTAATTGCATAGGTCCTAGAACCAAATACAGTCATGTAAAAACATCATATACAACATTTAGACATGTAATAGACAATATATTAGAAGGCATAATATAGACACTGGTTGTACAGTTTACAGTAAAGAATGCAATGTATACTGGATGAATATGTGCATCAATAGTTGTTAACTCGTTTCTTGGTTTATAACCAATCATCAGGAGTCCGATGCAATTTGGCCTGCATTGAAGCAATAAACATGTATTAGTAATGTGGGCAGATGTGTAGGAAAAAAGGTGCGAAAGAATTCAAATTTGCCATCGTACTCACAGACAGTGTCTTGGTCTATGATAACCTAAATCCTAGAATGCAGCATTGATCCGGGTCTACAAAGTCTCCCCCGTGGTTGAGGCAGGAAGCTCGCAATAGGAGACCGTCGGCCACAGCCACCAGATAGGCCAGGGCGCACATAGGGGCCACCAGGCAGGGACAGACGACGAGGCCACAAAACCCTGAAATGACTGTGAAAAATAAATAAAATGAAAAATAGAAATAAAATAAAGTGTTAGAGCATGAGACAACCGTGAAAAATAGATAGGGTGACCAGATGGTGAGAACCCAAGTGAGTGGATATGGAGTGTAATCCGGAGCCAGAAAAAGACAAGCAAAGGGAGATGAGGAAGTTTATAGGGAGAGTCAGAGAGAGAGTGTGTGCAGCTAGGAGGCCAAGGGACCAAAGTCGAGGTGTGCAACAAAGTTACCTGTGTAGTGAGAGTGATGGGCCCGGCACATTGTCACAAATCCGTGGCGAAACCTACATGCACCCGGCATGGGGCCGCCATTATATGCCGCGGACCAGGGGCGTGCAACCGCCAACGTCATGTGCGGGTGTAGTTACGCAACGGAGGAGGGACAGACAGCCCCAACACAGTGGCGGCCGCCTCCCATCCCCGCAGCGCAAAAGCCCGAGAGTGGTATGCCACTGGATCCCGCAGGAGAGCAGCGCGCCGCACCGCATGCGGGGCGTGGGGAATATGACGCCGATGCGCCAAGGTCAAGGCCCGCCCCCGTCACGTGACAAGACGGGTGACAGGTCAAGAGCTGGGCGCATTGCAACCCTGGGTATGGGACCAAACAGACCACAACATCAACTGCACTCCGGGAGTAAAAGGATAAAGATATATGAACCAGTATTTAAAAGTAATGAATTGATGAAAGAAACTAAAAACAGAAAACAATAGGGAAGAGAGAGGAATAAAGAAGAACAAAGAGGTTGAGAAAAGAAAGCAAAGGCACAGTAACTAAATACACATTCACTTTTTGCACTGAGTTAAATCAATATGCAAAAGAGTGTGAAAAGTAAAAACTTTAGCCCTGAATTGAATCAGCATAATTATGACTAAAGGAGAACAAAAACCAAAAACAAAAACTACAGCCCTGAATAAAATCAGTATTTATCTGACTGAAGGAAAAAAACAAAAACATAAACTTTAGCCCTGAATTAAATCAGTATTATCTGACTAAAGGGAGAACAGAAACTTTAATTCCGGAATTGAATCAGTATTATCTGACTAAAGGAAAAACAACAGGGGAAAAAAGTTAAAAGAGTTTAAGAAATGAAAAAATTATTATTCCAATTTCTTACAGTAAATGAATATTATGTAAAGGAGTATATATATAAAAAAAAATAGTAGGTATACGACTCTTGCACTGAGAATACTCAATGGACAAGGGGGGGACCATAGGTCTCTATCTAATATAAATTACTCCAGAAGGAAGAAAGGAGAGAAAACACAACATGTATAAAAGTTAAGAATGGAAATGAGACATAGAATAAAATATGATTAGATTGCATAAAAATAGATAAAGAGCTAAATGCAAAGGATATATATAGAGACTTGATAGGTGAAGGTGGATTAGGTCACAGGAAATGGGTGTTTGCCACCCTAGTATTGATGTATCAAAAATTGGGGGTGTGACCTATCCACTGAATTATAAGAAATGCACCAACATGCCTCCATCCCAATTAGATAACAAATGAAGATAGAGAAGAAAAGCGGGACTTTGCGTGAGGTAAGTTGGTGAAGATGTAAACTGAATAGTATATGCTGGAATATGTAATCTAGAGTATGTCCTATACATAGTTGTGTCCACCAAACGTAAATCAGGTATGAATAGTATAAAAGTTTAATTGCATAGGTCCTAGAACCAAATACAGTCATGTAAAAACATCATATACAACATTTAGACATGTAATAGACAATATATTAGAAGGCATAATATAGACACTGGTTGTACAGTTTACAGTAAAGAATGCAATGTATACTGGATGAATATGTGCATCAATAGTTGTTAACTCAACGCGTTTCTTGGCTTATAACCAATCATCAGGAGTCCGATGCAATTTGGCCTGCATTGAAGCAATAAACATGTATTAGTAATGCGGGCAGATGTGTAGGAAAAAGGTGCAAAAGAATTCAAATTTGCCATTGTACTCACAGACAGTGTCTTGGTCTATGATAACCTAAATCCTAGAATGCAGCATTGATCCGGGTCTACGAAGTCTCCCCCATGGTTGAGGCAGGAAGCTCGCCCCAGGAGACCGTCGGCCACAGCCACCAGATAGGCCAGGGCACACATAGGGGCCACCAGGCAGGGACAGACGACGAGGCCACAAAACCCTGAAATGACTGTGAAAAATAAATAAAATGAAAAATAGAAATAAAATAAAGTGTTAGAGCATGAGACAACCGTGAAAAATAGATAGGGTGACCAGATGGTGAGAACCCAAGTGAGTGGATATGGATTGTAACCCAGAGCCAGAAAAAGACAAGCAAAGGGAGATGAGGAAGTTTATAGGGAGAGTCAGAGAGAGAGTGTGTGCAGCTAGGAGGCCAAGGGACCAAAGTCGAGGTGTGCAACAAAGTTACCTGTGTAGTGAGAGTGATGGGCCCGGCCCATTGTCACAAATCCCTGGCGAAACCTACATGCACCCGGCATGGGGCCGCCATTATATGCCGCGGACCGGGGGCGTGCACCCGCCAACGTCATGTGCGGGCTTGGTTACGCAACAGGGGAGGGACAGAGAGCCCCAACACAGTGGCGGCCGCCTCCCATCCCCGCAGCACAAAAGCCCAAGAGTGGTATGCCACTGGATCCCACAGGATAGCGGCGCGCCGCACCGCATGCGGGGCGTGGGGAATATGACGCCGATGCGCCAAGGTCAAGGCCCGCCCCCGTCACGTGACAAGACGGGTGACAGGTCAAGGGCTGGGCGCATCGCAACCCCGGGTATGGGACCAAACAGACCACAACATCAACTGCACTCCGGGAGTAAAAGGATAAAGATATATGAACCATTATTGAAAAGTAATGAATTGATGAAAGAAACTAAAAACAGAAAACAATAGGGAAGAGAGAGGAATAAAGAAGAACAAAGAGGTTGAGAAAAGAAAGCAAAGGCACAGTAACTAAATACACATTCACTTTTTGCACTGAATAAATCAATATGCAAAAGAGTGTGAAAAGTAAAAACTTTAGCCCTGAATTGAATCAGCATAATTATGACTAATGGAGAACAAAAACCAAAAACAAAAACTACAGCCCTGAATTAAATCAGTATTTATCTGACTGAAGGGAAAAAACAAAAACATAAACTTTAGCCCTGAATTAAATCAGTATTATCTGACTAAAGGGAGAACAGAAACTTTAGCCCTGAATTGAATCAGTATTATCTGACTAAAGGAAAAACAACAGGGGAAAAAAGTTAAAAGAGTTTAAGAAATGAAAAAATGATTATTCCAATTTCTTACAGTAAATGAATATTATGTAAAGGAGTATATATATATAAAATAAAATAGTAGGTATACGACTCTTGCACTGAGAATACTCAATGGACAAGGGGAGGACCATAGGTCTCTATCTAATATAAATTACTCTAGAAGGAAGAAAGGAGAGAAAACACAACATGTATAAAAGTTAAGAATGGAAATGAGACATAGAATAAAATATGATTAGATTGCATAAAAATAGATAAAGAACTAAATGCAAAGGATATATATAGAGACTTGATAGGGAGATGAGGAAGTTTATAGGGAGAGTCAGAGAGAGAGTGTGTGCAGCTAGGAGGCCAAGGGACCAAAGTGGAGGTGTTTATTTTATTTTATTTCTATTTTTCATTTTATTTATTTTTCACAGTCATTTCAGGGTTTTGTGGCCTCGTCGTCTGTCCCTGCCTGGTGGCCCCTATGTGTGCCCTGGCCTATCTGGTGGCTGTGGCCGACGGTCTCCTGGGGCGAGCTTCCTGCCTCAACCCCGGGGGAGACTTCGTAGACCCGGATCAATGCTGCATTCTAGGATTTAGGTTATCATAGACCAAGACACTGTCTGTGAGTACGATGGCAAATTTGAATTCTTTTGCACCTTTTTCCTACACATCTGCCCACATTACTAATACATGTTTATTTCTTCAATGCAGCCCAAATTGCATCGAACTCCTGATGATTGGTTATAAGCCAAGAAACGCTTATAATTCAGTGGATAGGTCACACCCCCAATTTTTGATACATTGATACTAGGGTGGCAAACACCCATTTCCTGTGACCTAATCCACCTTCACCTATCAAGTCCTTTGCATTTAGTTCTTTATCTATTGTTATGCAATCTAATCATATTTTATTCTATGTCTCATTTCCATTCTTAACTTTTATACATGTTGTGTTTTCTCTCCTTTCTTCCTTCTAGAGTAATTTATATTAGATAGAGACCTATGGTCCCCCCCTTGTCCATTGAGTATTCTCAGTGCAAGAGTCGTATACCTACTATTTTTTTATATATATATACTCCTTTACATAATATTCATTTACTGTAAGAAATTGTAATAATCATTTTTTCATTTCTTAAATTCTTTTAACTTTTTTCCCCTGTTGTTTTTCCTTTAGTCAGATAATACTGATTCAATTCAGGGCTAAAGTTTCTGTTCTTCCTTTAGTCAGATAATACTGATTTAATTCAGGGCTAAAGTTTATGTTTTTGTTTTTTCCCTTCAGTCAGATAAATACTGATTTAATTCAGGGCTGTAGTTTTTTTTTTTTTGTTCTCCTTTAGTCATAATTATGCTGATTCAATTCAGGGCTAAAGTTTTTACTTTTCACACTCTTTTGCATATTGATTTATTCAGTGCAAAAAGTGAATGTGTATTTAGTTACTGTGCCTTTGCTTTCTTTTCTCAACCTCTTTGTTCTTCTTTATTCCTCTCTCTTCCCTATTGTTTTCTGTTTTTAGTTTCTTTCATCAATTCATTACTTTTCAATACTGGTTCATATATCTTTATCCTTTTACTCCCGGAGTGCAGTTGATGTTGTGGTCTGTTTGGTCCCATACCCGGGGTTGCGATGCGCCCAGCTCTTGACCTGTCACCCGTCTTGTTACGTGACGGGGGCGGGCCTTGACCTTGGCGCATCGGCGTCATATTCCCCACACCCCGCATGCGGTGCGGCACGCCGCTATCCTGCGGGATCCAGTGGCATACCACTCTTGGGCTTTTGCGCTGCGGGGATGGGAGGCGGCCGCCACTGTATTTGGGCTGTCTGTCCCTCCCCCGTTGCGTAACTACGCCCGCACATGACGTTGGCGGGTGCACGCCCCCGGTCCATGGCATATAATGGCGGCCCCATGCCGGGTGCATGTAGGTTTCGCCAGAGATTTGTGACAATGGGCCGGGCCCATCACTCTCACTACACAGGTAACTTCGTTGCACACCTCCACTTTGGTCCCTTGGCCTCCTAGCTGCACACACTCTCTCTCTGACTCTCCCTATAAACTTCCTCATCTCCCTTTGCTTGTCTTTTTCTGGCTCCGGGTTACACTCCATATCCACTCACTTGGGTTCTCACCATCTGGTCACCCTATCTATTTTTCACGGTTGTCTCATGCTCTAACACTTT
Source organism: Lithobates septentrionalis (assembly GCA_037952835.1). NCBI lineage: Eukaryota > Metazoa > Chordata > Amphibia > Anura > Ranidae > Lithobates > Lithobates septentrionalis. Next base: position 1,894,010 of record JBBDGP010002067.1, on the reverse strand, counting down.
ATTTTATTTCTATTTTTCATTTTATTTATTTTTCACAGTCATTTCAGGGTTTTGTGGCCTCGTCATCTGTCCCTGCCTGGTGGCCCCTAAGTGTGCCCTGGCCTATCTGGTGGCTGTGGCCGACGGTCTCCTGGGGCGAGCTTCCTGCCTCAACCCCGGGGGAGACTTTGTAGACCCGGATCAATGCTGCATTCTAGGATTTAGGTTATCATAGACCAAGACACTGTCTGTGAGTACGATGGCAAATTTGAATTCTTTTGCACCTTTTTCCTACACATCTGCCCACATTACTAATACATGTTTATTGCTTCAATGCAGCCCAAATTGCATCGGACTCCTGATGATTGGTTATAAGCCAAGAAACACGTTGAGTTAACAACTATTGATGCACATATTCATCCAGTATACATTGCATTCTTTACTGTAAACTGTACAACCAGTGTCTATATTATGCCTTCTAATATATTGTCTATTACATGTCTAAATGTTGTATATGATGTTTTTACATGACTGTATTTGGTTCTAGGACCTATGCAATTAAACTTTTATACTATTCATACCTGGTTTATGTTTGGTGGACACAACTATGTATAGGACGTACTCTAGATTACATATTCCAGAATATACTATTCAGTTTACATCTTCACCAACTTACCTCACGCAAAGTCCCGCTTTTCTTCTCTATCTTCATTTGTTATCTAATTGGGATGGAGGCATGTTGGTGCATTTCTTATAGTTCAGTGGATAGGTCACACCCCCAATTTTTGATACATCAATACTAGGGTGGCAAACACCCATTTCCTGTGACCTAATCCACCTTCACCTATCAAGTCTCTATATATATCCTTTGCATTTAGTTCTTTATCTATTTTTATGCAATCTAATCATATTTTATTCTATGTCTCATTTCCATTCTTAACTTTTATACATGTTGTGTTTTCTCTCCTTTCTTCCTTCTGGAGTAATTTATATTAGATAGAGACCTATGGTCCCCCCCTTGTCCATTGAGTTTTCTCAGTGCAAGAGTCGTATGCCTACTATTTTTTTATATATATATACTCCTTTACATAATATTCATTTACTGTAAGAAATTGTAATAATCATTTTTTCATTTCTTAAATTCTTTTAACTTTTTTCCCCTGTTGTTTTTCCTTTAGTCAGATAATACTGATTCAATTCAGGGCTAAAGTTTCTGTTCTTCCTTTAGTCAGATAATACTGATTTAATTCAGGGCTAAAGTTTATGTTTTTGTTTTTTCCCTTCAGTCAGATAAATACTGATTTAATTCAGGGCTGTAGTTTTTGTTTTTGGTTTTTGTTCTCCTTTAGTCATAATTATGCTGATTCAATTCAGGGCTAAAGTTTTTACTTTTCACACTCTTTTGCATATTGATTTATTCAGTGCAAAAAGTGAATGTGTATTTAGTTACTGTGCCTTTGCTTTCTTTTCTCAACCTCTTTGTTCTTCTTTATTCCTCTCTCTTCCCTATTGTTTTCTGTTTTTAGTTTCTTTCATCAATTCATTACTTTTCAATACTGGTTCATATATCTTTATCCTTTTACTCCCGGAGTGCAGTTGATGTTGTGGTCTGTTTGGTCCCATACCCAGGGTTGCGATGCGCCCAGCTCTTGACCTGTCACCCGTCTTGTCACGTGACGGGGGCGGGCCTTGACCTTGGCGCATCGGCGTCATATTCCCCACGCCCGCATGCGGTGCGGCGCGCCGCTCTCCTGCGGGATCCAGTGGCATACCACTCTCGGGCTTTTGCGCTGCGGGGATGGGAGGCGGCCGCCACTGTGTTGGGACTGTCTGTCCCTCCCCCATTGCGTAACTACGCCCGCACATGACGTTGGCGGGTGCATGCCCCCGGTCCGCGGCATATAATGGCGGCCCCATGCCGGGTGCATGTAGGTTTCGCCAGAGATTTGTGACAATGGGCCGGGCCCATCACTCTCACTACACAGGTAACTGCGTTGCACACCTCCACTTTGGTCCCTTGGCCTCCTAGCTGCACACACTCTCTCTCTGACTCTCCCTATAAACTTCCTCATCTCCCTTTGCTTGTCTTTTTCTGGCTCTGGGTTACAATCCATATCCACTCACTTGGGTTCTCACCATCTGGTCACCCTATCTATTTTTCACGGTTGTCTCATGCTCTAACACTTTATTTTATTTCTATTTTTCATTTTATTTATTTTTCACAGTCATTTCAGGGTTTTGTGGTCTCGTCGTCTGTCCCTGCCTGGTGGCCCCTATGTGCGCCCTGGCCTATCTGGTGGCTGTGGCCGACGGTCTCCTGGGGCGAGCTTCCTGCCTCAACCCCGGGGGGAGACTTTGTAGACCCGGATCAATGCTGCATTCTAGGATTTAGGTTATCATAGACCAAGACACTGTCTGTGAGTACGATGGCAAATTTGAATTCTTTTGCACCTTTTTCCTACACATCTGCCCACATTACTAATACATGTTTATTGCTTTAATGCAGCCCAAATTGCATCGGACTCCTGATGATTGGTTATAAGCCAAGAAACACGTTGAGTTAACAACTATTGATGCACATATTCACCCAGTATACATTGCATTCTTTACTGTAAACTGTACAACCAGTGTCTATATTATGCCTTCTAATATATTGTCTATTACATGTCTAAATGTTGTATATGATGTTTTTACATGACTGTATTTGGTTCTAGGACCTATGCAATTAAACTTTTATACTATTCATACCTGGTTTACGTTTGGTGGACACAACTATGTATAGGACGTACTCTAGATTACATATTCCAGCATATACTATTCAGTTTACATCTTCACCAACTTACCTCACGCAAAGTCCCGCTTTTCTTCTCTATCTTCATTTGTTATCTAATTGGGATGGAGGCATGTTGGTGCATTTCTTATAATTCAGTGGATAGATCACACCCCCAATTTTTGATACATCAATACTAGGGTGGCAAACACCCATTTCCTGTGACCTAATCCACCTTCACCTATCAAGTCTCTATATATATCCTTTGCATTTAGTTCTTTATCTATTTTTATGCAATCTAATCATATTTTATTCTATTTCTCATTTCCATTCTTAACTTTTATACATGTTGTGTTTTCTCTCCTTTCTTCCTTCTAGAGTAATTTATATTAGATAGAGACCTATGGTCCCCCCCTTGTCCATTGAGTATTCTCAGTGCAAGAGTCGTATACCTACTATTTTATTTTATATATATATACTCCTTTACATAATATTCATTTACTGTAAGAAATTGGAATAATCATTTTTTCATTTCTTAAACTCTTTTAACTTTTTTCCCCTGTTGTTTTTCCTTTAGTCAGATAATACTGATTCAATTCAGGGCTAAAGTTTCTGTTCTCCCTTTAGTCAGATAATACTGATTTAATTCAGGGCTAAAGTTTATGTTTTTGTTTTTTCCCTTCAGTCAGATAAATACTGATTTAATTCAGGGCTGTAGTTTTTGTTTTTGGTTTTTGTTCTCCTTTAGTCATAATTATGCTGATTCAATTCAGGGCTAAAGTTTTTACTTTTCACACTCTTTTGCATATTGATTTATTCAGTGCAAAAAGTGAATGTGTATTTAGTTACTGTGCCTTTGCTTTCTTTTCTCAACCTCTTTGTTCTTCTTTATTCCTCTCTCTTCCCTATTGTTTTCTGTTTTTAGTTTCTTTCATCAATTCATTACTTTTAAATACTGGTTCATATATCTTTATCCTTTTACTCCCGGAGTGCAGTTGATGTTGTGGTCTGTTTGGTCCCATACCCAGGGTTGCGATGCGCCCAGCTCTTGACCTGTCACCCGTCTTGTCACGTGACGGGGGCGGGCCTTGACCTTGGCGCATCGGCGTCATATTCCCCACGCCCCGCATGCGGTGCGGCGCGCTGCTCTCCTGCGGGATCCAGTGGCATACCACTCTCGGGCTTTTGCGCTGCGATGATGGGAGGCGGCCGCCACTGTGTTGGGACTGTCTGTCCCTCCCCCATTGCGTAACTACGCCCGCACATGACGTTGGCGGGTGCATGCCCCCGGTCCGCGGCATATAATGGCGGCCCCATGCCGGGTGCATGTAGGTTTCGCCAGAGATTTGTGACAATGGGCCGGGCCCATCACTCTCACTACACAGGTAACTGCGTTGCACACCTCCACTTTGGTCCCTTGGCCTCCTAGCTGCACACACTCTCTCTCTGACTCTCCCTATAAACTTCCTCATCTCCCTTTGCTTGTCTTTTTCTGGCTCTGGGTTACACTCCATATCCACTCACTTGGGTTCTCACCATCTGGTCACCCTATCTATTTTTCACGGTTGTCTCATGCTCTAACACTTTATTTTATTTCTATTTTTCATTTTATTTATTTTTCACAGTCATTTCAGGGTTTTGTGGTCTCGTCGTCTGTCCCTGCCTGGTGGCCCCTATGTGCGCCCTGGCCTATCTGGTGGCTGTGGCCGACGGTCTCCTGGGGCGAGCTTCCTGCCTCAACCATGGGGGAGACTTTGTAGACCCGGATCAATGCTGCATTCTAGGATTTAGGTTATCATAGACCAAGACACTGTCTGTGAGTACGATGGCAAATTTGAATTCTTTTGCACCTTTTTCCTACACATCTGCCCACATTACTAATACATGTTTATTGCTTCAATGCAGCCCAAATTGCATTGGACTCCTGATGATTGGTTATAAGCCAAGAAACACGTTGAGTTAACAACTATTGATGCACATATTCATCCAGTATACATTGCATTCTTTACTGTAAACTGTACAACCAGTGTCTATATTATGCCTTCTAATATATTGTCTATTGCGAATGCCAGCAACGTAGATCGCCAGCTACTATTACAGGATAAACCCAAACAACCCAGTGATGAATTCAAGTGGTCATTCTTGACATCTTTTTCTATGCAATATAAAGACATTAAAAAGGTCTTTGAACACCATTGGAGTGTTTTAAAAACGGACAAAATATTGGGACCATTGTTACCTGACACTCCTAAGGTGGTTTTTAGAGGTGCTCCATCTCTCAGGAACAAGCTGGCACCCAATGTTATTGACCCACCAAAGAAACCATCCTTTTTTCACAACCTGACTGGTTATTTCCCTTGCAGGAAATGTTTGGTCTGTCAATATAATACCTGCGGTAGAAGGGCGAGCCATGACTTCACCTCTACTGCAACTGGCCGTACATATGCAATCAAGCAATTTTGCACATGTGCTACCACCGGGATTGTCTACCTGCTAACTTGCCCTTGTGGCAAACAATATGTGGGCCGTACTATTAGATCTTTTACTGTACGTGTCTCAGAACATATTAACCTTATTAAGGCAGGTAGCACCAAACACACTGTCCCGAGGCATTATAGGGAGTGTCATGATAGAAACCCTGCTGGCACCCAGTTCCTTGTCATAGATAGATACACGGCCCCATGGCGGGGGGGTCGACTCTTAGGGGTGTCTCCCGTTTGGAGACGTACTGGATTTATGAATTGGGGTCTCATTTTCCGCAGGGTATCAATGTAGAATGGGACATCAATTCCTTTATTAATCGGGCATGAATTTAGACTTCATCTCTCCATGTTTTTTTAATCAAATTAATTTTTTAATATGTATGCCAATTCGATATGAGATGATTTCGGTATTTTTGGGTAGGCATATGGTACTTTTGGATTCTTTCTAATTGCATTCATGCTAATGTATTGTACATGCTAATTCACCACTTTGGTTGTACATAATATTGGTCTGATGCCCCCTACTGGCAGTGTCCGGTAGGTTTTTTATCTGAACCTATTATTTAGATCATGAGATAAAGTATCGTTGTTTTACGATCTATAATTTAGATAACTTGTTTTAACTTGTCTGATCTTTTAAGTAATTTTTAAAGATTTAATATGCCCATAAGTTCTTATATTTTCAGCACTATATCCACCCTTGCTGACATTTCTTGTCCCTTCCGCCCCTCCAATAGGAGGTTGGGTGCCACTTCCTGTTTTGGTTATTTTGCTGGATGTAGCTAATCCTATTGAGAACGAGGCTTGGCTAAAGGCCTGGAGCGCACCGCCATCGTTATTCGATCATGTGCGTGACGTCATCGCGTCATTCGATGGCTGATCGAAAACGAGGCCTGGATTACACCTTTGGAGCGCACGGATGTTAATTATGGGCGTGATGTCATCACGCCACCGTGCCTGAACGAGGTTTGATATTGAGGGTGGAGCGCAGCTGTGATGAGGCGCTTCCACCTATTGGATATAGTGACTGAAAGTGAGGCTTGGTTACGGATCTAACCATCCGGACCAAAGCTAATTTACAAAATAATGTACATTGGCCTTACAGTTCGGACCTCACACTGGATTATATGATTTTGATATCCAATCTACTAATGTGTGGTTTTTAGAATTTTTTATATATGCCCCCTTGACCGGAAATGGGGTCATCTTAATCACTTCCGGTTTCGGACACTTCCAGTGGGGGTCATTCTTTGTCTATAAATAGAGCGGTGGGGTGAGAGGGTTCCACACCCCAGAAGACGACTTTTTTAGTTGAAACATGTCGGGTGGACCCCTCACAACTACCGCTATACGATTTACATGCCTGTTTGATCTGCATAAAATGTGAGTTTGTTTTTTATTGCTATTTTTAATAAATCCAAGTTAATACGTTATTACACTATGTGAGTGTTTTCATCCCTCACATGTTACACGAATCTTTCGCTTGGCTTGGTGGTGTGATTATTATTGAGGAAATCATGCTGATTACTTCCCCCCCTTCCCTCCGTTGGTGTGGTGATGACATCTAACCAGACAATACATCTAGACCAGTTGGTCACCAAGCCTTTTTGACCTGTTTTGGCATACGCTATTTCAGGCCACTACTTCTGGTAAGCCTCCATATCTTCTGGTGATGATCCTGGCACCGTTTTCAAATTTCTGTGCACCTCTGGTTGTTTTATGGTCCATTCATCTACCAGGCTACCGGGTCTAATTGATCTTCCTGCACGTACAAGAAAAACACCTGTATACCATTTATACACTGCTATCACAGACTTTTCTTCTTGGTGTTATGGACTTTATATTTGATTTTGCCTTTTGATGTTTAATTCATCTAAACACACATATGTATTATTTTTTCACCAGTCACTGTCACAAGTGCTCACGTGAGATTTTCATGATTTGATGATATTTTATGCTTAGTTTTTTCATATTGTATTCACATAATAGCGCCACACTGTGCATTTTTAATATATTGTCTAATACATGTCTAAATGTTGTATATGATGTTTTTACATGACTGTATTTGGTTCTAGGACCTATGCAATTAAACTTTTATACTATTCATACCTGGTTTACGTTTGGTGAACACAACTATGTATAGGACGTACTCTAGATTACATATTCCAGCATATACTATTCAGTTTACATCTTCACCAACTTACCTCACGCAAAGTCCCGCTTTTCTTCTCTATCTTCATTTGTTTTCCTTTTTTGTTTTTTGGACTTTTATTAGTTTTATATCACCAAGAAATTTTCTCACAGATTTCTTTCTTTCTTCATATCAATTTTTTATTCATTTATTTATTTATCAATTTAAGCGCGGCTTTTCCATTTTTGCATTTTGTTTTTAGTGTCTACCCCACTGACAGCCGCTGCTTTATTTTATTGGTTTCTAGCCCAGTTTTTTCTTTTCATATATCAGTGTGTTCCTGCACATAACGCCGTATATTTCAATGTATTATAACATTGCAGTAGTTCACGTTTAATGCAGTATATTTCAGTGCATTACTGCACGTTTAACGCAGCATATTTTAGTGCTTTACTGTACGTTTAACACAGTATATTTCAGTGCGTTACTGCACGTTTAATGCAGTATACTTCAGTGCATTAGTGCACGTTTAATGCAGTATATTTCACTGCATTAGTGCACATTTAACGCAGTATATTTCAGTGCATTAGTGCAGGTTTAACACAGTATATTTCAGTGCATTACTGCACGTTTAACGCATTATATTTCAGTACCTTATTGCACGTTTAATGCAGTTTATTTTGAGTGCATTACTGCATATTTAACACAATGTATTTCAGTGCATTACTGCACATTTTATCGCAGTATATTTCTGTGCGTTACTGCATGTTTATCACAGTATATCTCAATGTGTTACTGCACATTTAAACGCAGTATATTTCAGTGCATTAGTGTACATTTAATGCAGTATATTTCAGTGCATTACTGCACGTTTAATGCAGTATATTTCAGTGCATTGCTGCATATTTAACACAGTATATTTCAGTGCATTACTGTACATTTAACACAGTATATTTTAGTGCATTACTGCAGTTTTAACACAGTATATTTCAGTGCATTACTGCACCTTTACCACAGTATATTGCAGTGCTTCAGTGCATTTTTACTGCAGTAAAGTGTAGTGTATCAGTGGAGTGTGTCTGTATATTGAGCACTCAAGTTAAAGTGCACCGAACATCACTTTCCATTGATTAAAGTGCATCCACGTACACGTTTCCACATCTTTATTACATTTTGTTAACAAGTGCCCCCCCTCGCATCATGTCTGGGAGGTCAACAAGGAGAGGCAGACAGTCCCAAGGCACTGTAAGGGGCCAGCAGCAAATGTGTTCACAGGCAAAGGTGGACATGGTCAGTCCTCAGGCAGGGCATTGTTTCCTCTGTTTAGTGATGTTGTCCAAGCCATCCAGGCACAGCATGCAGAGGAATTGGTGGACTGGGTTACTAAACCATCATTATTCTCCTGATTCTCCATCACTCAAGCAGAGACTAATGTTTAGTCCACTGCAGATGCCAAAGTGGCTTATTCTTGCACCTTGTCCATAGCTATTCCTGCCATAGTCCCAGCATCAGGCATGGAGGAGTCATCTGAGTTACAGTATTTAAACACAGTGTCAGCCACTTACTCCTTGATGATGCACAGCCATTACTTGATTCAGATGTTGGTTCTGGGGTTGAGGAAAGTAGGAGCATGAGCCTACAGAGAGGGGAGAACACTGATAAACAACAAATTTGCAGTCATGTTCCCCAGCCGCAGCGTATTTCCAAGTTGGCTCCAGTGATCATGAGGATGGAGGGGATGATGACGATGAGGTCACTGATGGGACTTTGGTGCCAGATAGAGCAGAGGATGAAAGCGAGCCACAACCCCAAAGAGGCAGCCATCATGGAAGAGTAGAGAGCGGCTACCCTATTTCATCACATTATGGAACTGTTATCTCCCAGCCCACTTCCCACAGCTCAGATGTCTGGGCCTTTTTAGCACATAAAAGTGTATATACCTTGCGCCAAAAATGAATGTGAAAAATTAAATAAAAGCTGCTGAAAATGTGTATGGTAGGGGGAGCTAAGTCTATATTTACTGTTAGTTATAATGTATAAAAATGTGGAACCCAACAGCAATTTTTTAAATACACATCAATGTGCTATGCAAAAAAGCTATATGTATATAATATTAAGTGCAAATAAAACATATTAGAAAAGGATAGCATCCATGCCGTTTGAACATGTATTGAAAAATAATGTCCTTTGTGAAAAAAACAAAATAGAAAAAGTCCACATGCGATTTCAAAAGGTTAAAGAAATAAACCAAATAGGTGACTCTTCCGCTGTGTAGATGAACAACCTTCACCAACAGTGTTATGCCGCGTACACACGAGCGGACATTACGGCGGACTTTGCCCGGCGGACTGGATTTCGTCGGACAATTCGATGTGTGTGGGCTCCAGCGGACTTTGTTTTCTCAAAAGTTCGACGGAATTAGATTTGAAACATGTTTTAAATTTATCCGTTGAAATCGAGTCCGGTCGAAAAGTCCGCCGTCTGTATGCTAGTTCGACGGACAAAAAGCCACGCTAGGGCAGCTATTGGCTACTGGCTATGAACTTCCTTGTTTTAGTCCGGTCGTACGTCATCACGTACGAATTCGACGGACTTTGGTGGATTGTGTGTAGGCAAGTCCGTTCATTCACAAAGTCCGTCGGAAAGTACGTCGAAAAGTCCGCCGGGCAAAGTCCGCCGTAATGTCCGCTCGTGTGTACGCGGCATTATACACCCAAAGTGCTCTGTGTATGGATGTACGCTTGAAGTTGATGACCTTTTTAATAAAAAAAGATCAAATGGGCTTTCAGCAAGGAATGACTTGCTGTAATGATATGGATAAGCCGTGCTGGGTAGCCTTTTCCTCTCCCCCGGTAGAGCATCATGAAATATGCATATGGATACAAGAAGGGCTACAATAGTGTAATCCCATTTATTGATAAAAGCAATTAAAAACAAAAAGCCAAATGGCTGCTTACATATCTGGGTGCCCTCGCCCGGCACTGTGGCTGTACCGCTTGTAAGGGGCTAGGAGCTCTGCTCTGTGCGTGGCGACTGGCATGCGTTCCACCATCAGCTGCCGACAACCACAGGAACCAGAATTGGAAATCAAGAGATTGCGTAACCAGGCACGCCTCGATGTACATTTCATTTCCCGTCTTCAGGAGGCGTGCCTGGTTACTAAAAGCACATACTGAAATAGTCAAGCGATTGGCCAATGAAAATTTGAGTTGTATAGTTGCTAGGCACATTAGATGGTCTGGGGGTTTAGCCAATAGAAATTAAACCTGAATAGTAGCTAGACAGTATGACAGCCTCAGTGTCGGGGATAAACATGATTGGACAACACAGTTGGCATGCCTATCTATGAACACCAAAGCACTACATATACAGGAAAAAGACCATAAGTAAAATACCTCCTCTCATAACCAATCCATACATATTGTCATGACAAGCAATGGGGGGAGAAGCGAACTTAGGACTTTAGTTGGGACGCAAGGGAAAGTTTGTGCCCCCATCCTCAATATCATGAAAAAGAGGGAGGGGGGTTGGGACTTTAAATCAGGTGTGCATGATGCAGCCCAATTACACTCACAGAGGTGCAAACATATTTATGTTTATTAAGGACCAATGATCAACATGGCATAAAAACGCATTGCGTGCATTAGACATAAAATAATCGCATATAGACAATGAATCTATGTATATACAACCATGGGACATGGGTAGGTACAATTATGCATCTTAATCCCCCAAACAAGATAAAAGTCATGTGAAGTAAAAAACATCTGAAAATTAGTCAATGTGTGTTTGATGCATCAAAGGTAGGCCCGACGCTGCGTTTCATGGACTTCAATCCACTCTTCAGGAGCCAGATGCATCTAAATTCTATAAAAGATGTATAAAAAGCAATATAGTTTCATGGGTCTAACAAAATCAGCAGAAAAAGGGGGGAAATTTGGGCATAATGGGCCATGCCAAAAAAGGTTACTCACATGATAGCCAAAACTGGGACCGTGCGACAAAACAAAGCCAGGAGTAAGCCATGGAGCCTGGCCCGGGAGCTGAGAGGGGGACCTCAACGAGGAACACCGGACCGCACACACCAACACCCCGCAGTGGAGGGGACTTCTATAATGTAGGAGATATATAAAATGTATCTATGATGATACAAGTAACAAAAAACGAAATGATATAAGCTGCGGATATCACCAAGGTGATTGAAAAAAGCATCCGGAAGATTACCTTGGAGAGTACATCTGATGTTTGAAGCCACATAGATAGAAGGAGATCAGGATGTGCATAGGTTGTATCAGCTCCATCTCAGAATACCATGAAGCAGGGAGTGAGATGCAGCCCCAGTATGGAACACCAGTTCCCCCTCAGCGTCACGCAGGCACGACACAGTGGAGCAAAACCTCGGCAAACGCCATATGAGCTCACTGCATGTCAGCCCAGCTGATATAGTGGATACCTGTGTGTGCGACGCCCAACCAAGGAAGTCACATGCACAGTGCCGGGGGCATCTGGCTCCTGAAGAGTGGCTTGAAGTCCATGAAACGCAGCGTCGGGCCTACCTTTGATGCATCAAACACACATTGACTAATTTTCAGATGTTTTTTACTTCACATGACTTTTATCTTGTTTGGGGGATTAAGATGCATAATTGTACCTACCCATGTCCCATGGTTGTATATACATAGATTCATTGTCTATATGCGATTATTTTATGTCTAATGCATGCAATGTGTTTTTATGCCATGTTGATCATTGGTCCTTAATAAACATACATATGTTTACACCTCTGTGAGTGTGATTGGGCTGCATCATGAACACCTCATTTAAAGTCCAAACCCCCCCCCCCCTCTTTTACATATTGTCATGAGGACAGTAGATTATAATATATAAATTGTGTTATAAAAATTCCATATAAATGCAGATGGAAATATATGACAGTAATATAAAAATAATATAAAAACATAAAAATATGAAAAATTGCTAATAGCACAATGCCGATAAAAAGAGATCAATGAAAAACTTCAGTAACTACTTTTTTTGAGTGGCTAAAGAGAAGTTCTAAATAGTTGGTACAATATACATTTTTTAAGGTAAACCTCCTCTATTTAATATTAACCCCCACTTTACTCATTGTTCAGGAAGCAATTTAGATCTAATTCTATATTGAGTCCCAGCTGCTGCATTGAACTAAGACCGTACAGCCACTGGGTCTCATTTTGAGAAATTGCTTTCTTGAGATCTGTACCTCTCCAATTGGGGGTGACTCTATCTATACCATAAAAAGTAAGGAGACTAGGGTCCCTATTGTAAAAAAGTCGGAAATGTCTGGAGACACTATGGTTCAAAAAACCTTTGGTGATATTGGTCACGTGTTCATTGATTCGTACCCTTAATTCTCGTGTAGTCCTCCCCACATATTGTAGGGAACATGGACACTCCAACACATATGTTACATGTTTGGAATGGCACGTTATTAAGGGTTTAATATTGAACTCCTCATGGGTAACATTAGATTGAAATTTGGTGACTTTTTCAGTCTGTCGTTTGGTAGTACGACAGACCTTGCATCGGGTACAGTAGTAGAATCCCGACCCATCAAAAAATGTTAAAGACTTTCTTGGGGGGTCTGGTACATTGGGCGCTATGATGTTTCTGATGCCCGGGGCTCTCCTATAGATAAATTTAGGGCAAACTGGTAATATATTTTGCAAATCTTTATCTTTTAATAATATAGGCCAATATTTCTTGAAGACCCTCTCAATATGCTTGTATTGTCTGTGGAAATTAGAAACAAAAGCTAAACCTCCTTCAATGGAGGAGGACTTCTTTTTACTGATCAATAATTCATCTCTATTCATTTGGAGCACCTGATTTTTGGTTGTAATAAGTGATTGTTGGGAATATCCTTTTTCCTGAAATCTGTGGATAAGTATCTCATCTTGTGTATGAAAATCTGTAAGATTATCGCAATTGCGCCAAACCCGCATTAATTGGCTTTTTGATATCCCCCCAACCACTGAGGGTGATGGCAGCTATGAGTTGGTACAAACCTATTTCTGTCTGTCACCTTGTAATAGGTCTTGTTACTAATTCTATTCATGTTTTTTGTCAGAGTGAAATCCAAAAAATTGATCGTATCCAAACTGGTATCTGCTGTGAATTTAAGGCCATATTTGTTGATATTCATATCTGCTAGGAACATTTCCAATTGGTCATATGGACCTCCTCATAATAGAATAATGTCATCAATGTACCTTTGTAAAAATTGATGGTATCCAAACTGGTATCTGCTGTGAATTTAAGGCCATATTTGTTGATATTCATATCTGCTAGGAACATTTCCAATTCGTCATATGGACCTCCTCATAATAGAATAATGTCATCAATGTACCTTTTATAGTACAGTAATGACTTATTGAATGTTTTGTAAATGGTTTTCCTTTCCCACTTATTGAGCACTATATTGGCCAAACTGGGGGCATACCTAGCCCTCATCGCTACTCCCTCATTTTGGAACCTAAGCCAAAAATAATTATTACCCATAGCTAATTGTAACCCTTTAACTAGAAAATCAATTTGTAGTGTGTTTAATCCAGATTCTTCCATAAGGGCCAGTTTGACTGCTAGAAGAGCTTCTGACTGTCTAATGTTGGTGTAAAGTGATTCAATGTCCACTGTAACCAGTATAGTATGCTCGTCTACCTTGATGGTTTGAAGTGATTTAATAGGTTCACAGCTGTCTTTCAAGTATGATCTGCCCTTAATGACCAGGGGCTCAAGATACATGTCAAGATACTCACCCAAGCGAGAATAGAGAGACCCTATCCCACTAATGATGGGCCGACCCGCTGGGTTTTCCTTGTTTTTGTGAATCTTGGGCACTATATATAGTACTGGGATGCGGAGAACCTATGGAATGAGATATTTGGCCTCCTTGCTATCTAGAATGTTATTAGTACTACCCTTTTTCACCTGAGCTATCAATTCTGATTTGAGTTGAGCTATGGGATCTCTCCTCAGGGGCTTATAGGTAGTTGTATCCTCTAACAATCTATGGATCTCTTTATTATATTTGTTTTTAGTAAGTATCATTACCCCTCCCCCCTTGTCCGCTGGTTGAACTACTATTTCTTTGTTGGATTCCAACTTCTTAATTCCCTCCCATATTGTATGGTTACTCTTACTTTTGTTTACATATAGTGTTTAGATTTCATCCTGTACCATGTTCTTAAAAACCTCAATGTGGTGGTGGGTACCATTATTTGGATTGAAGACTGAATTGTTTTTCAAGCCACTATGTCGATGGATGGTGGCGGGTTTTGGTGGCCGTGAACTTGGTAACTTCGACGCAAAATGTTTTTTAATATTCAATTTGTGAATGTATTTTTCAATATCTATAAATAACTCAAATTTGTTTATATTTTTGTCAGGTGCAAAATTTAAACCTTGGCCCAATACTTCCAGTTCCTCCTATGAGAAAACTAGATCAGTCAAATTAAAAATGCCTGTATTTAATTGTCTCGCTTTCTTTTTCTTTCTGCCCCTCCCTCTTCTGCCTCTTTTTCTAAATATTCTCTGGGGTATTGTGGTACAGTGGGTGGGATCCTGTAAGGTTCCTTCCACCCCCTTGATTCCCCCCCTGTTGGTAGTGATTCTGGTAGGATGGTGACCTACCTCTATAGTTGCCCCTATAGTGTCCCCGTGGGTCTGGGTGGATAGGGGTTGGGGCCTTGCCTATGATATTGGTAGTTAGGGTCTGGTGATCTATTATCCAATGGTGCATACCTATTATAAGTGGGTATTGTATAAGGTGCAGAATGAGAATAGGGGTTAGTATTGGTATTAGGAGTAAGATGAGTGTACCCATTCTGAGGTAGATGTTCCTTGTTGCTGTTGGTGGGTTTACCTATATGTTTTTTATTAGGGGGTCTGTGAGTTATTTGTGAATCCCTTAGCCAATTGGGCCACTACATTATGTACCTCTACTTCCCTTTCTACTTATGATTCTTTGGAGTTACCTGGATTGGGTCCTTCCTGCCATTTGTACACTTTATTATCTTCATAATCCTTGACATCCCTCTGATATTTTTTTAATTTCTTTGTTTTGATTTCTCCATCATACTTGGATAGATGGGTTTGTAAATTCTGAGCTCTGTCCTCATATTCTTTAGTGCCCATGAATGGTTTCATTTTTTCTTTGAGTTCCGCTATTTTACTATCTAAAATTTTATTTTTGATTTGACGTCTCCTAATCATTAACTGCATGAGTTTTTGTTCACATGCATTGAAAAACTGGAACCATTCATCCAATAATGTGGGATCCTCTACTCCATTGTTTGGATTGATATCCCAATGCAATCTCCTTGGGGTGAGGTTTTTCTTGATATACATTTCAAAAGAAGCTACATCCCACCATGATCTGATCTGCTTTTCCATATTGAATTGGAGTTGTTTAAAACTCCTTTCTAGATCTATGTTGGGACTAGGGCCCTGTTGGAAAATTTCTCCTATGTCTATCTGACGCCCTTTCATAAAATTAAAGACATGGCTGCGTAGGTGCAAGTACAAAAAAATGTTTTTGTATTTTTGGAACCCAAGTGATAAAAGTGTATATACCTTGTGCCAAAAATTAATGTGAAAAATTAAATAAAAGCTGCTAACCCCCAAACTGGGTGAGAAATCCAGTGCAAATGAGAAAATGTGTATGGTGGGGGGCGCTAAGTCTATATTTACTGTTAGCCATAATGTATAAAAATGTGGAACCCAACAGCAATTTTTTTTACTTTCAATATGTTTTTATTTTCAATTACGTCATACAAATCATGCATTGACATATTTTAGATTGCACAGGAGGGAACGCCTCCTCGAACATGAGACATAAAGGTTACAATTCGAGTGAGAAAATAACATATAGTATACGGTTTCTTCGCCTCAAAGGCTGTTGGTGGGGACAGCCTGATATATATATCAATAACTAAGCTTTAAATAAGCAGTCTCCATGTTTTGCCCCTAAAACATCATGGGATCTTTCCCCATCCCCGGCACCCCCTACGGGATCTAGCTGTGCCAGGTGGGGAAATCTCCGTACTTCTCCTTTGCCCATTTAGTCTGAGCCATCAGGAGTGTTGAGGGGTGATGAGTCCCCGTAAGCTAGGTAATTTACCGTATGGTAGCTTCACATTGAATTGGAACCAGATAGTTAACTGAAGTGAGATAGAAGACAGGAAGAAGAGTTGAAAGAGAGGGAGAGAAGAGTGAGGAGGGAGGTGGGGTGGGGAGGTTCTTCAAGGTGGGTGGGGAGGGAGAAGGAGTGCATTTGTGTACCTCTAGTAATACTGAGGGATGAAGTCGTCTAGCTGTGGGTTAGGTGTTGATGCGCACCTGAACCCCTGGTATGAGGGAGGTTCCCATATATTGGGCCCAAGGTTCCCATATTGTTTGGAATGTCTTGGAGGAGTTTGACGTGATGCTATAAAGTTTTTCTTGGGCCATAATCCATGAAACCTTCCTTTTTACTGCGTTGAACGAGGGCCTCGGCTGTTTCCAGGCTTTGGCAATGGAGATTTTAGTGCCCAGTAATATAATGTTGATCAGTGTTTGGTTAGCCTTAGGAATTCCAGGAAGGTTAGCATTGAGAATAGCCACCTCTGGGGACCTAGGGATCTGGCAAGTCGTCACCTTGTAAATCATAGAGAAAACTTTCCTCCAAAAAGTGCGTAGTTTGGGGCATTCCCACCAAATGTGGGCCATTGTGCCCAGGTGTTGGCATCCTCTGAAACATAAGGGGTTTGCCGAGGGATAGATTGCTGCTAACCTGGTAGGGGTCAAGTACCATGTGGTTATCAGTTTGATGCTTGCCTCCATCAAAGAGATGTTCTGGATCCCCTTAAAGGATTTAGTTAGAGCTGCTTGCCAAATCTCTATGTCCCTGCTGAATTGGAAATCGGCCTCCCAGGCCTGCATGTATGTGGTTTTGTCCGTTGGGTAAGTGAGGGCCGAATATATCACAGATATGCCTCCCCTCTGCTCCATTGTTCGTATGTAGTAAAGTTAGGGGGGTGCGGTTTCTCCTGCCAAATTGAGTGTAGAAAGTGAGTGATTTGGTGAAAACGGAATCGTTCCGAATCCGGAAGGTCTAGGTGTTTGATACAGAATTTGAGGGTGATTGGTCCATTGGGGGTGAAGAAGTGCCCTATCCGGTATAGCCCTTTGTCCAGCCACCATTTGAAAGCTGAGATGTCAAGTCCAGGTGGAAAGTCAGGGTTGTGGAATAAGTGCGCTAGGGGATGACCTGTGGAGACCAGGGCTGTGGAGTGTCGGAGGGAGTCCCAAAGGGCGCAGGAGTGGGATAAAGTGGGTGATAGTGGGTGATAGGATGTGTGGCCTAGATTTAGTCGGGCACCATAGTATGTAGTCTAGTGTATGTTTGGGGGTGGCCTGTCTTTCAATATTTACCCAGTCTGGTTTTTCATACCGTGAGTAGATTGAGGACAGTTGGGCTAATCTGGCCGCTAAGTAGTATTTATGTAAATTTGGAAGACCCAGCCCTCCCTTGCGTCTGTGAAGGAATAGGGTGCTCTGAGGGATACGATATCCTTTCTTACCCCAGATAAACTGGAGAATTTTACTCTGTAAAGCTCTTAGGTGATCTTTCCTGATTGGGATAGGGAGGGAGCGGAAGAAGTAGAGGAGCCTGGGGAGTAAGGTCATCTTAATGGAGTTGATCCGACCCAGCCAGGATAGTTCATGTTTTGACCATGTAGTAAGGTCAGCCTCTAGTTTCCTGAAGAGAGAAGGGTAATTTTGTGCATATAGAGTTTCCGTCGTGGCCGTCAATGTGATACCTAGGTAGCTAATGGAGGTGTCGCCCCATTTGAAGTGGAAGGATTGTTTTAGAAAGTCAACTGTTTGTGATGGTAACGATACATTAAGGGCTTGAGATTTGGCGAAATTGACTTCGAGTCCAGAAATTTTAGCAAAGTTCCTTAACAATAGGCAGAGGTTAGGTAGTGTAGTGAGGGGGGATGTCAGGAAAAGGAGGATGTCGTCTGGTCTCCACAGGTCACCCCCTTTATGTCCGGGTTCTGTCAGATTGCGATCGCTAAGGTTTCTATGGCTATTGCGAAGATTAGGGGGGGATAGAGGACACCCTTGTCTAGTGCCATGTAAAATATCTATTGATTCGGAGTAATGTCCTTGGAGACGTATTTGGGCCTTTGGTTGTGAGTAGAGGGCATGCAGAATTCCCAGGAAACGGTCGCCAAATCCCCATCTCTCCAGCACGGTAAAGATGTATTGCCAGGAGACCGTGTCAAAGGCCTTCTGCAGATCTAATGATAGAAGGAATCCCGATTGGTTTGGCCCCCCCTTCCCAGTTAGTTTGAAGAATCAAGGTGATATCTATTGCCCTCCTTATTTGGTCAGGACCCTGTCTCCCGGGTATGAATCCTACCTGGTCCTTATGTATATACTGAGTAATAAAGGATGACAGCCTGTTGGCCATTATTTTGGTGAGTATTTTTAGGTCATTGTTGATGAGTGAGATCGGTCTGTAATTGCTAACGTCTTCGTGGTATTTGTCAGGTTTGGGTATGACCGTGATTAAGGCAGTATTGAGGTGGATGTCAAGGGGGGTTCCATTGGTTTTGGAGTTAAAGAAGGAGGTCAGGTGAGGTGCCAGTATGGCTGCAAAAGACTTGTAGTATGCTACCGAAAGACCATTAGGACCTGGAGCTGACCCCCCTCTTAGATCTTTTATGACCCCCAAAACCTCCTCCTCTGTGATGGGTATTTCCATCTTTTGTTTGTGAGTATCTTTTAGGGATGGTAGGGAGATACCCTCCAGAAACTGAGGGATTAAATTCGTGTTTGGTGTATTTGTTTGGCTATATAATTTAGAGTAGAAACCCCGAAAGGCTTCTAGAATCTTTGAAGGGTTGGTCGTGGGGGGTTGACCATTTATTCTGAGTTTGGGAAAGGCGAGGGTCCTAATGGGGGGGAGAGTTTTTTAGCTAGGAGGGGACCTATTTTGTCTGCCTGAGTGTAAAATTTTTGTCCATTCCAGCGGACAGCCTTTTCGGCCTTGGATGTGAGTGCTAAATTAAGATCTAGTCTAGCTTTGTCGATAAGGTAAATAGGGGTCTTGGAGGGGTCCTTTTTATGGGCAGCCTTCAGTGTGGTATATTCCCTGTCCAACCTGATTATGTCTGCTTTTTGTGCACGTTTGGTTTGAGTGGCAATCTGGATGAGTTTACCCCTTATAAAAGCTTTATGTGCAGCCCATAACGTTTCTGGAGAAATGTCCTCTGATTTATTGAGTATAAAGTATTCTTGTAGGGCTTTTTCGAGTTCAATGACCCTGATGGGATCAGATAATAGTGACTCATTCAGTCTCCAATGTCCCCTGGGTCCGCCCAGGGGGCCAGTTTTGAGTGATATGGTGACTATGGAGTGATCCGAAAGGGCCGACTCTCTGATTTGAGCTCTGTGGATCAAGGGAAGAAGGGTGGATGGGGTTAAAATGTGGTCAATCCTCGCATAGGTGTTATGAGGTGAAGAGTAATGAGTATAGTCCCTTTTGTTGGGGTTAAGTTCCCTCCAAGTGTCAGCTAAGCCATGGGCATGGATTATTTTTGCGATCCTGAGGCTCTCTTTGGTGGGTCGTGTTAGTTGGGTCGGTAGGGGTTTAGACTTGTCCAAACCCTGATCGAACACTGCGTTCAAGTCTCCACCAAAGATGACCGTTCCCTCCAGCTTCTGAGCGAGGCTGCGCAGTAGGGAGTCAAAAAATTTCGCTTGACCTCTATTTGGGGCATAGTAGGAGACCAGGGAATACAGGTGGTCCCCCACTGTGCCTTTGACCAGGATGAACCTGCCCTCTGGGTCGGCAAATTCAGAGATCTTTACAAATTTAAGATGTTTGGAAACGATGATTGCAACTCCCTTGGTTTTGTTGTCAGCGCTCGCTAAGAAGAACTGTGGGAAGTGAGGGTGGAGATACTTAGGGCTATACCGGGAGGGGAAGTGCGTTTCTTGCAGCATAACAATGTCTAGCTTGAGGTGTTTGTAATAATCGAGGACCTTTCTCCTCTTAATCTGGGAATTGATTCCCTGGACATTGTGGGAGGCTATGCGGAGTTCATCTGTGGGGTTATTAGCCATGGAGCAGATGGAGTGCAGTGCAACGGTCCTCACTTACCCTTTGATGTGGGGGAACCTGGGTCTTAAGATGACTTCAGTCTTCTTGGTGGGAAGATATCAGGGACTTCCGTGGGGGAGTGTGTGGTATCTGAAACACAAAATGTGGTTAGGTACATTGTAGTGAACGTGGAGGAGGGGTGGGGGAGAAGGATAGCAGAGAAAAGGTCTCCTAGAAAAGAAAGAAAAGACGCAGGGAAGGAGAAATCCCCTATGTCTTTAAAAAAAAAAATTGAGTGTGTCTGGCCCATCTGGGCTCAAACAACCTAGCCTCCAGAGACCTACGGGTGTCTAAGGGTTAGGTGGGTGTGCATGTGTTTCCTCACGAAACCGAACGCCCAACAGAAAACTTGTTTCCTTGAGGGAAAAAAGAAATGAGCAAGTAAAAACAAAGAAAATTTTTAAACTATTACCGGTGACTACCAGGTTTTCTCAACAGTGTGGCTAACTAGTGGCCCTAAGCCTACGCCCAGTGTAGTATCCTTCTAGGTCTTCATTAACTCGCTATCACAGCAAAGCGTCCATAGACTAGACCTATATAAATCCCTAGTCCTGGGGGTGAAAATCCCACTCCCCCCCCATAGCTAGGCATGAGGGAACCGTCCCTCTCAATCCAGAGAGGTACAGCTCCCTTGTGCTTAGTAGATATGCCAGTTTAAAGCAGCAAAAAATAAAGAGGGAAGATTTGAACAAAAACCTAAATAACCCCTCCTTGGAACCAGCAAAACAAAAACAAAAAATTCTGACAAGTCAGAAAACGTAGCCCGGTTGGCTAGCCTGCCTAATGAATAGGCACGGGGGGATCCCCCATATTCATGGGGATGATCAAGCCAATCCCCACTTCACAGTCGGGATAGAAGCGATGCAGTTCACATCATCACTGGCTTCAGGTTTGGTTGTTGTCTTTGGCCTTCTTTGCTTTTCCTGTTGACCACAGGGGAGATTGAGGGCTGGTGGGGGTCTGTCGTTTGTTGGAGTTGGTCCCGGCATTGGTTGTGTCCATTTTGGCTTCCTGGGAGATGATTTTCAGGTGCAGGAGAAGTTTTTCACCTTCTGGGAGGGAGGAGAAGGCATATTGTTTCCCCTTGACGGAGAATTTAACCGCGAACAGGAAGGCCCACTTGTATTTCACGTCTCTTTGGGTGAGGGCGAGAAGCAGGGGCTTCAATGATCTCCTCTTCTGGATCGTAGAGGGTGAGAGGTCAGCGAAGATCTGCACTGGGTGTCCCATACACTGCACGGAGTGAGAGGACCTGGCCTGTCTCATCACTTCCTCTTTAACTGTGTAGTGGTGTGGCTTAGCGATAATATCTCTTGGGGTGCCGTCTTTTCTGGGGGGCCCTAAGGCTCTGTGTGCCCTGTCCAATTCAAGGCGTTGACAGGGGATATTAGGGATTAGCTGTTTAATCAGGTCCTGGACTGCTTCTGGAACATTAAGAATCGTTTCCGGTAGGCCGCGGATTCTGATGTTATATCTTCTTGACCTATTCTCAAGTTCGTCAATATGAGCCATTGCTAGGTCCAATTGATCTTGCACAGTGCTGATGTGCTGCGAATGTTGGTTAGTGATAGCTATAGTGTCCTCCATTTTGTGTTCAATTGTGTCGATTCGGGCCCCTAAATTAATAAAGTCTGCCTTCAGGTCCCCTGTAATTTTTGCTGCTGTTTGAGCCAGGCCTCTGTCCAAAAGTTCAGAGAATCTGTGGAAGAGGGAGTCTATGTGAAGCGCTGGGTCACTGGCAGGGAAGGCATGTGGAGGGAGGCCTGAGTGACCTGAGGCAGATCCCATGGGGGACAGAGGACCTTCACAGGGGGAGCGATCCTGCAGGGATCCTGTAGAGGCTGGAGAAGGGGTCAGCAGAGGAGGGTAGCCCGGTTGTCTTCCTGGGTGAAGTGAGGGGGAATGTGGGGCTGCTCTGACCTGTAGTCCGCCGGGCCTGTGGCGCTGAGATCCTGTGTCTGTGCCTGTGTAGCGGCGGCCATCTTGGGCGTCTCAGCCGTACCTGCTCTCTCCAATTGCGGCCACAGGTTTCGTTTTACCGGGGCCCCGGTCATATGGGGGTGTAGCTGGGACCTTGGGGAACGTCTCCAGATGCTTCGGTTGTTCTGATGTGCACTGTGGTTAGTGCTATGGGCGCCGGTGGTTCGTGAGGGAGTGGAGCTCTAGGCTTTAGCGGCCATCTTGCGAGCCCCGCGCATGCGCACCCAACAGCAATTTTTTTAAATACACATCAATATGCTATACAAAAAAAGCTATATGTATATAATATTAAGTGCAAATAAAACATACATGTATTAGAAAAGGATAGCATCCATGCTGTTTGAGCATGTATTCAAAAATAATGTCCTTTGTGAAAAAAACAAAATAGAAAAAGTCCACATGCGATTTCAAAAGGTTAAAGAAATAAACCAAATAGGTGACTCTTCCGCTGTGTAGATGAACAACAACAACAGCCCCCCACCATACACATTTTCTCTTTTTTAGCACATGTGCAGCTGCTCACATTTTTGCAATTTGCAAACTTTGCCTCAAGCACATCAAGTGTGGCAAAAACACCAGCCATCTTGGTACCACATGCTTGACAAGGCATTTAACCTACCACCACTCAGCCCATTGGCAAGAGCACCTGAAAGCCACACAAAAGGGATGCAGTTCTGCTCCTCCTCACCTTTCTGGTTTACCCCGGCAGGGTGTCACAGGTTAGCACTGGCTGTAGACTACAGCAGGCACATTTCTCTACCCCATCTGCTGCAGCGAAAGAAAAATACAGTAATTACCACCCACATTCCCAGGGTCCAAATTCAAGCTTGTCAAAGCTGCTGGCTGTAAAACCTTCTGTGATTTTGCAGAATGTGCTGTACCACAATGGCAGGATCCCAGTTGCTATTTCTTTTCACTTAAGGCTATTCCAGAACTCTACAATCACATGGAAGGCAATGTTGTGGCATCATTGGACAAGGCAGTCAGCCGCAAGGCCCACATTACTGCTGACACGTGGTCCAGCAAGCATGGTCAGGGATGATATATTTTGTTCATAGCACACTGGGTAACTCTGCTTGCAACTCGGAAGGATGCAGGATATGGCTCAGCGCTGCAGCTTGTTGTGCCGCTAAGGCCTCCATTCAGCTAGTGGTGATGATGTGAGATTTGTCAGCTTTACCCCCTCCTCCTCCTCCTCCATACCCTCCTCTGCTGAATTGTCTTATAACCCACAAGTACCCGCTAAACTTTCAAGGGGCTATTCAATGAGTCAGGCTAAAAGGTGCCATGCAATGCTTCAGCTGGTCTGTCTAGGGCAGGGGTCATAAAACTGGTGGCCCTCCAGCTGTTGCGAAACTACAAGTCCCATGAGGCATTGCAAGGCTGACAGTTACAAGCATGACTTCCTCAGGCAGAGGCATGATGGGACTTGTAGTTTTGCAACAGCTGGAGGGCCACCAGTTTAAGACCTCTGGTCTAGGGGACAGGAACCACACTGAAGGAGAGATTCTTGCAGCTCTGGCCCAGAGGTGGTTCATGCCACACCTGCTGGAGTCAGCAATGGTGGTGTGCGATAATGGCACAAACCTCCTGTTCACCCTTAGACAGGGAAAGTTGACACATGTGCCATGTCTGGCACATGTCTTCAACTTGATGGTGCAGCATTTCTTAAATAGGTACTCAGGGTTAGAAGATCTGCTAAAGCAGGCCAGAAGAGTCTGTAGCCATTTCAGACAGTCATACATAGCTAGTGCTCGGTTGGCTGCAATTCAGGTGAAATTCCATCTGCCCCTAAACCGCCTGATTTGTGACATGCCCACCAGGTGGAACTTGACTTTGGCAAAACTGCAGCTGCTGCACATGCAGCAGAGGGCCATCAAGGAGTACCTGTGTGAGTATGGAACAACAAAAGGCTCAAGCCGGTTCTTATTTTTTTCCCCACGCCAATAGCTATGGATAAAGGATGCATGCTCTGTACTGTCAACTATGGATGAGCCGAGCACCTGCGGTTCGGTTCACAGCGGAACATGTGAACAGGCAAAAATTTGTGCAAACACCATTAAAGTCTATGGGACGCGAACGTGAAAAATCAAAAGTGCTCATTTTAAAGTTTTATATGCAGGTTATTGTCATAAATAGCCCCTGCAGCCCTCACATACATCCCTGCAAGCCAGAACAACAACCATCAGCATATGACACCTTCTCCAGCTTCCACTGAATTATTCATCGGCCGTGGATTTGGGGACAGTGCATTCTACCTGGCTGGGCCGGCTCTCACACCGCACCAGGATGTACCCTTCCCTGCCACCCCAGCTCAGGACACATATAGTACGTCCAGCCAGGTGACCTCTACCTAAAGCTGTCTGAATTACTGGAGAGAGGGCTGGCCTCCACAGCAGCAAAGATAACTGGGGACATCAAAGCTGACTTCCAGAACCTGGGCTCCAGGATGGAAGTCATTGAGAACAAACTGGACATGACGGTGTCAGCTACCAACCAAAACTCAGACCATATTCAGACACTTCAAGACATGCTCGACTCTGCCATTTCTAGGATCGACGAGCTAGAACACAGATCCAGAAGATAAAATTTTAGGATCAGAAGCCTGCCTGAGTCCATTGCGGATGTCTCCCAGGCTACCCAGGAGAAAATAAAATCCCTGATCCTGAACATCCCATAACATCGTTTGGAATTGGACAGAGTCCATAGAGCCTTGAGACCCCCAAGAAAGGATGGTTCCCCCAGGGACATCATCGCAAAACCACACTTTTACCTGGTCAAGGAGGAGATAATGAAGCAATCCAGAACGATGAAACAAATATCATGTCAAGGTCACCCAATACTAATTTATGCAGACTTGTCCCCCCCCTCAACAATCCATAGGAGACGGGCCCTAAAACCCTTACTCCCAGTCCTCACCCAAAAGGACATTAAATAATGGTGGACCTTCCCATTTGCTGTTAAATTTTACTTTAAAGAGCAAGCAGTACTCCTTCACCAGTCTCCAAGATGGGGAGAAAATCCTCCTATCCCTGAAGCTCATTTCGCTGGAAGCAGGTGTGGACACGTCTAACCCCACTCTCAACTCAGTGAAACGTCCATTGCCCACAAGTCCCCTGACCATCCTGTGGAACAAGCCGAAGACCAAGAGAACAAAATATAACAGTCAGACCTGAAATGACTTCTGCAACTTACACTTCTATCTTCACCTCCTCAAGGTTGTGGTTACCAGGGACTTCTAACCCTTCTGATTGGAGCAACCACTCCACAAGTTCTGTTCTGGACACTTTTTCAGAAATAGTTTGTTTTTTCACTTTTTTCACCCCTTTTCTTTTTTAAACCCAAGTCGACCTGGATGGTCCCTGTTTTCTCTGTAAAGTTTAATGTATAGGCTGTTAACAGACCCCTGATAATGATGGCTTATGCAAACAAGCAAGACTTTTAGGTTGGTGAGCCCTATCCGGGCTCCAATTAAGGCTTTGTAACACATCTGGAACCCCCCTCCCTACCTTCTGGAGGGGGAGGAAGGAGGATTCTACCACAAAGAAATTTTTGTGGGCTTGATATAATTCCTCTCAATTGAATGTGTTTTCTCTTTGTTCCTTTCTTTCAAAGTTCATTGTTGTACAAAAAGGTGCCGTGGTGCTGGGTGTGGGGCATGTGCCTCCACCTATTCCTCAGACTCCCTCGACACTGCGACATAGGTTGTCTACCTTTAGTAGACCAGACACTACTTGTTTGACATGATCCATGGCGGTTGTTTTTCTCCCACGGATCCAGTCTAAACTTACTGAAAATGCTCCCTATAGCCTCTTTATCCTTCCTTACTCTCAATTTTACCCAATCATTCTACCCTCTTTCCCTTTCTTCTGTCTCCAGTTATCCCTTGGGGAATATAATATTTTTTTTTCCCAGTCACCTTTCAGGTTCATCACGAGATTCCTAAGTTTACAGTATTACAGTGTGGTTGGTTCTTCTTGGCTAGCAATCGATACCAGGTTCACCCTACAGTAAGTGACGCAGAGCAAGACAGCATCCTTCTACATCTGCCCCATGGCTAATTCTCCCAGACCAACATTTAATTTAGCTACACATAATGCTCAGGGCTTGAACACCCCCTTAAAAAGGAGAAAGATTTCCGATAGCTACAGATCCCTCAAGCTACATATTATCATGGTTCAAGAAACCCATTTTCCTGGTCGGTACAGCTCCAAATGCCTGCACCATCAGTACCCATTGTTCTACCTGGCAAAGGCATAGGGAAAGTATAAAGGTGTTGCTATCCTATTTTCCAAAACTTGTAATTTCTCTTGGCAGGCAGATTATAAAGATCTGGAAGGCAGATTTATCTTAGTTAAAGGGTTCATAGACGGCCATTTATTCTCCTTTATCCCCTATTATGCCCCCAACAAGGGCCAACATACATTTTTTCAATCAATGTGGGCAACACTGAACCCCCTATTGGAGGGGACCCCCATACTTGGAGGGGACTCCAATGTGGCGTTCGATCAAAGGCTGTATAAGTCCAACCCATCCAAAATACTCCTAACCCATCTAACTAGGGCCAACCTCAAATTTGCTAGACTAGTCCACTCACAAGGCCTGATGGACGTTTTGGTGAGAGATGAACCCTTTGAAGAGGGACTACACAAATTTTTCTAGCCCCCACCACTCTAGGATAGACCACATTCTCATGTCCACACACCACCTACCCAATGTCTCCAGCTCCAAAATTATAGACACCACACTTTTGGACCACTCCATAGTGACTGTGTCGCTCTTTAAAACTTCTCACCATCCCAAACATTCTCAGTGGAGGCTTAATGAATCCATTTTATCAGACACCATTAGGGTCACTGGAATCAATAAAGCTCTACTAGAATATTTCACTCTGAATAATGTTGATGATACCTCAGCGGAGATGTTGTGGGCTGCTCATAAAGTCACCATAAGGGGAAAGATCATCTCAAATCAAAGAAGAGAGGAAGGTGGCTATAGTTAGATTGGAACAAGCATACTTGTCCTTAAGGGCTCAACACAAGAGGGACCCCTCAGGGATCACTATATCCCAATTGGACACAGCTAGATTGGAGCTAAACCTGGCCCTAACAGTACGAAGCGAGAAGCAGATCTGATGGAATGGCACCAAATTTTATACTCAGAAGGATAAATTCGGCCTTATGCTGGAAACCAAACTTTTCCCCAGGGCAAGGATTCATTCTCTCCGCAAGATCCGAACTCATGGTCAGACCATAACATCTGATTCCACTAAAATGCTAGTAGCCTTCAGGGACTTCTATGATAAACTTTATAGTTCCAATTTGCAGGGCAACCAAAGCACCATATCTAAATTCCTAAAAACTCTCCCTATCCCTACACTCTCTGATAAGCATAAAACCATTATGGAAAAACCCATCACAGTAGAGGAAATTTTTGAGGTCATTAAAAACCTAAAGAGGGGTTCCGCTCACGGCCCTGACGGGCTTTCAGTGCCATACTACAAATCTTTCTCAGATACTCTTGACCCTTATATGGCTAAATTCTTCAACGCCAAAGTGTTCAGCGACCCCCTCAGTCCCGACCTGAATACAGCTTTCATTACTGTCATCCTGAAACCCGATAAAAACCCTGAGGAGGTAGGAAACTACAGACCAATATCACCAATAAACAATGATCTAAAAATCCTCACTAAAATCCTAGCTAACCGACAAACCTCTATACAGAAAATGTTTGATTCAGTGTCCTGGCCATATATCTTCATGTGTTGGAGCACTGGGGTTTTGGAAACCACTTCCTAGGAATTCTGAAAGCTCTCTACTCTTCACCCACAGCACTAATACGCCTGCAAGGATAATACGCCCCCTCAATCCACAATGCTAGAGGTATGAGACAGGGCTGCCCTTTATCACCTTTGATATTCGCCATAGCCATAGAGACTCTAGCGATAACAATACAAGAAAATCCCAATATCAAAGGGGTTGTATGCGGTCCCCAGGTACACAAATGTGGTCTTTTCACAGACTACCTCATTTTATTCATTAACTCCCCTCTAACCTCCATCCCCAACCTGTGTAAGACTCTCACCTGCTTTGCGAACATCTCTGGCCTTCATGACAACTATAACAAATCTCAAGCCCGAAACTGAACTTCCAATTCGATTGGAACGACTCCACTATCAAGTACTAAGGCATTTCCTTAACCTCTAAATTTGACACGCTTTATGCCAGAAATTACCCTCCCATGTTTCAAAACCTGGGTACAGATAGAACACCAGGCTCTGCCTCAATACACATTGGACTTTCTCCTCTGGAACCCTCCTAGAAATTGTCCGCTAAGCCTAGCCCCCATGCTCTCACACTTCTTTGCTCTGTGGGACAAATTAAGATACAATTTACATCTCATCTCAGAGATCAATTCCCTGGCGCATTTGTATAGTAATCTGAATTTTCCCCCAGGGTTGGACATAAAGGCCTTCAAGTGGTGGCCAGACAAGGGTCTGTCTTTAATAGGACATTATTTTACATCAAGGGGTCCCCCCTTCCTAGCCCATTGTATCAGAAAACTGGACCTCCCACAATTGGAACGGCTCCGGTACAACCAAATCAATAACTTTCTCCACAGCATCTGGAAAGATAAACCCGAACCCCCCAAATTCACAACCTATGAGCTTTGGTGTGGTCAAGCCATGGAGCAGAGGGGCGGCATCTCCGTCATTTATGCGTCACTTTCCCATCCTTTGGGAAAATCCCCATATATGTTAGCCTGGGAGGAAGACCTCCAATTCCAATGGAGCCTGGGGACTTGGCAATCTGCTCTATCCACTGCATTTAGGGGCATTATCAACATTTCCCTAGTGGGCACGATGGCCCACATGTGGTGGGAATTCCCTAGAATCAGGTCTTACTGGAGGAGGATCTTTAACCTCATTAAATAAAATTGTTTAAAGGCATCGGTCAGCCGGCCATCTTCTCCACCACTCTTCCTCTGACTGAACGAAGCCTTAGCAGCACATTCTGTGTGTTTGAGGGGCCTAGAGGAATGCTATCTGATAAAGGAAACCTTCAGAGGTTGCGAGCACTGAACTTATTCTCTCTGGAGAAGAGACGCTTGAGAGGGGATATGATTTCAATATACAAATACCGTACTGGTGACCCCACAATAGGGATAAAACTTAAACTACGTAGAGGGTTCTTTACTGTAAGAGCGGCAAGGATGTGGAATTCCCTTCCACAGGCGGTGGTCTCAGCGGGGAGCATTGATAGCTTCAAGAAACTATTAGATAAGCACCTGAATGACCGCAACATACAGGGATATATAATGTAATACTGACACATAATCACACACTTGATGGACTTGATGGATTTGTGTCTTTTTTCAACCTCACCTACTATGTAACTATATGTAACTATGTAACTAACTATGAAAAGAAAAGAAGCCAAGCTCCCCTGACCCTGTCCAAGTGCCATACTCACACAGGTACTCATTGATGGCCCTCTGCTGTGTGTGCAGCCGCTGCAGCATTGCCAATGTTGAGTCCCACCTGGTGGGCATTTCACAAATGAGGCGGTTGGTGGGCAGGTTGCATTCCCTTTGAATGTCAGCCAGCCGAGAACTGGCATTGTATGACCGGTGGAAATGACCACAGACTTTTCTGGCCTGCCTCAGGAGATCTTGTAAGCCTGGGTACCTGGTCAAGAAACACTGCACCACCAAATTCAGGACATGTGCCAAACATGGAACATGGGTCCCTGTCAGAGGGCGGAGAGGAGGTTGGTGCCATTGTCACATACAACCATTCGTGGCTGAAGCTGGCGTGGTGTCAACCACCTCTGAGCCTGCCCCTACAGAGCTGACAGAATCTCTGCCCCAGTGTGACTCCTGTCCCCTAGGCAGACAAACTCAAGTACTGCATGGCATCTTTTAGCCTGACTGCTAGCGTAGCCTCTTGAACGCTTACAGAGCACTGCTGGTTCAGAAGACAAATCTGCAGAAGAGGCCATAGAGGAAGAAGAAGAGGAGGGGGTGGAGGAGAGAGCTGTGGCAGAATCACCACTAGCATTTTGGAGACATGGTGGTGGAATAAGCTTCAACAACACAGAACCCTGTCCTGCATCCTTCCCATCTGCCAGCAGAGTTACCCAGTGCACCGTGAAGCAAAGGTAATGTCCCTGCCCATGCCTGCTGGACCATGAGTCAGCGGTAATATGAACCTTACTGCTGACTGCCCTGTCCAACGAGGCCAAAACATTGCCTTCCACATGCTGTTAGAGAGCCAGAATGTCCTTCCGTGAAAAGAAATGGCGTTTTGGAACCTGCCACTGAGGTACAGCATATTCCACAAATTCATGAAAAGGCAGCAGTTGCAGTGCTAGCAGTTTGACC
Organism: Lithobates septentrionalis; assembly: GCA_037952835.1. Classification (NCBI taxonomy): domain Eukaryota; kingdom Metazoa; phylum Chordata; class Amphibia; order Anura; family Ranidae; genus Lithobates; species Lithobates septentrionalis. Next base: position 1,863,090 of record JBBDGP010002067.1, on the reverse strand, counting down.
AAGCTACCATTTAGATGCCTGGGACCGAATTTCTTTTTATGGTTCAGTAACTGGGGTAGGGAAATTTGCCTGCTAAAATCAATTGGTGGTGTACTGCTAGCAGATTGGCTGCAAGTACTTGGGACACCTATTGCAAACCTTATTCCTCTCAGTGCAGGTTTTTGAGAGGACTGGAGGTATAGTAGGGTTGGAGATCCCAGATGAGGAGCAAGGAGAAGTACGCCTTATTCTTTGATGTGGGTCTTTCAAGTGCTATTGCCAACAGACTGCATGGCAGGTCGTCATATGTCTGGTCAAGCATGTGGTGCCCAAGCTTCTGCTGTTCTGGCCACACTTGATCCACTTCAGACATAGGTTGCAAACAGCAACAGTGCGATCTGCTGCACACATGTTGAAAAAGGCCCACACAAGGAACTTTTAAAATTCAGCGGGGAGTCAGCAGCACCCTGCACCTGCTGAGCTCTGCAGTGTGATGCAATAGGGTGGCTGCCCTTAAGCTGCCCCCTAGAGGACATCCTGGGGGTCATTTACTATAGCGCCAGGAAGTACTGGGCACTATTGCAAATAATAGCGCCTATTTTAGACAAAAAATTCAACAGGCGAATATGCGAATATAAAAGACCGCCATGAGCGGCGAACAAACATTAGTAAATTTGAAATCAGCGCAAATTAGCGATTTCGCGTATATGCAAATGCCAATTTCTACCAAGTTATTATATAGTACTGCACTGTAACCATGATTCATGTATGTGTGAGAAATTTTTTTTATGTGAGATGTGCTCTACCTTGTGAGCATCTATTGATGTATATTGCAATTAGTATTCCTAGTTTGTTTCCTTCTTTTGCTAACAAATGCAGTTATGAATGATTATTACATAGTAATGTCTGCTATTCTGTAAAGTTACATGTATTAAACATTTAGGTTACCTATTTGTTGTATGTTGCCTTTTTCATTTTTTTCATTTTTTATTTTTTAATTTAGGTGACTAAGGAGTTTATATAATAGAATCAGCCAAATTAAAGTGCATTGGCTAATTGGCATTCACCTAGTTTCAGCATATGCTGCTTTGGCTAATTGGCTAATAGTAATTTGCCTTTTTTTCACCAATTCAATCTTTTAGTATCTCTCTGTGGGATTTGAAGGTAGAAGTGCTGACCACTAGCCTATTGGACGTAGCACAATTATACATAGAAAATACATTTACTAGTGTTTGATGTTTCTTCTCCCTAAGCTGTCTTCTTCTCGAGCTGTCTCTCCTGCCTCCGCCGTCTTCTCTCGCTGCTGTGTTCTTCCGCGCAGCTGGTTACCCGCTATTAAAAAAAAGCCGCTCTTCTTCTGTGGCGGTCTTCTGTGGCCATCCAATAACGTCACCCGGAGAGTCCACTCCATGGCTATGTAAGAGACAAGAAGAGCGGCTTTTTTTTCTCTTTCAAATATTTTTTATTGTTTTTTTGCAGGGAAATACAGAGTACAATTGAGAGATTGTACGTCGTGCAACGACGTAGAGTATAACTTGAAATAAAAACAAAGAATATGCAAACAGAGATTATACGTAATATTCAGCAGCTCGTCACTGGCTAGAGCGCGTTCAAATAATCATAGGTATAACACTTCACTGAACTATGGTTGTTGTGTTTTGCAATTGGGGCCCCTTCCCCCCCCGCAGCACCCCTATTGGGATCTCTTTGCGCTGCAAAGGGAGAGCGGCCCCACTTGAACTTTGTGAAGCGCAGGCAGTTTCAATTGTGGTGATGTGCTGAGTTTCTGTAGGATTCGAGATTAATGTCGCGTGGGTAAGACATGGCAAACATGTTGCTCGGTCAAGAAGGTCTAGGGTTGAGTTAGGGAATCTGGGCCTTGGGTGCAGCATTGGTCCAGTTAGTCCAGGGCGACCATTGTTTACTGGCTTGTGTGGCGCGACCATTACTGGTGGCCACCGTCATTTCATAGCTAAAGTGGAGTGAAACCAGGTCAATGGTTTGTTTTATGTTTGGGGGTATGTCGGACTTCCAATTCCTTGTTATATTGAGTCTGGAAGCTAAGAGAATATGGGTTATTGTGTGTCTGAGAGGTCCAGGTATGTCTCCTATAGTTAAATTCAGGAGCGCCAGTTCCGGTGAGGGTGGGATATGACATTTTGTGATGTTGGCTATCAATTCAAACGTATATAACCAGAATTTTCTGATGAGGGGGCATGCCCAAAAAATATGGAACATGTCCCCTCTAGATGTTTTGCATCTCCAACATGTCGCGGGAGTGTGGGAGTGGAAGGCACCTAACTTTACTGGGGTTAGGTACCAGCGGAGCGAGATTTTTTGAGTGAGTTCCCAAAGTGATGAGCATTGGGTTGCTGAGTAGGTGGACTTGAGAGCTAGTTGCCATTGTGCGTCAGAGAAGGTAGTGTTAAGATCTTTTTCCCATTGACAATGGGGGACCAACTTATTAAAGGATCTTTTCCCTTGAAGCAGGGTGTAGAAGTAGGATATACCTTTGGGCTTTGGATTGGGGTTTGTAAGGAAGTGCCAGGTTTTTTGAGGTATATTGTAAAGGGGGCGAGGAAGTTTACTTAGGCAGTGGTGTATACGAAGGAATGTAAATCTTTCTCCGTCAGGCAGATCGTATTCTTTTTGTAGTTGGGAAAAGGATATAATTTGATTTCCTTGTAAAAGGAGGTGTATGGAGTGTATTCCATTGTTGGACCATTTGGTGAGTCTGAGATCAGGTGACAGATAGTGTAGTGACTCCAAGGATATGTGGAGGTGAGTGTTGGGGGGGGGGCATTCTGAGAGGTCGAGCATTTTCCCCCAAGCGTAGACTGAGGCCTTCATGGTCGGGGAGATAGAGGGTGAGATATAAGAGCCCAAACGGGTGCTCATTAACCAGTTTTTTAAGTTTGGGCGTGCCAGTGAGAGATTTTCCATCTGGGCCCATAGGGATTGAGTAGTGGGTTGGAACCACTCTGGAAGTTGCGCGAGTATGGCCGCTAGGTAGTAGTCCCTAAAATCTATGGATCCTGTGCCCCCCGCCAATCTGTGTTTAATTAATTTGGCGTGTGCACATCTGGGTTTTTTCCCGCTCCAGAGAAACTTGGAGAAAATTGCTTGGAGAGATTTGAAGAACGAGACGGGAATTGGGATTGGTAGTGTTCGGAAGTAGTACAGTATTTGAGGTAGGCATGTCATCTTAAAGGCTGCTAGCCTCCCCGACCATGAGAGCTCGTGTTTCGTGATTTGTTGTGAGTCAGTTTTGATTTTGTGAAGGAGTGGGAGGAAGTTAAATGAGTATAAATTCTTTGTCGTTTTCGGGAGTTGGATTCCCAGGTATGTGATTTCCTTGTCTGCCCATGTGAAGGAGTATTGTGCCTGAAGTAGATTCTTAGTGGTGGCATCTAGATTGATGTCAAGGATGGAAGATTTGGATGTGTTTAATTTATAGTACGATACTCTACTGAACCAATTTAATGTGGTTTGTACTTCTGCCAGGGAGGTTGTGGGATTAGTGAGTATTAAGATCACGTCGTCTGCAAAGAGACTGATTTTGTGGGTGACGGGGCCAATTTGTATCCCGGATATCGTAGTGTTGGATCTTATATGTTGTGCTAGAGGTTCCATTAATAAGTTGAAGATGAGTGGGGACAGGGGGCAGCCTTGGCGTGTTCCATTTGTGATTGGGAATGGTTTTGAGAGCATACCTTCTGTGAATACTTGGGCCGAGGGGGTTGTATACATAGCTAATATAGCTCTAAGGATGTGGTCTCTGAAGCCAAATTTCTGAAGGACCAATTCTAGGTAGTTCCAGTGAACCCTGTCGAACGCCTTCTCTGCATCCAAGGACAGGAGCAGAGAAGGCATTCCGGTGGATTCTGCGTGGTGTATCAAGTTGATCATTCTTCTGGTTGCATCTGGTGCCTGTCTTCCTTTGGTGAATCCTGTCTGGTCCCTATGTATGAGGATGGGTATAATATCTAAAAGGCGTGAGGCGATTGTCTTAGCGTAGATTTTCAGGTCAAGGTTGAGAAGGGATATTGGTCTAAAGTTTTTGGGGGAGTCCGGGTCTTTCCCTGGTTTGGGAATCGTAACAATCAGTGCATTCAGGAAATCATTCGGCATATTGGAAGAGGAGGCAGCGTTGTTAAATAGCTCAGTAATATGTGGGACTATCTGTGGGGCATACTGTTTGTAGTATTCGGCTGTTAGGCCGTCCGGACCTGGGGCTTTCCCATTAGGTAGGGAATCAATTGATGTCTGAATTTCCTGTTCAGAAAAGGGTCTATTTAAGTTATCTAGTTGGGTGCCTGTTAGGGTGGGTAATTGAATAGATTGGAGAAAATGATTGATCTCGGCTGGTGTTGGTTGCGGCGTGTTAGCGTCGAGTTTTAAGTTGTAAAGGTCACTATAGTAGTCGCTAAAAGCGTTAGCTATGTCCTGAGGATTGGACTGGGGGATGTTCGTGTGGGGGTGGATAATCTGAGATATTTTAGATTTGAGTCTTCTGCCTCTGAGTTTCAGTGCTAGCGTTTTACCTGCCTTGTTGGAGGTGGCGTAATTTACGCTGGAGGTACTCGAAGGAGTGGAGGAGCAAGGTTTTCAGTTCTTGCCATAGATTCAATAATTGGATGGTTTGTGGGGGTTGGGGGTTGGCTTTATGTTGTTGTTCTAGGGAAGTGATTTGGGATGTTAGTTCATCTAAACGCTGCGTCCTCTTTTTTTTGTGAAGGGAGCTCATTTTAATCAACATACCTCTAATATAGGCCTTATGGGCATTCCACACCACACCATGGTCAGACACTGTGCCTTTGTTTATAGAAAAAAATTCAGTGAGAAGATTGGATATTTCTGTGGTGTATTTTTCATTTTGTAGTATGAAATTGTTTGCACGCCACAAGAATGTGTTGCGTTGTGGAGTGGAGTCTGAGATAGTAATTGATATTGGGGCGTGGTCTGACCATGTTGTGGCGTGGATTTCAGATTTACATATTTTCTGGAGAAGCCATTTATCAGTGACAAATAAATAAATTCGTGAATACGAATTATGTACGTGGGAGAAGAAGGTGTAGTCCTTTTCTGAGCCGTGGTGGCAGCGCCATACATCAAAGAGTTCCTGTGAGGACAAGAGATTTTTCAGTGGCGATAGACGCCTCTTCGCCGGAGACGTAGTGTCCATGATGACATCAGGGGTAATGTTAAAATCCCCACATATGATCAGGTGACCTTCTTTTATTTGATTGGTTAGGCGTAGGACCTTGTGAAGGAATTTCTTTTGATGGGAGTTCGGTGCATAAATGTTGGAAAGGGTATAAGAAATTTTGTTGATGGAGCATACTAGAATTAAGTAACGACCTTCAGGGTCAATTAGCATTTTGGATAGTTGGAAGTCCACTGTGTCTTTTATGGCTATCATGACGCCCTTGGATTTGGTGGGGTGGCAGGCATGGAAGATGTGTGGAAACTGACGGTTGACACATAATGGAGAGTCCGATTTTATCAGATGTGTCTCCTGGATGCACAAGATGTCGCTCTGTAGAGCGTTGGCAGATTTCCAAAGAGAGTGGCGTTTGGCTGGATGGTTCAAGCCTTTAGCATTAAGCGATAATACCTTTAGTGGCATGGTGTTAGGAGATGTAGTTAGGTTGGTGTGGGAAGTCACTTACAGTTAGATGACCTGGTTTACTTGCCAAAGGATCTTGGTGGCGGTAGCAGTAGGTGGGTGGTGTTCGGTCTCTGGAGCCAGAAGAGGGATGGTGATAAAGCTGCAAATAGAGCAAAATGTTAACCACAGTTGGCGATACAGTGCCAATGAGCAAACCGCTGAAAAGGTAACTTTGCAAAAAATAAATAAATAAATAAACAGGGAGATGTAGAGGAGGTGTTTCACACCGCTTCAACCTCTAAATGGGGGTATAAACAGTTATTGTCAAGAGGAGCTGAGCAATCAGTGGAACAATTTGTCTAACTCCAGGGGATGTGCGGTGTCGTAATTAGGCCTATTGCGGTTTTAGGTGTAGAGCCACCTCAGCTGGGGTGGTGATCCATGCGACTGCGGGCCTGGGATGTGCCGTTGTGCGTTGGTGGGTTCTTGGGGGGTTCCAGAATGATTCCCCAGTTATGCAGGAGGTGCAGGCCTTTGTGGAGGTCATGTATGGCGTGGGATTGCCCGTTTCTAGTGACTAGGATAGTTGCTGGATAACGCCATTTGTATGGTATTTTGTGGTTTTGAAGCCCTTTGGTGATCGGGTTCAGGTTTCTTCTTTGTTGAAGAGTATATTTAGATAGGTCCGGGAAAAATTGGATTCCCGTGTACGGAGCAGGCAGTGGAGATTTGTTTTTGACCCCCAGCAGGAGCTTCTATTTGACGTGGAAGAAGTGGACCCTCATCAAGGCATCTCTGGGGATGGAGGCAGCTAGGTGGGATGGCTTGGCTATTCTATGAATTCTGTCGATGATTATGTCCCTGGGGGATGCTTCTGGGACTATGACATGCATCATTTCTTTCGCATAGCGTGGTAGGTCTGCAGGCAATATGGATTCAGGGACTCCGCGCAGTTTGATATTGTTCCTGCGAGATCTGTCCTCTAAATCGGCCAGCTTGCTCTCACTCTCTTCCTGCTGAGGAAATCTGCCACTTTGTTTAAATCCCCTTTTAAGTGGACTGCTGATAACGAGAGTATGTTTTCTGCTCTTCTCCACCACCATAGAGTCTTTTTTACCCCTGCTGGTATTAACACTTGTGTATCCAGTGATTCCTGCTTGTGATCCCATATCCTTAATAGAAACATCTGTAATGGCCGAAAATGTAGACTTGCCCATTGTACCGCTGGAATTGCTGATGTTAGCAACCCCAACGTTGACATGATTTTTCTTATTGAACATGGTAGATTGGTCTGTATTCTTTTTATTTCTCTTTGGATTTTTTTGTATCTTCTCCTTGCGGAGGAATATCCTTTGTTGCACTGAATCTATTATATACCCCAAATACTTTATTTGTTGAGTGGGTTGTAGATTGGATTTCTCTACACTTATCAACCAACCTAGACTTTCCAGGAAAGTCCGTGTGTATTCTAGGTTTTCTAGCAATCTCCCGGGGAGTCTGCAAAAATTCTTGGTGAGGAGGACAGGCCGAAGGGTAGAGCTTGGAATTAAAGGTGTAAGGTTTCTTTCCCTGTTTCTATTGCTATTCTTAGAAACTTTTGGCAATTTTGGTGTATGGGTATGTGTAGGTACGCATCTTTTAAATCCAGGGAGACCATATAACAGCTTGGTGGTAACAGGGCCTTCACTGAGTATATGGAATCCATTCTGAATCTTTTGTAAGTTATGGATAGATTTAAGGGCTTGAGGTTGAGAATTGGTCTGACTTTTCCCGAGGGTTTTTTTTACTCTGAATATATGGGAGTAGAAACCCTGCCCTCTTTCTTCCCTTGGTACCTTGATTACACCTTGTTTCCTGAGATCCGTTATGGAACTCATTAACCCTCTGGCTTTTTCCCTGTTCTTTGGAAGCTTGGTGGTGTAAAATCTGTTGGGGGTGAACTTGAGAATTCCAGGTAATACCCCTCTCTTATTGTTCTCAGAATAAACTGACTGGAGGATATCCCTTCCCATTGCGAGAGGAAGGCTCCCAGTCTTCCTCCCACTGGGACTACTTTGTCATTGTTTATTTTTGGCTTGTTCAGGAGGACGAAAAATCGCTCCTCCCTTGCCCTTCCCTCTCTGGACCCAAGGTCTTTTTTGGTTTTCTGCCTTGGGTGCTGAGAAACGGGATCTTGTGTCCCCCCTCTGCTTCCTTTTATTCTGGTGTGGCTGACTCCAGGTTGCTTTGCGTTTCAGCGGAAACGCCTTCTTTTTGTCTGCTGTATGGTCCAGCACTTTCTCTAACCCTGGCCCGAACAGCAGGTCCCCTGTAAAAGGGAACCGGCAAAGTTTGGCTTTAGATACGCAATCACCTTGCCATGTTTTTAGCCAAAGGGCCCTCCTTGTGGAGTTGGCTAGTGCCGAAGATCTGGCTGCCATGCGTATCAGTTCTGCTGATGCATCTGCGATATATACGCGATGCCTCGCAGAAGAGTGGGAAAAGAGGATAATATCTGCTCCTTTGCAGTTCCTTCCTCGATGTGTGCCTGAATCTGGTTCAACCAGAACTCTACATTTCTGGCCACTGCCGTGACTGCCATGGCTGGCTTTAGGCTTCCCACTGTGGAGTCCCATGACTTCCTTAACAGGGAGTCCATCCTCTTATCCATTACTTCAGATAAGACCCCCATATCCTCAAAAGCTAGATCCGTATGTCACGAAACTTGTGAGAAGGCCGCATCTAGCTTTGGGGTTTTATTCTATACTGATGATTTATCATCTGAAAATGGAAACCGTCTTTTTAAGGCTTTAGAAAAGAATGGCTTTCTTTCTGGTTCCTGCCACTCTTTCTTAATTGCCTCTACCAATACTTCATGAACGGGAAAATTCTTCTTTTCCTGTTCCCCTAAATCCTCATACATTTGATCATGCAGGGATAAAGGTTTCTTTTCAGTTTGTATACCTAATGTGGTATGAATGGCTCCTAGAAGATGGTTGACCTCCTCCAATGAGAGCTTGTAACGGGAGGGTTTTCTGGAATCCCCTTCCAGGGCCTCCCCCTCTGATTCTTGGGAGCCGGACGCTGCGCTGTCAGGTTCCTCTTCTGCCTCCTCCCTAGGGGCTGATGCAGGTCCTGCACTAGTAGAGGGTAGTGCTTGTATTTTTGGGAGTGTTGTTTGTACTGCAGGAGGAGCAGTCTTCAGCTGTGGGATCTGAAACCCTTCAAAGAAGGTCTTAAAGGATTCAAAGGTATTTGATAGTTCCTTGACAGAAGCTGCTAAATCACTGCCCTGCTCAGTGGAATGTTCCTGTACTAGTTTGTTAATACATTCCGTACACAATGCTTTCCCCCAGGAATCTTTAAGTGTATTTTTACAAGAAGGGCACCTCCTCTTTGAGATGTGAGAGGGCCTGTCATTGTCTGTTTTCTGAAACGATATAAAAGAAAAAAACCCACAGTATTAACACTACCATAATCTTCTTCTGCAAAACTGCAGGTGCACAGCATTTTTCATGTGGGCTTACCTCACCAGGGGCCCCATGAACCACCTTCTGACACCAGAGGGTACTTTTACCTACCCCCCTGCTCTTTTGCTGGTGGGGGAGAGGGGGAGCGGTGGGTTCAGGCCAGGGAAGTTCCACCCTAGGTCCCCCTTACCTTAATATGGCTGGAGCTGGTCTCTGCTGGAGCTGCAGTCTGGTCTCTACCTTTTGCGTCCGACATTGTGGTGTCACCACCACAGCCTTTGCTGTCTCTACAGCATGTGTGGCTCCTCTCCAGCCCATGCCTGGCTCCTTTTCATGATTGGCTGCCGGAACCGTAAACCGCGAACCTGGAAGTACACGCCCCTTTCACCGGATGTGACGTCACCCACCACAGGCGCTGTGCAGTCCCAATACCCGGCGTGAATCACACTGCCAGTGCTACGTGCTGCTGAGGGTATGGGATGGCTGGACCCGCACCTCCTGCTACCGCGCTCGGTACTAAAAAGGATCTTCCCCGACCTGCGCCTGCACTCAGGGATGCGGGGGTGACAAATCCTCCTCCAGGTTAGTTTTTCTTTTCCTGGACTGCCCAAAGAGCCTCTGTTCCCTTTTAGGACTTCTGCCTGAGCCTCCTGACTCTCCTGGCTTGGTTCCACTGGTGTCTCCCCTTCTGGAGGAAACACAAATAACTGAGGAGCCAGCAGGGGAGGAGGAAATTTATAAGAAGGCTGGCGCAGGTGTTTCCTACAGAGGGGAGGAGCCAAGGTCTCTCAGGTGGCTGTCCTGAAAGACGATTAGGGGAAAACAAACTGATGTGCATCGGCTAATTATGCTGCAGAGTGCAATGCACGCTTTCAGGAGGTGATGCTGTCAGTGGGATTTTGACTCATGGCTTGAACCTTCGAGTGCAGCAGGGCATACCGCTATGCTACAGAGCTGAACACATTCTTACAGAGAAAATACATTTACTAATGTTTGATTCTATATAATAATATTTTGGATTTCAGGCATTAATATTATAGTAACAACCATGTTCATGCTGATGTGGCATTGGCTAATAGGCGTTTGCCTCTTTTCAGCATATGCTGCTGAGTCTAATGCAAGCTTTCAGTAGGTGATACCATCTGTGTGATTTTCAGCCATTTGAGCACAATTATATTGAGAACATACGTTTACTAGTGTTTGATGGTGGGACTACTTTATATTCTAGGTATAGTAGTACTCAGCACAGTGACTTAGGCCCCTTTCACACTTGTGCGACCTGAAAGTTGCACAATTTTGATGCAACTTTAAGCAATGCAAGCTGTGTAATCTTGAGGTCTATGGATGAAGGAGTCGCAGGGAAAGGCGCGCAACTGTCCTGCTATTTTGTGTCAGCAATTTTGCCTCAATTCCAGGGAAAGCCTGTGTAAACTTGAGGTCTATGGACCTCAACTCGCATCAAAGTAAGACCAAAGTAGTACAGGGAATACTTTGAAGTCGGTGTAACTTGAAGTCACACAGATATGAATTGTACACATTGAAAATCATGGGGTATGACTTGTCATGTGACTCTGATGTCCAAAGTCACACAAGAGTGAAAGGGGCCTCAGCCCGACTTTATGAGCGATTTCAGAGACATCAGTGGACTTCCCTGCACAGATGTCTAGTGAAATTACATAAGTCCCAACTGTCCCTGATTTGAAACAAAGTCCCTCTGTCCCTCTTTCCTCCTCAATTGTCCCTCATTTTGTTCCGATCGTTATAGTTGTATATAAAATGCACTTTTTATCTTTCAAAAAGGGTTTCCCAGTGCTAAACCTTTCATCTAATTTCTAAATTGCTTTGTTTGTAAATTTCCAAAGCCAATCTAAAGGAATATTATTGGTAAAAAAAAAAAAAAACACTTTAAGGTTTAACTAATGTTTTTATTTTTTTGAATAATTCGCCTTTAAGAAGGTGTTTTAGGAGGTGTGTCCTATGCCTACATACTTTTGCTAAAAGGTGTCCCTTATACCCATCTCAAAAAGTTGGAAGGTTAGAAATTGCCCCCTAAAGTCGCCCAAAGTAGTGCAGGAACTACTTTTGGGAATCGTTGTAGCATCGCACCAATTTGGACAGTTCCATTGCCGTCAATAGGCACCAATTTGGCATGCAATTTGACATGTCAATTCATAGCTATGTGAACATGGGTGAAATTGCATAGATATGAATAGAAATCATGGGGGACAACTTTTCATGTGATTCTGAGGTCCAAAGCTGCATGAAAAGTCACCCAAGTGACACAGACAACACCCTTCTCGACCCCCTACAGTCTGGCTTCCGTCAACAACATTCTACTGAAACTGCCCTACTAAAACTCACCGATGACCTACTAACTGCTAAAACCAATGGGCACTACTCCATACTCATACGTTTAGACCTCTCTGCTGCCTTTGACACAGTTGACCACCTGATCCTCCTCAGCAAATTACACTCCCCTAGCCTCTGTGATTCTGCTTTATCCTGGTTCTCCTCTTACCTATCTCAGCGCACTTTCAGTGTCACGTACAACTCCATCCTCCTCCACTCCCCTTCCTCTTTTTGTAGGGGTATCCCAAGGCTCCGTCCTTGGGCCTCTCCTATTCTCACTCTATACCTCTTCCTGGGCCAGTTGATAACCTCCCATGGCTTCCAATACCACCTCTATGCCGATGACACCCAGATCTATGTCTCCAATCCTCAACTCACCCCCTCGATCTCCTCACAGATCTCAAACTTACTGAATGACATATCGATATGGATGTCACACCACGTCCTCAAACTCAATCTTTCTAAAACTGAGCTTGTTATATTTCCTCCTTCACGGTCCCCCCCTGTGACTTCACCATTAATATCAACAACACAACCATTGGTCCCTCCACACATGCCAGGGTCCTGGGTGTAATCCTTGACTCTGACCTCTCCTTCTCCATATCCAATCACTGGCTAAATCCTGCCGCCTTAACCTCCACAACATCTCCAGAATTTGACCCTTCCTGACTAATGACACCACAAAGCAACTTATTCACTCCTTGATTATTTCCCGCCTTGACTACTGCAACTCTCTCCTTAATGGCCTACCCTTAAGCAGGCTATCCCCCCTTCAGTCTATTATGAATTCTGTTGCTAGACTAATACACCTCACTAATTGATCCGTGACTACTGCTCCTCTCTGCCAATCCCTTCACTGGCTTCCCCTACCCCACCGTGTAAAATTCAAAATGCTAACCATAACATACAAGCCCATTCACAACATCGCCCCCAGCTACATCACCAACCTCATCTCCTGCTCTCTAGTCTACTTGTTACCTCCTTTCATGCTCGCCTTCAGGACTTCTCCAGAGCCTCTCCCATCCTCTGGAACTCCCTGCCCCAGTATGTTCAATCAGCCTCTACCCTGTCCACCTTTAGGAGATCCCTGAAAACTCATTTATTCAGGGAAGCCTATCCCACACCCACCTAACTGGCCCAGAGCCACCCCCATCAAATCATTCTCTGCAGCTATTACCTTTTGTACTACCGCCCCCTCCCTTTAGAATGTAAGCTCTACGAGCAGGGCCCTCCTGTATCTTTTGTATTGAACTGTACTGTAATTGTGTTGTCCCCCCTATACATTGTAAAGCGCTGCGTAAACTGTTGGCGCTATATAAATTGTGAATAATAATAATGAATAATAATAAGTGTGAAAGTAACCTATTGAGATTAATTGATAACACATTTGAATAAGGCCCCATTTGCACTTGTGCGACCTTAAAATTGCACAGCTTTGCCATGACTTGAAGCAATGTCTGTGTAATCTTGTGGTGTATGGACATTGAGTCACATCAAATTCAAACCAAGGTAGTGCAGGGATGAATTTGCCCCACTTTCAGGATGCACAAGTGACAATAGGGCCAAGTTCAAAGGTGTTATTCATGAACCTCATTCACACTATTTTGCTGCCAATTGGCCCCAACTTCTGGGAATGCCTGTGTAATATTGCACCCTATGTACCTCAAGTCACATGAAAGTCACACCAAAGTAGTATAGGGACTACTTTAAAGTTGGTGCGACTTAAAGTATCACAGATATGAATAGTTATCATTGAGAATCATGGGGTACAACTTGTCATGCAACTCAGAGGTCCAAATTTTCTGGAAAAGTCACCCAACTCATATCTGTTTTAATAGAAAGGAGCCCTTTCTATTAATTATGTCATATATATTTTAATAGAAAGGAGCCCTCATTTATACTTGCATATTCCATACTGATTTACATCAGCAGAACAAATGCAGGAAGTGATGTGTGCACATGGGCCAGAAGCAAATGTGTGGTGATGCCAAACAAATCAATCAACCCCACCCACACCAAATCTAACTACCACACCAACATTGAGTAAGTACATATCCTACACTTACCCGGCAAATCAGCAGCACCTCCTCTTTGCTAAAGAGGGACCTCGCCATGTCCACCTAGATGGAGATCCTGACCAGCACAGGAACTTCCGGGTGAATACAATAACTCATTTCCAGGTCAGAAGGTGAAACCACGCTCTTTTGACCGCAGCTGCAAATATTTGATCATGACCATGATTAGGATTTTTATTTTAGTTTATTTGCTGATATGCAAATCTGTATTTCTACATATAATGATATTTAAAGGTAAACTTAAGGAAGTTTGATAAGAAATGGTGTCCCTGGGATAGCGGCAGGTGAATTACAAAGACAAAGGCCCAGTTTGAGCCCTGGTTCACACTGACAGTGGGAGGAAATTGTTCAGCTGAACTCATAGGATTTCATTCCCGCGTGTCAGTCCTGACTGCGGGGGGAAATATCAGAGACATTTGTGCAGATTTCTGCACTGATATCAATACAAATCGCACCCCAAAGTCGCACCAATTAGAATGGTGCACTTGCCACCAATTTGACATGTCAAATCGCACCAATCTGAACCAGAGCTGACACATACAACACTACTTATCCACCAGCTGAATTCATTACCTGCAATTCTCCACAGCTGTTATATATAAAGATTCCACCTTTATCACTTACTTGGAGGTGTGCTGAAGCCTAGGTTTACATTGGAGCAATTTGAGAGATCAAATCACATGACAAGTCGCAGCCTATTGGTAGCAATGGCACTGTTCCAATCGATGCAACACTGATTTTGCAGCGCCGCACCGATTTGCAAAAGTAGTTTCTGCACGACTTTTGCCGATTTCAGGTGTGACTTCAATAGACATCTGTGTATGAAGCCACACAGATGTCTATCAAGTAGCACCTGGAATCGTGCTGAAATCGTACTTCAAGTGAAGTAGCATGATTTCAAAGTAGCATCAATGTGAACCAGGGCGAAGAGATTTGTTTTTTTGGTGCACAAACTTTCCCAAAACCACCACAACCCACACAATAAAAACCACCACATCAAAGCTCAATAATGTACTTTTAATTTGCCAGCAGAAAAAAAAAAATATGTACATTCATTTACTAGTTTCAAAAAAAATTTGGACAGGATATATGGTGCTACATTTAGCAATTGGATTTTAAGGGCCCTGCTCATCGGAGCTTACAATCTAAAATTTGACAAAACCTTAGAGTGGACACAGCTTTACTTTCAGTGTATAACAGGCAACACATCACATTTTTATCTGCAAAATTATAGAAACATACTTAACAGTCATTATTCTTACAAAGTATTCCAACATAATTTTAAAAAAGGCACTTATTCAAAACATAACACCCACCACCAGCCCACAATCCACACATACATTGGTGAGTATATTCTGCTGGAATCTGCATTTCTGTGTACACGATTAAGCAATGAGATCAAAGAGTAGAAGGTTAGCAGATGCTCCCAAACCATGTTTGCATGGTCAGACAGGAACAATACATGCACAGCATTGACAGCATGGCCACATAAACCCACTTTTGATGGAAAAAATGCATAAGAATTTGAGCAAACAGCCCTAGTTGGGCATTTGTCAACATGCACAATATCATTCATTCTCTCCCACAAATCGCAGCAAAAAACCTGACCTTCTCAGTCCAAACAAACCCCCCCCTACAGCAGGCCTTTATATAAGAGAGATTGTATTGTTAGCACACTGACACACGCCCAATAGAAATACACACCCAATAGTAGTTCACGCCCACCAGTAGCTTTCAATTTGTCTCTTTGTGTATGTCTAAAGTGATTGCACCTGATGGGCAGGAACATGTAATACTATTTACAACTGTGTTAGCCCTTGGCTATGTGCACCAAATCTCTAACTACAGGCCAAAGATTGAAGTCTATTTGCATGCACATAAACAAAGCAACAGTTTTCTAAGCATATGTACCTGTGCAGTGTAAACCCTACAATTTTAAATGTCCAAATCCCTGGGCATGATTAGTGCTAACAAACATTGGGGGTTATTTACGAAAGGCAAATCCACTTTGCACTACAAGTGCAAACTACACTTGCACTGAAAGTGCTCTTGGAAGTTCAGTCGCTGTAATCCGAGGGGGACATGCAAGGAGAATAAAAAACGCATTTTAGCTTGCACATGATTGGATGATAAAATCAGCAGAGCTTCCCCTCATTTCAGATCTTCCCCTCACTTCCAAGTGCACTTTCAGTGCAATTTCAAGTGCACTTTGCACTTGTAGTTTGCACTTGTAGTGCAAAGTGGATTTTCTTTTCGTAAATAACCCCCAATAACATCAGTCCCTGGCTGAGCTTCCTATCTAAAGTCCAAAACTAACTTTCTTAAGATTAGAGACTATTTCGACAGGAGACAAATACAACGCCAGCATGTGTTTGGATTATGGTGAGAAACCCAAACAGGGAAAACATAAACTACTGCGCAAGCATTAGCATGTCTAGGAATTGAACCAGCAACCCCAGTACTGCTAGACAGAATTGCTACCCGCTAAGCTAGGAGGCAGCCTCACACATGTTTTCTGCATCTCTGTGGTGTGAACCAGCCCTAAGTCCATAGCCATGTCACAAGCAATATACAATATATTGGCCTAAGTATTGGGACGCCTGCCTTTAAATGCACATGAACTGTAATGGCATCCCAGTCTTAGTACGTAGGGTTCAATACTGAGTTGGCCCACCCTTTGCAGCTTCAACTCTTCTGGGAAGGCTGTCCGCAATGTTTTGGGAGTGTGTCTATGGGAATGTTTGACCATTCTTCCAAGTGCATTTGTGAGGTCAGGCACTGATGTTGGTCAAGAAGGCCTGGCTTACAGTCTCCACTCTAATTCATCCCCAAGGTGTTCTGTCGTGTTGAGGTCAGGACTCTGTCCAGGCCAGTCAAGTTCCTCCACCCTAAACTCACTCATCCATGTCTTTATGGACCTTGCTTTGTGCACTGGTCCAAATCATTTGGTGGAGGGGGGATTAGAGTGTGGGGTTGTTTTTAAAGTGTTGGGCTTGGCCCCTTAGTTCCAGTGAAGGGAACTCTCAAGCATACCAAGACATTTTGTACAATTTCATGCTCCCAACTTTGTGGGAACAGTTTGGGGATGGCCCCTTCCTGTTCCAACATGACTGCGCACCACTGCACAAAGCAAGGTCCATAAAGACATGGATGTGCAAGTTTGGGGTGGAGGAACTTGACTGGCCTGTACAGAGTCCTGACCTCAACCCAATAGAACACCTTTTGGCAGAATTAGAGTAGAGACTGAGAGCCAGGCCTTCTCATCCAACATCAGTGCCTGGCCTCATAAATGCACTTCTGGAAGAATGGCCAAAAATTGCCACATATACACTAAACCTTGTGGACAGCCTTCCCAGAAGCTGTTCTAGCTGCAAAGGGTGGGCCAAATCAAATTTTAACCCTACGGACTAAGACTGGGCTGCCATTAAAGGTCATGTGTGTGTAAAGGCAGGTGTCCCGATACTTTTGGCTAGATAGTGTAGCTGTCAGGATGTACAATGGTGGTGGAACCCTCCTACACATAAATACTACATTTAGACATAGTTTTAGGACCTGGGAGATGAGACAACTCCTCTATATGAAGCAGCATGTTTAGGATTCAAACCCAGACACTGAGGGATGCTAAGCAGAAGTTCTAACCTCTAGGCCACAGAGCTGCCACATGTGAGAACCTCCTACACATACATACTCATAAATACTGCATTTCTTTGGACATACAAGTGATGGAATTACATTACTCAAAAGTTACTCTTCTTGATTTATTCTGTGATATTTGGTGGTTCTTTGTGGGTGAGTGTATAGTGATAGTAGTAGTGAATAGTGATATTATCCTCAAATTTTTGTGAATTACATTTTGATTTTTGACATTGATACACATATCACATTTTTTGGGCTCAAATTATGAATATTTGGAAATAATAAAAAGCTGTGTGAGTTTGGGGTAAAGATTGTTGTGAGATGAAGAGTAACAAGTGAAAGTGACAGAGAAAAATATATTTTATCAAAACATCAAAACATTCCACATTCTAGTATTCTTAAAAACAAAATAGATGAGAAAAAACAAAATAGAAGCAGCAACATTGTTGCAAGGAACATTTATTTCAGAGAAAGATACATTTCATTTCAACATTAAAAGTATTTAAAAAAAGACACGGAGATAAAATGAGAGCTATTTGCAGGTCTGAGCATGCTCAGTTGTGTTGGCACCTAGTTGCACAAAAACGGTTCATTTTTCACTTCTCAGACTTTTAAAGATATTTCAGTGTAGAAATCACTTTTTTACACCGTTTAAAAGCAGATTATCTTTAAATAACATACCACATATTTCAGTACTATTTAGGCAATTATATAATGTTGTAAACATTATTTCCATGTGCAATTCTCCAGGTTTTAGTAGAGTAAGGATTTGGTCGCTATGTTTCAGGGAATTATAGTAAATTCGATTTTGGGAGTATTATCTCACCAGCGCTATAGTGAATATCATATTAGCACTAATTAGCGCGATTAGCGCTAATTAACGCAAATTTGCGGTAATTCAAGCTAATTAGCGCTGCTATTGTAAATGACCCCCCCATGTCTATTTGGAGATTTGTATACATCCAAATCTCTGAAAATCAAATTTTCATCCAACATTCATAATTGAAGGAAACATACATGTCTATTAGAGACATCCATTCATAAAAACTGTACCAGTTGTGATGTCCTGTCATGTAAACAGAGCAGATTGAATACACTGTTAGAAAGAAAAAGGAGGACATGGTGAGTGACAGCAAAACCCAATTTACTTCCAGTAAATCAAGGAAAAAAAGAGTTAGAAAAGTAAAAGTGCTATATCTTGAATATCTTGAATATTTTTCATTATTAGCTTTATTATTTTAGCATTATTGAGACAAATAATAAAAAGTCAAAATACTTCCTTGAAAGAAAATGTGGGAAAGTTACTATTTTGTTTTTCCGGTTTTCTAAAACATGTGAATTAATAACAAAATACACCAAAATCATGTAAAAACACAGGAAAGAGTACAAGAAAATTAAAATAATGTTTTACCCATTTTTAGAGTATTTATTTATTTAAAGCTTTTGTTATTACACCATGCAAAGACGCCAATGTATATTTTTTGTGTTTTTATAATATTTTATTGCTATATGTTAAAAAAAACACAGAAAATAAGTGTGCTTGTTTAAGTTTCAATTTAGACTCCATTTTTTCTGTTAAAACATAAAAAAACACACAATGGACATTTTAACCACTTGCCGACCGCCTGCCATCATTATATGGTGGCTGTTTGAAGAGGAATAACGTTTTTATGGGAGCAGGTAGCTGCCATAACCCCAGTATCCTCTTCTTCACCAAGTGGGCGGCTTTCAGATAAAGGTGGTCTCAGCAGTGGATTTGCCACAAGATCATTTTTATCGGGGGCGGGATCAGGACCCCCTTCCACCGCGCTCTGGTTGTCTCTGCCACTTACCGGAGCCGTCGGCAGCGTTGGAGATGATCTGGTCCTCTTCCCTCAACAGCCGGGGGCCAAGTGAAGGAAAGATGACCCCCGCTCGGCTCCATAGCATTGAATGGCAGAAGTCAAAGGTCACTTCTGTCCAATGCTCTTAAAGGGGAATTTTTTTGTTTTTTGTAAAAGAAAATGACATTTCATTTTTTTATTGCATTTTAGTGTAAACATGAGATCTGAGATCTTTTTGACCCCGAGTTCACATTTAAGAGGTCCTGTCATGCTTTTTTTCTATTACAAGGGATGTTAACATTCCTTGTAATTGGAATAAAAGTGACCCAATTAAAAAAAAAAAAAAAAGACAGTGTAAAAATAAAAAATAAAAAGTAAATCAAATAATAATAAAAAAAACATTTTAAAGCGCCCTGTCCCGCTGAAGCGAACGCATACGTAAGTCATGAACACATATGAAAACGGTGTTCAGACCACACATCTGAGGTGTTGCCACAATCGTTAGAGCGAGAGCAATAATTCTAGCTCTAGAGATCCTCTGTTACTCAAAACTGGTAACCTGTAGAAATTTTAAACATCGACTATGGAGTTTTTTAAGTGTCAAAGTTTGTCGCCATTCTATGAGCGGGCACAATTTTGAAATGTGACATGTTGGGTATAAATTTACTCAGCGTAACATTATCATTCACAATACAAAAAAATTGGGCTAACTTTACTATTGTCTTATTTTTATATTCAAAAAAGTGTATTTTTTCCCAAAAAATTGTACTTGTGAGACCGCTGAGCAAATACGGTGTGACAGAAAGTATTGCAACGACCACCATTTTATTCTCTAGGGTGTCAGAAAAAATATATATAATGTTTGGGGTTCTAAGTAATTTTCTAGCAAAAAAAAAAAAATTTAACTTGTAAACACCAAATCTCAAAACGAGGCTCTGTCCTTAAGTGGTTAAACCCTTAAAAAACATGTTCTAAAAATACCTAAACCAACTTTAACTTGCATCATTTTTCACCTGAAGTTTGATGCAATTTATTTATAGGTACAATGTCCCTAACATTTCAGCACAATTGGCCTTTCCTAGTCTTTTGCCTAAATAAGGGACTGGTATGAATCGTATGGGGAAACCTAAGCCTTTTTTCTATTTATTTTTGAATTTCACCTATAAAGGGTTAAATCGTAATATTCTGTAACTTTACATGGAGCTTTAACCAATTCATAGCAACATAGAAACATAGAACAGTGACGGCAGAAAAAGACCGAGTAGTTCTTTAAGTCTGCCCCTTTTTTGTTAACTTTGTTATCTGGGTTTAGATCTATGTTTATCTCAAGCATGTTTGAAGCCATTTACCATTGACTGTCTCACTACCTCTGTTGGTAGTTTATTCCAAGTATTGACTACCCTTTCAGTAAAATAATACTTTCTAAGATTAGTTTTGAACTTTCCTCCAGTTAGTTGGAGGTCATGTCCCCGTGTTCTTGATTTTGGTTTCATATTGAATAAACTTCCCTTCTGAACCTTCTTCACCCCCTTGATGTATCTAAATGTTTCAATCATGTCTCCCCTTTCCCTTCTTTCCTCCAGGATGTACACATTAAGTCCACACAAGGAGCGCTGTTCCAGTAAATTGATAAACAAATAATGTTAGTAAAGTAAAAAGTATCAATCTTTAATAGTAGATGTATCCATTAATAATCATGGACAAATGATCAGGTAGGAAGTGCCTTGGGAGCACAGTAACTCCCAGCTAGCATATTATCCTCTGTATTACGGGAGGGATGGATGGCCGTCACACACCCTGATACTGGGTTGGAGAAGGGATGGGATGTCCGGACAATGCAGGTGAGGTTCCCAATCTCAACTTGGCAAATATCCAGGTGGAGGAAGGTGGAGGGGAGCCCAAATGCTTCAAGATGTAAGTTCCAAGCCCAGGAAGAGAAGGAAGGGCCCACTCCATTCCCGATGGTCGGGGAAATAAGACAGATCAGTCCAGAGAGGAGGAACAGGAACAAGCAGGGGAGCTTACTTCCGGGTCCATGTGGACAGATATGGAGCGGTAATCACCGGCAGGCTCTGAATGGTCATAAAACCGCATATCAATGGAAAAAATTATGTAAAGTTGCCGGACCTCCTTCTTCCTGCTGGTGATCCCTCCAGTGATTAGACAATTCATTTCGTTCCAAATTCATTTTTGAATGAATTTTGACACATTTGTTAATTCAGTAACATCCGAATTAACGAAAACCCGGTGTATGTTTTTTTCCGAATATTCGTAAATTTGAATATTCATACATTCGGAAATTCGAAAATTCAAAAATTTGAGAATTCGTAAATCCGAAAACCCGAAAATGTGAAAATCTGAAATAATGACTAACTATTAAATTATAGGTATTGGAACTTAACAAATACGATACGAATTTATCCGAAGCTTCGAATTATCCGAAATAACGAATGCCGTATCTAAACACATGGAACGTAATACATTAAAAATAATAATAAATAACAATAGTAATAATAATAAAAACTTTTTATTATTATTATTTATTATTCATTATTTATTATTCATTTGTTCCGTTGCATATGTTTAGATGCGGCATTTGTTATTTTGGATAATTCGTAACTTTGGATAAATTTGTATTCGTTATGTTCATTGACAGCCACATTGGAAAGAAAATTCCAACACCTATAATTTAATAGTTAGTTATCATTAGTTATTATTTAGAATTTTCGGATTTCGTTCTTTCAAATTTTCAGATTTTCTTTCTTATTTTTGGATTTTCTGATTTTTGAATTTACAAACTTACGAATTTTCATATTTATCATATTTACGAATTTTAGAATTGCATTTATAACGAATGACTCGAAAAACAAACAAATAAAAATTGAATGAAACGAAAACAAAAATAAACAAATTTTTCAGCAGTGCACATGTCTACCAGTGATAACTGAATCAGGAGCTCCTTCCTCCTGCTGGTGATAGTCATCCATACCCAGCCATCTACATCCAAGGCTCATCCATGTCACTACAGTGCCTCAAAGGTTAAGAGGTAGTCAAATTAGATTTGAAATTTATGCCCCTAGAACACCTGAGGGTGCTCCTTCAATGTTGGGCCTCTCTATGTGGCCACAGTGTGTAAAAGTTTCAAACATTTTTAGAATTTTTGAATTTTCAATTTTTTGAATTTACGAATTTTCAACTTTATGAATTTTCAAATTTATGAATGTACAAATTTTCAAATTTATGAATTTATGCATTTTTGAATTTACTAATTTTCTACTTTTCAAATTTATGAATTTACAAATCTTCATATTTCAAATTTACAAATTTTCAAATTTCCAATTTACGAATTTGCAAATTTTCAAATTTACAAATCTTCAAATTTTCAAATTTACGAATATTCAAATTTATGAATGTACAAATTTTCAAATTTTTAAATTTAATTTTTTTTTAATTTACTAATATTCAAATTTTCAAATTTATGATCATTCAAATCTTGAATTTATGAATTTACAAATTCACCAATTTTTGGATTTCAAATTTACGAATGTACGAATTTACCAGTTTTCGCATTTACCAATTTTCAAATTTCCAATTTATGAATTTTCTAATTTTTGAATTCACAATTTTTTTAATTTTTTAATTTATGAATGTTTTAATTTTCAAATTTTTGAATGTCCGAATTTTCAAATTTTTGCATTTACGAATTTACCAATTTTTTAATTTCCCATTTACAATTTTTTTAATTTTTGAATTGACGGATTTATGGATTTCTGAATTTTCAAATTTCCAATTTTGAAATTTCTTAAATTTTTTAATTTACAAATTTTCTAATTTTTAAAATCATGTATGTACAAATTTTTTAATTTACTAATTTTCTAATTTATGAATTTACGAATCTTCATATTTCAAATTTATGAATTGATGAATTTTTGAATTTCCGGATTTTAATTAAATTTTTTAATTTAAAAAAAATTCCAAATTTATGACGTTTCAAAACTTGAATATACGAATTTACCAATTTTTGGATTTCAAATTTATGAATGTACGAATTTACCAATTTTCGCATTTACCATATTTCAAATTTCCAATTTATGAATTTTCTAATTTTTGAATTCACAATTTTTAAAAATTTTTAATTCACAAATTTTTGAATTTTTTTAATTTATGAATTTTTGAATTTTCAAATTTATGAATGTACAAATATTCAAATTTTTGTATTTATGAATTTACCAATTTGAGAAATTACAATTTCCAAATGTACTAATTTTTTAAATTTTGAATTGACGGATTTACGAATTTCAGAATTTTCAAATTTCCAAATTTCCAATTTCCAAATTTTCAAATTTATGAATATACAAATTTTTAATTTACTAATTTTCTGATTTTCAAATTTATGAATTTACGAATCTTCATATTTCAAATTATGAATTTATGAATCTTTGAATTTCTGGATTTTTGGATTTTAATTAAATTTTTTAATTTACGAATTTTCGAATTTATGATTGTTACAATCTTGAATTTATGAATTTACAAATTTACCAATTTTTTTATTTCAAATTTACGAATGTATGAATTTTCAAATTTTTGCATTTACGAATTTACCAATTTTCGAATTTCTAATTTCCAAATTTACAAATTTTTATATTTTTGAATTGACGGATTTACAAATTTCTGAATTTTCACATTTCCAATTTTCAAATTTTTTAATTTACGAATTTTCAAATTTATGAATGTACAAATTTTTGAATATACAAATTTTTTAATTTACAAATTTTCTAATTTTCAAATTTATGAATTTACGAATCTTCATATTTCAAATTTATGAATTTATGAATTTTTGGATTTTTGGATTTTAATTCAATTTTTTAATTTACGAATTTTCAAATTTATGATTGTTCGAATCTTGAATTTATGAACTTACAAATTTACCAATTTTTGGATTTCAAATTTACAAATGTATGAATTTACCAATTTTCGCATTTACCAATTTTCAAATTTCCAATTTATGAATTTTCTAATTTTTTAATTCAAAATTTTTTTATTTTTTAATTCATGAATTTTTGATTTTTCAAATTTACGAATGTACGAATTTTCAAATTTTTTCATTTACGAATTTACCAATTTTTGAATTTCCAATTTAAGAATTTACTCATTTTTACATTTTTGGATTGACGGATTTACGAATTTCTGAATTTTCAAATCTCCAATTTACAAATTTTCAAATTTTTGAATTTACAAACTTTTGAATTTACAAATTCTTAAATGTTCAAATTTACGAATTTACGAATCAACATATTTTTAAATTTATGAATTTACAAATTTTCGAATTTCCTGATGTTTGAATTTCGAATTTCTACATTTTTTTATTAACAAATGTTCAAATTTATGATTTTTTGAATCTTGAATTTCCGTATTTACAAAAGTACTGATTTTTGGATTTTAATTTTATGAATGTTTGAATTTTCGAATTTACCAATTTTCGAATTTCCAATTTACAAATTTTTGAATTTTTTAATTGACAAATTTACGAATGTACTAATTTTCTAATTTAGCAATTTTTGAATTTCCAATTAATGTATTAACAATTTTTTAAATTTTTGAATTGATGAATTTACAAATTTTCAAATTTCCAATTTACGAATTTTCAAATTTATGAATTTACGAATTTTTGTTTAGTTACGGCATTTGTTATTTTAGATAATTCATACTCATTATGTTCACTGAAAGCCAAATTTAAAAAGGAACTCTAACTATAATTTAATATTTATTATTCGTTATTATTTCAATAATTATTTTCTATTATTTTGCATTCTCAGATTTTCATTCTTTTGGATTTTCAGATTTTCATTGTTATTATTGGATTTTTAAATTTCCAAATTTTAGAATTTCCAAATGTATTAAATTTCAAATCTTTTAATTTCCTAATTTCGAATCTCTGAAATTTTGAATTTCCAAACTTCCAAATTTCCGAAATTTCAAATTTTCCAATTTCCGAAATTTTCAAATTTCCGAAGTTCGGATTTTCAAAATTTTGAATTTCCGCATTTCCAATCTCTGAATTTCCGAAAATCTTCCTGGCTCCCATGTATCTGACATTCAGATTTGATCAGTTGATGATCGTGGCATTTTTTGCCTTCATCCTTTGATGTAGAGACACTTGTCCCACATACACAGTTATATCTTTATAGATCTTGGTCTCGGTCTATATTTGTATTGTCCTTCTGCTCCATCTGGGTCTGTGTCCAATAGGGTGTTCTGCCTCCTTGACAGCAAAGACCTTGTTCTAATATGTATTAGACATGTGCAATTTGTTTTGTTCCGAATTCTTTTTTTAACCAATTTTGACAAATTAGTCAATTCAGAAATATCCGAATTAACAAATTTTTCTGACTATTCATAAATTCAAATTTTCGAAAATTTTTAAATTTGTAAATTCGAAAATTCAGAAAATTGTTGAATTCAAAAATATGAAAATTCATCAATTCTAAAAGAAAAAAAAAAAATTTGAAAATCCAGAAATTAAAAAGTTAGAAAATTCAGAAATTTGTAAATTGGAAATTCGAAAATTCAAAAATGTGAAAATTCACACATTAGTAAATTTGAAAATTGGTAAATTTGTAAATTCAGAAATTTGAGATTTAAACATTTGAAATTTTAAAATTTGTAAGTTTGAAATTCAGGAAATTCGGAAATACGAAAATTCAGAAATAAGAAAGAAAATCTGGAAAATTTTGGATTTTTAATTTTGAATGACACAAAAATGAAAACAAACACATTTTCCGGCGGTGCTCATGTCTAATATGTATTGAAGTAGCTCCAGAAGAAGCTCATTTATTGGTGTGAAGTCCAGCAAGCTCCGTATATCTATAAAATCAGTTATGACCTCATCTGAGTCGTCTTATGTGACCATTTCTGACCCCCTCTAGGAATTGACCTGTCTAGGTCACCATTTATACTATTACCTTTGGGTTATTTGCTGTACTCAGAATCTCCCTCGGCCCCCCATTGTATCCTTGAAGTCCAGGTTTCTGGATGGATGGTGGACCAGGGAGAGGCTTTCATCACTTTTACATGTATGTTATCTCATGTGTGTCTAATATCTTCTTCTTATCATTCTAATTATAGATTTTCTTATACATTTTGAAGTCTGTCTATAAAGTCCATTCTTTCCCAGCCCTAGTATATGTTATCAAATTAAAGGGCGTGGCATAGGCTGTTCACACTGTGCACAGCGCCCCCCTGTGGTGACAGCTTCTATATACATTGTTCCTAATATGAACAGGACTTCCAACATCCATCTGAAAATATAAAAATCAACATTACAGTTTAAATTCCGCACAAAAAATGCTGCAAAATCTTTTATCACCTCCATGTGGAGAAATTAAATGATGTTCACTAGTGAAAATATTTACCAGGACCCCCAACAGACATTGTAATACCTATAAATCAACATTAGAAAGGAAACTTTTGCAAGAAAAATAAAATGTCTGTATGCAGAGAATGTGAACGGAGCCACCCAGGTGTGATACATCAGCAAATGGATATTCAGATCCTCAATCCAGCCAATCAGAAGCGGGTGTGAGACTGTACGGACCGAAAAGAGAAGACTCCTGATTGGCCGCAGAGACAGCTCCACCCTTCCATCTGTCTTCTACAGTAAATACTGTATATCTGCTGTGATCACATGGACGGGGGATGGGAGACAGGATTCCTCTTTATGGAAACATTATAAATACACAATTCCTTTAACCATTTCCCATCCATACATTCCTTATAAACAGCCTGCGTGTAAGAAGATAAAACAATCTTATGGCTGCAGCTCTATCTGTGATCTCAGTAGAAGTTTTTCGGCCAGTAACTGTTTTTTGGTGAAAATGATCGGTGAGGCTGTAGAGCCATCTGATCACTTTTACTGCACTTGGAAGTGCCCCTCCCCCTCCGCCTCCATTCACCATGGCCTCTGGGCTCTACTGTTCTTCCAGGGAGCTGGGGGACCACAGGACTTTCAGTACCAAATCTCCTCCGTGACTAATGAACCCAGAAGAGACGAGCATTTCATCACCACAGGGGGCGGAGCTGTCATTCCCCAGATTCTATAGCTGGGAAAGGGGCTACTCAAGCATGGTCTGTGCTTTATTAGCTGCAGTGGGGGGGGGCAGGGGAGATATTAGAGGTCTAATAGTCTCCTGATGTCTCCATAAGGAGAACCCGCCATCTGTTCATACTATCACACTGGGACT
This sequence comes from Lithobates septentrionalis, assembly GCA_037952835.1. NCBI lineage: Eukaryota > Metazoa > Chordata > Amphibia > Anura > Ranidae > Lithobates > Lithobates septentrionalis. The sequence continues at coordinate 1,835,928 of JBBDGP010002067.1, read as the reverse complement.
TGTTAGCCCCCCTTGTGACAGCAATAAAGGTAAATAAAAAACATTGTTATACAATTCAAAAGATAATAAAATAAATGTAAAACAATTACAAAGCAGCCCCTCCCCCCTGTGCACACATGAGGATGGAAATGTGCTGTAAATACTTTTGAAGGGCCCCTATAGACAATTTGAGGTTCCATGGCTCTTCACCTTTCCACATATACAGTCAGCTTTAAGGGGTGACATGTTTGGTATCTGTTTACTCAATGAAACCCGGTCCTTTATAATGTTTACAAAAAATCGGATATTATATTGGGATTAAGTGCATTAAAATTAATTTTAACAGGGACCCCACGCCATGTTTTTTTGTAAAGAAACAATATACAAGTTTAGTAAGCAATGTGTACTGTCCTTCCAATGGACTAGTTTGAGTTTTGAGGGGACCCCACAGGACCCTACAGGTTTGGTTTTTGAGAGGACCCCACAGGACCTACAGGTTTGGGTTTGAGGGCACCCCACAGGATCCTTCAGGTTTGGATTTGAGAGGACCCCACAGGACCCTACAGGTTTGGGTTTTGAGGGGTCCCTACAGGACCCTACAGGTTTGGGTTTTGAGGGGACCCCACAGAATCCTACAGGTTTGGATTTTGAGGGGACCCCCCAGGGCCCTACAGGTTTGGGTTTTGACGGCACCCTACAGAATCCTACAGGTTTGGATTTGAGGGGACCCCACAGGGCCCTACAGGTTTGGGTTTTGACGGCACCCTACAGAATCCTACAGGTTTGGATTTGAGAGGACCCCACAGGACCCTACAGGTTTGGGTTTTGAGGCGACCCCACAGGACCCTACAGGTTTGGATTTTAAGGGGACCCCACAGGGCCCTACAGGTTTGGGTTTTGAGGGGACCCCACAGGATCCTACAGGTTTGGGTTTTGAGGGAATCTGCTTTTGAGCAGTACAAAGCCAAGTCAGGAAGTTAGAGGTCTTATTATAGGAATTATTTTCACTTTTTCAGGAGTGCGTTGTCGTGGTGCACAGCGTCACACGCAGAGATAAGACATCCCACAAAAATGTTATTTCTAGAGATTTGTGTCATTATAATGTTGCCCTTTGACCCCTTCATGACCCGGGTTACAACAAATCTCATATCTGTGACATGTTTTAGTAAATCTGTACATATCATCGCAACTACTTAGTGTATCCTGGAGAATTATACCGCATTTTTATCAGAAAAGATTAATTCATTTGGTGGGAAATGTAAATGGATATCTCCTGATTTTTCTTTAAAAGTAAAAAAAAAATTGTAGCTGTATATTTTGATGTCATTACCATGACCAACCACCCGAAATACCCCAAAAAATAAATGTTTGTACCCCTGATGATCAAGAAAATATATGTGTAGATTATTTGTTGTTTGTATATATACAGTTTTTTATATCTTTTCATCATGCTGAAAATTAAATATGTTTTTCCAGACAAATTTCTCAAAAGAAAGCCTGTCTATTACTAGAGGAGACTATAAAATGTGTAATTTGATTAAAGAAAATCCCCAGTAAACCATACATGGAGTGTATTGCATGGCTCCTGCATGTATACTAGACAATGTATGATAAACACTCATGTATTTGTTTTTTTTGTTTTGTTTTGTTTTGTTTTTGTTTTTTTTCTATGCCATCATAGCGTACAGAATTTGTTTCTGACATGTCATTTAGCTTAGAGCAGAATTTACTACACAGAAAGCCACTCACATTGTTTTATTTATTTATTTTTTATTAATTAATTTTAAGTAAATGTTGATCTGCATTATATACTGCATCTTATAGGGGCAAAATGTCCAAAATGATCAATAATTGGAATGTCAATGTTAATAGCAAACCAGAGCTGCACACACACTAAGTACACACTAAAAATCACTGCACAATTCATTAATAATTGTAATAATAATAATAATAATAATAATAATAATAATACTATTTTAATAATACTTAATATTTATTTGCATAGTGCTAGTTATAAAAAAAATACCATACAAAATAATAATAATAATAATAATAATAATAATAATAATAATAATAATAATAATAATAATAATAATAATAATAATAATAATAATATTGTCACTAAAATGTTATTGTTTTAATTCCTATTAGTCAAATTATATGTTAATTTATTTAATTTAATTATGCTTTCAATTATTTAATTTATTATTATTATCATTATTATTATTATTATCATCATTTTTTGTTGCATGTTATTACTATTCACCTAAACTACTGTATATAGGTCAATAAATAGTAAAGGTATATGAGACATACTAAGACATAGTAAGTAAACTTACTTTTCATCATGCTGAAAATTAAAAACCTTCAGCCAGACAAATTTCTCAAAAGAGACCCTGTCTATTACTAGAAGAGATTGTAAAAAAAGTAATTAATTAAAAACTCTAGTAAACCATACATGGAGTGTATTGAACCGCTCATGCATGAATATTTGTGCTATACCCTGGATGATGTAAGATATACACTCATACATTTTTTTTTGTTTGTTTTTGTTTATTTTTTTCTATGACAGCATAGTGTAGAGGATTTTTTTCTGACATGTCATTTAGCTTAGTACATGCACAATTTACTACACAGAAAGCCACTTACATTGTTTTATTTATTTATTTATTGATGAGTTATTCTTAAGTAAAATGTTGATCTGTATTATGTACTGCATCCAGGGCAAAAAGTCCAAAAGCATCAATAATTTTAATTTTAACTTTTAATAGCAAACCAGAGCTGCAGTGTACACACTAAACACTACTGTACAATTAGTAATTTTAATAGTAAAATATTTTAATAATTATTATTATTATTTACATTTTTTATTTGCACACATAGTAAGTATACAGTTTGTTATACTTTTTCATCATGCTGAAAATTAAATAACGTTTGCCAGACAAATTTCTCAAAAGGAAGCCTGTCTATTACTAGAGGAGACTGTAAAAAAAGTAATTAGTAAAAAAACACAAAAAACCCTAGTAAACCATACATGGAACATTTTGAACCGCTCATGCATGAATATGTGTGCTATAAAGTAGCCAATGTAGGAAAAACACTCATACATTTTTTTTTGTTTTTTGTTTTTCTTCTTTTTTATGACATCATAGTGTACAGCATTTTTTCTGACATGTCATTTAGCTTAGTGGATGCACAATACAGAAAGCCTCTCACATTGTTATATTTATTTATTTATTGATGAATTAATCTTAACTAAAATGTTGATCTGCATTATGTACTGCATCTTATAGGGGATAAATGTCCAAAAGCATCAATAATTGGCATTTCAACATTAATAGAAAACTAGACCTGCAATGTACCCACTAATCATATGTAACCAGGTGTAGCGCAAAAAAATGAGAAAGAAATATTGCTATACCACATAAATAGCAAAATAAATTGTGAAAAGATAGTGTTTTGTATATTTTGTGAACATTCATACATATAGAACACTTATGTTATAAAGCCTTAGGGTCACCAAAAGTGATGACAAGATGTAAAAAATGACAATAAAGTCCAAAAATGAATATGCAGGTACGATGAACATAAATGTTGCAATGGTGATAAATTCCAAAACATATACTCGTGAAAGATATCTGAATATAATCCGACATGTGCTGACAGACAGTTGTGCGAAACCACCACCCGGGATGACTGGAGGCTTACCAGAAAGTTGGGACCCACCTAGCATACGCTATATGGGTCAAACAGGCTTGGATTGCTCACTGGCAATGAAGGTAGGGAACCAAGGGCTGGTGAATGGTGAAGTTGTAACGTTGTTATCCCAAAGAGGTCTTCTTCATATGGAAGCTCGGACACCAACGGACATTACCCACATGTAATGAAGAAGGGGCTCATAGCGTAATTCCGTAAACCATAAAAAATTTATTAAAAGGAAAAACACTTACATTTCAGAATAAAAAGCGCTTGCAAGTAAAATGGCGGCAGTGGAGTCCTCCCGACGCGTTTCGTCATACAAGACTTCGTCTGGGGTACTTGCCCACTGCAGCCAGACTCCTTTATATAGGGACAAGGACCCCTCTGATGAGAATCCAGCTCCCAGGCTTGTTTGCATTGGCACTTCCGGGGTCATCCAAAATGGTGCACCCGAGTGCCTTCCAAGCCTCTCTTTCATGTGATTTCATTCCCATAGGTCTAATAGTGTCATGTGTTTCAAGAGGAGACGTTATGCTGAGTGCCTTCCAAGCCTCTCTTTCATGTGATTCAATTCCCATAGGTCTAATGGTGTCATGTGTTTCAAGAGGAGACGTGATGCCGAGTCCCGGCGTCCAGAACCTCCTACTTTTACTTGTTACCACGCCTTATAACCTCTTAGTGGGTGTATGGAGGGGGGGCCGTGACTCTGCGTCACCACATCAGTGACATCCCCCCTAATGTATATTACAATAAAGACCGCGCTCACGCATGCGCGCAGCGGGTGGTGGTTCCCGGGTGGTGGTTTCGCACAAGTGTCTGTCAGCACATGTTGGATTATATTCAGAAAATCTTTCACGAGTATATGTTTTGGAATTTATCACCATTGCAACATTTATGTTCATCGTACCTGCATATTCATTTTTGGACTTTATTGTCATTTTTTTACATCTTGTCATCAGTTTTGGTGACCCTAAGGCTTTATAACATAAGTGTTCTATATGTATGAATGTTCACAAAATATACAAAACACTATCTTTTCACAATTTATTTTGCTATTTATGTGGTATAGCAATATTTCTTTCTCATTTTTTAGCGCTACACCTGGTTACATATGATTTACTACAAATTTTCTATTTGTTGTGTTAGCTGCTTACATTTATGACTTTTTTGGAGTAAGCACATGGTTTTTAGGTTTTTTATGCACAATGTACCCACTAAACAGCACTATATAATTATTTAATACATTTAATAATATTAATATTTAAATAAAAATACCATTAATGTTGTTCCTAAAATTGTATTTTTAAAATGTATATTAGTTTAATTATACTTTAATTAATTTAACTTAATTATACTTTAAATCATTTAATTTATTATTTATTTTATATTACTATTATTATTATTTACATTTTATATTTGCAAACATAGATTAGTATACAGCTATATTTTTCATCATGCTGAAAGTTAAATAACTTTTGCCAGACAAATTTCTCAAAAGGATCACTGTCTATTACAAGAGGAGACTGTAAAAAATGTAATTAGTTAAAAAAACAAAAAAAACCCTAGTAAACCATACATGGAGCATTTTGAACCGCTCATGCATGTATGATTGTACTACACAGTAGCCAATGTAAGATAAACACTCATACATTTTTTTGTTTGTGATTCTTATTTTTTTTTCTATGACAGCATAGTGTACAGGATTTTTCCTGACATGTCATTTAGCTTAGTCCATGCACAATTTACTACACAGAAAGCCACTCACATTGTTATATTTATTTATTGATGAATTATTCTTAAAAGAAAAAATGTTGACCTGCATTATGTACAGCATCTTATAGGGGCATCATGTCCAAAGCATCAGTAATTGGAATTTCAAAACAATAACAAACTAGAGCTGCAATGTACACACTAAACAGCACTGTACAATTCATCAATTATTTGTATAGTGCTAGTTATTAAAAAAAAATAAATAAATAATAATGTTTTTACTAAAATTTTATTTTCAATTACATTTATCTTAATGTAATTATATTTTAATTTATTTCATTTAATTATAATTTAATTACTTTATCTTATTATTATTTACATTTTTTTATTTGTGATTTATTACTATTCACCTAATCTAGGTGGGTGAATGAATAGTTAAAGTGAAGAGACATAGTAACACTTGTATGATGACAGTCTGTATTGGAAAGCAGATGGTGATCAGTAAATTCAGCGTCTGTTTCCTGGGGGAATCCGGCAGAAACTTTCATCCAATAAAATCTCAGGTTTGTTGTTCTTTGGTGACTTTTGTTCTATTGTGAATGGAGCGGTCCCACCACTGTAATCATGTGCCGGTCTTGTGGTGTCTCTAGGGGGCGCTCAGCTCAGGTGTCAGTAGTCCCGGGAGAACGGCACACAGAAGGTTTACAATCGCTCTAATAATGAAGAATGATGTCACCGGCTTTACTATTCTCTACAATCTGCTGCCATGTGTGAGATATTGTCACAGCATTCTAAATGTGACTCTAAACTTTCATCCAATAGAACAAACTCCGGCTGTTCCCTCAAGAAGATGTCTAATAATACTTTACTAAAGAACTGCTTTCCAGTATCAGCAATGCCGAGGAATAAAAGTTATAAAGTCTAATAGTTTCCTTTGCTGCATATTCAGGATATATTACATTTAAAATATAGATGCAAGATTACAAAATAATTTAATTTGTATTAGCATGTAAAATATTAAGAAAAAATTATATTATAATTAAAGATTAAATGTACTGTTCAATAAAATATTAATAATAATAATAATAATAATAATAATAATAATTATTATTATTATTATTATTTGTGAAGAAATGTTATGTTACATAGTAGGTGAGGTTGAAAAAAGACACAAGTCCATCAAGTCCAACCTATGTGTGTGATTATATGTTAGCATTACATTGTATATCCCTGTATGTTGCGTCGTTCAGGTGCTTATCTAATATTTTTTTGAAACTATTGATGCCCCCCACTGAGACCATCGCCTGTGGAAGGGAATTCCACAACCTTGCCACTCTTACAGTAAAGAACCCTCTACGTAGTTTAAGGTTAAACCTCTTTTCTTCTAATTTTAATGAGTGGCCACGTGTCCTGTTAATTTCCCTTCCGCAAAAAGTTTTATCCCTATTGTGGGGTCACCAGTACGGTTTTGTAAATTGAAATCATATCCCCTCTCAAGCGTCTCTTCTCCAGAGAGAATAAGTTCAGTGCTCACAACCTTTCCTCATAACTAATATCCTCCAGACCCTTTATTAGTTTTGTTGCCCTTCTTTGTACTCGCTCCATTTCCAAGACCAAACCTCTTTCTTTTGTTTTTGAACCACTTCCTCTCTCACACCTGTACCCCACCTATGCACTAGAGCAATGTTTACATTTCTCTATGAACCTATTGATTCAGCAATAACATTGTAATAGCAAAGTGATACATTTATCATTTCTCTTAGAGCAAAAAAATATTTTTATTGCTGATATTTTTATTGATATTGCCTTGCAAAAATGTTTTAAGCCATAGACAGAAAAGTAGCCAAACTTAAAGCCGTACTCCAGGATAAATGTATAGTAGCACTTCTATATATGATGCTCGGCTCTCACCAAACAAGAGGCTGAATGGGCAAAGGTTCAGATATTTGGACAATTGCCCAAACAGCCACAGGTCAGTCCAAATCTAAGTTCAGACCAAAATGTTGGTTCATCCCTATTCTTCTCCCGTGAGACCATCCCTGCCCCCCACCATCATGTGGAAGTAATATTAATAAGTCACTCCACCATGAGGTCAACAGAAGGGTCCACCTGACCACAGACACATGGTCCAGCAAGTCATGGCAGAGATGTTATATATCATTCATCACCCACTGGGTAACTCTGCTGGCAGACAGAAAGGATGCAGGATGACATCAGTTGGCTACAAACTCTTCTATTCTGCTTCAAAAGATCCTATAAGTCAGGGTACCTATCTAGGAATAGCTGCACCACCAGGTTGGGTACATGTCCCAGAGAAGGCACATATGGGAACCTACCCTGCTGAAGGGCAGACAACAGGCTGGTGCTGTTGCCATACATGACTTTTCCTGGCAAAAGATGGAGTGCCACCTCCGGACCTGCCCTGCAGAGCTTACAGAATCTCTGCCCCAGTGTGGATCCTGCCCCCTAGACATACCAGCTGTAACACTGCATGGCATCATTTTGCCTAAAGCCATTGTATAATCTATTGAACACTTGTGGGGGAATGCTGTTTCAGATGACAACTCACCCAATGCAATCTACTCATTCTATGGCCAGCATATAGTATCCTGCCTAAACAGGCTTAAAAGTTGTGGTGAAAATCTGATAACATGTACCACCCTGATTCATTGCTGGAAAAAAATAAAATATAATTTCTTAGTTTTAGCTGCAGTCTACTTGCTCTCTCCTTCAGAAAAGGGGACCTGACCAAAAAGGATTACATGCTTAGCAGCAAAACTGTCACATTTTCCTTTATTCAGTCTGTAAAAAAGGGAGCCATTTATTTAATTGCACATGTAATCTGTTTACTCTTTCCCTCAGAAATTGTCACTTATCCAATTTTTCTTTAGAAATGTCAGTTTTGCTGCAGCAGGTTCTATAGACATGGTACAGATGTGCCACTTTACAGGCAGACTAAGGGGGGCCCCAGGCACTATTTTTAAAGGATTTTTTATTTTATTGTTGCACTTTAAGCATCAATAAAATCACTTCTCCTGTAAAAACCATTGTTTTAAAAAAAACGTTTGTTTTGATACATGTTCCCGAGGGCAGTACCCGGACCCCTATACCTATTTTATGGCCAATAACTTGGATATAAACCATCAAAATGGACACTTGATTTTTCCTGTTCGGCTCTCATAGACTTCAACGGGGTTCACACTTCGGGTTAGAACTTTTCCCTGTTTGCGAGGTCTGCTACAAACCGAACAGGGAAGTGTTCAGCCCATCTCTAATCTTCAGTCTCCTAAAAAATACATTTTAATGTACAGATGCAATGTGCTGGCTCACTCAGACATGTCAGCCTGTCCATACAGGTTTAATAACTGTGCTGCAAAACTGAAAATTGTTTGCCTTGCCAATCTCTGAATAAAGATACTTTTTTTTTCTTTCCAGCTTTAATATGGCTGCTCTGTTCCTGTCAAAAAGGCATAATAGCTGTGGTGCATAACTATAAAATGTTTGCCTTGTCAGTCTCTGAATCAAAACACTATTTTTTTAATTTCCAGATATGATATTCTCATCTAATAACACAAACATTGCAATCGGTTCATACAGGCTTAATATCTGTGGTGCAAATCTGTACTACTTTTCAGTCTCCTAAGAAGTACATCAATTTTTTATTTCCAGATGCAATATGCTTACTCTCTCCTTCAGATATTTTGGCCTATCCAGGAAAAGCTTAAAATATGTGCTGGAAATCTAGTTTTTCGGTCTTCAGTCTTAGGGGATAGACAATAATAGACCATTTTTATACATACCTAAAAGATCGCAGATCTTGAACTTAAATCAGTTTCAACCATAGGCATGCGCAGGGGTGTGCCAGGTGTGCCTGGGCAAACCCTAATCACTATGGGGTTGATTTACTAAAACCAGAGTGTGCAAAATCTGGTGCAGCTGTGCATGGTAGCCAATCACTTACTAACTCTGGCTTGCTTTGACAAAAAAACCTGGAAGCTGATTGGTTTCTTTGCAGAGCTGCACCAGATTTTGTACTTTCCAGTTTCAGTAAATCAACACCTATGTGCGGTGCCAATTCCCCCTACTGCCCAGGCTCCCCTCCCCCTTGTTGTCACCCCGCTCCATGCTGCAGTGCTGCTGGCTTCCATCCTCTCCCCCCGGCTGCTGTGGGGTATGCTTCAGGATGGAGAGCGGAGGAAAGGGCTAGTAAATATGTAATTTACCGGCCCCTTCCTTTTCTAAATGAACACCATGAACACACTCACTCACTGTGTCCATTCATAACTGAAGCATAGTAAACAGTGTTTACTATGCTTCCGTTTGTGAATAAAAAGGAAGCCGCTGAGTACAGAGCACTTCCCATTCATTCACTGTCCCATGCAACTGAGGTTGCAGAGAAAGGTGTGTGTGTGTTGAACTTTGGGGTGCACACCCTAATGCAATGGGCTGCACACACCTGTGGTTTCAACCGAGCCTTGTAAAAACCCTTTTATGGTGTGCATTGTGTCCAGTAAACATTTTCGTTTCTTGTCTGTGAGAAGACAAACTGAATTTTATCTCACAATAACATATGCCTTCTCAATTTCTTTAATTTGGTGGACAAGAACAAATGCTTGTATAATGTGCAGTGAGTCTACAAAATATTTTTGGTGTGGCTGGTGCTGGCCCTCAGAATCTTATTGTTCTGTAAAACTATCTGAAGCTTTAAAGTATCCCCAAAGCATGCAATTTGAAGTTTTTTTCTGTATTTTCAAAGTTGCACTTTAACCCATTCACTGCCTGTCTGTACTAGGTACGGATCTACAGCACTGCTTCTAGCTGGCCAGGTCCGTACACCGTATGGACCTCATTTCTCCTTCTGCTATAAGCTCATAGTCACTTCAGTAAACAATTCTATGACTCTGATCAGTGGATTACAATCCACTGATCAGAGGTATTAACCTCAAACGTGACCACCCACTTCCCCCATAATTCCGCTTCCCTAATCCCAGCCTCTCCACCTCCCCCACTCCTATTCTTCTAAAACGGCCCCCCCTCTTCTTTCCTATCCCCTTCATCCTCCTTCTTTCCCTCCAGCGCTGATTACCTCCCCCCACACCCAATTAAACCCCCCTTGCAAACCCAATCCCCTGCAACTACTCTCAGAAGTAGCCACTCTTGCTGGCTTCAAGTGTTGCAGGGGCTTAGAGGGGTTCGCAGTGTCCCCTCCATGACTTTGCCACCCCGCCACAATGACCCCTGCACCTCCGATCCATACCTGCTCCAGAGGCGTCCCTCCTTCCCCTCCTGCCGCCTGCAGCTGCTGTCCACACTGATCTCCAGCAAGCTGACAAGCTGGAGAGCATGGTGAAAGGGGACAGTGCGGCAGCGGTGCAGCAGTGAGTAAGGTGGGGGCTTGGTAAATATGTGTTTACCAACCCCCTCCCTCTAGTACAGTGGACACAGGCAGTGATCACTATCAATCATTCTTGTGTCCACTGACAGCTGAACATAGTAAACCGAGTGTTAATTCATATAATCTGCTGCAGAGAAAGGGATTATCTTCAGTCCCTTTCTCTGTCACAAAAAAGAGATAAGGGGATCTGTGTAGACCTCTGATATCTCACCAAAGACCATATACATACATATATATATATATATATATATATAAAATTGAAAAAAAAAAGAAATAAATAAAAAAAAGTAGGGCCCCTTTCACATGGAGTGGACTCAAGCAGATCTGCCTGCTCAGCGGGGATCTGTCCGCTGATCCTCGCTGAGCAGGCAGATGACAGGTCCGCTTCCACTCTGCTGATGCAGCAGGACACAGGCCACTTTTCTCTATGGGATGGTCGGATGGAAACAAACCACCTGTCTATTTCCATCTGATCTGCTAGATGGATGGGGAATGGGATCCCTGTCCATCTGCTTTTCCATCTGTTTTTAGCAGATTGGATCAGATGAAGGCAGGTGTAAATGAACCCATGTTCATTTACATCAGTTTCATCATAAAGAACAATAGGTGGTCCGACCGGGCCCGTCTTAAAAAATGAACATGCGGACAAAATCGGTCTGCTTGTGTAAAAGGGGACTAAGGCCTTGTTCACACAGAGCATACACAGTGTACACCCCTGCAAGGCTGTATTTACATGTACAGGGATGCACAGGTGTTCCCTACATCCCTGTGCAGGCAGTCCCATTAATGTCATTTGGGATGTAACAATTGTGTCAACAGAGCCGTTGCTCCCAATTTGACATCCTTGTAGTTTCGTGTTCATGTCCCTGAGCTCATACTGTCTGCATTCTGGGTCATGTACCCACACGGATGTCAGAATGGGAGTAAAAACTATGCCTGTGCAGCCGTTGCATCCCAATTGACATACATGGGACTGCCTGTGAGGGTAAACATGGCCCTACATAGGCGTATACTTTAGTATGCCACATGTGAATGATGTTTTAGCAGCAATTTAGCAGGAATTTTGTAAGTTATGTTGTGTGCGCTATTAATGATTTTAGTGTATTTTTAGTGCAAAATAGCGATTTGATGAACATTTGCGCAATTATTGCGGGGCCCAAAAAATCAGTAGCATTTTTTTAATTCTACTGGTCATGAGCTTTCAGAAAATGTATAGTTTGGGGGGGTCTTTTTCAAATTCTGAAAGCTGTAAGTGAAAAATGGTAACCTCTGAATTTTTAGAGTAAATTGTTTACATTTACAGTTTTGCATACCTTCAGTTTTCACCTTTTCACAAAAAGGAGCAATTTAAAATGTACACATATTTGCTATTTATTAACTCAATACAGTTTTAACTTTTATGTTTAGTAGGAATTTAGCAGGAATTTTGTACATTTTATCATGTATGAATCCACTATTAATGATTTAAGTGTATTTAGTGAAAATATTGTTTGATAAACATTTGAGCAAATATTGCGGTGCTTTAAAAATCAGTAGCAGCTTCTTTTTATTCTACTGGCCATGTGCTTTCAGAAAATGTATGGTTTGGGGGATCTTTTACAAACTCTGAAAGCTGTAAGTGAAAAAGGAAAACCTCTAGATTTTTTGAGAAATTTTTGAGTAAGTCCAATTTTCTCAAAAAGACAAAATTTTTAATTTACAAATATTTGTTATTTATTACCTCAATTCAGGTTTAGCTTTTATATTTAGAAAGAACTTAGCATGAATGTTGTAAAATGTGCTGTGTTTGTATCTGCTAATAATGATTTTAGTGTATTCTTAGCAAAAATATTGTTTTGGTAAACATTTGCGCAAATATCACGGGGGACTTAAAATCAGTAGCAGCTTCTTTTTATTCTACTGGCCATGTGCTTTCATAAAATGTATGGTTTGGGGGGTCTTTTACAAACTCTGAAAGCTGTAAGTGAAAAAGGAAAACCTCCAGAGTTTTAGAGAAATTTGGTTATTTATAGTTTGTGTATGTTCAGTTTTCATCATTTTGCAGAAAGGTGCAATTTAAAATGTATAAATATTTATTATTGATTAACTCAATACAGGTTGAGTTTTTAAATTTAGTAGGAATTTAGGAGGAATTTTGTAAAATTTGCTGTGTTTCTGCTAATAATTATTGTCTTTTTAGAAAAAATATTGCTTTGTAAACATTTGCGCAAATATTGTGGGGCCATAGAAGTCAAATCAGTAGCCCCTTCCTTTTATTCTACTGGTCCTATACTTTCAGAAAATATATGGTTTGGTGGGTCTTTTACAAACTCTGAAAGCTGTAAAGGAACAATTAAAACCTTCAGATTTTGACAGAAATGTAGTTATTTACATTTTTGCGTATGTTAAATTTTCACCATTTTGCAAAAATCTATAATTTAAAAATTACAAATATTTGTTATTTATTAACTCAATACAGGTTTAGATTGTATATTTAGTAGGAATTTAGCAGGGGTTTTTGTAAAATTTACTGTGTTCACACCCTCTAATAATGATTTTAGAGAACTTTTACCAAAAATATTGTTTTGATAAATATTTGAGCAAATATCAAAAAGCTTTAAAATCAGTAGCACCTTCTTTTTATTCTACAGGTCATGTGCTTTGTGAAAATATATTATTTGGGGGGGGGGGGCGTTAACAAACTCTGAAAGCTGTAAGAGAAAAATGAAAACCTTCCGATTTTTTGATGCATGTGGTTATTTACATTTTTGCATACGTTAAATTTTCACCATTTTGCAAAAAAAAGCCATCATTTAAATATTACAAATAATTGTTACTTATTAACTCAATAAAGGTTTAGCTTTTATATATAGTAGGAATTTAGCAGGGATTTTTGTAAAATTTGCTGTGTTCACATCCGCTAATGATGATTTTAGAGAATTTTTAGCGAATAGATTGTTTTGATAAACATTTGCGCAAATATCGAAGGGCGTTAAAATCAGTAGCACCTTCTTTTTATTCTACAGGTCATGTGCTTCCAGAAAATATATAGTTTGGGGGGTCTTTAACAAACTCTGAAATCTGTAAGTGAAAAATTAAACCTCTGCATTTTTCAAGAGAAATTTTTTTAAAATATGCTTTGTTTTAACCTGCTAATAATGATTTTTGTGTATTTTTTGTGGAAAGTATTGTTTTGATAAACATTTGGGCAAATATCATTGTGCCGTAAAAATCAGTAGCACCTTATCTGTATTCTACTGGTTATTTGCTTTCAGAAAATATATGGTTGGGGGATCTTTTACTAACTCTAAAAGCTGTAAAAGAAAAATAAAAAAAAATAGAAACATTTCAAAAATGGTCTGGCCAGCTGAGTTTAAAAGTGGAGTGCAAGGCCTGGCAGCGAAAAGGTTAATTATATTTACTTATCTTTTGCCCATATACCTGTATTTCTGCAGGGTTTCCTAACATTACAGGTTAAAAGGTATAAAGTTTGGCTACCTCACTACAATCAATTTGCAGCAGTTCCCCGGCATTTACAAAGTTTGCACATTTTAGACTTTTGGCTGATAAGTTTGCAGGTTCACCAACAGAAATAAGGGGCAACCTATAATGCTGTGCAAACTTATTGCCCCCACTCAGCTGAGTCATAAGAGCCAATAATGTAAAGGAATGGATAACCCAGACTGCTGCTTCTGTAAGGGTGACCTTACAGCAGCCATATTGTCAGTGTGTGTCGGAATTTGTAGGGGCAGCTGACAATTCTGTGTAGGGAGAGGTTTTTTTATTTTGTCATTAATACATTTTTCTGCCAGCAGAAAATTTCAGCTTGTGGATATTGCCTTCTCCCACTACACATCAAATACAAAAGAAAACAGGTCTACAATACCATCTGCTGGATCACAGATTTATTGTCAAAGTAGAAGTCACAAAAAGTCAGACATCAATATAGAGACCTTGGCTTGCTTCACATGGAAAGATTTCTATACTGATTTCAAATGATCAAATTCTCATTGGGAATTTGGAAACGGCACAGCAAACAGAAATGTAAAATTGTCCAGCAGCAGGATAGTTTTAATCAAGGATAATAGGCCTAACTGGTGTATGCCAACTTTTAGCTTATCAGTTGGGATAGTGGGTTTGGTGAATGATGGGTGGTGATTTAGGTGCACACAGTTTTTGCACTTAGTCTTTTAAACGATCCCGTGGCATACTTCAAACAAAAGGCAGCTTAAAGGGCAGATTGGCAGTAACATGCTAATGTTCTGATTTATGCACTGCCATGGGGGGACATGTTCCTAACAACACTGATAATAAGGCTGTTGTGACCCCACCTTTTCATCAATAGGTCATCCATTACTTGTACGCCGCAATAGAGGTTGTTCTCTATTTTTGTGGTGAACCTGGACATTTTTTGTGATTCCCAAATGTTTTGAATAGATTCACCCCAAATCTATGGTAACTGCTGAACCTCATCCCTACATCTGTATTTATATTAACCACTTGCTGCCTGCCATATAGCAAAATGACAGTGGCAAAGTGGTTTCAATATCCTGACCGGACATCATATGACGTCCAGAAGGATATCAAGCCGCTGCACACCCCTGGGGGCACGCATCGCAGCGATTGTTGTTACGGTGTGTCATTTTGACACACCGCAACTCTGATCTAGGTAAAGAGTCTCTGACAGAGACTCTTTACCATGTGATCAGTCATGTCCAATCACAGCTGATCACAGTGTAAACAGGAAGAGCCAGAGATCAGCTTTTCCTCACTTGCGTCTGTCAGACGTGAGTATAGAGCCGAGCCTGAGGATGCCCACACTGGACCACCAGGGATGCCACCAGGACCGCCAGGGATGCCACCACTAGGTCACCATCAGGTATGCCACTCTAGACCACCAGGGATGCCAATCATTGCCCACAATGGATGCGAATCAGTGCCCACAATGGATGCAAATCAGTGCCCACAATAGGCATCACTGATTGGCAGGCATTATTGTTTGGCACTGATTGGCATCCATCAGTACCATTTATTAGTGTACAGTGCCACCTATCAGTGCCCATCCATGCCCATCCGTGCCACCTATCAGTGCCCATCTGTGCCGCCTATCAGTGCCCATCTGTGCCGCCTATCAGTGCCCATCCATGCCGCCTATCAGTGAGGTATATATATAATTGCAAAAAAAATAAATAAAAAAAAGTAGGGCCCCTTTCATATGGAGTGGGCTTAAGCAGATCTGCCTGCTCAGCGGGGAACTGTTCGCTGATCCTCGCTGAGCAGGCAGATGATGGGTCCGCTTCCACTCTGCTGATGCAGCAGAACACAGCCCGCTTTTCTCTATGGGATGGTTGGATGGAAACAAACCGCCTGTCTATTTCCATCTCATCTGCTAGATGGATGGGGAACGGGATCCCTGTCCATCTGTTTTTCCATCTGTTTTTAGCAGATTGGATCAGATGAAGGCAGGTGTAAATGAACCCATGTTCATTTACATCAGTCTCATCATAAAGAACAATGGGTAGTCCGACCGGGCCCATCTTAAAAAATGAACATGCGGACAAAATCGGTCTGCTTGTGTAAAAGGGGACTAAGGCCTTGTTCACACAGAGCAAACACAGTGTACACCCCTGCAAGGCTGTATTTACATGTGCAGGGATGCACAGGTGTTCCCTACATCCCTGTGCAGGCAGTCCCATTAATGTCATTTGGGATGTAACAATTGTGTGAACAGAGCCGTTGCTCCCAATTTGACATCCATGTAGTTTCGTGTTCATGTCCCTGAGCTCATACTGTCTGCATTCAGGGTAATGTACCCACACCCACACGGATGTCAGAATGGGAGTAGAAACTATGCCTGTGCAGCCATTGCATCCCAATTGACATAAATGGGACTGCCTGTGAGGGTAAACATGGCCCTACATAGGCGTACACTTTAGTATGCCACATGTGAATAATGTTTTAGTAGCAATTTAGCAGGAATTTTGCAAGTTATGTTGTGTGAACTATTAATGATTTTAGTGTATTTTTAGTGCAAAATAGCGATTTGATGAACATTTGTGCAATTATTGCGGGGCCCAAAAAATCTGTAGCACTTTTTTTATTCTACTGGTCATGTGCTTTCAGAAAATGTATAGTTTGGGGGGTCTTTTTCAAATTCTGAAAGCTGTAAGTGAAAAATGGTAACCTCTGGATTTTTAGAGTAAATTTTTTATATTTACAGTTTTGCATACCTTCAGTTTTCACCTTTTCACAAAAAGGCGCAATTTTAAATGTACACATATTTGTTATTTATTAACTCAATACAGTTTTAACTTTTATGTTCAGTAGGAATTTTGTACATTTTATCATGTATGAATCCACTATTAATGATTTAAGTGTGTTTAGTGAAAATATTGTTTGATAAACATTTGAGCAAATATTGCGGTGCTTTAAAAATCAGTAGCAGCTTCTTTTTATTCTACTGGTTATGTGCTTTCAGAAAATGTATGGTTTGGGGGGTCTTTTACAAACTCTGAAAGCTGTAAGTGAAAAAGGAAGAGAAAGAGAAATTTTTGAGTAAGTCCAATTTGCACTATTTCTCAAAAAGGCAACATTTTTAATTTACAAATATTTGTTATTTATTAACTCAATTCAGGTTTAGGTTTTATATTTAGAAGGAACTTAGCATAAATGTTGTAAAATGTGCTGTGTTTGTATCTGCTAATAATGATTTTAGTGCATTCTTAGCAAAAATATTGTTTTGGTGAACATTTGCGCAAATATCACATTGCCTTAAAATCAGTAGCAGGCGTTAAAACAGAAGTCTTCTAATCGTAAGTAACATCTTAAACTTCCCTTAAGTAATTGTATTGTAACTGGGAAATGAGTGCTAGCAGGGTTGAAGGTTTGCTCAGTGCACAGTGTGCCACATGTATGCAAAATTGGTGCAACAGCTCCAGGATGGATACCGCTGTGACAGATGTGAGCAGGTTGCCCTTCTGGAAGCTCGCATTAGAGATCTGGAGGAGCAAGTTGCAACACTGGGCAGAAAGGACAACCTTGAAGGGGGTCCTCTGCTCACTGAGCAGGTGGTCAGTAGGGTTGATGTGGAGGGTGGAGGGGCAAGTCAGGATTATCAGATAGGAAGATGGGTTAATGTAGTTAGAGGCAGTGGAAGGGGCTCGCAGAATAGGAAGGCCAGTCCTGTGTTTGTGCATCAAAACAAATTTGCAAAGTTGGGTGAAGATGTGGAGGTGGTAAACACAGAGGTGGCAGCCCTAGATGTCACTGCTACCCCTAACAGCCGGGAGAGCAGCCCATCTAGTAGAGGTGGTGAAGGGAGTGCAGGTAGGCCTAGACAGTTGGTGGTTATAGGGGATTCTATAATCAGAAGGACTGATAGAATAATTTGTTGCCAGGATCGCCTCAACCGAATGGTTTGCTGTCTCCCTGGTGCTAGGGTTCGGCATGTGGTGGACCGGGTGGATAAATTACTGGGAGGGGCTGGGCATGACCCAGCTGTCTTGGTCCACATTGGAACCAATGACAGTATACATGGAAGGTGGAGGCTCCTTAAGAATCAATTTAAAGAACTAGGCTGCAAGTTGAAGGGAAGGACCTCCAAGGTGATATTCTCTGAAATATTGCCTGTGCCATGCGCAACACAGGAAAGGCAGTGGGTGATTAGAGAGCTGAATGCATGGCTCAAGACCTGGTGTAGGGAGGAGGGATTTGGGTTTCTAGAGCACTGGGCTGACTTTTCATTGGGGTGCAACCTATATGCTAAAGACAGTTTGTACTTGAATGGAAGGGGGTCTGCTGTGCTGGGGGAGAGGTTTATAGGAAAGGCTGGAGGAGTATTTAAACTAGGATTGAGGGGGGAGGGTGAACTAGAATTACATCAAGAAGACAGGTCAGTTAGGGGTCAGACATTAATGGAGGGTGGAATGGGGTCAGATGGGGGAGGGTTATGGCAGGTGTCAAGAAATTTCCCATGTTGCAAACAGCCATTGGAAACTGTAGTGCCATTTGTACTACTAAAAATTATATGAAAAACACCAGACCAAAATGTAATAATGCATTAAAGTGTTTGTTTACCAATGCCAGAAGTCTGCCAAGCAAAATAGGTGAGTTGGAAGCTCTGGTGCATGAGGTGAACTATGATGTAATCGGTATTGCTGAAACTTGGCTTCAATCCTTACGTGACTGGGCTACTAATATTCCTGAGTATGCACTCTTTCAGAGAGACAGGGTAAAAAGGAAAAATGGCGGGGTCTGTCTCTATGTGAGAAGTGATCTCAAAGCAAGTGTGAAAGAGGACCTGATTGATGGAGAGTGTGATGAGTCTGAAGCATTATGGGTGGAACTGCATATAGATGTGAGTAGTTCAAAGTTAATCATTGGAGTTTGTTATAGACCACCCAATGTTAACGAGGAGGTGGAGACTCAGCTCCTTGCACAGATGGAAAGGGCTGCAAGGGCTGGGACGGTGATAATAATGGGGGATTTTAACTACCCAGAAATTGACTGGAGTAATGGCACTGCTGGGACAGTTAAAGGGCAAAAATTTATAAACCTAGTACAGGACAATTTTATGGTCCAGTTTATTGAGGCCCCAACTAGGAATGAAGCTCTGTTGGACCTGGTAATCTCAAACCATGCAGAGCTTATTACTAATGTTCAGATAAAGGAACACCTGGGTAGCAGTGACCATAACATGATTTCATTTGATGTTAGCTGTAAACAAGAAATACATAAGGGAAAGATAAAAACACTTAACTTCAAGAGAGCAAATTTTCCAAGTATGAGGGCTGCTCTCGAGGACTTAGACTGGGAGGGAATATTGGCAGCGATAAACACAGAACAGAAATGGGAATTCTTCAAAAAGACTGTTTGAGACCTCACTGAAAAGTATATTCCCATAGGCAATAAGTTTAAAAGACTAAAAATAAAACCTATGTGGCTCACGGTCAAAGTTAGAAATGCTATAAACAATAAGAAAAGAGCTTTTAAAAAATATAAAAATGAGGGAACACTAGTGTCGTTTAAATGCTGCAAAGAATTTAACAGAATATGTAAAAAGGAAATCAAGGGTGCAAAAATTCAAAATGAACGACAGATCGCAAAAAACAGTAGGACAAACCCCAAAAAATTCTTCAAATATATTAATAGTAAAAAGGTCAGGTCTGAGCATGTAGGCCCTTTACAAAATAATCTAGAGTGAGTGACTGGGGACAAGGAGAATTTATTAAATACTTTCTTCAGCTCTGTGTATACAAAAGAGCATGGGGAAGCTCATGTCCATAATGGGGGTGGTATTGACACAGCCCCAAATGATCCACAATGGCTCAAAAGGGATATGGTCCAGAAATATTTAGACAGAATAAAGGTGGATAAAGCACCTGGACCTGATGGCATCCACCCACGGATCCTAAAAGAATTGAGCTCTGTAATTTCAAAGCCATTGTATCTAATTTTTAAGGACTCATTAATGACGGGAATAGTACCACTAGATTGGCGCAGGGCGAACGTGGTGCCTATATTTAAAAAGGGATCAAAGTCTTTACCAAGTAACTATAGACCTGTTAGTTTAACTTCTATAGTCGGGAAGATACTGGAGCATTTAATAAAAGACCACATAGACCATTTCTTGCTGGAAAAAAACATTTTAAGCAACAGACAGTATGGGTTCATGACAGACAGAAGTTGTCAGACAAACCTGATTTCTTTTTATGAAGAGGTAAGTAAAACCTTGGACAGAGGGGTGGCTGTGGACGTGGTATACTTAGATTTTGCAAAAGCATTCAATACAGTTCCGCACACACGGCTCATGTGTAAGGTAAATTCTACAGGCTTGGAAATATCAGTTTGTAAATGGATAGAAAACTGGCTAAAAGACAAATTCAGAGAGTAGTGGTTAATGATTCTTACTCTGAATGGTCTAAGGTTATCAGTGGTGTACCCCAAGGTTCAGTGCTGGGACCCTTACTCTTTAATATCTTTATAAAAGATATTGGGTCTGGGATCAAAAGTAACATTTCTGTCTTTGCAGATGACACCAAGCTATGCAGTGGAATAACGTCCTTACAGGATGCCTCCAATTTACAAGCTGACCTCAATGCTCTGTCTAATTGGGCATCTATATGGCAGATGAGGTTTAATGTTGAGAAATGTAAAGTTATGCACTTGGGGGCTAAGAATATGCATGCATCATACATGCTAGGGGGAGTACAACTGGTGGAATCCATAGTGGAGAAGGATCTGGGGGTTTTGGTAGATCATAAGCTCAATAATAGCATGCAATGCCAAGCTGCGGTTTCCAAAGCGAGCAAAGTCCTTTCTTGTATAAGAGAGGTATGGACTCCAGAGAGAGAGATATCATTTTGCCCCTGTTCAAATCATTAGTAAGACCTCATCTGGAATATGCAGTTCAGTTTTGGGCACCAGTTCTCAAAAAGGATATCGGGAAACTGGAGAAAGTGCAGAGAAGGGCAACCAAACTGATAAGAGGCATGGGGGAGCTCAGCTATGAGGAAAGATTAGAGGAACTGAATTTGTTCACTCTTGAGAAGAGGAGAATAAGGGGGGATATGATCAACATGTTCAAATATATAAGGGGTCCATATAGTGAACTTGGTGTTGAGTTATTCACTTTACGGTCAACACAGAGGATAAGGGGGCACTCTTTACGACTGGAGGAAAAGAGATTTCATCTCCAAATACGGAAAGGTTTCTTCACAGTAAGAGCTGTGAAAATGTGGAATAGACTCCCTCCAGAGGTGGTTCTGGCCAGCTCAGTAGATTGCTTTAAGAAAGGCCTGGATACTTTCCTAAATGTACATAATATTACTGGGTACTGACATTTATAGGTAAAGTTGATCCAGGGAAAATCCGATTGCCTCTTGGGGGATCAGGAAAGAATTTTTTCCCCTGCTGTAGCAAATTGAAGCATATTCTGCTGTTTTTTTTTGCCTTCCTCTGGATCAACTGTGGGTATAGTATTGGGTATATTGGATTGTACGATATTTTTTTTGTTTTTGTTTTATTTATGGTTGAACTGGATGGACTTGTGTCTTTTTTCAAACTGACTAACTATGTAACTATGTAAGTAGCAGCTTCTTTTTATTTTACTGGCCATGTGCTTTCAGAAAATGTATGGTTTGGGGAGTCTTTTACAAACTCTGAAAGCTGTAAGTGAAAAAGGAAAACCTCCAGATTTTTAGAGAAATGTGGTTATTTATAGTTTTGTGTATGCTCAGTTTTGACCATTTTGCAAAAAGGTGCAATTTAAAATTTACAAATATTTATTATTGATTAACTCAATACAGGTTGAGTTTTTAAATGTAGTAGGAATTTAGAAGGAATTTTGTAAAATTTGCTGTGTTTCTGCTAATAATTATTTTAGTGTCTTTTTAAAAAAAATATTGCTTTGTAAACATTTGCGCAAATATTGTGGGGCCATAGAAGTCAAATCAGTAGCCCCTTCCTTTTATTCTACTGTTCCTATGCTTTCAGAAAATATATGGTTTGGTGGGTCTTTTACAAACTCTAAAAGCTGTAAAGGAAAAATGAAAACCTTCAGACTCACTTGCGTCTGTCAGACGTGAGTATAGAGCCGAGCTCAGTCCCCAAGGATGCCTACACTGGACCACCAGGGATGCCACCAGGACCACCAGGGATGCCACCACTAGTCACCACCAGGTATGCCACCCTAGACCACCAGAGATGCCAATCAGTGCCCACAATGAATGCTAATCAGTGCCCACAATGGATGCCAATCAGTGCCCACAATAGGCATCACTGATTGGCAGGCATTATTATCAGTGCCCATCCATGCCCATCCGTGCCACCTATCAGTGCCCATCTGTGCCGCCTATCAGTGCCCATCTGTGCCGCTTATCAGTGCCCATCTGTGCCGCCTATCAGTGCCCATCAATGCTGCTTATCTGTGCACATCCATGCTGCCTTTCAGTGCCCATCAGTGCTGCATATCAGTGCCACCTATCAGTGCCTATCAGTGTTGCCTATCAGTGCCGCATATTAGTGCCCATAATCAGTGCCCATCAGTGCGACCTCATCAGTGCCACCTCATTGGTGCCCATTAGTACCGCCTTATCAGTGCCCGTCAGTGCAGCCCCATCAGTGCCCATCAGTGAAGGCAAAAACGTACTTATTTACAAAGTTTTGTAACATAAATTAAAATAACATTTAAAAAAAAAATTCAGTCTTTTTTTTATTTGTTTAGCAGAAAATAAAAATCCCAGAGGTGATAAAATACCACTAAAAGAAAGCTCTATTTGTGGGAACAAAATGATAAAAATTTTGTTTGGGTACAATGTAGCATGACCGCGCAATTGTCATTCAAAGTGCGACAGCGCTGAAAGCTGAAAATTGGTCTGAGCAGGAAGGTGTCTAAGGGCCTGGTATTGAAGTGGTTAAATTAATATTATGAATAATAATATTAATAAAAATAATAATAATAATAATACACATGGCACTCTTGGCCATCAAACTTCTCGTTTTTACTGCTTCATAATGTTTTTTTTTTTTAACCTTTACTTTCTATAGTGCTGACAAAGATGGATTCTGTGTATTTTAGGTTTGGCCTTTTTTCCTACTCTGTAAGTAGATTCATATTCCAGTCTATCAGTAATAAATAACAGAATTATTCTTTATAAACCTGACACTCTCACAGCCTTCAGCTGAGCCATGAACTCAGTGTCAGGATCCTGGGCTGATGTCAGTGATGATGAAGTCGGGAGAAGAGGAAGAACTCATTGGAGTCTATCAGAGACTCGGCCATGTTGTCTTCAGATATCCACTTAGAATATTGTGGTTGTTGTCTTTGTGTTTGACCCCCTGCACATCTGATACCCAGAACTCTGCTCACCGCTGTGATATGACTATGAGGAATTATACATTTGAGTACAAGTATTCTCAGGATGGAGACATCATTATAGGAGGGATATTCTCTGTACATTCTGTAGTGTCAGTGTGGAGTCAGAAGGGAAGTCTTATTAAAAATCTCATGTGTTCAGCGTAAGTGAAATATGAAGAGCAAATCTTCCAATCTGATCTACAGAGCTGTGTCTTTAGGAGATATGTGTGATAATGTGCAGGACTCATTCAGTCTGTTACACTGCATTTATATCAAATCAAAGTATATCCTTGAATGTGTTAGTGAAAATCATGTATGGCCCATTCACATTTAGGAGTTCCATTGTCGGGTGTTAATTCTCACATTCATTCATTATGAATAGCTGCCAATGCACCACAATAGAGGAAAAAACACAAAATACCTTTTTTTAATAAGGTGCGTTGTGTGTCAGGATCTACTGTACAATGTATTGGGGTGCAATTCACAATGAATGACACCGCATTGCACTGCCCATAGAGAAGGTACTTTGTCATGCATTGTTATGTGTTACCACAATGCACAAGTATAAATGGGACCTTCAATGACTTTGGCCCTTATTGACTCCATACCTTTTTTTCAGGTTTCTACTGCTATCTGGGGCTCCATAAAATAGATTCCCCTCACTTCCTGTCCTGCAGATAACATTTTACTATAGAAAGTGAGGGAATCTCTCCAATAGCAGCACAGAAATAAACACATTTTTAGTAAAGTACTGGAAGGCTGGAATCCCTTTTAGCCTTTTATTTCTGTCCTTGTCCCTATTGCAGATTTTTCCTCTCTTCCTGTCTGGTAAAACTGTTATCTGCAGGACAGGAAGTGAGGGGAAATCTCTCTAATGGAGCCCTGGACAGTGGCTGTCCAAAAGAAAAAAGGTTTTGGTTGGACATGAATTCTAAGGCACCACAATAACATTATATAGTATTTCTGTTTCTGATGGCCGGCATTACATTTACCTTTTCACCGGCATGCACAATTTTAAGGCTTTACATGTTGGGTTTTTTATTTACTCGGAACAACTTCATATTTTATATTTTACCAAAAAGTTGATTACCACATTTTGTTTGTGTGCAGTAACATTACTTCTAGTGAATTTTTTACTGAAAATATGTGTTTGATAAACAGCTCCACTAATATCACAGGGTCTTTGCTTTCAGAAAATATATAATGTTTGGGGGGTTAATCGTCAGGCATTTTAATATTTCACACAAATGCGGCTCTGGCAGTGAAATGATTAAAGACAACGCAGTCACAGAAAAATTCCCATCGATCTGTTCCTGTTGTGGACTGACAATACCGTTCTATTTGTTAAATGAAATAACAAGGAATGGTGTCAGCCCTGCCACGTTTCTTTTAAAGAATGTCTCCCCTTCTCCTGAACTCTACAACATAGGTGGATTGTTTTGCTGTCAAAGATAAAAAACAAAAAACAAAAAACTGTGAGTGTGGGTGTGTGTGTGTTTGGGGGTTGATTAGACTCTTTAAGGTAACATAGGCAGAGTTAAAAAAGAGGGGAAAAATATAACTAACACGTCTTGGGGATGCCCTGACCCTGCTGGTGAAGTGGCACATCAACATAATGTATACAACCTACTACAGCAACATTAACATTTACAAATGGAAAAAATTCTGTTTAAAGTTCTGGCAAATTACAGCTTCAGCCATCTACCAATCAGCTGAAAGTTCACCTAATCTATAGCAGAATCTTATCCCAGGTGAGGGGATCTGGTATAGATGTTAATGGTGGACTCCACACAAAACAAAAAAGTGTATAATTCCCCCTAAGAATACATAAATGAACCTTTACACTGATGAGGTTCTGATAAGGATGTCAAAGGGTACCCAAAAAAGACATATGCCCCTCCATAAATATTTATACCAGACCGGTAAGGTCTGGTATTGATTTTAACCACTTAGCAACCAGCCCATAGCCGAATGACGGCTACAGGGCGGTTGCTTAAGTCCGGGAGGGTGTACTATGACGTCCTCCTAAAATCCCGCTCTCGCGCACCCCCTGGGGCGTGCGCCTGAGAACATCCGTGACCGCCGGGTCCAGAAGACCCGGAGCATCACGGATCACTGTGAACAGCCGCTGATTGCGGCTGTTTATCATGTGATCTCTCTGTCAAATGATGGAGCGATCACATGTAAACAAACCGGTGTCATATCATGACGCCAGTTCCTCCCTCCCCTCTGTGTACCGATCTGTACAGAGGGGGAGGGATCAGATGGCAGCAGCGCTGTGGGCTGGATGTGTAGTGCCCACAGCGCTGCTCTGTGACAAATGCAGTCACATGCAGCCATCCATCCATCCATGCTCAGCCATCCCTCCATGCTCAGCAATACCCTGCACTACTCTGCAATACCCTGCACTACTCTGCAATACCCCGCAATACTCTGCACTACTCTGCAATACCCAGCAATACTCTGCACTACTCTGCAATACCCAGCAATACTCTGCAATACTGTGCAATGCCCTGCAATATTCTGCAATACCCTGCACTACTCTGCAATGCCCTGCAATACTCTGCAGTACTGTGCAATGCCCTGCAATACTCTGCAATGCTCTTCAATGCCCTGCAATACTCTGCAATACTCTGCAATGCTCTGCAATACCCCACAATACCCTGCAATACCCTGCAATACTCTGCAATACTCTGCAATGCTCTGCAATGCCCTGCAATACAATGCAATGCTCTGCAATACCCCGCAATACTCTGAAATACCCCAAAATACTCTGCAATACCCTGCAATACCACGCAATACTCTGCAATACCCTGCAATACCCTGCAATACCCTACAATACTCTGCAATACCCTGCAATACCCTGCAATACTCTGCAATGCTCTGCAATGCCCTGCAATACTCTGCAATGCTCTGCAATACCCCGCAATATTCTGAAATACCCCAAAATACTCTGCAATACCTGGCAATACCCTGCAATACCCTGCAATACCCTGCAATACTCTGCAATACCCTGCAATACTCTGCAATACCCTGCAATACCCTGCCATACCCTGCAATACCCTGCCATACTCTGCCATACCATGCCATACCCTGCAATACCGTGCCATACTCTGCAATACCGTGCCATACTCTGCAATACTCTGCAAAACCCAGCCATACTCTGCAATATCCTGCAATACCCTGCCATACTCTGCAATACCCAGCCATACTCTGCCATACTCTGCAATACCCAGCCATACTCTGCAATACCCAGCCATACTCTGCAATACTCAGTGATACCCAGCAATACTCTGCAATAACCAGCCATACTCTGCCATACCCAGCCATACTCTGCAATATCTAGCCATACTCTGCAATAACCAGCCATACTCTGCCATACCCAGCCATACTCTGCAATATCCAGCCATACTCTGCAATAACCAGCCATACTCTGCCATACCCAGCCATACTCTGCAATACTCAGTGATACCCAGCCATACTCTGCAATAACCAGCCATACTCTGCCATACCCAGCCATACTCTGCAATACTCGGTGATACCCAGTCATACTCTGCCATACCCAGCCATACCCTGCAATACCCTGCCATACTCAGCCATACTCGGCCATGCTCAGCCATACTCAGCTGTACTCGGCCACTGTATGTGGTGAGGCTGTGGAAGTCTCACATATGTGATATCGCCGTACTCAGGAGGAGTAGGAGAATCTATTTTGGGGTGTAATTTTTGGTATATACATGCTATGTGTTAGAAATATTGTATAAATGGACAACTTTGTGTTAAAAAAATGTGTTTTAACCACTTCCCGCCCGCCGGCAGTCATACGACGTCCTTGACTTTGTGTGGGGAAATCTAAATGATGCCTGCCGCTACAGGTATCATTCAGATATCAGCTTTTTCAGCTGGCAATTTCCTACACCATGAGAATGATCATAGTTGCTGTTCCACTGCTTGATCGTTCTTACGGGAGGCGAGAGGGGACGTCCCCCCTCCCGCCACCCTCAGGAGCTTCTATTGTCTTATCGCTACGATCGAAGCCAGGATTGTTTTTTTATATTTCAGGCTTCCCAGCCTAGAGGTGAGATGTGGGGTCTTATTGACCCCATATCTCACTGTAAAAAGGACCTGTCATGCCATATTCCTATTACAAGGGATGTTTACATTCCTTGTAATAGGAATAAAAGTGATCAAAAAATTTATTTTTTGGAAAAAAGCATCAAACTAAAATAAATAAAGTAAAATGAACAATTAAAAAAAAAATTAAAGCGCCCCTGTCCCTGTGTGCTCGCATGCAGAAGCGAGCGCATATGTAAGTCCCGCCAACATATGAAAACGGTGTTCAAACCACACATGTGAGGTATCGCTGCGATTGGTAGAGCGATAGCAATAATTTTGGCCCTGGACCTCCTCTGTATCTCAAAACATGTAACCAGTAAAAAAATTTAAAGCGTCGCCTATGGGGATTTTTAAGTAGCAAAGTTTGGCGCCATTCCACAAGCGTGTGCAATTTTGAAGGGTGACATGTTAGGTATCTATTTACTCGGCATAACTTCATCTTTCACATTATGCAAAAACATTGGGCTAACTTTACTGTTTTGTTTTTTTTTTAAAGCACAAAACTTTTTTTTTTTTTTTTAAACGCGTTTGAAAAATTGCTGCGCAAATACCATGCAAGATAAAAAGTTGCAACGACCACCATTGTATTCTCTAGGGTCTTTGCCAAAAAAACATATATAATCTTTTGGGGTTCTATGTAATTTTCTAGCAAATAAATGATGATATTTACATGTAGGAGAGAAATGTCAGAATTGGCCTGGGTGCTCCAGAACGCCTGAATGTTGGGCCTCTGTATGTGGCCACGCTGTGTAAAAGTCTCACACATGTGGTATCATCATACTCGGGAGTAATAGCAGAATGTGTTCTGGGGTGTAATTTGTGGTATGCATATGCTGTGTGTGAGAAATAACCTGCTAATATGACAATTTTGTGAAAATAAAGAAAAAAATCTTGATTTTGCAACGAATTGTGGGAAAAAATTACAACTTCAAAAAACTCACCATGCATCTTTCTAAATACCTTGGAATGTCTTCTTTCCAAAAAGGGGTCATTTGGGGGGTATTTGTACTTTTCTGGCATGTTAGGGTCTCAAGAAATTAGATAGGCCGTCAGAACTTCAGGTGTGATCAATTTTCAGATATTGGCACCATAGCTTTTGGACTCTATAACTTTCACAAAGACCAAATAATATACACCAATCTGGGTTATTTTTACCAAAGATATGTAACAGTATAAATTTTGGCCAAAATATATAAAGAAAATTACAAATTTGCAAAATTTTATAACAGAAACAAAGAAAAAATGCATTTTTTTTACAGAATTTATGGTCTTTTTTCTTTTATAGCAAGAAAAAATAAAAAACCCAGTGGTGATTAAATACCACCAAAAGAAAGCTCTATTTGTGTGAAAAAAAGAAAAAAAAATCATATAGGTACAGTGTTGCATGACTGAGTAATTGTCATTCAAAATGTGAGAGCACTGAAAGCTGAAAATTGGTCTGGTTATTAAGGGGTTTAAGTGCCCAGTGGTCAAGTGGTTAAGGGGAAATGTCAGGCAAAATTTCCACTCAAAATCCACATGTAGCATTTACTATATATGATCATGGCCCCTGTCAGGTCAGGAAAAGTGAGAATTCAGTCTCTCCACCTGAACCATAACAGGCCACATACCCTCAGCATGGGGGGTACCTTGCCAGGAGGCCACTGGCAAAGCACCAGAATGATGAGGACAAGAGCCTCTTCCCCACAACCCTGGTCTGGTGGTTGTGGGGGTCTGCATGCTGGGGGGGCTTATTGGAAACTGGAAACCTGAGATACAGGCCCTCCCCCTATGTGAATGAGTAGGAGATACACAGTAACCATATTCATTCATAGAATAAGTGAAAAAATAAACACACCACAGTTTTTGAAAAGTCCTTTTTTTTAGCACAAAAAAAACCCCACAGCGTAAATTCATCATCAATCAGTTTGTCCAACATTTCTGATCCAACCCGCCAACACGAATGAATGAGTGACGGAGCAGATTATATTGGCGGTTGCTGGTTTCCTAACAACCAGTCAGAAGGGAAGCAGTCACATTTATCACCGGTAGTAATACTGATGCCAAATTTATCGCTTTCAGTTGGTGCCGGAGGTTTGACTGGGCAAAACTCAAAATTAGTTCAGTCGTTTGCCTAACCTCCACACAAGCAAAACGTGGTCCAAACCTGGGTTCAGACTAAACCAAAACCTCGTCGCTATTCATTACCCTGGTCACAAGAGCCAATAATATAGGAAAATCAATAACCCAACTCACTCTCTGAAAAAAGTTGGACTTACATCAGCCATATTATTAATGTGTGGAGAGCTGAAAATACTGTGTAGGGAGAGACACTTTTTATGGTATTGGTACATCCCCCCTCATCATGGCAGTGGCCAGTTCTTATGCCTTTTTGTTTTACAATAGTTTGCCTATTAGCCCTAGAAATGCTAAAAAACAAGATTCACCCCCATAAACTTCAGGGGGTTTGCTGACAGTTCACAAACTTCTGAATTTAAGCAAGATTTGGGAAACTTTTCACAAACGAAACCAAGGAAGATTATCTTATCTCTGGCCCTGACTGTCTCCTACGACATGTCTGTAGGCTCCAACCAGTCCTGTAGCCAGGGGAAGACTGATAACTCATGGGGCCCCCGGCAATAGGAGATTATGGGGCCCCCAGGCAATCAGAGATTATTGGGCCACACAGTATACAAAGACACAGTATACAATCACACAGTATACACATACATGTACACACAGTATACACAGACAGATGTAAAAAAAACACAGATTTATACATACTGTCCCTGGTTTTACTGAGGCTGGCAACCCTGATTGGGCCCCCCTAGTGGCCCAGGGCCCTCGGGCAGTGCCCGAGTCGCTCAATGGTCAGTCCGCCCCTGCCTGTAGCAAGTTTGAAGTCCCTGACCCTTTCCTCTAGTAAGTCTGCATTCTCTGACCTTCTTCTGTAGCATTACATATACTGAATATTATGTGCAGCTAGACAACCACTGCTCTAACTCATATAAGAGCAGGAATAAATTTCATTATATGTTTCATGGAACAATGCACACGGCCACTAATCCCACCTTAGATCTCTAGTAAAAATGTGTTATACATTTTGCCAGAAAGAAATTCTGCTTGAATCCTTGTACTGTAGACCAATAAAAAACGATCAATTTTCTGCAGGGTTCACCAAAGAGAATACAGACATCTCCAGGCTTTTATATTTGCTATTGATGAGATAAACCACAGTCCAGATATTCTGCCCAACATAACTCTGGGATACCATGTGTATGATTCTTGTGGACATGTGAATAAAGCTATAAAAGACGTTCTACAGATATTGTCTGGACATACAAAGGAAGCTCCAAATTATTCCTGTATGGAGCGGGGTACCCTGGCTGGTTTCATTGGAGATCTCAATTCTGATACCACTCTCCAAATGGCCCAGCTGCTGAATCTATATGGTTACACCCAGGTAAGAAAAGCTGAATTTTCTATATTACATAAGGTTAGGACAGCTAGTCATCTTATGGCGAGGTCAAAAGGGTACAAATATTCCTTTGTGCAAAGCGCTATAAAGTATAACATTGTTCTAAAAAATAAAGGCAGTGCTGTGTACAGATGGGCAAATGTTCAGTCCAGACTGTTATGGCATTTGGACAAATGCCTGATCTTTTGCCCATTCAGTCCCCTGATGATCATATATCCAGTATTTCACAAAGGTGAGTACACCCCTCACATTTTTTGTAAATATTTTATTATATCTTTTCATGTGACACTGAAATCTGAAGAAATTACATTTTGCGACAATGTAAAGTATTGAGTGTACAGCTTGTATAGCAATGTAAATTTGCTGTCCCCTCAAAATAACTCAACACACAGCCATTAATGTCTAAACCTCTGGCAACAAAGGTGAGTACACCCCTTAGTGAAAATGTCCAAATAGGGCCCAAAGTGTGAATATTTTGTGTGGCTACTATAATTTTCCAGCACTGCCTTAACCCTCTTAGGCATGGAGTTCACCAGAGCTTCACAGGTTGCCACTGGAGTCCTCTTCCACTCCTCCATGACAACATAACGGAGCTGGTGGATGCTAGAGACCTTGCGTTCCTCCACCCTCCATTTGAGGATGCTCCACAGATGCTCAATATGGTTTAGGTCTAGAGACATGCTTAGCCAGTCCATCACCTTTACCTGCAGCTTCTTTAGCAAGGCAGTGGTCATCTTGGAGGTGTGCTTGGCGTCATTTTAATGTTAGAATACTGCCCTGCGGCCCAATTTCCAAAGGGAGGGGATCATGCTCTTCTTCAGTATCTCACAGTACATGTTGGCATTCATAGTTCCCTCAATGAACTGTAGCTCCCCAGTTCCGGCAGCACTCATGCAGCCCCAGACCATGACACTCCCACCACCATGCTTGATTGTAGACAAGACACACTTGTCTTTGTCCTCCTCACCTGGTTGCCGCCACACACGCTTGTCACCATCTGAACCAAATAAGTTTATCTATCTCTCATCAGACAACAGGACATGGTTCCAGTAATCCATGTCCTTAGTCTGCTTGTCTTCAGCAAACTGTTTGCGGGCTTTCTTGTGCATCTTTAGAAGAGACTTCCTTCTGGGACAACAGCCATGCAGACCAATTTGATGCAGTGTGTGGCGTATGATCTGAGCACCGACAGGCTGACCCCCCACCCCTACAACCTCTGTAGCAATGTTGGCAGCACTCATATGTCTATTTCCCAAAGACAGCCTCTGGATATGACACTGAGCATGTGCACTCAACTTACATAGTTACATAATAGAGGGGAGGGAAAGGGGGTAACAAGCCCCGGGACTTTAACAGTGTTTAATGAACAAACAGGATAAAGACACATCAGCATCAATAAAATTTCATGGATTTTATTACAATTTATAAAAAAAAATTAGAAAAATTTAACCATCATTGCCAAGGTCATGGATTCCACTGGGAAACATACATACAAAAGATACTACTCAACATGTTTCGCTTTAGCAGCTTCTTCAGGAGTTTCTGGTAACAAGTACGTTATGCCGGGAATAGCAAAGGACAAGGATGAGTTCTCATGTTAAAAATTTGCTTAGAATACAATGAACGAAACAAAAATTGTTGAAAATAAGAGATAAATACATTTTGCCAATGCGGCCAATGCAGAATATAGTCAATACATATAAACAGTCATAAGAAAGGACATATATGAGTAGTATACAAAAGCATGAGTCTCATCTGAGGTACCAGAAAGAGCCAAGCATAGACCTGGTTCAATAATGAAGAAGAGATTGAAGATCATCACTTTGAAAAAGAAGCCAAGGTATTACAGGTGCGTTTAAAATCACGTGGCTACAGCAATAGATCCCTTAGAAAGGCCTACATCAGGGCTAAGGGAACAAAACGTGCCTCCTTAATACACAATTCCAAATCTGTCAAAGAAAATCCAGGAGTTAGGATGATTACCCGCTTTTCTGGCCAGCATCGCCAGGTCAGGGACATCCTACAGAAACATTGGTATCTCCTAATGCGAGATGACAATGTTTCAAAACATCTTAACCAATACCCTAAGATTACCTTTAGGAGATCTTGATCTCTCCATGACAGTTTTGTACATAGTCACTATACCCCCCAAATAGGCATTTCTAATAATGCCATGTCATAAATGCAATTATTGTCAGTATATTCATGCTGCATGTAGCATTACCCTTCCCAATGGGTGTTTGCACAAACCCAAATTTATGGCAACATGCCAGTCGGTTGGAGTGGTCTATATAATGCTTTGTGAGTGCCACGCTTTCTACCTGGGCAAAACTAAGCGACCTTTTTACCACCGCATTAGGGATCATGTTTCCTTGGTTTCTAAAAAAATAATGGAAACACTGATAAGTCGCCACATGGGTTTGCTCCACCATTTTGACTGCTCAAAAATGCATTTCTTTGCCTTAAAGCATATTCCTCCAGGAGATAGAGGTGGTGACTACGACAAAATTCTTTTACAGCGAGAAGCACGATGGATACATGAACTTTCTGCCCTAAAATACCCTGGTTTGAATGATGCTTACAGTTTCAAATCTTTTCTTTAATGGGTCAAGCTTTTTCCTATATCATAATTTTCACTGCATTTCTATTTTAATCCTTTTTTTCTCTCCTTTTCTCTTTTTCTTTCAACCATTCAATGGTCATAATTCATATCATACCATAGTTTGTAACTATGGATTAATATATATTATGATTTCATTTGTCATATACATATGTGATATTTATTATATTCTACAGGCGGACGATGTGTGGACTCCCACCGGGAAGCCATTGAGGGCTTATAGCGTTTAAACAATTTTCAACTTT
This sequence comes from Lithobates septentrionalis, assembly GCA_037952835.1. NCBI lineage: Eukaryota > Metazoa > Chordata > Amphibia > Anura > Ranidae > Lithobates > Lithobates septentrionalis. The sequence continues at coordinate 1,801,872 of JBBDGP010002067.1, read as the reverse complement.
TAAGTATATTCTCTTATTTAATTTACCTATTCAAATTAATCCTTTGTTTTCATGATTCGTTCTCATTTATCAGCACCAATTTGTTGAGTCTGTTCCTATAGTGATTGTACGGACGCCCCGGGCACCAGTGTAGCCCAGGTTTGAATCAGCTTGCTTACACACTGGAGCCCTAGAGTATATAGTCCCATTTGCCCAGATGTGCCCAGATGCGTGATTAACTGAATCCTTTACCCAATTACTATTAGCATAATACTGTTTGTTGATATGTTCTGGCACGTTTCCATTTCCATGACATTTCATACATGCAGTTTCCCTTATTCAAAATGGCGGCGGAAGTTGGGACGCCTTTCAGGCGTCACACCCTGCGTGCCAGTATTTACTCTGATATATGCGCACTGAAGCTGATGACGTGATTGTCGCCACTCCATAGGCGCTTCTATGTTTGAGTCACTGCAACTGTGCACGGGCATCCTCGCTGGCGTCCGTCTCCCGGCGGTGACATCAGACGCTGCCGGGAGGCGAGGTCTATATGAATGTGGCTATTTGCCGCAACCCTCTGTCAAAGGCCATCTCAGAGAGGAGGGATGAACACCTCTGGAATCGCTTCCGGTATCCCTGATTTTTTGTTCATCTTTTGTTCAGTTTGCCTGTTCACTGCTTGATAAGGATCTTCAGTCACCTGTTTTAAATTTCCCTTTGTCCATAGATTTTGTCCAGTCGACATTCTAAATTTCAACTATACCTCAAGTCATTTCAGCTCTGCATGTAGCTGTCTTTGCTACAACTTGAACTGCTCTTTATCCAGCTTTGTAATGGTTTGATTTTCAAACCCAGCTGTTTATTCATTGATTCCTATTACCATTTTCTCATCAGGTAAAAATTGCTCTATAAGCAATATCATAATTACCTAACTTCATTTGTGGGCTCTAGGGGTTTGTTTTAACTCCTGGTGGCCCAACATGGAAGTATACTTTTTAATGTGTGATTCATTTTCCCCATGTTTTAGGGATATTAAAAATTTCTTTCCTGCTGCGATCACTTTTGAACATGACACTGTGGTGGTGCTTTGAATCCATATGTGATGTACAATGTCTTCACTATTGAACCAGGTCTATGCTTGGCCCTTTCTGGCACCTCAGGTGAGACTCATTTCACCTCCGCCTGTATATGTTTTTGTATACTACACATATATGTCCTTTTTTATGACTGTTTATATGTATTGACTATACTCTGCATTGGCCGCATTGGCAAAATGTATTTATCTCTTATTTTCACATTTTTTTGTTTATTTCATTGTACTCTAAGCAAAAAAAAAAAAAATTAACATGAGAACTTATCCTTGTCCTTTGCTATTCCCAGCATAATGTACTTGTTACCAGAAACTCCTGAAGAAGCTGCTAATGTTTCTTTATAAATTGTAATAAAATCAATGAAATTTTATTGATGCTGATGTGTCTTTATCCTGTTTGTTCATTGAACACCATTAAAGTCCCGGGGCTTTTTACCCCCTTTCCCTCCCCTCTATTATATTGTGCATAGGGATGTGGTGCTCCTTCTGGTGCTTTCTTGCCTTGACATTTTATTATTACATAGTTACATAGTAGGTGAGGTTGAAAAAGACAAGTCCATCAAGTCTAACCTATGTGTGTGATTATATGTCAGTATTACATTGTATATCCCTGTATGTTGTGGTTGTTCAGGTAGGTGCTTATCTAATAGTTTCTTGAAACTATCGATGCTCCCCGCTGAGACCACCGCCTGTGGAAAAGAATTCCACATCCTAACCGCTCTTACATTAAAGAACCCTCTACGCAGTTTAAGTTTAAACCGCTTTTCATCTAATTTTAGTGTCTTATTAAATTCCCTTTTTCGGAAAAGTATAACTAAGGTTCTCCTGTCCCTTAATTAGTTTTGTTGCCCTTGTCTGGACTGTCTCCATTTCCAGAACATTCTTCCTGAGGACTGGAGCCCAGAACTGGACGGCATAGTACAGGTGAGGCCAGACCAGAGTCTTATAGAGTGGGAGAATTATTGTTTTATCTCTGGATATAATCAACTTTTTAATGCATGCCAATATTCTGTTTGCTTTGCTTGCAGGAGCCTGGCATTGTGTGCCATTGCTGAGCCTATAATCTACTAGGACCCCCAGGTCCTTTTTAATCCTAGATTCCCCCAGAAGATCTCCCCTCAGGGAGTAGATTGCATTCATATTTTTGCATAAGTATAAGTTATTGCCCTGCTTAGCTAAGTATTGTCTGCATATGAAGAGATTGAGCTGTTTATCCCATCCTCCAGGTTGTTTATGAATAAATTAAATAGGATTGGTTCCAAGACAGAACACTGGGGGACCCCACTTTCTGCTTTGGTCGACCATGGGGAGGCCTGTTCTGAGTGGAACCTGTCCTGTTAAACCGCTGTATGGTCTTGGCCACTGTTCTGCAGATCAGTTTCAGGGTCTTGACAATCTTCTTACAACCTAGGCCATCTTTATGTAGAGCAGCAATTCTTTTTTTCAGATCCTCAGAGAGTTCTTTGCCATGAGGTGCCATGTTGAACTTCCAGTGACCAGTATGAGAGAGCGAGAGCGATAACACCAAATTTAACACACCTGCTCCCCATTCACACCTGAGACCTGCTAACACTAATGAGTCACATGACACCGGGAAGGGAAAATGGCTAATTGGACCCAATTTGGACATTTTCACTTAGAGGTGTACTGACTTTTGTTGCCAGCGGTTTAGACATTAATGGCTGTGTGTTGAGTTATTTTGAAGGGACAGCAAATTTACACTGTTATACAAACTGTACACTAACTACTTTACATTGTAGCAAAGTCTCATTTCTTCAGTGTTGTCACATGAAAAGATAACAAAATATTTGCAAAAATGTGAGGGGTGTACTCACTTTTGTGAGATACTGTAGAAGTAGTATTTCAGAAAGCTAGGAGCCACCAAAGTCACCAATGTCATTGGCTTACATGGCCGGTAATCCCCAGCCATGGCCATATGTGGTAAATGATGTCATTATTATCCCCGCCCCTTCCCTGTTACGTGTACCGGGTCTGTTGGGTTTTTAGTGTTGGCAGGTTGGCAGGTGGCATACATCATAAATAATTATGCATTTATGATGAGGGGCTTTTCTTAGGTTATTTTTTTTCAGTTAAGGATATGTCAAACATTTGGGTGTCTTTATCTATAGATTACAATTTTTTTTGATTGAGTAGGAGTACTATGTCCCTCTTATGCCGCGTACACACGGTCGGACTTTCCGGCATACTTGGTCCGGCGGACCAGAGTGTGCCGGACAATCCGCCCGTGTGTGGGCGCCGGCGGACTTTTCCGGCGGACTTTTTCCCAAAAGCCCGCCGGACCTAGATTTGAAAAAAGTTTTAAATCTTTCCGCCGGACTCAGTTTCGGGCGGAAAGTCCGCTCGTGTGTGTGCTAGTCCGACGGAAAGCCCGCTCATGTGTATGCTGGTCCGACGGACCAGATACAACACGAGGGCAGGGTATTGCATCTCGCGCTCGCTGCAATAGGAAAAACAAATTTTCCTATTGCGGCGAGCGCGGTGCATACCAGGCCCTTAGGTCTGATATGGATTATAAAGGGGAACCCCCTATGCCGAAAAAACGGCGTGGGGTCCCCCCTAAAATCCATCAACATCACCCAGTGACCACGCCCCCTAAACGTCACAGTCCCAGCATGCCCAGGGACTGTGACATCAAAAGGGGGCGGGGTCTCCGCCTATATAAGTCACAACGCAGCCCTCGGAGAGCAGTCCAACCGGAGAGAGCGTCGTGTCAACATCTGGGGAAGAGAAGAAGCCCAGAAGTCCGGACCTCTGCTGGCAAGAGAGCTACCTGAACACAGCAGAGGAGCCGGCCGAAGAACTGGAGAGAAGAGAGCGGAGAAGAACCAACCGGACGCCGGGAGAAGATGAAGCGGAGGGACCCCCGAAGCCGGAAGAAGACCCCCGAAGCCGGAGGAAGATCCCCCGGAGCTGTTTAATAAAATATTTTAAAAACCTGTGTAGTGTGTTTTATTACTTACACTTTTTTCATAGGTGAATGGGTAGGGGTACCATGTACCCCATACTCATTCACATAGGGTGGGGGGCCGGGATCTGGGGGCCCCCTTATTAAAGGGGGCTCCCAGATTCCGATAAGCCCCCGCCCGCAGACCCCGACAACCAACGGCCAGGGTTGTCGGGAAGAGGCCCTTGTCCTCATCAACATGGGGGCAAGGTGCTTTGGGGTGGGGGGGGCCCGCAGGGCGCCCCCCTCCCCCAAAGCACCCACCCCCCATGTTGAGGGCATGCGGCCTGGTACGGCTCAGGAGGGGGGGGGCGCTCGCTCGTCCCCACCCCCTTTCCTGACCGGCCAGGCTGCGTGCTCGGATCGGGGTCTGGTATGGATTTCAGGGGGGACCCCACGCCGTTTTTTCGGCATAGGGGGTTCCCCTTTATAATCCATACCAGACCTAAGGGCCTGGTATGCACCGCGACGGGGCTCGCAAGGTGTCAATCTCGCCGATAAAAGCGGCAAGATTGACATCCTTTGCTAGTCCCGTCGCACCTGAGTCACGTTCAAAATGAACGGACTTGTCCGTGTGTGGGCAAGTCTGTTCATTCTGAAAGTCCGCCGGAACTCCGGTGAAAGTCCGTCGGAAAGACGGGCGGACTTAGCCCGCCGGAAAGTCCCGGCGTGTGTGGGCAAGTCCGTCCGTTTTAAAGTCCGGCGCACCTGGCGGACAAAGTCCGTCGGAAAGTGTGCCGGACCAAGTAGGATAGAAAGTCCGACCGTGTGTAAGCGGCATTACTCATTCACATAGGGATGGCCGGTTTCTAGAGGCCTCCTTATTTGTAAAAAGTCTTCCAGCTTCCAATAAGCCTACCACCTGCAGAGATCCACAACCACCGGGCCAGACTATCTATCGGTGGATCTTGCATGACACATATAATTGAAAGAGGACTTTTAACACATGTTTGTTTTGTTATGGAATTGTTGTATTTTTTCATATTCAATTGAGTAGTCGGGGAGAATACTGGGCTCATGGTGGTGGTATGGATATATTGGAGATGTGGAAGCACTGCATAATTCTAGCATGTATACTGTATACTGTAAACTGTATATAGCGTATCAAGCTTTGTAGGCCTAAATCTTATATGTACTGTACTTGCTTTTGGGGATTGATACAATGTGTGTACACAGTGCAAGGAAGGTATTGAAAAGACCAATCAAAGAAGATGGGAGTGTATATATATATATATATATATATATATATATATATATATATATATATATATATATATATATATATTACAGTATATGCAGTATATTTCTTTGTTATCTGAAGAAATTAGAGTTATGGTTGAATAGACAGACCCATGGTGGAAATGTAAACATTGATCTGGTCCATAAAGGATATACAGGTTCAGCAGCTGAGCTGGTAATTGTGTTTATACTCGGTTGTCCACCTCCAGCTAAAGCCAAAATCGGTCTTGTAGTGGAAGTGTCTGGCCAGAAAACTGATGATCAGGAGACCCCTAGATGGGATTACAGGAGGAAGAACTCTTAGAGGGGAATTTATCAAAACTGGAGCAGCCAGAATCTGGGGCAGTGGTGTATGGCAACCAATCAGCTTCCATTTTTCATCTTCAAAGTTTAACCACTTGCCGACCGCCTCACGCAGATATACGTCTGCAGAATGGCACGGGCAGGTAAAATCACGTACCTGGTACGTGATTGCCTTCCCGCAGGCGGGGGCCTGATCGGACCCCCCGTAGCCCGAGGCGGTCGGCTTTGGTCTGGCAGCGATCAGAGGTGAGGGGGAGGCCATCCATTCGTGGTCCCCCCCTCGCGATCGCTCCCAGCCAATGAGGATCGTCCCCTGCCTCTGTGTAGTACACAGAGGCAGAGGATGTGATGTCATCTCTCCTCGGCTCGGCAGTTTCCGTTCCGGCGCCGAGGAGAGAAGACATCTGAGTGAGTGCACAAATACACACACACAGTAGAACATGCCAGGCACACATTACACCCCCGATCCCCCCCCCGATCGCCCCCCGATCACCCCCCAATTACCCCCCCCCCCGTCACACTGACACCAAGCAGTTTTTTTTTCTGATTACTGCATGGTGTCAGTTTGTGACAGTTAGAAGTGGTAGGGCAGTTAGTGGTAGCCCCTTTAGGTCTAGGATACCCCCTAACCCCCCTAATAAAGTTTTAACCCCTTGATCACCCCCGTCACCAGTGTCGCTAAGCGATCATTTTTCTGATCGCTGTATTAGTGTCACTGGTGACAATATCTAATAAATGTTTTAACCCCTTGATTGCCCCCTAGTTAACCCTTTCACCACTGATCACCGTATAACCGTTACGGGTAACGCTGGTTAGTTTGTTTATTTTTTATAGTGTCAGGGCACCCGCCGTTTATTACCGAATAAAGGTTTAGCCCCCTGATCACCCGGCGGTGATATGCGTCGCCCCAGGCAGCGTCAGATTAGCGCCAGTACCGCTAACACCCACGCACGCAGCATACGCCTCCCTTAGTGGTATAGTATCTGAACGGATCAATATCTGATCCGATCAGATCTATACTGGCGTCCCCAGCAGTTTAGGGTACCCAAAAACGCAGTGTTAGCGGAATCAGCCCAGATACCTGCTAGCACCTGCGTTTTGCCCCTCCACCCGACCCAGCCTAGCCCACCCAAGTGCAGTATCGATCGATCACTGTCACTTACAAAACACTAAATGCATAACTGCAGCGTTCGCAAAGTCAGGCCTGATCCCTGCGATCGCTAACAGTTTTTTTGGTAGCGTTTTGGTGAAACTGGCAAGCACCAGCGGCCTAGTACGCCCCAGTCGTAGTCAAACCAGCACTGCAGTAACACTTGGTGACGTGGCGAGTCCCATAAGTGCAGTTCAAGCTGGTGAGGTGGCAAGCACAAGTAGTGTCCCGCTGCCACCAAGAAGACAAACACAGGCCCGTCGTGCCCATAATGCCCTTCCTGCTGCATTCGCCAATCCTAATTGGGAACCTACCGCTTCTGCAGCACCCGTACTTCCCCCATTCACATCCCCAATCAAATGCAGTCAGCTGCATGAGAGGCATTTTCTTTATGTCCTCCCGAGTACCCCTACCCAATGAACCCCCCCAAAAAAGATGTTGTGTCTGCAGCAAGCGCGGATATAGGCGTGACACCCGCTATCATTGTCCCTCCTGTCCTGACAATCCTGGTCTTTGCATTGGTGAATGTTTTGAACGCTACCATTCACTAGTTGAGTATTAGCGTAGGGTACAGCATTGCACAGACTAGGCACACTTTCACAGGGTCTCCCAAGATGCCATCGCATTTTGAGAGACCCGAACCTGGAACCGGTTACAGGAATAAAAGTTAGTTACAAAAAATAGTGTAAAAAAAAAAAAACACAAACAAAAATATAAAAAAAAAAAAAAAATAGTTGTCGTTTTATTGTTCTCTCTCTCTCTATTCTCTCTCTATTGTACTGCTCTTTTTTACTGTATTCTATTCTGCAATGTTTTATTGTTATTATGTTTTATCATGTTTGCTTTTCAGGTATGCAATTTTTTATACTTTACCGTTTACTGTGCTTTATTGTTAACCATTTTTTTGTCTTCAGGTACGCCATTCACGACTTTGAGTGGTTATACCAGAATGATGCCTGCAGGTTTAGGTATCATCTTGGTATCATTTTTTTCAGCCAGCGGTCAGCTTTCATGTAAAAGCAATCCTAGCGGCTAATTAGCCTCTAGACTGCTTTTACAAGCCATGGAAGGGAATGCCCCCACCATCTTCTGTGTTTTTCCCTGGCTCTCCTGTCTTAACAGGGAAAATGAGAATGTAGCCGGTGATTCAGCCAGCTGACCATAGAGCTGATCAGAGACCAGAGTGGCTCCAAACATCTCTATGGCCTAAGAAACCGGAAGCTACGAGCATTTTATGACTTAGATTTTGCCGGATGTAAACAGCGCCATTGGGAAATTGGGAAAGCATTTTATCACACCGATCTTGGTGTGGTCAGATGCTTTGAGGGCAGAGGAGAGATCTAGGGTCTAATAGACCCCAATTTTTTCAAAAAAGAGTGCCTGTCACTACCTATTGCTATCATAGGGGATATTTACATTCCCTGAGATAACAATAAAAATGATTAAAAAAAAAAAAAAATGAAAGGAACAGTTTAAAAATAAGATAAAAAAAAAAAAAAGCACCCCTGTCCCCCCCTGCTCTCGCGCTAAGTCGAACGCAAGAGTCGGTCTGGCATCAAATGTAAACAGCAATTGCACCATGCATGTGAGGTATCACCGTGAAGGTCAGATCGAGGGCAGTAATTTTAGCAGTAGAACTCCTCTGTAAACCTAAAGTGGTAACCTGTAAAGGCTTTTAAAGGCTTTTAAAAATGTATTAATTTTGTTGCCACTGCACGTTTGTGCGCAATTTTAAAGCATGTCATGTTTGGTATCCATGTACTCGGCCTAAGATCATCTTTTTTATTTCATCAAACATTTGGGCAATATAGTGTGTTTTAGTGCATTAAAATTTAAAAAAGTGTGTTTTTTCCCCAAAAAATGCGTTTGAAAAATCGCTGCGCAAATACTGTGTGAAAAAAAATGAAACACCCACCATTTTAATCTGTAGGGCATTTGCTTTAAAAAAATATATAATGTTTGGGGGTTCAAAGTAATTTTCTTGCAAAAAAAAATTATTTTTTTCATGTAATCAAAAAGTGTCAGAAAGGGCTTTGTCTTCAAGTGGTTAGAAGAGTGGGTGATGTGTGACATAAGCTTCTAAATGTTGTACATAAAATGCCAGGACAGTTCAAACCCCCCCCCAAATGACCCCATTTTGGAAAGTAGACACCCCAAGCTATTTGCTGAGAGGCATGTCGAGTCCATGGAATATTTTATATTGTGACACAAGTTGCGGGAAAGAGACAAATGTTTTTTTGTTGTTTTTTTTTTGCACAAAGATGTCACTAAATGATATATTGCTCAAACATGCCATGGGAATATGTGAAATTACACCCCAAAATACATTCTGTTGCTTCTTCTGAGTATGGGGATACCACATGTGTGGGACTTTTTGGGAGCCTAGCCGCACACCAGACCCTGAAAACCAAGCATCGCCTTCAGGCTTTCTAAGGGCGTAAATTTTTGATTTCACTCTTCACTGCCTATCACAGTTTCGGAGGCCATAAAATGCCCAGGTGGCAAAAAAATCCCCAAAATGACCCCATTTTGGAAAGTAGACACCCCAAGCTATTTGCTGAGAGGTATAGTGAGTATTTTGCAGACCTCACTTTTTGTCACAAAGTTTTGAAAATTGAAAAAAGAAAAAAAAAATTTTCTTGTCTTTCTTAATTTTCAAAAACAATTGAGAGCTGCAAAATACTCACCATGCCTCTCAGCAAATAGCTTGGGGTGTCTACTTTCCAAAATGGGGTCATTTGGGGGGATTTGTGCTATCTTGGCATTCCATGGCCTCCGAAACTGTGATAGGCAGTGAAGAGGGAAATCAAAAATTTACACCCTTAGAAATCCTGAAGGCGGTGATTGGTTTTCGGGGCCCCGTACGCGGCTAGGCTCCCAAAAAGTCCCACACATGTGGTATCCCCGTACTCAGGAGAAGCAGCTGAATATATTTTGGGGTGCAATTCCACATATGCCCATGGACTGTGTGAGCAATATATCATTTAGTGACAACTTTGTGCAAAAAAAATGAATATTCAATGGGCTCAACATGCCTCTCAGCAATTTCCTTGGGGTGTCTACTTTCCAAAATGGGGTCATTTGTGGGGGTTTTGTACTGCCCTGCCATTTTAGCACCTCAAGAAATGACATAGGCAGTCATAAATTAAAGGCTGTGTAAATTCCAGAAAATGTACCCTAGTTTGTAGGCGCTATAACTTTTGCGCAAACCAATAAATATACACTTATTGACATTTTTTTACCAAAGACATGTGGCTGAATACGTTTTGGCCTAAGTGTATGACTAAAATTTAGTTTATTGAATTTTTTTTAACACAAAAAGTAGAAAATATCATTTTTTTTTCAAAATTTTCGGTCTTTTTCCATTTATAGAGCAAAAAATAAAACGGCAGAGGTGATCAAATACCATCAAAAGAAAGTTCTATTTGTGGGAAGAAAAGTACGCAAATTTTGTTTGGGTACAGCATTGCATGACCACGCAATTAGCAGTTAAAGCGACGCAGTGCCAAATTGTAAAAAGTGCTCTGGTCAGGAAGGGGGTAAATCCTTCCGGGGCTGAAGTGGTTAACTAAATAAGCTGAAGATAAAGGCTGATTGGTTGCTCCAGATTCTGGCTGATTTAGTTTGACAAATTTCCCATTAATGTTATATTATTAGTTTTCACTGATGGCTGTAATCATTTATGAAATAATGCATTTATTATTACATCTTTATCTGATTGGTCTGGTGAAATAAAAGCACCACTAAAATCTGCTTATAGATCTCTTGTAGACAGCTCAGATGACATGTCTGTCGCTCTTAAAAAACAAAAAAAACAAAAAAAAAAAACAAAAACAAAAAAACAATAAAACATTTTCTAAGGTTTTCTTCTGTCCATTGAGAGTTCCAGATTGATCATCCAGACTCTTCTTTCTTTCTAGATTAGTTATGGAGCCAGAGATACTTTACTGAGTGATAGAAAGATGTATCCAAACTTTTTCCGGACAGTTCCGGATGATGAGATGCAATATGTGGCCATAGCAAAGTTACTGGAAAGGTTGAAGTGGAACTGGGTCGGGATCCTTACATCTGATGATGAATACGGAGAGAGGGAGATCCGACAACTCAGCAAACATTTATCTAATCATGGAATTTGTATTGAATTCAAGATTCTGGTGTCTATAAAGAATTATGATAAAATTTCTCCAGAGCTGCAGACCTCAACTACGGAAGTTCTTATTATTTGTGGCTCAGTTAGTATGACTTATTACAAGTTTTTGGATAATAATGTCCCTTGTTACACGGAGAAAACATTTATTATACCAGATTCTTGGTCAATGAGTGAAATGTTTTTTATTCTCAGTAACTGCAGCTTGGTGTTTGCGTTCCCCCATCTCTACACAAAGGAATTGCTGGAATATTTGTATAGTATTGATCCATCCAGCCGCCCAAATGACCCCCTGATGGAGGATATTCTCATAACTGAATGTAGTTGCTTTTCAAAAAACCAAATGAAAAATTTCCTTATACCACTCACAACTGGCTATCCTCTTACGGACTGCAGTTTGGAGACACGTCCACTTAGTTTATATTTTCCTGATGAGAAAATATCTGATAAAGTGTATATTGCAGTCTATATTTTGGCTCAAGCATTACATGACATGGATTTCTCTTTTAAAAAAAATAACAAAAAATCTGAAATAAATCCACACACACTAAAGTATAAGGTGAGAGCGTCCAATGAAAGTTTCCTCGTATCTTTTTATACTCGGTCAGTTCAGTACTGGAACACAATGTGCCCAGACAAAAATTACACCCAGTTTAGGTTCATGTTTAGTTTAGAGGTGTTTAACCCTTTCACTTCTGGAGCTGTTTTTTTATTTTTGCACCCATGTTAAAAAAATAATTTTAGGCCTGAAGATTATATAAAACCCCCAAACAGTATACAGTATATTTTCTGAAAGCAGAGACCCTGGAGAAACAATGCTTGTTGTATCATCTTTTTCTGTCACATGATATTAGTGCAATGGTTTACCAAATGTCATCTTTTGTTTTCAGTAAAAGATACACAAAGTTCATTTTAGGGCATACAAATGTAATATATTACCCACTTATTTGGTAAGATATAAAAGATGAGGTTGCACTGAATAAATAGATAGCCAGTATGTCAAGTCTTAAAATGACCGACACCTCTGAAATGGTGACAAACTTTAGTACCTTCACTTTTCCATAGGTAATGCTTTTAAGGCTAAGTTCACCTTTTGGAACATGTTACATCACACATCAATATTTAGGGTGTAACATGTTCCAGCACATGTTCCCTTACCCCCCCCCCCCGTGCCAGTGGGTAGGGGGTTCCTCTCCCCCAAAACTGCGGCCACATTTAAAATCATCTCCACCCACACAGCCATATCATTTATTCACATGAATCTGTGAATGAATAAACTACAAGTCCTGTCTTCCATCGTGGCAGACTGAATTGTAGTATCAATGGACTGTGATTGTGCTGATCAGTGCACTCATAGTCCATTCACAAGTCCTCCAGCTTTCTAACAAAAATCCTGTACAGATGTATGGGCAGAAATCTGAAGGACTTGTCTGCAGGAGCCTGACATTGCACCCATGATCCACTCATACCAGATAACTGATAACAGGTCTAAAATTATTGTTCTCACTCCAGCATGTGTGTTGATAACATGTGCAGAAAATTGAAGCTTTAGTGCGCAGGCGCCCCTCATATCTGTGTTTATTTTTGTATATGTGTGTGTGTGGGGGTGGGGGAGGTTCATATTTATGTATTTTGAGGGGTTAAAGTGCTTGGAATTAACTATTTTCTTACACTTTATTTTTAATCACATGAGGACACGGGTCCCCTATGTGATACGTTTTTTGGGACAGGTTCCCTTTAATGAGACCCCTGATGTTTCCCCTGCCCTCTAATAAACTAATGAAGTACAGATCACACTCCATTAGCTTCTTCCCAATGGCAGCAGAACCCCGAAGTGACATTTTACCGATCACTTCTGGGTTCTTAATAGATGGGGGAGATCAATAAACAGACATTCACTGGTCTCTCTAATGGAGGCTGCCATTGCTGAACTCTCATTGGAGAATAATAGTTCTTTGGCTGTTCAGCTTCTTTCATATCAGAGTTGTCTGACTCTAGTTATACAGGAAATATTTCTGGCCCTGATTTCCTGAAGTTACACACAGCAAAGTATCTATAAGTTTTTAGGGCTAAACTTGAAAAAGTCAAGATGATATATTAATTCTGAGCACATTGGGGGGATTTGAAGTCATCTCGAGGGATCTGACCAGCAGTGGTTCTCTGTTTTGGTTTTCTTTTTTTTTTTTTTTAGTTATTCTGTTTTTAACCACTTAAACACTTTGAATGATAATTACTCAGTCATGCAACAATGTACCCAAATGCAATTTTATCATTTTTTAAAAGATAGAGATTTATTTTGGTAGGATTTAATCACCGCCAAGTTTTTAAGTTTTGCAATATAAATGAGAAAAATCTATTCTGGTTAAAAATGTTGATTATAAAATTTTGCAAATAAATAATATTTCTTCAAAATAACCCAAATGAGTGTATATTATTTAATCTGTGGGAAAGTCTACACACTATGGGATATAGATCTGAATACTGATCAGTCCTGATGTACTGATGGACTCATTTCTTGAGGCCCTAAAATGACAGGACAATACCCCCCAAATGATCCCCATTCTGTTCTAGGAAGCCAGGTGATTGCTGGTATTGTGAAGTACCTGGAGCACCCAGAGGGACACAATGATTCCATACACATAACTTTCCACTGCCAACGGGGTTTTAAAGAGACAATCGGGTTGATTTATTAAAACTAGAGAGTGCAAAATCCGGTGCAGCTGTGCACAGTAGCCAATCAGCTTCTATCTTTAGCTTGTTCAAATTAAGCTTTGACGAAAAAAACCTGGAAGCTGATTGGTTTCTGTGCTGAGCTGCACCAGAATTTGCCCTCTCCAGTTTTAGTAAATCATCCCCATTGCTAACCACTTGCCGACCAGCCGCCACAGTTTTACTGCGGCAGAATGGCACAAACGAAATGATGTTATGTTACATCGCTTCACCCTGTGGCCACTAGGGTCGCGCGCCCACTGCTTGCCCCCAGAGCTGATGCGAGTGCCTGGCGGGCGAGATGACCACCGGGCTTCTGCCATCGCTTGTAACACAGCAAGAATCGGGATCTGTGAGTGTAAACACACAGATCCTGGTTCTCAGAGGGGAGAAGAGAGAGATTGTGGGGTTGACTTACTAAAGGCAAAAAAAACTGCGCACTTTGGAAAGTGCAGTTGCACTTGGCAAGAGCTGTTGCTCCAGAGTTTAGTAAATGAGCAGAAGCTATGCTGACTTTCATCAACCAATCATGTGCAAGCAAAAATGCTGTTTTTTTTTTATTTTCCTTGCATGTGATTGGGTATTCTTTGCAAAGTGAAGCTTTACCTCATTTACTAAGTTCTGGAGCAACTGCACTTGCAGAGTGCAACAGCACTTTCCAAGGTGCACAGTCTATTGGCCTTTAGCAAATCAACCCCCGTGTGTTCATACAAAGTATGAACACCGATCTCTCTCTTCCCCTAGCAAGTCCCATCCCAGCTACAGTTGGAACACAGAGAGGGAACACAGTTAACCCCTTGATCGCCCCCCTAGTGTTAACCCCTTCCCTGCCAGGGACATTTATACAGTAATCAGTGCATTTTTATAGCACTGATCGCTGTATAAATGCCAATGGTCCCAAAAATGTGTCAAAAGTGGTCTATATGTCGGCCATAATGTCGCAGTCCCAATAAAAATCGCAGATTGCAGCCATTGCTAGTGAAAAAAAAAATAATACTATAAATCTATCCCCTATTCTGTAGACACTACAACTTTTGCGCCAACCAATTAATATACGCTTATTGCAATTTTTATTGCCAAAAAATATGTAGAAGAATACATATCGCCTAAACTCAGAAAAAATTTGCTTTTTTTTAAAAAAAATGGGGATATTTATTATAGCAAAAAGTACAAAATATTGTGTTTTTTTTTCAAAATTGTCGCTCTTTTTTGTTTATAGCGCAAAAAATAAAAAACACAGAGATGATCAAATACCACCAAAAGAAAGCTCTATTTGTGGGAAAAAAAGGACGTCAATTTTGCTTGAGTGCAGTGCCTCACGACTGTGCAATTGTCAGTTAAAATGACGCAATGCCGAATCGCAAAAAATGGCCTGGTCATTCAGCAGCCAAATCTTCTGGGGCTGAAGTGATTAAACAGGACCTGAGCCTACTTACTGTACTTTGTACCCCAAAAATATGTTTTAATTGTTTTGCCACAAACCAGTCTTATACAGACACATAAAGCTAGGTACATAGTTACATATTTGATAAGGTTGAATGAAGACACCAGTCCATCCAGTTCAACCTCTGTGTGTGTGTTTATGTCACTACCATATCCCTGTATATTGCATTCACTAAGATATCCAACTGAAAGTTTTATTAACACTCTCTGACACCACCAACTGTGAAAGAGAGTTCCACATCCTTACCAATCTAACAGTAAAGAACCCCTTACAGAGTTTAAGGTTAAACCGCTTCTCAACCAACTTCTTTGAGCGGCTGCGTATCTTCTTAAGAAACCTGAGACTGAATAGTTTACACTTACATATATTAGAATCACTATTTAAACATTTGCATATTGTGATCGTATCTGTTTATAAGTGCTTCTCCATGGAGAATAGGTTTAATGTTTGTAGTCATTCTTCATAACTGAGGTCCTTCAGCCCCCTTATTGGCTTTGTTCCCCTTCTCTGGACTCAGGACAGTCTAGCACATCTTTCCTGAGGACTGCTGACCAGAACTAGATGGCATACTCCAGATGTGGCTTAATTAGAGTTTTGTAAAGTGGTAGAATTAAAGTCTTATCTCTTGAATAGATACCCTTTTTAATGCATGCTCATAGTCTGTTGGCCTTGCTTGCTGCACCTTGGCATTGGATGCTATTGCTGAGCCTGTGGTCTACAAGAATCTCCAGATCCTTTTCCATCCTCAATTCCTCCTGGGGTTCGCTCACTAATGGTTAACTTGTGTTCATATTTTTTAGCTCCCAAGTGTATTACTTTATATTTTTCAATAATAAATCTCAAGCACAAACATGTAAAAACTTGCAACTATACTTTAGCTTTTTAGAACAGCCAGATAAGCCCCCACCCACAGACTCCTACAACTACCGGGCCATGATTGTGGGCAAGTGGTCCCCCTGGGAAGGTATCCCCATGTTAAGTGCATGTGGCCTGGTATGGTTCGGAATTGGGCAGACAACTGCCCAACCCCCCTCATCCTAGCCACCCAGGGTGCATGTTTGGATAAGGGTCTGGTGTAAAATTTCAAGGAGACCTCATTCTTATTTTGTGGGGTTCCACTTAAGATTCATGACAGGACTAAAGGGCCTGGTATAAATTTTGGGGGGATTCTAAGCCATTTTATTTATCCCTGCTATATGTTACTATACACCTGGAATTCAACAGGAAGCTGTCACATTTAGCAGTGGTAATAAAAGGGATCTGCTCCTTTTGGGACTAGCACCTGTAGCAGAGGTAGAAGCTGATTAGACTTTACACACAGTAGGCTTGGAGCGGTGCTGTCAGAACTACATGTCCTTAGGTTCAGTTTGAGCATTGTTCGGCTAACAAATTTAAAATTCGAATTTTCTAGGCTACTAGGCAAGGTAAAAATAGCATGGTGGGTGGGCACTGCCCTGGGGAACATTTACTATAACAAAAACATTTTTAAATATCCATTTGACCAGGAGTGGTGATTTTTTAAAAATGCTTTAAGTGAAACTGTAAAAATTCAAAATTCCTTTAAATAACATGCCGGGGGAGGGGGGTATCCTAATCTTACCTTTAAAGGGATCCATCTCCATCATGTTCAGAAAGTGCTGAAAGTTTCTGTTTGTTTTTTTGAGAAGCTGGCAGTGAAATGTCATTTGCTGGCAATTTAAACTTTTTTCTGATTTTAAGACAGAACTCAACAAAACAAAAAACGTGTGAGGTCTCCTTAAAAACCCATACAAGACCCTTATTCTGAGCGTGCAGCCTGGCGGGCCAGGAAAGGGGAGGGGTGAGCAGGCACCTCCCCCCCGAACCATACCAGGCCACATGCCTTCAACATGGGGGCAATGTCTTGTTGATAAGAACAAGAGCCTCTTCCCCACAACCCTGGTCGATGATTGTGGGGGTCTGTTGGTGGGTTGGCTTATCAGAATCACAGTGGCTATTTTCTTGTAAATGAAAAATGCTTAAATATGGCCAGTGACTCTATTTGGGCAGTGATGTCACTGCTATTCAAACCCCTTTTCTTATGTGGCCGAGATTTCCAGTGATGTCATTGGTTCCTAGGGATGCCTCGGGACAAGCATACACAGCTTCCTTAGGAATCACTGACAGCAGGAGGTTGTCATATATAGAAGCTGTAGAAATATTGCTTCTATATGAGATTATCGACTCCAATCCAAAAGAAGGTTGGATGGGCAAAAGTTTGGCCACTTGTCTGAATGCCCAAACAGCCAATGTTTATACCAGACCATTGTCGCATCCTGACCGAAAATCCATTTGTTTTTCCATTCACACAGGATTCTTCATGGACTGTACACAGTGCAGAGGTCTTCCTCATATTATGTCCCCTGCTGGTCCAATGTTCTTAGCCTATAATGTTAGGCCATTTTCTCTATTGGTGAATGGTAACTTTCATGGTCAAATGTTCTCATGGCTATTTTTCTCAATGTCAGAGAATGTTAACTTCGCTCGGTGAAAGGCAACAAAGATACCATTACACACATATTACAAACATTATGGTATTATTCATTATACAAATTGTAAGACATTCATAGTTTATATGGTTTAAAAGACTGAAAAAAAAACACAGGTCCATCCATTTCATCCTGCGTGTGTGTATGTGTGATTTCTATTCTTTGAAAGTTCCCATAGCCTCATATATTCTGCTTTCTGAGGAAGACATCTAAAAGGTTTTTGAAGTTGTCAGCACTCTCAGCTTGTACCACTTCCTAGGGAAGGGAATTGCACATTTTTACTTCTCTAGCAGTAAAGATCCCTTTCCACAATCTAAGGTTAAGCCTCCTTTCTTCTAACCTCAAATTATGGCCACATGTCCTCTTCGGGGACCTCACAGTAAACAGTTTATCACAGTTACTCAAGTCACTTTTAAATATATTTGTACATTGTAATCATGTCCTCTCCTAAAGAGTAACTCCACTTTTGTTGAGAAAAAACCCTCCCCTCTGGGTGGTCTATGTACATTGCATGGATTTTACCAAACTTTGTTGCAGATTCCTTTTTTTTATCCATTAATTTGTATTGTGTATCAAAATAGCATGCATCAAATAAAGTAATAACAATAGCACATGTTTTGTTTCAAAACCATATAGTATTATACAACTGAAGTGAAATAAGCTTAATGCAATCAAAAATGTCATTTTGTAACATAGATATAAGTCATTAATATTTTTGAATTGTATCCAGTTATACCAGGTTAAAGTGTACTTTGATATGTTTTCTTGTGAAATTCTGATAAGTTCCTCTTTTTTCCTAATATGATTAATTCTACAAAACCATTCTTTTTTAGAAGGGGTAGTTGTTGAACGCCAATGGAACGGTATGCAGTGTTTTGCAGCATTAATCATAAACATGGGTAAGGATTTGAGATAACGTTTTTTAGAAATTTTATTGTGGTGCAAAAGGTATTGTGCCGGAGTGAAGTTCAATTCTTCCGACGGAACTGTGCTGATAGTGTCGTGTGAACCATATGCCAAAATGTTTGGATCATTGGGCACGACCACCATATATGAACCATGGAACCTTCTTCATTTCCGCATCTCCAACATCTATTAGAGATAGATTTGATAGATAGAGATAGAGATAGAGATAGAGATTTATTGGGGATAAAATTTGTTAACAGGTTGGTGTTCTGTACCAACGTGTAATGATTTTATATCCACATTCTTGAGTTGCAACATTAAGGGACCCTTTGTAGGGAAACATGAAAATTGTTTCCCATTCTGTTAATGACATTTGGATATTGAGGTCTCGTTCCCATGGAAGATTTGACGTACTGGTGAAATTGTTCTGTTTCCCAAAGAGAGAAACACATAGAATAGAGATAGTATGTCTTTGTGGACTTGTTTTGGAGCAAAGATTTTCCAGGGTAGTTAGCAGTCTTGTTCATGTGTGTGCTGTCCCCTGTTTGGTCAGGTAGTGTTTTATTTGCATATAGTTCCATTGTGATAGAACTTTCGGGAAAATGTCATTGTTAACTTTGTCTCTTGTTTTGAGGGTGTTCCCTCTAAAGAATTGTTTTGTCAGAATGTCTTTATGAGGCCAAACCCCCAGGATGAAGTTTTGTTCTAGTCCCAGTTGAAAGTCTGGGTTACCTTTCAGTGAAGTCAAAGGACCCAGCCAGGGTGTTTGGGTTGTCAGTTTTTGAAACCTCACGGAAGACGTCTAAAGTGGGGCCTATTAGATGGTGGGATTTAGCCGCCGATGGGTAGTGTTTAGGATGTATCCAAGGAAGGGTTCTTAGGGGTTGTGGAATTATGTGTTCTAAGGAAACCCAATCCTTAACCTGTTGGTGTATATTCCAGTCTACAATTCTTGCTAAGTGGGAGGAGTGGTAATATTTTCATAAATCAGGAAGGGCTATTCCTCCTCTAGAATTTGGTAGATTTGAGCGAGTATGTTTGATTCTGGGAGGCTTGCCTCTCCATATGAAGGTTAAACATGCGTGGAGAAAGGAGGTAAAGAAAGAGTTTGGTATTCGAGTTGTTGGTGGAGTTGTTTGCATGACATAAAGGAGCCATGGTAGAATTGTCATCTTGATCAAAGATGCTCTGCCAAATCAAGATACATTTAGAGAATTCTATCGTTTTAGATAATTGTATGCTTCTTTGAGGATAAGTATGTAATTGAGATTGAAAAGGTCTGGCATGTGGGTAGAAATTTGAATCCCAAGGTTTGTTATAGCATCTTTGGACCATGTGAAGGGGAAGTTTTTTTGGCATAACTTTACTAAATCTTGTGCTAGCGAGATATCGAGAGCGTTTGATTTGGAGTGATTTATCTTTAAATTAGATAGCGAATGGAAATGTTCCAGGTCCTGTATCAGGTTAGGGAGTGATATGTGTGGATGAGATAGGAATAAGAGCATATCATCTGCAAAGGCTGCGAGTTTATATGTTTGGTTCTGTATTTCAATGTCTTTTATATCCGGGTTTTGTCTTATTCTATTTAACAAAGGCTCTAATGTAAGGACGAACAATAATGGGAATAAGGGGCACCCCTGTCTCGTTCTGTTTCGCAAATTAAAGGCGTCCGACAGGTGGCCGTTGACTCATACTTTTTCTATTGGATTAGAATATAGTGCACAGATGCGTGATCTCATTAGAGGTAGAATACCTATAGAGCATAATATCGCATCCATATAGTCCCAGGCCACTCTGTCCAATGCCTTTTCCGCATCTAGTGAGAGGAAGAAGCCCTGTTTCTTATTGGTAGTTAGCCAATGATGAATGTTGAGTGCTTTTATTGTGTTGTTCTGTCCTTCCCTTCCTGGAATGAACCCTACTAGATCTAATGAGATAAGGGAGGTAAGTAGTGGTATAAGTCTATTTGCTAGTATTTTGGCGTATATTTTAACGTCTACGTTTATGAGGGAAATTAGGCGATAGTTTGTAACCTGAGTTTCATCTTTTCCTTCTTTGGGAATTACCGCTATGTGCGCTTCTAAAAGTTGAGGAGGGTTTTATTTTCTGTCTGAAGTGATTGGAAGGCTGCTATGAAGCGTGGTTTCAGGATGTTTGAAAATGTTTTATAATATTGTAAAGGGAAACCATCTGGTCCCGAGGACTTTCCCAGTTTCGTGTCTTTAATTGCTTTGTCAAATTCCCCATCACATATAGGAGATTGAAGTTTGTGTGCGGTTTCTATTGAGATTGGAGACGGGCTGTATTTCTGTAAAAAAATATTGAATGAGGTATGAGCTTTTTTCTGAATTTTGTGGACATTTGGGGTTAGAAGGGATGCTGTATAAGGATTGATAATATTGTTCAAATTCCGCCACCTATTGTCAGGCATTCTGTCTGTAAACAAACTTCTTAATCTCTGTATAGCCTGCGCCCTGCCTCTCGCGGAGGGAACACAGATAAACCTCTGTACAGCGGAGCTGTGTGTAGTCCCGTGCCGTCTCCTCCGCCCCGCAGATGATCCATGATCTTTCCTTCCCTGCTGAGACGAGTGTGACAGTGGTGATAGGTTAGAAATGTGATCTCAGGGAGGGGGTGTGGCCAGCCTCGTCAGTGCTATGCATGCCATGCAGACATGGTAAGTCACTAAAGTCAATGTGTGTGCTGCATTGTGCTGCTGTAGATAGATTTAGAATCTAGATTGGTTTGTGGAGTGGACTGTCTGTATTTAATATCCCAGATGGGACATCATACACCTGACCTTGTCAAGCTAACATAATGGAGTTACATTGTGGAGAGGGAGGAGGATGTTTTTGGGTGAAGCTGAGTTACATTGTGGAGAACCTCTTCAAATGTAACTCTCATCTCCACCCAGAATCATCCTTATCCCTCTCCATCATCCTCATCCCCACCCCAGATCATCCATCCCTCTCCATCATCCTCATCCCCACCCCGGATCATCCATCCCTCTCCATCATCCTCATCCCCACCCAGGATCATCCATCCCTCTCCATCATCCTCATCCCCACCCCGGATCATCCATCCATCCCTCTCCATCATCCTCATCCCCACCCCGGATCATCCATCCATCCCTCTCCATCATCCTCATCCCCACCTCAGATCATCTATCCCTCTCCATCATCTTCATCCCCACCCGGGATCATCCATCCCTCTCCATCATCTTTATCCCCACCCAGGATCATCTATCCCTATCCATCATCCTCATCCCCACCCCGGATCATCCATCCCTCTCCATCATCCTCATCCCCACCCCGGATCATCCATCCCTCTCTATCATCCTCATCCCCACCCTGGATCATCCATCATCCTTATCCCTCTCCATCATCCTCATCCCCACACCGGATCACCCATCCATCCCTCTCCATCATTCTCATCCCCACCCCGGATCATCCATCCCTCTCCATCATCCCCACGCCGGATCATCCATCCCTCTCCGTCATCCTCATCCCCATCCCGGATCATCCATCCCTCTCCATCATCCTCATCCCCACCCCAGATCACGCATCCCTCTCCATCATCCTCATCCCCACGCTGAATGATCCATCCCTCTCCATCATCCTCATCCCCACCCCAGATCATCCATCCCTCTCCATCATCCTCATCCCCACCCCGGATCATCCATCCATCCCTCTCCATCATCCTCATCCCCACCCCAGATCACGCATCCCTCTCCATCATCCTCATCCCCACGCTGAATGATCCATCCCTCTCCATCATCCTCATCCCCACCCCAGATCATCCATCCCTCTCCATCATCCTCATCCCCACCCCGGATCATCCATCCCTCTCCATCATCCTCATCCCCACCCCAGATCACGCATCCCTCTCCATCATCCTCATCCCCATCCCGGATCATCCATCCCTCTCCATCATCCTCATCCCCACCCCAGATCACGCATCCCTCTCCATCATCCTCATCCCCACGCTGAATGATCCATCCCTCTCCATCATCCTCATCCCCACCCCAGATCATCCATCCCTCTCCATCATCCTCATCCCCACCCCGGATCATCCATCCATCCCTCTCCATCATCCTCATCCCCACCCCGGATCATCCATCCCTCTCCAACATCCTCATCCCCACCCCAGATCATCCATCCCTCTCCATCATCCTCATCCCCACCCCGGATCATCCATCCATCCCTCTCCATCATCCTCATCCCCACCCCGGATCATCCATCCCTCTCCAACATCCTCATCCCCACCCCAGATCATCCATCCCTCTCCATCATCCTCATCCCCACCCCGGATCATCCATCCATCCCTCTCCATCATCCTCATCCCCACCCCAGATCATCCATCCCTCTCCATCATCCTCATCCCCACCCCGGATCATCCATCCCTCTCCATCATCCTCATCCCCACACCGGATTATCAATCCATCTCCATCACCCTCATCCCCACCCCCCCGGATCATCCATCCCTCTCCATCATCCCCACCCTGGACCCTGGACCATCCATCCCTCTCCATCATACCCACCCCGGATTATCCATCCCTCTCCATCATCCTCATCCCCACCCCGGATCATCCATCCATCCCTCTCCATCATCCTCATCCCCACACCGGATTATAAATCATAGTTACATAGTTACATAGTAGGTGAGGTTGAAAAAAGACACAAGTCCATCAAGTCCAACCTATGTGTGTGATTATGTGTCAGTATTACATTACATATCCCTGTATATTGCAGTCATTCAGGTGATTATCTAATAGTTTCTTGAAGCTATCAATGCTCCCCGCTGAGACCACCGCCTGTGGAAGGGAATTCCACATCCTTGCCGCTCTTACAGTAAAGAACCCTCTACGTAGTTTAAGGTTAAACCTCTTTTCTTCTAATTGTAATGAGTGGCCACAAGTCTTATTAAACTCTCTTCTGCGAAAAAGTTTTATCCCTATTGTGGGGTCACCAGTACGGTATTTGTATATTGAAATCATATCCCCTCTCAAGCGTCTCTTCTCCAGAGAGAATAAGTTCAGTGCTCGCAACCTTTCCTCATAACTAAGATCCTCCAGACCCTTTATTAGCTTTGTTGCCCTTCTTTGTACTCGCTCCATTTCCAGTACGTCCCTCCTGAGGACTGGTGCCCAGAACTGGACAGCATACTCCAGGTGCGGGCGGACCAGAGTCTTGTAGAGCGGGAGAATTATCGTTTTATCTCTGCAGTTGATCCTCCTTTTAATGCCAATATTCTGTTTGCTTTATTAGCAGCAGCTTGGCATTGCATGCCATTGCTGAGCCTATCATCTACTAGGACCCCCAGGTCCTTTTCCATCCTAGATTCCCCCAGAGGTTCTCCCCCCAGTGTATAGATCTCCATCTCCATCATCCTCATCCCCACCCCCCAGATCATCCATCCCTCTCCATCATCCCCACCCTGGACCATCCATCCCTCTCCATCATCCCCAGCCCGGATTATCCATCCCTCTCCATCATCCTCATCCCCACCCCGGATCATCCAACCCTCTCCATCATCCTCATCCCCACCCCGGATCATCCATCCATCCCTCTCCATCATCCTCATCCCCACCCCAGATCATCCATCCCTCTCCAACATCCTCATCCCCACCCCAGATCATCCATCCCTCTCCATCATCCTCATCCCCACCCCGGATCATCCATCCATCCCTCTCCATCATCCTCATCCCCACCCCAGATCATCCATCCCTCTCCATCATCCTCATCCCCACCCCGGATCATCCAACCCTCTCCATCATCCTCATCCCACCCCGGATCATCCATCCCTCTCCATCATCCCCACCCCGGATCATCCATCCCTCTCCATCATCCCCACCCCAGATCATCCATCCCTCTCCATCATCCTCATCCCCACCCCGGATCATCCATCCATCCCTCTCCATCATCCTCATCCCCACCCCGGATCATCCATCCCTCTCCATCATCCTCATCCCCACCCCGGATCATCCATCCCTCTCCATCATCCTCATCCCCACCCTGGATCATCCATCCCTCCCCATCATCCTCATCCCCATCCCAGATAATCAATCCCTCTCCATCATCCTCATCCCCACCCCGGATCATCCATCCATCCCTCTCCATCATCCTCATCCCCACCCCGGATCATCCGTCCCTCTCCATCATCCTCATCCCCACCCCAGATCATCCATCCCTCTCCATCATCCCCACCCCGGATCATCCATCCCTCTCCATCATCCCCACCCCGGATCATCCATCCCCCTCCATCATCCTCATCCCCACAACGGATCATCCATCCCTCTCTATCATCCCCACCCCCGATCATCCATCCCTCTCCATCATCCTCATCCCCACCCTGGATCATCCATCCCTCTCCATCATCCTCATCCCCACCCTGGATCATCCATCCCTCTCCATCATCCTCATCCCCACCCTGGATCATCCATCCCTCCCCATCATCCTCATCCCCAGATCATCCATCCCTCTCCATCATCCCCACCCCAGATCATCCATCCCTCTCCATCATCCTCATCCCCACCCCGGATCATCCATCCCTCTCCATCATCCTCATCCCCACCCTGGATTATCCATCCATCTCCATCATCCTTATCCCCACCCCCGGATCATCCATCCCTCTCCATCATCCCCACCCTGGGCCATCCATCCCTCTCCATCATCCCCACCCCAGATCATCCATCCCTCTCCATCATCCTCATCCCCACCCCAGAACATCCATCCCTCTCCATCATCCTCATCCCCACCCGGGATCATCCATCCCTCTCCATCATCCTCATCCCCACCCCAGATCATCCATCCCTCCTCCCCATCATCCTCATCCACACCCCAGATCATCCATCCCTCTCCATCATCCTCATCCCCACCCCGGATCATCCATCCATCCCTCTCCATCATCCTCATCCCCACCCCGGGTCATCCATCCCTCTCCATCATCCTCATCCCCGTCCCGGATCATCCATCCATCCCTCTCCTTCATCCTCATCCCCACCCCGGATCATCCATCCCTCTCCATCATACTCATCCTCATCAACACCCCGGATCATCCATCCCTCTGCATCATCCTCATCCCCACCACCCGGATCATCCATCCCTCTCCATCATCCCCACCCTGGACCATCCATCCCTCTCCATCATCCCCACCCCGGATTATCCATCCCTCTCCATCATCCTCATCCCCACCCTGGATGATCCATTACTCTCCATCATCCTCATCCCCACCGCGGATCATCCATCCATCCCTATCCATCATCCTCATTCCCACCCCAGATCATCCATCCCTCTCCATCATCCTCATCCCCACCCCGGATCATTCATCCCTCTCCATCATCCTCATCCCCACCCGGATCATACATCCCTCTCCATCATCCCCACCCCAGATCATCCATCCCTCTCCATCATCCTCATACCCACCCCGGATCATCCATCCCTCTCCATCATCCTCATCCCCACGCTGAATCATCCATCCCTCTCCATCATCCTCATTCCCACCCCGGATCATCCATCCCTCTCCATCATCCTCATCCCCACCCCAGATCATTTATCCCTCTCCATCATCCTCATCCCCACCCCTGATCATCCATCCCTCTCCATCATCCCCACCCCAGATCATCCATCCCCCTCCATCATCCTCATCCCCACAATGGATCATCCATCCCTCTCCGTCATCCTCATCCCCACCCTGGATCATCCATCCCTCTCCATCATCCTCATCCCCACCCTGGATCATCCATCCTTCTCCATCATCCTCATCCCCACCCCAGATCATCTATCCCTCTCCATCATCCCCACCCCGAATCATTCATCCCTCTCCATCATCCCCACCCCGGATGATCCATCCCTCTCCATCATCCTCATCCTCATCCCCACCCTGGATCATTAATCCCTCTCCATCATCCTCATCCCCACCCCGGATCATCCATCCCTCCTCCCCATCATCCTGATCCCCACCCCAGATCATCCATCCCTCTCCATCATCCTCATCCCCACCCCGGATCATCCATCCCTCTCCATCATCCTCATCCCCGCCCCGGATCATCATCCATCCCTCTCCTTAATCCTCATCCCCAACCCGGATCATCCATCCCTCTCCATCATCCACATCCTCATCAACACCCCGGATCATCCATCCCTCTCCATCATCCTCATCCCCACCCCCGGATCATCCATCCCTCTCCATCACCCTCATCCCCACCCCGGATCATCCATCCCTCTCCATCATCCCAACCCCGGATCATCCATCCCTCTTCATCATCCCCACCCCAGATCATCCATCTCTCTCCATCATCCTCATCGCCACCCCGGATCATCCATCCCTCTCCATCATCCTCATCCCCACAACGGATCATCCATCCCCCTCTATCATCCCCACCCCGGATCATCCATACCTCTCCATCATCCTCATCCCCACCCCGGATGATCCATCCCTCTCCATCATCCTCATCCCCACCCTGGATTATCCATCCCTCTCCATCATCCCCACCCCAGATCATCCATCCCTCTCCATCATCCTCATCCCCACCCCAGAACATCCATCCCTCTCCATCATCCTCATCCCCACCCCGGATCATCCATCTCTCTCCATCATCCTCATCCCTACCCCGGATCATCCATCCCTCCTCCCCATCATCCTCATCCCCACCCCAGATCATCCATCCCTCTCCATCATCCTCATCCCCACCCCGGATCATCCATCCATCCCTCTCCATCATCCTTATCCCCACCCCGGATCATCCATCCCTCTCCATCATCCTCTTCCCCGCCCCGGATCATCCATCCATCCCTCTCCTTCATCCTCATCCCCACCCCGGATCATTCATCCCTCTCCATCATCCTCATAAACCCCCAGGATCATCCATCCCTCTGCATCATCCTCATCCCCACCCCCAGATCATCCATCCCTCTCCATCATCCCCACCCCGGATTATCCATCCCTCTCCATCATCCTCATCCCCACACCGGATTATCAATCTATCTCCATCATCCTCATCCCCACCCCCTGGATCATCCATCCCTCTCCATCATCCCCACCCTGGACCATCCATCCATCTCCATCATCCCCACCCCGGATTATCCATCCCTCTCCATCATCCTCATCCCCACCCCGGATCATCCATCCCTGTCCATCATCCTCATCCCCACCCCGGATCATCCATCCCTCTCCATCATCCTCATCCCCACCCGGATCATCTATCCATCCCTCTCCATCATCCTCATCCCCACCCCGGATCATCCATCCCTCTTCATCATCCTCATCCCCGCCCCGGATCATCCATCCATCCTTCTCCTTCATCCTCATCCCCACCACAGATCATCCATCCCTCTCCATCATCCTCATCCTCATCAACACCCCGGATCATCCATCCCTCTGCATCATCCTCATCCCCTCCCCCCGAGTCATCCATCCCTCTCCATCATCCCCACCCTGGACCATCCATCCCTCTCCATCATCCCCACCCCGGATTATCCATCCCTCTCCATCATCCTCATCCCCACCCCGGATGATCCATCCCTCTCCATCATCCTCATCCCCACACCGGATTATCAATCCATCTCCATCATCCTCATCCCCACCCCCGGATCATCCATCCCTCTCCATCATCCCCACCCTGGACCATGCATCCCTCTCCATTATCCCCACCCCAGATTATCCATCCCTCTCCATCATCCTCATCCCCACCCCGGATCATCCATCCATCCCTCTCCATCATCCTCATCCCCACCCCTGATCATCCATCCCTCTCCAAAATCCTCATCCCCGCCCCGGATCATCCATCCATCCCTCTCCTTCATCCTCATCCCCACCCCGGATCATCCATCCCTCTCCATCATCCTCATCCTCATCAACACCCCGGATCATCCATCCCTCTGCATCATCCTCATCCCCACCCCTCGGATCATCCATCCCTCTCCATAATCCCCACCCCGGATTATCCATCCCTCTCCATCATCCTCATCCCCACCCCGGATGATCCATCCCTCTCCATCATCCTCATCCCCACACCGGATTATCAATCCATCTCCATCATCCTCATCCCCACCCCGGATCATCCATCCATCCCTCTCCATCATCCTCATCCCCACCCCTGATCATCCATCCCTCTCCAACATCCTCATCCCCGCCCCGGATCATCCATCCATCCCTCTCCTTCATCCTCATCCCCACCCCAGATCATCCATCCCTCTTCATCATCCTCATCCTCATCAACACTCCGGATCATCCATCCCTCTGCATCATCCTCATCCCCACCACCCGGATCATCCATCCCTCTCCATCATCCCCACCCTGGACCATCCATCCCTCTCCATCCTCCCCACCCCGGATTATCCATCCCTCTCCATCATCCTCATCTCCACCCCGGATGATCCATCCCTGTCCATCATCCTCATCCCCACCCCAGATCATCCATCCCTCTCCATCATCCTCATGCCCATCCCGGATCATCCATCCCTCTCCATCATCCTCATCACCACCCCGGATCATCCATGCCTCTCCATCATCCTCATCCCCACCCCGGATCATCCATCCCTCTCCATCATCCCCACTACGGATCATCCATCCCTCTCTCCATCATCCTAATCCCCACCCCAGATCATCCATCCCTCTCCATCATCCTCATCCCCACCCCGGATCATCCATCCCTCCCCATCATCCTCATATCCACCCCGGATCATCCATCCCTCTCCATCATCCCCACCCCGGATCATCCATCCCTCTCCATCATGCTCATCCCCACCCCGGATCATCCATCCCTCTCCATCATCCTCATCCCCACCCCGGATCATCCATCCCTCTCCATCATCCCCACAACAGATCATCCATCCCTCTCCATCAACCTCATACCTATCCCGGATCATCCATCCCTCTCCATCATCCACATCACCACCCCGGATCATCCATCCATCCCTCTACATCATCCTCATCCCCTCCCCGGTTAATCCATCCCTCTCCATCATCCTCATCCCCACCCCGGATCATCCATCCCTCTCCATCATCCTCATCCCCACCCCGGATCATCCATCCTTCTCTATCATCCTCATCCCCACCCTGGATCATCCATCCCTCTCTATTATCCTCATCCCCACCCCGCATCATCCATCATCCTTATCCCTCTCCATCATCCTCATCCCCACCCCGGATCATCCATCCCTCTCTATCATCCTCATCCCCACCCCGGATCATCCATCCGTCCCTCTCCATCATCCTCATCCCCACCCCAGATCATCTATCCCTCTCCATCATCTTCATCCCCACCCGGGATCATCCATCCCTCTCCATCATCCTCATCCCCACGCTGAATCATCCATCCCTCTCCATCATCCTCATCCCCACCCGGATCATCCATCCCTCTCCATCATCCTCATCCCCACGCTGTATCATCCATCCCTCTCCATCATCCTCATCCCCACCCCAGATCATCCATCCCTCTCCATCATCCTCATCCCAACCCTGGATCATTCATCCATCCCTCTCCATTATCCTTATCCCCACCCCGGATAATCCATCCCTCTCCATCATTCTCATCCGCACCCCGGATCATCCATCCCTCTCCATCATCCTCATCATCACCCCGGATCATTCATCCCTCACCATCATCTTCATCCCCACGCTGAATCATCCATCCCTCTCCATCATCCAAATCCCCACACCGGATTATCAATCCATCTCCATCATCCTCATCCCCACCCCCCGGATCATCCATCCCTCTCCATCATCCCCACCCTGGACCATCCATCCCTCTCCATCATCCCCACCCCGGATTATCCATCCCTCTCCATCATCCTCATCCCCACCCCGGATGATCCATCCCTCTCCATCATCCTCATCCCCACACCGGATTATCAATCCATTACCATCATCCTCATCCCCACCCCCCGGATCATTCATCCCTCTCCATCATCCCGTCCCTGGACCATCCATCCCTCTCCATCATCCCCACCCCGGATCATCCATCCCTCTCCATCATGCTCATCCCCACCCCGGATCATCCATCCCTCTCCATCATCCTCATCCCCACCGCGGATCAACCATCCCTCCCCATCATCCTCATCCCCACCCCAGATCATAAATCCCTCTCCATCATCCTCATCCCCGCCACGGATCATCCATCCCTCTCCATCATCCTCATCCCCACCCCACATCATCCATCCCTCTCCATCATCCTCATCCCCACCCCGGATCATCCATCCATCCCTCTCCTTCATTCTCATCCCCACCCCGGATCATCCATCTCTCTCCATCATCCTCATCCACACCCCGGATCATCCATCCCTCTCCATCATCCTCATCCCCACCCCAGATCATCCATCCCTCTCCATCATCCTCATCCCCACCCCAGATCATCCATCCATCCCTCTCCATCATCCTTATCCCCACCCCGGATAATCCATCCCTCTCCATCATCCTCATCCCCGCCCCGGATCATCCATCCATCCCTCTCCTTCATCCTCATCCCCACACCGGATCATTCATCCCTCTCCATCATCCTCATCAACACCCGGATCATCCATCCCTCTGCATCATCCTCATCCCCACCCCCCAGATCATCCATCCCTCTCCATCATCCCCACCCTGGACCATCCATCCTTCATCATCCCCACCCCAGATTATGCATCCCTCTCCATCATCCTCATCCCCACACTGGATTATCAATCCATCTCCATCATCCTCATCCCCACCCCCCGGATCATCCATCCCTAAACATCATCCCCACCCTGGACCATCCATCCCTCTCCATCATCCCTACTCCGGATTATCCATCCCTCTCCATCATCCTCATCCCCACCCTGGATCATCCATCCATCCCTCTCCATCATCCTCATCCCCAGCCCGGATCATCCATCCCTCTTCATCATCCTCATCCCCGCCCCGGATCATCCATCCATCATTCTCCTTCATCCTCATCCCCACCACAGATCATCCATCCCTCTCCATCATCCTCATCCTCATCAACACCCCGGATCATCCATCACTCTGCATCATCCTCATCCCCACCCCCCGGATCATCCATCCCTCTCCATCATCCTCATCCCCACCCCGGATCATCCATCCCTCTCCATCAACCTCATACCTATCCCGGATCATCCATCCCTCTCCATCATCCTCATCACCATCCAGGATCATCCATCCCTCTCCATCATCCTCATCCCCACCTCAGATCATCCATCCATCCCTCTACATCATCCTCATCCCCACCCCGGTTAATCCATCCCTCTCCATCATCCTCATCCCCACCCCGGATCATCCATCCCTCTCCATCATCCTCATCCCCCCGGATCATCCATCCTTCTCTATCATCCTCATCCCCACCCTGGATCATCCATCCCTCTCTATTATCCTCATCCCCACCCCGGTTAATCCATCCCTCTCCATCATCCTCATCCCCACCCCGGATCATCCATCCCTCTCCATCATCCTCATCCCCCCCGGATCATCCATCCTTCTCTATCATCCTCATCCCCACCCTGGATCATCCATCCCTCTCTATTATCCTCATCCCCACCCCGGATCATCCATCATCCTTATCCCTCTCCATCATCCTCATCCCCACCCCGGATCATCCATCCCTCTCTATCATCCTCATCCCCACCCCGGATCATCCATCCATCCCTCTCCATCATCCTCATCCCCACCCCAGATCATCTATCCCTCTCCATCATCTTCATCCCCAACCGGGATCATCCATCCCTCTCCATCATCCTCATCCCCACGCTGAATCATCCATCCCTCTCCATCATCTTCATCCCCACCCGGATCATCCATCCCTCTCCATCATCCTCATCCCCACGCTGAATCATCCATCCCTCTCCATCATCCTCATCCCCACCCCAGATCATCCATCCCTCTCCATCATCCTCATCCCAACCCTGGATCATCCATCCATCCCTCTCCATTATCCTTATCGCCACCCCGGATAATCCATCCCTCTCCATCATTCTCATCCCCACCCCAGATCATCCATCCCTCTCCATCATCCTCATCCCCACCCCGGATCATCTATCCCTCTCCATCATCCTCATCCCCACGCTGAATCATCCATCCCTCTCCATCATCCTCATCCCCACACCGGATTATCAATCCATCTCCATCATCCTCATCCCCACCCCCGGATCATCCATCCCTCTCCATCATCCCCACCCTGGACCATCCATCCCTCTCCATCATCCCCACCCCGGTTGATCCATCCCTCTCCATCATCCTCATCCCCACCCCGGATGATCCATCCCTCTCCATCATCCTCATCCCCACACCGGATTATCAATCCATCTCCATCATCCTCATCCCCACCCCCCGATCATTCATCCCTCTCCATCATCCCGTCCCTGGACCATCCATCCCTCTCCATCATCCCCACCCCGGATTATCCATCCCTCTCCATCATCCTCATCCCCACCCTGGATCATCCATCCCTCTCCATCATCCTCATCCCCACCCCGGATCATCCATCCCTCTCCATCATCCTCATCCCCACCGCGGATCATCCATCCCTCCCCATCATCCTCATCCCCACCCCAGATCATGAATCCCTCTCCATCATCCTCATCCCCACCACGGATCATCCATCCATCCCTCTCCATCATCCTCATCCCCACCCCACATCATCCATACCTCTCCATCATCCTCATCCCCACCCCGGATCATCCATCCATCCCTCTCCTTCATTCTCATCCCCAGCCCGGATTATCCATCCCTCTCCATCATCCTCATCCCCACCCCGGATCATCCATCCCTCCTCCCCATCATCCTCATCCCCACCCCAGATCATCCATCCCTCTCCATCATCCTCATCCCCACCCCGGATCATCCATCCATCCCTCTCCATCATCCTTATCCCCACCCCGGATCATCCATCCCTCTCCATCATCCTCATCCCCACCCCCCAGATCATCCATCCCTCTCCATCATCCCCACCCTGGACCATCCATCCTTCATCATCCCCACCCCAGATTATGCATCCCTCTCCATCATCCTCATCCCCACACCGGATTATCAATCCATCTCCATCATCTTCATCCCCACCCCCCGGATCATCCATCCCTCTCCATCATCCCCACCCTGGACCATCCATCCCTCTCCATCATCCCTACTCCGGATTATCCATCCCTCTCCATCATCCTCATCCCCACCCCGGATCATCCATCCATCCCTCTCCATCATCCTCATCCCCGACCCGGATCATCCATCCCTCTTCATCATCCTCATCCCCGCCCCGGATCATCCATCCATCATTCTCCTTCATCCTCATCCCCACCACAGATCATCCATCCCTCTCCATCATCCTCATCCTCATCAACACCCCGGATCATCTATCCCTCTCCATCATCCTCATCCCCACCCTGGATCATCCATCCCTCTCCATCATCCTCATCCCCACCGCGGATCATCCATCCCTCCCCATCATCCTCATCCCCACCCAAGATCATGAATCCCTCTCCATCATCCTCATCCCCACCTCGGATCATCCATCCATCCCTCTCCATCATCCTCATCCCCACCCCACATCATCCATCCCTCTCCATCATCCTCAACCCCACCCCGGATCATCCATCCATCCCTCTCCTTCATTCTCATCCCCACCCCGGATCATCCATCTCTCTTCATCATCCTCATCCCCACCCCGGATCATCCATCCCTCCTCCCCATCATCCTCATCCCCACCCCAGATCATCCATCCCTCTCCATCATCCTCATCCCCACCCCGGATCATCCATCCATCCCTCTCCATCATCCTTATCCCCACCCCGGATCATCCATCCCTCTCCATCATCCTCATCCCCGCCCCGGATCATCCATCCATCCCTCTCCTTCATCCTCATCCCCACCCCGGATCATTCATCCCTCTCCATCATCCTCATCAACACCCCGGATCATCCATCCCTCTGCATCATCCTCATCCCCACCCCCCAGATCATCCATCCCTCTCCATCATCCCCACCCTGGACCATTCATCCTTCATCATCCCCACCCCAGATTATGCATCCCTCTCCATCATCCTCATCCCCACACCGGATTATCAATCCATCTCCATCATCCTCATCCCCACCCCCCGGATCATCCATCCCTCTCCATCATCCCCACCCTGGACCATCCATCCCTCTCCATCATCCCTACTCCGGATTATCCATCCCTCTCCATCATCCTCATCCCCACGCCGGATCATCCATCCATCCCTCTCCATCATCCTCATCCCCACCCCGGATCATCCATCCCTCTTCATCATCCTCATCCCCGCCCCGGATCATCCATCCATCATTCTCCTTCATCCTCATCCCCACCACAGATCATCCATCCCTCTCCATCATCCTCATCCTCATCAACACCCCGGATCATCCATCCCTCTGCATCATCCTCATCCCCACCCCGGATCATCCATCCCTCTCCATCAACCTCATACCTATCCCGGATCATCCATCCCTCTCCATCATCCTCATCACTATCCCGGATCATCCATCCCTCTCCATCATCCTCATTCCCACCTCGGATCATCCATCCATCCCTCTACATCATCCTCATCCCCACCCCAGATCATCCATCCCTCTCCATCATCCTCATCCCCACCCCGGATCATCCATCCATCCCTCTCCATCATCCTTATCCCCACCCCGGATCATCCATCCCTCTCCATCATCCTCATCCCCACCCCCCCAATCATCCATCCCTCTCCATCATCCCCACCCTGGACCATCCATCCTTCATCATCCCCACCCCAGATTATGCATCCCTCTCCATCATCCTCATCCCCACACCGGATTATCAATCCATCTCCATCATCTTCATCCCCACCCCCCGGATCATCCATCCCTCTCCATCATCCCCACCCTGGACCATCCATCCCTCTCCATCATCCCTACTCCGGATTATCCATCCCTCTCCATCATCCTCATCCCCACCCCGGATCATCCATCCATCCCTCTCCATCATCCTCATCCCCACCCCGGATCATCCATCCCTCTTCATCATCCTCATCCCCGCCCCGGATCATCCATCCATCATTCTCCTTCATCCTCATCCCCACCACAGATCATCCATCCCTCTCCATCATCCTCATCCTCATCAACACCCCGGATCATCTATCCCTCTCCATCATCCTCATCCCCACCCTGGATCATCCATCCCTCTCCATCATCCTCATCCCCACCGCGGATCATCCATCCCTCCCCATCATCCTCGTCCCCACCCAAGATCATGAATCCCTCTCCATCATCCTCATCCCCACCTCGGATCATCCATCCATCCCTCTCCATCATCCTCATCCCCACCCCACATCATCCATCCCTCTCCATCATCCTCACCCCCACCCCGGATCATCCATCCATCCCTCTCCTTCATTCTCATCCCCACCCCGGATCATCCATCTCTCTCCATCATCCTCATCCCCACCCCGGATCATCCATCCCTCCTCCCCATCATCCTCATCCCCACCCCAGATCATCCATCCCTCTCCATCATCCTCATCCCCACCCCGGATCATCCATCCATCCCTCTCCATCATCCTTATCCCCACCCCGGATCATCCATCCCTCTCCATCATCCTCATCCCCGCCCCGGATCATCCATCCATCCCTCTCCTTCATCCTCATCCCCACCCCGGATCATTCATCCCTCTCCATCATCCTCATCAACACCCCGGATCATCCATCCCTCTGCATCATCCTCATCCCCACCCCCCAGATCATCCATCCCTCTCCATCATCCCCACCCTGGACCATTCATCCTTCATCATCCCCACCCCAGATTATGCATCCCTCTCCATCATCCTCATCCTCATCAACACCCCGGATCATCCATCCCTCTGCATCATCCTCATCCCCGCCCCGGATCATCCATCCATCATTCTCCTTCATCCTCATCCCCACCACAGATCATCCATCCCTCTCCATCATCCTCATCCTCATCAACACCCCGGATCATCCATCCCTCTGCATCATCCTCATCCCCACCCCGGATCATCCATCCCTCTCCATCAACCTCATACCTATCCCGGATCATCCATCCCTCTCCATCATCCTCATCACTATCCCGGATCATCCATCCCTCTCCATCATCCTCATTCCCACCTCGGATCATCCATCCATCCCTCTAAATCATCCTCATCCCCACCCCAGTTAATCCATCCCTCTCCATCATCCTCATCCCCACCCCGGATCATCCATCCCTCTCCATCATCCTCATCCCCACCCCGGATCATCCATCCCTCTCTATCATCCTCATCCCCACCCTGGATCATCCATCCATCCCTCTCCATCATCCTCATCCCCACCCCAGATCATCTATCCCTCTCCATCATCTTCATCCCCACGCTGAATCACCCATACCTCTCCATCATCCTCATCCCCACCCCAGATCATCCATCCCACTCCATCATCCTCATCCCAACCCTGGATCATCCATCCATCCCTCTCCATTATCCTTATCCCCACCCCGGATAATCCATCCCTCTCCATCATTCTCATCCCCACCCCGGATCATCCATCCCTCTCCATCATCCTCATCCCCACCCCGGATCATCTATCCCTCTCCATCATCCTCATCCCCACGCTGAATCATCCATCCCTCTCAATCATCCTCATCCCCACACCGGATTATCAATCCATCTCCATCATCCTCATCCCCACCCCCTGGATCATCCATCCCTCTCCATTATCCCCACCCTGGACCATCCATCCCTCTCCATCATCCCCATCCTGGATTATCCATCCCTCTCCATCATCCTCATCCCCACCCCGGATGATCCATCCCTCTCCATCATCCTCATCCCCACACCGGATTATCAATCCATCTCCATCATCCTCATCCCCACCCCCCGGATCATTCATCCCTCTCCATCATCCCGACCCTGGACCATCCATCCCTCTCCATCATCCCTACCCCGGATTATCCATCCCTCTCCATCATCCTCATCCCCACCCCGGATCATCCATCCCTCTCCTTCATCCTCATCCCCACCCCGGATCATCCATCCCTCTCCTTCATCCTCATCCCCACCCCGGATCATCCATCTCTCTCCATCATCCTCATCCCCACCCCGGATCATTCATCCCTCCTCCCCATCATCCTCATCCCCACCCCAGATCATCCATCCCTCTCCATCATCCTCATCCCCACCCCGGAT
The DNA here is from genome assembly GCA_037952835.1 of Lithobates septentrionalis. NCBI lineage: Eukaryota > Metazoa > Chordata > Amphibia > Anura > Ranidae > Lithobates > Lithobates septentrionalis. The sequence goes on along the minus strand of JBBDGP010002067.1, from coordinate 1,764,310 downwards.
CATCCATCCATCCCTCTCCATCATCCTTATCCCCACCCCGGATCATCCATCCTCTCCATCATCCTCATCCCCACCCCGGATCATCCATCCATCCCTCTCCATCATCCTCATCCCCACCCCGGATCATTCATCCCTCTCCATCATCCTCATCAACACCCCGAATCATCCATCCCTCTGCATCATCCTCATCCCCACCCCCCAGATCATACATCCCTCTCCATCATCCCCACCCTGGACCATACATCCTTCATCATCCCCACCCCGGATTATCCATCCCTCTCCATCATCCTCATCCCCACACCGGATTATCAATCCATCTCCATCATCCTCATCCCCACCCCCAGATCATCCATCCCTCTCCATCATCCCCACCCTGGACCATCCATCCCTCTCCCTCATCCCTACTCCGGATTATTCATCCCTCTCCATCATCCTCATCCCCACCCCGGATCATCCATCCATCCCTCTCCATCATCCTCATCCCCACCCCGGATCATCCATCCCTCTTCATCATCCTCATCCCTGCCCCGGATCATCCATCCATCATTCTCCTTCATCCTCATCCCCACCACAGATCATCCATCCCTCTCCATCATCCTCATCCTCATCAACACCCCGGATCATCCATCCCTCTGCATCATCCTCATCCCCACCCCCCGGATCATCCATCCCTCTCCATCATCCCCACCCTGGACCATCCATCCCTCTCCATCATCCCCACCCCGGATTATCCATCCCTCTCCATCATCCTCATCCCCACCCTGGATCATCCATCCCTCTCCATCAACCTCATACCTATCCCGGATCATCCATCCCTCTCCATCATCCTCATCACCACCCCGGATCATCCATCCCTCTCCATCATCCTCATCCCCACCTTGGATCATCCATTCATCCATCCCTCTACATCATCCCCATCCCCACCCCAGTTAATCCATCCCTCTCCATCATCCTCATCCCCACCCCGGATCATCCATCCCTCTCAATCATCCTCATCCCCACCCCGGATCATCCATCCTTCTCTATCATCCTCATCCCCACCCCGGATCATCCATCCCTCTCTATCATCCTCATCCCCACCCCGGATCATCCATCCATCCCTCCCCATCATCCTCATCTCCACCCCAGATCATCTATCCCTCTCCATCATCTTCATCCCCACCCGGGATCATCCATCCCTCTCCATCATCCTCATCCCCACGCTGAATCATCTATACCTCTCCATCATCCTCATCCTCACCCGGATCATCCATCCCTCTCCATCATCCTCATCCCCACGCTGAATCATCCATCCCTCTCCATCATCCTCATCCCCACCCCAGATCATCCATCCCTCTCCATCATCCTCATCCCAACCCTGGATCATCCATCCATCCCTCTCCATTATCCTTATCCCCACCCCGGATAATCCATCCCTCTCCATCATTCTCATCCCCACCCCGGATCATCCATCCCTCTCCATCATCCTCATCCCCACCCCAGATCATCCATCCCTCTCCATCATCCTCATCCCCACGCTGAATCATCCATCCCTCTCCATCATCCTCATCCCCACCCCAGATCATCCATCCCTCTCCATCATCCTCATCCCAACCCTGGATCATCCATCCCTCTCCATCATCCTCATCCCCACACCGGATTATCAATCCATCTTCATCATCCTCATCCCCACCCCCCGGATCATCCATCCCTCTCCATCATCCTCATCCCAACCCTGGATCATCCATCCATCCCTCTCCATCATCCTCATCCCCACCCCAGATCATTCATCCCTCTCCATCATCCTTATCAACACCCCGGATCATCCATCATCCTTATCCCTCTCCATCATCCTCATCCCCACCCCGGATCATCCATCCCTCTCTATCATCCTCATCCCCACCCTGGATCATCCATCCCTCTCTATTATCCTCATCCCCACCCCGGATCATCCATCATCCTTATCCCTCTCCATCATCCTCATCCCCACCCCGGATCATCCATCCCTCTCCATCATCCTCATCCCCACCCCAGATCATCTATCCCTCTCCATCATCTTCATCCCCACCCGGGATCATCCATCCCTCTCCATCATCCTCATCCCCACGCTGAATCATCCATCCCTCTCCATCATCCTCATCCCCACCCGGATCATCCATCCCTCTCCATCATCCTCATCCCCACGCTGAATCATCCATCCCTCTCCATCATTCTCATCCCCACCCCGGATCATCCATCCCTCTCCATCATCCTCATCCCCACCCCGGATCATCTATCCCTCTCCATCATCCTCATCCCCACGCTGAATCATCCATCCCTCTCCATCATCCTCATCCCCACACCGGATTATCAATCCATCTCCATCATCCTCATCCCCACCCCCGGATCATCCATCCCTCTCCATCATCCCCACCCTGGACCATCCATCCCTCTCCATCATCCCCACCCCGGTTGATCCATCCCTCTCCATCATCCTCATCCCCACCCCAGATGATCCATCCCTCTCCATCATCCTCATCCCCACACCGGATTATCAATCCATCTCCATCATCCTCATCCCCACCCCCCGATCATTCATCCCTCTCCATCATCCCGTCCCTGGACCATCCATCCCTCTCCATCATCCCCACCCCGGATTATCCATCCCTCTCCATCATCCTCATCCCCACCCCGGATCATCCATCCCTCTCCATCATCCTCATCCCCACCCCGGATCATCCATCCCTCTCCATCATCCTCATCCCCACCGCGGATCATCCATCCATCCCTCTCCATCATCCTCATCCCCACCCCTGATCATCCATCCCTCTCCAACATCCTCATCCCCACCCCAGATCATCCATCCCTCTCCATCATCCTCATCCCCACCCCGGATCATCCATCCCTCTCCATCATCCTCATCCCCACCGCGGATCATCCATCCATCCCTCCCCATCATCCTCATCCCCACCCCAGATCATGAATCCCTCTCCATCATCCTCATCCCCACCACGGATCATCCATCCCTCTCCATCATCCTCATCCCCACCCCACATCATCCATCCCTCTCCATCATCCTCATCCCCACCCCGGATCATCCATCCATCCCTCTCCTTCATTCTCATCCCCAGCCCGGATCATCCATCCCTCTACATCATTCTCATCCCCACCCCGGATCATCCATCCCTCTCCATCATCCTCATCCCCACCCCGGATCATCTATCCCTCTCCATCATCCTCATCCCCACCACGGATCATCCGTCCCTCTCCATCATCCTCATCCCCACCCCACATCATCCATCCCTCTCCATCATCCTCATCCCCACCCCGGATCATCCATCCATCCCTCTCCTTCATTCTCATCCCCAGCCCGGATCATCCATCCCTCTCCATCATTCTCATCCCCACCCCGGATCATCCATCCCTCTCCATCATCCCCACCCTGGACCATCCATCCCTCTCCATCATCCCCACCCCGGTTGATCCATCCCTCTCCATCATCCTCATCCCCACCCCGGATTATCCATCCCTCTCCATCATCCTCATCCCCACCCCGGATCATCCATCCCTCTCCATCATCCTCATCCCCACCCCGGATCATCTATCCCTCTCCATCATCCTCATCCCCACGCTGAATCATCCATCCCTCTCAATCATCCTCATCCCCACACCGGATTATCAATCCATCTCCATCATCCTCATCCCCACCCCCTGGATCATCCATCCCTCTCCATTATCCCCACCCTGGACCATCCATCCCTCTCCATCATCCCCATCCTGGATTATCCATCCCTCTCCATCATCCTCATCCCCACCCCGGATGATCCATCCCTCTCCATCATCCTCATCCCCACACCGGATTATCAATCCATCTCCATCATCCTCATCCCCACCCCCCGGATCATTCATCCCTCTCCATCATCCCGACCCTGGACCATCCATCCCTCTCCATCATCCCTACCCCGGATTATCCATCCCTCTCCATCATCCTCATCCCCACCCCGGATCATCCATCCCTCTCCTTCATCCTCATCCCCACCCCAGATCATCCATCCCTCTCCTTCATCCTCATCCCCACCCCGGATCATCCATCTCTCTCCATCATCCTCATCCCCACCCCGGATCATTCATCCCTCCTCCCCATCATCCTCATCCCCACCCCAGATCATCCATCCCTCTCCATCATCCTCATCCCCACCCCGGATCATCCATCCATCCCTCTCCATCATCCTTATCCCCACCCCGGATCATCCATCCTCTCCATCATCCTCATCCCCACCCCGGATCATCCATCCATCCCTCTCCATCATCCTCATCCCCACCCCGGATCATTCATCCCTCTCCATCATCCTCATCAACACCCCGAATCATCCATCCCTCTGCATCATCCTCATCCCCACCCCCCAGATCATACATCCCTCTCCATCATCCCCACCCTGGACCATACATCCTTCATCATCCCCACCCCGGATTATCCATCCCTCTCCATCATCCTCATCCCCACACCGGATTATCAATCCATCTCCATCATCCTCATCCCCACCCCCAGATCATCCATCCCTCTCCATCATCCCCACCCTGGACCATCCATCCCTCTCCCTCATCCCTACTCCGGATTATTCATCCCTCTCCATCATCCTCATCCCCACCCCGGATCATCCATCCATCCCTCTCCATCATCCTCATCCCCACCCCGGATCATCCATCCCTCTTCATCATCCTCATCCCTGCCCCGGATCATCCATCCATCATTCTCCTTCATCCTCATCCCCACCACAGATCATCCATCCCTCTCCATCATCCTCATCCTCATCAACACCCCGGATCATCCATCCCTCTGCATCATCCTCATCCCCACCCCCCGGATCATCCATCCCTCTCCATCATCCCCACCCTGGACCATCCATCCCTCTCCATCATCCCCACCCCGGATTATCCATCCCTCTCCATCATCCTCATCCCCACCCTGGATCATCCATCCCTCTCCATCAACCTCATACCTATCCCGGATCATCCATCCCTCTCCATCATCCTCATCACCACCCCGGATCATCCATCCCTCTCCATCATCCTCATCCCCACCTTGGATCATCCATTCATCCATCCCTCTACATCATCCTCATCCCCACCCCAGTTAATCCATCCCTCTCCATCATCCTCATCCCCACCCCGGATCATCCATCCCTCTCCATCATCCTCATCCCCACCCCGGATCATCCATCCTTCTCTATCATCCTCATCCCCACCCCGGATCATCCATCCCTCTCTATCATCCTCATCCCCACCCCGGATCATCCATCCATCCCTCCCCATCATCCTCATCCCCACCCCAGATCATCTATCCCTCTCCATCATCTTCATCCCCACCCGGGATCATCCATCCCTCTCCATCATCCTCATCCCCACGCTGAATCATCTATACCTCTCCATCATCCTCATCCTCACCCGGATCATCCATCCCTCTCCATCATCCTCATCCCCACGCTGAATCATCCATCCCTCTCCATCATCCTCATCCCCACCCCAGATCATCCATCCCTCTCCATCATCCTCATCCCAACCCTGGATCATCCATCCATCCCTCTCCATTATCCTTATCCCCACCCCGGATAATCCATCCCTCTCCATCATTCTCATCCCCACCCCGGATCATCCATCCCTCTCCATCATCCTCATCCCCACCCCAGATCATCCATCCCTCTCCATCATCCTCATCCCCACGCTGAATCATCCATCCCTCTCCATCATCCTCATCCCCACCCCAGATCATCCATCCCTCTCCATCATCCTCATCCCAACCCTGGATCATCCATCCCTCTCCATCATCCTCATCCCCACACCGGATTATCAATCCATCTTCATCATCCTCATCCCCACCCCCCGGATCATCCATCCCTCTCCATCATCCTCATCCCAACCCTGGATCATCCATCCATCCCTCTCCATCATCCTCATCCCCACCCCAGATCATTCATCCCTCTCCATCATCCTTATCAACACCCCGGATCATCCATCATCCTTATCCCTCTCCATCATCCTCATCCCCACCCCGGATCATCCATCCCTCTCTATCATCCTCATCCCCACCCTGGATCATCCATCCCTCTCTATTATCCTCATCCCCACCCCGGATCATCCATCATCCTTATCCCTCTCCATCATCCTCATCCCCACCCCGGATCATCCATCCCTCTCCATCATCCTCATCCCCACCCCAGATCATCTATCCCTCTCCATCATCTTCATCCCCACCCGGGATCATCCATCCCTCTCCATCATCCTCATCCCCACGCTGAATCATCCATCCCTCTCCATCATCCTCATCCCCACCCGGATCATCCATCCCTCTCCATCATCCTCATCCCCACGCTGAATCATCCATCCCTCTCCATCATTCTCATCCCCACCCCGGATCATCCATCCCTCTCCATCATCCTCATCCCCACCCCGGATCATCTATCCCTCTCCATCATCCTCATCCCCACGCTGAATCATCCATCCCTCTCCATCATCCTCATCCCCACACCGGATTATCAATCCATCTCCATCATCCTCATCCCCACCCCCGGATCATCCATCCCTCTCCATCATCCCCACCCTGGACCATCCATCCCTCTCCATCATCCCCACCCCGGTTGATCCATCCCTCTCCATCATCCTCATCCCCACCCCAGATGATCCATCCCTCTCCATCATCCTCATCCCCACACCGGATTATCAATCCATCTCCATCATCCTCATCCCCACCCCCCGATCATTCATCCCTCTCCATCATCCCGTCCCTGGACCATCCATCCCTCTCCATCATCCCCACCCCGGATTATCCATCCCTCTCCATCATCCTCATCCCCACCCCGGATCATCCATCCCTCTCCATCATCCTCATCCCCACCCCGGATCATCCATCCCTCTCCATCATCCTCATCCCCACCGCGGATCATCCATCCATCCCTCTCCATCATCCTCATCCCCACCCCTGATCATCCATCCCTCTCCAACATCCTCATCCCCACCCCGGATCATCCATCCCTCTCCATCATCCTCATCCCCACCCCGGATCATCCATCCCTCTCCATCATCCTCATCCCCACCGCGGATCATCCATCCATCCCTCCCCATCATCCTCATCCCCACCCCAGATCATGAATCCCTCTCCATCATCCTCATCCCCACCACGGATCATCCATCCCTCTCCATCATCCTCATCCCCACCCCACATCATCCATCCCTCTCCATCATCCTCATCCCCACCCCGGATCATCCATCCATCCCTCTCCTTCATTCTCATCCCCAGCCCGGATCATCCATCCCTCTACATCATTCTCATCCCCACCCCGGATCATCCATCCCTCTCCAACATCCTCATCCCCACCCCAGATCATCCATCCCTCTCCATCATCCTCATCCCCACCCCGGATCATCCATCCCTCTCCATCATCCTCATCCCCACCGCGGATCATCCATCCATCCCTCCCCATCATCCTCATCCCCACCCCAGATCATGAATCCCTCTCCATCATCCTCATCCCCACCACGGATCATCCATCCCTCTCCATCATCCTCATCCCCACCCCACATCATCCATCCCTCTCCATCATCCTCATCCCCACCCCGGATCATCCATCCATCCCTCTCCTTCATTCTCATCCCCAGCCCGGATCATCCATCCCTCTACATCATTCTCATCCCCACCCCGGATCATCCATCCCTCTCCATCATCCTCATCCCCACCCCGGATCATCTATCCCTCTCCATCATCCTCATCCCCACCACGGATCATCCGTCCCTCTCCATCATCCTCATCCCCACCCCACATCATCCATCCCTCTCCATCATCCTCATCCCCACCCCGGATCATCCATCCATCCCTCTCCTTCATTCTCATCCCCAGCCCGGATCATCCATCCCTCTCCATCATTCTCATCCCCACCCCGGATCATCCATCCCTCTCCATCATCCCCACCCTGGACCATCCATCCCTCTCCATCATCCCCACCCCGGTTGATCCATCCCTCTCCATCATCCTCATCCCCACCCCGGATTATCCATCCCTCTCCATCATCCTCATCCCCACCCCGGATCATCCATCCCTCTCCATCATCCTCATCCCCACCCCGGATCATCCATCCCTCCTCCCCATCATCCTCATCCCCACCCCAGATCATCCATCCCTCTCCATCATCCTCATCCCCACCCCGGATCATCCATCCATCCCTCTCCATCATCCTTATCCCCACCCCGGATCATCCATCCCTCTCCATCATCCTCATCCCCGCCCGGATCATCCATCCCTCTCCATCATCCTCATCAACACCCCGGATCATCCATCCCTCTGAATCATCCTCATCCCCACCCCCCAGATCATCCATCCCTCTCCATCATCCCCACCCTGGACCATCCATCCTTCATCATCCCCACCCCAGATTATGCATCCCTCTCCATCATCCTCATCCCCACACCGGATTATCAATCCATCTCCATCATCCTCATCCCCACCCCCCGGATCATCCATCCCTCTCCATCATCCCCACCCTGGACCATCCATCCCTCTCCATCATCCCTACTCCGGATTATCCATCCCTCTCCATCATCCTCATCCCCACCCCGGATCATCCATCCCTCTCCATCATCCTCATCCCCACCCCGGATCATCCATCCCTCTTCATCATCCTCATCCCCGCCCCGGATCATCCATCCATCATTCTCCTTCATCCTCATCCCCACCACAGATCATCCATCCCTCTCCATCATCCTCATCCTCATCAACACCCCGGATCATCTATCCCTCTCCATCATCCTCATCCCCACCCCGGATCATCCATCCCTCTCCATCATCCTCATCCCCACCGCGGATCATCCATCCCTCCCCATCATCCTCATCCCCACCCAAGATCATGAATCCCTCTCCATCATCCTCATCCCCACCCCGGATCATCCATCCATCCCTCTCCATCATCCTCATCCCCACCCCACATCATCCATCTCTCTCCATCATCCTCATCCCCACCCCGGATCATCCATCCCTCCTCCCCATCATCCTCATCCCCACCCCAGATCATCCATCCCTCTCCATCATCCTCATCCCCACCCCGGATCATCCATCCATCCCTCTCCATCATCCTTATCCCCACCCCGGATCATCCATCCCTCTCCATCATCCTCATCCCCGCCCCGGATCATCCATCCATCCCTCTCCTTCATCCTCATCCCCACCCCGGATCATTCATCCCTCTCCATCATCCTCATCAACACCCCGGATCATCCATCCCTCTGCATCATCCTCATCCCCACCCCCCAGATCATCCATCCCTCTCCATCATCCCCACCCTGGACCATTCATCCTTCATCATCCCCACCCCAGATTATGCATCCCTCTCCATCATCCTCATCCCCACACCGGATTATCAATCCATCTCCATCATCCTCATCCCCACCCCCCGGATCATCCATCCCTCTCCATCATCCCCACCCTGGACCATCCATCCCTCTCCATCATCCCTACTCCGGATTATCCATCCCTCTCCATCATCCTCATCCCCACGCCGGATCATCCATCCATCCCTCTCCATCATCCTCATCCCCACCCCGGATCATCCATCCCTCTTCATCATCCTCATCCCCGCCCCGGATCATCCATCCATCATTCTCCTTCATCCTCATCCCCACCACAGATCATCCATCCCTCTCCATCATCCTCATCCTCATCAACACCCCGGATCATCCATCCCTCTGCATCATCCTCATCCCCACCCCCCGGATCATCCATCCCTCTCCATCATCCCCACCCTGGACCATCCATCCCTCTCCATCATCCCCACCCCGGATTATCCATCCCTCTCCATCATCCTCATCCCCACCCCGGATCATCCATCCCTCTCCATCAACCTCATACCTATCCCGGATCATCCATCCCTCTCCATCATCCTCATCACTATCCCGGATCATCCATCCCTCTCCATCATCCTCATCCCCACCTCGGATCATCCATCCATCCCTCTACATCATCCTCATCCCCACCCCGGATCATCTATCCCTCTCCATCATTCTCATCCCCACGCTGAATCATCCATCCCTCTCAATCATCCTCATCCCCACACCGGATTATCAATCCATCTCCATCATCCTCATCCCCACCCCCTGGATCATCCATCCCTCTCCATCATCCCCACCCTGGACCATCCATCCCTCTCCATCATCCCCACCCTGGATTATCCATCCCTCTCCATCATCCTCATCCCCACCCCGGATGATCCATCCCTCTCCATCATCCTCATCCCCACACCGGATTATCAATCCATCTCCATCATCCTCATCCCCACCCCCCGGATCATTCATCCCTCTCCATCATCCCGACCCTGGACCATCCATCCCTCTCCATCATCCCTACCCCGGATTATCCATCCCTCTCCATCATCCTCATCCCCACCCCGGATCATCCATCCCTCTCCATCATCCTCATCCCCACCCCAGATCATCCATCCCTCTCCATCATCCTCATCCCCACCGCGGATCATCCATCCCTCTCCATCATCCTCATCCCCACCGCGGATCATCCATCCCTCCCCAACATCCACATCCCCACCAAAGATCATGAATCCCTCTCCATCATCCTCATCCCCACCCCGGATCATCCATCCATCCCTCTCCATCATCCTCATCCCCACCCCACATCATCCATCCCTCTCCATCATCCTCATCCCCACCCCGGATCATCCATCCATCCCTCTCCTTCATCCTCATCCCCACCCCGGATCATTCATCCCTCCTCCCCATCATCCTCATCCCCACCCCAGATCATCCATCCCTCTCCATCATCCTCATCCCCACCCCGGATCATCCATCCATCCCTCTCCATCATCCTTATCCCCACCCCGGATCATTCATCCCTCCTCCCCATCATCCTCATCCCCACCCCAGATCATCCATCCCTCTCCATCATCCTCATCCCCACCCCGGATCATCCATCCATCCCTCTCCATCATCCTTATCCCCACCCCGGATCATCCATCCTCTCTATCATCCTCATCCCCACCCCGGATCATCCATCCATCCCTCTCCTTCATCCTCATCCCCACCCCAGATCATTCATCCCTCTCCATCATCCTCATCAACACCCCGGATCATCCATCCCTCTGCATCATCCTCATCCCCACCCCCCAGATCATCCATCCCTCTCCATCATCCCCACCCTGGACCATCCATCCTTCATCATCCCCACCCCGGATTATCCATCCCTCTCCATCATCCTCATCCCCACACCGGATTATCAATCCATCTGAATCATCCTCATCCCCACCCCCCGGATCATCCATCCCTCTCCATCATCCCCACCCTTGACCATCCATCCCTCTCCCTCATCCCTACTCCGGATTATTCATCCCTCTTCATCATCCTCATCCCTGCCCCGGATCATCCATTCATCATTCTCCTTCATCCTCATTCCCACCACAGATCATCCATCCCTCTCCATCATCCTCATCCTCATCAACACCCCGGATCATCCATCCCTCTGCATCATCCTCATCCCCACCCCCCGGATCATCCATCCCTCTCCATCATCCCCACCCTGGACCATCCATCCCTCTCCATCATCCCCACCCCGGATTATCCATCCCTCTCCATCATCCTCATCCCCATCCTGGATCATCCATCCCTCTCCATCAACCTCAAACCTATCCCGGATCATCCATCCCTCTCCATCAACCTCATACCTATCCCGGATCATCCATCCCTCTCCATCATCCTCATCACCACCCCGGATCATCCATCCCTCTCCATCATCCTCATCACCACCCCGGATCATCCATCCCTCTCCATCATCCTCATCCCCACCTCGGATCATCCATTCATCCATCCCTCTACATAGTCCTCATCCCCACCCCGGTTAATCCATCCCTCTCCATCATCCTCATCCCCACCCCGGATCATCCATCCCTCTCCATCATCCTCATCCCCACCCCGGATCATCCATCCTTCTCTATCATCCTCATCCCCACCCCGGATCATCCATCCCTCTCTATCACCCTCATCCCCACCCCGGTTCATCCATCCATCCCTCCCCATCATCCTCATCCCCACCCCAGATCATCTATCCCTCTCCATCATCTTCATCCCCACCCGGGATCATCCATCCCTCTCCATCATCCTCATCCCCACGCTGAATCATCTATACCTCTCCATCATCCTCATCCTCACCCGGATCATCCATCCCTCTCCATCATCCTCATCCCCACGCTGAATCATCCATCCCTCTCCATCATCCTCATCCCCACCCCAGATCATCCATCCCTCTCCATTATCCTCATCCCAACCCTGGATCATCCATCCATCCCTCTCCATTATCCTTATCCCCACCCCGGATAATCCATCCCTCTCCATCATTCTCATCCCCACCCCGGATCATCCATCCCTCTCCATCATCCTCATCCCCACCCCGGATCATCCATCCCTCTCCATCATCCTCATCCCCACGCTGAATCAACCATCCCTCTCCATCATCCTCATCCCCACCCCGGATCATCCATCCCTCTCCATCATCCTCATCCCCACCCCAGATCATCCATCCTTCTCTATCATCCTCATCCCCACCCCGGATCATCCATCCCTCTCCATCATCCTCATCCCCACCCCAGATCATCCATCCCTCTCCATCATCCTCATCCCCACCCCAGATCATCTATCCCTCTCCATCATCTTCATCCCCACCCGGGATCATCCATCCCTCTCCATCATCCTCATCCCCACGCTGAATCATCTATACCTCTCCATCATCCTCATCCTCAACCGGATCATCCATCCCTCTCCATCATCCTCATCCCCACGCTGAATCATCCATCCCTCTCCATCATCCTCATCCCCACCCCAGATCATCCATCCCTCTCCATCATCCTCATCCCAACCCTGGATCATCCATCCATCCCTCTCCATTATCCTTATCCCCACCCCGGATAATCCATCCCTCTCCATCATTCTCATCCCCACCCCAGATCATCTATCCCTCTCCATCATCTTCATCCCCACCCGGGATCATCCATCCCTCTCCATCATCCTCATCCCCACGCTGAATCATCTATACCTCTCCATCATCCTCATCCCCACGCTGAATCATCCATCCCTCTCCATCATCCTCATCCCCACCCCAGATCATCCATCCCTCTCCATCATCCTCATCCCAACCCCGGATCATCCATCCATCCCTCTCCATTATCCTTATCCCCTCCCCGGATAATCCATCCCTCTCCATCATTCTCATCCCCACCCCGGATCATCCATCCCTCTCCATCATCCTCATCCCCACCCCGGATCATCCATCCCTCTCCATCATCCTCATCCCCACGCTGAATCATCCATCCCTCTCCATCATCCTCATCCCCACCCCGGATCATCCATCCCTCTCCATCATCCTCATCCCCACCCCGGATCATCCATCCTTCTCTATCATCCTCATCCCCACCCCGGATCATCCATCCCTCTCTATCATCCTCATCCCCACCCCGGATCATCCATCCATCCCTCTCCATCATCCTCATCCCCACCCCAGATCATCTATCCCTCTCCATCATCTTCATCCCCACCCAGGATCATCCATCCCTCTCCTTCATCCTCATCCCCACCACAGATCATCTATCCCTCTCCATCATCTTCATCCCCACCCAGGATCATCCATCCCTCTCCATCATCCTCATCCCAACCCTGGATCATCCATCCATCCCTCTCCATTATCCTTATCCCCACCCCGGATAATCCATCCCTCTCCATCATTCTCATCCCGACCCTGGATCATCCATCCCCTCCATCATCCTCATCCCCACCCCGGATCATCCATCCCTCTCCATCATCCTCATCCCCACGCTGAATCATCCATCCCTCTCCATCATCCTCATCCCCACACGGATTATCAATCCATCTTCATCATCCTCATCCCCACCCCCCCGGGTCATCCATCCCTCTCCATCATCCCCACCCTGGACCATCCATCCCCCTCCATCATCCCCACCCCGGATTATACATCCCTCTCCATCATCCTCATCCCCACCCCAGATCATCCATCCCTCTCCATCATCCTCATCCCCACCCCGGATCATCCATCCCTCTCCATCATCCTCATCCCCACCGCGGATCATCCATCCCTCCCCATCATCCTCATCCCCACATCAGATCATGAATCCCTCTCCATCATCCTCATCCCCACCCCGGATCTTCCATCCATCCCTCTCCATCATCCTCATCCCCACCCCACATCATCCATCCCTCTCCATCATCCTCATCCCCACCCCGGATCATCCATCCATCCCTCTCCTTCATCCTCATCCCCACCCCTGATCATCCATCCCTCTCCATCATCCTCATCCCCACCCCGGATCATCCATCCATCCCTCTCCTTCATCCTCATCCCCACCCCGGATCATTCATCCCTCTCCATCATCCTCATCAACACCCCGGATCATCCATCCCTTTGCATCATCCTCATCCCCACCCCCCAGATCATCCATCCCTATCCATCATCCCCACCCTGGACCATCCATCCTTCATCATCCCCACCCCGGATTATCCATCCCTCCCCATCATCCTCATCCCCACACCGGATTATCAATCCATCTCCATCATCCTCATCCCCACCCCCGGATCATCCATCCTTCTCCATCATCCCCACCCTGGACCATCCATCCCTCTCCATCATCCCTACTCCGGATTATCCATCCCTCTCCATCATCCTCATCCCCACCCCGGATCATCCATCCCTCTCCATCATCCTCATCCCCACCCCAGATCATCCATCCCTCTTCATCATCCTCATCCCCACCCCGGATCATCCATCCATCCTTCTCCTTCATCCTCATCCCCACCACAGATCATCCATCCCTCTCCATCATCCTCATCCTCATCAACACCCCGGATCATCCATCCCTCTGCATCATCCTCATCCCCACCCCCCGGATCATCCATCCCTCTCCATCATCCCCACCCTGGACCATCCATCCCTCTCCATCATCCCCACCCCGGATTATCCATCCCTCTCCATCATCCTCATCCCCACCCCGGATGATCCATCCCTCTCCATCATCCTCATCCCCACACCGGATTATCAATCCATCTCCATCATCCTCATCCTTACCCCCGGATCATCCATCCCTCTCCATCTTTCCCACCCTGGACCATCCATCCCTCTCCATCATCCCCACCCCGGATTATCCATCCCTCTCCATCATCCTCATCCCCACCCCGGATCATCCATCCATCCCTCTCCATCATCCTCATCCCCACCCCTGATCATCCATCCCTCTCCAACATCCTCATCCCCGCCCTGGATCATCCATCCATCTCCATCATCCTCATCCCCACCCCCGGATCATCCATCCTTCTCCATCATCCCCACCCTGGACCATCCATCCCTCTCCATCATCCCTACTCCGAATTATCCATCCCTCTCCATCATCCTCATCCCCACCCCGGATCATCCATCCCTCTCCATCATCCTCATCCCCACCCCAGATCATCCATCCCTCTTCATCATCCTCATCCCCACCCCGGATCATCCATCCATCCTTCTCCTTCATCCTCATCCCCACCACAGATCATCCATCCCTCTCCATCATCCTCATCCTCATCAACACCCCGGATCATCCATCCCTCTGCATCATCCTCATCCCCACCCCCCGGATCATCCATCCCTCTCCATCATCCCCACCCTGGACCATCCATCCCTCTCCATCATCCCCACCCCGGATTATCCATCCCTCTCCATCATCCTCATCCCCACCCCGGATGATCCATCCCTCTCCATCATCCTCATCCCCACACCGGATTATCAATCCATCTCCATCATCCTCATCCTTACCCCCGGATCATCCATCCCTCTCCATCTTTCCCACCCTGGACCATCCATCCCTCTCCATCATCCCCACCCCGGATTATCCATCCCTCTCCATCATCCTCATCCCCACCCCGGATCATCCATCCATCCCTCTCCATCATCCTCATCCCCACCCCTGATCATCCATCCCTCTCCAACATCCTCATCCCCGCCCTGGATCATCCATCCATCTCCTTCATCCTCATCCCCACCCCGGATCATCCATCCCTCTCCATCATCCTCATCCTCATCAACACCCCGGATCATCCATCCCTCTGCATCATCCTCATCCCCACCCCCCGGATCATCCATCCCTCTCCATCATCCCCACCCTGGACCATCCATTCCTCTCCATCATCCCCACCCCGAATTATCCATCCCTCTCCATCATCCTCATCCCCACCCCGGATGATCCATCCCTCTCCATCATCCTCATCCCCACACCGGATTATCAATCCATCTCCATCATCCTCATCCCCACCCCGGATCATCCATCCATCCCTCTCCATCATCCTCATCCCCACCACGGATCATTCATCCCTCTCCATCATCCTCATCCCCACCCCACATCATCCATCCCTCTCCATCATCCTCATCCCCACCCCGGATCATCCATCCATCCCTCTCCTTCATTCTCATCCCCACCCCGGATCATCCATCTCTCTCCATCATCCTCATCCACACCCCGGATCATCCATCCCTCTCCATCATCCTCATCCCCACCCCAGATCATCCATCCCTCTCCATCATCCTCATCCCCACCCCAGATCATCCATCCATCCCTCTCCATCATCCTTATCCCCACCCCGGATCATCCATCCCTCTCCATCATCCTCATCCCCGCCCCGGATCATCCATCATCTCTCTCCTTCATCCTCATCCCCACCCCGGATCATTCATCCCTCTCCATCATCCTCATCAACACCCCGGATCATCCATCCCTCTGCATCATCCTCAACCCCACCCCCCAGATCATCCATCCCTCTCCATCATCCCCACCCTGGACCATCCATCCTTCATCATCCCCACCCCAGATTATGCATCCCTCTCCATCATCCTCATCCCCACACTGGATTATCAATCCATCTCCATCATCCTCATCCCCACCCCCCGGATCATCCATCCCTAAACATCATCCCCACCCTGGACCATCCATCCCTCTCCATCATCCCTACTCCGGATTATCCATCCCTCTCCATCATCCTCATCCACACCCCGGATCATCCATCCATCCCTCTCCATCATCCTCATCCCCACCCCGGATCATCCATCCCTCTTCATCATCCTCATCCCCGCCCCGGATCATCCATCCATCATTCTCCTTCATCCTCATCCCCACCACAGATCATCCATCCCTCTCCATCATCCTCATCCTCATCAACACCCCGGATCATCCATCCCTCTGCATCATCCTCATCCCCACCCCCCGGATCATCCATCCCTCTCCATCATCCTCATCCCCACCCCGGATCATCCATCCCTCTCCATCAACCTCATACCTATCACGGATCATCCATCCCTCTCCATCATCCTCATCACCATCCAGGATCATCCATCCCTCTCCATCATCCTCATCCCCACCTCGGATCATCCATCCATCCCTCTACATCATCCTCATCCCCACCCCGGTTAATTCATCCCTCTCCATCATCCTCATCCCCACCCCGGATCATCCATCCCTCTCCATCATCCTCATCCCCCCGGATCATCCATCCTTCTCTATCATCCTCATCCCCACCCTGGATCATCCATCCCTCTCTATTATCCTCATCCCCACCCTGGATCATCCATCCCTCTCTATTATCCATATCCCCACCCCGGATCATCCATCATCCTTATCCCTCTCCATCATCCTCATCCCCACCCCGGATCATCCATCCCTCTCTATCATCCTCATCCCCACCCCGGATCATCCATCCATCCCTCTCCATCATCCTCATCCCCACCCCAGATCATCTATCCCTCTCCATCATCTTCATCCCCACCCGGGATCATCCATCCCTCTCCATCATCCTCATCCCCACGCTGAATCATCCATCCCTCTCCATCATCCTCATCCCCACCCTGATCATCCATCCCTCTCCATCATCTTCATTCCCACGCTGAATCATCCATCCCTCTCCATCATCCTCATCCCCACCCCAGATCATCCATCCCTCTCCATCATCCTCATCCCAACCCTGGATCATCCATCCATCCCTCTCCATTATCCTTATCCCCACCCCGGATAATCCATCCCTCTCCATCATTCTCATCCCCACCCCGGATCATCCATCCCTCTCCATCATCCTCATCCCCACCCCGGATCATCTATCCCTCTCCATCATCCTCATCCCCACGCTGAATCATCCATCCCTCTCCATCATCCTCATCCCCACACCGGATTATCAATCCATCTCCATCATCCTCATCCCCACCCCCGGATCATGCATCCCTCTCCATCATCCCCACCCTGGACCATCCATCCCTCTCCATCATCCCCACCCCGGATGATCCATCCCTCTCCATCATCCTCATCCCCACCCCGGATGATCCATCCCTCTCCATCATCCTCATCCCCACACCGGATTATCAATCCATCTCCATCATCCTCATCCCCACCCCCGATCATTCATCCCTCTCCATCATCCCGTCCCTGGACCATCCATCCCTCTCCATCATCCCCACCCCGGATTATCCATCCCTCTCCATCATCCTCATCCCCACCACAGATCATCCATCCATCCCTCTCCATCATCCTCATCCCCACCCCACATCATCCATCCCTCTCCATCAACCTCATCCCCACCCCGGATCATCCATCCATCCCTCTCCTTCATTCTCATCCCCAGCCCGGATCATCCATCTCTCTCCATCATCCTCATCCCCACCCCGGATCATCCATCCTTCCTCCCCATCATCCTCATCCCCACCCCAGATCATCCATCCCTCTCCATCATCCTCATCCCCACCCCGGATCATCCATCCATCCCTCTCCATCATCCTTATCCCCACCCCGGATCATCCATCCCTCTCCATCATCCTCATCCCCGCCCCGGATCATCCATCCCTCTCCATCATCCTCATCAACACCCCGGATCATCCATCCCTCTGCATCATCCTCATCCCCACCCCCCAGATCATCCATCCCTCTCCATCATCCCCACCCTGGACCATCCATCCTTCATCATCCCCACCCCAGATTATGCATCCCTCTCCATCATCCTCATCCCCACACCGGATTATCAATCCATCTCCATCATCCTCATCCCCACCCCCCGGATCATCCATCCCTCTCCATCATCCCCACCCTGGACCATCCATCCCTCTCCATCATCCCTACTCCGGATTATCCATCCCTCTCCATCATCCTCATCCCCACCCCGGATCATCCATCCATCCCTCTCCATCATCCTCATCCCCACCCCGGATCATCCATCCCTCTTCATCATCCTCATCCCCGCCCCGGATCATCCATCCATCATTCTCCTTCATCCTCATCCCCACCACAGATCATCCATCCCTCTCCATCATCCTCATCCTCATCAACACCCCAGATCATCTATCCCTCTCCATCATCCTCATCCCCACCCCGGATCATCCATCCCTCTCCATCATCCTCATCCCCACCGCGGATCATCCATCCCTCCCCATCATCCTCATCCCCACCCAAGATCATGAATCCCTCTCCATCATCCTCATCCCCACCACGGATCATCCATCCATCCCTCTCCATCATCCTCATCCCCACCCCACATCATCCATCCCTCTCCAACATCCTCACCCCTACCCCGGATCATCCATCCATCCCTCTCCTTCATTCTCATCCCCACCCCGGAATATCCATCTCTCTCCATCATCCTCATCCCCACCCCGGATCATCCATCCCTCCTCCCCATCATCCTCATCCCCACCCCAGATCATCCATCCCTCTCCATCATCCCCACCCTGGACCATCCATCCCTCTCCATCATCCCTACTCCGGATTATCCATCCCTCTCCATCATCCTCATCCCCACCCCGGATCATCCATCCATCCCTCTCCATCATCCTTATCCCCACCCCGGATCATCCATCCCTCTCCATCATCCTCATCCCCGCCCCGGATCATCCATCCATCCCTCTCCTTCATCCTCATCCCCACCCTGGATCATTCATCCCTCTCCATCATCCTCATCAACACCCCGGATCATCCATCCCTCTGCATCATCCTCATCCCCACCCCCGAGATCATCCATCCCTCTCCATCATCCCCACCCTGGACCATCCATCCTTCATCATCCCCATCCCAGATTATGCATCCCTCTCCATCATCCTCATCCCCACCCTCATCCCCACACCGGATTATCAATCCATCTCCATCATCCTCATCCCCACCCCCGGATCATCCATCCCTCTCCATCATCCCCACCCTGGACCATCCATCCTTCTCCATCATCCCCACCCCGGATTATCCATCCCTCTCCATCATCCTCATCCCCACCCCAGATCATCCATCCCTCTCCATCATCCTCATCCCCACCCCGGATCATCCATCCCTCTCCATCATCCTCATCCCCACCGTGGATCATCCATCCCTCCCCATCATCCTCATCCCCACCCCAGATCACGAATCCCTCTCCATCATCCTCATCCCCACCCCGGATGATCCATCCATCCCTCTCCATCATCCTCATCCCCACCCCACATCATCCATCCCTCTCCATCATCCTCATCCCCACCCCGGATCATCCATCCCTCTCCTTCATCCTCATCCCCACCCCTGATCATCCATCTCTCTCCATCATCCTCATCCCCACCCCGGATCATCCATCCCTCCTCCCCATCATCCTCATCCCCACCCCAGATCATCCATCCCTCTCCATCATCCTCGTCCCCACCCCGGATCATCCATCCATCCCTCTCCATCATCCTTATCTTCACCCTGGACCATCCATCCCTCTCCATCATTCTCATCCCCGCCCCGGATCATCCATCCATCCCTCTCCTTCATCCTCATCCCCACCCCGGATCATTCATCCCTCTCCATCATCCTCATCAACACCCCGGATCATCCATCCCTTTGCATCATCCTCATCCCCACCCCCCAGATCATCCATCCCTCTCCATCATCCCCACCCTGGACCATCCATCCTTCATCATCCCCACCCCGGATTATCCATCCCTCCCCATCATCCTCATCTCCACACCGGATTATCAATCCATCTCCATCATCCTCATCCCCACCCCCCGGATCATCCATCCCTCTCCATCATCCCCACCCTGGACCATCCATCCCTCTCCATCATCCCTACTCCGGATTATCCATCCCTCTCCATCATCCTCATCCCCACCCCAGATCATCCATCCCTCTCCATCATCCTCATCCCCACCCCGGATCATCCATCCCTCTTCATCATCCTCATCCCCACCCCGGATCATCCATCCTTCTCCTTCATCCTCATCCCCACCACAGATCATCCATCCCTCTCCATCATCCTCATCCTCATCAACACCCCGGATCATCCATCCCTCTGCATCATCCTCATCCTTACCCCCGGATCATCCATCCCTCTCCATCTTCCCCACCCTGGACCATCCATCCCTCTCCATCATCCCCACCCCGGATTATCCATCCCTCTCCATCATCCTCATCCCCACCCCGGATCATCCATCCATCCCTCTCCATCATCCTCATCCCCACCCCTGATCATCCATCCCTCTCCAACATCCTCATCCCCGCCCTGGATCATCCATCCATCTCCTTCATCCTCATCCCCACCCCGGATCATCCATCCCTCTCCATCATCCTCATCCTCATCAACACCCCGGATCATCCATCCCTCTGCATCATCCTCATCCCCACCCCCGGATCATCCATCCCTCTCCATCATCCCCACCCTGGACCATCCATTCCTCTCCATCATCCCCACCCCGAATTATCCATCCCTCTCCATCATCCTCATCCCCACCCCGGATGATCCATCCCTCTCCATCATCCTCATCCCCACACCGGATTATCAATCCATCTCCATCATCCTCATCCCCACCCCGGATCATCCATCCATCCCTCTCCATCATCCTCATCCCCACCCCTGATCATCCATCCCTCTCCAACATCCTCATCCCCGCCCCGGATCATCCATCCATCCCTCTCCTTCATCCTCATCCCCACCCTGGATCATCCATCCCTCTCCATCATCCTCATCCTCATCAACACCCCGGATCATCCATCCCTCTGCATCATCCTCATCCCCACCCCCCGGATCATCCATCCCTCTCCATCATCCCCACCCTGGACCATCCATTCCTCTCCATCATCCCCACCCCGGATTATCCATCCCTCTCCATCATCCTCATCCCCACCCCGGATGATCCATCCCTGTCCATCATCCTCATCCCCACCCGGATCATCCATCCCTCTCCATCATCCTCATCCCCATCCCGGATCATCCATCCCTCTTCATCATCCTCATCACCACCCCGGATCATCCATCCCTCTCCATCATCCTCATCCCCACCCCGGATCATCCATCCATCCCTCTCCATCATCCCCACCACGGATCATCAATCCCTCTCCATCATCCCCACCCCAGATCATCCATCCCTCTCCATCATCCTCATCCCCACCCCGGATCATCCATCCCTCCCCATCATCCTCATCCCCACCCCGGATCATCCATCCCTCTCCATCATCCCCACCCTGGATCATCCATCCCTCTCCATCATCCTCATCCCCACCCCGGATCATCCATCCCTCTCCATCATACCCACCCTGGATCATCCATCCCTCTCCATCATCCCCACCACGGATCATCAATCCCTCTCCATCATCCCCACCCCAGATCATCCATCCCTCTCCATCATCCTCATCCACACCCCGGATCATCCATCCCTCTCCATCATCCTCATACCTCTCCCGGATCTTCCATCCCTCTCCATCATCCTCATCCGCACCCCGGATCATCCATCCCTCTCCATCATCCTCATCCCCACCTCGGATCATCCATTAATCCCTCTACATCATCCTCATCCCCACCCCGGTTAATCCATCCCTCTCCATCATCCTCATCCTCACCCCGGATCATCCATCACTCTCCATCATCCTCATCCCCACCCCGGATCATCCATCCTTCTCTATCATCCTCATCCCCACCCTGGATCATCCATCCCTCTCTATTATCCTCATCCCCACTCCGGATCATACATCATCCTTATCCCTCTCCATCATCCTCATCCCCACCCCGGATCATCCATCCCTCTCTATCATCCTCATCCCCACCCCGGATCATCCATCCATCCCTCTCCATCATCCTCATCCCCACCCCAGATCATCTATCCCTCTCCATCATCTTCATCCCCACCCGGGATCATCCATCCCTCTCCATCATCCTCATCCCCACGCTGAATCATCCATCCCTCTCCATCATCCTTATCCCCACCCGGATCATCCATCCCTCTCCATCATTCTCATCCCCACGCTGAATCATCCATCCCTCTCCATCATCCTCATCCCCACCCCAGATCATCCATCCCTCTCAATCATCCTCATCCCAACCCTGGATCATCCATCCCTCTCCATCATCCTTATCCCCACCCCTGATAATCCATCCCTCTCCATCATCCTCATCCCCACCCCGGATCATCCATCCCTCTCCATCATCCTCATCCCCACGCTGAATCATCCATCCCTCTCCATCATCCTTATCCCCACCCGGATCATCCATCCCTCTCCATCATCCTCATCCCCATGCTGAATCATCCATCCCTCTCCATCATCCTCATCCCCACCCCAGATCATCCATCCCTCTCAATCATCCTCATCCCAACCCTGGATCATCCATCCATCCCTCTCCATCATCCTTATCCCCACCCCTGATAATCCATCCCTCTCCATCATCCTTATCCCCACCCCGGACAATCCATCCCTCTTCATCATCCTAATCACCACCCCGGATCATCCATCCCTCTCCATCATCCTCATCCCCACCCCGGATCATCCATCCCTCTCCATCATCCTCATCCCCACGCTGAATCATCCATCCCTCTCCATCATCCTCATCCCCACACCGGATTATCAATCCAATCCATCATCCTCATCCCCACCCCCCGGATCATCCATCCCTCTCCATCATCCCCACCCTGGACCATCCATCCCTCTCCATCATCCCCACCCCGGATCATCCATCCCTCTCCATCATTCTCATCCCAACCCCGGATCATCCATCCCTCTCCATCATCCTCATCCCCACCGCGGATCATCCATCCCTCCCCATCATCCTCATCCCCACCCCAGATCATGAATCCCTCTCCATCATCCTCATCCCCACCCCGGATCATCCATCCATCCCTCTCCATCATCCTCATCCCCACCCCACATCATCCATCCCTCTCCATCATCCTCATCCCCACCCTGGATCATCCATCCATCCCTCTCCTTCATCCTCATCCCCACCCCGGATCATCCATCCCTCTCTGTAATCCTCATCCCCACCCTGGATCATCCATCCCTCTCTATTATCCTCATCCCCACCCCGGATCATCTATCATCCTTATCCCTCTCCATCATCCTCATCCCCACCCCGGATCATCCATCCCTCTCTATCATCCTCATCCCCACCCCGGATCATCCATCCCTCTCCATCATCCTCATCCCCACCCCAGATCATCTATCCCTCTCCATCATCTTCATCCCCACCCGGGATCATCCATCCCTCTCCATCATCCTCATCCCCATGCTGAATCATCCATCCCTCTTCATCATCCTCATCCCCACCCGGATCATCCATCCCTCTCCATCATCCTTATCCCCACGCTGAATCATCCATCCCTCTCCATCATCCTCATCCCCTCCCCAGATCATCCATCCCTCTCCATCATCCTCATCCCAACCCTGGATCATCCATCCATCCCTCTCCATCATTCTTATCCCCACCCCGGACAATCCATCCCTCTTCATCATCCTCATCCCCACCCCGGATCATCCATCCCTCTCCATCATCCTCATCCCCACGCTGAATCATCCATCCCTCTCCCTCATCCTCATCCCCACACCGGATTATCAATCCATCTCCATCATCCTCATCCCCACCCCCCAGATCATCCATCCCTCTCCATCATCCCCACCCTGGACCATCCATCCCTCTCCATCATCCCCACCCCGGATTATCCATCCTTCTCCATCATCCTCATCCCCACCCCGGATGATCCATCCCTCTCCATCATCCTCATCCCCTACCGGATTATCAATTCATCTCCATCATCCTCATCCCCACCCCCCGGATCATTCATCCCTCTCCATCATCCCCACCCTGGACCATCCATCCCTCTCCATCATCCCCACCCCGGATTATCCATCCCTCTCCATCATCCTCATCCCCACCCCGGATCATCCATCCCTCTCCATCATCCTCATCCCCACCCCGGATCATCTATCCCTCTCCATCATCCTCATCCCCACCGCGGATCATCCATCCCTCCCCATCATCCTCATCCCCACCCCAGATCATGAATCCCTCTCCATCATCCTCATCCCCACCCCGAATCATCCATCCATCCCTCTCCATCATCCTCATCCCCACCCCACATCATCCATCCCTCTCCATCATCCTCATCCCCACCCCGGATCATCCATCCATCCCTCTCCTTCAT
Source organism: Lithobates septentrionalis (assembly GCA_037952835.1). Classification (NCBI taxonomy): domain Eukaryota; kingdom Metazoa; phylum Chordata; class Amphibia; order Anura; family Ranidae; genus Lithobates; species Lithobates septentrionalis. The sequence continues at coordinate 1,738,890 of JBBDGP010002067.1, read as the reverse complement.
CCTCATCCCCACCCCGGATCATCCATCCCTCTCTATAATCCTCATCCCCACCCTGGATCATCCATCCCTCTCTATTATCCTCATCCCCACCCCGGATCATCTATCATCCTTATCCCTCTCCATCATCCTCATCCCCACCCCGGATCATCCATCCCTCTCTATCATCCTCATCCCCACCCCGGATCATCCATCCATCCATCTCCATCATCCTCATCCCCACCCCAGATCATCTATCCCTCTCCATCTAAAAAGAATAAATAATGATATTTGAAGCGCTTCACAATGTGCATAAAAATGAATATATATGAATAAATATAAATACTCAAATAAATCCAGCGGTGAGTAAAAATTCCTAAAAAATCCAGCAATCAAAATAGTGTAAAATTATAAAAAAATAGTGACACCAAATGTGTAAAAAAATCCACATAAAAATAAATAATAAATATATAGGGATGTATTCAGAAGGTTCAATTATACAATTGCGGAATCAAATTGGTATAGAGCTTTGATCCGGTCCCACTAGCAAAGCTGTTGAAAAACACTTGCTTAATTAAGGTGCTCATTGACCTTTATAGTAACAATGTTTCTTTTGCGTCTGTTCATGTTTCTTTTGCGTCTGATGTGAGAATCATAAACAGATCTCATTTGACAGGCAGATAAGAGAAAAAACCAATCATTGTGCAATAGTTAGGATACAAAGGTACACAGGCAAACTTCAATCCACTCACGTGTGCCTTATAATGATAAGGCATATGCAGGTTTTACAATAGCAGTCAGCCGCCTTAGACAGGAGCAGATTCACTGCAGTACACTGTGTGTTACTGCTGATCTGCACAGAGCATCCTTGGCTCCTCCCACGCGTTACATCACAGTCACGTGACTTTTTCAAGGATAATACAAGCTCTGACAGACTCAGCTTTATAGCACAACAGCAGAGTGGTTGCCATGGCTACTGCATGAGTTACTCATCATCCTGCTTCCTGCATAGACTTCAATCCTGTTAAAACCTACTTTTATTAGACATGTAATTCATATGAATATCGTTGGTTTATCAAAACCACGATTCCATGTGTAAATAACGCAGTGTGTAAAGAGTAAAAAATATATATATATTGATATCTGTAATCACGTTTACTTTTTCAACTCCCTCCAGTGGTCACAATTGGTATAACATCTCACAGAGGGAATAAATAGCATTGTCTCTAATGGTTTTGATAATTGACCACTGCCCCATAATATCACAAAAATGGGGTATCCACATGCTCTGCTCATAAATGTATGGAAAACGGAGTAAACAAGATGACATGATATATATATATATATATATATATATATATATAAAATATACATATATAAAATTAAAATAAGATATGATATAAGAAATAGGGAAATAATATTAAAATGTAAAATTAAAATCTAAAAATTCCATGATAGAATATTGCAAAAATGGATGATGACCATTATTTATATGCTAGAACTGGACCAAATATTGCCACTCAGAAAAAAAACTGGTATTGGGCAAATAATGAAAATCTTGGACCAAAAATAAAAAATAAAAAATAAAAATAAAATATATACCATAAAAATATATATATAAATCTGAAAAACCTCTAAAAATCAGAAATAAAACAATTCAGGTCGAATTCAATGTTCATGTCATCTGTTTTGTCATTTTCCTTGATTTTATCTTGGATCAACGCTTCTCTTGAGGTTTGATTGACTTCTGTTATTTTTTCTTCTATAAAACATTTATTGTACACTTTTTCTTCAAACCTCTTACCTATCCACTGAGCTTGTTTAAGATTTATTATTTTCTGAACAATTTCTCCGTAAGCGAATAAACTGGCCCTTCGGAATGTTGATTAACCATGGCTCATAGTGGCAACTCGTTACTGGTATATAGCTGTTCCTTTCCACTGGTTTGAAGAAAGTTTTTGTGCTGATGATATTGGCTGTTAGTTCTATTTCAAGATCAAGGAACTGGATTTTAGTCTCACTAATTTGATGTTCAAGTTTAATATTTTTTTGGTTCATATTCAAACGTTGGAAAAAGGATCTTAAACTCAGTTCATCACCCTTCCAAATAAAAATTGTCTATAAATCTTTTATATAGAACCAGTTCCTTTGGAGTATTTAAAAAGATGGCATCCTCCTCCCATTTAGCCATGAATATGTTGGCTACACTTGGGGCATATTTAGCTCCCATCCCAATACCCGTTAGTTGTCGAAAATAATTATCATTATACCAGAAGTAGTTATGTTGAATACCAAAGGCCAGGCTTCTAAGAAGAAATCTTTTCTGTTTAGAAATGAGATGGCTGAATGAATCCATAGCCCATTTAGATGCTTCTATTGCATCGCTATGTTCAATTATTGTGTACAGTGAAGCAACATCAGCAGTTGCTAACAGATATCTTCCATTAGGGTCCAGGGTCAGAGATTTTAATATTTGTAATAAATGTTTGGTATCACGTAGATAAGCTTTAGTGTTAGGTACTAGGGGTTGCAAGAATTTATCCACATATTCCCCTAGTCTTGCATTGATCGATTGAATCCCATTAATGATGGGTCTTCCTGGTGGTGCCTCAGCATTCTTATGGATCTTCGGGATGGTGTAAATGATTGGAACTCTACATGTATCCGGTACTAAATATCTAGATTCTTTTTTGGATAGAATATTTTTGTTGATTCCTTTTTGAATCAAAGAGGACAGATCTCGTTTGTATTCTCTAATAGGATTTCTACTGAGTTTCAGATATGTGTTATTATCGTTAAGTTGTCCCATCAGTTCCTGGTGGTAGTATTCCTTGGTTAGTACTACAATGGCGCCCCCTTTGTCGGCCGGTCTAATTATAATATCTTTATTTGCTTCCAATTGTTTTATACCTTGTTGTATATGCTGGGATTCCGAGATTTTGATTGCTGGATTTTTTAGGAATTTTTACTCACCGCTGGATTTATTTGAGTATTTATATTTATTCATATATATTCATTTTTATGCACATTGTGAAGCGCTTCAAATATCATTATTTATTCTTTTTAAGTGACTCTGAAAACACTCTCTTTTGATAGCAGCCTCACTTGGTTTTATGTGTAATTATCAGCTATTTAGCATCACAGCGCTTTGTGTTTTATATATTCTTTATCCCTCTCCATCATCTTCATCCCCACCCGGGATCATCCATCATCCTTATCCCTCTCCATCATCCTCATCCCCACCCCAGATCACCCATCCATCCCTCTCCATCATTCTCATCCCCACCCCAGATCATCCATCCCTCTCCATCATCCCCACCCCAGATCATCCATCCCTCTCCATCATCCTCATCCCCACACCGGATCATCCATCCCTCTCCATCATCCTCATCCCCACACCGGATCATCCATCCCTCTCCATCATCATCATCCCCACGCCGGATCATCCATCCCTCTCCGTCATCCTCATCCCCACCCCCCGGATCATCCATCCCTCTCCATCATCCTCATCCCCATCCCGGATCATCTATCCCTCTCCATCATCCTCATCCCCACCCCGGATCACCCATCCCTCTCCATCATCCTCATCCCCACGCTGAATCATCCATCCCTCTCCATCATCCTCATCCCCACCCCGGATCATCCATCCCTCTCCATCATCCTCATCCCCACCCCGGATCATCCATCCATCCCTCTCCATCATCCTCATCCCCACCCCGAATCATCCATCCATCCCTCTCCATCATCCTCATCCCCACCCCGGATCATCCATCCCTCTCCATCATCCTCATCCCCACCCCGGATCATCCATCCCTCTCCATCATCCTCATCCCCACCCCGGATCATCCATCCCTCTCCATCATCCTCATCCCCACCCCGGATCATCCATCCCTCTCCATCATCCTCATCCCCACGCTGAATCATGCATCCCTCTCCATCATCCTCATCCCCACCCCGGATGATCCATCCCTCTCCATCATCCTCATCCCCACACCGGATTATCAAACCATCTCCATCATCCTCATCCCCACCCCCCCTGATCATCCATCTCTCTCCATCATCCCCACCCTGGACCATCCATCCCTCTCCATCATCCCCACCCCGGATTATCCATCCCTCTCCAGCATCCTCATCCCCACCCCAGATGATCCATCCCTCTCCATCATCCTCATCCCCACACCGGATTATCAATCCATCTCCATCATTCTCATCCCCACCCCCGGATCATCCATCCCTCTCCATCATCCCCACCCTGGACCATCCATCCCTCTCCATCATCCCCACCCCGGATTATCCATCCCTCTCCATCATCCTCATCCCCACCCCGGATCATCCATCCCTCTCCATCATCCTCATCCCCACCCCGGATCATCCATCGCTCTCCATCATCCTCGACCCCATCCCGGATCATCCATCCCTCCCCATCATCCTAATCCCCACCCCAGATCATACATCCCTCTCCATCGTCCTCATCCCCACCCCGGATCATCCATCCATCCCTCTCCATCATCCTCATCCCCACCCCACATCATCCATCCCTCTCCATCATCTTCATCCCCACCCCGGATCATCCATCCATCCCTCTCCTTCATCCTCATCCCCACCCAGGATCATCCATCCCTCTCCATCATCCTCATCCCCACCCCAAATCATCCATCCCTCTGCATCATCCTCATCCCCACCCGGATCATCCATCCCTCTCCATCATCCTCATCCCCACCCCGGATCATCCATCCCTCTCCATCATCCTCATCCCCACCCCCCGGATCATCCATCCCTCTCCATCACCCTCATCCCCACCCCGGATCATCCATCCCTCTCCCTCATCCCCACCCCGGATCATCCATCCCTCTCCATCATCCACCCCGGATTATCCATCCCTCTCCATCATCCTCATCCCCACCCTGGATCATCCATCCCTCTCCATCATCCTCATCCCCACCCCGGATCATCCATCCCTCTCCATCATCCACCCCGGATTATCCATCCCTCTCCATCATCCTCATCCCCACCCTGGATCATCCATCCCTCTCCATTATCCTCATCCCCACCCCAGATCATCCATCCCTCTCCATAATCCCCACCCCGGATCATTCATCCCTCTCCATCATCCCCACCCTGGATCATCCATCCCTCTCCATCATCCCCACCCCAGATCATCCATCCCTCTCCATCATCCTCATACCCACCCGGATCATCCATCCCCCTCCATCATCCTCATCCCCACAACGGATCATCCATCCCTCTCTATCATCCCCACCCCGGATCATCCATCCCTCTCCATCATCCTCATCCCCACCCCGGATCATCCATCCCTCTCCATCATCCTCATCCCCACCCCGGATCATCCATCCCTCTCCGTCATCCTTATCCCCACAGCGGATCATCCATGCCTCTATATAATCCCCACCCTGGATCATCCATCCCTCTCCATCATCCTCATCCCCACCCCGGTTCATCCATCCCTCACTCCATCAACTTCATCCCCACCCCGGATCATCCATCCCTATCCATCATCCTCATCCCCAACCCTAGATCATCCATCCCTCTCCGTCATCCTCATCCCCAGTCCGGATCATCCATCCCTCTCCATCATCCCCACCCCAGATCATCCATCCTTCTCCATCATCCCCACCCCGGATCATCCATCCCTCTCCATCATCCCCACCCCGGATCATCCTTCCCTCTCCATCATCCTCATTCCCAGCCTGGATCATCCATCCCTCTCCATCATCCCCACTCCGGATCATCCATCCCTCTGCATCATCCTAATCCCCACCCCGGATCATCCATCCCTCCCCATCATCCTCATCCCCACCCCGGATCATCCATCCCTCTCCATCATCCTCATCCCCACCCCAGATTATCCATCCCTCTCCATCATCCCAACCCTGGATCATCCATCCCTCTCCGTCATCCTCATCCCAACCCTGGATCATTCATCCCTGTTCATCATCCTCATCCCCACCCCGGATCATCCATCAGTCTCCATCTTCCCCACCCCAGATCATACAACCTTCTCCATCATCCCCACCCCGGATTATCCATCCCTCTCCATCATCCCCACCCGGATCATCCATCTCTCTCCATTATCCTCATCCCGACCCTGGATCATCCATCCCTCTCCATCATCCTCATCCCCACAATGGATCATCCATCCCTCTCTATCATCCCCACCCCAGATCATCCATCCCCCTCCATCATCCTCATCCCCACAACGGATCATCCATCCCTCTCTATCATCCCCACCCCGGATCATCCATCCCCCTCCATCATCCTCATCCCCACAATGGATCATCCATCCCTCTATATCATCCCCACCCTGGATCATCCATCCCTCTCCATCATCCTCATCCCCATCCCGGATTATCCATCCCTCTCCATCATCCTCATCCCCACGCTGAATCATCCATCCCTCTCCATCATCCTCATCCCCATCACGGATGATCCATCCCTCTCCATCATCCTCATCCCCACCCCGGAATATTCATCCATCTCCATCATCCTCATCCCCACCCCCCGGATCATCCATCCCTCTCCATCATCCCCACCCTGGACCATCCATCCCTCTCCATCATCCCCACCCTGGATTATCCATCCCTCTCCATCATCCTCATCCCCACACCGGATCATCTATCCCTCTCCATTATCCTCATCCCCACCCCGGATCATCCATCCCTCTCCATCACCCTCATCCCCACCCCGGATCATCCATCCCTCTCCATCATCCCTACCCAGGATCATCTATCCCTCTCCATCATCCTCATCCCCAGCCTGGATCATCCATCCCTCTCCATCATCCTCATCCCCAGCCTGGATCAACCATCCTTCTCCATCCTTCTCATCCCCACCCCAGATCATCCATCCCTCTCCATCATCCCCACCCCGGATCATCCATCCCTCTCCATCATCCCCACCCCGGATCATTCATCCCTCTCCATCATCCCCACTGCAGATCATCCATCACTCTCCATCATCCTCATCCCCACCCCGGATCATCCATTCCTCTCCATCATCCTCATCCCCACCCCGGATCATCCATCCCTCTCCATCATCCCCACCCCAGATCATCCATCTCTCTCCATCATCCTCATCCCCACTCCAGATTATCCATCCCTCTCCATCATCCTCATCCCCACCCTGGATCATCCATCCCTCTCCATCATCCTCATCCCCACCAGGATCATCCATCCCTCTCCATCATCCTCATACCCACCCCGGATCATCCATCCCTCTTCATCATCCTCATCCCCACCCTGGATCATTTATCCCTGTCCATCATCCTCATCCCCACCCCAGATCATCCATCCCTCTCCATCATCCTCATCCCCACCCCGGATCATCCATCCCTCTCCATCATCCTCATCCCCATCCTGGATCATCCATCCCTCTATATCATCCCGACCCCGGATCACCTATCCCTCTCCATCATCCTCATCCCAACCCCGTATAATCCATCCCTCTCCATCATTCCAACCCCAGATCATCCATCCCTCTCTCCATCATCCTAATCCCCACCCCGGATCATCCATCCCAATCCATCATCCTCATCCCCACCCCAGATCATCCATCCCTTTCCGTCATCCTCATCCCCAATCCGGATCATCCATCCCTCTATATCATCCCCACCCCGGATCATCCTTCCCTCTCTCCATCATCCTCATCCCCACACCGGAACATCCATCCCTCTCCATCATCCCCACCCTGGATCATCCATCCCTCTCCATCATCCTCATCCCCACCCCGGATCATCCATCCCTCTCCATCATCCTCATCCCCACCATGGATCATCCATCCCTCTCCATCATCCTCATCCCCACCCCGGATCATCCATCCCTCTCTATCATCCCCACCCCAGATCATCCATCCCTCTCCATCATCCTCATCCCCACCCCGGATCATCCATCCCCCTCCATCATCCTCATCCCCACCCCGGATCATCCATCCCTCTCCGCCATCCTTATCCCCACCCCGGATCATCCATGCCTCTATATAATCCCCACCCCGGATCATCCATTTCAATCCATCATCCTCATCCCCACCCCGGATCATCCATCCCTCTCCATCATCCTCATCCCCAACCCTGGATCATCCATCCCTCTCAGTCATCCTCATCCCCAGTCCGGATCATCCATCCCTCTCCATCATCCCCACCCCGGATCATCCATCCCTCTCTCCATCATCCTCATCCCCACCCCGGATCATCCATCCCTCTCCATCATCCCCATTCCGGATCATCCATCCCTCTCCATCATCCTAATCCCCACCTCGGATCATCCATCCCTCCCCGTCATCCTCATCCCCACCCCGGATCATCCATCCCTCTCCATCATCCTCATCCCCACCCCAGATCATCCATCCCTGTCCATCATCCCCACCCTGGATCATCCATCCCTCTCCGTCATCCTCTTCCCAACCCCGGATCATCCATCAGTCTCCATCTTCCCCACCCCGGATTATCCATCCCTCTCCATCATCTCCACCCCAGATCATCCATCCCTCTCCATTATCCCCACCCTTGATCATCCATCCCTCTCCATCATCCTCATCCCCACCCCGGATCATCCATCCCTCTCCATCATCCTCATCCCCACCCCGGATCATCCATCCCTCCCCATCATTCTCACACCCACACTGGATCATCCATCCATCCCTCTCCATCATCCTCATTCTCACCCCAGATCATCCATCCATCCCTCTCCATCATCCCCACCCTGGATCATCCATTCCTCTCCATCATCCTCATCCCCTCCCCAGATTATCCATCCCTCTCCATCATCCTCATCCCCACCCCGGATTATCCATCCCTCTCCATCATCCTCATCCCCACCCCGGATTATCCATCCCTCTCCATCATCCTCATCCCCACCCTGGATCATCAATCCCTCTCAATCATCCTCATCCCCACCCCGGATTATCCATCCCTCTCCATCATCCTCATCCCCACCCTGGATCATCCATCCCTCTCCATCATCCTCATCCCCACCCTAGATCATCCATCCCTCTCCATCATCCCCCCCCCCCGGATCATCCATCCATCCCTCTCCATCATCCTCATTCCCACCCAGGATCATCCATCCATCCCTCTCCATCATCCCCACCTTGGATCATCCATTCCTCTCTATAATCCTCATCCCCTCCCCAGATTATCCATCCCTCTCCATCATCCTCATCCCCACCCCGGATCATCCATCCCTCTCCATCATCCTCATCCCCACCCCAGATCACCCATCCCTCTCCACTATCCTCATCCCCACCCCGGATTATCCATCCCTCTCCATCATCCTCGTCCCCTCCCCTGATTATCCATCCCTCTCCATCATCCCCACCCCGATCATCCATCCCTCTCCATCATCCTCATCCCCACCTCGGATCATCCATCCCTCTCCGTCATCCTCATCCCCACCCCGGATCATCCATCCCTCTCTCCATCATCCTCATCCCCCCCCGGATCATCCATCCCTCTCCATCATCCTCATCCCCACCCCGGATCATCCATCCATCCCTCTCAATCATTCCCACCATGGATCATCTATCCCTCTCCATCATCCTCATCCCCACCCCGGATCATCCATCCCTTTCAATCATCCCCACCCTGGACCATCCATCCCTCTTCATCATCCTCATCCCCACCCCAGATCATCCATCCCTCTCCATCATCCTCATCCCCACCCTGGACCATCCAACCCTCTCCATCATCCCCACCCCGCATTATCCGTCCCTCTCCATCATCCTCATCCCCACCCCAGATTATCCATCCCTCTCCATCATATCCACCCTGGATCATCCATCCCTCTCCAGCATCCTCATCCTCACCCCAGATCATCTATCCATCATCCCCACCCCTGATCATCCATCCCTCTCCCTCATCCCCACCCCGGATTATCTATCCATCCCTCTCCATCATCCTCATTCCCACCCCGGATCATCCATCCTTCTCCATCATCCTCATCCCCACCTCGGATAATCCATCCTTCTCCATCATCCTCATCCCCACCCCGGATTATCCATCCCTCTCCATCATCCCCACCCTGGATTATCCATCCCTCTCCATCATCCCCACCCCAGATCATCCATCCCTCTCCATCATCCGCACCCCGCATCATCCATCCCTCTCCATCATCCCCACCCTGGATCATCCTTCCATCTCCGTCATCCTCATCCCAACCCTGGATCATTCATCCCTGTTCATCATCCTCATCGCCACCCCAGATCATCCATCAGTCTCCATCTTCCCCACCTTGGATCATACAACCCTCTCCATCATCCCCACCCCGGATTATCCATCCCACTCCATCTTCCCCACCCCGGATCATCCATCCCTCTCCATCATCCTCATCCCCACCCCGGATCATCCATCCCTCTCCATCATCCCCACCCCGGATCATCCATCCCTCTCCATCATCCCCACCCTGGATCATCCATCCCTCTCCATCATCCTCATCCCCACATTCGATCATCCTTCCCTCTCCATCATCCCCACCCTGGATCATCCATCCCTCTCCATCATCCTCATCCCCACCCCAGATCATCCATCCCCCTCTCCATCATCCTCATCCCAACCCCGGATCATCCATCCCTCCCCATCATTCTCACACCCACACCGGATCATCCATCCATCCCTCTCCATCATCCTCATTCTCACCCCAGATCATCCATTAATCCCTCTCCATCATCCCCACCCTGGATCATCCATCCCTCTCCATCATCCTCATCCCCTCCCCAGATTATCCATCCCTCTCCATCATCCTCATCCCCACCCCGGATTATCCATCCCTCTCCATCATCCTCATCCCCACCCCAGATTATGCATCCCTCTCCATCATCCTCATCCCCACCCTGGATTATCCATCCCTCCCCATCATCCTCATCCCCACCCCGGATTATCCATCCCTCTCCATCATCCTCATCCCCACCCTGGATCATCCATCCCTCTCAATAATCCTCATCCCCACCCCGGATTATCCATCCCTCTCGATCATCCTCATCCCCATCCTGGATCATCCACCCCTCTCCATCATCCTAATCCTCACCCTGGATCATCCATCCCTCTCCATCATCCTCATCCCCACCCCGAATTATCCATCCCTCTACATCAACCCCACCCCGGATCATCCATCCCTCTCCATCATCCTCATCCCCACCTCGGATCATACATCCCTCTCCATCATCTCCACCCCGGATCATCCATCCCTCTCCATCAACCTCATTTCCACCCTGGATTATCCATCCCTCTATCCATCATCCTCATCCCCACCCCGGATCATCCATCCTTCCCCATCATCCTCATCCCCACACCGTATCATCCATCCCTCCCCATGATCCTCATCCCCATCCTGGATCATCCATCCCTCTCTATCATCCTCATTCCCACCCCGCAACATCCATCCTTCTGCATCATCCTCATCCCCACCCCGGATCATCAATCCCTTTCCATCATCCCCACCCTGGATCATCCATCCCTCTCCATCATCCTCACCCCCACCCCGGATCATCCATCCCTCTAAATCATCCCCACCCCGGATCATCCATCCCTCTCCATCATCCTCATCCCCACCCCAGATCACCCATCCCTCTCCACTATCCTCATCCCCACCCCGGATTATCCATCCCTCTCCATCATCCTCATCCCCTCCCCGGATTATCCATCCCTCTCCATCATCCCCACATCGATCATCCATCCCTCTCCATCATCCTCATCCCCACCCCGGATCATCCATCCCTCTCTCCATCATCCTCATCCCCCCCGGATCATCCATCCCTCTCCATCATCCTCATCCCCACCCCGGATCAACCATCCATCCCTCTCAATCATCCCCACCCTGGATCATCTATCCCTCTCCATCATCCTCATCCCCACCCCGGATCATCCATCCCTCTCCATCATCCTCATCCCCACCCCGGATCATCCATCCCTCTCCATCATCCTCATCCCCACCCCAGACCATCCATCCCTCTCCATCATCCCCACCCCGCATCATCGATCCCTCTCCATCATCCTCATCCCCACCCCGGATTATCCATCCCTCTCCATCATCCTCATCCCCACCCCGGATTATCCATCCATTTCCATCATCCCCACCCTGGATCATCCATCCCTCTCCAGCATCCTCATCCTAACCCCGGATCATCCATCCATCATCCCCACCCCGGATCATCCATCCCTCTCCCTCATCCCCACCCCGGATCATCCATCCCTCCCCATCATCCTCATCCCCATCCTGGATCATCTATCCATCCCTCTCCATCATCCTCCTCCCCACCCCGAAACATCCATCCCTCCCCATCATCCTCATCCCCACCCCGGATCATCCATCCTTCTCCATCATCCTCATCCCCACCCCTGATCATCCATCCCTCTCCATCATCCTCATTCCCACCCCGGATCATCCATCCCTCTCCATCATCCCCACCCTTGACCATCCATCCCTCTCCATCATCCTCATCCCCTCCCCGGATTATTAATCCCTCTCCATCATCCCCATCCCGGATCATCCATCCCTCTCCATCATCCTCATCCCCACCCCGGATCATCCATCCATCCCTCTCCATCATCCCCACCCTGGATCATCCATCCCTCTCTATCATCCTCATCCCCACCCATGATCATCCATCCCTCTCCGTCATCCTCATCCCCACCCCGGATCATCCATCCCTCTCCATCATCCTCATCCCCACCCCAGATTATCCATCAGTCTCCATCATCCCCACCCCGGATCATCCATCCCTCTCCCTCATTCCCACCCCAGATCATCCATCCCTCACCATCATCCTCATCCCCACCCCGGATCATCCATCCCTCTCCATCATCCTCGTTCCCACCCCGGATCATCCATCCCTCTCCATCATCCCCACCCTTGACCATCCATCCCTCTCCATCATCCTCATCTCCTCCGTATTATTCATCCCTCTCCATCATCCCCATCCCGGATCATCCATCCCTCTCCATCATCCTCATCCCTATCCAGGATCATCCATCTCTCCCCATCATCCTCATCCCCACCCCGGATCATCCATCCATCCCTCTCCATCATCCCCACCCCGGATCATCCATCCCTCTCCATCATCCTCATCACCACCCCGGATCATCCATCCCTCTCCATCATCCCCATCCCCACCCCATATTTTCCATCCCTCTCCATCATCCACATCCCCACCCCAGATCAACCATCCCACTCCATCATCCCCACCCCGGATTATCCATCCCTCTCCATCATCCTCATCCCCACCCCGGATTATCCATCCCTCTCCATCATCCTCATCCCCACCCCAGATCACCCATCCCTCTCCACTATCCTAATCCCCACCCCGGATTATCCATCCCTCTCCATCATCCTCATCCCCTCCCCGGATTATCCATCCCTCTCCATCATCTCCACGTCGATCAACCATCCCTCTCCATCATCCTCATCCCCACCCCGGATCATCCATCCCTCTCTCCATCATCCTCATCCCCCCCGGATCATCCATCCCTCTCCATCATCCTCATCCCCACCCCGGATCAACCATCCATCCCTCTCAATCATCCCCACCCTGGATCATCTATCCCTCTCCATCATCCTCATCCCCACCCCGGATCATCCATCCCTCTCCATCATCCTCATCCCCATCCCGGATCATCCATCCCTCTCCATCATCCTCATCCCCACCCCAGACCATCCATCCCTCTCCATCATCCCCACCCCGCATCATCGATCCCTCTACATCATCCTCATCCCCACCCCGGATTATCCATCCCTCTCCATCATCCTCATCCCCACCCTGGATTATCCATCCCTCTTCATCATCCCCACCCTGGATCATCCATCCCTCTCCAGCATCCTCATCCTAACCCCGGATCATCCATCCATCATCCCCACCCCGGATCATCCATCCCTCTCCCTCATCCCCACCCCGGATCATCCATCCCTCCCCATCATCCTCATCCCCATCCTGGATCATCTATCCATCCCTCTCCATCATCCTCCTCCCCACCCCGAAACATCCATCCCTCCCCATCATCCTCATCCCCACCCCGGATCATCCATCCTTCTCCATCATCCTCATCCCCACCCTGGATTATCCATCCCTCTCCATCATCCCCACCCCGGATCATCCATCCCTCTCCATCATCCTCATTCCCACCCCGGATCATCCATCCCTCTCCATCATCCCCACCCTTGACCATCCATCCCTCTCCATCATCCTCATCCCCTCCCCGGATTATTCATCCCTCTCCATCATCCCCATCCCGGATTATCCATCCCTCTCCATCATCCTCATCCCCACCCCGGATCATCCATCCATCCCTCTCCATCATCCCCACCCTGGATCATCCATCCCTCTCTATCATCCTCATCCCCACCCGTGATCATCCATCCCTCTCCGTCATCCTCATCCCCACCCCGAATCATCCATCCCTCTCCATCATCCTCATCCCCATCCCAGATTATCCATCAGACTCCATCATCCTCATCCCCATCCCGGATCATCCATCCCTCTCCATCATCCTCATCCCCACCCCAGACCATCCATCCCTCTCCATCATCCCCACCCCGCATCATCGATCCCTCTACATCATCCTCATCCCCACCCCGGATTATCCATCCCTCTCCATCATCCTCATCCCCACCCTGGATTATCCATCCCTCTTCATCATCCCCACCCTGGATCATCCATCCCTCTCCAGCATCCTCATCCTAACCCCGGATCATCCATCCATCATCCCCACCCCGGATCATCCATCCCTCTCCCTCATCCCCACCCCGGATCATCCATCCCTCCCCATCATCCTCATCCCCATCCTGGATCATCTATCCATCCCTCTCCATCATCCTCCTCCCCACCCCGAAACATCCATCCCTCCCCATCATCCTCATCCCCACCCCGGATCATCCATCCTTCTCCATCATCCTCATCCCCACCCTGGATTATCCATCCCTCTCCATCATCCCCACCCCGGATCATCCATCCCTCTCCATCATCCTCATTCCCACCCCGGATCATCCATCCCTCTCCATCATCCCCACCCTTGACCATCCATCCCTCTCCATCATCCTCATCCCCTCCCCGGATTATTCATCCCTCTCCATCATCCCCATCCCGGATTATCCATCCCTCTCCATCATCCTCATCCCCACCCCGGATCATCCATCCATCCCTCTCCATCATCCCCACCCTGGATCATCCATCCCTCTCTATCATCCTCATCCCCACCCGTGATCATCCATCCCTCTCCGTCATCCTCATCCCCACCCCGAATCATCCATCCCTCTCCATCATCCTCATCCCCATCCCAGATTATCCATCAGACTCCATCATCCCCACCCCGGATCATCCATCCCTCTCCCTCATCCCCACCCTGGATCATCCATCCTTCACCATCATCCTCATCCCCACCCCGGATCATCCATCCCTCTCCATCATCCTCATTCCCACCCCGGATCATCCATCCCTCTCCATCATCCCCACCCTTGACCATCCATCCCTCTCCATCATCCTCATCCCCTCCGTATTATTCATCCCTCTCCATCATCCCCATCCCGGATCATCCATCCCTCTCCATCATCCTGATCCCTACCCCGGAACATCCATCCCTCCCCATCATCCTCATTCCCACCCCGGATCATCCATCCATCCCTCTCCATCATCCCCACCCCGGATCATCCATCCCTCTCCATCATCCTCATCACCACCCCGGATCATCCATCCCTCTCCATCATCCCCATCCCCACCCCGTATTTTCCATCCCTCTCCATCATCCACATCCCCACCCCAGATCAACCATCCCACTCCATCATCCCCACCCCGGATTATCCATCCCTCTCCATCATCCTCATCCCCACCCCGGATTATCCATCCCTCTCCATCATCCCCACCCTGGATCATCCATCCCTCTCCATCATCCTCATCCCCACCCCGGATCATCCATCCCTCTCCATCATCCGCACCCCAGATCATCCATCCCTCTCCATCATCCCCACCCTGGATCATCCATCCCTCTACGTCATCCTCATCCCAACCCTGAATCATTCATCTCTGTTCATCATTCTCATCCCCACCCCGGATCATCCATCCCTCTCCATCATCCTCATACCCACCCCGGATCATCCACCCCCTTCCATCATCCCCACCCTGGACCATCCATCCCTCCCCATGATCCTCATCCCCATCCTGGATCATCCATCCCTCTCTATCATCCTCATTCCCACCCCGCAACATCCATCCTTCTGCATCATCCTCATCCCCACCCCGGATCATCAATCCCTTTCCATCATCCCCACCCTGGATCATCCATCCCTCTCCATCATCCTCACCCCCACCCCGGATCATCCATCCCTCTAAATCATCCCCACCCCGGATCATCCATCCCTCTCCATCATCCTCATCCCCACCCCAGATCACCCATCCCTCTCCACTATCCTCATCCCCACCCCGGATTATCCATCCCTCTCCATCATCCTCATCCCCTCCCCGGATTATCCATCCCTCTCCATCATCCCCACATCGATCATCCATCCCTCTCCATCATCCTCATCCCCACCCCGGATCATCCATCCCTCTCTCCATCATCCTCATCCCCCCCGGATCATCCATCCCTCTCCATCATCCTCATCCCCACCCCGGATCAACCATCCATCCCTCTCAATCATCCCCACCCTGGATCATCTATCCCTCTCCATCATCCTCATCCCCACCCCGGATCATCCATCCCTCTCCATCATCCTCATCCCCACCCTGGATCATCCATCCCTCTCCATCATCCTCATCCCCACCCCAGACCATCCATCCCTCTCCATCATCCCCACCCCGCATCATCGATCCCTCTCCATCATCCTCATCCCCACCCCGGATTATCCATCCCTCTCCATCATCCTCATCCCCACCCCGGATTATCCATCCCTTTCCATCATCCCCACCCTGGATCATCCATCCCTCTCCAGCATCCTCATCCTAACCCCGGATCATCCATCCATCATCCCCACCCCGGATCATCCATCCCTCTCCCTCATCCCCACCCCGGATCATCCATCCCTCCCCATCATCCTCATCCCCATCCTGGATCATCTATCCATCCCTCTCCATCATCCTCCTCCCCACCCCGAAACATCCATCCCTCCCCATCATCCTCATCCCCACCCCGGATCATCCATCCTTCTCCATCATCCTCATCCCCACCCCTGATCATCCATCCCTCTCCATCATCCTCATTCCCACCCCGGATCATCCATCCCTCTCCATCATCCCCACCCTTGACCATCCATCCCTCTCCATCATCCTCATCCCCTCCCCGGATTATTAATCCCTCTCCATCATCCCCATCCCGGATCATCCATCCCTCTCCATCATCCTCATCCCCACCCCGGATCATCCATCCATCCCTCTCCATCAACCCCACCCTGGATCATCCATCCCTCTCTATCATCCTCATCCCCACCCATGATCATCCATCCCTCTCCGTCATCCTCATCCCCACCCCGGATCATCCATCCCTCTCCATCATCCTCATCCCCACCCCAGATTATCCATCAGTCTCCATCATCCCCACCCCGGATTATCCATCCCTCTCCCTCATTCCCACCCCAGATCATCCATCCCTCACCATCATCCTCATCCCCACCCCGGATCATCCATCCCTCTCCATCATCCTCGTTCCCACCCCGGATCATCCATCCCTCTCCATCATCCCCACCCTTGACCATCCATCCCTCTCCATCATCCTCATCTCCTCCGTATTATTCATCCCTCTCCATCATCCCCATCCCGGATCATCCATCCCTCTCCATCATCCTCATCCCTATCCAGGATCATCCATCTCTCCCCATCATCCTCATCCCCACCCCGGATCATCCATCCATCCCTCTCCATCATCCCCACCCCGGATCATCCATCCCTCTCCATCATCCTCATCACCACCCCGGATCATCCATCCCTCTCCATCATCCCCATCCCCACCCCATATTTTCCATCCCTCTCCATCATCCACATCCCCACCCCAGATCAACCATCCCACTCCATCATCCCCACCCCGGATTATCCATCCCTCTCCATCATCCTCATCCCCACCCCGGATTATCCATCCCTCTCCATCATCCTCATCCCCACCCCAGATCACCCATCCCTCTCCACTATCCTAATCCCCACCCCGGATTATCCATCCCTCTCCATCATCCTCATCCCCTCCCCGGATTATCCATCCCTCTCCATCATCTCCACGTCGATCACCCATCCCTCTCCATCATCCTCATCCCCACCCCGGATCATCCATCCCTCTCTCCATCATCCTCATCCCCCCCGGATCATCCATCCCTCTCCATCATCCTCATCCCCACCCCGGATCAACCATCCATCCCTCTCAATCATCCCCACCCTGGATCATCTATCCCTCTCCATCATCCTCATCCCCACCCCGGATCATCCATCCCTCTCCATCATCCTCATCCCCATCCCGGATCATCCATCCCTCTCCATCATCCTCATCCCCACCCCAGACCATCCATCCCTCTCCATCATCCCCACCCCGCATCATCGATCCCTCTACATCATCCTCATCCCCACCCCGGATTATCCATCCCTCTCCATCATCCTCATCCCCACCCTGGATTATCCATCCCTCTTCATCATCCCCACCCTGGATCATCCATCCCTCTCCAGCATCCTCATCCTAACCCCGGATCATCCATCCATCATCCCCACCCCGGATCATCCATCCCTCTCCCTCATCCCCACCCCGGATCATCCATCCCTCCCCATCATCCTCATCCCCATCCTGGATCATCTATCCATCCCTCTCCATCATCCTCCTCCCCACCCCGAAACATCCATCCCTCCCCATCATCCTCATCCCCACCCCGGATCATCCATCCTTCTCCATCATCCTCATCCCCACCCTGGATTATCCATCCCTCTCCATCATCCCCACCCCGGATCATCCATCCCTCTCCATCATCCTCATTCCCACCCCGGATCATCCATCCCTCTCCATCATCCCCACCCTTGACCATCCATCCCTCTCCATCATCCTCATCCCCTCCCCGGATTATTCATCCCTCTCCATCATCCCCATCCCGGATTATCCATCCCTCTCCATCATCCTCATCCCCACCCCGGATCATCCATCCATCCCTCTCCATCATCCCCACCCTGGATCATCCATCCCTCTCTATCATCCTCATCCCCACCCGTGATCATCCATCCCTCTCCGTCATCCTCATCCCCACCCCGAATCATCCATCCCTCTCCATCATCCTCATCCCCATCCCAGATTATCCATCAGACTCCATCATCCTCATCCCCATCCCGGATCATCCATCCCTCTCCATCATCCTCATCCCCACCCCAGACCATCCATCCCTCTCCATCATCCCCACCCCGCATCATCGATCCCTCTACATCATCCTCATCCCCACCCCGGATTATCCATCCCTCTCCATCATCCTCATCCCCACCCTGGATTATCCATCCCTCTTCATCATCCCCACCCTGGATCATCCATCCCTCTCCAGCATCCTCATCCTAACCCCGGATCATCCATCCATCATCCCCACCCCGGATCATCCATCCCTCTCCCTCATCCCCACCCCGGATCATCCATCCCTCCCCATCATCCTCATCCCCATCCTGGATCATCTATCCATCCCTCTCCATCATCCTCCTCCCCACCCCGAAACATCCATCCCTCCCCATCATCCTCATCCCCACCCCGGATCATCCATCCTTCTCCATCATCCTCATCCCCACCCTGGATTATCCATCCCTCTCCATCATCCCCACCCCGGATCATCCATCCCTCTCCATCATCCTCATTCCCACCCCGGATCATCCATCCCTCTCCATCATCCCCACCCTTGACCATCCATCCCTCTCCATCATCCTCATCCCCTCCCCGGATTATTCATCCCTCTCCATCATCCCCATCCCGGATTATCCATCCCTCTCCATCATCCTCATCCCCACCCCGGATCATCCATCCATCCCTCTCCATCATCCCCACCCTGGATCATCCATCCCTCTCTATCATCCTCATCCCCACCCGTGATCATCCATCCCTCTCCGTCATCCTCATCCCCACCCCGAATCATCCATCCCTCTCCATCATCCTCATCCCCATCCCAGATTATCCATCAGACTCCATCATCCCCACCCCGGATCATCCATCCCTCTCCCTCATCCCCACCCTGGATCATCCATCCTTCACCATCATCCTCATCCCCACCCCGGATCATCCATCCCTCTCCATCATCCTCATTCCCACCCCGGATCATCCATCCCTCTCCATCATCCCCACCCTTGACAATCCATCCCTCTCCATCATCCTCATCCCCTCCGTATTATTCATCCCTCTCCATCATCCCCATCCCGGATCATCCATCCCTCTCCATCATCCTGATCCCTACCCCGGAACATCCATCCCTCCCCATCATCCTCATTCCCACCCCGGATCATCCATCCATCCCTCTCCATCATCCCCACCCCGGATCATCCATCCCTCTCCATCATCCTCATCACCACCCCGGATCATCCATCCCTCTCCATCATCCCCATCCCCACCCCGTATTTTCCATCCCTCTCCATCATCCACATCCCCACCCCAGATCAACCATCCCACTCCATCATCCCCACCCCGGATTATCCATCCCTCTCCATCATCCTCATCCCCACCCCGGATTATCCATCCCTCTCCATCATCCCCACCCTGGATCATCCATCCCTCTCCATCATCCTCATCCCCACCCCGGATCATCCATCCCTCTCCATCATCCGCACCCCAGATCATCCATCCCTCTCCATCATCCCCACCCTGGATCATCCATCCCTCTACGTCATCCTCATCCCAACCCTGAATCATTCATCTCTGTTCATCATTCTCATCCCCACCCCGGATCATCCATCCCTCTCCATCATCCTCATACCCACCCCGGATCATCCACCCCCTTCCATCATCCCCACCCTGGACCATCCATCCCTCTTCATCATCCTCATCCCCACCCTGTATCATCCATCCCTCTGCATCATCCTCATCCCCACCCCGGACCATCCATCCCTCTCCATCATCCCCACCCCGGATCATCCATCCATCTCCATCATCCCCACCCCGCATCATCGATCCCTCTACATCATCCTCATCCCCACCCCGCATTATCCATCCCTCTCCATCGTCCTCATCCCCACCCTGGATCATCCATCCATCTCCGTCATCCCCACCCCGGATCATCCATCCCTCTCCATCATCCTCATCCCCACCCCGGATCATCCATCCCTCTCCATCATCTCCACCCCGGATCATCCATCCCTCTCCATCATCCTCATCATATTATCAAATATTGGCGATAAATGATACTTAATCCAAGGGTTCCAAGTTTTTTCAAACATAGGAATTTTGTCTCTTTCTATTGCCAGCATTTTGGCATGTGACATGAAAGTGTTTAATCTGTGTTTGGTCTCGGGTATTTCCAAGTTGGCAGACCTCTATGCCTTTGCAATCGTCTGTTTTGCAGCAGTGAGGAGTTGAGTATAGAGTTTAAATTGATTATGTGTGAGACAATCTGGTTTTAAGTTGAGTAATGCCGCGTACACACGAGCAAACTTTACGGCAGACTTTGCCCGGCGGATTTTTCGACGTACTTTACGACGGACTTTCTGAATGAACGGACTTGCCTACACACAATCCACCAAAGTCCGTCAAATTCGTACGTGATGACGTACGACTAGACTAAAACAAGGAAGTTCATAGCCAGTAGCCAATAGCTGCCCTAGCGTGGCTTTTTGTCCGTCGAACTAGCATACAGACGGCGGACTTTTCCACCGGACTCGATTTCAACGGATAAATTTGGAAGAAGTTTCAAATCTAAGTCCGTCCAACTTTTGAGCAAACAAAGTCCGCTGGAGCCCACACACGATCGAATTGTCCGACGAAATCCAGTCCGCCGGGCAAAGTCCGCCGTAAAGTCCGCTCGTGTGTACGCGGCATAAGGCTATGACAGGATCTGGTTGCAATTTTAGTTCAAACATTCTGGAGGCACTTGCAAATATTTTTCCTCAAAACGTTTGTACCGTCGGACAGGACCACTATATAGGAATATGCCTGGATCTGAACAGCCCCCGAAAGCATTGAGCTGCTTGGGTTGGCGCAAATTTTGCCAACTTGGAGGGTACAAGGTACCAACGAGTTAGAACCTTATAGTTAGTTTCTACCGCCAGAATGTTTGGTGAAGAAGATTTAGTTGCAGTCCAGATTTTAGACCAATCAGCCATATCCAACGATTTTTCCAAGTCCTCCTCCCATTTCCGGGCATAAGGTGGTTTTTCGAGGCCAGGATTCGTTGAAATTTGTGAATATATGGAAGAAATCATACCTCTTGAGTGGGGGTCTTTTAGGCATACTGATTCAAAATTTGTAATTTGGGGCATGGAGGTATTTGTGCTTACCAAAGGTGAATAGAATTTTTTCATTTGAAGGTATCTAAATAGTTCGGAGTGTGGTAGCTTATAGGTATCGCAGAGGGTAGGAAAGGTAAGGAAGGTAATGTCTAAAGAGGTCCAGACTTTGAATGATTTAGGATTAGTTAGTTTTCATCTATATTTTCAGATCATCTTCATCCATCATCCCATCCATTCATCTAATAGATTTCTTTAGAAAGGAGTACATTTTTTTTTTTAATTTTTACAATGAAAAAGATAACTAGCTTTTTTGCCCATGGCAATAAAAAGTTACGAATAAGTGAACCAGGACAGGGAATGCAGAGCAGTCAAACTGTTTTACAGTCTGAATCTTCATGTGTTTCTTCACCAACTGAATTAGATTCTGTGTCATCTGATGAAGTTCTGCCTTCTACTTTGGACAGACTTGATTGTCCTTCTTGCACTGATCCAGATTATCTTGAAAGTCCTGAAACTGCCTGGCCAAGTTGCTGGACTTTGGAACCAAAAAACTCTTTTTGGGAGAAGTACGATTGGCTTGACTTCTGTGATCAGAAGCTTGGGTGCAAGGTGTGCAGAAAAGTTAGTATTCTTGGCATAGAAAAAAAAATGGCATGAAGATGTCGAAGTAATGGACAAATAATGAGTTAACCAGTTATGGCACCAAGCGATAACAGCAGCTCACTTCTTTAAGAAAAAAAATGTTTGAGCACAAAGAAAGTTCTGCACACAAGGCCACCTTAACAATTCTTTTGGAATGAAAAAATGAACATCTTGAAACGATTTGTTTAAAACACTTAGCCCGAGAGAAAGAGATATCTATGAAGATCTTTCGCACTGCATACAAAATAGCCAAAGAAAACCAGTCCTTCAATAGTTTTTGCTCTGAAAAAGATCTGCAGGAGTTAAATGGTGTTAATATGGGCCGCATTCTTCACTCAACAAATGCCTGCATTAATATTGTGGATCACATCGCACAAGAAATGAGAAAAAACTTAGTCAATGAAGTCATAAGATCAAAAAGTAAAATCGCCCTTATTATTGATGAGTCGACCACTTTAAGTCTAAAATCTACACTGATTGTATACAGTGGGGATGGAAAGTATTCAGACCCCCTTAAATTTAAATTTGTTATATTGCAGCCATTTGCTAAAATCATTTAAGTTCATTTTTTTCCTCACACAGCACCCCATGTTGACAGAAAAACACAGAATTGTTGACATTTTTGCAGATTTATTAAAAAAGAAAAACGGAAATATCACATGGTCCTAAGTATTCAGACCCTTTGCTCAGTATTTAGTAGAAGCACCCTTTTGATCTAATACAGCCATGAGTCTTTTTGGGAAAGACGCAACAAGTGTTTCACACCTGGATTTGGGGATCCTCTTCCATTCCTCCTTGCAGATCCTCTCCAGTTCTGTCAGGTTGGATGGTAAACGTTGGTGGAAGCCATTTTTAGGTCTCTCCAGAGATGCTCAATTGGTTTAAGTCAGGGCTCTGGCTGGGCCATTCAAGAACAGTCACAGAGTTGTTGTGAAGCCACTCCTTTGTTATTTTAGCTGTGTGCTTAGGGTCATTGTCTTGTTGGAAGGTAAACCTTCGGCCCAGTCTGAGGTCCTGAGCACTCTGGAGAAGGTTTTCGTCCAGGATACCCCTGTACTTGGCCGCATTCATCTTTCCCTCAATTGCAACCAGTCGTCCTGTCCCTGCAGCTGAAAAACACCCCCACAGCATGATGCTGCCACCACCATGCTTCACTGTTGGGACTGTATTGTACAGGTGATGAGCAGTGCCTGGTTTTCTCCACACATACCGCTTAGAATTAAGGCCAAAAAGTTATATCGTGGTCTCATCAGACCAGAGAATCTTATTTCTCACCATCTTGGAGTCCTTCAGGTGTTTTTTTAGAAAACTCCATGTGGGCTTTCATGTGTCTTGCACTGAGGAGAGGCTTCCGTCGGGCCACTCTGCCATAAAGCCCCGACTGGTGGAGGGCTGCAGTGATGGTTGACTTTCTACAACTTTCTCCTATCTCCCGACTACATCTCTGGAGCTCAGCCACAGTGATCTTTGGGTTCTTCTTTACCTCTCTCACCAAGGCTCTTCTCCCCTGATAGCTCAGTTTGGCCGGACGGCCAGCTCTAGGAAGGGTTCTGGTCCTCCCAAACGTCTTCCATTTAAGGATTATGGAGGCCACTGTGCTCTTAGGAACATTTTTTGTAACCTTGGCCAGATCTGTGCCTTGCCACAATTCTGTAGAATTGCAGAAGATTCTAGAAGAATGGGAGTGGAGGTGAGGAGGAGCTACCTGGAGTATTTATGAGGGCCCTGACCAATCCCCAACAGATGGGTTGGCAGGGGGCAGGTCCCCTCAAATACTCTGGGTGAGCCCAGTTGGGGCAGAGAAGTTTAGGGGGAAGCTGGAGATGGAATGTTTGGCTGTCGGTGGCCCTTGAAGGTGCCCCCTAATTTGGTCCCCGCCTGCTGGAGGTAGAGGAGAAGTGTATATACTGATTGTGAATAGTTGTTTCTGAAGAGTTCTACTGCTTTGATCAAGTGGGCATCCCATAATGTCCCTATCCCAGTTTATTTCCCTCAATTAAATTTAAAACAAAGCACTGGACTGTTCTGA
The DNA here is from genome assembly GCA_037952835.1 of Lithobates septentrionalis. Lineage (NCBI taxonomy): Eukaryota > Metazoa > Chordata > Amphibia > Anura > Ranidae > Lithobates > Lithobates septentrionalis. The sequence continues at coordinate 1,713,884 of JBBDGP010002067.1, read as the reverse complement.
GGACCTAAGTGTGCTGTGAAGATGCGGTGTGCCTGGCTGTGCAGGGTGGGGGAGCCCTTTACACTTGTGTCTCCTTAAGGGGTGCACTACATAATTGTCAATCAGCTGCTGCACCTGCAGGGCTTTAATGGGGAAAGTGGGAGGGTCTGCATCCCTTTAGATGTGATTTCCCTTTGGGAGTATCTTACCAAAATGACATTTTTGTTGCAGGGGATGCACAAAATCTGATTTGTATCTTAATTGTGTCTGACTGATTTGTATTTTACTTCTCTAAAATCAGTGAGCCAATCACACAGGTAGGAAATTACATTTCTGGGGGAAGGGTTTTCCGTACACCATCTGTGTAAAGAACGCCTCCAGGTGGCCATATTGCATTTTACAGAACATTACAGAGCTGCAGATTGAAAGAAAAGGTAATTTTAAATAACATTCTATTATAATATTTGTATACGTTATATTATTTTTTTTACTTGCTCATTTTTTTTCTCATGAAAGTGGAATTGCCCTTTAAGTGCCTCTTCTCCAGAGTGAATACCTGTAATCTATCAGTCCTCATAGCTGAGATCCTCTGTCCTCCTTGCTCATTTTGTTGCCCTTTGCTGAACTCTTTCTAATTCATCGACATCTTTCCTGAGGATTGGTGACCAAAACTGAACTGTATATTCAAGATGAGGCTGAGCCAGTGTATTGTAAAGGGGTAGAATTATTGATTTATCTCTGGAACGTTCACATTTGCAAAGTAAATTGTTTATAAATAGTCCCAATAAAATGTATCTGATTATAAGTGCTCAGCAAACAGGTCATCTCATCCTGATGACATTCTCTAAATGAGATATAACTCGATAAACAATCTATAATCAATAAATTATTAAACGTTCTATATCCACTTGCTGACCAGCCGCTATCATTATACTGCAGCAGGTTGGCATGATCCCGCAAACCGTCATAGCTGTACGTCGGCCCTTTAAATGCCCCAGCTCCCCCGCTGCATGACGGGGGGGCGATTGAAGAAATTTGATTTTAAAAACATTTTTGGGATATTTATTACAGCAAAAAGTAAAAAATATTTTTTTTTATTTTTTTTTATTTTGCTCTTTTAGTGTTTATAGCGCAAAAAATAAAAACCACAGAGGTGATCAAATACCACCAAAAGAAAGCCCGATTTGTGGGAGAAAAAGGACGTCGGTTTGTGTTTGTGTACAGCGTTGCAGGACCGCGCAATTGTCAGTTAAAGCGACGCAGTGCCATAAATGGCACAAATGGCCTGGTCATTAAGGGGTTCTGGTCTGTAGGTGGATATACTTGTTACCTATAATCATTTCTGTCATTTTCTAAGCTGTCCCGCTATGTAAAAGAAGTCCAGTACAAGGATCCGAATGGCAAGGTCATGATTTTTAATGATAAAGGAGAACTGCCCAGTCCACTGGAAATTGTAAATTGGATTACAAGAATTAATGAGAAAAATACCACTGACTGGATGCATGTGGGCCACTTTGATGGGTCCCTTTCAGAGGGTCAGCAACTTACACTAGAACCAGAGCGAATATCATGGAAAGGAGACAAGGTGAGTTACACTGGGGAAGCTGATCCAGAACTTATACAAGAAACATATTAGTTTTGACCCTAAAGCCCATCTCCAGACAAAACCTAACCCCCTCCCCCCATCCTGTTCCAGGGATGGTGAGACTGAGCTATTGTAGACAGAATTGGCAAGGTCAGGGCAGGATAGGGGTAAGATTTGGTAATAAAAGGTATTTGGTTGCAGAGTAGATAAGAGAAGGGCTAAAGTGGTGAAGGTTTCTATGGGTTTGCTGGTAGTAGGGATGGGGGGTGTACATGACACCAGGAATGTGTCCACGATGGCAGGGATATTCCCCCAGTACTTGAGTTGTGGTCCTTTTAAAAGGGACAGTTTGAAGACATTATTGACTACTCATCCATGTTGGGTGAAATGTTCCAGGGTAGTCTGGCTAGAGAGGACTGACTTCCAGCACTCTCTGGATTGATAAGTCCTATTTGGGTTATAAAAGTGGTCGGTTGTATTGTAGATAGGAGAAGGGCGAAAGTGGTGAAGATTTCTGCAGGTTTGCTTCTAGAAGGGATAGGAGGGTAAAGATATGGAGAGTAAGAAACTGATAAGATTATGGCCAGAGAGAGGTAAATGGGTGTTTGGGAAGTTGCATGGAGTGCAGAAGTGTGTGTCTATTGTGTTAGTTCAAAGGCAGAGGTCGGGTTGAGGAGTTGGGAGGTAGGTGGAGTATAAACATTATTAGGAATGTTAAAGTCACCAAGAATGATATTGGGCATTTCAAAGAAAAGAAAATAAGGTAGCTGGGCAGAAAATCCATCAAGGAAGAGTGACACCAGTTGCAGAGGCAGATAAATCACAGTGCAGAGACACTGGAGAAAAGAGAGGAATACAGTGAGCTTCAAACTAGGAGAGGGATAGAGAGGGGGATGCAGGAAGGACTTGAAAAGTTGTTTATGGGAAGAGAAGGTGATAGACATTGTAGCCATATTAGCGCACTTGCAATATCACAGTTGAGTACATTTGTTTTTTTACACAACAGTTACATTTTCAGGCTATTGGGGGAATCCCTCCCTTCTTCTAATATCCAAGCAGTACAGAGGAGCAGTGGAAAAATCACAAAGATGAGAATTGTCATAAAACTGTGTGGTAGTCATTTAAAATACTGTGCTCCACATTCAGACCATTACCTTTTCCTCATACAGAATTATTATTCACAGTTTAGAGGTTTTCATTTCCTAAGTATTTTTTGAAAAGTCCCTTTAGGAACCAAAACTTCCAGGTCTTCCATAGAATGGTCTGGTTGTGGGAAATGATGTTCCACAGCTGCACAGTAATCCTCTTCTTTATGTTCTTTTATTGTGTCTGTGACAGACCTAGCCAGGACAGGGGCTTTTGGAAAAGACTGGGAGCAAGCCTCTTACCCACTGACTATGGGCCCTGGCATTTAAGGTAACACTACTCTTTGGAAGGTGTATGCCTGGGGGATCCGTGGAGTGGTCTTGTTATTTTGGATTCAAGTCCATGTCTCCCCAAGACACACAGACTCTTGGACTCTAATGCACAAAATTGTCCCAAACAGGGGGGGACCAAAAAAGAAAAGCGGGGCTCAAGGAAGGACAATGTGAGTAAACATATGAAAACAAGTATTGTGTTTATTATTGGTTACAGAAATATACAAGTAGAGATACGGTAGCTTGCATCACAAGTGAACATTGCTTAAATAAAATCGATTGATCGATGGTTGCTAATCGATCAAGACTGATACACAGACAAGGAGGACAAAACAACATATAAAAACAAACATATGCGTCCGGACGTCTGGGCTATTGATGTCTACGCAACCCGCTACAATGAGAAGTGTTCAGTATGACTGAATGGGGTTGTACAGTAGACATCAATCCCCCCGGGGGGGCGGCTCAAAAGAAGGGAGGGGGGAGAAAAGGGGGGGACAGGGATGGGAAAAGGGGAGGGGGGATGTGGGTGGGAAGGGGTGATGTGGAGTGACAGATGGGAAGGGGGAGAAGAGAGTAGTATAAACTGTGGAGTGGGGCGCAGATGCAAGATCAAAGATCAGGCATCTGTATCCATGGAATGGAAATTGATGGTAGGGCCATGATCAAAAAATGAGATGCTGAGATGGCGAGAGTCCAGGGTGATGAAACACTGTTGCTATCATGAGCAAACTGATAAGTGACAAGTACACAAGTGCGTGCTGTAGAGGTGAGTCAAACAACGATTCAACGTTAAGCAGATAACATTCAGCACGGGCGGCTGGGTACTTTACCACTGGCGGGTCCCGTTGGACTCTAAGCCCGGGGTCCATGTTAAGGGCCTAGATGCCACATTTCCAGCAAGGACTGCTCCACACTATGGGACTCATAGCAGATGTTGATGTCATCAGCAAGCCACTTGTCTGGGGGTTGCCTGCTATAATGTGTTTAATACAAGTAGGTCTAGTGTGCCTCCTAAGGGTCTTTCACCCATTGTTAATTGTGCTAATTAACACTCCTTTTGTCTGTCTGCTAAGCAAACCATTGTGGGTTGTGTTTATAATAATGTGTATTGTCCAGTACACTGTATTCAGTATTGTAGAAGTTGGCAAGTCTGATCTGAAATGAAGCCTCTGAGTCATCCAGGTGGATAATTAACGTAATGTTTATAGTATATGTCTGTTGTTCTAATATTCCTGTGCACAATTTGTATTGTTAGGGTAATATGATCAGAAGGGGGGTATCTTCCTGTGGTGTATATGTTCTGTGTTAGTTTGTTCAAATAAATATGTCCCAGCTTTGCAGCCAAATGAGTCCTGCCTAGCTCTTGGTTGCAATATGCAGCTAGAATATCTGTCTTCAGACTGGAGGAAGTGGTATATGACGTAAGCACTCAAGCGGAGTGTGGGGGGCGATTTTTTTTCATTGGTGGCAAGCAGTGAGATGCTTCCTGCAGTCTGGGACATTCAAACCTTCACCTGGATCCAAGGTCTGAATAGCAGGAGAGGAGAGATACAGATACCAGCCACCATGGAAGTGGAATTCGGAAGGAGGTTGCGAGAGATGCGGATACAGCACAGAAAACCAGTGTCAGAGCAGGCCCTGCTAGGATGGTATGATTCTGTCCGCTGGGAACTCTGCAAGAATGTGCTAGCCCATGAGCAACAACACCAGGGAAAAATTCTCTCCTTCCAGGAAAGGTACTGGTCACAGTACGAAATGCGAATGGTGTTTTTGGGGAAACAACCGCACAAAAAATGGAAAGCTGAGTTAACCAGGCTGGTCCAGGCAGAGATGCGGTTGGAGGAGAGCTACAGAGCCCTCTGCTGGTATGTAGCCCAAGTGTGCCCATGGACAGCGGATGGTACCCCAACAGAAGGCTTTGGCTACGGGGGTCTGGGGCTGTTATTAGAGAGGCTGTCTGAGGACCCTGACTTTGGGAGTGATTTGGAATGGCATTTGGAGAAAATCTTGGAATACAGAGAACGGAAGCTGAATGTCTCAGAAGTTCTCTGGGCACTTTTGGAGTGTCTAGCCAATGAGGAATTGGAGCTGGAGATCGCCTACAGATGGCTGCTAGATTCTGCTCAGCAGCAGGTCTGAGTTCCCTTTGCCTGGACCTATCAGGAAATACCAGCTGACAACTCTGAAATCCTGGCTGAAGAGTCATCAATGTGGCATATTAATGCGGAGGTCTTATGGCTGATGCAGCAAGTACTGACTGACCTTGACGATCCTGTTTCTGCATTGGACGATCTTGGATGGAGGAATGCGTCTGTCCAGCAGCCAGAAGAGGGTAATGGGAGATGAATCAGTCGGCTCATCTCTCCAGCTACAGATCACAGAATGTATGGATTTAATTGATTTTTCATCTCAGGATGTTATGGATTATGAGTCACCTGACAAAGTGTTGGCAAAGGGCCCAAGTGCCGCCAACCCATGTCCTGGATTTTCAGCAAGTCCTGAGACTAGTGATTTAATCAACTTTTCAGCTGAGAAAAACAACCAGGTGAGCTTCCAGCAGAAGAGCTGGCATTGGGGCAGAACATCACTGAACTCTGCCCAGCACCAATAACAGATTCATCCTTCCTGATAGAAGAGGCAGTCAGCCTTTTTCCCACAACACTGACAGGGACATGGGATTTCCTGCCAGCAGCAGTTGTGGAGTTCCAAGAAACTTCTCCAGCTGAATCCCTGGCAACTGTACAGAGGGTCAAAGACCTCTGCCCCACACGTGCGGCAGTTTGAGAGGCCCATGGTGAGAAAGAGACAGTCACTTCCTAGCAGCAGATCAGGATCTAGGGGGAGAAGGGAGACGAGGTTGTTGTCCTCCCTTTCCAGCAGTCAGACAGAGTGGAGGAAATTGTCTTCACTCCCCAGCCAGGATTTGTGCACCTGGGAGACAGTGACAGAGAAATGTCATCCCAGCAGCCAGACGAGGGAACGAAAGAGGAAGCAACCTTATCTCCCCAATGGTGGATACACATTTTTTGGGTGAGATGGAGGTCATCCTTCCTCCCCAGCAGCAGATACACAGTCTGGGAGTAGAGGAAGCTGGCCTTCTGCCCCAACGGTTAGCCAAAGCGGATGATGTGGAATCCCCAGCAGAAGTGCTGACAATGGGGCAGAGTGCTACCAACCTCTGCCCAGCACCGGCAAAAATGGTGGAGTTCCAGGGTGCTGGGGCAGTCGATCCCCCTCTCCAGCGACAAGCTGATGTAGTGAAGCTTCTACTCCCAGCTGAATCGCTGGCAACAGGGCAGAGCGCCGCTGGCCTCTGCCTAGCACCTACTGTGCCTCCACAGCTTCAGGAAGCTGGGGTGATCGGCCCCTCTCCCCAGCAGCAGACCGAGCCCTGGAATGTTACAAACCACCCAGCTGAAGCGCTAGCAACTGGACAGAGAGTCAATGACCTCTGCCCCACACTTACTGACAACAACTATTCCTTGCACTATTCCTTGCAGCCAAGAATGGAGATCATGCAGACTGACAATGTGAGTTCACTCTGCATGTCCAGACCAGGTGGAGGTCTGGGACCTTGTTAGTTGACTTTTGATAGGGGAGAAGTGTGACATACCTAGCTGGGACAGGGGCTTTTAAAGAGGACTGGGAGCAAGCCTCTTACCCAATGACTATGGGCCCTGGCTTTTAAGGGAACACTACTCTTTGGAAGGTGTATGCCTGGGGGATCCGTGAAGTGGTCTTGTTAGTTGTATTCAAGTCCATGTCTCTCCAAGACACAAAGACACATAAACTTTGGGACTCTAAGCCTGGGGTCCATGTTAAGGGCCTAGATGCCACATTTCCAACAAGGACTGCTCCACACTATCTGACTCATAGAAGATATTTATGTCATCAGCAAGCCACCTGTCTGGGGGTTACCTGCTATAATGTGTTTTATACATGTAGGCCTAGTGTGCTTCCTAAGGGTCTATAACCCTTTTTAATTGTGCTAATTAACTCACCTTTTGTCTGTCTGTTAAGCAAACCATTGTGGGTTGTGTTTATACTTTTAATATTGTGTATTGTCCAGTACACTGTATTCAGTACTGTAGAAGTCAGCAAATCTGACCTAGAAAGAAACCTCTGAGTCATCCAGGTGGCTAATTAACATAATGCTTATAGTATATGGCTGTTGTTTCTAATTATATTCCTGTGTACAGTTTGTATTGTTAGGGTAATATGATCAGGAGGGGGAGGTCCTCATGTGGGGTATATATTATGTGTTAGTTTGTTCAAATAAACCTGTTCCAGCTTTGCAGCCAAACAAGTCCTACCTCATTCTTGATTTCAGTATGCAGCTATAATATCTGATATCTATCATCAGACTGGAGGAAGTGGTATATGACGGAAGCACTCAAGCAGAGTGTGGGGGACGATTCCGTTACATTGTCTATAAACATTCATTCTGTTTTTGTAACTTCTGCCCTGTCTCACCAATGTATGATCCATGCTTGCACTTGTTGCATTACTACATTACGGGAGGCCAAGCTGTATGGTCCTGTAATACTGAAGGTTCCTTTTGTTTGTGTGACAATGTTTAATACATTTATGTAGATGCACAGTTTGCAGCATTTTTTGTTGCAAGGTTTTGTTCCCTTTTTTGAGTCCCTGTCCTCTGAATGAAGCTTCCTGCTGATTGATGTATGTCTGAGGTTGGGTGGTTGCCTGAAGGTCAGCACTGGGGGTTGTTGGAATATTCATTTCAGGGTTATGATAGGTTTCATTTATTTCATTATCCCTCTCATCCCTTCTAGTGCTGAATTGTATGTGGTTATTAGAGGTACACGGATATTTGTTTTCTTCTCTTTGTATTGTATGAGATTTTCTCTTTGGACTTTTAAGGCAGCAGTTATGCTTATACTGATAGTTTTGTTGCTGTAACCTTTCTAATGCAAGGATTCTGCTAGTATTCCTAGATGTCTATTTCTTCTGGTTCAGAACATATCCTGTGGTATCCAGACTAATGAAGGGCCACCTTCTGGAATGATCCATGTTTTTCCACCAATGTATGCATTCTACGTCATTGTACACACCGGAAGCTTTGCTTACTTACACTATTATATCTGTAGTTTTGCTCTTGAATAGTTCATATTGTTCTATATTATCTTAGGTCCCAAGGGGTCAATGCTCTGAGGAATGTCTTCCAGGGTTCAGAAAATCTGTAAGAGAAGGATATCACCCATGTTGTTATAATTGTGCTCCATGTTCAGAAGGAGAAATATCAAATCATTTTGGTAAGCTTGATTTTTTTTTTTATGTAGAAACTCTGATATTGGATTATAAAATGAAAATGTTTAAAATCCTTTAAAGTGATTCTGTAACCACTTTACACTTTGCAGCAAGCAACGAGAACCAACTTCCTCCTACTATAAATCTATTCAAAACTCGTGTTGAAGTACTAAATCAAAATAAAAATCGAAATGAAAATAAGACTGCAGCCGCTGTGCAAAGGTGCTACAATGTTAAAAGTGATAGAAAGTATAAAACAGCGCTGGCAGCCTATATTATACAATACACATCCTAGTGATTAGTGCCATATACATCAATGTGTTTGTGACACACAAATCAAAATACAGCAAAATTTTATATAATATAAAATTCACAAATCTGTAAAGTGCTTGGTGCTTCTATAAAAATGCAATGGTGCTCCAAAACTTTGCAAAATGTGAGGTGACTCCCCCTTCAGTGACCCCACTCACCAAAAACAATAGAACCTCAGCATCGCAGTCTGGGATCAAAAAAGTCAGTGATCTATTGATCTGGAGGTATGTAGGATGGTTCCTTAACAAACTCTTTCAAGAGGGTGCTTTACAACAGAAAGGATATGCCACACTCCATAGATGGGAAAATAGAGAAAAAACTCATAGTGAAATACCGCTTAACATAAATTCTCAAGCACATTACAAGTGCCACTTACAGGATATTTGGCAAAGACAGGCATCAGTAAAAATAATCCGAGTTCGCCGATGTATGGCATGCATTCCACGGAGGCGTAAATTGCGTCAATGGTTAGCATGAACCAGAAGTACGTTGACGCGCTTCACCCCTCCTCCAGGGCGTCATTAAAGGACATCACTTCCTGTTCCATTGCAATCTAATTATACCCGAAGGAAGATCCCTCTGGGGAAGACGAAGCAAACAATTACGATCAGTGCGAAAAAACACCAACTTCCTCCTCTAACATAATTTCCTGTTGCCAAATATATATAAAAAAACTTTAATATAAACACAAGCCAAAATGACAAAACTTGCTTATTTGGCTATAATAATACAATAAATCTCATGATGCGATAGACATTTGCAAAAGATTTCCAATACATGATTAAAAATTACTTAAATATAAAAAATTTGGAAAAAATTAAAATAAGAAGTACAAAGAACACATAATAAAAATACAAATAAAAATGAAAATAAAATAAAAATAGAAATAAAAATAAAAATAATAATAAAAATAAAATAATAATGAAAATACAATAAAAATAAAAATGTATTGTATTATTATAGCCAAATAAGCAAGTTTTGTCATTTTGGCTTCTGTTTATATTAAAGCTTTTTGTATATATTTTGCAACAGGAAATTATGTTAGAAGAGGAAGCTGGTGTTTTTTCACACTGATCGTAATTGGTCACTTTGTCCTCCCCAGAGGGAGGAGTGATCTTCCCTCGGGTATAAATAGATTGCAATGGAACCGGAAGTGATGTCCTTTGATGATACCCTGGAGGAGGGGTGAAACGCGTCAATGTACTTCTGGTTCATGCTAACCATTGACGGAATTTCTGACTCTGTGGAACGCACGGCATACAACGGTGAACTCGGATGTTTTTTACTGATGCCTGTCTTTGCCAAATATCCTATAAGTGGCGCTTGTAATGCTTTTGATAATTTATGTTAAGCGGTATTTCACTATGAGTTTTTTCTCTATTTTCCCTTCTATGGAGTGTGGCATATCCTTTCTGTAGTAAAGCACCCTCTTGGAAGAGTTTGTTGAAGAACCATCCTACATACCCCCAGATCAATAGATCACTGCCTTTTTTGATCCCAGACTGTGAAGCTGAGGGTCTATTGTTTTTGGTGAGTGGGGTCACCGAAGGGGGAGTCACCTCACATTTTGCAAAGTTTTGGAGCACCATTGCACTTTTATAGATACACCAAGCACTTTACAGATTTTGTTGTATTTTGATTTGTATGTCACAAACACATTGATGTATATGGCACTAATCACTAGGATGTATATTGTATAATATAGGCTGCCAGCACTGTTTTATACTTTCTATAGCTTCCGTCTACTGTCTGTCTGAGGAAGCCTCCAACATTTATCTAAAACTAATGGTCAGGAAAATGATAACACTAAGGAGGCCAAAACTGTCAAATAGTTGCATTCTCGGTATACTATGCTTAATGTTATTTTCACTTATTTTTACTCTACAGACAGTGAACTCTGCAAGAAGTGTCCTGAAAATGAATGGCCCAACAAAGCTAAAAATATTTGTATTGACAAGGTCAATGAGTATTTATCATACAAGGAGGACATTCTAGTTTTATTTTTTTCTATAACTTCAGTCATATTTTCTACAACATCTCTCCTTATACTTGGGCTATTTTTTTGGTTTAGAACGACTCCCATAGTCAAAGCCAATAACCGGAACCTCAGCTTCATTCTGCTCCTCTCCCTCATACTGAGCTTCCTTTCTGTATTCCTGTTCCTTGGCCGTCCTGTGGATATTACCTGTATGCTGCAGCAAGTCACTTTTGGAATTCCCTTCACCATCTCAGCATCTTCTATCCTAGCCAAAACCATCATGGTCTTCATTGCTTTCAAAGCCACCAGACCTGGAAGCTCTTGTAGAAAATGGGTGGGAATCAAACTTCCCAATACAGTCATGTTATTCTGCTCATCCATTCAGGTTATGAATTGCATTCTCTGGTTGTCCATCTCGCCACCATTTCAGGAGTATGACATGGACTCCTATCCTGGGAAGATCCTCATTCAGTGTAATGAAGGCTCAGTTATCGGGTTCTACTTTATGTTGGGTTATATGGGGTTTCTGGCAGCTGTGAGTTTTGTTCTGGATTTCATGGTGAGGACATTACCGGACAGTTTTAATGAGGCCAAGTACATCACCTTCAGCATGCTGGTGTTCTGCAGTGTCTGGATTGCCATGATCCCGGCCTATCTGAGCACCAGAGGGAAATACATGGTGGCTGTGGAGATATTCGCCATACTGACCTCCAGTGCTGGAATATTATTGTGTATGTTTTCTCCAAAACTCTACATTTTACTTTTCAAACCCGAACTTAATACACATAAAACAATGCTGGGGAAAAGAATGTTGTAAATGTAACACATTGATTCAATGTATAATACTGTAGACCAGATTAAACAAATTCAGCCATATTGTTAAATCATCATCATCATTATGAATGACATCATCATCATCATCATTATGATTTTTTGTGTATATTAACTACCTTCTATCTGCTTATTGTATATAAGTGGATGGAATGTGGATGTTACAGGGTGGGAAACTATATTACAGCTTCATTTTCTTCTTGCTCTTACATGACCCCTAGCATGCACAAGCAAAGTATTGTGACTGCACTGTCCATTGGATGATGCCAATCACAAAAATATGCTGTGACCGATCAAAGCATCACACAATGTAATCAACACCTGCAGTTAGCAGCTTGATACCACTTTGCGCTCACACAATGATCAGTGTGTTAGAGGAAAGAAATCTTCAAGATCACCATCCAGTATAAGCTTTATCCAGTACAAGTGCAATCCAGTAGCAGTAGCAGTACCAGAAACAGCTTCAACCATCCCCCTATTATTATTATTATTATACAGGAATTATACAGCGCCAACAGATTATGAAGCACTTTACAACATAAGATCAGACAGTACAATTACAATACAATTCAATACAGAAGAATCAGAAGGCCCTGCTCATTAGAGCTTACACTCTAAGAGGATGGGTCAAGAGATTCAAGAGGTAATAACTGTGAGGGATGGCTGATAAGTAGGGACCAAATAGGTTTTTATGAAGAGATGAGTTTTCAGGGATCATCTGAAAGTGGACAGAGTAGGAGTTAATCGAACAGATTGGGGTAGAGAGTTCCAGAGGATAGGAGAGGCTCTGGAGAAGTCCTGAAGGTGAGTGTGGGATGAGGAGACAAGGTAACTAGAGAGCAGGAGGTCTTTGAAGGAACAAAGAGAATAATTTATTTTTTTATTTTTTTTACTAGGTTAGTGATGTAGCTCAAGGCCGAGTTATGAATGCTTTGTAAGTTATTGTTAGTATCTTGAATTTAATTTGTTGGGTGAGTGGAAGCCAGTGGAGGGATTGGCACAGAGGGGTAGCAGACGCTGAGCGATTTGTAGGGTGGATGAGCCTGGCAGCAGCTGAAGGTTGATAGCCTATTTAAAGGTAAGCCAATGAGGAGGGAGTTGCAGTAGTCAAGGTGAGAGATGACCAGTGGATTACAAGCTTTGTGGTGTCATTCGTTAGGAAGGGGCGTATCTTGGAGATGTTGAGGCAGAAAGCTATTGACAGTGATTGGATGTGGGGTCGAAAGGAGAGTTCAGAGTCCAGGACTACACCTAGGACTTTGGCATGGGGGGACAGGTTGATAGTTGAGCTGTTGATTTTGACAGAGAAATCAGGGGAAGAGGCACGAGGGGGGGGGGCATATTATGAGCTCGGTTTTGGATAGATTGAGTTTGAGGAAGTGGTGTGACATAGAGGCTGATATCTCTGTTAGTAAGTTGGTGAAAAGTGAGGAGACTGATGGAGTGAGCTAAAGGAAGAGAGATAGATTTGGGTGTCATCTGCATAGAAGTGTTATTGAAAGCCACTGGAGGCAATAAACTGTATCAACTGACCCTGGAAGGAGATGTAGATTAAGAATAGAAGAGGTCCAAGAACATTTACCCCTCTACAGTATATGTAGGCAATTGTTTTCTTTTATCCTTTTCTGTTCCAGCATGACTGTCCCCCTGAGCACACATCCAGCTCCATAAAGGCATGGGTTGATATGTTTGGTGTGGAGGGACTCAAATGTCATGAACACAGTCCTGACCTAAACCTTATTGTGAGTCAGGTCTTCTCATCCAACATCAGTTGTTTTGGTTGAATGGGCACACATTCCCACAAATACGATCTTGTGAAAAGTGGAGACAGTTATAGGCACAAAAGTGGGAGGGGTAACTCCACATTAATGATCATAATTTTGAAATGAGATGCCCAACCAGCTCATATAGGTGTGATGGTCAGGTGACTGACCATATAGCATATGTGTGGAATGATCTCCTGATAAACTTGCTTTTCCGAATATTGTTTCTGTAAACATTTTTACTTATATCTCATTGTGCTGCTGGGTTCCTTCCTTGTCTCTTTCACAAAGTTGCATTCATAATTTTTCAATATTGAACAGTATGTCAGGTGGTCCATACCCTCTTAAGTCTAGAGTCTGTTCAGATAAACTCATAGTCAACTTTGTAGGTGCAGACACTGTGAAGTAAATACTATTCAAAGTTTCCCACAGAAGTATTTTCATTCTGATCCACCTTCCATGCTTGACAGCCTGCCAGACTTCTAATCTCTAATGTATACACAGATCAGGTACACAGGAGGAGGGGATAGCAGAGTGCTCAGCTCTGAATAATGGCTACTGTACATTCAAGAATTTGGGAATGAATTGCTCCATGGTGCCTTTGGCTACAAAGGTCAGTAAGAAATTGGTTTAACCCTTTGCCCCAGTTCACACAGGGGCAAAGGGTTAAACCAGGGGTTGTTGGCCGGAGGTTCCACATGTATCAATATTTATGATATTCCTTTGTTTTTCTCAGTTAAATTATGCATCTCACCCCTGATGACTGGCAAGAAGCCAAGAAACGCGTCGGGTTCTCAAACTAAGGATGCCCTATCAAGCCTAAATCTATTGCTGACATTTATCAATTTTTTATCGAGTTTTTTCATTTCATGCGATTTTGTGATTTTGATTGGCGATTTTAATTCATGTATTTCTGTTATGAATTGCATATATGTATGTCCATTGATTTGTTTACACTACTGAGTCTTCAATGATTGTTACTGCTAAATATGCTTATATATTAAGTCATGCGACTATGTCTGTATCTATACTACTTTATTGGTACTGTATGCATCAAAATCATGGACTTGACTATAAATTAAATCCAATCATTTTACCTAATCACATGCATTCATTATTATACTTTCAATTGACATGCTTCATTTAAAGTCCCACTTGCCCCTCTCTTTTTCTTGTATATATGGACCCGGGATGGAAGCATGCCATTGATATTAAGTTATGCGACTGGTCACTCTCTTTGTTTATATATATTTTTATATTTTATTCTATTCTATTTGAAATTTGAATTTTGGAAGAAGGCTATATTCTTTTGATTCTATTTAATCTGATTTTCTAAATTCGATTTTTGGAAGGTGGCTATTTTTGTTCTCTTTTAATCTGTTCTATTCAATTCAAAATTGAAAAAAATTCAAACTTTGAAATTCAAAATTCTAATTTTAAATGAAAGCTATATTCTTTCTATTTTATTCTGGTCAACTATTTTCTAAATTCAAATTTCGGAAAATGGTTATATTCTTTCTATTTTATTCAATTCTATTCTTTTCTATTCAAAATTCCTATTTAAAAATGTGAATTTCCGAAAGGCAGCTTTTATTTATTATTTTATATCTGAAACACTAATTTTAAATATAAAATTTCTATATTCTTTCTGTTTTATTCTATTCTATTCAAAATTCAAATTTTGGAAGACGGCTATATTCTTTCTGTTTTATTCTGATCTGTTCAAAATTCCAATTTGGGAAGATGGCTATATTCTTTCTATTTTGTTATACTTCTCTCTATTTTAATCTATTCAAATTTAGGCTATATTCTTTCTATATAATTTCATTCTATTCAAAATTGGAAATTCAAATATTGGAAGACAGTTATATTATTTTATTTTATTCTATTTGTATCTATTATCCATTCTATTCTATTTTATTCTATTCTATGTTTCCTATTCGAATCTGTTTCTTCTATTCTTTTTTATTCTTTTATTTTCTATTATATTCTGTTTTATGCTATTCTTTTATATTCTATTTGATTCTTAATATACTTTTTATTCTATCATATCCTATCTTATCATATTCTCTATTCTATTCTGTTTTATTCTTTTATATTCTGTTCTATTCAATTCTTTTATATTCTATTCTATTTTATTCTGTTTTATTCTATTCTATCCTTTTATAGTATACTCTATTTTATTCAGCTTTACTCTGAAAAAAGGGAGAAAACACATATGCGAGAGATGTAAATGCTGCACACCCCGAAACAAGTAATGTATAAATGGAAAGGTTTCCCTACTGGGGCTTTAGACAGCAATGTAAACATAATCAACAATGTTGAAAATAATTAATGAGAAATTTTTAATCATAAGGGTTTCCAAATGTCACAATATAATTATATATATGAAAATCTGGCCAGATAATAAAATGCATCATCCACACTGTAGCATGCAAGCAAGGTAAACAGAGTTGAAAAACAAGGTAACATAGCAAATACTATGGAGTGTTGAATCCCCAACGCGTTTCATCCATGAAGGGGTCATCTTCAGGGGGATCATTAGCTCTGTGAGACATATAAATAATTTTCAGAATTTTAAAGCGTATCATCTTTCATGGCAGTACAGATATATATGTAACATAGAGGTATATTTACCACTTGAAGGTGGAGTATGTGATTACATGACCAGAAGTGTAAAAAGCCGTGGAGTGATCCGGGGGGGTCATGTGACTGCCCCCCACCCCTCCATGTGGAAAGGACCCAATCCGATGAGCTTACAGGAAGCCACAGTAATGACGCCCGGCAGGAAATAGGAGAGAGCAGGAGAGTCGGCACCTGCAGCAAGTTCCCAATTAATGACCATACAGTATATTAAATAAAGGGATTGGGTCACTTAGCTCTCAGCATATTTACAAGGGTATAGAATGTAAACTGTATATATTATATATATGGGATAACTAGAATCATGTTTATCAATATGTGCACATCAAATTATCCTAAGGTTCCAGGAGTACAGCTCACCAATATAAATGATACAACAATACATCAATCTATTTGTGGGGGTATTAGAAATAATAAAGGGTAATAAATAAGTGTGGGCTTCATTAAGGTAATAAATTAAGGGTGCGTCCCTTGTCCATCTCTGGACTGTCTGCGGCTTAGTGCGCATGTGTGAGATCGCTCGGTGTGCACACGGCCCTGTGACATCTTGTGCTTTGCGGCGGAGATGACGGCAGTGGCACACCGGCCTTCCGGGACGCCGAGGGAACCACAATTTGGGCCGTCTAACCCACGGCCCAGACGCCATTTTTCCAGGAGGGGGAGGGATGGCACCTGTGTACAATGACCCTAATTGCCATCACCCAGGCACACATTTGCTGTACAAGGTAAACCACAAGACTTGATCCAATCATTTATAATTACATAATATAACATTTTTTCACTTATTTTACACCCCTTTGCACCTGCTGGCACTCATCACACACCATTTTATATACTCTTTGAATAAATATTTTTTCACATGTTTGCTGGCATTTCAGCCGCCCATCACATATATATTCTTCATTTCATCACTATTTCATTTTTATTCCCATCCCCCATCACTTCTCACTACCCCACTTTCCCCCGGGGCTGTCCCTCCGACACCCAACACTGCAGTTCTCACCTTTCATGTATTATCTCGCCCCCACACTTATTTATTACCCTTTATTATTTCTAATACCCCCACAAATAGATTGATGTATTGTTGTATCATTTATATTGGTCAGCTGTACTCCTGGAACCTTAGGATAATTTGATGTGCACATATTGATATACATGATTCTAGTTATCCCATATATATAATATATACAGTTTACATTCTATACCCTTGTAAATATGTAAAAATGTTCATTTGCATTATGTAATGTATCTTATAGGGGCAAAATGTCCAAAATCATCAATAATTGGAATGTCAATGGTAATAGCAAACCAGAGCTGCAATGTACACACTAAACATCAAAGCACAATTCATTATTAATAATAATAATAATAATAATAATAATAATAATAATAATCGCAGTACTATTGTCACTAAAATGTTATTGTTTTAATTCCTATTAGTCAAATTATATGTTAATGTATTTAATTTAATTATGCTTTCAATTCTTTAATTTATTATTATTATTATTATTATTATTATTATTATTATTATTATTAATTTTTGTTGCATTTTATTACTATTCACCTAAACTACTGTATCTATATACTATGACCTATGTCAATAAATAGTAAAGGTAAAGGAGACATATTAAGACATAGTAAATAAACCGTTTGTTAGATTTTTTCATCATGCTGAAAATTAAAAACCTTTAGCCAGACAAATTTCTCAAAAGGAACCCTGTCTATTACTAGAAGAGATTGTAAAAAAAGTAATTAATAAAAACCTCTATTAAACCATACATGGAGTGTATTGAACTGCTCATGCATGAATATGTGTGCTATACCCTGGATGATGTAAGATAAACACTCATACATTTTCGTTTGTTTATTTTTTTCTATGACAGCATAGTGTACAGGATTTTTTCTGACATGTCATTTTGCTTAGTACATGCACAATTTATTACACAGAAAGCCACTCACATTGTTTTATTTATTTATTTATTGATGAGTTAATCTT
Source organism: Lithobates septentrionalis (assembly GCA_037952835.1). NCBI lineage: Eukaryota > Metazoa > Chordata > Amphibia > Anura > Ranidae > Lithobates > Lithobates septentrionalis. The sequence continues at coordinate 1,696,108 of JBBDGP010002067.1, read as the reverse complement.
AAGTAAAAAGTTGATCTGTATTATGTACTGCATTTAGGGCAAAAAGTCCAAAAGCATCAATAATTTTAATTTCAACTTTTAATAGCAAACCAGAGCTGCAGTGTACACACTAAACACTACTGTACAATTAGTAATTTTAATAGTAAAATATTTTAATAATAATTGTTTATTATTATTATTATTATTATTATTATTATTATTATTATTATTATTATTATTATTATTTTTATTAATATCATTATTTACATTTTTTATTTGCACACATAGTAAGTATACAGTTTGTTATATTTTTTCATCATGCTGAAAATTAAATAACGTTTGCCAGAGCAATTTCTCAAAAGGAAGCCTGTCTATTACTAGAGGAGACTGTAAAAAATGTAATTAGTAAAAGAAATACACAAAAAAAAAAAACCCTAGTAAACCATACATGGAACATTTTGAACCACTCATGCATGAATATGTGTGCTATAAAGTAGCCAATGTAAGAAAAACACTCATACATTTTTTTTGTTTTTGTTTTTCTTCTTTTTTATGACATCATAGTGTACAGCGTTTTTTCTGACATGTCATTTAGCTTAGTGGATGCACAACACAGAAAGCCACTCACATTGTTATATTTATTTATTTATTGATGAATTAATCTTAAAAGAAGAATGTTGACCTGCATTATGTACAGCATCTTACAGGGGCATCATGTCCAAAGTATCAATAATTGGAATTTCAAAATAATAACAAACTAGAGCTGTACACACTAAACATCACTGTACAATTTATCAATTATTTGTATAGTGCTAGTTATTAATAATAATAATAATAATAATAATAATAATATTGTTACTAAAATTTTATTTTCAATTACATTTATATTAATGTAATTATACTTGTATTTATTTAATTGAATTATAATTTAATTAATTGATCTTATTATTAATTACGTTTTTTATTTGTATTTTATTACTATTCACATAAACTAGGTGGGTGAATGAATAGTTAAAGTGAAGAGACATAGTAAGACTTGTATGATGACAGTCTGTATTGGAAAGCAGATGGTGATCAGTAAATTCAGCGTCTGTTTCCTGGGGGAATCCGGCAGAAACTTTCATCCAATAAAATCTCAGGTTTGTTGTTCTTTGGTGACTTTTGTTCTATTGTGAATGGAGCGGTCCCACCACTGTAATCATGTGCCGGTCTTGTGGTGTCTCTAGGGGGCGCTCAGCTCAGGTGTCAGTAGTCCCGGGAGAACGGCACACAGAAGGTTTACAATCGCTCTAATAATGAAGAATGATGTCACCGGCTTTACTATTCTCTACAATCTGCTGCCATGTGTGAGATATTGTCACAGCATTCTAAATGTGACTCTAAACTTTCATCCAATAGAACAAACTCCGGCTGTTCCCTGAAGAAGATGTCTAATAATACTTCACTAAAGAACTGCTTTCCAGGATCAGCAATGCCGAGGAATAAAAGTTATAAAGTTTAATAGTTTATTTTGCTGGATATTCAGGATATATTACAATTAAAATATAGATGCAAGATTACAAAATAATTTAATTTGTATTAGAATGTAAAATATTAAGAAAAATGTATATTATAATTAAAGATTAAATGTACTGTTCAATAAAATATCAATAATAACTAGAAAAGGTACAATTTCTGGGGAAATTGTGAAAGTGTTCTTGCCTCTACAACTGGAGTGGGCGGAGTAACTGGGTGGGGTGGAGTGGCTTGAGTAACTGTGAAAAGTGTTAAAAAGCTTAATATTTTAAAAAGTATAAATAGTAGTAAAAAAGTTCCATCATTCGCTGAAAGAGCTGAACATTTTTTTCAAAAGTAATTTTTTTTTTCAAAAATGAATTTTTTTTAATCATAAATGATTTTTTTTTCTTCAAAAATGATTTTTTTTTTCAAAAGTAATTTTTTTTTTCAAAGGTAATTTTTTTTTTCAAAAATGAATTTTTTTATTTCAAAAATAATTTTTTTTTCGAAATTATTATTTTTTTTTAAGTATTTTTTTTTCAAAAATAATTTTTTTTTTAAAAGAAATTTTTTTTTTCAAATATATTTTTTTTTTTCAAAAATAATTTTTTTTTTTCAAAAATATTTTTTTTTTCAAAAATATATATTTTTTTTTTTTCAAAAATGATTTTTTTTTTTTCAAAAATTATTTTTTTACTTTTTTCAAAAAATTTTTTTTTTTTTCAAAAATATTTTTTTTTTTTACATGGGGCGGTCATAATGTTTTGGCTGATCATGGGGTGGTCATAATGTTTTGGCTGATCATGGGGTTGTCAGCTTTTGTCACTTCCCACTCTAGTTTTGAACATTTCGCCATTCATTCCTATGGGACCAATTTCGCCGCAAAAACGTCATTTCGTGGACCATTCGGCAAAACATTCCACAAAGTAATAACACACCAATCGGGAACAATCCGCTCGTTTCGGTATATTATTTGTCTCTGTAGTGTGAAAACTGTGGGAGGAGTCTACAAGCATTATCAAGTCTAGCAGATGAAGTCACATGCATTTGGAGTGTCTCAGCATCTTGTGTTTACAACCACTGTTTCCTAGCAACGCTCATGCCCTGTTTATGCTTCCCAAATACTACTTCATCAAAACTGCCCCATCAGAATTACCCCATCAAAACTGCCCCATCATATTCCTCTATTATAATCAGTACATGGTGTGTCTGTCCCCTCCCCCGAGCTCTGTAATCAGCTGAGATGCTCCAGCCACCTTCCCCCCTGTGTATAACAGAAGCTTTGGTAACCATGGCAAAAAAAAAACCACTAACAGTACACTCTGATTAATGGCTAAAATTTCCTGAAATGACCTCTAAACAAATGGCCGTATTTTAAAAACTATACATCCTACAGCAAAGATCTTTATATTGTGAGAATCACAAGACCCAGACCTAGATTTTGATGTATAGTATGTCTCTGAAATATTAAAAATGAAGGCACAGTCGCAGTTTAGAAATTGCCCTTCAAATTTGGAGGGGGCTAGAGTGTAGTTTCAATGAATGTCAATGGACGGCGTGAGTTACAAACAAATGGTCATATTGTGAAAACTATCAGGACTATGGCTTAGCCGTGGACATGTTTAGTGGCAGCAGGGATAGCTGAACGTTTTGATATAAGATTTGTGTAGGTGGGCTTGAAAATGAGGGAGTGGCGGCAGTTTAGAAATCATGTTCTGATTTTCCAGCTTTTGTCATCTCCCACTCTAGTTTCCCCATTCATTCCTATGGGACCAATTTCGCCGCAAAAACGACGATATTTCGTGAACCATTCGGCGAAACGTTCCACAAAGTAATAGCACACCATTCGGGAACAATCCGCACGTTTCGGTATATTACTTGTCTATGTAGTGTAAAAACTGTGGGAGGAGTTAGGGTGGTAAATTTGGCTATAATAATAAGAACTAGAAAAGGTACAATTTCTGGGGAAATTGTGAAAGTGTTCTTGCCTCTACAACTGGAGTGGGCGGAGTAACTGGGTGGGGTGGAGTGGCTTGAGTAACTGTGAAAAGTGTTAAAAAGCTTAATATTTTAAAAAGTATAAATAGTAGTAAAAAAGTTCCATCATTCGCTGAAAGAGCTGAACATTTTTTTCAAAAGTAATTTTTTTTTTCAAAAATGAATTTTTTTTAATCAAAAATGATTTTTTTTTCTTCAAAAATGATTTTTTTTTTCAAAAGTAATTTTTTTTTTCAAAGGTAATTTTTTTTTCAAAAATGATTTTTTTTATTTCAAAAATAATTTTTTTTTCGAAATTATTATTTTTTTTAAAGTAATTTTTTTTTCAAAAATAATTTTTTTTCTTCAAAAATATTTTTTTTTTCAAATATATTTTTTTTTCAAAAATATTTTTTTTTTAAAAGTAATTTTTTTTTCAAAAATATTTTTTTTTTTCAAAAATAATTTTTTTTTTTTCAAAAATATTTTTTTTTTCAAAAATATTTTTTTTTTTTTTCAAAAATGATTTTTTTTTTTCAAAAATTATTTTTTTACTTTTTTCAAAAATTATTTTTTTTTTTCAAAAATATTTTTTTTTTTACATGGGGCGGTCATAATGTTTTGGCTGATCATGGGGTGGTCATAATGTTTTGGCTGATCATGGGGTTGTCAGCTTTTGTCACTTCCCACTCTAGTTTTGAACATTTCGCCATTCATTCCTATGGGACCAATTTCGCCGCAAAAACGTAATTTCGTGGACCATTCGGCAAAACATTCCACAAAGTAATAACACACCAATCGGGAACAATCCGCTCGTTTCGGTATATTATTTGTCTCTGTAGTGTGAAAACTGTGGGAGGAGTCTACAAGCATTATCAAGTCTAGCAGATGAAGTCACATGCATTTGGAGTGTCTCAGCATCTTGTGTTTACAACCACTGTTTCCTAGCAACGCTCATGCCCTGTTTATGCTTCCCAAATACTGCTTCATCAAAACTGCCCCATCAGAATTACCCCATCAAAACTGCCCCATCATATTCCTCTATTATAAATCAGTGCATGGTGTGTCTGTCCCCTCCCCCGGGCTCTGTAATCAGAGCTGAGATGCTCCAGCCACCTTCCCCCCTGTGTATAACAGAAGCTTTGGTAACCATGGCAACAAAACAAACACTAACAGTACACTCTGATTAATGGCTAAAATTTCCTGAAATGACCTCTAAACAAATGGCCGTATTTTAAAAACTATACATCCTACAGCGAAGATCTTTATATTGTGAGAATCACAAGACCCAGACCTAGATTTTGATACATAGTATGTCTCTGAAATATTAAAAATGAAGGCACAGTCGCAGTTTAGAAATTGCCCTTCAAATTTGGAGGGGGCTAGAGTGTAGTTTCAATGAATGTCAATGGACGGCGTGAGTTGCAAACAAATGGTCATATTGTGAAAACTATCAGGACTATGGCTTAGCCGTGGACATGTTTAGTGGCAGCAGGGATAGCTGAACGTTTTGATATAAGATTTGTGTAGGTGGGCTTGAAAATGAGGGAGTGGCGGCAGTTTAGAAATCATGTTCTGATTTTCCAGCTTTTGTCATCTCCCACTCTAGTTTCCCCATTCATTCCTATGGGACCAATTTCGCCGCAAAAACTACGATATTTCATGAACCATTCGGCGAAACGTTCCACAAAGTAATAGCACACCATTCGGGAACAATCCGCACGTTTCGGTATATTACTTGTCTATGTAGTGTAAAAACTGTGGGAGGAGTTAGGGTGGTAAATTTGGCTATAATAATAAGAATAATATATATGTGAGATAACAGTAAGTGGTCTTGCTATGCAAGAACACTTAATAATATATATGTGAGATAACAGTAAGTGGTCTTGCTATGCAAGAACACTTAATTATTATTATTATTTGTGAAGAAATGTTATGTTACATAGTAGGTGAGGTCGGAAAAAAGACACCTCAAGTCCATCAAGTCCAACCTATGTGTGTGATTATATGTCAGTATTACATTGTATATTCCTGTATGTTGCGGTCATTCAGGTGCTTATCTAATAGTTTCTTGAAACTATCAATGCTCCCCGCTGGGACCACCGCCTGTGGAAGGGAATTCCACATCCTTGCGGCTCTTACAGTAAAGAACCCTCTACGTAGTTTAAGGTTAAACCTCTTTTCTTCTAATTTGGCCACGTGTCTTGTTAAACTCCCTTCCGTGAAAAAGTTTTCTCCCTATTGTGGGGTCACCAGTATGGTATTTGTACATTGAAATAATATCCCCTCTCAGGCGTCTCTTCTCCAGAGAGAATAAGTTCAGTGCTCGCAACCTTTCCTCATAACTAATGTCCTCCAGATCCTTTATTAGCTTTGTTGCCCTTCTTTGTACTCTCTCCATTTCCAAGACCAAACCTCTTTATTTTTTTAACCACTTCCTCTCTCACACCTGTACCCCACCTATGGACCAGAGCAACATTTACATTTCTCTATGAACCTATTGATTCAGCAATAACATTGTAATAGCAAAGTGTTACATTTATCATTTCTCTTAGAGCAAAAAAATACTTTTATTGCTAAAATTTTTGATTGCGGATACTGCCTTGCAATTTTTTTTTTTTTTGATTTTGTAAGCAAACCATAGACAAAAAAGTGCCAAACTTAAAGCCGTACTCCAGGATAAATGTATAGAAGTGGTAGATGTACCACTTCTATATATGATGCTTGGCTCTCACCAAACAGGAGGCTGAATGGGCAAAGGTTTAGATATTTGGACAATTGCCCAAACAGCCACAGGTCAGTCCAAATCTAAGTTCAGACCAAAATGTTGGCTCATCCCTATTTTTCTACCGTAAGACCATCCCTGCCCCCCACCATCATGTGGAAGGTAATATTAATAAGTCACTCCACCATGGGGCTAACAGAAGGGCGCGCCTGACCACATACATATGGTCCAGCAAGTCATGGCAGAGATGTTATATATCATTCATCACCTACTGGGTGACTGCTGGCAGACAGAAAGGATGCAGTATGGCATACGTTGGCTATTCTGCTTCAAAAAATCCTATAAGTCAGGGTACCTATCTAGGAATAACTGCACCACCAGGTTGGGGACTGTCAGGGCTGGGCTCAGCCCTTCCGTCTCTGAGCTGGCCGCTCAGCTGTTGGCTAATTGCCAGCTCCCATCTCTCTCCACAGTTACCCAGCTGTTGTTGATTCTGCTTGTCAGTCCTGCCTACTTAGCGATTAGTAAGCACTTAGCATAAGTACCAAACGTGTTAGCTGATTGCCTGTGCTTTTTTGCCACAGTATCCTGTATACTGTATGATCCTGATTTTACAATAAACACTTTTGGATAATATCTTCCCGGTGTGCGGCTGTCCGGATTTTCTCATCTACCTTCAACATGACTCAGCATTAGCCAGCACCTGGGGCTCTTTACTCTCGGAGACAACCATTCGGTTTACACCTGGTTTGGATCTACACTTGTGCGTTGAAAACTTTCTAGTTACCCAGCTGTTGTTGATTCTGCTTTTCAGTCCTGCCTACTTAAGCCGTCCAGTCCAGAGGAGCTCTGCCTTCGCCTTTGTCAACATCACAGAGACTTTCTCCTGTGTTCCTGTTAAAGACTTGCTCGGTTGACGTTCCTTCTGGCTCCTGATCCTGCTTGCTGTACTACTATGTTTATCTCTGGCTCTCTGACATTGGCTTGGCCGACTACCCGATCCAGTTACTGAACTCTTGTCTTGCAGGACAATTTTATTGGTCAGATGGTAGACGCACCAACTAGAAATAAAGCATTACTGGATCTATTGATTACCAACAATACAGACCTGATCACGGATGTGGAATTATGGGGCAATTTAGGTAACAGCGAAAGGGAATACAAAGACACTGAGTTTCAAAAGAGCCAACTTCCCTCAACTACGAACCTTGCTAGAAGGCATAAATTGGGATAAAATCTTAGGAACAAAAAACACAGAGGAGAGATGGGTTTGCTTTAAGAGCATATTAAATAGAGGCATTAGCCTTGAGAAACTTAACAATAATAAATCACTGGGACCAGATGGCTTGCACCCGAGGGTACTTAGTGAATCCAGTCAAGTGATTGCCAGACCGTTGTTCCTAATTTTTACAGATAGTCTACTGACTGGAATGGTACCAGCTGATTGGAGAAAAGCCAATGTAGCACCAATATTTAAAAAGGGCCCAAAATACATCCCTGGGAATTACAGACCAGTTAGCCTAACATCAATTGTATGTAAACTCTTGGAGGGGATGATCAGGGACTATATACAAGATTTTATTAATGAGAACGGTTTCATTAGCAGTAATCAGCATGGATTCATGAAGAATCGTTCTTGCCAAACCAATCTACTAACCTTCTATGAGGAGGTGAGCTGCCATCTAGATAAAGAAAGGCCCGTAGACGTGGTGTATCTGGATTTTGCAAAAGCATTTGACATAGTTCCCCATAAACGTTTACTGTACAAAATAAGGTCCGTTGGCATGGACCATAGGGTGAGTACATGGATTGAAAACTGGCTACAAGGGCGAGTTCAGAGGGTGGTGATAAATGGGGAGTACTCGGAATGGTCAGGGGTGGGTAGTGGGGTCTCCCAGGGTTCTGTGCTGGGTCCAATCCTGTTTAATTTGTTCATAAACGACCTGGAGGATGGGATAAACAGTTCAATCTCTGTATTTTCAGATGATACTAAGCTAAGCAGGGCAATAACTTCTCCGCAGGATGTGGAAACTTTGCAAAAAGATCTGAACAAATTAATGGGGTGGGCAACTACTTGGCAAATGAGGTTCAATGTAGAAAAATGTAAAATAATGCATTTGGGTGGCAAAAATATGAATGCAATCTATACACTGGGGGGAGAACCTCTGGGGGAATCTAGGATGGAAAAGGACCTGGGGGTCCTAGTAGATGATAGGCTCAGCAATGGCATGCAATGCCAAGCTGCTGCTAACAAAGCAAAAAGAATATTGGCATGCATTAAAAAGCAGATCAAATCCAGAGATAAAACGATAATTCTCCCACTCTACAAGACTCTGATCTGGCCACACCTAGAGTATGCTGTCCAGTTTTGGGCACCAGTCCTCAGGAAGGATGTACTGGAAATTGAGCGAGTACAAATAAGGGCTACAAAGCTAATAAAGTGCTTGGAGGATATTAGTTATGAGGAAAGGTTGCGAGCACTGAACTTATTCTCTCTGAAGAAGAGACGCTTCAGAGGGGATATGGTTTCAATATACAAATGCCGTACTGGTGACCCCACAATAGAAATAAAAAAATTTTGCAGAAGAGAGTTTAACAAGACTCGCGGCCACTCATTAAAATTAGAAGAAAAGATGTTTAACTACGTAGAGGGTACTTACTGTAAGAGCGGCAAGGATGTGGAATTCCCACAGGCTGTGGTCTCAGCGGGGGGCATCGATAGCTTCAAGAAACTATTAGATAAGCACCTGAATGACCACAACATACAGGGATATACAATGTAATACTGACATATAATCACACACATAGGTTGGGCTTGATGGACTTGTGTCTTTTTTCAACCTCACCTACTATGTAACTATGTAACTATGTAACTCTGTTTTGACTATGCGTACTCTGTTTACCTTTATTATTATTATTATTAAACAAGTGTGGTTTAACTATACTTCTGTCTCGGTCTGATTCATGGTTCCTGATAGTAGGCGAAGGCCATGAATTCATAATATACAGTCAATCCACTTGTTGGTAATATTTTTTCCAGATTGGATGAGCAAGATCACTGTATGGATAAGTTTGCCATAGCTTTACAAATGCTAATGAGTCACACGGCTCACCTGGAATCTCCCACTGTGGCTGCTTCGATACAACCTGAGTTACAGGCCGTCCCTGCTGCTGCGCCAGTCTCTGTGCAGGTACCTGCCTTGAGTATTACCTATAAGAGGTATGACTGGTTCAGCTCCGCTTCCCCAGTGATTTGGGGGCGATCCAGTTCAATGCAGAGGGTTTCTCAACCAGGTTGAGATATACTTTGAGATGCTGCCCCAGGGATTTCCCACGGACAGAAGCAAAGTAGGTTTCGTGATATCTTTGCTTTCTGAGAGAGCCTTGGCCTGGGAAAACCCTCTATGGGAGACGCAAAAAACTGTTGTCTTGAGTTACCCTGAGTTTGTGGCCCCCCTTTAAAAGGGTATTTGACGTTCCCACAAGCTCTGCTTCTGCTGTCAAGTGCCTCATGTCCATCAAACAGAGTACGAGAACTGTTGCCAACTACGCCATTGAATTCCGTACTCTGGCAGCAGAGGTTGCTTGGAACAATGAGGCCCTCGTGGCTGCTTTTTCTCATGGTCTCTCGGATTCCATCAAGGATGAGATAGCAGCCCGAGATATATCCACTGAGCTGGAGAAGTTGATCAGGTTTGCCATCCTCGTTGACTCCAGACTCAGATAAAGACTCTCTTTTAAGGAGTGCTTGCGGAAGCCTCCTGTACGTTTGCCTCCGAGCTTTGCAGTCCCACCCGTGCCTCCCTCACCTCCCATGCCTCCTGGTACCGAGTCGGTCAGTGAAGATGAACCCATGCACTTGGGCTTCACGCGTCTCTCTGCGGATGAGAGAACCTTTAGGAGGAGGGAGAGAATGTGCCTTTATTGTGGCCAGGCAGATCACTTTTTGAAGTCTTGTCCTACCCGTCCAGGGAATGCCGGAACCTTGAGGTCCTGTCATGGACAGACCTTAGGTGGCGTTGTTTCGTCCCCAGTTATCCAGAAGGATAAGCCCCTGGTTTTGGTCACCCTTTCTTGGGCTGAGTGATCCATCGATATACAGGCTCTAATCGACTCTGGGGCTGCAGGACTGTTCATTGATGCTGCCTTTGTATCAAAGCATTTGATTCCGCTGCAGCTGCGTGACACTTCACTTGCCATTGAGTCTCTTGACGGGAGACCTCTACTGCCTGCCCATGTGACCCATGAGACGGTTCCGTTGTCCATGGCCGTAGGGGCGCTTCACCATGAAATAATCCAATTCCAAGCCAATTCCCCTTCTAGAAGGTAGCCAAGGTCCTGTGCACCTCTTCACTCTCCTCCCTGTCGGAGGTGTACCACGATTTTAGTGATGTCTTTGACAAGAGTCAAGCAGGTAGTTTGCCTCCACACCGCCCTATGATTGCACAATTGACCTTCAACCTGGTGCCATACACCCTCCTGGCCGGGTTTACCCTTTGTCGGTCTTGGAAGATAAGGCCATGGAGGAGTATGTTGCAGACCCACTTTCTCGAGGTTTCATCCGCAAATCCTCATCTCCTGCTGGTGCTGGTTTCTTCTTTGTGAAGAAGAAGAGTGGTGAACTGAGACCTTGTATTGATTATAGGGGTCTCAATCGTTTCACGATTAAGAATGCCTACCTGATTCCGTTGATTACAGAGTTATTTGACCACCTCAAGGGAGCAACGGTTTTCACAAAGCTTGATTTAAGAGGGGCATACAATCTCGTGCGGATTAAGGAGGGCGACGGGTGGAAAACTGTGTTTAAGACCAGAACAGGCCATTATGAGTACCTCGTAATGCCTTTTGGCCTTTGTAACGCCCTGGCAGTTTTCCAGGAATTTATTAATGATGCCCTCCGAGATTTGTTGAAGTTATGTGTGGTGGTTTATCTTGATGATATCCTCATATTTTCCAAGTCCCTGGAGAGCCACCACACAGATGTCTGTCGTGTGCTTCAGTAACTAAGAGAGAACAATCTCTATTGTAAACTGGAGAAGTGCAAGTTACATTGTGAACAAGTTAAATTCCTGGGATATGTTATTTCCACTGCTGGTTTTTCGATGGATCCAGAGAAACTTTCGGCAGTCCTACTGTGGCCCCGACCCGTGGGTTTACGTCCTCTGCAGCGTTTCCTCGGCTTTGCCAACTATTATCGGAAGTTTATTTGTAACTTCTCATCTCTGGTTAAGCCCCTGACTGATATGACCAGAAAGGACGGTAACCCACAGAGTTGGTCTCCGGAGTCCATTAAGGCCTTTGAGAGTCTCATGGCTGCCTTTGTTTCTGCTCCTGTGTTGGCACATCCTGATCCTACATTGCCTTTTATCCTTGAGGTTGATGCTTCTGAGACTGGTGTTGGTGCCCTTCTGTCTCAACGTCCTACCTCTGCGAATGCTATGCATCCTTGAGCTACTTTTCCAAGAAATTGTCACCTGTGGAGTGCAATTACGAGATTGGTGACAGAGAGCTGTTGGCGATCATTTTAGCCCTGAAAGAATGGAGACATATCCTCAAAGGTACCACTGTGCCAGTTCTCATTCTTACAGACCATAAGAATCTCACATTCTTGTCTGAGGCTAAACGCCTCTCTCCCAGAAGGGCGCGATGGACACTTTTCTTGTCAAGTTCCAATTACATTGTCTCATTGTCTCATAGTACCTGGTACTAAGAATGTAAGCGCTGACGTCTTGTCACAACAATTTTCCTCCACTTCCAAGTTGGAGTCAGTTCCAGTTCCTGTGATTCCTTCTGATTGTATTATGGCTATGGTTCGCACCAGTCTTACTTCTCCTTTGATTGACAAAATTCTTGCTGCTCAGGTACATGCTCCTCCTGAGAAAGTATGTGACCGCTGCTTTATCCCAGGGAGTCTCCGTACTGCAGTGCTCCAGACTTACCATTCTCCCAAGGCAGCTGGCCACCCTGGGAAGAATCAACTTGTTTGGGCCATTTCCCAACAATTCTGGTGGCCTAGTCTACGGGCTGATGTAACTACCTTCATAGCTGCCTGTTCCGTGTGTGCTCAGAGTAAGACTCCACGACACCTTCCAGTGGGCCTCCTACAACCCATACCCAATGGAGAGAGGCCCTGGACCCACCTGTCTATGGATTTCATTGTGGAGTTACCCAACTCCCAAGGCAACAATGTTATCCTTATGGTGGTTGACAAGTTCTCAAAGATGTGTCATTGTATTCCACTTAAGAAGTTGCCCACTTCTAAGGAACTGGCTTCCATTTTTGCTTGAGAGATCTTTCGCTTACATGGGCTACTCTAGTGAATTGTCTCGGACAGGGGTAGTCAGTTTGTCTCCCGATTCTGGCTAGCCTTTTGTGCACAGTTAGGAATTCAGCTTGTTTTCTCCTCTGCGTATCACCCGCAGTCTAATGGGGCCACAGAACGAGCCAATCAGTCCTTGGAGCAATTCCTACATTGCTATATTTCTGACCATCATAACAACCGGTCAGACCTATTACCGTGGGCAGAGTTTGCTCACAACAGTGCCTTGAAATCTGCTTCCCGATTGTCCCCGTTTATGGTGAATTATGGTTTCCAACCTTTGTTTGTTCCACAGAGTATTCCTGCATTAGAGGAGCATCTCCATGGTCTTCGTTCCACTTTGGGAACAAGTCCAGGAGGCTTTGCGTCATGCTAATGATAGGTACAGACTCCATGCTGACCGTAGATGCCTGCCTGCACCTTCCTACCAGGTTGGGGACAAAGTCTGGCTGTCATCTCGCAACCTCCGACTTCGTGTTCCCTCACTGAAGTTCGCACCTCGGTTTATTGGGCCTTTCCGTATTCTTTGTAGGATTAACCCAGTGGCTTACGCATTAGACCTTCCTTCTAATATGCGTATTTCAAATGTATTTCATGTCTCCTTATTAAAACCTTTGGTCTGCAACCGCTTTACCACCTTGGTGTCACATTCTCACCCTGTACAGGTTGAGAACTTTGAGAAGTGTGAAGTACAGTCCATTGTTGACTCCCGTAGGTTCCGTGGGCGCATACAGTACCCGGTGCATTGGAAAGGGTATGGTCCAGAGGAATGCTCTTGGGTCTCATCCTCGGACATATATGCCCCAGTCCTCCTCCATGATTTCCATAGACGTTTTCCCCTCAAGCCTGGTGGTCCTCCGAGAGGGAGGGGTCATTGTGGAGTGGGTACTGTCAGGGCTGGGCTCAGCCTTTCCTTCTCTGAGCTGGCCGCTCAGCTGTCGGCTAATTGCTAGCTCCCATTTCTCTCCACAGTTACCCAGCTGTTGTTGATTGTGCTCGTCAGTCCTGCCTACTTAAGCCGTTCAGTCCAGAGGAGCTCTGCCTTTGTCTTTGTCAACATCACAGAGACTTTCTCCTGCATTCCCGTTGAAGACTTGCTCGGCTCCTGATCCTGCTTGCTGTACTACTACGTTTATCTCTGGCTCTCTGACATTGGCTTGGCCGACTACCCGATCCTGTTACTGAACTATGGCTTGTTTTGACTATGCTTACTCTGTTTACCTTTTTATTATTATTATTATTAAACAAGTGTGATTTAACTATACTTCTGTCTCGGTCTGATTCATGGTTCCTGATAGGGACATGTCCCAGAGAAGGCACATATGGGAACCTACCCTGCTGAAGGGCAGACAACAGGCTGGTGTTGTTGTCATACATGACTTTTCCTGGCACAAGATGGAGTGCCACCTCCCGGCCTACCCCTGCAGAGCTTACAGAATCTCTGCCCCATTGTGGATCTTGCCCCCTAGAAATACCAGCTGTTACACTGCATGGCATAATTTTACCTAGAACCATTGTATAATCTATTGAACACTTGTGGGGGACTGCTGTTTCAGAAGACAACTCATCCGATGCAAGCTGCTCATTCTATGGCCAGCATATAGTATCCTGTCTAAACAGGCTTAAACGTTGTGGTGAAAATCTGATAACATGTACCACCCTGATTCATTGCTGGAAAAAAATTAAATATAATTTCTAGCTGCTGTCTACTTGCTCTCTCCCTCAGAAAAGGGAGCCTGACCAAAAAGGATTACACGCTTAGTAGCAAAGCTGTCACATGTACCTTTATTCAGTCTGTAAAAAAGGAAGCCATTTATTTAATTGCACATCTAATCTGTTTACTCTTTCTCTCATAAATTGTGACTTATCCAATGAAGGCCTGAAAAGTGTGGTGCAATTCTGTTGAGTGTTTATGTTTCCAATTTAAAACAAAAATTATCCAACTTTTTGTTCTAGATGTAGGATGCCCATTCTGTCAGTCAGAGATAGAAGCCTCCCCTCCCCCCTCAATATCTGTTGTGCAAATCTCTAACCTTTTCCCATCTCCAAAGCAAGACACTCATTTTTTTAAAATCTGCATGTAATTTTTTTGTTCTCTCCCTCAGAAATTGCGGCCAATCCAATAAAAGCGTCAAAGTCTTTACACTTTTTTCTTCAAATTTGAAACAAGTAGGCACTGATTTTTTTTCTTTCTAGATGCAATTTTCTTGCTTTTTCCCTCAGAAATTGTGGCCTGACCAAAAATGCTAAATAGCTGTGGTGCAAAATTGTTAATTTTTCCCTTTTCAGTCTCCGAATTAAGACACTCATACATGCTTTTATTTCCAGATGCAATATTCCTACACAGCCACTCACAATTTGCACACTGCTCATTAAGGCTTTATACCTTTTCTACAAAACTGTAACATTTTGCCTTGTCAGTCTCCAAATTGAGTCACTATTTTTTTTATTTCCAGATATATTATTCCTGCCTAACCACTCAGAATGTGCAACCTGTCTATACAGACTTAATATCTTTGGTGGTAACGTATAACATTTTTCCATCTTCAGTAGAGTTGGGTGAAAAGTTCGGCCCAAGCATAAGTTTGGGCCGAACATTGGCTGTTTGCCCCATTTGGGGAACACCCGCATTTGCAGGGTGTTTGGCATGTGTGCTCTGAACAGCGCATTCTGCCCCCTGATTGGGCAAGGCTTTGCCAATCAGGGTGCAGTAAAACCTGATTGTTAAGGAGCAAGGCCGGGAAGCCAGTCCCGGCATCCTTAACAGCCAATGACATCAATGGGCTTCCCAACTGACACCTGAATAAAAAAAGAAAAACTTTTCTGGTAATAAAATAGGTAACAAAAAAACTGTGTGGGCCCCCCAGTCCATACCATACCCTTATCTGAGCATGCAGCCTGACAGGTCAGGAAAGTGGGGGATGAGCGAGCAGCCCCCTGAACCATACCAGGCAACATGCCCTCAACATGGGGGGGTGGGTGCTTTGGGGCAGAGGGGCCACACACCCCAAAGCACCTTGTCCCCATGCAAAGAGTAATAAAAACACGGAGACAATTCTTGACAATTCCTTTTGACACCCTAAATAAAGCTCCTGCCCTCCATCAAGGTTGACCACCTACTGCAGGCTCTGCCGTTTCACAGTTAATATATAGGTAAGGGCAGGGCTACCTGGTGATGTCACCTGGTGGCATCACCCCACTTGTGATGACACTGAAGCAGCATGCAGCGGTCCGTGATGTCACAAGAGGGGCGGTGCCACCAGGTGACATCACAAGGTGGCCCGCCCTTACCTACAGTATATAAGAACTGTCAAATGGCAGAGCCTGCAGTAGATGGTCGGTCTTCGTGTACGGCAGGAGCATTTTATATTTATTTTTTGGGTGCGTTGTGTAACGTGATTGACAATATATTTACATAGGGGGACACTGTTTTTTTATTTTTTAATAAAGACATTTTCAAAAACGGTCTCTGTGTTTTTATTCCTTTTATACACTTTTTGGTGAATGGGTAGGGATTCTATGTACCCCATACTCATTCACATGGGTGGGCATGATCTGGGGACCCCCTTGTTAAAGGGGGCTTTCAGATTCTGATAAGTCCCCTGCCTGCATACCCCCACAACCACAGCCCAGGGTTGTGGGGATAGAGCCCCCCTGCCCCAAAGCACCCACCACCCATGTTGAGGGCATGTGCCCTGGTATGGTTCAAGAGGGGGGGGCACTCCCTTGTCCTCCCCTTTCCTGACCTGCCAGGCTGCATACTCAGATAAGGATCTGATATGGATTTTGGGGGGGACCCCTGCTGTTTTTTCTTTATTTTTTTTTAATAGCCGGGTGCCAGCAACTGCAACCATGAGTCATTTTTAATGGAATTTGACTCTTTTTTTAATTTTTTTTTTAGGAATGACAGTTTTGCTGCAGCAGGTTCTATACACACGGTACAGATGTGCCACTGAGATGTGCAGACTAAGGGGACCCCCAGGCACTATATTTAAAGTATTTTTTTGTTTTTATTGTTGCACTTTAAGCATCAATAAAATCAATGCTCCTGTAAAAACTATTGTTTTAAAAAAAATAACGTTTTGCTTTGATACATGTCCCCCAGGGCAGTACCCAGACCCCGGGTTCGGGTCACAGTTCGGGTTAGAACTGTTCCCCTGTTTGCGAGTTCTGCTGCAAACCGAACAGGGAGGTGTTTGGCCCATATCTAATCTTCAGTGACCTAAAACATTTATTTTTAATGTACAGATGCAATGTGCTTGCTCTCTCCCTCAGAAATTGTAGTTTGTCCATACAGGTTTAATAACTGTGGTGCAAAACTGAAAATTGTTTGCCTTGCCAATCTTTGAATAAAGACACTTTTTTTTTTCCAGCTATAATATGGCTGCCCAGTCCCTAAGAAATGACAGCTTGTCAAAAAGGCATAATAGCTGTGGTGCATAACTGTAAAATGTTTGCCTTGTCAGTCTCTGAACCAAAACACTATTTTTTTTGTATTTCCAGATATGGTATTCTCATCTAATAACCCAAACATTGCAATCTGTCCATACAGGCTTAATATCTGTGGTGCAAATTTGTACTTCATTTCTGTCTCCTAAAAAGTACATGATTTTTTTATTTCCAGATGCAATATGCTTACTCTCTCCTTCAGATGTTTCAGCCTATCCAGGAAAGGCTTAAAATGTGTGCTAGAAATATTTAGTTTTTCGGTCTTCAGTCTTAGGAGATAGATAATAGTAGACCATTTTTCGACTTACAAATTTGCCTTTGAAATAGCATATCTTGAAAAAGACTTCAACTGTAGCCTTGTAAAAACCTTTATATTGTGTGCATTGTGTCCATCAAACATTTTTGGTTCTTGACCGTGTTTGCGTTTAGAAGCATTTAAAAAAAAACAAATTTTTTTACAAAATAGCCAAAAAATGAAAAACGAATGTAAATGAAATGCGGCTAAACTCTGCGTCTGAATCTATTTTTTTGCGTTCCAAAAAAAGCCTTTAAACTCAACTGCCTAGAAACTACTATAAATTACCCTGTGTACATGTACTGATAAGATAACATAGAGGAGAGTTCATGAGCAGTTGAAAAAAAAAGCCCAATTGCTCCTAATCGTCCGTTTAGCAGCAGCAATGTACATGAGACCTTAACCTCAAATGTGACCGCCCCCCCCCCCATGCTGCCGCTTTCCTAAACTCAGCCTCTCCACTTCCCGCCGCTCCTATTATTCTAAAATCCCCCCTCTTCTTTCCTATCCCCTTCATCCCCCTTCTCCTCCCCAGCATTGATAACCTCCCCCCACTCCCAATTCAACCCCTCCTGCAAACCCGATCCCCTGCAGCTACCCTCAGAATCCAGCTTCCCTCCTCTGCCACTCCCACCTGCACTCAAGTGCTGCAGGGGATTAGAGGGGTTCACAGTATGTCCCCATCACTTTGTCACCCCCCCATACTGGCCCCTGCACCTCCGGTCCATCCCTGCTCCAGTGACATCCCTCCTTCCCCTCCTGCCGCCTGCAGCTGCTGTCTGCACTGAGCTCCGGCAAGCTGACAGGCTGGAGAGCGCCGGGGTGAGGGGGGCGGTGCAACAGCGAGTGAGGTTGGGGCTTGGGGGGCTATGTAAACATGTGTTTACCAGCCCCCTCCCTCTAATACAGTGGACGCAGGCAGCGATCACTACCGATCGTTCCTGTGTCCACTGACAGCTAAACATAGTAAACTGAGTATTACTTTGTGTCAGTTTATGAATGTCTAATGAATCTCTATACAGACTCCTTATTCATTCATGTAAAGTGCAGCAGAGAAAGAGACTTTCTTCAGTCCCTTTCTCTGTCTCAAAAAAAAGAAATATATATTTCTAATTGTTAAAAAAATAAAAAATAATAAAACATAGGAAGGCCCCTTTTCACCTGGAGCAGGCTCTGTCAAGCAGATCTGCCTGCTCAGTGGGGGGATCTGTCTGCTGATCCTAGCTGAGCAGGCAGATGACAGGTCCGCGTCCGCTCCGCTGATGCAGAGTGGACACTGACACAGTCCGCTGTTCTCTATGGGGTGGCCGGATGGAAACGGACCGCCTGTCCATTTCCATCTGATCCGATCTGCTAGATGGATGGGGAATGGAATCCCTATCCATCTATTTATTGAAACGGATAAGATTCAGGTGGGTGTAAACGGACATGTGTCCATTTACAACAGCCTCTCCATAGAGAACAATGGATGGTCCGATCAGGCCCACCTGGAAAAATGGACAGGTGGACCCGATCGGTCTGCTTGTGTGAAAGGGGCCGAAGACCTTGTTCACACAGGGCATACACAGCATACATCCCTGCAAGGCCATGTTTACCTGTACAGGGATGCACAGGTGTTCCGTACATCCCTGTGCAGGCGGTCCCATTGATGTCATTTGGGATGTAGCAACTGTGCAAACAGAGCCGTTGCTCACAATTTGACATCCATGTAGGTCCGGGTTTATGTCCCTGAGCTCATACTGTCTGCGTTCAGGGTCATGTACCCACACGTATGTCAGATTGGGAACAGCAGCTATGCCTGAGCAGCCATTGCATCCCAATTGGCATAAATAGAACTGCCTGTACAGGGATGCACGGAACACCTGTGCATCCCTGTGCAGGTAAACATAACCCACTATGGGCGTACACTTTAGTATGCCACATGTGAATGATGCTTTAGCAGTAATTTAGCAGGAATTTTGTAAGTTATGTTGTGTTTATGTGTGCTATTAATGATTTTAGGATATTTTTAGTGAAAATAGCAATTTGATGAACATTTGTACAATTATTGCAGGGCCCAAAAAATCTGTAGCACTTTTTTCTATTCCACAGGTCATGTGCTTTCAGAAAATGTATGGTTCGGGGTCTTTTCAAATTCTGAAAGTTGTAAGTGAAAAATGGTAACCTCTGGATTTTTAGAGTCAATTGTTTTTATATACAGTTTTGCGTACCTTCAGTTTTCACCATTTCACAAAAATGTGAAATTTTAAATGTACAAATATTTGTCATTTATTTTTTTTCTCAAATATATTTTTTATTAATTTCAAAAAAGGGCAAGCCCACAGAATACAGTAGTAGCCATCAACAGTGGAGGTCGCAGCCTCCTAGCCATATGTCACAGTAAGTATTAACGTACCTCTTATAACTACTCGGCTCTGGTGTTGCTGAGTACTTACACGTAAATATTAAGAATAGTGCTCAACCCATGTCCCTGAACATTAAACAATTATATTATCTAAAGAAAAAGAAGACTAGATGAGTTAAAAGTAGCTAAAAAGAAAGAAAGAAAGAAAAAAAAAGCTGGAGAAGGAAAAAGGGTGGGGGGGAAGAGGGGGGGGTGGCGTTAGGCTGGAATTACAATACTGACTCAAGTCAACAGAGATCTCCTGTCTTTTATTTACCTTTTAGAGGTTTTTTTTTATGTAATTGTATTTTTATTGGGTTATAAAAGAACAGATATAAAACTGCTACAGCATGCACGATGCACTGATAATGAAGACATAATGATAACAGAAAAGAAAAAGAAAAAAAATATATAATAGTAGATACAGGTGAACAATTTCCATAAATACAGAGCACAGGGGGTGGTCTGCACAGCTTATCAAAAATATATAAACTAAACAACTGATAGGTGAATAATAAAATTCAGAACCAGAGAGCAATTATAATGATGAGAAGGCAAAGGTTTTTGTGGAGGGCATATGATAGGTGACATAAAATCCAAGAAGGCACCAAGTGGTATATATAGAAATGGGAGGGGGGGAGGGAATCAAAAATAATGTAATGCTAATACAATTTAAGATGTGGCAGTTGGCATAGGGGTCCCATATTCTGATTGATCCCATGGTTCCCAAACCTTATCAAATTGGGAGATGGAATCATGCACAGAGGCTGTCAAAAACTCCATCCTTCGAATTTCGGCCACTAGGTTAAGAAATCTGCACCACGAAAAAGGGAGGCCTGAAAAAGGGAGGCCCAACAGACAATTTAAGGGATCTAGCGGAAGGGACACATCCACCACCTTCTGTATTAGTAGCCTCACATCGTGCAAAAAGGGTTGAATAAGGGAGCTTTGCCAAAAAATATGAAATAAAGAACCCGTGTCAGTTCCACAGCGCCAGCAGCGCGGCAAAACTGAGGAATCATATTTGTGAAAGACATCAGGGGTTTTATACCAAAACATGAGGAACTCAATGGACGTTTCCCTTTGGGTTACACATTTGGAGGACTTAAAAGTTGAGGACCAAATCCTATCCAATACCTGGGCCGTGATAGGTCAGCACAATAAATGGAACAATTTTCTCTTATAGTGGTGGGTGGTCTCAGTAAGAGGGGTTGACTCATGGAGGATACGGTACTTTTTAGAGGTTTAAGACCTGTACAGGGCCCTACCCTCCCCCGAAAGTACAAACATATTCCAGAGATTCTAGGTTTTCTTGTAGTGTTTCCTGTCTGTCTTGTGCTGCCATTAGCAGATCCTCCATTTTATTTATATCTTCCACCTTCCACAGCCAAAGCGCTGTGGTCAGCGGGTTCTGTTGTTTCCATAGCAAGGAAATGCATGATTTGGCTGCATTCGTCAAGTGACGTAGTATAGACTTTTTATAGACTCTGGGGGAGAGAGTAGATACATGGAGTAGAAAAAATGCCAGGTCGTTCGGGATCTGAAAGTTTGTGAATTTTTGTGAGATGTTGCGTACCGCAGTCCAGAAAGCCGTAGGGTAGGTCCAGAATATGTGCAGGGTCATTTCTTTGTCCTCATGGCATCGCCAGCAGTGTTCTGGCCTGTGAGGGAAAATAGTATGCAAGCGACTGGGTGTCAAATACCACCTCATCAAAATCTTGTAATTGGTCTCCTGCATGTGCATGTAGAGGACTTGAGAGAGAAACCGATGCATAGCAGGCAGGGTTGTTGTGGGGGGGGTATTCAGAAGGGAGTATATTTTGGAAAGGACTCGTGGGAGCGGTTCTGTCTCCGAACTGTATTTTTTCAAACGTGGGCAATGTTCGGGTGTAGTTTTGGGGGTTCGGGATAGTCTGAAGAAAGTGATGTAGCTGTGCCGTGTTCCAGAATGTGAGTCGGAAAGGGCCTGTGGAGTCCATTAACTCCGAAATGGTGGGCCATCTATTTCCTTTCACGAACTGGGAGGCAGTTACACAGTCAGAGTCCCTTAGTGATGGGAGTTGTGAAGATGAGAGTCCCGGGGGGAACCTGGGATTACCCAGAATCGAAGTAAGGGGCAATGTCTTAGTTGACAGAGAAGTTTGCATGACTGCTTGGGAGCATTGCCGCAAAGTGTTCCCTATCAAAGGGTGTGTTTTTAATGCTGAGGGTAGTGAGTCGCCACACCAAAGTGCACGCCTCAGGGGGATAGCAGTCTGGTGTTGCTCTATCTGTGCCCATAGTTTGGACTTATAGTGTATATAGTATAGTGTATATAGTATAAATAGTATAGAGTCTAAGGCCCTGCCTAGATGTATCGCCTGATAATATCTCCTGATTAGGGATGAGCTTCGAGTTCGAGTCGAACTCATGTTCAACTCGAACATTGGCTGTTCGCAAGTTCGCCGAACAGCGAACAATTTGGGGTGTTCGCGGCAAATTCGAATGCCGCGGAACACCCTTTAAAAGTCTATGGGAGAAATCAAAAGTGCTAATTTTAAAGGCTAATATGCAAGTTATTGTCATAAAAAGTGTTTGGGGACCTGGGTCCTGCCCCAGGGGACATGGATCAATGCAAAAAAAAGTTTTAAAAACGGCAGTTTTTTCAGGAGCATTGATTTTAATAATGCTTAAGGTCAAACAATAAAAGTGTAATATCCCTTTAAATTTCATACCTGGGGGGTGTCTATAGTATGCCTGTAAAGAGGCGCATGTTTCCTGTGTTTAGAACAGTCTGACAGCAAAATGACATTTTGAAGGAAAAAAATAATTTAAAACTACCCGCCGCTATTGCATTGCCGACAATACACATAGAAGTTCATTGATAAAAATGGCATGGGAATTCCCCAAAGGGGAACCCCGAACCAAAATTTAAAAAAAAAATGACGTGGGAGTCCTCCTAAATTCCATACCAGGCCCTTCAGGTCTGGTATGGATATTAAGGGGAACCCCGGCCAAAATTAAAAAAAAAATGACGTGGGGTTCCCCCTAAATTCCATACCAGACCCTTCAGGTCTGGTATGGATTTTAAGGGGAACCCCGCGCCAAAAAAAAAACCGGCGTGGGGTCCCCCCAAAAATCCATACCAGACCCTTATCCGAGCACGCAACCTGGCAGGCTGCAGGAAAAGAGGGGGGGACGAGATTACGGCCCCCCCTCCTGAACCATACCAGGCCACATGCCCTCAACATTGGGAGGGTGCTTTGGGTAGCCCCCCAAAACACCTTGTCCCCATGTTGATGAGGACAAGGGCCTCATCCCCACAACCCTGGCCGGTGGTTGTGGGGGTCTGCGGGCGGGGGGCTTATCGGAATCTGGAAGCCCCCTTTAACAAGGGGACCCCTAGATCCCGGCCCCCCCCTGTGTGAAATGGTAAGGGGGTACTTACCCCTACCATTTCACTAAAAAACTGTCAAAAATGTTAAAAATGACAAGAGACAGTTTTTGACAATTCCTTTATTTAAATGCTTCTTCTTTCTTCCTTCATCTTCTGGTTCTTCTGGTTCTTCTGGCTCTTCTGGTTCTTCCTCCGGTGTTCTCGCCCAGCATCTCCTCCGCGGCGTCTTCTATCTTCTTCTCCTCGGGCCGCTCCACACCCATGGCATGGGGGGAGGCTCCTGCTCTTCTCTTCTTCTTTTCTTCTCTTCTTCTCTTCTTCTCTTCTTCATTTTCTTCTCCGGGCCGCTCCGCAACCCATGCTGGCATGGAGGGAGGCTCCCGCTGTGTGACGGCGCTCCTCGTCTGACAGTTCTTAAATAATGGGGGGCAGGGCCTCCCGGTGACCCCGCCCCCCTCTGACGCACGGGACATGACGGGACTTCGCTGTGGCATTCCCCGTGACGTCACAGGGAAGTCCCGTCAAGTCACCGTGCGTCAGAGGGGGGCGGGGTCACTGGGTGTCCCCGCCCCCCGTTATTTAAGAACTGTCAGACGAGGAGCGCCGTCACACAGCGGGAGCCTCCCTCCATGCCAGCATGGATTGCGGAGCGGCCCGGAGAAGAAAATGAAGAAGAGAAGAAGAGAAGAAGAGAAGAAAAGAAGAAGAGAAGAGTGGGAGCCTCCCCCCCATGCCATGGGTGCGGAGCGACCCGAGGAGAAGAATATAGAAGACGCCGCGGAGGAGATGCTGGACGAGAACACCGGAGGAAGAACCAGAAGAACCAGAAGAACCAGAAGATGAAGGAAGAAAGAAGAAGCATTTAAATAAAGGAATTGTCAAAAACTGTCTCTTGTCATTTTTAACATTTTTGACAGTTTTTTAGTGAAATGGTAGGGGTAAGTACCCCCTTACCATTTCACACAGGGGGGGGCCGGGATCTGGGGGTCCCCTTGTTAAAGGGGGCTTCCAGATTCCGATAAGCCCCCCGCCCGCAGACCCCCACAACCACCGGCCAGGGTTGTGGGGATGAGGCCCTTGTCCTCATCAACATGGGGACAAGGTGTTTTGGGGGGCTACCCCAAAGCACCCTCCCAATGTTGAGGGCATATGGCCTGGTACGGTTCAGGAGGGGGGGCCGCAATCTCGTCCCCCCTCTTTTCCTGTGGCCTGCCAGGTTGCGTGCTCGGATAAGGGTCTGGTATGGATTTTTGGGGGGGACCCCATGCCATTTTTTTTTTTTTTGGCGCGGGGTTCCGCTTAAAATCCATACCAGACCTGAAGGGTCTGGTATGGAATTTAGGGGGTACCCCACGTCATTTTTAAAAAAAAAAAATTGGCCGGGGTTCCCCTTAATATCCATACCAGACCTGAAGGGCCTGGTATGGAATTTAGGAGGACTCCCACGTCATTTTTTTTTTTTTTAAATTTTGGGTCGGGGTTCCCCTTTGGGGAATTCCCATGCCGTTTTTATCAATGAACTTCTATGTGTATTGTCGGCAATGCAATAGCCGCGGGTAGTTTTAAATGAGTTTTTTCCTTCAAAATGTCATTTTGCTGTCAGACTGTTCTAAACACAGGAAACATGCGCCCCTTTACAGGCATACTATAGACACCCCCCAGGTACGAAATTTAAAGGGATATTACACTTTTATTGTTTGACTTTAAGCATTATTAAAATCACTGCTCCTGAAAAAACTGCCTTTTTAAAACTTTTTTTTGCATTGATCCATGTCCCCTGGGGCAGGACCCAGGTCCCCAAACACTTTTTATGACAATAACTTGCATATTAACGTTTAAAATTAGCACTTTTGATTATTCATGTTCGTGTCCCATAGACTTTAACAGTGTTCGCGTGTTCGAACGAACTTTTTTCCTGTTCGCATGTTCTGATGCGAACCGAACAGGGGGTGTTCGGCTCATCCCTACTCCTGATGTCGGGTAGTGCTAAGCCTCCACAATGTTTTAGAATGGTATGCTGGATGCGGGGGGTTCACGTTTTTTTGTGTGCCTAGTTTGAAATATGTGGGAGGTATCCTGATCGGTAGGGCCTGAAAGAGGTATAAAGATTTTGGCAGTATACTCATTTTTAGTAAGTTGCATCTCAAAAAACAAGAGTGTGAGGGCGCATGCGCGGCGGCTCCTGACATGGACGCTTAGTCAGGGAGCTCCGTCCCGCTTCAGCAGACCGGGCCTCCGCAGCGGCACTTGGACCGGCGTTCGGCGCCTGGATTTCCCCACCACGGACACCGGAAGACTCAGGGACTCTCCCGATGTACTCGGGAGCAGTTAAGAGGAACTTAAAGCCCGCATTTGAAGCCGCTCTGTCCCACGCTGAGATAGCTAAGATGGCGGCCGCTCCTCACTGCTCTGCAGCTACATGCCCTCCCTGTGCCCAGCTGACAGCATCCCCCTCCCTGCTACAACAAAACTCCTTCACAGGTAACTCTCCCCTGGAACCAGCTTCCCCAGCATCCACCGCATCTCTCCTAGAACACTCCCTGACAGGACTGGAGTACTCCCCCATGGATGCAGGCCCTCCCCAGGCACACCAGCTAATACAGCCCGGGGATTCAGGCCTACTACAACCGACCTCTGTGGCAGACATGTTTGCCAAGTTTGCTGAACTACTGGACAGAGGCCTGCACAACACAGCCCTGAAAATAACAAATGACATTAAAGCAGACCTACAGCATATAGGCACCCGCATAGACCTCATTGAGTCCAACCTAGATTCCACCATTTTGAGAACAAACCAGAACACTACCTGTATACAGACCCTCCAGGAGCAATTAGAGACTGCCAATGCCAAACTTGATGACCTCGAAAACCGAAATCGGAGGTACAATTTTAGAATCAGGGGGCTCCCTGAATCGTTTAAGGATATTCCTGAAACTATACAATCCTTTCTTAAGGAATTACTCCCTGATGCACCTCAACACAGACTGGAGCTGGATAGGGCTCATAGAGCTCTCAGACCTCCTAGGGCGGACGGACTCCCCCGTGATGTTGTGGTGAAACCGCACTTCTTCTCCGTCAAGGAGGAGGTCATGAGGAAATCAAGATCCATGCCTAAAATAGTGTTTCAGGGTCATCAGCTGCAAATCTTTGCTGATTTATCCCCCCTCACTATCCAAAAAAGGAGGGCCCTAAAGCCACTACTTCAAATCCTGATGGATAGAGAAATTAAGTACTGGTGGCTCTTCCCATTCCAACTTAAACTAATCTTCAAAGGCAAGGCTTATACCTTTGGATCCCTGCAGGAAGGAGAATGACTGTTTCTACAACTGGGCCTCATCAACCAAGACCCTAATGCCCGTCAGTTGGGACCTCAACCAAACTCTGCGAAAAGACATATGCCCACCAGTCCCCTGAATCCGGTTTGGGAGAAGGCCAGATCCAAGAAGTCCAAGGAAACTATCCCTCCATGACTTCCGTGACTCGTTTATTCTCCAGGACTCACCTTTTTTTCTTTGTCTCCTTTTCTTCTCAGCTACTGGCTGAGATGACGGAGCCCCCCCCCCACTTAAGCTTCCCGTGACAGGTTTTCCATTCACTGTTTAGATGATCTCACGCCTCGGCGGTGTCGGGTACCTCTCAAACTGGGGAGGACAATGAATAAGATATTTTATTTTATTTTTTTTTTATTTTTTTATTTTTTTTATTTTTTTTATTTATTTTTTGACCCCTTTAGGATGCTCCATTACTACCTCTAGGCGGGAGTTGCGGGACGTACTTATGGTGCCTGTCTAATGCAGATGAAAATTTTTTTTATTTTTTTTATTTTTTTTTATTTTTTATTTTTTTTTTTATAATCCACAAGGTGTTGGGGCGCCATACCAAATGTACGCCTTCCCCAACAGTCCTTTTCGCTTCCCCCTCCTGTGTACCCCTTGTCCTTATTCACAGTTCACCATCACATATCCAGGTCCACATTTATTTGTTTGTTAACTTTTTTAATTTTTACAAGCATTATCAGTTTACTGATGCACTTCCACCTCCAAGTTTTCCTTAGTATACATCAATGTTAGCAGAGGGAGTGCTAGGTTAATGCCGGCCCCAGTGCCTTCATCCTGTTAATCGCTAACCATATTAAGCGGCCACTCTGCTGAAGTGGTGTTCATGCGCCCCCTCCTGTCTAGTGGCTCAGGTAGATTACCCTACCCTGGACAGGACCATTCCCTGCCTTCGGGAGGGACTTCAGTGTGACACACACTTTCCGATGGAGGACTCTGTCCCCTCCACTCTACGGGAGACTCTCTTGTCCCCCGTCTTTCTTTCATGCTTTTTCTTTTTTCTTCCCCAACAATGTCTTATTTTACATTTCCCCGTAGAAGTCGGCTGGGGGGATATATCCGGACAACAACAGGACATCTCACCGGTCTTCGCTCGCTATGCGGGATGTCTTGGTATCCGTGGACGTTAGATGGTAAGAGCTGCAGATTTCCTAGCCCTGCCCCCTCTACTGCTCGATGGCTGATGACCCACCGATAAATACACCACTTAAAATAATATCACATAATGCGCAAGGCCTAAACTCACCGACAAAAAGGCGCAAAGTCTTTCAATACCTACATGCACAAAAAGCAGACATAGTTCTCCTCCAGGAGACGCATTTCCCCAAACGCTTCAATCCATCTTTTATACACTCCAAATTCCCCTTCTTCACACTAGCCAATGCGGAAGATAAAACAAAGGGGGTGGGCATTTTTATCTCTAAACGATGCAAATTTACCCTCAAATCTGAACACAGGGACCCTGATGGTCGCTATATCCTCATTGTGGGGGAATTAGACGACCAACTGTATTCTTTGATTTCATACTATGCCCCCAACAGAGGCCAACTAGCCTTCTTTCAACGCCTGTTTACAACACTAACACCACTGCTGGAGGGCACAGTGATATTTGGAGGCGACTCTAATTCGGCCTTTGACCAGGGCCTAGACAAGTCTCGCCCCCCTGGTAAACGCCTCACCAGACCCACTAAACAGAGTCTACGTATAGCCAAACTAATCTTTCAACATGGTCTCGTTGATATATGGAGGGAAGTAAATCCCACCCTACGAGACTTCACACACTTCTCTAACCCCCATAGATCCTTCGCGAGAATCGATCATATCCTCATCGCTCCTGCTTCTATTCCCCTAACGAACAGGGCATATATCAAAGATGTAGTCTGGTCGGACCACTCACTGGTGATCCTTTCCATTCAGCGCCCACTGGGCCCTAAACCCAGCAGGCATTGGAGACTTAATGAGTCCATCCTGAGTGATCCGATTAGAACTAAAGAAATCAAAACCAATATTTGCAATTACTTCACCACAAACGACCAACCAGAAACTAGCCCTTCATGTCTTTGGGCAGCACATAAGGCCGTAATTAGAGGTCATCTGATCCAAATTGCCTCTCAGATTAATAAAGCCAACAAAGCTGACATAGAGAAGTTAGATAAGGATTATGCAGCCTTACTTAAAAAACACAAGGCCGACCCAAGAGCTGTTCCCACCAGCAAGTTGGATGCAGCTCGCACGGCATTGAACCTCGCCCTGACCACACGGGCCGAAAAATGGCTACGGTGGAATCGATCCCGATTCTATTGCCAAGGCGATAGAATTGGTCCTATGCTTGCAGGCAGGCTGTCCCCGAAATTTAAATCCCCAGCCCTTCCCAAGATCAAAATCCAAGGCGGCACTCTGTCCCAGAACCCTAAACGAATAATGGGGGAATTCCTGACCTTCTACAAATCCCTCTATAGTGGTGAAAACGGTCCCACTACAGAGACGGTGGATCACTTCCTAGACAACATACAAATCCCCAAATTAGAAGAAAGACACCGCCAGAAACTAGACTCACCTATTTCCGCTGAGGAAGTATGTGCAGTGATTAAACACTTGAAATCTCACTCGGCGCCTGGCCCAGATGGTTTCTCCATACCATATTACAAATCGTTCTCTTCCATTCTTGCCCCTTATATGGCCCGATTCTTTAACGCGCTACGGCAGGGGACTTCACTAGAAGCCTCACTTAACACGGCATATATTACGGTCATCCCTAAACCTGATAAAGATGCCAGCTCGGTTAGCAACTATAGACCAATATCTCTCATTAATAATGACTTAAAGATTCTGACTAAGATCCTTGCAGACCGCCTGGCCTCCTTCATTAGACTATACATTAACAAAGACCAAGTGGGCTTCATCCCAGGGAGGCAGGGACCTGACCAAACTAGACGAGCGATTGATATAATATCTCTTCTCAATTCTAACTGGGACGGGGGCCCTCCCAGACAGGGATGTTTACTCTCTCTAGACCTCCAAAAAGCATTTGATACTGTCCAATGGCCATATATCTTCAACACTCTTCAAAGATGGGGATTTGGGAATTCATTTCTTAATGTCATGCATGCCCTTTACTCAACCCCCTCGGCTCAGGTGCGTCTGCAGGGATTTTACTCGGAATCCTTCCCCATAGCTAGAGGCACCAGACAGGGCTGCCCCCTATCCCCATTGATTTTTGCCATAGCAATTGAATCCTTGGCGATAGCCATCAGAAACAACCCGAATATTCACGGCATTCAAAGTGGCCCCAAGTGTCATAAATGTGCATTATTTGCGGATGACATCTTACTATTCGTTTCCTCCCCAATAACGTCACTCCCCAACGTATGTCGCCTCCTAGATGAATTCGGGGCAGCATCAGGCCTTAAAGTTAATTACGATAAATCACAGGCACTCAATATTAACATCCCAGAACCTCACTTGACCGGGCTCAGGGAGAGCTTCCGGTTCTCCTGGAACGACTCCTCCATCTCATACCTGGGGATCAAACTGACCCCCAGGATAGAACTCCTACACCAAGCCAATTACCCACCTCTCTACAAGAAACTGGAGGAAGACCTCTCCCGGTGGTCCCGGCTATCATTGTCATGGCTGGGTAGAATCAACACAATTAAGATGACTGTACTCCCTCGCATTCTCTACTATTTTAGAGCCCTCCCGATTCCTGTAGACAAAACTCGCCTACAACAACTCCAGGCTGAAATCGTCAAATACATTTGGGGTAGAGGGGGACACAGATTCCCCAAAGCAGTCCTGTTCAGATCTAGAACTGAAGGGGGCATGGGACTTCCAAATCTGCTGTGGTACTTGCAAGCTGCTCATTTAGCTCAGATCTCGGCGGTATACTCACGCTGGGAACAACCTGACTGGATTCACATAGAAAGACAGGCAGTCCCTCTCCACACTCTAGACTACCTTCTCTGGAGCCATAGAAAACTCAGACCCTCCATACTTTCCCCAACCCTGTCACACTCCTTCGCACTCTGGGACAGTCTACGTTGCAACCAACATCTGACTTCCCCCACAAAACCATTGCAACACTTATTTTGAAATCCTGATTTCCCTCCGGGCCTTGACATATCAGCATTTAAATGGTGGCTCGACAAAGAGTTATACAGGATAGGGCACTTCCTTAGACCTCTTGGCCCACTCTCCAAAGCATTCTGTGTTAGTAACCTAGACATGCCTGTCTCTGAATCTTTCAGATTCTCTCAAATCTCAAACTTCTTACATAAAAGGTGTAAAACACTCCCGAATGGGCCCCAAATAACTCCCTATGAAGTATGGTGTGGTCAGGCCAGTGAACAGAGGGGGGGCATCTCGGTAATCTATAGAGCCCTGTCCTCCGCGCAATCCAAGACGTCTTACATGCAGGCTTGGGAATCTGATCTTTCCCAACACTGGACATTGGAAACGTGGCACAGGAACTTTTTCCAATCCTACAAAGGTATCCTTAACTCCAACCTCATGGAAGCTAGTTTAAAAGTGTTGACTAGGTGGTACCTGGTCCCTTCAAAACTGGCGCACATGTACCCGTCAGCATCTCCCCTATGTTTTCGGGGATGCGGTCTTAAAGGCGATATGCTCCATACATGGTGGACTTGCCCCAGAGTCCGACCATATTGGCACAAGATCTTCTCTTGGATTGGCAAGCTAACCTCAATACCTATCCAAATGTCCCCCCTCATAGCGCTCCTTAACTTCCCAGTGAAAGAAGCCTCCAGGATTACTCAACGCCTTATATTCTTTATCATTTTAGGTGCCAAACTCACCCTGGCTCATGCATGGAAAAAACCTCTGGTTTCATCACTTCTAGCCAAAAGAAAGATCTCTTGGATTATGAACCAAGAGAAGATGGCAAGTGTAATCCTGGACCGCTCAGCCAAATTTGAACAAATTTGGGAACCCTGGGCTACCTTTGTGGGGTCACCCTCTAATTATCTCCTCCTGAATGTCTCCTTCCGGCTCTCTTTCTCCCCAGTCGACTCGTAATCACCTCTTCTATCGTTTACCCCTTCTTTCTTTTTCCTACCTTTTCTTTCCTCTCGTATTCTTTTCTATCACCTACCTCTCTAGGTCAGTCTTGGATCTCAGCCATTGATTGACTGGTTGTGACCGGAGCCGGGGTCATGATTTACCCTGCTCCCGGTCCCAACTTTGACTACAAGCTAGATTCTTACGGACATGTCGCTGTACTACATCCCTCTTATATACACCATGTGATCCCATGAGTGTGTCCCTTTTTGTATTTTACTGAGCAGTCTTTTACAGGACTCGAAATTGTTCCCTTGTCCAGAACACTTTGGACTAGTTTATACACTTACTGTTCTACAACTAGTTTTATTAACCCTCTACATTTTCTTTTTATTTACACAAGAAAAATCAATAGCTTCATTATCCATGATGGGGGGAGGCTGAGGGGGTAGGAAGCTTCGCCACAGCTTGTGCCCAGTTGGGGTGGCGGAGCTTTCCCCCCTTCTACACTTCTGAATGGATAAAGCTCCTGGGACCATA
The DNA here is from genome assembly GCA_037952835.1 of Lithobates septentrionalis. Classification (NCBI taxonomy): domain Eukaryota; kingdom Metazoa; phylum Chordata; class Amphibia; order Anura; family Ranidae; genus Lithobates; species Lithobates septentrionalis. Next base: position 1,664,217 of record JBBDGP010002067.1, on the reverse strand, counting down.
TTTGATACCCGGGGATTCCGATCAATTCACTTGACAAGTTATGTTTGTTTTATGCAGATATGTTTTGTAAGTATATCATTGATTACTATGTTTTCCACATGACCATGTTGGTCACCCCAAGACAAATGGCTCACATTGTATCTATAACATGTGCTGTATTCCTTTCATCCACTCTTGAAAAATAAAATATATTGAAACAGAAAAAACAAGAGTGTAGGCCTTTGTGCCATGTATCTAATAATGGCTTGGTCTTTGCCAGTAGAGGGGGGAACTTACACTCATAAATGCGGGAAAGGTCAGATGAGATGTTAGTCCCCAAATAAATCAAGGTAGAGGACGTCCACTTGAATCGGAAATTTGATTGTACAGTTGGGAGGATATGCGGTGGTAATGCTATCCCCATTGCTTCTGATTTAGAAAAATGTATCTTAAAGTTAGATCATTTCAAATACTTTAAATAGGTTCGGCAGGGACACCACAGGATTAGTCAGCAAGAACATCAGGTCATCCACATAGGCCGAGATTTTGTGTTGTGTCTGTCCGACTGTAACACCTTGTATGTCTGGGTTCAATCTGATCGTTGATAGGAAAGGTTCTAGGGAGAGGGCAAACAGGAGGGGTGACAAAGGGCAGCCTTGCCTCGTCCTGTTTGTAATTAGCAAAGGGTCAGAGAGGACCCCATTCGCCTTTACTCAAGCGGTTGGGTTGGAATATATTCTGGCTATCCGATTGAGCATCACCTCCCCCAGACCAATATTTCTGAGTACCGCAAACATAAATGCCCAGTTTGCCCAGTCAAATGCCTTTTCGGCGTCGATATTCAGAAACATACATGGTGTATTCACGGACCGTGCCACGTGGAGTAGATTTAGAACTTTAGATGTACTGTCTCTAGCCTCCCTAGATGGGATGAGTTGCTGGAGGTGTTGTGCAAGTCGGGCTGCTAATATCTTATTGAACAGCTTTAGGTCCACATTCAGAATCGATATGGGCCTGTAACTGCCGCATGCCGCTGGGTCATTCCCTTTCTTGTGGATCACGGAGATATGAGCTCCTAAAGTGTCTCTGGTAAATACCCCACCAGTTCCAACGTCGTTAAATAGCGTGATCATATGTGGACCCAATATCGGGAAGAGCATCTTGTAATATTGCAAGGTATAGCCAATGGGACCAGGGGCTTTCCTTGGTTTCATTGTCCCTATAGCTTGTTGGAGTTCTGTCAGGGATATAGGGAAGTCTAATTCTGCTCGGATGTCCGGGGAGATATTGGACAGTTGAGAGGCTGCAATATAATCTTCCATGTCAAATTGGGGTGATGTTGTCAGTGGCAGGTTATACAGGTGGGAGTAAAAACTTTTGAACTCTTGAGTGATATGTGTAGGAAGGACCACCTTTCGGTCACTAGTTGTGATGATGTGTGGGTTGTAAGTGGAGAGTTTGTGCTCCCTGACCATTTTTGCCAACAGTTTCCCACATTTGTCCCCTGATTCATAACATGCCTTTTGGCAAAACTGTATGGCTGCCTTAGCTTTGTATTGGAGCAGGTCCGTGATCTGTTTCCGTATTATTGTTAAGTCAGCCTCTGATGAATGTGAGGTGGCATGTTTGTGTCTAGCTTCAGTGGTGGCTAATCTCTGCAGCAGTCGGGAGAGCTGTTCAGTGCGTTCCCTTATAATACTGGCCCCATGTTTGATGAGGATTCCTCTAATGACCATTTTGTGGGCTTCCCACAGGATACCCGAGTCACAGTCTGGTTGGTCATTTTCAAGGTAAAGGTTTAACGCTCTAATCACGTCTGCCAGTACCTCAGGGGTTTGCAGGAAACTTTCATTAAGCCTCCAAAATCGATGTCTGGGTGATGAGGAGTTGGACAGATTATATGTTAGAAATATGGGTGCGTGGTCTGACCACGCCCTATGGTCTATTGATGTTGCGCTAATGGCGTGTAGCTGAGTGTGGGGAATTAAAAAGTAGTCTATTCTGGTATATACCCTATGCATGGGAGAGTAGAATGTATAGTCGCACACTCCTGAGTGCTGCAGGCGCCATACATCTATCAATTGTTTTTTTATGTTGTGTTTTAGCTAGGCGTTTGAGCTGGCTTGACGGGATGGATGATTTGCCCGACGAGGTGTCTACTGAGGGAATCGAGGGGGCATTGAAGTCTCCACCCAGGATTAGTTGGCCTTCCCTGAATTCCTGAAGCTTCTCCATAGCTTCTCTCAGAAATGAGGCCTGTAGGTCATTGGGGGCATATATGGTTGCTAGTGTCACTTGTATGTCACCCATTAGGCCCTTTAGGAAGACGTACCATCCCATTGGATCTAGCATGGTACTTTGGCATTTCCAGGGTATTCTACTGGACATCAGTATGGAGGTCCCCTTAGATTTGGCAGTTGGGTTAGTGGAGTAGTATGTCACAGGATAATATCTATTTTGCAGGAATGGGAGTTTGTTATGTTTGAAATGTGTCTCCTGGATGAAGGCAATATCTGTGTGGGACCGTTTCAGATCATCTAATAGTATGCGTCTTTTCTCTGGCTTGTTGAGGCCTTTCTAACGTCATGACGTGGTGGGAGAAAAAAAAAGTAAGAAGAAAGAAAAGAGAAAGGTAGTATGAGAGGGAAAGTGGGGTGGAGAAGAGAAAAAGAAAGAAGAAGAAAAAAAAAACAGGCAATCAAAATTAATAAACTAGTTTGTGAGAACCAAACCTAATGTCCTGCGCTCTATTCCAGATACATGTATCCGCATATGACCCCCGGGAGTCTCCCCCAGGAGGATACGCTTTCCTATTTTGGGGAGGGGTAGGACCAGGCTCAAGAGGTGAGCTCCCAACCATCCCACCCAACCCAAGAAATCCAAAAGAAAATACATGAATATACTTCAACTCTAAAAGAAAATCTAAGTTGTAACTGTATGCTCATTGGAAGTCTGATGACCAGGGCTTCAGTCACACACCTCACCTCCAAACGGGGCATGTCTGCTCCAACTATTCTGTCAGTCTGTCAACCGGTTACCCCATGTATTGGTAGTATCAGCCCATGAATGGAGACCTGGCACGTCATCTCCTCTACCGTTGAGATAAGCATTTAACCCCATTAGAGACAACACTTAGTACTATAACAAGGTATAGTATAACAGGCAGCAAAAAGCAACTTTGAGGAACCAGCAGGAGTCCCCCCTCCATTTCATGTCTCACCTCCTCCATTCTGCAAGGCAGCGACGCTGGGCCCCCTCTAATGAGTATAGCTGACATAGCAACCCGCAAAGCAGGGGGAGGCAAGGGCTTCTGCTCCACAGGCCTGTGGTGTTACAATGGGTGATTGAAGGCATCCAAGGCCCATGAGTCATCAACCCCCACCCCCCACAATGTAAGTCCCACAGCTCAACAGCATAGGGGGAGGGGGAGAAGATTGCACCTGTCCGCCGGGTTTGCAGCTCTGCATACGTGTTCTCAGGATGGACGTTGCAGGATCTGTGGAGTGTCGGGGGTAATGTCCCTCCATATCTCAGGGATTCATACACAGCGCAGTGGACATGTCTGTCAGAGCCCCCGAATCCTGGACAACTCTCTACAGGTGGACAGTCATCAGGTCGGCCCCCCAATAGTTGAAGCAAGGGGGTAGCCGGGGTTGCTGCACAAACGGGCAAGGTGACCTGGAGGCGGGATTGAAGTGTAGAAGTAGGCTGTCGTGTCATGGCTAGCAACAATGAATGGTTCTGTGTTAACTTGGCAGTCACTTCAGTAGTTGTAGATAGTGGCTTAACAGTTCGCAGTAAATGAGTCTAGGTTCCGTTCCAAGGTGGAGGCAGATAGGTGGCGGGGTAGACGGGTCAGTGTAGAGCACAATGTCATCCGTGCAGTGTGTAGGCAACCAGGGTGAGTCTGCTCAGGGTGAAGGGGATTCACGACTCATGTGCACCCTCCAGAGATGGCGCTCTGGGTCGGCAGCAGTTACATAGGTGAGGTTGAAAAAAGACACAAGTCCATCAAGTCCAACCTATGTGTGTGATTATGTGTCAGTATTACATTACATATCCCTGTATATTGCGGTCATTCAGGTGATTATCTAATAGTTTCTTGAAGCTATCAATGCTCCCCGCTGAGACCACCGCCTGTGGAAGGGAATTCCACATCCTTGCCGCTCTTACAGTAAAGAACCCTCTACGTAGTTTAAGGTTAAACCTCTTTTCTTCTAATTGTAATGAGTGGCCACGAGTCTTATTAAACTCTCTTCTGCGAAAAAGTTTTATCCCTATTGTGGGGTCACCAGTACAGTATTTGTAAATTGAAATCATATCCCCTCTCAAGCGTCTCTTCTCCAGAGAGAATAAGTTCAGTGCTCGCAACCTTTCCTCATAACTAAGATCCTCCAGACCCTTTATTAGCTTTGTTGCCCTTCTTTGTACTCGCTCCATTTCCAGTACGTCCCTCCTGAGGACTGGTGCCCAGAACTGGACAGCATACTCCAGGTGCGGGTGGACCAGAGTCTTGTAGAGTGGGAGAATTATCGTTTTATCTCTGCAGTTGATCCCCCTTTTAATGCATGCCAATATTCTGTTTGCTTTATTAGCAGCAGCTTGGCATTGCATGCCATTGCTGAGCCTATCATCCACTAGGACCCCCAAGTCCTTTTCCATCCTAGATTCCCCCAGGAGGTTCTCCCCCCAGTGTATAGATTGCATTCATATTTTTGACACCCAAATGCATTATTTTACATTTTTCTACATTGAACCTCATTTGCCATGTAGTCGCCCACCCCATTAATTTGTTCAGGTCTTTTTGCAAGATTTCCACATCCTGTGGAGAAGTTATTGCCCTGCTTAGCTTAGTATCGCCTGCAAATACAGAGATGGAACTGTTTATCCCATCCTCCAGGTCGTTTATGAACAAATTAAATAGGATTGGTCCCAGCACAGAACCCTGGGGGACCCCACTACCCACCCCTGACCATTCTGAGTACTCCCCATTTATCACCACCCTCTGAACACGCCCTTGTAGCCAGTTTTCAATCCATGTACTCACCCTATGGTCCATGCCAACGCACCTTATTTTGTACAGTAAACGTTTATGGGGAACTGTGTCAAATGCTTTTGCAAAATCCAGATACACCACGTCTACGGGCCTTCCTTTATCTAGATGGCAACTCACCTCCTCATAGAAGGTTAATAGATTGGTTTGGCAAGAACGATTCTTCATGAATCCATGCTGATTACTGCTAATGATATCATTCTTATTACTAAAATCTTGTATATAGTCCCTTATCATCCCCTCCAAGAGTTTACATACTATTGATGTTAGGCTAACTGGTCTGTAATTCCCAGGGATGTTTTTTGGGCCCTTTTTGAATATTGGTGCTACATTGGCTTTTCTCCAATCAGCTGGTACCATTCCAGTCAATAGACTGTCTGTAAAAATTAGGAACAACGGTCTGGCAATCACCTGACTGAGTTCCCTAAGTACCCTCGGATGCAAGCCATCTGGTCCCGGTGATTTATTAATGTTAAGTTTCTCAAGTCTAATTTTAATTCCGCCCTCTGTTAACCATAGAGGTGCTTCCTGTGTTGTGTCATGAGGATAAACACTGCAGTTTTGGTTACTGAAGCCCCCGATTCACTCGTGAAGACTGAGGAGAAGAATAAATTCAATACCTCTGCCATCTCCCCATCCTTTGTAACCAGATGTCCTTCCTCATTCTTTATGGGGCCAATATGGTCTGTCCTCCTTTTTTACTGTTTACATACTTAAAGAATTTCTTGGGATTTTTTTTGCTCTCCTCCGCTATGTGTCTTTCATGTTCTATCTTAGCCATCCTAATTGCACCCTTACATTTCTTATTGCATTCTTTATAAATTCTGAATGCTGTGGATGATCCCTCAACCTTGTATTTTTTGAAGGCCTTCTCCTTTACTTTTATATGCATTTTTACATTGGAGTTAAGCCATCCAGGATGTTTGTTCGCTCTTTTAAATTTATTACCCAATGGGATACATTGGCTAATGCCCTTATTTAATATGCTCTTAAAGCAAACCCATCTCTCCTCTGTATTCTTTGTTCCTAATATTTTATCCCAATTTATGCCTTTTAGCAAGGTTTGTAGTTTAGGGAAGTTGGCTCTTTTGAAATTCAGTGTCTTTGTGTTCCCTTCATGTCTCATATTTGTGTGATTTACACTGAAACTAATTGACCTGTGATCGCTGTTACCTAAATTGCCCCGTATTTCCACATCTGTTATCAGGTCTGTATTGTTGGTAATCAGTAGATCCAGTAATGTTTTATTTCTAGTTGGTGCGTCTACCATCTGACCCATATAATTGTCCTGCAAGACATTAAGGAACTGGCGAGCCTTAAATGAATGCGCGGTTCCCTCCGCCCAGTCTATGTCTGGATAATTAAAATCCCCCATTATGATAACACTTCCCATCCTTGCTGCTAATCCAATTTGTGATAGGAGATCCGTCTCCACTTCCTCCCTCAGGTTAGGGGGCCTATAGCATACTCCCAGTATTATTTTCCCCTTAGCTTCATCCCTTTGGAGCTCTACCCATAAAGATTCCACCTCCTCCCTAGCCCCCTCAGTGATGTCATCTCTCACATTCACTTGTACATTATTCTTGATATATAGGCATACCCCTCCCCCTTTTTTACCCTCTCTATCCTTGCGGTATAGGGTATACCCTTGAATGTTTGCCAACCAATCATGAGAGCTGTTGAACCAGGTCTCTGAAATTCCCACAAAATCCAAATCCTCCTTGTACAACAGTATCTCTAGTTCACCCATCTTGTCCGCCAGGCTCCTGGCATTGGTGAACATGCCACATAGTTTAGACCGGTCGCATATTGTCCTCGTATTGGGTGTTTCAAGATTGCAACTTGGACTTGCTACTATACTTGGACTTGCTACTATGGTTTTGGTAAATCCAAAGGAAAGTTGTACAAGAAAATTGTATAATGCATGGCCAGTCCCAGTCACAAGGACTGGGCACCCACAGAAACCAGTTTATGGTGTTAACCCTTAGACTAGAACAGAAATGACTGGTTAGAAGTGCTTCAAGCGGTATACAGTTCCTCGGATGTCTGGGCGGGGGGTCCCCCCCCTCTGCACTGTTGGGTTCATCCAGCCAGATTGTCGTGGGAGGAGGGATAGCCAGTTTGGCACGGTAATTGGTTCCGCTCCCAGGAAGAAAAAGAGAGTGGGCAAGGATTCTGCTGAGCACAGGGTAAATGATCTCTGATCTCTTCGGAACGTTACCGAGCGTTGGTATCCCCATCGGTATGTGGCATCTCTCCACTGGGCAAGATCCAGTAGCAGCTTGAGCACAGCTCTCCATTGTAGAGTAGCTCGGGAAAGATCTGGGAGTATCTTAATAGCCACCCCATTGAATTCCGGGTCCCCTGCTTCCAAAGCTTTTCGGATGATGTGCTCCTTGTGCACGTAGTGGTGGAGTCTGCAGATCACGTTGCGTGGTCTAAAGAGATCCGTTGGCTTGGGGCCTAACACTCTATAGATCCGGTCCAGAACTACGCAATCCGACAATTCCACTCCTTCTATACTGCGGAAAATGGCGATGGCAGTGTCGGCCAGATCTTCAGCTCCTGTGGCCTCTGGAAGGCCACGGAGCCGCAGATTGTTCCTGCAGCTCCGATCCTCCATGTCTTTAAGGTGTAGCGGCTGATTAATCAGGGCCTTCGTGCTCGATTCCTGGAGTTCTTCCAGGGCCAAGACCCTGTGTTCCAAGGCGGACAGGGGGGACTCACCCATCATGATTCTGGTAATGAGCGCTTTCACCTCGGATCTCACCACGTTTAATCCTTTGTGGTGGGCGGCCTCTACTGTCCCAATTAAAGCCACAATGTCCACCTTTGTGGGTAGCGCCTGGATCAGGGAGCGTAGCTCTGCGGCTGCTGTGCATGGCTGGGAGAAGAGCTGCAATGAGCTGGGGTGGAAGTCCGGGGGGATGCCGAGAAATGCATCTGATCCCGATGCCTCTGTGTGTGGGGCCTGTGAGCTGCCTGGGGTCTGTCTCTCCACTCTGTCACCACATGCGTCCGCCGTCTTGAGCCCCGGTGAGGTCAGCTGTGATAACTGAAATAATCTCATTATTTTGCTGGATGGTGGAGCTAGAGGAGAGAATTTTGCAGGGTTGATATTCCTCTTTGCTGTCTTTTCTTCGAGGAGTACATAGTTTGTTATATTGGCTGAAAAAGTCGGGCAGGTGGGAGACAGTCGGGAGCTCTGTTAAGACACGTCTCTATCCAGCCATGTCCAGGCCACGTCCCCCCATATATTTGTCATTTATTAACTCAATACAGTTTTAACTTTTATATTTAGTGGTAATTTAGCAGGAATTTTGTAAATTTTGGCATGTATGAATCCACTATTAATTATTTAAGTGTATTTTTAGCGAAAATATTGTTTGATAAACATTTGCACAAATATTGTGGTGCCTTAATAATCAATAGCACACTCTTTTTATTCTACTGGCAATGTGCTTTCAGAAAATATATGGTTTTGGGGGTATTTTACAAACTCTGAAAGCTCTATGTGAAAAAGGAAAACCTCCAAATTTTTAAAGACATTTTTGCATAAGCCCCATTTTCACTATTTCTCAAAAAGGCAACATTTTAAATGTACTAATATTTGTTATTTATTAACTTAATACATGTTTAGCTTTTATACTTTGAAGGAACTTTGTCAAATTTGCTGTGTTTGTACCTGCTAATAATGATTTTAGTGCATTTTTAGCGAAAATATTGTTTTGGTAAACATTTGCGCAAATATTGCAGGGCCTTAAAAAATCAGAAGCACCTTAATTTCATTCTATTGGTCCTATGATTTCAGAAAACATATAGTTTGGGGGGTATTTTACAAACTCTGAAAGCTGTAAGTGAAAAATGAAAAATGAAAACCTTCAGATTTTTAGAGAAATTTGGTTATTGATGGTTTTGTGTACGTTCAGTTTTCATTTCAATATCTGTTGTTTATTAACTCAATACACGTTTAGCTTTTATATTTAGTAGGAATTTAGCAGGAATTTTTGTAAAATTTGCTGGGTTTATATCCACTAATAATGATTTTAGAGAATCTTTAGCAAATATATAGTTTTGATAAACATTTGCACAAATATCAGATCAGCAAATCAGTAGCACCTTCTTTTTATTCTACAGGTCATGTGCTTTCAGAAAATATATGGTTGGGTTTTTTTTAACAAACTCTGAAAGTTGTAAGTGAAAAATTTAAACCTCAACATTTTTATAGAGAAATTTGGATATTTACATTTCTGCGTATGTTCAATAGTTCACCATTTTGCAAAAAGGCACAATCTAAAATTTACAAATATTGGTTATTTATTAACTTAATACAGGTTAGCCTTTATATTTAGTAGGAATTTTGTAAAATGTGTCGTGTTTTTATCTGCTAATAATGATTTCTGTGTATTTTTTGTGAAAAGATTGTTTTAATAAACATTTGCGCAAATATAATTGTGCCCTAAAAATCAGTAGAACCTTATTTGTATTCTACTGGTTATGTGCTTTCAGAAAATATATGATTTGTGGGGTCTTTTACAAACTCTGAAAGCTGTAAGGGAAAAAAGAAAAAGCAATGGAAAAATTGCAAAAAAGGTCTGTCCATCTGAGTGTAAAAATGGAGCACAGGGCCTGGTAGTGAAAATTTTAATTCTATTTATTTATCTTTTGACCATATACCTGTGTTTCTGCAGGGTTTCATGACATTACAGGTTAATAGTTATAAAGTTTGGATTCCCTGCTTCAAAGAATTTGCAGCAATTCCCCAGCATTCACAAAGTTTGCACATTTTAGACTTTTAGCTGATAAGTTTGCAGGTTCACCAACAGAAATAAGGGGCAACCTATAATGCAGTGCATACTTATTTAAATATTATCTGATCTCATATATCCATTTACCCAAACGAACCTTCTCCTAGATATATAAGAGCAAATAAGAGGCGCTCATATCCCCAGTGTTAGAAATCACATGGGATGAATAAGTCTAATCTATGACGAAACATGTCAGGGGCATGGCTGTGAGATGTGACAAGCAACGCTGAGAGCCACACTAGAGGAAGGAGAGTTTTGGTTGTACGGCGTGCTACAGAGGGGTGTGAGAGAGATCGTGAGTCCTAGCATCAGTACACCTCGGGTCCACCGTGACCATTTGTTGCTTTGAGTGTATCCACTGAATTTGAAGTTGCTGTGAACTACACTGGTTTTACTGCTGGCTTATATCTTTTAAAATGTGAGTGTTTTCATTGAAGATTGTAGTGGCTTTAAATAAACGTGCCGTGCTGGTTTACGCTATGTGAGTTCTTCAAATTCTTTTACATGTGGATTGATCCAAAACACTGTGGAATAATTACATTTCGGATCACTCTGGAGTGTGTTTAATAAGCGTTCTTTGCCGTGCATGAGAGTGCTGGCAAAATTATTCGGTGAGTGAGATTCTATTGGGAGTGGATTCACGTTTCACGTTGGTGAGGTGAAAGACACGTGGAGTTTAACACTATCAAGATCACTGCACTATAGAAGATCTGTGTGGATTTTTTTTTTTTTTTTTTTTGTGTCACAAACCAAATCACGTATTTTTTGTCGCAAGATTTTCAAGGACTGATTTTTTTCATGTTTTTTATCTTTTCTGCACTTTTAATCATTAATTTTGTATGTCAGATTAATGGCTGATTTTATGCCACTTGATTAATCTAAAAATTATTCTGTTGCCACAGTTTATTTCACTTTCACCTAGGATTAATCTATGCATGGTTTAATTAGAGTTTATACACACTATTTAGTTTATGTATGAATTTGTGCACCTAAATGTAGTTATCATCTGATGGAATTGCAGCACATGTGATTTCTAACACTGAGGATATGAGCGCCTCTTATTTGCTCTTATATATCTAGGAGAAGGTTCATTTTGCAGTCATTTAAAGGGGCAGCTCTCTTTATACTTTTCATTGAGTTTTTGACTTTTTTCACATTGAGTGGGCCATTCACTGGACCTCATTCCTTATTGTTTTACGCTCTATCCATTGGCGCAGTGGGGGTAGTTTTGAATTAAGGGCGGTTTAGTATTCAGATTACCCATTTATATATAAGTGCATACTTATTGCCCCCAATCAGCTGAGTCACAAGAGCCAATAAGGTAAAGGAATGGATAACCCAGACCCCTTTTTTTTATAAGGGTGGCTTTACAGCAGCCATATTGTGAGTGTGTGTTGGAATTGTTAGGGACAGATGACAATTCTGTGTGGGAAGAGATTTTTTTATTTTGTAATTAATACATTTTTCTGTCTCTGCAGCAGAAAATTTTAGCTTTTGGTCATTGCCTTATCCCAATACACATCAAATAAAAACAGGTCTACAATACCATCTGGAGGATCACAGATTTATTGTCAAAGTAGCACAAAAAGTCAGACATCAATATAGAGACCTTAGCTCACCTCACATGGAAAGGTTTCTATACTGGTTTCAAATTGTAAAATTCCCATTAGGAATTAGGATACTGCAGAGGATACAGCAATGTAAAATTGTCCAACAGGAGGATAGTTTTAATCAGGGTCTATAGGCCTAACTGGTGTATGCCAACTTTTATCTTGAATGATGGGCGGTGGCTTAGATGCACACTGTTCTTGCACTTATGCCGCGTACACACGGTTGGACTTTTTATCTACAAAAGTCCGACAGATGCCGACGGATCAAATCCGGCGGACAATCCGATCGTGTGTGGGCTTCCCCGGACTTTCGGCTGACTTTTCCAGGCACAAATCTGACGGACTTTAGATTTGGAACATGCTTCAAATCTTTACGTCGTAACTCCGCCGGACCCAGAAATCCGCTCATCTATGCTAGTCCGACGGACAAAAACCCATGCTAGGGCAGCTATTGGCTACTGGCTATCAACTTCCTTATTTTAGTCCGGTGTACGTCATCACGTACGAATCCGTCGGACTTTTGTAGGCAAGTCCGTTCATTAGAAAGTCCGCCGCAAGTTCGCCAAAAGTCCGCCAAAAGTCAGTTGAAAGTCTGTCGGACGGGCTGTCGGACTTTTGTAGCCGAATAGTCCGACCGTGTGTACGCGGCATGAGTCTTTCAAATGATCCAATTTCGAACTTCAAACAAAAGGCAACTTAAAGGTCAGATTGGCAGTAATACGCTAATATTCTGATTTATGCTCTGCCATGGGGGACATGTACAGATGAAAAAAAATAGTAATCTTTTATTCTCTTATTTACAGTGTTGTTTTCCCTAAGAACACTGATAATAAAGCTGCTGTAACCCCACCCGTCCATCGATAGGTCATCCATTCCTTCATCCATTCCTTGTGCGCTGCATTAGAGGATGCTCTCTATTTTTGTGGTGAACCTGGAATTTTTTTGTGATCCCCAAATGTTTGAATCCCTGAGATTCACTCCAAATCTATGGTAACTGCTGAACCTCATCCCTATACCTATATTTATATTAAATTAATTTTATGAATAATAATATTAATAATAATAATAATAATACACATGGCATTCTTGGCCATCAAACTTCTAAATTTTACTGCTTCATGTACAATATGTTATAATGTTTTTGTTTTTTTTAACCTTCACTTTCTACAGTGCTGACAAAGATGGATTCTGTGTATTTTAGGTTTGGCCTTTTTTTCCCACTCTATAAGCAGATTCATATTCCAGTCTATCAGTAATAAATAACAGAATTATTCTTTATAAACCTGACACTCTCACAGCCTTCAGCTGAGCCATGAAGTCAGTGTCAGGATCCTGGGCTGCTGTCAGTGATAATGAAGTCAGGAGAAGAGGAAGAAATCATTGGAGTCTATCAGAGACTCGGCCATGTTGTCTTCAGATATCCACTTAGAATATTGTGGTTGTTGTCTTTGTGTGTGACCCCCTGCACATCTGACACCCAGAACTCTGCTCTCCGCTGTGATATGACTATGAGGAATTATACATTTGAGTACAAGTATTCTCAGGATGGAGACATCATTATAGGAGGGATATTCTCTGTACATTCTGTAGTGTCAGTGTGGTGGCAGAAGGGAAGTCGTATTAAACATCTCATGTGTTCAGCGTAATGCCGCGTACACACGGTCGTACTTTTCGTCTACAAAAGTCCAACAGACGCTGATGGACTAAAGCTGGCTGGTAATCCGATCGTGTGTGGGCTTCTCCGGACTTTCAACCGACTTTTTTAGCCTCAAATACGACGTACTTTAGATTTGAAACATGCTTCAAAACTTTTACTTCGTACCTACGACGGACCCCGAAATCCGCTCGTCTGTGTGCTAGTCCGACGGACAAAAAGCCACGCTAGGGCACCTATTGGCTACTGGCTATGAACTTCCTTATTTTAGTCCGGTGTACGTCATCACGTACGAATCCGACCGACTTTTGTGTGGTCGTGTGTAGGCAAGTCCGGTCGTTAGAAAGTAGGCCGCAAGTCCGCGGCAAGTCCACCGAAAGTCTGCCGGAAGTCTGTCCGACAGGCTGTCCGACTTTTGTAGACGAAAAGTACGACCGTGTGTACGCGGCATAAGTGAAATATGAAGAGCAAATCTTCCAATCTGATCTACAGAGCTGTGTCTTTAGGAGATATGTGTGATAATGTGCAGGACTCATTCAGTCTGTTACACTGCATTTATATAAAAATATGTTCATGAAAAACGGGTATTAATGGTCACATTCATTCATTATGAATAGCTGCCAATGCACCACAATGGTAGAAAAAAAAATGCAATTCCTTTTTTTAATAAGGCAGCACACCGCAGAGCATGGTATGTGTATTATGGTGCCTAGAGGTGCGTTGTGTGTTGGGATCTACTGTACAATGCATTGGGGGCAATTCACAATGAAGGTGCTTTGCCATGCATTGTTATGTGTTACCACAATGCACAAGTATAAATGGGACCTTGAATGACTTTGGCCCTTATTGACTCCATATCTTTTTTTTCACTTTCAAATAGAGTGGGGGAGGATAAAGAATCCCTGTCAGGTTTCTACCGCTATCTGGGGCTCCATTAGAGAGATTCCCCCTCACTTCCTGTCCTGCAGATAACTTTTTGCGATAGAAAGTGAGGGAATCTCTCCAATAGCAGCACAGAAATAAACACAATTTTTAGTAAAGTACTGGAAGGCTGGAATCCCTGTCAGTCTTGTATTTCTGTTTGTGTCCCTATTGCAGATTTTTCCTCTCATCCTGTCTGGTAAAACAGTTTTCTGCAGGACAGGAAGTGAGGGGAAAATCTCTCTAATGGAGCCCTGGACAGTGGCTGTCCAAAAGAAAAAAGGTTTTGGTTGGACGTGCATTTTAAGGCACCATAATAACATTATATAGTATTTCTGTTTCTGATGGCCGGCATTACATTTACCTTTTCACCGACATGCACAATTTTAAGGCTTTACATGTTGGGTTTCTATTTACTCGGAACAACTTCATATTTTATATTTTACCAAAAAGTTGACTACCACATTTTGGTTGTGTGCAGTAACATTACTTTTAGTGAATTTTTTACTGAAAATATGTGTTTGATAAACAGCTCCACTAATATCACAGGGTCTTTGCTTTCAGAAAATATCTAATGTTTGAGGGGTTTAACTAATTGTCAGGCATTTTAATATTTCACACAAATGCGGCTCTGGCAGTGAAAAGATTAAAGATAATGCAGTCACAGCAAAATTCCCATCTATCTGTTCCTGTTGTGGACTGACAATACCGTTCTATTTGTTAAATGAAATAACAAGGAATGGTGTCAGCCCTGCACGTTTCTTTTGCTAAACTAAAGAATGTTTCCCCTTCTCCTGAACGCTACAACATGGGTGGATTGTTTTGTTGTCAAAGATAAAAAAACAAAAAATTGAGAGTGTGGGTGTGTGTGTGTTTGGGGGTTGATTAGACTCTTTGAGGTAACATAGGCAGAGTTAAAAATGAGGGAAAAAATATATCCAACTCGCCTTGAGGATGCCCCGACCCTGCTGGTGAAGTGGTGCATCCTACTACAGCAACATTAACATTTACAAATGGAAACAATGCTGATTAAATTGCTGGCAAATTACAGCTTCAGCCATCTACCAATCAGCTGAAGGTTCACCTAATCTATAGCAGACTCTTATCCCAGGTGAGGGGATCTGGTATAGATGTTAATGGTGGACCCCACACAAAACAAAAAAGTGTATAAATTCCCCCTAAGGATGCATAAATGACCCTTTACCCTGATGAAGTTCTGATAACGATGTCAAGGGGTACCCAAAAATGGCATATGACCCCCCCATAAATATTCATACCAGACCGGTAAGGTCAGGTTTTGATTTTAAGGGGAAATTTCAGGCAAAAAAAAAAAGAATGTGGTTCCACTCAAAATCCACACGTGGCATTTACTATATATGATCATAGCCCCTATCAGGCCAGGAAAAGTGAGAATCCAACCTCCCCATCTGAACCATAACAGGCCACATACTCTCAGCATGGGAGGTACCTTGCCAGGAGGCCACTGGCAAAGCACCATAATGATGAGGACAAGAGCCTCTTTCCCACAACCCTGGTCTGGTGGTTGTGGGGGTCTGCATGCTGGGGGGGCTTATTGGAAACTGGAAACCTGAGATACAGGAGGTACATAGTAGCCCTACTCATTCATAGAATAAGTGAAAAAATAAACACACCACAGTTTTAGCACAAAAAAAACCACAGCGTAAATTCATCATCAATCAGTTTGTCCAACATTTCTGATCAGCGGTAGTAATACTGATGCCAAATTTATCGCTTTCAGCTGGTGCCGGAGGTTTGACCGGGCCAAACTCAAAATTAGTTCAGTCGCTTGCCTAACCTCCACACAAGCAAAATTTGGTCCAAACCTGAGTTCAGACCAAACCAAAACCTCATCGCTAGTCTTTACACTGGTCACAAGAGCCAATAATATAAGAAAATCAATAACCCAACTCACTCTGAAAAAAGTTGGGCTTACAT
Organism: Lithobates septentrionalis; assembly: GCA_037952835.1. Lineage (NCBI taxonomy): Eukaryota > Metazoa > Chordata > Amphibia > Anura > Ranidae > Lithobates > Lithobates septentrionalis. The sequence continues at coordinate 1,648,236 of JBBDGP010002067.1, read as the reverse complement.
CAGCCATATGATTAATGTATGGAGAGCTGAAAATACTGTGTAGGGAGAGACACTTTATTATTATTATGTTATTGGTACATCCCCTCCCCCTCATCATGTCAGTGGCCAGTTCCCATGCCTTTTTGTTTGACAATAGTTTGCCTATTAGCTCTAGAAATGGACAAAACTAAAAAACAAGATTCACCCCCATAGGCTTCAGGGGGTTTGCTGACAGTTCACAGACTTCAGAATTTAAGCAAGATTTGGGAAACTTTTCACAAACTAAAGCCAGAAGGATTGTCTTATCTCTGGTCCTGAATGTCTCCTACGGCATGTCTCTAATCTCCAACCAGTCCTGTAGCAAGTTTGAAGTCTCTGACCCTTTTCTCTAGTAAGTCTACATTCTCTGACCTTCTTCTGTAGCATTACATATACTGAATATAATGTGCGGCTACTTGGTGATATCAGGGGCTACAGATGAGGTCCTCTATACCTTCTAATTGTCAACCACTGCTATAACTCATATAAGTGCAGGAATAATTGAATTTCATTATATGTTTCACAGAGCAATGCACACAGCCACCAACCCCACCTTAGATCTCTAGTTGAAATGTGTTATACATTTTGTCATAAAGAATTTCTGCTTGAATCCTTGTACTGTAGACCAATGCAAAACTATCTATTTTCTGCAGTGTTTACCGGAGAGAATACAGACATCTCCTGGCTTTTATATTTGCTATTGATGAGATAAACCGCAGTCCAGATATTCTGCCCAACGTAACTCTGGGATACCATGTGTATGATTCTTGTGGACATGTGAATAAAGCTATAAAAGATGTTCTACAGATATTGTCTGGACATACAAAGGAAGTTCCAAATTATTCCTGTATGGAGCGGGGTGCCCTGGCTGGTTTCATTGGAGATCTCAATTCTGACACCACCCTCCAAATGGCCCAGCTGCTGAATCTATATGGTTACACCCAGGTAAGAAAAGCAGAATTTTCTATATTACATAACGTTAGGACAGCTAGTCATCTTATGGTGAGGTGGGTCAAAAAGGTACAAATATTGCTTTGTGCAAAGCGCCGTAAAGTATAACATTGTTCTTAAAAATAAAGGCAGCGCTGTGTAGGGATGGGCAAATGTTCTGTCCAGACTGTTATGGCATTTGGACAAATGCCTGATCTTTTGCCCATTAAGTCTCCTGATAATCATATATCCAGTATTTCACAAAGGTGAGTACACCCTTTACATTTTTTGTAAATATTTTATTATATCTTTTCATGTGACAACACTGAATAAATTACACTTTGCTAGTAGTGAGTGTACAGTTGTATAACAGTGTAAATTTGCTGTCCCCTCAAAATAACTCAACACACAGCCATTAATGTCTAAACCGCTGGCAACAAAAGTGAGAAATTGGGCCCAAAGTGTCAATATTTTGTGGGGCCACTATTATTTTCCAGTACTGCCTTAACACTCTTGGGCATGGAGTTCACCAGAGGTTCACAGGTTGCCACTGGAGTCCTCTTCCACTCATCCATGAAGACATCACAGAGCTGGTGGATGTTAGAGACCTTGCATTCCTCCACCTTCCATTTGAGGATGGCCCACAGATGCTCAATATGGTTTAGGTCTAGAGACATGCTTGGCCAGTCCATCACCTTTACCCTCAGCTTCTTTAGCAAGTCAGTGGTCATCTTGGAGGTGTGTTTGGGGTCGTTATCATGTTAGAATACTGCCCTGCGGCCCAATTTCTGAAGGCAGGGGATCATGCTCTTCTTCAGTATGTCACAATACATGTTGGCATTCATGGATCCCTCAATGAACTGTAGCTCCCCAGTGCTGGCAGCACTCAAGCAGCCCCAGACCATGACACTCCCACCACCATGCTTGACTGTAGACAAGACATACTTGTCTTTGTATTCCTCACCTGGTTGCTGCCACACACGCTTGATACCATCTGAATCAAATAAGTTTATATTGCTCTCATCAGACCACAGGACATGGTTCCAGTAATCCATGTCCTTAGTCTGCTTGTCTTCAGCAAACTGCGGGATTTCTTGTGCATCATCTTTAGAAGAGGCTTCCTTCTGGGACGACAGCCATGCAGACCAAATTGATGCAGTGTGCGGCGTATGGTCTGAGCACCGACAGGCTGACCCCCCCACCCCTTCAACCTCTGCAGCAATGCTGGCAGCACTCATACGTCTATTTCCCAAAGACAACCTCTGGATGTGACGCTCAGCACGTGCACTCAACTTATATAGTTACATAGTGGGCATGGTTGAAAAAAGACACAAGTCCATCAAGTCCAACCTATGAGTGTGATTTTATGTCAGTATTACATTGTATATCCCTGAACGTTGTGGTCGTTCAAGTGCTTATCTAATCATTTTTTTAAATTATCAATGCTCCCCACTGAGACCACCGCCTGTGGAAGAGAATTCCACATCATAACTGCTCTTATGCCCCGTACACACGGTCGGACATTGATTGGACATTCCGACAGCAAAATCCATGGATTTTTTTTCTGACGGATGTTGGCTCAAACTTGTTTTGCGTACACATGGTCGCACAAAGTTGTCGGAATTTCTGCTCGCTAAGAACGCGGTGACGTACACCACGTACGACGAGACTAAAAAAGGCCAGTTCAGAACCAAGCGCGGCACCCTTTGGGCTCCTTTTGCTTATCTCGTGTTCGTAAAAGTTTGGTGAGAGACGATTCTTGCTTTTTCAGACTCGTGGTTTTCAGATCGTTTTCTGCTGTTCAGTTTGTGCTTGTGGGTTTGTATCTGCTCTTCAGTGCGTGCAGCAAGCTACGCGTGACTCAGTCATTGTGTTCTTGTTCGTTCGTTACTGTTTTTCAGGTCGCTCTTCACAGGCCTTGCTGTTCTTCAGTGCGTTCTGTTACTTCGTTCTGAGCAGCCGACCGTTTTCTAGCCATGTTGCATATATGTACTCCTCGTAGAGTTTGTGCTGTGCGGGGGCTTGGTGTTGGGGTCCTTACCTTGACACAAGCCCAGTCCATGAACAGGGTGGGGAGGAGTTCATGGACCAAGAATTGGTTGCTTCAGCGTGACCAGTTCTGTCATATGCCTTTGCTCCATGAGATCCGTGAGAATAATCCTGATGATTTCAGGAACTTTCTCAGGATGACGGACCCCGTATTTCATCGTTTGTTGGCTTCGCTGACCCCCTATATCAGCAGGCAGGATACCTGTATGAGGCAAGCAATCACTCCGGAACAGAGGCTAGTGGCCACCCTGTGGTACTTGGCGACAGGGAGAACCCTGCAGGACTTGAAGTTCTCGACAGGCATCTCCCCCCAGGCTCTGGGGATCATTATCCCAGAGACCTGTTCTGCCATCATCCAGGTCCTGCAGAAGGAGTATATTAAGGTAAGATTTTTATCCTTTAATATCACATTTTATTGTATATAATGTTTGCTAATATTTTGTATTTCTTTCCTCATTCCCTAATTACCATGATTGTAATATGCTGTGAATGTGCCCTTTGTCCTCATTCATGCTGGATTTTTATGTAATTATTTTTTTGCCCTTCATACATATTTGTCTTCACTTACCTCCCCAGCATGCTCTCCTGGCCCTATATTCACCTCATGTAGTCACTTAACAATGTATTTTGTCAGCTCCATAGTAGTGCTTTACCCCAAACACCCCCTAAAATGTTTTTAAATGTGATTTGTGCTTTAAATACAGGCAGAGTGCCAGAGGATTTTTTGGGGGTTCCCCCAATCATTTGGAACCCTCCCTCCCCCAATTGCTAAGTCAGCTGATAACAATTCTCTATCCTCAATCATCTATCTGCTGACTTTGCCAAACCCATACACACTATACCCATCTCTTTAGTGGTCAGATTTATGGAAGAATTCCCCAAAGCATGTAGTGCAAGGGCCTGCCTGAATACTTTCAAATGGTACTGTTTAAAGTTTTTGTATACTATTATTATCTTGATAGGTAATAGCAGAATTTCCAAATGTGCTCAAATGTGTACAGTGTGTATTTATATCTTTGTCTTATGACACTTCTTACCTGTCCAGTGGGCTGTCAATAGTGTAACTAAGGAGGGGATGGCCAAAGTAACACCCATTATTTAGGCATTCATCTCTCAATGAAGTGGAGAGGGTTACCTGTCCAAGAGCTCCCCCCTATACTGTTAGAAATGGCCCATGAGAGGGGGAGGGGGAATATGATAGGTGTACCTTATACTTTGGTCTTTAAAAACTCCCTCCAAAAAATGTTATCTTGATGTTAGCCAAGAATGTTTGTGTGTAATCTGCTTTCCCTGTTTATGTGCAAAATGACTATTTTTTTTTGTTTTGACTCCACAGTTTCCTTCCACGCCACAGGAATGGCAGACTGTGGCCTCCCACTTTGCCCAGCGGTTGGACTTTCCTAACTGCGGAGGGGCAATTGATGGGAAACACATCCACATCGTCCCACCACCCAACTCAGGGTCGTACTATTACAACTACAAGGGGTTCAATAGTATTCTGATGTTGGCGGTGGTGTCGGCTACTTATGAGTTCCTGTATGTGGACGTGGGGAAGAATGGTCGGATGTCCGATGGTGGAGTCATCGCTCAGACCGAGTTCTACAGGCGTCTCCAGAATGGCAACTTGGAATTGCCACCTCCAGAAGACAATGTGGAAGGACTCCCATTCATCTTTGTTCCAGATGAAGCATTTGCGCTGGGGGACCATCTTATGCGGCCATTCCCGATGAGTACCCTCACCCCGGAACAGAGGGCTTTTAATTACCGGCTGCCCAGAGCCAGAAGAGTGGTGGAGAACACGTTTGGAATCATGGCCAGCCGTTTCCGCCTATTTCTTACACCCATACATATGGCAGAGTACAAACTGAATAACATTAACCTGGCGTGCTGTGTTCTACACAACTTTTTATGGCAACATTCTGCCAACTATGCTGGCTCAGTTGGGCCTGAGGCCGGAATTCAAAATGAACCAACCCTGATGGCGCTTGAAAGTGGCCGTCCTGGCTTGCCCTCCCTGAGTGCCCCTGATGTCCAGCTAAGATACCTTGAATTCTTTGCGGGTAGGGGGGCTATCAATATGCCAGACAATGTCTAAAACCTTTTTCAATTAAAAAAAAAAATCAAATCTTTGGTGACATTTACTGCTTGTGTTTGTTTTAGCTGAGCCTGAGAGAAATGTGGTGAGTCCTGAAAATGGCGTGATTGTGTAACCTTACAAAGCACTGTTGGGTGTTATTTCCTAAAGGCAAAGACACTTTGCGTTACATGTGCACTTGAAACTGCACTTGTAGTGCAAAGTGGATTTGCCCTTAGGAAATAACACCCATTGTCACAGAAAGCAACAATTAGAGCACCACAAAAGTGTAGTGTTGAGACAATAATCCACACATTCTTGATTAACAATCGTTTTAATACCAGCACAATCACATGTGCATTTAGAAAAGGTTTTTAAAACAAACCAACATGTTTGTTGTATAACAATTTTTGGGGTCACATTAGAAAAAGTAGAAATTTCCATTTAAGATAAAACAGGCATGTGTAAAACCAACAAGAAAGACACAAATCTTGAACTTACAAAGTTCACATTTGGTAGAACTTGAAGGCAATATCAGACAGAGTATTTGCAAACTGTGTTTGACATTGCGTTCAGATGGGGTGAAGTCACCCCAGGAAAAGCCAAATTTTGAAGATGCACACAAATAGCCGAATGTCAACATGTGCTATCTGCCATCATGGGGGATCAAGGGACGTGTTTTGGGGTGCAACCCCTTCCTCTCAGCTACTTTATTATTGAGGAAGGGGTTGCACCCCCAAAACGCGTCCATTGATCTCCCGTGATGGCAGATAGCACATGTTGACACACTGTGTGCATCTTCAAAATTTGGCTTTTCTCCAATTTGTCAAAAAATGTAAAAAAATTGTAGCACACCAAAAAACAAAGGGATTTGGAGGGGTTTTAAACTCTCCCTAAAACATCAATGATGTTCTTATTTTTTTGAAGAACATCATTGATGTTTTTCTTGATGTTTTCCAAGTCCCTATTACACCCCATGATCTCCCCGATCAGGATCTGTGCACTTTCCAAGGTGAAAGGATCTGGATCCACAACATCACGATCACCTAAAAAGATAGAAACCAAAAAAACATGTATTATAAAAATGCCGGCATCCATCTCTTAACCAAGCCTGTGGTCGCAGACACTCACCTGTTGTGGTGTCAATTTCCACCACGTCTTCCTCCTCCTGCTCTGCTTGTTCTGGGTGGATTTCCCCTTCTTCCAGAGGTGGGGGGTCTCTGGTCTCCTTGGATGAGGGGTGTCCTCCGAGTCTTTTCTCCCCTATGTAAAAAAAAAATGGTATACTTAGCACACAGATATTTGATGTCAGAACTATAAATATGAAACATTGTTTGGAAATGGGGTACAATTTTTTTTGTGGGCAGAGTTCCAAGATGTAGCATTTTTCTTGTCCTTTGTCAAGCTTGAATACTTTACCTGTCTTGTACAAGCTTCACAGATGGAGACCCCCCCTATAGTATACACTGGAGCACCTGTGTGGGCCCCCTAATAAAAAGGGTGTTCTTTTGTCCCACACTAGTGCTCCAGCGTCCAGATGTGAAAACTGCTGAGTGTCCTCTCCTTACACAGAATCTAGTTTGCATTTCATTCTAGTTACAAACCCATCTACACAACCAAATTAGTTTCAGACAAGTAGGCCCTAAAAAATGTTGCCAAATGCATATGGCCAAAACCATGGTGTTTTCTAGGCCGAACGAACAATGTTTGATACGAACGAATAATGTGCCCATGAACATGAAAGTTGCCATTTTAAACTGGACAACAGTTAAGAAAAGCACATGGAGCAGCACGAACGTAATAAACATAAAAAGAATAGGAACACAGCACAACTACTTACTTTTTTGCAGCACTCTCCGGATCTTTCTGTACTGCTCATGCTCTCTTAATTTCAGGTCAGACCACCGCTTCCTGAGCTGATCTTTCCATCGTCGTACCGCAAAATTCCGGTGCAGACTCTTGACCACTTTCCCCATGATCTTGGCCTTTCTGACATTGGGGTTGGGGTAAGTTCCATACTTCCCGTCATAGTCGGCCCTCTTCATTATGTCGACCATCTCCAACATCTCCCCAAAGGACATATTTGATGCCTTAAATCGTCTCCTTCTGGATCGGGACGTTTCTGCCTCTGGCCTTTCCTCCTCCTCCTCCTCGTTGGTGTAATAATCAGACACCTGCTCTGTCTTCGCCATGTGCTCTTCCCCCCTACGATGAACGGGAAGGGGTGGGGAATAGACTAGAAAGAACATCAGGGGCGGGCGGAGTTTCAAACATGCGCAGTGTCTATAAAGCGTAACACGCGTGCGTAGTACGTACGATCTGTGATCGGAGGAAGGAGTAACGGAGGCGCCGATCGTGATAGCGAAGGTAAGATTTAACATTGGGCCTATACTGCTTCTAGATTGAGGCCTGTATTTGCACAAGTTTAGTAGACTTTAGGCTGACATTAGGGTTTGTCTTGTGTTGTGTCTTGCAGTGAAAATGGATATCTTGAAAGATAAGGACTTTATGCCAATCTTCATTGATATGTTCAGGGAGCTGCCCTGTCTATGGCAGATAAAACACCCTGAATATAAGAACCAAACAAAGAGGAAGGCAGCGCTGGATAATTTGCTGCAATTTGTGAAGTCGGTGATCCCCCCGGCAGACATCACCTATTTGAAGATCTTAATTGGTGGCCTGAGGAGCACTTATCTAAGGGAGCACAAGAAGGTCCAGGATTCCCAGAGATCAGGAGCTGCAGATGACATCTATGTCCCCAGGTTGTGGTACTATGACAGGCTGCATTTTCTGGCAGGTCAGACTGAACCCAGGCCAGCACTCTCCACTCTTCCTTCCATGATTCCTTCCCCCCCAGCTGAGGCTTCTGACGCCGAACCTGGGCCTTCCAGGCAGCAACATGTGGAGGAACCCAGATTGAGCCAGGTATAGCATTCTTCTAAATACTTCTGGTTGTCCAATCAATGATGTTAACTAGATGTTAGATTGGAGTACTAATAATTTCTGATTGTGATTAATGAAGCAAAAACTAAAACCATGTCCCTTTTTCATACACAGGGAAGTCTGAGCCAGGAGGTGGCCGGGCCAAGCAGGCTGCCTGATATCCAGGTCCCTCCCCTACACCTTCAAAGACAAAGTGCCAGAAAGAGTAGTAACCTGGAGGAGGCTACCATAGGCCTCTTTTGGAAGGCTACAGAGGCCCTGAGAACCCCCCACACTGTGGAGGAGGACTTTGCTGGCATAACTGCCTGCAAAATGATGCAGATCTAGGAGGGCAAACGACTCCTGTGTGAGTTCCTAATTTCGGAAGCTCTCAATAAGGGGTTGAGGGGCCAAATAATATGTGCTACCCACATTTGTAACCTCACACATAGTCCTCCTCCTCCTCCTCCAGGTCCTCCTCCTCCTCCTCCTCCTCCTCCTCCTCCAGGTCCTACTCCTCCTCCTGCCACATCTCCAACACCAGAGCCGCAGCCGGGATGGAAGCGTGGAAAGAAGACCAGAGAGTGATGGCCCTGGGTTTATTCTGGTCTGGCAAAATATGCAGGCTCTTGTAGTACCACAGCCTGGGGACACAGATGTCATCTGCTGCTTTCCAAATCTCTGGGACTTGTGAACCAGATTGCACTCCCTTAGATAAGGACTCCTCAGGCCACCAATTTTGCTGGAAAATAATTGATGTCTGCCCTGGGGGTCAAAGGCTTCGCCAACTTCTGCTGTTTCTCCAGTGTTGCCTCCCTCTTTGTTTGGTTCTGAGCCCTTAATAAAGGAATTTTTTTTTTCAATTATACTTGCCTTTGTGTGTTTTCCTTCAAAAAGGACAGTTGGTTTGTGAGGATTCAGGTACATTTCAAAAATACAATGTGAAATTAACAAGAGACACCAACACCAAACAATCTCCTTGAGATTAAATAATACAAGATAATAATGGTGTTGTGGTAACTTGACACACAAAACACACACAAAAATATTATGGAGTAAAACACAAAATAAAAAAAAAATAAAAAAACAGCCTTGAAAAAAATACAAACCCCCATAAAAAAACAGCCTTGAAAAAAAAATATATATATTTAAAAACAACCAAAAAGAAATTTGGTCAGATGTGACTAATCAAAATATATTGAGGGAATCCCAATAAATAATAAATAAATACGTTTGTGAGAAGTCTGTGTGAATATGAGCAGCAAAACTACTTCATTCTTCCCACATTATAAAGAAGACAGTGTGCTGTATTAAACTATTTAAAACATTGCAGCGTGACGAAAGTGCTCTATCCATTCCGAACGCTAATTTTACCCGACCGAGCTGTTCCGTCTCAGGAATTTCTTCTGAGCATGCGTGGCACTTTGTGCATCGGAACTGACCACACACGGTCGGAATTGACGCGATCAGATTTTGTTGTCGGAAAATTTTATAGCCTGCTCTCAAACTTTGTGTGTCGGAAAATCCGATGGAAAAGGTCCGATGGAACTCACACACGGTCGGAATGTCCGACAACACGCTCCGATCGCACATTTTCCATCGGAAAATCCGACCGCGTGTACGGGCTATTACTGTAACTAACCCTCTACGCAGTTTAAGGTTAAACAGCTTTTCTTCTACTGTAATTTTAGTGTCTTATTAAATTCCCTTTTGTGGAAAAGTATAACTAAGGTCCTCCTGTCCCTTAATTAGTTTTGTTGCCCTTCTCTGGACTCGCTCCATTTCCAGCACATTCTTCCTGAGGACTGGAGCCCAGAACTGGACGGCATAGTCCAGGTGCGGCCGGACCAGAGTCCTATAGAATGGGAGAATTATTGTTTTATCTCTGGAGTTGATCCCCTTTTTAATGCATGCCAATATACAGTTTTCTTTGCTTGCAGCAGCCTAGCATGGCATGCCATTGCTGAGCCTATCATCTACTAGGACCCCCAAGTCCTTTTCCATCCTAGATTCCCCCAGAGGTTCTCCCCTCAGGGAGTAGATTGCATTCATATTTTTGCATAAGTATAAGTTATTGCCCTGCTTAGCTAAGTATCGTCCACATATACAGAGATTTAGCTGTTTATCCCATCCTCCAGGTCCTTTATGAATGAATTAAATAGGATTGGTCCCAGGACAGAACCCTGGGGGACCCCACTTTCTTCCTTGGTTGACCATGGTGAGGCCTGTTCTGAGTGGAACATGTCCTGTTAAACCACTGTATGGTCTTGGCCACAGTGCTGCAGCTCAGTTTCAATGTCTTGGCAATCTTCTTATAGCCTAGGCCATCTTTATGTAAAGCAGCAATTCTTTTTTTCAGAGAGCTCTTTGCCACGAGGTGCCATGTTGAATTTCCAGTGACCAGTATGAAAGAGTGAGAGTGATAACACCAAATTTAACACACCTGCTCCCCATTCACACCTGAGACCTTGTAACAATAACGAGTCACATGACACCGGCGTTTTGGGGAGAAGAGCTATCTATCAAAGGATCTTGGATCCCACATATAATTAAAAGAGGACTTTTAACACAAGTTTGTTTTGTGATTGAATTATTGTATTATTTCATATTCCATTGAGCAGTCGGGGAGATTACTGAGCACATGGTGGTGGGATGGATATATTGGAGATGTGGAAGCACTGCATAATTCTAGCATGTATACTGTATACTGTATATAGAGTGTCAAGCCTTGTAGGTCTGAATCTTATATGTACTGTAGTTGCTTTTGGGGATTGATACAATGTGTGTACACAGTGCAAGGAAGGTATTGAAAAGACCCAACAAAGAAGATGGAAGTATATATATATATATATATATATATATATATATATATATATATATATATACATACAGTATATGCAGTATATGTCTTTGTTATCTGAAGAAATTAGAGTTATGGTTGAATAGACAGACACATAGTGGAAATGTAAACATTGATCTGGTCCATAAAGGATATACAGGTTCAGGAGCTGAGATGGTAATTGTGCTTATACTCAATTGTTAAAGCCAAAATCAGTCTTGCAGTGGGAGTGTCTGTCCAGTAAACTGATGAACAGGAGACCCCTAGGTGGGATTACAGGAGGAAGATCTCTTAGAGGGGAATTTATCAAAACTGGAGCAGCCAGAATCTGGGGCAGTTGTGTATGACAACCAATCAGCTTCTATATTTCATCTTCAAAGTTTAACTAAACAAGCTGAAGATAGAGGCTTATTGGATGCTCCAGATTCTGGCTGCTCCAGTTTTGATAAATTCCCCCATTAATGTCATATTATCAGCTTTCACATTTACTCTTAGATCTTTATCTGATCTTTATCCGGTGAAATAAAAGCACCACTAAAATTAGCTTATAGATCTCTTGTAGACAGCTCAGATGACATGTTTGTTGCTCTTAAGAAAAACCCAAAAAAACATTAAAACCTTTTCTAAGGTTTTCTTCTGTCCATTAAGAGTAACAGATTAATTATACAGACTGTTTTCTTTCTTTCTAGATTAGTTATGGAGCCAGAGATACTTTACTGAGCGATAGAAAGATGTATCCAAACTTTTTCCGGACAGTTCCGGATGATGAGATGCAATATGTGGCCATAGCAAAGTTACTGGAAAGGTTGAAGTGGAACTGGGTCGGGATCCTTACATCTGATGATGAATACGGAGAGAGGGAGATCCAACAACTCAGCAAACATTTATCTAATCATGGAATTTGTATTGAATTCAAGATTCTGGTGTCTGTAAAGAATTATAATAAAATTCCTCCAGACCTGCAGACCTCAACTACGGAAGTTCTTATTATTTGTGGCTCAGTTAGTATGACTTATTACAAGTTTTTGTATAATAATGTCCCTTATTACACGGAGAAAACATTTATTATACCAGATTCTTGGTCAATGGGTGAAATGTTTTTTATTCTCAGTAAATGCAGCTTGGTGTTTACGTACCCCTATCTCTACATAAAGGTGTTGCTGAAATATTTTTATAGTATTTATCCATCCAGCCGCCCAAATGACCCCCTGATGGAGGATATTATCATAACTGAATATGGATGCTTTTCAGAAAACAAAATGAAAAATGTCCTTATTCCACTCAAAACTGGATTACCTCTCAGTAACTGCAGTTTGGAAACATTTCCACTTGATTTATGTTATTCTGATGAGAAAACATCCTATAAAGTGTATATTGCAGTCTACATTTTGGCTCAAGCATTACATGACGTGAATTTCTCTTTTAAAATAAATAACAAAAAATCTGAAATAAATCCACACACATTAAAGTATAAGGTGAGAGCGTCCAATGAAAGTTTCCTCGTATCTTTTTATACTCGGTCAGTTCAGTACTGGAACACAATGTGCCCAGACAAAAATTACACCCAGTTTAGGTTCATGTTTAGTTTAGAGGTGTTTAACCCTTTCACTTCTGGAGCTGTTTTTTCTATTTTTGCATCCATGTTAAAAAAATCATTTTAGGCCTGAAGATTAATTAAAACCCCTAAACAGTATACAGTATATTTTCTGAAAGCAGAGACCCTGGAGAAACAATTCTTGCTGTATCATCTTTTTCTGTCACATGATATTAGTGCAATGGTTTACCAAATGTAATCTTTTGTTTTCAGTAAAAGATACACTAAGTTCATTTTAGGACATACAAATGTAATATATTACCCAATTATTTGATAAAATATAAAAGATGAGGTTGCACTGAATAAATAGATAGTCAGTATGTCAAGTTTTAAAATGACCGACACCTCTGAAATGGTGACAAACTTTAGTACCTTCACTTTTCCATAGATAATGTTTTAAAGGCTAAGTTCACCTTTTGGAACATGTTACATCACACATCAATATTTAGGGTGTAAAATGTTCCAGAACATGTTCCCTCACCCCCCATGCCAGTGTGTAGGGAGTTCCTCTCCCCCAAAACTGCGGCCACATTTAAAATCAGCTCCGCCCACACAGCCATGTCATTCACAAGAATATTTGAATGAATAAACTACAAGTCCTGTCTTTCATCGTGGCAGACAGAATTGTAGTATCAATGGACTGTGATTGTGCTGATCAGTGCACTCATAGTCCATTCACAAGTCCTCCAACTTTCTAACAAAAAGCCTGTACAGATGTATGGGCAGAAATCTGAAGGACTTGTCTGCAGGAGCCTGACATTGCACCCATGATCCACTCATACCAGATAACTGATAACAGGTCTAAAATTATTGTTCTCACCCCAGCATGCGTGTTATTACCATGTACAGAAAAATTGAAGCTTTAGTACGCTGACGCCCCTCCCATCTGTGTTTATTTTTGTATATGCGTGTATGTGGGGTGGGGGAGGTTCATATTTATGTATTTTGAGGGGTTAAAGTGCTTGGAATTAACTTTATTTTTTTACACTTTATTTTGTATCACATGAGGACACAAGTCCCCTATGTGATACTTTTTTTGGGACAGGTTCCCTTTAATGAGACCCCTGATGTCTCCCCTGCCCTCCATTAAACAAATGGAGTTCAGATCACACTCCATTAGCTTCTTCCCTGTGGCAGCAGGACCCCGAAGTGACAGATCAACAAACAGACATTCACTGGTCTCCCTAATGGAGGCTGCCATTGCTGAACTCTCCTTGGAGAATAATAGAATGCTACTTCTTTGGCTGTTCAGATGCTTTCATATCAGAGTTGTCTGACCCTAGTTATACAGGAAATATTTCAGGCACTGAAGTCACACACAGCAAGGTTTCTGTTAGAATATTATTCCGAATTCATATTTCGGCACTTATAGGTGTTATATTATATTCATGGCAAGCTTGCAAAACATATTTGGTTTTATGATTAGTCATAATAAATAGAGTATGTGTGAATGACCTTGATCAATTGATTTGACATGATTCTTCAACTAAAGCTGAGCATTGCTGTATTTTCCTGGTGTAGCTCGCCCCTGGGCGAGAGACGCGCTGACGTCACCACGTGTCTTTGATCGTTCTGGAGGACGGGTTAGTCTGTGTGCTACGGCCGGCACACCAGACGAACAAGGCTTGCTATATTTTTAACTGATGTAAGTGTTCATTTTACTTTACCTTTTATTAAACCAAAGGATTTTACACTATGGAAGCGCCTATGTTCTCTCTTACTATGTACATCTATGGTTGAGTTCAACATTCTATGATGAGAGCTGGGGGACACCAGGAGCCCACAGAGGAAGTATAGAAACAGTTATCATCTTTAATTAGCCCAGCAGTTGCCCCGTTGGTCTTACTCTGCAGGAGTCTATATATACCAGCTTCCCCTGATCCTCTGTAGTGGGGGATCATGGGGCTCCGGTAAGCAGTCACCCCTTCTGTATTGGTGGCGGATCTCTTCCTTTCAAGATTTATTTGGCACAAGTCACTTTATAAAATGGGACCTTATATTTAGAAGGACTAATCTCCTTGGTTTTTTCTTAATATTATTCATTAGTTTGTTTCAGTTTTTTCACTTGTCACATTTTTGTGTGAAGTGAGTCTTTTTAGATCCATCACTGTATCTATTATATGTTTGCTCACTATTAACTTGATTCTTTTATTCACATACAATATGTATTTTGAAAGCTTCCCAGACGGTCCCATCCGAACCACCATTGATGCAAAAGTAGGGCACCCATTCTCTTTGGATGGTATCGAGATCAAACAGGGTAGAAAGCCAAAAGGAGTTCAGCCTCCAGATCTGGACCGTGGGGAGAGCAGACAAATGCGGCATGACCAAATATGGGGAGTGGTCAGATAGCACCCTGACGCTGAAGCCTGCATCATGGAGACTAGGTAGTAAAGAGGGTTGTGACAAAGATAAAATCTATGCGGGACATGGCAAAGTGGGAAGGGGTGAAACAGGAGAAACATGACTGGGTGAAACAGGAGAAGCATGACTGCGATGGGTATTTATATCTCCAGGTGTCTACAAGGGTGAATTCTGTGAGGAACCTCCCGAATCTGGTGGTGCGGGGTGGTGCAACCGGGGGGTGGGCATTAGGACTTAGTTTGTCTAAGCTCGGGTTGATGACCATGTTGAAGTTGCCTACCCAGATGGCTGGCACTGAGGGGTGTTGGGCCATAAAGGCCACTCCCAGCTGTACTATGGTGAATTGGAATGGGGAGGAATGTAGAATGCCATAAGGAGAACTGTAGAAATAATGACCGACCGACCTAGATGGTCCGACTGCAGGGTGTGGAGCTGGAATTGTACTGATTTGGCTATAAGGATGGCAACTCTGTCGGAGTGGGGGGTGTGCGGGGCTTGGTATAGCCAGCCTACCCAGAGCTTAAGACTCATCTGCATTTAACCTGTGAGATGGGTCTCCACTAGGACTGAGACATCCGCCCGTTGGGATTTGAGATGAGAGAGGACAGCTACTTGTTTGGCCCTAGCACACAGGCCCCTGATGTTCCATGTTACAATTTTGAGGGATGCCATGGTGTATTAAGGGGGGCTATGGCATGCAGTCAGACTCTCAGGGAACGGTCAACAGCGTAAAACAGTAACACAAGCAGAAGACATTTTGTAACTAAGTAGACATATGCTTGGGACACATGGGGCCTGTGGGATCCAGCAGAGGAGTAGTGGACTGACACAGCTAATCGCTCATGGACATGGGCTAGACACATATTGAATAGTAAGAACATTAGACCCTTAGGTGAGAGTAAAGTGTATGAGCAACAACAGAAAAAAAAGTTCAGGTGGTATGTCAAAAATATTTAGAAAATAACAAAAAACATAAAGTCTGCAGCAACGCTGGACCAGCAGAGCAAAACAAACAGGCTGCTGCCCACTGCAATTGAGAGGGCAGAGGCTGGCCAGAGACACAAAACTTGTAACAAAGAGGTTGAGGACAAGGGTAGCATGAATAGCATGTGTTTCGGGTGACCGTTGGGGTTTTGGGGGTGATCAAATGCTGAAAAGTGCACAGCGGTGCAGGAAAGTGTCCAATTGTGGAAGATGGGGATACAGGTAAGCCACCCGAGGCTTACAGTGTCAATATGGTGGTGGGGGGATACACGGTGGGTTGCGCTGCAGTTGGGGGAACAAGGTGGGTGAAGGACCTCAGGATCTGTGAGGTGGGGTAAAAAGAGTAAGAAAACACACACAGGCCTCACAGCCAACTCACAGTTCATAGGAAACAGGGTGGGAAGCAGGTTGAACAGTTCGGGCAATCTTCTAGCATCAGGCAGCTATCGGTGGCGGTAAGCGGTGGGCGAGGCTCTAGGCAGGGGCTGGGCCACCCGTGTCACGTTGCTCCAGCCAGGAGAGGACAGACTTTGGGTCTTCAAAGAACTGTGCTTTGCCGTCACTCACCACCCTAAGCCATGCCAGGAAAAGCATCACGTTTGGCAGGTGATGTATCCGGAGCTGTCGCTTCGCCTCGCCGAATCTTGCTCGCTTCTTCTGCATCTCGGCTGAGAAGTCCGGGAACACCGCGACATGCACGTTGCCGAGGGGGATATTACCATGCTCCTAGGTGAGTCACAGGATGGTGTCCCGGTTGCGGTAGTTCATTATTATTCACGATTTCAGGAACTTAGCAATAAAAGTGCATGGTGGAGCGCCGCTAGGTGGAGGTCTCGCTGCAATGCGGTGGGCTCCACCACGAATGTGAAGGAAAAGGCCTCTCTGCCATAGGTCTTGATTAGGAGGTTATCCAGGTAGGAGGGGGGCTCCGAGCCCTCGGACCTCTTGGGGAGCCCCACAAAGCGGAGGTTGCAGCATCGGAGATGGTTCTCCATATCGTCCTGCTTGGAGAGGAAGGCCTTCAGTTGGTGTCGCAGTCGTTCGGTGGTGACTTGGACCGGATGTAGGCCATCCTCCATGTGGCCTTGGTTTTCGGTCTCATTGACCCTCTCTCACAGCCTGTGGATGTCCTGCCTGATCAGGGAGATGTCGATTTTCACCTCCTCAATCCTGGAGGTGAGGGTGGATTGACACAGGGCGATAGCCTCCAGGACTCTGGCAGTGTTTCCAAAAGCTGGATTGTCTTCTTCCGGGAGGGGGGCAACCTCATCTTCCTCCCCTGGGTCCTGCTCCTCGTGGCGATATTTATCAAGTTTGGCGATGGCGCTGGATCTCTTAGAGGAAAAACAGATTACAGCGCACACATACACATACTCAACCATGGGAGATAAACTCCATGGGAGTTTATCTCCCATGGTGAGACACAGGTTCTTTCATTATATTACTAGGGTAGGACCCACTCATTTGGGGTATGTTGTCTATGATCATATAGTGTGACCAAACCCCCATATTTTTGAATATGTTCCAGTGTTTTTAACTAGCCTTGCAGGATAAATGTCATTTTTGTATGTGTGCGCTGTAATCTGTTTTGTACTGTTTTTGGTCTTATAGCAGCACCATCTTGAATGTAAAGCATTTTAGGGTGTGCCCCCCAAGTATGTTTTTGTATTTTGGATCTCTTAGGTGAAGACATGTTGGCTTGGGGTCAGGTAGATGGTGTGAGGCTCCTGGTGTCTTTTTGCAGGAAGGATAACCCCCAGGATCAAAGGAAAGGATGTTACTCGAGCTGAGCTCTCACACTGCACACCTTACTCCATGCAGCTCCAGACCATGCCACAAACCACAGACACATAAAGTAGGTACATAGTTACATATTTGATAAGGTTGAATGAAGACACCAGTCCATCCAGTTCAACCTGTGTGTGTGTGTGTGTGTGTTTATGCCAGTACCATAATCTTGTATATTGCATTCACTAAGATGTACATCTAAAAGTTTTATTAACACCCTCTGACACCACCAACTGTGGAAGGGAGTTCCACATCCTTACCAATCTATCTTCTTAAGAAACCTGAGACTGAATAGTTTACTCTCTATGTTAGAATCACCATTTAAAAATTAGCATATTGTGATCATATCTACTTATAAGTGCTTCTCCAGGGAGAATAGGTTTAATGTTTGTAGTCATTCTTCATAACTGAGTTCCTCCAGCCCGCTTATTAGCTTTGTGCCTTTCTCTGGACTTTCTACAGTCCAGCACATCCTTCCTGAGGACTGGTGACCAGAACTAGATGACATACTCCAGATGTGACCGAACCAGAGTTTTGTAAAGTGGTAGAATTAAAGTCTTATCTCTTGAGTAGATACCATTTTTAATGCATGCTAATAGTCTGTTGGCCTTGCTTGCTGCACCTTGGCATTGCAAGCTATTGCTGAGTCTGTGGTCTACAAAAATCTCCAGATCCTTTTCCATCCCCAATTCCTCCTGGGGTTTTCTCCCTAATGAGTAACTTTTGTTCATATTGTTATCCCCGAGTATATTACTTTATATTTTTCAATAATAAACCTCATGCACAAACATAAAAACTTGCAACTATACTTGAGCTTTTTAGAAGATAATTTTTTCCCCTTATTTTTAAAGGGTCTTCAAGAGCCAGATAAGCCCCCCACCTACAGACTCCCAAATCTACTGGGCCATGACTGTGGACAAGTGGTCCCCCTGGGAAGGTACCCCCATGTTGAGGGCATGTGGCCTGGAATGGTTCAGAATGGGGCAGACAACTGCCCAACCCCCCTCATCCTAGCCACCCAGGGTGCATGCTTGGATAAGGGTCTGGTGTAACATTTTGAGGAGGCCGCGTTCTTTTTTTGTGGGGTTCCACTTAACATTCATGTCAGGACTAAAGGTTCTGGTATACATTTTGGGGGGATTCTAAGCCATTGTATTTATCCCTGCTATATGTTACTATTCACCTGTCAGTCAGGAATCCCTGGCTGGCAGCTGAATGTGCCAGAAGGGGATGAGTCTCTGGTTGTTAGGATGCCAACAGGTACCAGTTCCCTAACAACCAGGAGGAAGCTGTCACATTTAGCAGTGGTAATAAAAGGGATCTGCTCCTTTTGGGACTAGCACCTGTAGCAGAGGTAGAAGCTGATTGGACGTTACACACAGTAGGCTTGGAGCGGTGCTGTCAGAACTACATGTCCTTGGGTTCTGTTTGTTCGGCTAACAAATCAAAAATGCCAATTTTCTAGGATACTAGGCAAGGAGATGTAAAAATAGCATGGTGGGTGGGCACTGCCCTGGAGAACATGTACTGTTACAAAAACATTTTTTAAATATCCACTTGACCAGGAGCAGTGATTTTTTAAAAATGCTTAAAGTGAAACAGTAAAAATTCCTTTAAATAACATGCGGGGGGAGGGGGTATCCTAATCTTACCTTTAAAGGGGTGCATCTCCATCATGTTCAGAAAGTGTTGAAAGTTTCTGTTTGTTTTTTGCTTTTTTTGAGAAGCTGGCAGTGACATGTCATTTGCTGGCAATTTTAACTTTTTTTTCTGATTTTAAGACAGAACTCAGCAAAAAATGTGGGAGGTCTCCCTAAAGATCCATACCAGACCCTTATTCTGAGCGTGCAGTTTGCGGGCCAGGAAAGGAGATGGGTGAGCAGGCACCTCCCGCGTGACCCATACCAGGCCACATGCCTTCAACATTGGAGCAATGGGGATTATTTACGAAAGGCAAATCCACTTTGCCTTTCGTAAGTCGCGGGAAATCTGAGGGTAGGTCTAAAATGAGGGGAAGCTCTGCTGACTTTATTATCCAATCTTGTGCAAGCTAAAATGCTGTTTTTTTTATTTTCCTTGCATGTCCCCCTCGGATCTACAGTGACTGCATTTCCAAGTGCACTTTCAGTGCAATTTCAAGTGCACTTTGCACTTGTAGCTTGCACTTGTAGTGCAAAGTGGATTTGCCTTTCGTAAATAACCCCCAATGTCTTGTTTATAAAAACAAAAGCCTCTTCCCCACAACCCTGGTCGATGATTGTGGGGGTCTGTTGGTGGGTTGGCTTATCAGAATCACAGTGGCTTTTTTCTCGTAAATGAAAAATGCTTAAATATGGACAGTGACCCTATTTGGGCAGTGATGTCACTGCTATGCCCACCCCTATTCTTATGTGGCCGGGATTTCCAGTGATGTCATTGGTTCTTAGGGATGCCTCGGGAGCAAGCATACACTGCTTCCTTAGGAATCACTGACAGCAGGAGGTTGTCATATATAGAAGCTGTAGAAATATTGCTTCTATATGAGATTATTGACTCCAATCCAAAAGAAGATTGGATTGGCAAAAGTTTGGCCACTTGTCTGAATGCCCAAACAGCCAATGTTTATACCAGACCATTGTCTCATCCTGACGGAGCATCCATTTGTTTTTCCATTCACACAGGATTCTCCATGCAAAGGTCTTCTTCATATTATTTCCTCTGCTGGTCCAATGTTCTCAGCCTATAATGTTAGGCCATTTTCTCTATTGGTGAATGGTAACTTTCATTGTCAAATGTTCTCATGGCTATTTTTCTCAAATGTTAGAAAATGTTACATTCGCCCGGTGAAAAGCAACAAAGATACCATTACACA
Source organism: Lithobates septentrionalis (assembly GCA_037952835.1). Taxonomy (NCBI): domain Eukaryota; kingdom Metazoa; phylum Chordata; class Amphibia; order Anura; family Ranidae; genus Lithobates; species Lithobates septentrionalis. Next base: position 1,627,823 of record JBBDGP010002067.1, on the reverse strand, counting down.
CATATTACAAACATTATGGTATTATTCATTATACTTGCACAAATTTTAAGACATTCATAGTTTATATGGTTTAAAAGATTGAAAAAAATACACAGGTCCATCCATTTCATCCTGTGTGTGTGTGTGTGTGATTTTTACTCTTTGAAAGTTCCCATAGCCTCATATATTCTGCTTTCCGAGGAAGACATCTAAAAGGTTTTGGAAGTTGTCAGCACTCTCAGCTTGTACCACTTCCTGGGGAAGGGAATTGCACATTTTTACTTCTCTAGCAGTAAAGAACTCCTTCCACAGTCTAAGGTTATGCCTCCTTTCTTCTAACCTCAAATCATGGCCACATGTCCTCTTCGGGGACCTTACAGTAAACAGTTTATCACAGTTACTGAAGTCACTTTTAAATATATTTGTACGTTGTAATCATGTCTTCTCTTAAAGAGTATCTCCACTTTTGTTGAGAAAAAAACTCTCCCCTCTGGCTGATCTATGTACATTACATGGATTTTACCAAACTTTGTTGCAGATTCCTATCTTTTGTTACTCTAAAGAAATAGCTGTTTGTTTCTCTATGTCCATGTACTGGGTGAATGCGAATGGTAGCGGTTTAATAATTGTAGCTCCCTCTAGTGTGCTAGAGTAGGATTTTTGCTGTGTAGGAAAATTGTTCAGGTTTGGCTGGCAGCCTCCCCCTACTTCTAGAAACTTGCAGAAGATTCTAGAAGAATGGGAGTGGAGGTGAGGAGGAGCTGCTTGGAGTATTCATGAGGGCCCTGACCAATCCCCAACAGATGGGTTGGCATGGGGCAGGTCCCCTTTAAATACTCTGGGTGAGCCCAGTTGGGGCAGAGAAGTTCAGGGGAAAGCTGGAGATGGAATGTTTGAATGTCAGTGGCCCCTGATGGTGCCCCCTAATCTGGAGTGGTGACCTCGGGCCTGGGCGCATGTGTGAAAGGGACTCTCTTCATGACACACAGGGGTGTACTGACCAGAGGCACTGGAGCAAGTGGAGGACAGCAGAGGAACACTGCCGGGCAAATCTCCAGGGAGGAAGACAGCCAGGTGGGCTGGTGAGTGTTACAATTTGAGAAGACTGACAGGCATGCCTGAGAGGACTGGGAGAGAGCAGTCTGGGATGGATGCAGAGTCAGTCTGGGAGGACTGTGGAGTCTTGGCCAGGAGGGCTGGAGAAAGGGGCAGCTGTAGCCAGGTGGGCTGGCAGTGCCTGAAGAGGTGGTGCTGGGATCAGTAGCCACAAAAGAAGGACAGCTAGGCACTAGGACTTTGCTACACAAACAAGGGGCCCATGGTCAACGCCTGCTGGAGGTAGAGGAGATGTGTATATACAGACTGTGTATAGTTGTCTCTCTGAAGAGTTCTACTGCTTTGATCACGTGGGCATCCCATAATATCCCTATCCCAGTTTATTTCCCTCAATTAAATTTAAAACAAAGCACTGGACTGTTCTTCAGACTTAAGGGTTCTCTGAAGATGCGGTGTGCCTGGCTGTGCAGGTTGGGGGATCCCTTTACACTTGCGGCTCCTTAGCGGGTGCGCTACATAATTGTCAATCAGCTGCTGCACCTGAAGGACTTTAATGAGGGAAGTGGGAGGGTCTTCATCCCTTTAGATGTGATTTCCCTTTGGGAATATCTTACCAAAAATGAAATTTTTGTTGCAGGGGATGCACAAAATCTGATTTGTATCTTAATTGTGTCTGACTGATTTGTATTTTACTTCTCAAAAATCAGTGAGCCAATTACACAAGCAAGAAATTACATTTCTGGGGGAAGAGTTTTCTGTATACCATCTGTGTATAGATCGCCTCCAGGTGGCCATATTGCATTGTACAGAACATTACAGAGCTGCAGATTGAAATAAAAGGTCATTTTAAATAACATTTAATTATAATAATTGTATACGCTATATTATTTGAAAGTCATAGAAAGTCATAACTAATGAAAGTGGAATTGCCCTTTAAGTGCCTCTTCTCCAGAGTGAATACCTGTAATCTATCAGTCCTCATAGCTGAGATCCTCTGTCCTCCTTGTTCATTTTGTTTCCCTTTGCTGAACTCTTTCTAATTCATCGACATCTTTCCTGGGGATTGGTGACCAAAACTGAACTGTATATCCAAGATGAGGCTGAGCCATTGTATTGTAAAGGGGTAGAATTATTAATTTATCTCTGGAATATTCACATTCACAAAGCAAATTGTTTATAAATAGTCCCAATAAAATATATCTGATTATAAGTGCTCAACAAACAGGTCATCTCATCCTGATGACACTCTCTAAATGAGATATACCTAGATAAACAATCTATAATCAATAAATTATTAAACGTTCTATATCTACTTGCCAACCAGTCGCCGTCATTATACTGCGGCAGGACGGCACAAACCATCTTAGCTGTGCGTCAACTAGGGATGAGCTTCGTGTTCGAGTCGAACCCATGTTCGACTCGAACATCGGCTGTTCGATCGTTCGTCGAATTGCGAACGGCCCAAATTCGTGTGGCGCGTCACGGCCCATAATTCACTGCGGCATCGCAGTGCATTGCTTGCTGATGATTGGCCAAGCATGCACTATGACCCGCATGCTTGGCCAATCACAGCGCCACCTGAACAGAGAGCCGTAATTGGCCAAAGCCAAGGAGGCTTTGGCCAATTATGGCTCAGGGGATTTAGTACACGACCCACACTATATAAGGCCGCCTGCACGGCGGCCCTGTGTAGTGTGTGTTCCGGCGTTCATTGAGAGAGAGAGAGAGAGACAGACAGTGTCATTTGATTTGAGTTAGATAGATTAGGCAGAACAGTCAGTCAGTTAGCTGCACTTACAGTGTATTGTGTATATATATGCATCCCAGGTGTTGCATATATATATATATATACACTGTATTCAGTTTAGCTAGATCCGTTCCTGTTATCTTCTAGACTATTTACATTTAGTGCAGTGCGTCCTGCTCACAGTGTTCAGCTAGATCCGTTCCTGTTATCTTTTAGACTATTTACATTTAGTGCAGTGCGTCCTGCTCACAGTGTTCAGCTAGATCCGTTCCTGTTATCTTCTAGACTATTTACATTTAGTGCAGTGCGTCCTGCTCACAGTGTTCAGCTAGATCCGTTCCTGTTATCTTCTAGACTATTTACATTTAGTGCAGTGCGTCCTGCTCACAGTGTTCAGCTAGATCCGTTCCTGTTATCTTCTAGACTATTTACATTTAGTGCAGTGCGTCCTGCTCACAGTGTTCAGCTAGATCCGTTCCTGTTATCTTCCTACTGACAGGCAGGCTTGTCTGGTTACAGTATATAAAGTTACCTGAAGAAAATTACTGGTGTTCTTTTGATCCTATTAGTACCACGGTCAGGCAGCTAGACTATTTACAGTTAGTGCAGTGCGTCCTGCTCACAGTGTTCAGCTAAACCTACAAGTTAGTGGGGTGCGTCCACCTCACAGTGTTCAGCTAAAGCTACCTGTAGAAGGTCGGTGGTGTTCTCATACTACAGGCAAGCAGTTGATTTTGCTAGCTGCAGTATCAGTACATAGATATAGATATATATATCCCAGCTTAGTGCAGCTACAGGCCATTAGTATGTCTGGAAGGCCAAGAAGGAGAGGCAGACAGTCACAAGCCAATAAGAGAGGGCAAGCAGGCTCTGTGTCTAGTGCTGGTCGTGGAGACGGTGCATCCTCATCAGCCCGTGGCCATGGGACACGCTTGGCCTTTTTTTCGGCAGCTGGCCGTGTTGAGCCGCAACATGTGGAAGACTTGGTCGAGTGGATGACCAAGCCGTCCTCATCCTCCTCATCCTCTCTCACCCATGCCCAGGGTGCTTTGTCTGGCAAAGCAGCGGCCTCTTCCCTCAGCTCAATGTCATCAGTGACTCCTTCCCTAGCCCCACCATGTCCTCCTGAGGAGTCCCTCGAACTGTTTGACCACAGTGTTGGGTACATGCTCCAGGAGGATGCCCAGCGTTTGGAAGGCTCTGATGATGATACTGAGCTCGATGAAGGCAGTAACATGAGCACGGACAGAGGGGGTGCCCAAGAAGGACAGCAATCTGGCAGTCATGCTCCCCCTGCTGCAGCATACTGCCAGGTTTGCTCCAGTGATGAGGAGGGAGGGGATGATGAGGTCACTGACTCAACGTGGGTGCCTGATAGGAGAGAGGAGGAGGAGGAGGAGGAGGAGGCGGCACATCACCAACGAGGCAGGATGCCCGCCAGGGGCCAGCCTAAGGGCGGCACATTGACTGCATCACACCCCAAAGCTCCACATGTGCAGGGCGCTGCAGTCTCTGCGCGTTATTTAAAAAGTTCTTTGGTGTGGGCCTTTTTTGAGACGAGTGCATCAGATCGCACCGCTGCTATTTGCAACATATGTCTCAAGCGTATATCACGTGGCCAAAACATCTCCCGCTTGGGTACCACATGCTTGACCAGACATATGTTGACCTGCCATGCAGTTCGTTGGCAAGCGTATCTAAAAGACCCACACCAAAGAACAAAGAGGATCTCTCCTTGCTCCTCATCAGCTGAGATTTCCAACCCCACTATACCTTCAGTCCTCTCTGAGACCTGCACTGAGAGGAATGAAGGAGTAGAATTAGGTGTGTCACAGCCAAGTACTTGTGGGCAATCTGCTTTTGGTACACCGATGTCAGATTGTACCAGGCAAATTTCCCTGCCCCAGCTGCTGCACCGCCGAAAAAAGTTTGCTCCCAGCCATCCACATGCCCAGCGGTTGAATGCTAGCTTGGCAAAATTGCTAGCACTTCAACTGCTGCCTTTTCAGTTGGTAGACTCTGCCCCCTTCCGTGAGTTTGTGGAATGTGCGGTTCCTCAGTGGCAGGTACCCAAACGCCACTTTTTCTCACGGAAGTCGATTCCGGCTCTCTACCGGCATGTGGAAGGCAATGTCCATGCCTCGCTGGACAGGGAGGATGGATCACTGGCCAGAGCTTGCACAGTATGCAATTGAGCTACTGGCCTGTCCTGCATCCAGCGTTCTTTCGGAACGCACATTCAGTGCTGCTGGAGGCGTGGTAACCAATCACAGGGTGCGTCTGTCCACCGACTCGGTCGATCGACTGACCTTCATAAAAATGAATCAGTCTTGGATCACCACCAGCTACCAAGCACCTGATGCTGATGTAACCGAATAATTTTTTTTGAAATCTCAGATCCCTTCAAAGACTGCCTATGCTGATGCTGAGTGACTATCCCTGAGTAATTATCCTCTTCCTCCTCAATCATCACGCTGATAGCTTGTAAGAACATTTTTGGTTCTGGGCGCCACCACCAGTGCCTAAGGCACAATTTTTCAGCCCCTGTTTAACAGGGGCGTGTAATTACAATTTTTGATGTAATACTTTGCAGCAGGGCTCGTTCCTGCATTCCAACTAGAGTGTCTGTGAGGGGTTGCAGTGTTGTGGCACCAGCACCAGTGCCTAAGGCCCAATTTTTCTGCCCCTGTCTAACAGGGGCGTGTAATTACAATTTTTGATGCAATACTTTGCAGCAGGGCTCGTTCCTGCGTTCCAACTAGAGTGTCTGTGAGGGGTTGCAGTGTTGTGGCACCAGCACCAGTGCCTAAGGCCCAATTTTTCTGCCCCTGTCTAACAGGGGCGTGTAATTACAATTTTTGATGCAATACTTTGCAGCAGGGCTCGTTCCTGCGTTCCAACTAGAGTGTCTGTGAGGGGTTGCAGTGTTGTGGCACCAGCACCAGTGCCTAAGGCCCAATTTTTCTGCCCCTGTCTAACAGGGGCGTGTAATTACAATTTTTGATGCAATACTTTGCAGCAGGGCTCGTTCCTGCGTTCCTACTAGAGTGTCTGTGAGGGGTTGCAGTGTTGTGGCACCAGCACCAGTGCCTAAGGCCTAATTTTTCAGCTCCTGTTCAACAGGGGCATGTAATTACAATTCTTGATCTAATATTTCACAGCAGGGCCCTGTGAGGGCTTACAGTGTTGTGGCCACAGCAACACCTAAGGCCCAAATTTCTGCTGAGTATATAGGGCAGGACCCTACTTTCAAACATCTAACTTACAAACGACTCCTACTTGCAAATGGAAGGAGACAACAGGAAGTGAGATGAAATCTACCCCTAGGAAGGGAAATTCTCTACTGTAAGAGTTAATATGGGAAAACAATTTCTCCTTTCCACTGATGCTTTCCAATCCTTGTTCCACAAAAAAACCCAAATTTTCAAAAAACATTTGTCATTGGGACAAAAAGTGAGGTGAAATCTTCTGAAGAGGAGGAAAGACAGCAAAACAAATGTCACAGGGGTGATAACCCTTCCCTATGTTTTCCAAAAAGCTTAAAAAAGATTTTTTGGCTGGAGCTAAACACGTTAAAAATGTACCCGTTCAAAATTACAAAGAGATTCTACTTAACAACAAACCTACAGTCCCTGTATTGTTTGCACCGCCTGTATACTGCTGTTCAGAGTATATAGGGCCTGGTGGCCCCACACCTTTCCTTATTTTAATTTGGGTGCGGGGTTCCCCTTAATATCCATACAAGACCCAAAGGGCCTGGTAATGGACTGGGGGGTACCCATGCCGTTTGTCTCACTGATTTTCATCCATATTGCCAGGACCCGACATTACATTAAACCCGCAAGCAGTTTTAAATGAGATTTTTTCCTTTGAAAATGACATTTGGTGCAGGGACTGTTCTAAACACGGGAAACATGCGTCACTTTACAGGCATACTATAGACATCCGCCAGGTACGATATTTAAAGGAATATTTCACTTTTTTTTTTTTACTTTAAGCATCATTAAAATCACTGCTCCCGAAAAAACGGCCGTTTTTAAAAGTTTTTTTTGCATTGATACATGTCCCCTAGGGTAGGACCCGGGTCCCCAAACCCTTTTTCGGACAATACCATGCAAATTAGCCTTTAAAATGAGCACTTTTGATTTCGAACGTTCGAGTCCCATAGACGTCAATGGGGTTCTAACGTTCGTGCGAACTTTCGGTCCGTTCGCAGGTTCTGGTGCGAACCGAACCGGGGGGTGTTCGGCTCATCCCTAGCGTCGACCCTTTAAATGCCCAGCTCCCCCACTGCATGGCGAGAGGGGGGGGGGCGATGCGCGTGGCTAGCAGTCGTGATGACCTCCGGTCACGTGCGATTGCGGGCATGAGAGCCAGAACAGGGACATGTGTGTGTAAACACCCAAATCCCTGTTCTGTGAGGAGAGGAGAGACAGATTGTCTCCTCCTCTAGTCAGTCCCATCCCCCCACAGTTAGAAACACAAACGAGGAAACACGTTTAACCCCTTGATCGTCCCCTAGTGTTAACCCTTTCCCTGCCAGTGCCATTTACACAGTAATCAATGCATTTTTATAGCACTGATCGCTGTATAAATGTCAGTGGTCCCAAAAATGTGTCAAAAGTGTCTGATCTGTCCACCCCAATATCGCAATACCGCTAAAAATCGCTGATCACCATCATTACTAGTAAAGAAAAAAAAAATAATAAAAATGCCATAAATCTATCCCATAGTTTGTAGACACTATAACTTTTGCGCAAACCAGTCAATATACACTTATTGCGATTTTCTTTTACCAAAAATATATAGAAGAATATATATTGGCCAAAAGTGATGAAGAAATTTGATTTTTAAAAACATTTTTGGGGATATTTATTACACCAAAAAGCAAAAAATATAGGATTTTTTCATAATTGTCGCTCTTTTTAGTGTTTATAGCACAAAAAATAAAAAACGAAGAGGTGATCAAATACCACCAAAAGAAAGCTCTATTTGTGGGAAAAAAGGACATCAATTTGCATGGCCGCACAATTGTCAGTTAAAGCGATGCAGTGCCGTATCACAAAAAATGGCCTGGTCATTAGGGGGCAAATCATCCGGTCTGTAAGTGGATATACTTGTTACCTATAATCATTTCTGTCATTTTTTAAGCTGTCCCGCTATGTAAAAGAAGTCCAGTACAAGGATCCATATGGCAAGGTCATGATTTTTAATAATAAAGGAGAACTGCCCAACCCACTGGACATTGTAAATTGGATTACAAGAATTAATGGTACAAATACCACTGATTGGATACTTGTGGGCCACTTTGATGGGTCCCTTTCAGAGGGTCAGCAACTTACACTAGAACCAGAGCTAATATCATGGAAAGGAGACAAGGTGAGTTACACTGGGGAAGCTGATCCAGAACTTATACAAGAAACATACTAGTTTTGACCCTAAAGCCCATCTCCAGACAAATCCTAACCCCCTCCCCATCCTGTTCATAGACATCCAACATCTTCCCTGACTCATTCCATGGTGAAGATGAAGGTGTCAGTGTTGGCTGTGTGGATATAAATGCCGGGATATGTTCCCATCACTCATTATACCTGAAGAAGTAGATAAACTACAAAACATCTTCTACTTTATAGAAGTCCAGCTGAACGTGACTGTCTACTATTATTACCTCCCCCCTCCTCATCACACAGACCGGGACATAGACATTTATAGAAGGACCCCGCCTCCTGTGTACAGAATGTAGCAAGTTCTCCGGCCTCCTTTGGTCTAATGAGAACCTTCAGGGCCAGAGATAGCTGACATGCTTCTGTATATAGTAGGTTGTGAGGCATAGTGGGTGCAAAGGTGTTAGATTCATTGGGTGCCAGACACTTCTTGAATGCAAAAGAGATTATATTTCTCTTAACAGAACTTTGGAAGAGAGGGTTGGGGCCAGGATACCCTTTGGTAGATGCAAGATTAATTGAATAATTATAGATTCATTTATATAAGTGGGAGCACTTCTGACTCTGCACAAAGCCAATGCACAAAGCGAAGGAACACAAGAAAACACCTTGAAAAATACAATACAGGTGACCTTGTTTACACTTTCAGCTCTTCCTCCCCTTCTAAAATGCTGTGTCTACCACTCCTTCTGACAGCTGTGTCTTCTATCTTAAAACTAACTCTCCTGCACACCTCTTCTCCACCCCACAGCTTATATATATCACCCTCACTTCTGTCCTCTCCATATTACTGCACTCATCATATCTGGCTAATTCTAAATCCACGCGCCCAATACTCCAAACCACTGGGGCACGTCCCTTCATATAAAGCACACTCCCACATTACCTCCCTCACCCTTCTGCTTCTCCTATCCTCTGGTGATGTATCCCCAAATCCTGGGCCCCCTTCATCTAATTGTACTCAACACACCCATTAACCTACACCCTCTGGCTGCAGGCGCAATGCACACAATCTAGTTCCCATTTCTCTTCTTCCCAAGACCAGACTCCCTTTCTCTTGCACCCTTTGGAATGCTCGCTCTGTCTGTAACAAACTCACCTTCCTCCACAATCTCTTTATCGCTAACTCATTTAATCTACTCGCCATTACGGAAACCTGGCTTCACAAATCCGACACTGCATCTTCTGCTGCTCTATCCCACAGTGGTCTTCTTTGGACTCACCCCCCCAGACCCAGAGGATGCAAAGGAGGGGGTGTTGCAATCCTTTTAGACCCACATAGCACCTTTCAAGTACTTCACCCACCTCCTTCTCTGTCACTCTCCTCATTTGAGGTGCAATGCATTTGTCTCTTCTCCCCAGTTTCTCTAAGGATAGCTGTGATCTACCGGCCCCCTGGTCCAGTATCATCCTTTCTTGATGATTTCTCTGCCTGGCTACCCTACTTTCTCTCTTCTGAAATCCCCACAATCATTCTTGGGGACTTCAACATCCCTACTAATACTAACATTCCTGCAACTTCCAAACTTCTCAGACTAACCTCTCCCTTTGACCTGAAGCAATGGATACATGCTCCTACTCACTCTGAAGGCAATACCCTTGACCTCGTCTTTTCCCACCTATGCACTCCATGAAACCTCTCTGACTATCATTACTCTCTCTCTCTGATGACTACATTATTAACTTCACTCTCTCTCTCTCCTCCGCCTCCTCTCCCTCCATACACCAAACAGTTACCCGTAGAAACCTTTGCCATCTCAACCCTTCTCTACTCTGCGACTGACCACCTCTATGACAAAATCGCACCTATGTCCTGCACCAACCTAGCCACTTCTGTCTACAACACTTCACTTCTAGCCTCACTGGACACACTGGCCCCCCTCATTACACACAGAATCAGGACCTGTCCCCTTCAACCCTGGCAAACAGATGCTACTAGAAGTCTGAAAAAACACAGCCATGCTCTCGTGGCGTATGACAAAGTCCCAGAAAGATTTCAGCCAGTATAAATCTGCCCTCCAAAAATACAATTGCAGCCTCCTCACTGCCAAACAGACCTATTTCATCAATCTCATTAAAAACTTATCATCCGGTCCCCATCAACTCTTCTCTACCTTAAACTCTATACTTTGTCCTCCACTGCCTCCACCCACTAACTCACTCACTGCCCTGAGATCGCCAATCACTTCAAACAGAAGATTGATACAATTCGCAAGGAGATCTCTACTGTTCAGATACCCTCAATGCTTTACACCTCATGTTCACAGGTACAATCATTACTTCCCTCTTTAAACCCCACCACTATAGATGAGGTTGCTAAATTACTTGCTAACTTCCATCTTACCACCTACCCTCTGAATCCTGTTCCCTCGCAAATGCTACATTCGCCCTCTAGCTCTATTCTACACTCTCTAACCCACATCTTCAATCTCTCCCTCTCTTCTGGCATCTTCCCCAACTCTTTAAAACATGCACTTGTCATGCACATGTCAGCCCCATACTTAAAAAGTCCTTACTGGACCCATCCAATCTTAACAACCTATGCCCCATCTCCTTGCTCCCCTTTTTATCCAAACTCCTTGAACGTCTGGTCTACAACCGACTAAGCGTCCACCTTGGTAATAATAACCTTTTTGATCCACTTCAGTTGGGATTTCGTCCTCAACATGCCACAGAAACTGCTCTCCTAAAACTAACAAATGATCTACTAATGGCCACTACTAAGGGACACTATTCTTTACTTCTACTCCTGGACCTCTCTACTGCCTTCGATAAGGGTTAACTACCCCCTCCTCCTCCAAAAACTCCACGCCTTTGGTCTCCTTGACTTTACTCTTTGTTGGTTCTCTACCTGCTTATTAAACTGCATTACTTACAATTCTACTTCCTCCTCTCCTCTTCCTTTCTCTGTTGGGGTCCCCCAAGGTTCTGTTCTAGGACCTCTCCTATTTTCAATCTACACCTCCTCCCTTGGTCAGCTGATAGCCTCCCATGGCTTCCAATACCATCTCTACACTGACAACACTCAAATCTATTTCTCTACACCTCAACTCAATCCTTCAGTCTCCTCACGTATCACTATCTAACTATCAGATATATCAGTCTGGATGTCGCACCACTTCTTCAAACTTAATCTATCCAAAACCGAACTTATCATTTTTCCTCCCCCACGTGCCTCTTCTCCTGATCTCTCTGTCAAAATTGATGGCACAACTATCAGCCCATCCCCACATGCCAAGGTCCTAGGAGTAGTCCTGGATTCTGAACTCTCCTTTAATCCCCACGTCCAATCACTGTCCAAATCTTGCCGCCTCAACCTCCTTCCTCATTGGCCTACCTCTGCATACTCTATCCCCCCTTCAGTCCATCATGAATGCTGCTGCCAGTCTCATCCACCTTACCAACTGCTCTGTCTCTAAAACTCCTCTCTGTCAATCCCTCCACTGGCTTTCTCTCACCCAACACATTCAATTCAAAATACTAACAACTACCTACAAAGCAATCCACAACTCTGCCCCCAGCTACATCACTGACCTAGTCTTAAAATACCAAACTAATCATTCTCTTCATTCTTCTCAAGACCTCCTGCTCTCTAGTTCTCTCATCACCTCCTCCTATGCTCGTCTCCAGGACTTTTCCAGAGCCTCTCCTTACCCCAATCTGTCCGTCTATCTCCTACTCTATTAGCTTTTAAACGATCCCTGAAAACCCTGCTCTTCAGAGAAGCCTATCCTACCCACACCTAACAACTGTATTTTCATTTTGTCCATCTGATCATCCACCACAGCTACTACCCTTTATTCCACTTGACCCTCCCATCTAGATTGTAAGCTCTAATGAGCAGAGCCCTCTGATCCCTCCTGTATTGAATTGTATTGTAATTGTACTGTCTTCCCCAACATTGTAAAGCACTGCACAAACTGTTGACGCTATATAAATCCTGTATATTAATAATAATAATAATAATAATTGGCATACTCCGAGACTTCTACAGGTAGACAGCCATTCAGGGAAACGTATCCAGCAAGACACCACTTCTGCATGGTTAGGAATGCTGTCTCCTATGGCAACAGTCTTTAACACTTTCTAATACAGGGTGTAACAGTTCCTTCACTTCCATTACAATCACTTCTTGTAGTTCTTAAGTCCACTGAGCTCCCAGTCTCTCTCACTAGACTAGATGATTCACTACCACTGAATCCATTGAGCTCCTCCAATCTTCACGTTGGTATCTTCCTCAAGCGTCAACCCCTCCTCTCTGCTGGGGCCCTAGCTTGGCACGCAAGATATCTCTCAAGTAGGGATGAGCCGAACACCCCCCAGAACATGCGAACAGGAAAAAAGTTTGTTCGAACACGCGAACACCGTTAAAGTCTATGGGACACGAACATGAATAATCAAAAGTGCTAATTTTAAAGGCTTATATGCAAGTTATTGTCATAAAAAGTGTTTGGGGACCTGGGTCCTGCCCCAGGGGACATGGATCAATGCAAAAAAAGTTTTAAAAACGGCCGTTTTTTCAGGAGCAGTGATTTTAATAATGCTTAAAGTCACAATAAAAGTGTAATATTCCTTTAAATTTCGTAGCTGGGGGGTGTCTATAGTATGCCTGTAAAGGGGCGCATGTTTCCTGTGTTTAGAACAGTCTGACAGCAAAATGACATTTCGAAGGAAAAAACACATTTAAAACTACCCGCGGCTATTGCATTGCCAACATTACACATAGAAGTTCATTGATAAAAATGGCATGGGAATTCCCCACAGGGCAACCCCGAACCAAAATTTAAAAAAAAAATGACGTGGGAGTCCCCCTAAATTCCATACAAGGCCCTTCAGTTCTGGTATGGATATTAAGAGGAACCCCGGCCAAAATGAAAAAAAAAATGACGTTGGATTCCCCCTAAATTCCATACCAGACCCTTCAGGTCTGGTATGGATTTTAAGGGGAACCCCGCGCCAAAACCCCCCAAAAAAACGGCGTGGGGTCCCCCCAAAAATCCATACCAGACCTTTATCCGAGCACGCAACCTGGCAGGCCGCAGGAAAAGAGGGGGGGATGAGAGTGCGCCCCCCCCCCCTCCTGAACCGTACCAGGCCACATGCCCTCAACATTGGGAGGGTGCTTTGGGGTAGCCCCCCAAAACACCTTGTCCCCATGTTGATGAGGACAAGGGCCTCATCCCCACAACCCTGGCCGGTGGTTGTGGGGGTCTGCGGGTGGGGGGCTTATCGGAATCTGGAAGCCCCCTTTAACAAGGGGACCCCCAGATCCCGCCCCCCCCCTGTGTGAAATGGTAAGGGGGTACAAAAGTACCCCTACCATTTCACTAAAAAACTGTCAAAAATGTTAAAAATGACAAGAGACAGTTTTTGACAATTCCTTTATTTAAATGCTTCTTCTTTCTTCTATCTTCCTTCATCTTCTGGTTCTTCTGGTTCTTCCTCCGGCGTTCTCGTCCAGCATCTCCTCCGCTGCGTCTTCTATCTTTTTCTCCTCGGGCCGCTCCGCACCCATGGCATGGAAGGAGGCTCCCGCTTTTCTTTACATCTTCTTCTTCTTCTCTTCTTCCTTCTTCTCTTCTTCATTTTCTTCTCCGGGCCGCTCCGCACCCATGCTGGCATGGAGGGAGGCTCCTGCTGTGTGACGGCATCTCTTCGTCTGACGGTTCTTAAATAATGGGGGGCGGGGCCACCCGGTGACCCCCGCCCCCCTCTGACGCACGGTGACTTGACGGGACTTCCCTGTGACGTCACAGGGAATGCCACAGGGAAGTCCCATCATGTCCCGTGCGTCAGAGGGGGGCGGGGTCGGGGGGTGGCCCCGCCCCCATTATTTAAGAACCGTCAGACGAAGAGACGCCATCACACAGCGGGAGCCTCCCTCCATGCCAGCATGGATGCAGAGCGGCCCGGACAAGAAAATGAAGAAGAGAAGAAGGAAGAAGAGAAGAAGATGAAGAGAAGAGCGGGAGCCTCCCTCCATGCCATGGGTGCGGAGCGGCCCGAGGAGAAGAAGATAGAAGACGCCGCGGAGGAGATGCTGGACGAGAACGCCGGAGGAAGAACCAGAAGATGAAGGAAGATGAAGGAAGATAAAAGAAAGAAGAAGCATTTAAATAAAGGAATTGTCAAAAACTGTCTCTTGTCATTTTTAAAATTTTTGACAGTTTTTAGTGAAATGGTAGGGGTAAGTACCCCCTTACCATTTCACACAGGGGGGGGCGGGACCTGGGGGTCCCCTTGTTAAAGGGGGCTTCCAGATTCTGATAAGCCCCCCGCCCGCAGACCCCCACAACCACCGGCCAGGGTTGTGGGGATGAGGCCCTTGTCCTCATCAACATGGGGACAAGGTGTTTTGGGGGGCTACCCCAAAGCACCCTCCCAATGTTGAGGGCATGTGGCCTGGTATGGTTCAGGAGGGGGGGGGCGCACTCTCGTCCCCCCCTCTTTTCCTGCGGCATGCCAGGTTGCGTGCTTGGATAAGGGTCTGGTAAGGATTTTTCGGGGGACCCCACGCCGTTTTTTGGGTTTTTTTTGGCACAGGGTTCCCCTTAAAATCCATACTAGACCTGAAGGGCCTTGTATGGAATTTAGGGGGACTCCCACGTCATTTTTTTTTTTTAATTTTGGTTCGGGGTTGCCCTGTGGGGAATTCCCATGCCGTTTTTATCAATGAACTTCTATGTGTATTGTCAGCAATGCAATAGCCACAGGTAGTTTTAAATGTGTTTTTTCCTTCAAAATGTCATTTTGCTGTCAGACTGTTCTAAACACGGGAAACATGCGCCCCTTTACAAGCATACTATAGACACCCCCCAGGTACGAAATTTAAAGGGATATTACACTTTTATTGTTTGACTTTAAGCATTATTAAAATCACTGCTCCTGAAAAAACGGCCGTTTTTAAAACTTTTTTTTGCATTGATCCATGTCCCCTGGGGCAGGACCTAGGTCCCCAAACACTTTTTATGACAATAACTTGCATATAAGCCTTTAAAATTAGCACTTTTGATTTCTCCCATAGACTTTTAAAGGGTGTTCCGCGGCATTCGAATTTGCCGCGAACACCCCAAATTGTTCGCTGTTCGGCGAACTTGCGAACAGCCAATGTTCGAGTCAAACATGAGTTTGACTCGAAGTCGAAGCTCATCCCTACTCTCAAGCTTCACCCCACTGGCCTGCTCAGTCCCTGGCTTGACACACAAGGCTGCTCTGCAAGCGTCACCTCAGCAGACTGGGTCCCTGACTTCACACCCGCTGAAATTTCCTGATTCTTCACCATCCCTGGTTGGTGAGAATTCTGTTCCGGTACTTGCTTCAGCCACTCAGTGTGGTCCCCAGCAATAAGATGGTTTGTCCCTTAGTGGTGACAGCTTCCCCTCTACCTCCGACCATGATAGGTTCTCTGGCTGGCAGAACTGTCACCTCTGGCTAGACTGCAAGCCGCAATCCCAACCCTACACTGCTCTCTTGCTTCTGGACAGGCCCTCAGACAGCCCGGCGGCCAGATGTGCCCGGGATAGGCCCAAACTCCGACCTAGCAGCCCGGGCAATACTACACATGTCCACCCAGAGAGCTATCCAGGTGGCACAGAACACTTAGAATATTTAGGTTCTCCCAGCAGGTCAAGGGATTTAGGAAAACACCTGGTCCTTGCCTGGGATACCCCATATACCCATAACCTGACCTTGCATTGAACTTCTTAAATCTAGCAACACCAGGTACCCGGCCACCTAGCGACAAAAGAGAGAAGTGCAGATTACAGATTTAAAGTGAAAACAATTGATCCTAACAATTAACCAAGGTAGCTATACCTGTCAGGTAATTTTAGGAGCAACCCTGCCTAAACACCAGACAGCTACAAGAAGAAGATAA
Source organism: Lithobates septentrionalis (assembly GCA_037952835.1). Classification (NCBI taxonomy): domain Eukaryota; kingdom Metazoa; phylum Chordata; class Amphibia; order Anura; family Ranidae; genus Lithobates; species Lithobates septentrionalis. The sequence continues at coordinate 1,611,721 of JBBDGP010002067.1, read as the reverse complement.
AAGACTTTGGAGTGGAAAGACCACCAGTATTATCCATGGCCAGATTCTACCCAGGCCCTCTGACTTCATCTGACTGTAAAAAAAAAACTATTTTGAGTAGTAATTCCCACCCCCCAAAATTGGCTGTCTACCTCCTCCAACAGTAGTCGTAACTCCCACCTTCTCATCCCATTTCCCTTGATTCCACAAGTGAGTCCCCCTTTTTCATGTGCCCTCTGGAATGCCCGCTCGGTCATCAACAAACTAGCTTCTGTCAATGACCTTTTCCTTTCCAAATCCCTTAATCTATTTGCTATTACCGAAACCTGGTTCCAGGAATTCAACACTACCTCTCCAGCTGCCCTGTCCCATAGTTGCCTCCTCTGGACTCACTCCACCAGACCCAGTGGACGAAAAGAAGGTGGTGTTGGACTTCTCCTCTCCCCCAATGCACCTTCCAGGTTCTCCCCACACCTCCCTCTCTTTCCCCCTGCTCTCTTGAAGTGCACTGCATTTGTCTTTTCTCTCCAGCTTGTCTGAGGGTCACAGTTATTTATCGGCCTCCTGGACCAGTGTCACGCTTTCTAGATGACTTCTCTGCATGGCTACCCTACTTTCTCTCCTCTGAAGTACCTACCATCATCCTAGGTGATTTTAACATTCCAATCAATGTTAATACTGCAACCACTTCTCAACTGCTCAACCTAACCTCCTCATTTAACCTAACACAATGGACACAAACCACCCCTTATTCCAACGGCAATACTCTCGACCTCGTATTCTGCCATTACTGCACTCCCTGCAACCTCTCTAACACCCCCTTTCCTCTCTCTGATCACAACCTTATCTGTTTCACACTCTCCTTGTACCTCCCATGCTGCCAACCCACAAACCACTACCCGCAGAAACCTTCGCAACCTCAGCCCTTCCCTTCTTCATTCTGCTATTGATGGCCTTTACGACAAAATCACACCCCTGTCCTGCCCAGACCTAACCACTTCTTCCCTGGGCCAGTTGATAACCTCCCATGGCTTCCAATACCACCTCTATGCCTATGACACCCAGATCTATCTCTCCACTCCTCAACTCACTCCCTCAATCTCCTCACGGATCTCAAACTTACTGAATGACATCTCGGTATGGATGTCACACCACTTTCTCAAACTCAAGCTTTCTAAAACTGAGCTTGTATTATTTCATCCTTCCCGGTCCCCCCCCTATGACTTTACCATTAAGATCAACAGCAAAACCATTGGTCCCTCCACATATGCCAGGGTGCTGGGTGTCATCCTTGACTCTGACCTCTCCTTCAGCCCCCACATCCAATCACTGGCTAAATCCTGCCGCCTTAACCTCCACAACATCTCCAAAATTTGACCCTTCCTGACTAATGACACCACAAAGCAACTTATTCACTCCTTGATTATTTCTCACCTTGTCTACTGCAACTCTCTCCTTAATGGCCTACCCTTACGCAGGCTACCCCCCTTCAGTCTATTATGAATGCTGCTGCTAGACTAATACACCTCACTAACCAATCTGTGACTGCTGCCCCTCTCTGCCAATCCCTTCACTGGCTTCCCCTACCCCACCTTATAAAATTCAAAATGCTAGCCACAACATACAAGGCCATTCACAACATCACCCCCAGCTACATCACCAACCTCATCTGCAGATATCGCCCAAATCATCCCCTCCGCTCCTCCCAGGACCTCCTGCTCTCTAGCTCCCTTGTTACCTCCTCTCATGCTCCTCTTCAGGACTTCTCCAGAGCCTCTCCCATCCTCTGGAATTCCCTGTCCCCATATATACAATCAGCCCCTACCCTGTCCACATTTAGGAGATCCCTGAAAACTCACTTAATCAGGGAAGCCTATCCCACACCCACCTAACAACTGCCCCTGAGCCACCCCCATCAAATCATTCCCCGCATCTATTACCTTTTGTACCACCACCCCCTCCATTTAAAATGTAAGCTCTACGAGCAGGGCCCTCCTGTCCCTTCTGTATTGTACTGTAATTGTGCTGTCCCCTATACATTGTAAAGTGCTGCGTAAACTGTTGGCACTATATAAATCGTGAATAATAAAAATAATAATGATAGTAATTCCCCAAATCAGTAATTTGCAGTTACTGTATATACATTAAAAAAAAAATGAAGCTACCTGGATATCTGTGTGAGTGACTCCTAAAATGCGGTCAAATAAAAAAAAAATCTAGGAACAAAATATCACTCATAGCTTTTTACATGGTCATGTATACTGGTGATCAACTAGTTGAAGCAATTAAAGTCCTTCATAGGAAAACATTTGGTATGTCTGAACCTCTTAGATAGTAATTAGACCCCATTACCTCAAACATTGAGAAGCTGGAAGTGTGGCTTAATGCTGTGCTGCCCAATTAAAAAAGACCAATTAATGTCTGGTAGAGTCTATTCTGCTAAAGAAGGTTCTATTCATGTGACTTAAGCCATAATCAAAGGACGTAGGAAAGGATTTTGGATGAAGAATTGTAAAGATACACAAAGATAAAAGGGCCACAAAAGCATATCTAAAGGCCTTGATGTTAAAAAGAAGATACAGGAAATTTGCTGCAAAGTTCACGGCAAAACATAAGAGGTCAGTAAAAGACCCGTTGAGATGTCTTAAAGTATAAATAAAGGCAAAACTTTTTTTTTTAGTTTTGGATAGAGTGGAGAGGGATTAGAATGCTTGTCAGTTTTTATTACTGTCTGTTCTCTGGTTAGGAAGACCCCCCCCTCTATTTGTCCTGTTTACCATTATCATTGAAAGTGAAAGTAATAGAAAATCTCACATTTTTGGGTTGTCCCCAGAAAAGTAATAGAGGGGGAATTTTCCAATGAGGACACTAGTTCTGGTGACCTGGGGTTCCCCAAGGAATTCCTTTAATTTGCAGGGATTTCCTCTCACATACTGTTTGTCTATAAGACAGGAAGTGAAGGGAAATCTCCACAATGGGACACAGATGGCAAAAAAAAAATATGACAAGGGTTATAACCCTCCCTTAATCTATTCAAAATGGAAAAAAAAAGTTTTGCTTATAGTTCTACTTTAAGAGCAACTTAACAACTGTTCCTAAAGTTTTCAAATGGTCACAATGACCACAGAGCACTATTCTATGAATGAATGTAATAAAGGACAGTATAATAGAACATGAAATGCTATTCCAAAAAATAAAGCGTATCACTACCAAAGCTTTTCCCCCTCTGTGAAGCATGGTGAAGGTAATATCTTGGTTTGGGGCTTCTTTCCTGTCTCTGGACTTGGACAGTCTTTTGTCACAGAGAGACAAATATGATGATGAAACCATTTGATCAACAACACCAGAATCCCCACTGACTTGTTGACAATTTAAAACAAGGTTTCACACGTTTGTCATCTAGTGGTGGTAGTGATATTACCACTAATTCTGTATGTTGTGGTTGGGGGGGGGGCAATGTTTCACACTTTTGCCCTGTACACGCGGTCGGATTTTCCGACGGAGAACGTGCGATCGGATTGTGTTGTCGGAAATTCCGATGGTGTGTGGGCTCCATCGGTCTTTTTGCATCAGAATTTCAAACACACATAGTTTGAGAGCAGGATATATAATTTTCCGACAACAAAATCCGATCCTTCAAATTCCCATCGTGTGTAGACAAATCCGACACACAAAGTGCCACACATGCTCAGAATAAATTAAGAGACAAAAGCTATTGGCTATTGCCCCGTTTATAGTCTTGACGTATGTGTTTTACGTCGCCGCGTTCAGAACGATCGGATTTTACGACAAATTTGTGCGACCATGTGTATGCAAGACACTGTCGGACACCACCCCCTCCCTTTAGAATGTAAGCTCTACAAGCAGGGCCCTCCTGTCCCTTCTGTATTGTACTGTAATTGTGCTGTCCCCCCTCTACATTGTAAAGCGCTGCATAAACTGTTGGCGCTATATAAATTGTTAATAATAATAATAATAATAATAATGTTTTCAGGGATGGTGAGACTGAGCTATTGTAGACAGAAGTGGCAAGGTCAGGGTAGGATAGGGGTAAGCCTTGGTAATAAAAGGTATTTGGTTGCAGAGTAGATAAGAGTAGGGCTAAAGTGGTGAAAATTTCTATGGGTTTGCTGGTATTAGGGATGGGGGTGTACAGGACACCAGGAATGTGTCCACGATGGCAGGGATATTCCCCCAGTACTTGAGTTGTGGTCCTTTTAAAAGGGACAGTTTGAAGACATTATTGACTACTCATCCATGTTGGGTGAAATGTTCCAGGGTAGTCTGGCTAGAGAGGACTGACTTCCAGCACTCTCTGGATTGATAAGTCCTATTTGGGTTATAAAAGTGGTCTGTTGCATTGTAGATAAGAGGAGGGCTAAAGTGGTGAAGATTTCTGCAGGTTTGCTTCTAGGAGGGATAGGGGAGTAAAGATATGGAGAGTAAGAGGTAAATGGGTGTTTGGGAAGTTGCATGGAGTGCAGAAGTGTGTGTCTATTGCGTTAGTCCAGAGGAAGAGGTCAGGTTGAGGAGTTGGGAGGTAGCTGGGGTATAAACATTATTAGGGATGTTAAAGTCACCAAGATGATATTGGGCATTTCAAAGAAAAGAAAATAAGGTGGCTGGGCAGAAGATTCATCAAGGAAGAGTGACACCAGTTGCAGAGACAGATAAATCACAGTGCAGAGACACTGGAGAAAAGAGAGGAATACAGTGAGCTTCAAACGAGGAGAGGGATAGAGAGGGGGGTGCAGGAAGGGCTTGAAAAGTGTTTTATGGGAAGAGAAGGTGGAGGACATTGTAGCCATATTAGTGCACTTGCAACAACACAGTTGAGTACATTTGTCTTTGTTTTTTTACAAAACAGTTACATTTTCAAGCTATTGGGGGAATCCCTCCCTTCTTCTAATATCCAAGAAGTACAGAGGAGCAGTGGAAAAATCACAAAGATGAGAATTGTCATAAAACTGTGTGGTGGTGATTTAAAATACTGTGCTCCACATTCAGACCATTACCTTTTCCTCATACGGAATTATCATTCACAGTTTAAAGGTTTTCATTTCCTGAGTATTTTTTAAAAAGTCCCTATAGGAACCAAAACTCCTTCCATAGAATGGTCTGGTTGTGGGATATGATGTTACACAGCTGCACAGTAATCCTCCTGCTTATGTTCTATTGTGTCTGTAACAGACCTAGCCAGGACAGGGGCTTTTGGAAAATACTGGGAGCAAGCCACTTACTCACTGACTATGGGCCCTGGCATTTAAGGTAACACTACTCTTTGGAAGGTGTATGTCTGGGGGATCCGTGGAGTGGTCTTGTTATTTTGGATTCAAGTCCATGTCTCCCCAAGACACACAGACTCTGGGATTCTAAGCCCGGGGTCCATGTTAGGGGCCTAGATGCCACATTTCCAGCAATGACTGCTCCACACTATGGAACTCATAGTAGATGTTGATGTCATCAGCAAGCCACTTGTCTGGGGGTTGCCTGCTATAATGTGTTTATTGCAAGTAGGTCTAGTATGCCTCCTAAGGGTCTTTCACCCATTGTTAATTGTGCTAATTAACTCACCTTTTGTCTGTCTGCTCAGCAAACCATTGTGGGTTGCGTTTATAATAATGTGTATTATCCAGTACACTGTATTCCGTATTGAAGAAGTTGGCAAGTCTGACCTGGAATGAAACCTCTGAGTCATCCAGGTGGCTAATAAACATAATATTTACAGTATATGTCTGTTGTTCTAATATTCCTGTGCACAGTTTGTATGGTTAGGGTAATATGATCAGGAGGGGGATGTCTTCCTGTGGTGTATATATTCTGTGTTAGTTTGTTCAAATAAACCTGTTCCAGCTTTGCAGCCAAATGAGTCCTGCCTAGTTCTTGGTTGCAATATACAGCTAGAATATCTGACATCTATCTTCAGACTGGAGGAAGTGGTATATGACGTAAGCCCTCAAGCTGAGTGTGGGGGACAATTCCATTACATTGGTGGCAAGCAGTGGGATGCTTCCTGTAGTCTGGGACATTCAAACCTCCACCTGGATCCAAGGTCCGGATAGCAGGGGAGGAGAGATACAGATACCAGCCGCCATGGAAGAGGAATTCTGAAGGAGGTTGAGAGAGATGTGCATACAGCACAGAGGACCAGTGTCAGAGCAGGCCCTGCTAGCATGGTATGATTCTGTCAGCTGGGAACACTGCAAGAAAGTGCTAGCCCATGAGCAACGACACCAGGGAAAAATTCTCTCCTTCCAGGAAAGGTACTGGTCACAGTACAAAGTGTGAATGGTGTTTTTGGGGAAGCAACTGCACAAAGAATGGAAAGTTGAGTTAAGCAGGCTGGTCCAGGCAGAGATGCGTTGGACGAGAGCTACGGAGCCCTCCGCTGGTATGTAGCCCAAGTGTGCCCGTGGACAGCGGACGATACCCCAACAAAAGGCTTTGGCTACGGTGGTCTGGGGCTGTTATTAGAGAGGCTGTCTGAGGACCCTGACTTTGGGAGTGATTTGGAGTGGTGTTTGGAGTAAATCTTGGAATACAGAGAAGCTGAATGTCTCCAAAGTTATCTGGGCACTTTTCTAGCCAATGATGAATGTTAGCTGGAGATGGCCTACAGATGGCTGCTAGATTCTGCTCAGCAGCAGGTCTGAGCTCCCTTTGCCTGGAGCTATCAGGAAATACCAGTTGACAACTCTGAAATCCTGGCTGAAGAGTCGTCAATGTGGCATAGTAATGCGGAGGTCTTATGGCGGATGCAGAAAGTACTGACTGACCTTGAACATCCTGTTTCTGCATGGGACGGTCTTGAATGGATGAAAGCGTCTGTCCAGCAGCTGGATGAGGGTAATGGGAGATGAATCAGTCGGCTCATCTCTCCAGCTACAGATCACAGAATGTATGGAATCAATTGATTTTTCATCGGAGGATGTTATAGATTATGAGTCACCTGCCAATGTGTTGGCACAAGGCCCAAATGCTGCCAACCTTTGTCCTGGATTTTCAGCAATTCCTGAGACTAGTGATTTAATCGCCTTTTCAGCTGAGGAAGAACAACCAGGTGAGCTTCCAGCAGAAGAGCTGGCATCAGGGCAGAACGTCACTGAGCTCTGCCCAGAACTAATAACAGATTCATCCTTCCTGAGAGAAGAGGCAGTCAGCCTTTGTCCCACAACACTGACAGGGACATGGGATTTCCTGCCAGCATCAGTTGTGCAGTTACAAGAAACTTCTCCAGCTGAAGCCCTGGCAACTGGACAGAGGGTCAAAGACCTCTGCCCCACACCTGCGGCATTTCCTGGAGGACCATGGTGAGAAAGAGACAGTCACATCCCAGCAGGATCCAGGGGGAGAAGGAAGAGGAGGTTATCATCTTCCCTTTCCAACAGTCAGACAGAGTGGAGGAAATTGTCTTCACTCCCCAGCCAGGATTTGTGCACCTGGGAGACAGTGACAGAGAAATGTCATTCCAGCAGCCAGACAAGGGAACGGAAGAGGAAGCAACCAGCTTATCTCCCCAATGCTGGATACACAGTTTGGGATAAATAGAGGTCATCCTTCCTCCCCAGCAGCAGATCCACACTGAGAGTGGAGGAAGCTGGCCTCCCGCCCAAACGGTTAGCCAAAGCAGATGATTTGGAGTCCCCAGCAGAAGTGCTGGCAACAGGGCAGAGTGCTACCAACCTCTGCCCAGCACCGACAACAATGGTGGAGTTCCAAGGAGCTGGGGCAGTCAACCCCTCTCTCTAGCGACAAGCTGATGTAGTGAAGCTTCTACTCCCAGCTGAATCACTGGCAACAGGGTAGAGCACCGCTGGCCTCTGCCTAGCACCTACTGTGCCTCCACAGCTTCAGGAAGCTGGGGCGATCAGCCCCTCTAGCCAGCAGAAGACCAAGCCCAGAATGTTGCAAATGACCCAGCTGAAGCCCTAGCAGCCGGACAGAGAGTCAATGACCTCTGCCCCACACTTACAGATGACAACTATTCCTTGTACTATTCCTTGCAGCCAAGAATGGAGATCATGAAGACTGACTATGTGAATTCACTCTGCCCGACTAACTCAAGTCCAGACCAGGTGGAGGTCTGGCACCTTGTTAGTCGACTTTTGATGGGGGAAAAGTGTGACAGACCTAGCTGGGACAGGGGCTTTTGGAGAGGACTGGGAGCAAGCCTCTTACCCACTGACTATGGGCCCTGGCATTTAAGGGAACACTACTCTTTGGAAGGTGTATGCCTGGGAGATCCGTGGAGTGGTCTTGTTACTTTGTATTCAAGTCCATGTCTCTCCAAGACACATAGACACATAGACTCTGGGACTCTAAGCCTGGGGTCCATGTTAAGGGCCTAGATGCCACATTTCCAACAAGGACTGTTCCGGCTTACGGGACTGCTGTTGATGTCATCAGCAAGCCACCTGTCTGGGGGTTGCCTGCTATATTGTGTTTAATACAAGTAGGTCTAGTGTGCCTCCTAAGGGTCTTTCACCCATTATTAATTGTGCTAATTAACTCACCGTTTGTCTGTCTGCTAAACAAACCATTGTGGGTTGTGTTTATACTTGTAATAATGTGTATTGTCCAGTACACTGTATTCAGTATTGTAGAAGTCTGACCTAGAATGAAACCTCTGAGTCATCCAGGTGGCTAATTATCATAATGTTTATAGTATATGTCTGTTGTTCTAATTATATTCCTGTGTACAGTTTGTATTGTTAGGGTAATATGATCAGGAGGAAGAGGGCCTCCTGCGGGGAACATATTATGTGTTAGTTTGTTCAAATAAACATTTTCCAGCTTTGCAGCCAAACAAGTCCTACCTTGTTCTTGGTTGCAATATATGGCTATAATATCTGATATCTATCTTCAGACTGGAGGAAGTGGTATATGATGGAAGCACTCAAGCAGAGTGTGTGGGACGATTCCGTTACATTGTCTATAAACATTCATTCTGTTTTTATAACTTCTGTCCTGTCTCACCAATGTATGATCCATGCTTGCACTTGCTGCATTGAATGAAGTACATCCCATTACTGGAGGCCAAGCTGTATGGTCCTGTAATACTGAAGGTTCCTTTTGTTTGTGTGACAATATTTATTACATTTATGTAGATGTACAGTTTGCAGCATTTATTGTTGCAAGGTTTTGTTCCCTTTTTTAAGTCCCTGTCCTCAGAATGTATGTCTCATTAATCTATGTCTGAGGTTGGGTGGTTGCTTGAAGGTCAGCACTGGGGGTTGTTGGAATATTCCTTTCAGGGTTCTGTCCTCTGTTATGATAGGTTTCTTCTATTTCATTATCTCTCTCACCCCTTCTAGTGCTGGATTGTATGTGGTTATTAGAGGTACACAGCTCTTTGTTTTCTTCTCTTTGTATTGTAGGAGATTTTCTCTTTGGACTTTTAAGGCAGTGTTTGTGCTTGTACTGATAGTTTTGTTGCTGTGACCTTTCTAATGCAAGGATTCTGCTAGTACTCCTAGATGTCTATTTCTGTCTTCTGGTTCTGAGCATATTCTGTGGTATCCAGACTAATGAAGTGCCACCTTCTGGAGTGGTCCATATTTTTCCACCAAGATATGCATTCTACAACATTGTACACACCAGAAGCTTGGCTTACTTATACTATTATATCTGTAATTTTGCTCTTGAATAGTTCATATTGTTCTATATTATCTTAGGTCTCAAAGGGTCGATGCTCTGAGGAATGTCCTCCAGGGTTCAGAAAATCTGTAAGAGAAGGCTATCACCTATGTTGTTATAATTGTGCTCCATGTTCAGAAGGAGAAATATCAAACCATTCTGGTAAGCTTGATTTTTTTTTAATAGAAACTCTGATATTGGATTAGAAAATTAAAACTTTTAAAGTCCTTTAAAGTGATTCTGTAACCACTTTACACTTTGCAGCAAGCAATGAGAACCAGATTCCTCCTACTATAAATCTATTCAAAACTCTGAAGTACTAAATCAAAATAAAAATGAAAATAAGACTGCAGCCACTGTGCAAAGGTGCTACAACCTTAAAAGTGATAGAAAGTGTAAAACAGCGCTGGCAGCCTATATTATACAACACACATCCTAGTAATTAGTGTCATATACATCAATGTGTTTGTGACATACAAATCAAAATACAACAAAATGATATATAATATAATATGCACAAATCTGTAAAGTGCTTGGTGCTTCTATAAAAGTGCAATGGTGCTCCAAAACTTTGCAAAATGTGAGGTGACTCCCCCTTCGGTGACCCCACTCACCAAAAACAATAGACCCTCAGCTTTGCATTCTGGGATCAAAACAGGCAGTGATCTATTGATCTGGGGGTATGTAGGATGGTTCCTCAACAAACTCCTCCAAGAGGGTGCTTTACGACAGAAAGGATATGTCACACTCCATAGATGAGAAAATAGAGAAAAAACTCATAGTGAAATACCACTTAACATAAATTATTAAGCACATTACAAGCGCCACTTATAGGATATTTGGTAAAGAAAGGCCTTAGTAAAAAACATCCGAGTTTGCCAATGCATGACGTGCGTTCCACGGAGGTGAAAATTGTGTCAATGGTTAGCATGAACCGGAAATACGTTGATGTGTTTCACCCCTCCTCCAGGACATCATCAAAGGACATCACTTCCGGTTCCATTGCAATCTATTTATACCCGAGGGAAGATCACTCCTCCCTCTGGGGAGGACGAAGCAACCAATTACGATCAGTGTGAAAAAACACCAACTTCCTCCTCTAACATAATTTCCTGTTGCCAAATATATCTAAAAAACTTTAACCACTTCAATACCAGGCACTTAGACACCTTCCTGCCCAAGCCAATTTTCAGCTTTCAGCACTGTCGCAATTTGAATCATAATTGCGCGGTCATGCTACACTGTACCCCAAATTTTTTTATCATTTTGTTGCCACAAATAGAGCTTTCTTTTGGTGGTATTTGATCACCTCTGGGATTTTTATTTTTTGCGCAACAAATAAAAAAAGACCGAAAATTTTGAAAAAAACAGTTTTTCTTTGTTTCTGTTAACATTTTTTGTAAATAAGTACGTTTTCGCCTTCAATGATGGGCACTGATATGGCTGCACTGACGGGCACTGATAAGGCGGCACTGATGGGCACCAATGAGGTGGCACCAATGAGATGGCACTGATGAGGTGGCACTGATGGGCACTGATGACGGGCACTGATAGGCAGCACTGATGGGCACTGATAGGTGGCACTGATGGGCACTCATAGGTGGCACTGGTATGCGGCACTGATGGGCACTCATAGGCGGCACTGATGGGCACTCATAGGCGGCACTGATGGGCACTTGTAGGTGGCACTGATGGGTACTTATGGGTGGCACTGACAGATGGCACGGATGGGCACTGATGAGCACTGATAGGTGGGCACTTATGGGCATGGATGGGCACTGACAGGTGGCACTGATGGGTTGCACTGATGTCACTGATGGGTGGCACTGATGATACTGATGGGTGGCATTGCTGGGCATCACTGATGTCTGTTACTACATACTGGTGCCAATCAGTGCCCATTTGTGGGCACTGATTGCCACAGATTGGGCATTATTTGAACATGTGGATGGCCATGGGGTAAATACCTGGCCATTCACATGTTGCCCCCTTCCCTGGTGGTCTTAGTGGCATCCCTGGTGGTCCAGTGTGGTCATCTGAGGGGGGGCTGCGCTGATAAACAATCAGCGCAGACCCCCCCTGTCAGGAGAGCCGCCGATCGGCTCTCCTCTACTCGCATCTGTCAGACGCGAGTGAGGAAAGCCGATCAACGGCTCTTCCTATTTACATCGTGATCAGCCGTGATTGGACACGGCTGATCACGTGGTAAAGAGCCTCCGCCAGAGGTTCTTTACCGAGATTGGTGTAGCGGTGTGTCAGTCTCCACCGATCACCGCGATATATATATTTGGCAACAGGAAATTATGTTAGAGGAGGAGGTTGGTGTTTTTTTACACTGATTGTAATTGGTCACTTCATCCTCCCCAGAGGGAGGAGTGATCTTTCCTTGGGTATAAATAGATTGCAATGGAACCGGAAGTGTTGTCCTTTGATGACGGCTTGGAGGAAGGGTGCAACGCATCAAAATACTTCCAGTTCATGCTAACAATTGACACAATTTCCACCTCCGTGGCACGAACGCCTTACATACAACTCAGATCTTTTTTACTGATGCCTGTCTTTGCCAAATATCCTGTAAGTGGCGCTTGCAATGCGCTTGATAATTTATATTAAGCGGTATTTCACTATGAATTTTTTCACTATTTTCGCATCTATGGAGTGTGGCATATCCTTTCTGTCGTAAAGCACCCTCTTGGAAGAGTTTGTTGAGGAACCATCCTACATACCCCCAGATCAATAGATCACTGACTTTTTGATCCCAGACTGTGAAGCTGAGGGTCTATTGTTTTTGGTGAGTGGGGTCACAGAAGGGGGAGTCACCTCACATTTTGCAAAGTTTTGGAGCACCATTACATAAGCACCAAGCACTTTACAGATTTGTGCATATTATATTATATATCATTTTGTTGTATTTTGATTTGTATGTCACAAACACATTGATGAATAGGGAATTAATCACTAGGATGTGTATTGTATAATATAGGCTGCCTGTTTTATACTTTCTATAGCTTCCGCCCACTGTCTGTCTGAGAACACCTCCAACATTTATCTAAAACTAATGGTCAGAAAAATGATTACACTGAAGAGGCCAAAACTGATAAATAGTTGCATTCTCGGTATACTATGCTTAATGTTATTTTCACTTATTTTTATTCTACAGACAGCGAACTCTGCAAGAAGTGTCCTGAAAATGAATGGCCCAACAAAGCTAAAACTATTTGTATTGACAAGGTCATCGAGTATTTATCATACAAGGAGGACATTCTAGTTTTATTTTTTTCTATAACTTCAGTCATATTTGCTACAACATCTCTCCTTATACTTGGACTATTTGTTTGGTTTCGGAGCACTCCCATAGTCAGAGCCAATAACCGGTCCCTCAGTTTCAATCTGCTCCTCTCCCTCATACTGAGCTTCATTTCTGTATTCCTGTTCCTTGGCCGTCCTGTGGATATTACCTGTATGCTGCAACAAGTCACTTTTGGAATTCCCTTCACCATCTCAGCATCTTCTATCCTAGCCAAAACCATCATGGTCTTCATTGCTTTCAAAGCCACCAGACCTGGAAGCACTTGTAGAAAATGGGTGGGAGTCAAACTTCCCAATACAGTCATGTTATTCTGCTCATCCATTCAGGTTATGAATTGCATGCTCTGGTTGTCCATCTCTCCACCATTTCAGGAGTATGACATGGACTCCTATCCTGGGAAGATCATCATTCAGTGTAATGAAGGGTCAGTTATCGGGTTCTACTCTATGTTGGGTTATATGGGGTTTCTGGCAGCTGTGAGTTTTGTTTTGGCTTTCCTGGTGAGGACATTACCGGACAGTTTTAATGAGGCCAAGTACATCACCTTCAGCATGCTGGTGTTCTGCAGTGTCTGGATTGCCATGATCCCGGCCTATCTGAGTACCAGAGGGAAATATATGGTGGCTGTGGAGATATTCGCCATACTGACCTCCAGTGCTGGAATATTATTGTGTATGTTTTCTCCAAAACTCTACATTTTGCTTTTCAAACCTGAACTGAATACGCAGAAAACAATGCTGGGGAAAAGAATGTTGTAAATGTAACACATTGATTCAATGTATAATACTGTAGACCAGATTAAACAAATTCAGCCATATTGTTAAATCATCATCATTATGAATTAATTTATCATCATCATTATGATTTTTTGTGTATATTAACTACCTTCTATCTGCCTATTGTATATAAGTGGATGGTAGGTGGATGTTACAGGGTGGGAAACTTTATTACAGCTTAATTTTTTTCTTGCTCTTACATGCCCCCTAGCCTGCACAAGCAAAGTACTGGACTGCACTGTCCATTGGATGGTGCCAATCACAAAAATATGCTATGACCAATCAAAGCATCACACAATGTAACCAACACCTGCAGTTAGCAGCTTGATACCATTTTGCAGGCACACACTGATCAGTGTGTAATGCCGCGTACACACGAGCGGACTTTTCGACCAGACTGGTCAGACGGACCAAGTCCGGCAGACAATCCGACCATGTGTGGGCTTCATCGAACTTCAGACAGACCCAGATTTGGGTGTTTGAAATCTTTCCGCCGGAACTCCGCCAGACCCAGTTCCTATCGGGAAGCCCGCTCGTCTGTATGCTGGTCTGACGGACCAAATATGATGTGGCAGCTACAGCACCTGCCCGCGAGAATATTTCCAGCGCGATCCTATCGTGCTGGTTCTTGGCGACAGGGTACTATACATATTGCGCTCCCTGCAATAGGAAAAACACATTTTCCTATTGCGGTGAGCACGTCTGGTATGGATTTTAAGGTGAACCCGCCACCCCAAAGCACCTTGTCCCCATGTTGATGAGGACAAGGGCTTTTTCCCGACAACCCACGGCCAGGGTTGTCGGGGTCTGCTTGTGGGTGGCTTATTGGAATCCGGGAGCCCCCTTTAATAAGGGGGCCCCCAGATCCCGGCCCCCCACCCTATGTGAACGAGTATGGGGTACATCGTACCCCTACCCATTCACCTGGGGGGAAAAGTGTCAATAAAAAAACACACTAGACAGGTTTTTAAAGTAATTTATTAGGCAGATCCGGGGGTCTTCTTCTGACTTCGGGGGTCTCTACTGACTTCGGGGGTCTCTTCCGACTTTTCCGCTCTCTCCGGTTCTTCTCCCGCTCTCTGGTTCTTCTCCTGCTCTCCGGCCTCTTCTCCCAGTGTCCGGTTCTTCTCCCGCTGTCCGGTTCTTCTGCTGGGCTCCTCCACTATCTTCTGCTCTTTTGCTTCTCTTTTGCTAGTGGTGGCCCAGACTTCTCCGTCGTCTTGTTCCCTCTTCTCTTCTTCCGACGTTGACATGATGCTCTCTCTCACTGTAATGCTGTGTGAGCAGTGCGCAATGACTTATATAGGCATGGGGCATGGTCACCTATATAAGTCATTGCGCGCCACTCACACAGCATTACAGCGGGAGAGAGCGTCGTGTCAACATCAGAAGACGAGAAGAGGGAACAAGACGATGGAGAAGACCGGGCCACCACTAGCAAAAGAGCGGCAAAAGAGCAGAAGATAGCGGAGGAGCCCGGCAGAAGAACTGGAGAGCGGGAGAAGAACCGGGGAGCGGGAGAAGAGGCCAGAGAGCGGGAGAAGAACCGGAGAGAGCCAAGAAGTCGGAAGAGACCCCCAAAGTAGGAAGAGACCACCGAAGTAGGAAGAAGACCCCGGAGCTGCCTAATAAATTACTTTAAAAACCTGTATAGTGTTTTTTTTATTGACACTTTTTCCCGCAGGTGAATGGGTAGGGGTACGATGTACCCCACACTCATTCACATAGGGTGGGGTGCCAGGATCTGGGGGCCCCCTTATTAAAGGGGGCTTACGGATTCTGATAAGCCCCCCGCCCGCAGACCCCGACAACCAACGGCCAGGGTTGTCGGGAAGAGGCCCATTGTCCTCATCAACATGGAAACAAGGTGCTTTGGGGAGGGGGGACGCAGGGCACCCCCCTCCCCCAAAGCACCCACCCCCCATGTTGAGGGCACGCGGCCTGGTACGGATCAGGAGGGGGGGTGCTCGCTCTTCCCCACCCCCTTTCCTGACCGGCCGGGCTGCGTGCTCGGATAAGGGTCTGGTATGGATTTTGGGGGGACCCCCACGCCGTTTTTTCGGCATAGGGGTTCCCCTTAAAATCCATACCAGACCTAAGGGCCTGGGATGCCCTGCGACTGAGCTCGCAAGGTGTAAATCTCACCGATAAAAGCGGCGAGATTGACTTCCTTTTCTAGTCCCGTTGTACCTCATCACGTTCAAAATGAATGGACTTTAGTCCGTGTGTGGGCATGTCCATTCATTCGGAAGTCCACTGTAACTCCGTCAAAAGTCCGTTAGGAAGACCGGCGGACTTAGTCTGCCGGAAAGTCCAGGCGTGTGTAGGCAAGTCCGTTCATTCGGATAGTCCTTCGTAAGTCTGCCGGAAAACCGCCAGGAAGACCGTCGGACCTAGTCTGCCACAAAGTCCGGTCGTGTGTACAGGGCATTAGAGGAAAGAAATCTTCAAGATCACCATCCAGTATAAGCTTTATCCAGTACAAGTGCAATCCAGTAGCAGTACCAGAAACAGCTTCAACCATCCCCTTATTATTATTATTATTATTAATATAATTATACAGGAATTATATAGCGCCAACAGTTGACAAAGCACTTTACAACATAAGGTCAGACAGTACAGTTACAATACAATTCAATACAGGAGGAATCAGAGGGCCCTGTTTTTTACAGCTTACACTCTAAGTGGATGGGTCAAAAGATTTAAGAGGTAATACCTGTGGGGGATGGGCTGATGTAGAAAATAAGTTGTACAGTTGTTAACTGAGGGCCAGAAACATTTTTATGAAGAGATGAGTTTTCAGGGATCATCTCAAAGTGAACAGAGTAGGAGATAATCAGATAAATTGGAGTAGAGAGTTGCAGAGGATAGGAGAGGCTCTGGAGAAGTCCTGGAGGTGAGTGTGGGATGAGGCTACAAGGGAACTAGAGAGCAGGAGGTCTTTGAAGGAACAAGGAGAATAAACCCCACATCCCATTTTTTTCTAGAACATGAAGTAGGGGAGGGGGGTAACAAACCCTGGGACTTTAACAGTGTTAAGGATAGAAAGAGTGTAAAGACACAATTACATAATCAATAAAATTAAATATTTTATTACAAAAATAAAAAACATGAGGAAATTAAACCATCCATATCAAGAATTGTATGTTCCATTGAAAGGCATATATACAGACACTACCACTTAACATGTTTCATTCTTTTAAGCTTCTTTTTTATTTTTGTAATAAAATATTTAATTTTATTGATTATGTAATTGTGTCTTTACACTCTATCTATCTTTAACACCGTTAAAGTTCTGGGGTTTATTACCCCCCTACCCTACTTCGGAATTATTTTGTTTTGTTTTTTTTTACTAGGTCAGTGGTATAGCTGGGGCCTGAGTTGTGAAGGCTTTGTAAGTTATTGTTAGTATCTTGAATTGAATTTGTTGGGTGAGTGGAAGTCAGTGGAGGGATTGGTAGAGAGGGGTAGCAGACGCTGAGAGATTCATAAGGTTGATGAGTCTGGCAGCAGCATTCATGATGGACTGAACGGGGGATAGCCTATATAAAGGCAAGCCAATGAAGAGTGAGTTGCAGAAGTCAAGGTGAGAGATGACCAGTGAGTGGATTAGAAGCTTTGTGGTGTCATTGGTTAGGAAGGGACGTATCTTGGAGATGTTGTGGAGGTTGAGGGAGAAAGCTATTGATAGTTAAGCTGTTGATTTTGACAGAGAAATCAGGGGAAGAGGCACGAGGGGGAGGAAATATTATGAGCTCGGTTTTGGATAGATTGAGTTTGAGGAAGTGGTGTGACATAGAGGCTGATATCCAGTGGCAGCTGGTGCTCAAAATTTTTGGGGGGGCACAAACAAACTGAAAAATTCTAAAAAAAAAATCAATTGCAGCCTCACTGTACCATCAATCGTAGCCACTGTGCCATCAAACGCAGCCACTGTGCCCATCAATTGCCGCCACTGTACCATCAAACACAGCCACTGTGCCATCAAACGCAGCCACTGTGTCCATCAATTGCCGCCACTGTGCAATCACATGCAGCTACTGTGCCCATCAAATGCTGCCACTGTGCCATCAAATGCTGCCACTGTGCTCCATCAAATACAGCTACTGTGCCCATCTTATACAGCCACTGTGCCCATCATATGCAGCCACTGTGCCCATCTTATACAGCCAATGTGCCCATCTTATACAGCCACTGTGCCCATCTTATACAGCCACTGTGCCCCATCGAATGCAGCCACTGTGCCCATCAAATACAGCTACTGTGACCATCTTATGCAGCCACTGTGCCCATCTTATGCAGCCACTGTGCCCATCTTATACAGCCACTGTGCCCCATCAAATGCAGCCACTGTGCCCATTATATGCAGCCACTGTGCTTATCAGATGCAGCCACTGTGCTTATCAGATGCAGCCACTGTGCCCATCATATGCAGCTACTGTGCCCCATCAAATGCTCCCACTGTGCCCCATCAAACGCAGCCACTGTGCCATATCAAATGCTGCCAGTGTGCCCCCTACCCACCGTCTGCACTTACCCTGTCTCGGTGGCAGTGGGACAGCTCCTCAATGTCTTCTCCCATCCTCTCTTCCCATCCTCTGCTATGATTGGACGTCTGATAGGCTTCCAATCACAGCGCCTGTCATTTCAGCCAATCAGGTGATGGGTAACAGATCCAAGCACCTGATTGGCGGAGAGGTGGTTTAGTGTAGGAAAGTGAATATTCATTTGCTTTTCTAACACAGCTGAGTGACCTGCAAACGCCCAGCATGCGCTCGCAGGTTACCTTTTTCATGCCTATTAGAGCCTATGGCTCTAATCAGGTGCTTCAAAAAAACTGCTGCTGTAATTCAGGCGCCCGGTGCCCAAATAGGGGCCGGGTGCCTGAATAGGGGGTGGCAGTAGAGGCCATAGATAGATTCATGCAATGCATGTATCTATCTATCGGTGCTAGATGGGGGGCTGGAGAGAGGGAGCAGCGCCCATCCACCCTTATGGACGCACCGCCACTGCTGATATCTCTGTTGGTAAGTTGAAGTGAGGAGACTGATGAAGTGAGCTGAGGTGGAGAGATAGATTTGGGTGTCATGGGCATAGAAGTTGTATTGAAAGCCATGGGAGACAAGCTCAGGGAAGAGATGTAGATTGAGAATAGGAGAGGTCCAAGAACATTTACCCCTCTACAGTATATGTAGGCAATTGTTTTCTCTCAACCTTTTCTGTTCCAGCATGACTGTCCCCCTGAGCACAAATCCAACTCCATAAAGACATGGATTGATATGTTTGGTGTGGAGGAACTCAAATGTCATGAACACAGCCCTGACCTCAGCCTGATGTGTGAGTCAGGTCTTCTCATCCAACATCAGTTGAATTGGTTAAATGGGCACACATTTCCACAAATACGGTCCAAAATCCAATGAGGGGTGGAGACAGTTATAGGCACAAAGGTGGGAGGGGCAACTCCACATTAATGATCATAATTTTGAAATGCGATGCCCAACCAGTCCATATAGGTGTGATGGTCAGGTGACTACAAATGTTTTGCCATATAGCATATGTATATGTGGAATACAATCTCCTGATAAACTTGCATTTCAGTATATTGTTTCTGTAAACATTTCTACTAATATCTCATTGTGCTGCTGGATTCCTTCCTTGTGTCTTTCAAAAAGTTGAATTCATAATTTGTCAATATTGAACAGTATGTCAGGTGGTCCATACCTGATTAAGTCTAGAGTCTGTTTAGATAAACTCCTAGTCATCTCTGTAGGTACAGACACTGTGAAGTAAATACTATTCAAAGCTTCCAGCAGAAGAACTTTCATTCTGATCCACCTTCCATGCTTGACAGCCTGCCAGACTTCTAATCTCTAATGTATAGACAGATCAGGTACACAGGAGAAGGGGAGAGCAGAGTGCTCAGTCCTGAATAATGGCTACTGTAGATTCAAGAATTTTAGGATGAATTGCTCCATGGTGCCTTTGGCTACAGAGGTCAGTAAGAAATTGGTTTAACCCTTCCATTACACCAACATAAGGCTTATGTTGGTGACAGCACTGACCTGTAAACAGACTCCTGACCATTATAGCACCTGGAAGTTTGTTAACATTTTCTTGTCATGTGGAAGTAGTTTGAGTGACTGTCAAGCTGTCCAATCATTTCCCTGCATACTGTAAAATGCTTACTGCCTCTTCTGCCCCCCCAATGCTGTGTCTAGGGACGGTCAGTCCCACCTGGCTGCCCAGGATCTCCAAGGTGAGTGTCAGGTATGAGATCCGCAGGAAGAATGGACCCAAAAGTGATGTGCTCTGATCCCTTCTTGGTTAAGTGTTGTCATCCCCCGATCTCCATGGCCAAGGAAGAAAATATTGAGACATGATTGTGCTTTGTTCCTAACAGAGTGCAGAGGTAACATTAAGGCTGGGTTCACACCTATGTGAATTGGATGCGGGTTTCCTCACATCCAATTCGCATAGCAGGAGAATGTGACTGGCTCTCTATGGATCCAGTTCAAATATCTCCAGGGTGGTTGCGGAGTGCACTGCACAGAAACGCTGTGTTGAAACTGCGGTTGGTTTAGGTGTGAACAGAGCCTAATGCCCCGCACACATGATCGGAAATTCCCCAGCAAAAGTCTGATGTGAACTTTTGGTCAGAAATTCCGACCGTGTGTATGCTCCATCGGACTTTTGCTGGCGGAATTACCGCCAGCAAAAGATTGAAAGCAGGTTATTTTTCAGTCAGAAAAAGTTCTGATCAGAAATTCTGATCGTCTGTACCAATTCTGATTTCCAATTCAAATTCCTACGCATGCCCAGAAACAATTTGACGTATGTTTAGAACCATTGAACTTATTTTTCTTGGCTCATCGTACAACACCGCGTTCTTGACGGTCTAAAGTTCAGAGAACTTTTGTGTGACCGTGTGTATGCAAGCCAAGCTTGAGCGGAATTCGGTCGGAAAAACTATCCAAGTTTTTCTGATGGAAAATCCGCTCGTGTGTAGAGGGCATTAGAGTCTAAAAGACCCCGATGTCTCCCACTTAAGGACCGAGCCTCTTTTTGAGATTTGTTATTTACAAGTTAAAAACTGTTTTTTTTTGCTGGAAAATTACTTAAAACCCCCAAACATGATACATTTTTTTTCTAACATCCTAGAGAATAAAATGACGGTTGTTGTAATACTTTCTGTCACACTGTATTTGCTCAGCGGTCTTACAAGCACACTTTTTTGGGAAAAAATACACTTTTTTTAATTAAAATATAAGACAAAGACTTCCGGTTCCGGCGCCACATGAGGAGGAGGTGAGCAGCTCCAGCTCCCGCACAGCTCCTCACAAAAACGGCATCTAAGCCAGCCACAGCACCGGGGAAACCCCCCACAGCCTCCGCTCCATCCCTGGCAGGCATGGACCGCTTCGTGGAGCGTTCATACGCTCGGGCGCTGTCATCGCCCCCCTCCACAGCTCCGCCGGCGGGAGACATCGCGGCCGAAACAGCCAAGATGGCGGCCGCTCCGGATCTAACAGAGCGGCCTCAGCAGCAGCCACAACCTCCCCCTGCCCCAGCTGTGACAGACACCGACCCCGCATCCCCTGCCAACATTGCCCAGGCTGTAGTTCATCTACTGGGGCCATCTCTTACAGCCACTGTGGACGCAGCGGTACACAGAGGGCTGGAACAGCTACATATAGAAATCCAGGCTCAGGCCCAGCGCATCACCCAGGCGGAGGAAAGGATTTCAATATTGGAAGATGATTGCACTGGCTCATCTGCAGCACTTGCACGCATTAATGCTTCACAGAGAGACATATGGGACAAACTGGACGATTTGGAAAATCGCTCAAGAAGAAACAATCTGCGTATCATTGGCTTACCAGAGTCGATCCCGGCCTCCCACCTTACAAATATCTGTGCGAAAACCATCCCAGAGCAACTTGGCCTCCGCATACCGTGCACGGTTGAACGAGCACACCGCATGGGTCAATACTCTGACACACGCGCTAAACCACGACATGTGATAGTGAAGTACTTAAACTACGCCGACAAAAACGCCATAATGCAAAAATTTCGTTGCACGCACTCACTGGTGGTAGATGGCGCGAAACTGCTACTTTTCGCGGACTATTCCATAGAGGTAATGAAACAACGCAAAGCATTCTCCTCGGTATGCTCCACTCTGCACCACAATCAGATCCGATTCTCCCTAGCATATCCAGCTGTCCTCCGCGTTCAAACGCCTGAAGGGGAGCAACTCACCTTTCGTACACCTGAAGAGGCGGAGACCTACCTAACCAACAGAAGCTCCGAAATGGAACACAGTGCCGCAGCGGAGGGATCACCATCGTCATCCTCACAGCGTGCATATGATCCCCCTAAGCACCCCCGAAGCCCGACTAAACCTCCATATAAACGCAGCCGCTTCACCAACCAAGAAGTTCGCTCTGGGAACCGTTGAAGGAACTGACGAAGGACTCCACAATATCACCCCTTTTCCACATCGCCATCTCAGGACGGGTAGTATCAATCCATCCCTTTTTTTTTTTTTTTTTTTTTTCTTTTTTTTTTGCTATTAAGATGAGGACACTTGTGATGTCTCTATAAACTGCCTTACATGCCCGTTATAGAACACTACCCCCTCTAACCTGTAGCTGGAAGCTACGCAGTTAAGAGTTCTACAGTTATAATGTTATAGTCATGTTATTTAACAACAGCTATAGTCCCTCACTACCTGGGAAACCTTCCTTTTCAAGGACACTTGCAATGTTATGTTTACTGGTATTTTCTATTTTCTGGTATACTTAAAGCCTAATTTTAAGAGGGGGCTCTCCCCTGTGTTCAGCGTACCTCACCATTGATTAATTTAAACTTGCACTACCTTCTCAGGGGATCCCCCCTAAACCACCCTCCCCTTCTTTCCTGCACCCCCCCCCCCCCCTCCCTACTTCCCTTTCCTCTCCCCTACCTTCCCTATCCCCACCCCCGGTTGCTACCACCCTGCCCCTAAGTGAGGAGCTGGCAATCAATGGGAGCTACGCTAACGAGATAGGTGAGACCTCATGTGGAAAAAAGAGAAGTCCACGACTCAAGTTATGTATTTCCTTATACGATATACTGCCTTATTAACGTTTATAATTTATTGTTGCTTAGAAAAGTTTAAGTTCATGTTTGCCATCCTAGTTCTTGTGTCTTCAGGGGTTCCGAGGCGCTTTGGCGGCTCCCAAGAGGTAGATAACACATTCACTCAGGGGTTTCTATGCAAACTCCTGAACCAAACCACTTTCAAACACCAAATATGTCACAGTCTGCACTTGGGAGTCACCTAAAGTTTGTCTCGTGGAATGTCAAGGGACTGCGCTCCCCTAACAAACGTATGTCCATCCTCAGACACCTGCGGCGTCTCCGGGCAGATGTGGCTCTACTTCAGGAGACGCATCTGGCTGCAGACGATATGCAACGTCTTCGCAAATTGTGGGTGGGCTCTGTCTATGGCTCCCCAGCAGTAGGTCGTAAGGCAGGTGTTGTTATCCTTCTACATAAAAATCTACAACACACAGTCAGAGAAGTTAAGGTCGATTCGGAGGGAAGAAAAATGACGCTACATCTGACTATAGATGGCAAACACATAGCACTTACTAACATTTATGCTCCCAATTCTCCTGACGCCTCCTTCTTCCAGGATTTAGTGAAATGGGTGCTAACTACACCAGAGACGCTACACCTCTTGGGCGGGGACTTTAACTCAGTCATGTCCCCCCTAGCTGATCGCACAGGCCCCCCTTCACATAGAACACACACCCATACCCCCTCATCATCTACATCCACCCTATTGTCACAAGCCGTCGCCTCCATGCAATTTGTGGATGTCTGGCGCTTAATGCACCCGACGGAACGGGAATACTCCTTCTTTTCACCCCCTCATAATACGTTTTCACGTATAGATTATTTTTTTGCCTCCCCAGCCCTAAGCTCTATAACTAGTACACCAGACATACAAGAGGCAGTGATTTCAGACCACAGCCCAATCGTGATTCATCTCACCCAAACAGCTCGCTCATCTCCCTCCCCTACTTGGCGCTTCCCCTCCTATTTAGCTGATAATGAGGACTTTCAACATACACTATACTGCGCCTGGGAGGAATACACCTCCACTAACAGAGCCCACATTACAGATCCTAACCTATTCTGGGAAGCAGGCAAGGCCTTCTTAAGAGGTAAAATAATTTCATACACGACCCAGTTTAAAAAAAAAGCCAAACAACAGTATAGTAAATCAAGCGAAACTCTACGCCTGGCTCATGAGCAGCTCGCAATAAATCGCACCATAGAAAACATACAAAAATGGAGACAGGCCAAATCCACCTTTGACCTATGGGCAGAACAGCATGAAGCGGCCAAAACATCATACTCTCAGTTACATTTTCATAGATTTGGAAACAAGGCTGGTAGACTACTGGCCAAAATGTGCTCAGGCCCCAGACATCCCACCCGTATCTCAGCTCTTAGAGCTAAGACAGGCTCTATGATCACCTCCCCAGCTGAAATTAGCAACCTACTCGTAGAATACTATACCAATTTATACAAAGCTGACCCGACTGACTTAACTACCACCGACTTACTGCTCGACAAAATACGTTTACCTAAACTCCACCACACTCAATTAGAGTCGATCAATGCCCCCATCACCATTGACGATATTCTATCCACGATCAAAAACATGGCCTCGGCCAAAGCCCCGGGACCCGACGGATACACTGCTGAATTCTATAAAATGACCAAAGAATTCATCCCTGCTACTTTAAAACATGTTTATGCAGCTATGTGGGACGGAGGGCCCTATCTTCCTACGGGAACACAGGCCCACATCAAATTAATCTCTAAGAAAGGGAAAGACCCCCTACTGCCAGGCTCATACCGGCCGATATCATTAATTAATGTTGATGTCAAAATCCTATCCAAAATAATTGCTTCACGGCTAGCTCCTCTACTGACATCCCTATTACACCCAGCTCAATCTGGCTTTGTTCCGGGCAGATCGGCCACCTTAAACATTCGAAAAGTATTAATGGCTCTAGAATACGCCAAAACTCACCCTAACCAAGACATTGCCATCATGTCATTAGACGCGGAAAAGGCCTTTGACAACATCAGTCTCTCTTGGCTCTTTAGAGTGATGACACAATTTGGATTCTCAGGACCGATTATGCGATTTCTGTCACAAATGTATGCAGCCCCTACCGCACGTCTTGTCACCCCCGATTTTATTTCGGACACGATTCCACTAACAAAAGGAACGAGACAGGGATGCCCCCTGTCTCCACTCCTGTTCAATCTAGCAATCGAACCCCTGTCCAGAATATTAAACTCAGCTGATGGAATCAGTGGCATCACTCTGGAGAACCACACTCTTCGTTCAGCACTATTCGCAGACGACATACTGCTATTTTCCACCGACCCTATAACAGACTTTGACAGACTCAAACGACTTTTTTCAGACTTCAGACTTTGCTCGGGATTCAGAATTAATTTCGATAAGAGTGAGATCTTACCATTACAACCCCATCTCTCCAGTAAATGGAAACACCTATCCCCCCTGGCCATAGCCAACCAACATATTACATACCTAGGCATTAAAATAGGACGTGAACCATCCTCTCTATATTCTTTGAACTACCCCCCTTTGATAACGAAAATTGTGAAGGAGTTGGAGGCTTGGGGGTCCCTGCCCCTCTCGCTCTTTGGGAGATGCCATCTTTTCAAAATGGTGTCCTTTGCGCGCCTGCTCTACCCAATGCAGACCATTCCTCTTCTAATTAAACATTCAGACATCCAAAAACTCCAAAGGGCCCTAACTGTTTTTGTATGGTCTCACAAAAAACCGCGCATAGCGCTACAGAAGTTATGTCTCCCGAAGGGCGAGGGTGGAGCGGGACTGCCCAATATGCGTTTTTACAACCTGGCATGTTTACTCAGACAGGGCTTAGACTGGCTAACTGGTGGTTCTAAATATTCTAACATACACTTAGAAAAGGCTATGGTACACCCATATACCCTCTCGGCCATCCTCCATTCTAATCCCAATACATTACCCCCCCACCTCAAAACAAGTGTAATAATTAAGGATACGGTCGTTGCATGGAGGGAAGTAAGAAAATTGCTCAAAGTGCCATCCAACATCTCCAAATACCTCAAAATACAAGGCAACCCTATGTTCCTTCCATCTACCATCCACAAAGCTTTTGGCCAATGGAAACTTAATGGCCTCACAGATGTCTCCTCTGTTTATCTTAATAAGCCGGGCAAATTCAAACCGTTTCATACCCTGATGCGGGAATATTCCCTTCCACCAACACATGCTTTCTTTTACCATCAACTCATCAATTATCTCAAATCATGCTCTGGTCCTAACACTAATCCACTTGAAACATCCTGCATTGATACTCTCATCAAAACCAATAACTACTCCATCTCCAACATTTACTCCTATCTCATACAACATCAAACACGGAAATATGCCCTCAAACCCTTTCAAAAATGGTCACACGTATTAGACGACGAATCCCTGCCAGAAAAAATCCTTGAGGGGTACAAAACAGTCCGCAACCTTACTGCCTCTGAATCCTGGAGGGAAACACAATTTAAGATTATCCACAGAGCTTATTTCCCTTTCCGTTACAACGAGAAGGACCCCACCCAAACCCAATGCCCCTGGTGCAAACTACCTCGCCCCACACTACTACACAGACTCTGGGACTGTCACAAGATTGGTGCATACTGGACTAAGGTGATCTCCTACATCAACGAGGTCCACAAAATTCAGTGCACAAAGGACCGCCTACTATGCCTGTTCAGCATACCCCCTGCATCCTCATCGCCAACGAGGGTCTCACAAAATATTCCACATTGGGCTCACCTCTGCCTTCTAGTGGCTCGCAGAACTATCATGTCTCACTGGATATCAGCTACTCCTCCTACCCTGACAACGTTTAAAAAAGCCTTGGCATCACTTTTCAATCTAGAAAGACTAGACACTATCACCCTTAATTTCCGGTCAACTTCCCGTTTTTTCAAAAGATGGAGGAAGTACATTGAAGCTACATTCACCCCGCAGGCACTAATCGAAATAATGAACCCATTTCGCTACACGAAATGGTACTTGACAAAAGATGTCACCAATTCTCTAGGCCGACTCAAAATACCCCCCACCCCAGAATCCTTTGTCTTTAACCCACCGTAGGTTATTCATAAACTCATTGTGCCCCTTGACGTCCACCCTCTCAGGTCTTAAGTTTAATCAGACGCTGCCTCCACTCCTGAAGTTATTTAGATGTGAAGATTTTGTATATGCCGAGCAAATTTTCGCCCCATAGGGTCGAAGACATGGTAAACATGAACTCCCCCCATCCTCCCTTCCCCAAATTTTTCTTTGTATTTTCTTTTTGTTTATCTCTCTGTTACTTCTCTTTTGATCCAACTGATATGACAAGATTGTATTTCAACTACTTTGAGAAGTCATTCAACTGTATAGATTGTAACGATCAATACCTTGTAACTTTTGTAACACTAAATCTTATACTTTTGTATGCCATAAAACCCAATAAATATTTTTCAAAAAAAAAAAATATAAGACAACAGTAAAGTTAGCCCAATTTTTTTTATTGTGAAAGATAATTTTATGCAGAGTAAATTGATACCCAACATGTCACGCTTCAAAATTGCGCCTGCTCATGGAATGGTGACAAACTTTTACCCTTAAAAATCTCCATAGACGAAGTTTAAAAAATTCTACAGGTTGCATGTTTTGAGTTACAGAGGAGGTCTAGGGCTAGAATTATTGCTCTCACTCTAACGATTGTGCCGATACCTCACATGTGTGGTTTAAACACCATTTTAATATGCAGGCGTTACTCACGTATGCGTTTGCTTCTGCACGCGGGCTCGGTGGGACAGGGCGCGTTTAAATTTTTTTTTTCTTTTTTCTTTTACCTTTTTTTAAATTTTTACACAGTTCTTTAAAAAAAAAATTGTGTCACTTTTATTTCTATTACAAGGGATATAAACATCCCTTGTAATAGAAAAAAGCATGACAGGACCTCTTAAATATGAGATCTGGGGTCAAAAAGACCTCAGATCTCAAATTTACAATAAAATGCAATAAAAAAAAATGTCGTCATTTTTAAAAAAATGTCCCTTTAAGAGCTATGGGGGAAGTGACGTTTTGACATCGCTTACGCCCTGCAATGCTATGGAGACGGGTGGGGGCCATCTTACCATCACTCGTCTCCATGCCACAGAGGAGAAAGGATCTGATCGCCTCCACCGCTGCCGATGGGTCCGGTAAGCAGCGGAGGGCACAGGATCGAGGTGGTAGGGGGACCCTCTCCCGTCGCTGATAAAAGTGATCTTGCGGCGAATCCGCCGCAAAGACCACTATTATCAGAAACCAGACCTCCGGCCGAACAAGAGATCCCTCTTCAAAGTAAGGATGTATATCAGCGTGTGGTGGTCCGGATGTGGTTAAAGACATTTCTAGAATTCTTCCAACTCTTTTTCACTCAAGGGCTTCTGTACACAAACAATAAATCTGATTATTATATCTCAGCCTTGGATTCTAATCCCAGGACACTAAATGAGAGCAGAGAAATTATTTTAAATGGATTTAAACCCAAGGCTGACCACTCAGAAAATTATAAATCAAAAGTCTGCATTAAAAAATAAACTCATATCAGTTTTATTATTCCACATTCAACCACTTCAGCCCCGGAAGGATTAAGGCTCTATTTCCACTAGTGCGACTTTTCATGCGACTTGGGACTGAAAAGTCGCATGACAAATTGTTTCCCATGATTTCCAATGAGTACCGTTCATATCTGTGCGACTTCAAGTCGCAGCGACTTCAAAGTAGTCCCTGCACTACTTTGGTCCCACTTTGATGCGACTTGAGGTCCATAGATACAGGCATTGCTTCAAATCGCGGTAAAAAGTCGCGGTAAAATCGCGGTGCAAAATCGCGCGACTTTGGGGACGCACTAGTGGAAACATAGCCTTACCCCCTTCCTGACCAGAGCACTTTTTACAATTTGGCACTGGGTCGCTTTAACTGCTATTTGCGCGGTCATGCAATGCTGTACCCAAATGAAATTTGCGTCCTTTTCTTCCCACAAATAGAGCTTTCTTTTGATGGTATTTAATCACCTCTGCCGTTTTTATTTTTTGCGCTATTAACGGAAAAAGACTGAACATTTTGAAAAAAAATTATATTTTCTACTTTTTGTTATAAAAAAAATCCAATAAACTCAATTTTAGTCATACATTTAGGCCAAAATGTATTCGGCCACATGTCTTTGGTAAAAAAAAGTCAATAAGCGTATATTTATTGGTTTGCGCAAAAGTTATAGCGCCTACAAACTAGGGTACATTTTCTGGAATTTACACAGCTTTTAGTTTATGACTGCCTATGTCATTTCTTTCTTGAGGTGCTAAAATGGCAGGGAAGGGTAACTGTGGTGGTGAAATCACCTCTGACAGCGCTGGAGTCACGGCTTTATGTATCGTGGGAGCAAACGCTGTTGCTGTCAAGATAGATAAATCCGCGCTGCAACTGAATGGCGTACCTGCTAAGCAAATGATGGTTAACAATAAAACAAAGTAACATTACAGTATAACAGTAAGACTTACCATACCTGCAAAGCAAATACAAAAAAAACATAGTAAAAAATAAAACATTTAAACGCAACCTGTGCCTAAAATATATCTATATATATACAGTATATATATATATCTATATATATATAGATATATAGATATATCTATATATATATCTATATATATATATGCCGAAGCATTGGGGCATCCTCCCGCAAAAGGCAGGAGCAAATTGCTCCTCCACTCACTGCTGCCCCCACGCTTCCGCATATATGTTGAAGTATGTAACTGTGGTGGAGAAATCACCTCCGACAGCGCTGGAGTCACAGCTTTATGTATTGTGGGAGCAAATGCTGTTGCTGTCAAGATAAATAAATCTGCTCTGCAGCTGAATGGTGTAGCTGCTAAGCAAATGATGGTTAACAATAAAACAAAGTAACATTACAGTACAACAGTAAGACTTACCATACCTGCAAAGCAAATACAAAAAAAAATAGTAAAAATAAAACATTTAAACGCAACCTGTGCCTAAAATATATATATGCCAAAGCATGGGGGCATCCTCCCGCAAAAGGCAGGAGCAAATCGCTCCTCCACCCACTGCTGCCCCCACGCTTCGGCATATATGCTGAAGTATGTAACTGTGGTGGTGAAATCACCTCCGACAGCGCTGGAGTCACGGCTTTATGTATCGTGGGAGCAAACGCTGTTGCTATCAAGATAAATAAAACCGCTCTGCAGCTGAATGGCGTACCTGAAAACAAAAAAATGGTTACCAAACATGATAAAAATATAACAACAATAAAACATTGCAGAATAGAATACAGTAAAAAAGAGCAGAACAATAGAGAGAGAATAGAGAGAGAGAACAATAAAACGCCAATTATTTTTGGTTTTTATTATTTTATATTTTTTTGTGTTTTTTTTTTTTTTTTACTTTTTTTTGTTTTTGTTTTTTTTTTACACTTTTTTTTGTAACTTTAACTTTTGTAACTGGTACAAGGTTTGGGTCTCTCAAAATGCGATGGCATCTTGGGAGACCCTGTGAAAGTGTGCCTAGTCTGTGCAATGCTGTACCCTACACTAATACTCAACTATTGTATGGTAGCGTTCAAAATATTCACCAATGCAAAGACCAGGATTGTCAGGACAGGAGGGACAATAATAGCGGGTGTCACGTCTAAATCCGCGCTTGCTGCAGACACAACATCTTTTTTTGGGGGCTTGTTGGGTAGGGGTACTCGGGAGGACATAAAGAAAATGCCTCTCATGCAGCCGGCTTACTGCATTTAGTTGGGAAAGGTGAGGTGGAGCACCGTCTTGAAACAGAAGAGCTCTGACGATCTCTTCATGGAATTTAAGGAAGGATCCAGTCTGACCTGAAGCTCTGTATAGCACATAAGCATTCAGCAAAGCCAATTGAAATAAATAAACAGACACTTTTTTATACCAGCGTCTGGCCTTATGGGCAACTAGGTACGGCGCCAACAACTGGTCGTTGAGGTCCACCCCTCCCATATTATGGTTATATTCGTGGACACAGAGGGGTTTCTCCACAACACCAGTCGGCGTAGTAATTTGGACCATCGTGTCTGCATGAAGGGACGAAAGAACGAAAACATTCTTATTATCCCTCCACTTCATAGCGAGCAAGTTATTACACTTCAAGCAGGCTCTCTCCCCCAGCCTAAGACGGGAATCTACAATCCGCTGGGGAAAGCCCCGGCGATTAGGTTGCACGGTGCCACATGCTCCAATCTGATGATCAAAATGGTGACTAAAAAGTGGCACGCTCGTGTAATAATTCGTGTAATGGCACGGGCATATGGTAAATTGGGTCAGTGGACCAATATGACCGCAACTCACTCTTTTTATTTATGCCCATGTTGAGGGAAAGGCCCAGAAAGATCTTAAATTCGGAAACCGTAATTGGTTTCCAATCTCTGGCAAGGGAGGACTGGGGAATAGTGGCGATGTGTTGACCAGCGTACAAATTGCTTTGGTCCACAATAGAACTATAGAGATCTTCGGTGAAAAACAGCATATACAAATCCACTGACGTAAAATCAACTGTTTCCACCTGAATGCCGGATTGGCCAGTGAATGGGGGAAGTACGGGTGCTGCAGAAGTGGTGGGTTCCCAATTCGGATTGGCGAATGCAGCAGGAAGGGCACTATGGGCACGATGGGCCTGTGTTCATCTTCTTGGTGGCAGCAGGACACTACTTGTGCTTGCCACCTCGCCAGCTTGAACTGCAGTTATGGGACTCGCCACGTCACCAAGTGTTACTGCAGTGCTGGATATACGACCAGGGTGTACTAGGCCGCTGGTGCTTGCCAGTTCACCAGAAGGAATAGCGGCACTAGTACTGCTCTGCTCCATACGAGGGACCTGTGGTTCTTGCACTTCAAGGACAGAAGAAGAAGATTGGGGTCTGGTACGCCTGACCTTGGCAGGGACCACAACGCCGTCGTCAGAGCTATCTGTCATGGAGCCGCTGTCCTCTACAGGATCGTATTCTGAGCCTGAATCTGACAGATGACTTCCTCTTCACTATCTGTCATGCTCAGAAACGTGTAGGCCTCTTCACTAGTGTACCTTCGATTTGCCATTTTGGGCTCTAAATTTAGTGGTACACTAGTGAGACTCACAGGCAAAAAAGCTCCTGACTGTCAGCGACTGTATCAAAACACTACCAAAAAACTGTAGTGAGGCCTGACTCTGCGAACGCTGCAGTTATGTGTGCTTAGTGTTTTGTAAGTGTCAGTGATCGATCGATACTGCACTTGGGTGGGCTGGGCAGGGCTGGGCCAAGGGGCAAAACGCAGGTGCTAGCAGGTATCTGGGCTGATCCCGCTAACACTGCGTTTTTGGGAACCCTAAACTGCTGGGGACGGTAGTATAGATCTGATTGAATCAGATATTGATCCGTTCAGATACTATACCACTAAGGGAGGTGTATGCTGCGTGCCTGGGTGTTAGAGGTACTGGCACTAACCTAACGCTGCCTGGGGCGACACAGACCTTATCTGACCCTAAAAACTTAACTTATATCACCGCCGGGTGATTAGGGGGTTAAACCTTTATAAGGTAATAAACGGAGGGTGCCCTGAAACTATAATAAACTATAAAAAACAAACTAACTAACCAGCGTCACCCGTAACAGTTATACAGTGATCACTGGTGAAAGGGTTAACTAGGGGGCAAATCAGGGGGTGAAAACATTTATTAGGTAGTATATGTGGGTCCCTGTCACTATAAAACGCTGACTGCGATCCTTAATACTTACCTCCCTAACTAGCGTCACCTGTGTCACTAATACAGCGATCAGAAAAACGATCGCTTAGTGACACTGGCGTCGGGGGGTGATCAAGGAGTAAAAATTTTATTAGGGGGGTTAGGGGGGTACCCTAGACCTAAAGGGGGGTACCCTAGACCTAAAGGGGGCTAACCCTAACTGACCTACCACTTATAACTGTCACAAACTGACACCAATGCAAAAAAAAAACAACTCCTATTGATGTCACTGTGACAGGGGGTACAGGGGGGTGATCAGGGGGTGATCGGGGGTGATAGGGGGTGAAAAGTGTGCCTATTGTGTTCTACTGAAAGTGTAGTGTTGGTGCAACTCACATTGATGTCTTCCTCCTCGGCGCTGGAACGAAAAGACTGACTCGAGGAGAGATGACATCACTTCCTCTGCCGCTGTTTACATTACAGCAGCAGAGGAAGATTTTCATTCGTGGGGAGCAATCGCGAGGTGGTGGCCATGAATGAGTGGCCTCCCCCTCAGCCTGTATCGCTTCCCCAATTAAGCCGACCGCCTCGGGCACCCGGGGGCGCTATGCGCCCCCAGCCCGCGGGAGGCAGATCACGTACCAGGTATGTAATTTTGCCTGCCCGTGCCATTCTGCCGCAGTATATCTGCGTTAGGTGGTCAGCAACTGGTTAAAAAGCTAACCCCCTAATACCTAGTGGGGTCCTGAACCCTGAAAAAGTAATTATACAAAAGTCAGTAGAAAATGTATGTCTTCTCCAAAGAACCAATATGTTTTTCAGATCTATATTAGGACACATACAGTATCTCACAAAAGTGAGTACACCCCTCACATTTTTGTAAATATTGCAACACTGAAGAAATTACACTTTGCTACAATGTAAAGTAGTGAGTGTACAGCTTGTATAACAGTGTAATTTTGCTGTTCAAAATAACTCAACACACAGCTATTAATGTCTAAACCGATGGCAACAAAAGTGAGTACACCCCAAAGTGAAAATGTTCAAATTGGGCCCAATTAGCCATTTTCCCTCCCCGGTGTCCTGTGACTCATTAGTGTTACAAGGTCTCAGGTGTGAATGGGGAGCAGGTGTGTTAAATTTGGTGTTATCGCTCTCACTCTCTCATACTGGTCACTGGAAGTTCAACATGGCACCTCATGGCAGATGGTGTAAAGCGTGTGTGGCGGCAACCAGGTGAGGAGTGCAAAGACAAGTGTATCTTGCCTTTAGTCAAGCATGGTGGTGGGAGTGTCATGGTCTGGGGGTGCATGAGTGCTGCCAGCACAGGGGAGCTACAGTTCATTGAGGGAACCATGAGGGCCAACATGTACTGTGACATACTGAAGCAAAGCATGATCCCCTCCCTTTGGAGACTGAGCTGCAGGGCAGCATTCCAACATTTAACGACCCCAAACACACTTTCAAGATGACAACTGCCTTGCTAAAGAAGCTGAGGGTAAAGGTGATGGACTGGCCAAGCATGTCTCCAGACCTAAACCCTATTGAGTATCTGTGGGGCATCCTCAAACGAAAGGTGAAGGAGTCAAAGTTCTCTAACTTCCACCAGCTCCGTGATGTCGTCATGAAGGAGTGGAAGAGGACTCCAGTGGCAACTAGGGATAAGCCAAACACCCCCCAGTCCAGTTCGTAGCAGAACATGCGAACAGGCAAAAAATTTGTTCGAACACGTGAACAACGTTAAAGTCTATGGGACACTAACATGAATAATCAAAAGTGCTCATTTTAAAGGCTTATATGCATGGTATTGTCATAAAAAGTGTTTGGGGACCCAGGTCCTGCCCCACGGGACATGTATCAATGCTAAAAAAGTTTTAAAAACGGCCATTTTTTCGGGAGCAGTAATTTTAATAATGCTTAAAATGAAACAATATAAGTGAAATATTCCTTTAAATTTTGTACCTGGGTTTTTTTTATAGTATGCCTGTAAAGTGGCGCCTGGGCGGCTCCTACCATATTATGCATCTTCGCTTTGACAGTTCTTTTATAACTGAGGGCAGGGCCACACCGTGATGTTCCCGGGTGACCCTGCCCCCTCTGATGCACGGGGACATCCCTTGGCTTTCCTGGGGCATCAGAGGGGGGAGGGGCCACCTGTTTTTGTACCCTTAAATGTTTATTCCATAGCACCCTCCCCATGTTGAGGGCATGTGGCCTGGTACAGTTCAGGAGGGGGGGCTCTCTCGTCCCCCCTTTTCCTGCGGCCTGCCAGGTTGCGTGCTCAGATAAGGGTCTGCTATGGATTTTGAGGTGGACCCCCAAGCCATTTTTTTAAATATTCTGGTGTGGGGTTCCCCTTAATATCCATACCAGATCTGAAGGGCCTGGTATGGAATTTGGGGGACCCCCATGCAATTTTTTTATTTTGGTTCTGGTTTCCCCTAATATTCATACCAGACCCAAAGGGAACGGACGAACACCTGATGTTCGACTCGAACATTGGGCTCATCACTAGTGGCAACCTGTGAAGCTCCGGTGAACTCCATGCCCAAAAGGGGTTAAGGCAGTGCTGAAAAATAATGGTGGCAAAAAAAATATTGACACCTTGGACCCAATTTGGACATTTTCACTTAGGGGTGTACTCACTTTTGCCAGCGGTTTAGACATTAATGGCTGTGTGTTGAGATATTTTGAGGGGACAGAAAATTTACACTGTTATACAAGCTGTACACTCACTACTTTACATTGTAGAAAAGTGTCATTTCTTCAGTGTTGTCACATGAAAAGATAGAATAAAATATTTACAAAAATGTTAGGGGTGTACTTACTTTTGTGGGATACTGTATATAATAAGAATAAATCAATAAATTGTCTAAATTCTGGAAAGGTGCAATCCACAAATCACTTACTAAGGAGGCACCAAAGAAACATCCAACATAGGAGCCAATCATCATGTATGAATGAGAGAGTAAGATAATAATGAGATTGTTGGGAAGTTGTTGGGTTGTATAACACAGACCCCCAGCTAGGAGCTTCTATAACACAGCTTTGGGTTTACCATCCATTTCCAATCATCTCTCTGATCTCCATGAAGAGAAAACGTCCCCTGCACTATACTATTACATATGGGGGGGATTAGTCTGATTGTGATAGCAATAACATTAAAAAAAGCTTTAGAAATGTAATATTTAATAAAACAAATAGAAACAATTAAACTTTTTACTGTCCCGCCCCTTATGAACTTTTGTGTACAAACCTGACAATCCCCCCCGCATATTACATGTTGTTATGTCTGTTGGAGTGTAAATAAAAAGTATTAAAGCGGAGATAAACCCAAAAATGGAACTTCCACTTTTTGGATTCCTTCCCCCTCCGGTGTCACATTTGGCACCTTTCAGGGGGGAGGGGGAGCAGATAACGGTCCTATACAGGTGTTTGCTCCCACTTCCTGACATAGATCACCGTGCCGATCGCGGATGTCCTACGCCACTTCCAGTGCCTCCTCTGTCCTCCCCGATGTATTCTGGGAGAGACACACAGGTCCCAGAACACAGCAGGGTCCAGTGAGGATGCGCAGTGCGACTCGCGAATGCGCAGTAGGGAACCAGGAAGTGAAGCCGCATGTCTTCACTTCCTGACTCCCTCATCAAGGACAGCAGCGGCAGCACGTGAGAGCCGATAGACAGATCGACTTCAGCTGCCGACATCGCG
The DNA here is from genome assembly GCA_037952835.1 of Lithobates septentrionalis. NCBI lineage: Eukaryota > Metazoa > Chordata > Amphibia > Anura > Ranidae > Lithobates > Lithobates septentrionalis. The sequence continues at coordinate 1,575,426 of JBBDGP010002067.1, read as the reverse complement.
GACTCCCTGGACAAGTAAGTGTCCATATATTAAAAGTCAGCAGCTGCAGGATTTGTACCTGATGGATTTTAATATTTTTTTTCCGGCAGGCCTTCATTTTAAGTCATTATTCTACTGCTAGTTCTAAATTAACCACTTCAGCCCCGGAAGATTTTACCCCCTTCCTGACCAGAGCACTTTTTACATTGCGGCACTGCGTCGCTTTAACTGCTAATTGCGCGGTCATGCAATGCTGTACCCAAACAAAATTTGCGTCCTTTTCTTCCCACAAATAGAGCTTTCTTTTGATGGTATTTGATCACCTCTGCCATTTTTATTTTTTGCGCTAAAAACGGAAAAAGACCGAAAATTTTGAAAAAAAATTATATTTTCTACTTTTTGTTATTAAAAAAAAATCCAATAAACTAAATTTTAGTCATACATTTAGGCCAAAATGTATTCGGCCACATGTCTTCGGTAAAAAAAATGTCAATAAGCGTATATTTATTGGTTTGCGCAAAAGTTATAGCGTCTGCAAACTAGGGTACATTTTCTGGAATTTACACAGCTTTTAGTTTATGACTGCCTATGTCATTTCTTGAGGTGCTAAAATGGCAGGGCAGTACAAAACCCCCCCAAATTACCCCATTTTGGAAAGTAAACACCCCAAGGAAATTGCTGCGAGGCATGTTGAACCCATTGAATATTTTTTTTTTTTGTCCCAAGTGATTGAATAATGACAAAAAAAAAAAATTACAAAAAGTTGTCACTAAATGATATATTGCTCACACAGGCCATGGGCATATGTGGAATTGCACCCCAAAATACATTCTGCTGCTTCTCCTGAGTACGGGGATACCACATGTGTGGGACTTTTTGGGAGCCTAGCTACGTACGGGGCCCCGAAAACCAAGCACCGCCTTCAGGATTTCTACCTATCACAGTTTTGAAGGCCATAAAATGCCAAGATGGCACAAAACCCCCCAAATGACCCCATTTTGGAAAGTAGACACCCCAAGCTATTTGCTGAGAGGCATGGTGAGTATTTTGCAGCTCTCATTTGTTTTTGAAAATGAAGAAAGACCAGAAATTTTTTTTTTTTTTTTTTTTCAATTTTCAAAACTTTGTGACAAAAAGTGAGGTCTGCAAAATATTCACTATACCGCTCAGCAAATAGCTTGGGGTGTCTAATTTCCAAAATGGGGTCATTTGGGGGGGTTTTGTGCCACCTGGGCATTCCATGGCCTCCAAAACTGTGATAGGCAGTGAAGAGTGAAATCAAAAATTTACGCCCTTAGAAAGCCTGAAGGCGGTGCTTGGTTTTCGGGGTCCCGTGCGCGGCTAGGCTCCCAAAAAGTCCCACACATGTGGTATCCCCGTACTCAGGAGAAGCAACAGAATGTATTTTGGGGTGTAATTTCACATATTCCCATGGCATGTTTGAGCAATATATCATTTAGTGACAACTTTGTGCAAAAAAAAAAAATTTGTCTCTTTCCCGCAACTTATGTCACAATATAAAATATTCCATGGACTGGACATGCCTCTCAGCAAATAGTTTGGGGTGTCTACTTTCCAAAATGGGGTCATTTCGGGGGGTTTTGAACTGTCCTGGCATTTTATGCACAACATTTAGAAGCTTATGTCACACATCACCCACTCTTCTAACCACTTGAAGACAAAGCCCTTTCTGACACTTTTTGATTACATGAAAAAATTATTATTTTTTGCAAGAAAATTACTTTGAACCCCCAAACATTATATATTTTTTTAAAGCAAATGCCCTACAGATTAAAATGGTGGGTGTTTCATTTTTTTTTTCACACAGTATTTGCGCAGCGATTTTTCAAACGCATTTTTTGGGGAAAAAACACACTTTTTTAAATTTTAATGCACTAAAACACACTATATTGCCCAAATGTTTGATGAAATAAAAAATATGATCTTAGGCCGAGTACATGGATACCAAACATGACATGCTTTAAAATTGCGCACAAACGTGCAGTGGCAACAAAATATATACATTTTTAAAAGCCTTTAAAAGCATTTACAGGTTACCACTTTAGATTTACAGAGGAGGTCTACTGCTAAAATTACTGCCCTCGATCTGACGTTCGCGGTGATACCTCACATGCATGGTGCAATTGCTGTTTACATTTGACGCCAGACCGACGTCGCCTTAGCGCAAGAGCAGGGGGGACAGGGGTGCTTTTTTTTTTTTTTTTTTCTTTATTATTTTTTTGCTTTTTTATCTTATTTTTAAACTGTTCCTTTCATTTTTTTTTTTTAAATCATTTTTATTGTTATCTCAGGGAATGTAAATATCCCCTATGATAGCAATAGGTAGTGACAGGTACTCTTTTTTGAAAAAATTGGGGTCTATTAGACCCTAGATTTCTCCTCTGCCCTCAAAGCATCTGACCACACCAAGATCGGTGTGATAAAATGCTTCCCCAATTTCCCAATGGCGCTATTTACATCCGGCGATATCTAAGTCATAAAATGCTCGTAGCTTCCAGTTTCTTAGGCCATAGAGATGTTTGGAGCCACTCTGGTCTCTGATCAGCTCTATGGTCAGCTGGCTGAATCACCGGCTGCATTCTCAGGTTCCCTGTTGAGACAGGAGAGCCAGAGAAAAACACGGAAGACGTTGGGGGGGGGCATTCCCTCCCACTGCTTGTAAAAGCAGTCTAGAGGCTAATTAGCTGCTAGGATTGCTTTTACATGAAAGCCGACCGCTGGCTGAAAAGAATGATACCAAGATGATACCTAAACCTGCAGGCATCATTCTGGTATAACCACTCAAAGTCGTGAATGGCTTACCTGAAGACAAAAAAATGGTTAACAATAAAGCACAGTAAACGGTAAAGTATAAAAAATTGCATACCTGAAAAGCAAACATGATAAAACATAATAACAATAAAACATTGCAGAATAGAATACAGTAAAAAAGAGCAGAACAATAGACAGAATAGAGAGAGAGGGAACAATAAAATGACAACTATTTTTTTTTATTTTATATTTTGGTTTGTGTTTTTTTTTTTTTTACACTTTTTTTGTAACTGTAACTTTTATAACTGTAACCGGTTCCAGGTTTGGGTCTCTCAAAATGCGATGGCATCTTGGGAAACCCTGTGAAAGTGTGCCTAGTCTGTGCAATGCTGTACCCTACGCTAATACTCAACTAGTGAATGGTAGCGTTCAAAACATTCACCAATGCAAAGACCAGGATTGTCAGGACAGGAGGGACAATTATAGTGGGTGTCACGCCTATATCCGCGCTAGCTGCAGACACAACATCTTTTTTGGGGGGGTTCGTTGGGTAGGGGTACTCGGGAGGACATAAAGAAAATGCCTCTCATGCAGCCGACTGCATTTAGTTGGGGATGTGAATGGGGGAAGTACGGGCGCTGCAGAAGCGGTGGGTTCCCAATTAGGATTGGCGAATGCAGCAGGAAGGGCATTATGGGCACGACGGGCCTGTGTTTGTCTTCTTGGTGGCAGCGGGACACTACTTGTGCTTTCCACCTCACCAGCTTGAACTGCACTTATGGGACTCGCCACGTCACCAAGTGTTACTGCAGTGCGGGTTTGACTACGACCGGGGTGTACTAGGCCGCTGGTGCTTGCCAGTGCACCAAAACGCTACCAAAAAACTGTTAGCGATCGCAGGGATCAGGCCTGACTCTGCGAACGCTGCAGTTATGCGTTTAGTGTTTTGTAAGTGACAGTGATCGATCGATACTGCACTTGGGTGGGCTGGGTGGAGGGGCAAAACGCAGGTGCTAGCAGGTATCTGGGCTGATCCCGCTAACACTGCGTTTTTGGGAACCCTAAACTGCTGGGGACGCTAGTATAGATCTGATCGGATCAGATATTGATCCGTACAGATACTATACCACTAAGGGAGGTGTATGCTGCGTGCGTGCGTGGGTGTTAGCGGTACTGGCGCTAATCTGACGCTGCCTGGGGCGACGCATATCACCGCCGGGCGATCAGGGGGCTAAACCTATACTCGGTAATAAACGGCGGGTGCCCTGACACTATAAAAAATAAACGAACTAACCAGCGTCACCCGTAACGGTTATACGGTGATCACTGGTGAAAGGGTTAACTAGGGGGCAATCAAGGGGTTAAAACATTTATTAGATAGTATATGGGGGTCCCTGACGCTATAAAACGCTGACGGCGAACCTAAATATTTACCTCCCTAACTAGCGTCGCCAGTGACACTAATACAGCGATCAGAAAAATGATCGCTTAGCGACACTGGTGACAGGGGGTGATCAAGGGGTTAAAACTTTATTAGGGGGGGTTGGGGGGTATCCTAAACCTAAAGGGGGCTAACCCTAACTGTCCTAACACTGTAACTGTCACAAACTGACACCAATACAGTAATCAGAAAAAAAAAAAAAACCTGCTTGGTGTCAGTTTGTGACAGGGGGGGGGTGATTGGGGGGGGATCGGGGGGCGATCGGGGGGGGGGAATCGGGGTGTTTTGTGTGCCTGGCATGTTCTACTGTGATGTGTTGTGTTGTGCACTCACATTCCAGTCTTCTCTCCTCCACGCCGAAACGGAAAATACCGAGCCGAGGAGAGATGACATCATTTCCTCTGCCTCTGTGTACAATACAGAGGTAGGGAAATGATCCCATTGGCTGGGAGCTGCCGCTCTGAGGACGTACATCGTCGGGCGGCGGTTGGCAACTGGTTAAATGACAATAATTTGAATGTAAAATTCCCGGGTAAAATGGATCCGATTTCTATTGAGTTTCTGGATGTTCTCTTCACATCGGAGGGTCCTGAGGTGACTTCTATCCTATAGAGAAAGCCCAGTGCGGGGAACACACTCCTTGGGGCCGATTCTAATCATCCTGGACATACTATTAGGAATATCCCACTTGGACAGTTCCTAAGGCTGAGGAGAACCTGCAGTAAGGAGAGTGATTTTGATAGGGAGACTATCTCTATGTCCTCTAGGTTTATGGACAGAGGATATTCTCCGGCCACCATCAATAAAGGTCTGTCCATAGCCAAGAAGACACCCCGTCACCAGCTCCTTGTGGATAAGATTAGAGACAGGGAGGATCCGAGATCCCACAAGGGACCATCCTTTATCCCCACCTTCTCCACACCCTATAGTGTGGAATTCCACAAGATACAAACAATTGTCACCAAGTATCTCCCGGTCCTGTCCAATGATCCCATCTACTCCAAAGTTTTGGTGAAGGGTATCCGCCGTGTCTCTAGAAAAGCTCCATCCCTTGGTAACCTTCTGTCACCCAGCCTCTTCTCCACCAAAAACACATCTAAAAATTGGTTATCATTCCTTCTAAGTGCGGTGCTCGTAACTGCAACTATTGTCCATTTGTTAGGGGTGGAGACGTGGTGACATCGGTTAGGGGTGGAGACGTGGTGACATCGGTTAGGGGTGGAGACGTGGTGACATCGGTTAGGGGTGGAGACGTGGTGACATCGGTGTCCACAGGGAAGTCCCATAAAATGAACTCTTTTGTTAATTGTAAGACACGTTATGTAATATACGTCATCACATGCACTACATGTTCCATCCGATATGTAGGGAGAACGACACGCAGGCTGAAAGACCGATTGTACCACCATCTCTACCACATTGACAAGGACCATGCCACAAACGTTACACGTCATTGGAACCAAGTCCATCAGAAGGACACGTCTTGCCTTGTTATACAAGGCATTGACAAAATTAGGACACCCCCGAGGGGGAGGGGGGGTGACACATTTAGAATCCTATGCAGACGTGAAGTCCAATGGATCTTCTCTCTCAGCACCAGACGACCCCTCGGGATTAATTTCCAGTGGGATGTGTCACATTTCTATGAATAACCTCACATGCATCCTGCGTCTTCACATACATATCTATGACTTTACCTGTAGACGGCCAAAATGTGAGGGAGTTGCCCTCTCATGTGTCTCCAATTTCCCAGGCGGTGGGTCGGTCCCCCAAGAGAGCAGGAATCGCACACACATACCTTACGAGGGATCACACAATGAAATACCCCCAAGTGGTGGAGGGGAGGAGGGGCATGCACTGCACCTGCAAGGGGTAATAAAGTGCTAAATATAATAAATGTAAATAAGGCTTTTAGGTCAAGAGGTTTTAACCCCTCGGGCAATGAGGGGGAATATCATATTACCATGATTTTATACCATAATTTGTAAAGATATTGACAGGTACAGGTTGGGAGTAGGTCCATGGATACAGCATACAAAGAACAAGAAAACGATATGAGGAAAAAAGTGTGGGGGGGGGGGAGAAGAGAGGGGGGGAGAAGAGGAAAGGCCGTGAGGTATGAAGTGTGAAAAGAAAAGAAAAGAAAAAGAAAGAAAGAGAAACCCAGAAGGGACCGTGCAACAAGGGTGACATGAAGCAAGGACATGGAAAGTGGCAGAATTGCATGCATGTATGTATGGGCCAGTACCTCTACATTTTAGAAACTACAACCACGGCCTTGCAACAACCTGTTATGGTTTTTCCCCCCCCTCCTCCCGCTCCTCTTTTCCCAGGCTGAGATACCCTATGGGTATCGCCCTTGGTCGGTCGTGTCCCCTTTTCTGAGGGGGTGGGGCCGTGTCACACATGCCTTCCTGGCAGGGTGGGGAGACGCAAGGGCCCGGCGTCTCCCCAAGCGCCCACCAGGTGGCGGCACCTGTATTGGGCGCTATCTCTTTCCCTGCCAGCGGCATCCCGGATCCCTCCCGGGCGCCGTGCTCGCGCACGTGCGACCTGCAGCGCGTGCGCGTGATGTCACGGCGCCTGCGCATTTGCGGCGGAGGCGATGGTGGATCCAGGAGGAATACTCCTCCGGAACGCCGGGGGGACCACACAGCGAGCGCCGCCGACGCGGCGCTCATTTCCCCCATTGGAGGATCGGACATGGGAGGGGACAATTGTCTGCACCTGTAACATTTTTGCCTAATCAGTATCCTTATAAAACACCCAGGCTACAAGGGTGGCTTAGTGGGACTCATCGGTCCCATCCTATGCCCCCGTGCTGCAGCCTCACATATTAACCGGTAAGAACCAATGTACTTCCTTACTGCTTCTCCTTTCACATTATAACTTTTTCAATTGCCATCAACAATCAATTTTGTATATACTTTTAACTCTTCAGAATTCTGTTTAAGTTGTCTTGATTAATCGTGCCCTACACGTAAGCTTATTTCATTTTATTTATCCACATATTTATTTTCCAACACGCGGTCACCCCCTCTTATACCCATCACAGCTCCCCCCTTTTTTTGTCATCCTTTTTCCTGGTCATTTGTTTGGCTTTTCTCTGCACTCACCCTAGCACTTTATCACCTGTGTCTCCCATTCACTTCACTTGTCTTTCCCCCCTCTTTTCCTCCCTTTTTTCCTGTTCCTTTTCCACTCCTCCCCCCCCCTCCCGGCCTGTGGGCCGGGTCTTCCTTACATTTCATATCCCCTGGCTTTTTCACCATTCATGCACACATCACGATCCTCACGATTCCTCAGGTCTCTATATTGGTGTCTGTTGGGTACTGGCCCATACATACATGCATGCAATTCTGCCACTTTCCATGTCCTTGCTTCATGTCACCCTTGTTGCACGGTCCCTTCTGGGTTTCTCTTTCTTTCTTTTTCTTTTCTTTTCTTTTCACACTTCATACCTCACGGCCTTTCCTCTTCTCCCCCCCCCTCTCTTCTCCCTGTCCCCCCCCCCCCCACACTTTTTTCCTCATATCGTTTTCTTGTTCTTTGTATGCTGTATCCATGGACCTACTCCCAACCTGTGCCTGTCAATATCTTTACAAATTATGGTATAAAATCATGGTAATATGATATTCCCCCTCATTGCCCGAGGGGTTAAAACCTCTTGACCTAAAAGCCTTATTTACATTTATTTATATTTAGCACTTTATTACCCCTTGCAGGTGCAGTGCATGCCCCTCCTCCCCTCCACCACTTGGGGGTATTTCATTGTGTGATCCCTCGTAAGGTATGTGTGCGCGATTCCTGCTCTCTTGGGGGACCGACCCACCGCCTGGGAAATTGGAGACACATGAGAGGGCAACTCCCTCACATTTTGGCCGTCTACAATCATTCAAGAACAATTTTGATTGGTAATGTTGCAACATATGGATTTGTTCATGTAGATATATTGTTTGGTTCCGTTTTGTTTTGTTTTGAAAGATTTTTTGATGTATGTTTACATCCCTACAGTTGTTAAACCACCTATCCTCTGAAGATGACCCACTGGGGTCGAAACGTGTCAGTATATCACGACTTAACAATTTATGCTGTTCTACTTCTGTTGCCCATGGTTGACTGTACTGTACATTGCTTCCTGACCTATGTTACATTCTAGTTCATGTCCTGACTTGTATATGTCAGAATGCATTAAGTAAAACTCGTTTTATATCAACAAAACCTCTTGTCTATCCACCTTATTTGGAATTGGATTACACTACAATATTGGCTGCATTAAAGCCCCGTTAGGGGGTTTCCCGTTTTCCATATATATTTTGGGGTGCGCAGCCTCCTGTGTCTGTGCTCCTTTGAGTGTCCCCCTTTTTTGTTGTTGTATCTACTGGGTGGTTAAACACCCCTCCCCCGCTGTTTTTGACACTCGAGTCACGACACGAACTATGAACTGTCTCCTGTTGTATATAACTTTGGCATGTTTTCCCCTGTTGAACTTACTTTATTGTATTGAGACTGTGATTTTCCTTCTACCCAGGATGAGCGAACCTATAGGTGCCGATTGGGCCAATTTGATGTTCTAATATGGAAACCTTTTTGAACATAAATTTTATTTATTTATGATTACCTTCATTCCCAACCATGCAATTTTGCACCTTTTGGTCCCAACAGCACAACGTATAGGAACTCGCATTTCCTTGTAGTTTAAATTATGTAGACCCTATGGGAACACCATCTCACAGGAAAGACAGTTCACAGTTTTCTTCGATTCAAGATCCACCATGTTTTGTTGTACTAGCAATTCTATTAACCACATTGTGGCAGTGGCTTTGTGTAGATTATACATTCCTTGGCCAACTGATGATCCTCTACATTTTAGAAACTACAACCACGGCCTTGCAACAACCTGTTATGGTTTCCCCCCCCCCTCCTCCCGCTCCTCTTTTCCCAGGCTGAGATACCCTATGGGTATCGCCCTTGGTCGGTCGTGTCCCCTTTTCTGAGGGGGTGGGGCCATGTCACACATGCCTTCCTGGCAGGGTGGGGAGACGCAAGGGCCCGGCGTCTCCCCAAGCGCCCACCAGGTGGCGGCACCTGTATTGGGCGCTATCTCCTTCCCTGCCAGCGGCATCCCGGATCCCTCCCGGGCGCCGTGCTCGCGCGCGTGCGACCTGCAGCACGTGCGCGTGATGTCACGGCGCCTGCGCATTTGCGGCGGAGGCGATGGTGGATCCAGGAGGAAAACTCCTCCTGGACGCCGGGGGGACCACACAGCGAGCGCCGCCGACGCGGCGCTCATTTCCCCCATTGGAGGATCGGACATGGGAGGGGACAATTGTCTGCACCTGTAACATTTTTGCCTAATCAGTATCCTTATAAAACACCCAGGCTACAAGGGTGGCTTAGTGGGACTCATCGGTCCCATCCTATGCCCCCGTGCTGCAGCCTCACATATTAACCGGTAAGAACCAATGTACTTCCTTACTGCTTCTCCTTTCACATTATAACTTTTTCAATTGCCATCAACAATCAATTTTGTATATACTTTTAACTCTTCAGAATTCTGTTTAAGTTGTCTTGATTAATCGTGCCCTACACGTAAGCTTATTTCATTTTATTTATCCACATATTTATTTTCCAACACGCGGTCACCCCCTCTTATACCCATCACAGCTCCCCCCTTTTTTTGTCATCCTTTTTCCTGGTCATTTGTTTGGCTTTTCTCTGCACTCACCCTAGCACTTTATCACCTGTGTCTCCCATTCACTTCACTTGTCTTTCCCCCCCTCTTTCCCTCCCTTTTTTCCTGTTCCTTTTCCACTCCCCCCCCCCCCTCCCGGCCTGTGGGCCGGGTCTTCCTTACATTTCATATCCCCTGGCTTTTTCACCATTCATGCACACATCACGATACTCACGATTCCTCAGGTCTCTATATTGGTGTCTGTTGGGTACTGGCCCATACATACATGCATGCAATTCTGCCACTTTCCATGTCCTTGCTTCATGTCACCCTTGTTGCACGGTCCCTTCTGGGTTTCTCTTTCTTTCTTTTTCTTTTCTTTTCTTTTCACACTTCATACCTCACGGCCTTTCCTCTTCTCCCCCCCCCTCTCTTCTCCCTGCCCCCCCCCCCCCACACTTTTTTCCTCATATCGTTTTCTTGTTCTTTGTATGCTGTATCCATGGACCTACTCCCAACCTGTACCTGTCAATATCTTTACAAATTATGGTATAAAATCATGGTAATATGATATTCCCCCTCATTGCCCGAGGGGTTAAAACCTCTTGACCTAAAAGCCTTATTTACATTTATTATATTTAGCACTTTATTACCCCTTGCAGGTGCAGTGCATGCCCCTCCTCCCCTCCACCACTTGGGGGTATTTCATTGTGTGATCCCTCGTAAGGTATGTGTGCGCGATTCCTGCTCTCTTGGGGGACCGACCCACCGCCTGGGAAATTGGAGACACATGAGAGGGCAACTCCCTCACATTTTGGCCGTCTACAATCATTCAAGAACAATTTTGATTGGTAATGTTGCAACATATGGATTTGTTCATGTAGATATATTGTTTGGTTCCGTTTTGTTTTGTTTTGAAAGATTTTTTGATGTATGTTTACATCCCTACAGTTGTTAAACCACCTATCCTCTGAAGATGACCCACTGGGGTCGAAACGCGTCAGCTTCTCATGACTTAACAATTTATGCTGTTCTACTTCTGTTGCCCATGGTTGACTGTACTGTACATTGCTTCCTGACCTATGTTACATTCTAGTTCATGTCCTGACTTGTATATGTCAGAATGCATTAAGTAAAACTCGTTTTATATCAACAAAACCTCTTGTCTATCCACCTTATTTGGAATTGGATTACACTACAATATTGGCTGCATTAAAGCCCCGTTAGGGGGTTTCCCGTTTTCCATATATATTTTGGGGTGCGCAGCCTCCTGTGTCTGTGCTCCTTTGAGTGTCCCCCTTTTTTGTTGCTATGTCCCATTCATATCTACATTATACATTTTATACTGTACATTACATATCCGCTTTCCAAATACTTCTATATTCTGCATTCCTGGTAGATTGGAAATAGAACTCCCCAGGCCTAAGTTTTTCAGGCCTCAGCCTTATGCCATAGCAAGTAGCAGCATTTTTTCAGCAGGTTGAGTGAGACTCCTCAATGAGACCCGTTTGAGTCTCCGAATGCACGGCACAATACAGTAAGGCTTGTTATAGACTACTTTGTCCTTTCCGCCTTTCGGTTCTATTTTTGTCAGTCCCACTCTGGATTTGTGGTGTCTCTATAGCGAGCCGTGGCGTCCTGCAGCATGAGAAGTGAGACTTCAGGAATTTCTAATCGCATGGTATTATGTAGCAAGGCCGCCTTAATAATATATAATTTGAAAAAAACGAGTTTCACCTAGTCAGATATACTAAGCTATAGTCCCATTGACATCATTTTTTGACAGTCAACTGCGATATGCTGCAGCACTTCAAGTGAGACTCTTTCAAGTCTCCGAATACATGGCATTATGCTGTTGGGTTTGTTATAGACCATTTTGTTCTTTTCGCCTTTTGGCTTTATTATTTTTGTCAATCCCACTCTAGATTCATGGTATTCTTATAGCGAGCCATGGTGTTCTGCAGCACGAGAAGTGAGACTTTGGGAATTTCTAATCGCATGGCACTATGTAGCAAGGCCGCCTTAAATAATTCTTAATATTTCTTTTGGATGGAGGTCTGGGCTTTGTTTGATGCGGATTCTACAGCCACCCTACTATATCTGTGTGCATTTGAGGTCACTCTCTTTTGTGTTATTATTCAACTCAACCTATTTCAGCACATGGAGTGAGACTTCTGGTCTCTATACATTTGCTGTTGTAGCATAGTCTGCCAGCACATTGATCTATGTGGAAACTGCATTCATTTAATAGTTTTTTTGGTCCTTTGTTTTGGTTCCTTTGTTGGGTTCTTCTATGTTTCCTATGTGATTGATCAGATATTTATATCTTTTCATTATTGGCCGCACAGCTAACATGATATTGTCAGGGGAGTTTAATATCAACAACAATGGATAATTATTTATACTATTTTGTGGTTCATCTGGTGTCTTATCCATTTCCATGTTTTTGTTTGTTTGTTTTTTACTGTTTCTTCTTTTCAGAAAGTAAAGATTTATCTGACTCCGGTGTTTTGGATGCGATGCTACATGTTTGATATTTTTTATACATTTGTAACCACTTTTTCGGGTAGTTGGACCGACCCCCTTTTTCAGATTTATAGATATATTTTTTTACTGTATATATTTTGTCAACTCTCTCGTCTATAAAATACAAGTGGTTAAGTATGATTGGAGGAGTTGGAGGAGTAATGTGCATAAATCTCTAATATCATGTTTAATGTACATACACGCTGATCTCATGTCTAACATGCTTGTACTTTGATCTCATGTCTAACATGCTTGTACTTTGATCTCATGGAAATGTGTGTATATTTCATCTAAACTGCTTATGTACATTTGCTGTTTTAGGGTTGTGAGAGTGCTTTGGAGTGTTTATGTAGATTATGTGGGGACCGCGCTGTCACACATCTATGCATGTTTTATTCAGGTTTATGTACATACATATACATTCTTTGTGTATTTTTTGTTTTCGCAATGTGTGAGCAGAGTACCCTGTGGTTAGACCACTTTATGGTGTAACACTTTTTGGGACTCCCAACTACTCATGTTTGTTCCATTGTTGCGGCTTCACCTGCTGTGGAGGGTTTTAGCATCCAATACCTACCTTTTATTTTTATCAGTTCATGCTGATTTATATTGGCATGATAGTTTTTTCTACTCATATTTTTCTTTATGCATTTTGGTTTGGTCAACAATGGATGTTTTCTCTCCTCTTTTTGCAGGTGTAGGTTTTTATAATGGGATCATTATTGTTTTAATTACACTGAGAGGGTGGGTTTGCTATGCAGCACGGTGATTGGTTGTTCTACCAGCGTGCATACCCCGCCCCCCTCTTTTACTTCTTTACTACTTTTTTACTTTTCTATTTATACCACACTATTACCATCCCTCTCTAGCTACGAATAAGCATCCAAATGATGTGAAACGCGTTAGCAGTCTACCTCCCTGTATGTCTCTGCAATTGACAGTATTGTTGGATTTTATTGAAATAAAGATGTCCTTATCCCAGAGTGCGGCTATCCAGGATTTCTTTCTACCTCACTGCAAACCAGCAAAGCCAGCACCTGGAACCAGTTCTTACTGGGGCGGTGTCATTCCAGAGCAAGAGTGTTTGTGAGCTGCATCTCCTTTTTTCCTGTCTACTAACCTTTCCTCATAACTGATATCCTTCAGACCCTTTATTAGCGTTGTTGCCCTTCTTTGTAGTCGCTCCATTTCCAGTACATCCCTCCTGAGGACTGGTGCCCAGAACTGGACAGCATACTCCAGGTGCGGCCGGACCAGAGTCTTGTAGAGCGGGAGAATTATCGTTTTATCTCTGGAGTTGATCCCCTTTTTAATGCCAATATTCTGTTTGCTTTGTTAGCAGCAGCTTGGCATTGCTGAGCCTATCATCTACTAGGACCCCCAGGTCCTTTTCCAGCAATAAAAGTATTTTCTTGCACTAAGAGAAATTATATATGTATTACTTTGTTATACATTTTGTTACTGCATCATTGGGTTCATACTCTGGTCCATAGGTGGGGTACAGGTGTGAGAAGTGGTTAAAAAAAAAAGCAAGAGTTGTGGTCCTCAAGCCATCCATATATATTACATCAAATTTCTTCATAAATAATAATAATAATAATAATAATAATAATATCAATAATAATATGTATTATTATTATTATTATTAGTAGTAGTAGTAGTAGTATTATTAGTATTAGTATTGATATTTTATTGAACAGTACATTTAATCTTTAATTATAAAATATATTTTTTTAATATTTTACATGCTAATAACAATTATATTATTTTGTAATCTTGCATCTATATTTTATATGTAATATATCCTGAATATCCAGCAAAATAGACTATTAAACTTTATAACTTTTATTCCTCAGCATTGCTGATACTGGAAAGCAGTTCTTTAGTAAAGTATTATTAGACATCTTCTTCAGGGAACAGCCGGAGTTTGTTCTATTGGATGAAAGTTTAGAGTCACATTTAGAATGCTGTGACAATATCTCACACATGGCAGCAGACTGTAGAGAATAGTAAAGCCGGTGACATCATTCTTCATTATTAGAGCGATTGTAAACCTTCTGTGTGCCGTTCTCCCGGGACTACTGACACCTGAGCTGAGCGCCCCCTAGAGACACCACAAGACCGGCACATGATTACAGTGGTGGGACCGCTCCATTCACAATAGAACAAAAGTCACCAAAGAACAACAAACCTGAGATTTTATTGGATGAAAGTTTCTGCCGGATTCCCCCAGGAAACAGACGCTGAATTTACTGATCACCATCTGCTTTCCAATACAGACTGTCATCATACAAGTCTTACTATGTCTCTTCACTTTAACTATTCATTCACCCACCTAGATTAGGTGAATAGCAATAAAATACAAATAAAAATGTTAAATAATAATAATATTAAATAAATAATACATTAAATAAGTTCGATTAAATTCAATTTATTCAATAAATTAAAGTATACCGTATATACTCGAGTATAAGTCATTCCGAGTATAAGTCGAGGCCCTAATTTACCACAAAAAATGGGAAAAACGTATTGACCCGAGTATAAGACGAGGGTGAGAAATGCACAGCTACTGTAGGTGGAAAAGAGGGTCAACAATGCCCATTTGCAGCCTCACTGTGCCCATTTGCAGCCATAGGTCCCCCGAACTTCAAACTCGGTAGTTAAGGGTTCCTAGATGCCCCCTAGCTGCAGCCAAAATTTGGGGTCTCTGAACCCAAAGGGTCCCGAAATGACATTGCTGCAGATGGACACAGTTGACCGACTTTGGGGCCCCGTATCTTGGGGCCACTTAGTGTTAGGATCCCCAAATTTGGTGTGCAAACCCAGTGGAACTAGCACCATAAAATATCCAAAGCTGGGGTCTCTAGCACCAAGTGTTCCCGAGATACAGGGCCCCAAAAATCGGTTCAGAAAATGTCAAGCACTTTTCTGCAGCAGAGAATGACATTTTCCGAAATGGGTTTGGGGCCCCGTATCTCGGGGCCACTTGGTCCTAGGAACCCCAGCTTTGGATATGTTATGGGACCAGTTCCCCTGGGTTTGCACACCAACTTTGGGGTTCC
Organism: Lithobates septentrionalis; assembly: GCA_037952835.1. NCBI lineage: Eukaryota > Metazoa > Chordata > Amphibia > Anura > Ranidae > Lithobates > Lithobates septentrionalis. Next base: position 1,559,972 of record JBBDGP010002067.1, on the reverse strand, counting down.
TAGCACCAAGTGTCCCTGAGATACAGGGCCCCAAGTTAGGTTCAGAAAATGTCAAGCACTTTTCTGCAGCAGAGAATGACATTTTCTGAACCGATTTTGGGGCCCCGTATCTCGGGGTCACTTAGTGCTAGGAACCCCATCCCCATTGGATATGTTGTGGTACCAATTCCACTGGGTTTGCACACCAAATTTGGGGTTCCTAGCACAAAGTGGCCCTGAGATACGGGGCCCCAAATTCGGTTCAGAAAATGAAATTTTCTGCTGCAGAAAAGTGCTTGACTCCAGTATAAGTCGAGGGGGGCACTTTCAGCACAAAAAAATGTGCTGAAAAATTCGACTTATACTCGAGTATATACGGTAATTAAATTCATATACATTACATTAAAAAATATTTTTTTTAGTACCAATATTATTATTTTTGTATTGTTTTTTATTACTAGCACTGTGCAAATAATTGATAAATTATACAGGGATGTTTAGTGTGTACATTGCAGCTCTAGTTTGTTATTAATGTTGAAATTCCAATTATTGATGATTTTGGGACATTTTGCCCCTATAAGATGAAGTACATAATACAGATCAACATTTTACTTAAAATTAATTCATCAATGAATAAATTAATTAATTAATAAAACAATGTGATTGGATTTTTGTGTAGTAAATAGTGCATACAATAAGCTAAATGACATGTCAGAAAAAATTCTGTACACTATGATTTCAAAGAAAAAAAAAACAAATACACAAATACATGAGTGTTTATCATACATCATCTAGTGTGTAGCACACATATAGATGCATGGGCAGTGCAATACACTCCATGTATGGTTTACTATGGTTTTTTTTTGTGTTACAAATTTTAAAAAAAAATCCTATTCTCCTTCAGTAATAGACAGACTTCCTTTTGAGAAACTTGTCTCGCAAAAATGACTTAATTTTTAGCATGATGGAAAGATATAACAAACTGTATACATACAAACAACAAATAATCTACACATATGTGGTAGTGTCATAATTTTCAGGAGTAGAAAAAATATTTTTTTAGGGGTTTTTTTGGTGGTGGGTCATGGTAATGGCATAAAAGAATATACAACTACATTAAAAAAAATCTGTTTTGGGTCAGTTTTTCTCTATTATTAAAACAAAATCAGGAGATATTTATTAACATTTCCCATGAAATCAATCAATCTGTCTTGATAAAAAAATGAGGCCATATATATGGGCTACACAAAGTAGTTGGGATGATATGTACAGATTTACTAACACATGTCACAGCTGTACAATTAGGTTTGGGTGTTAAGGTTTGTTGTAACCCGGGTCATGAAAGGGTCAAAGTTCAAGATTAATGTTAAAGTAAATCTTTGACAAGAACATTTTTGTGGGATGTCTTATCTCTGCGTGTGACGCTGTGCACCAGGACAACGCACTCCTGAAAAAGTGAAAATAATTCCTGGTGATAAATGACCTCTAAGTTCCCGACTTGGCTTTGTACTGCTTAATAAACAGATCCCCTCAAAACCCAAACCTGTAGGGTCCTGTGGGGTCCTCTCAAATCCCAAACCTGTAGAGTCCTGTGGGGTCCCCTCAAAACCCAAACCTGTAGAGTCCTGTGGGGTCCCCTCAAAACCCAAACCTGTAGGGTCCTGTGGGGTTCCTCTCAAATACCAAACCTGTAGAGTCCTGTGGGGTCCTCTCAAATCCCAAACCTGTAGGGTCCTGTGGGGTTCCTCTCAAATACCAAACCTGTAGAGTCCTGTGGGGTCCCCTCAAATCCCAAATCTGTAGGGTCCTGTGGGGTCCTCTCAAATACAAACCTGTGGGGTCCCCTCAAATCCCAAACCTGTGGAGTCCTGTGGGGTCCCCTCAAATCCCAAACCTGTAGGGTCCTGTGGGGTCCTCTCAAAACCCAGACCAGTCCATTGGAAGGACAGTACACATTGATTACTAAACTTGTATATTTTTCCTTTACAAAAAAATATGGCATGTGGTCGCTGTTAAAATTAATTTTAGTGCACTTAAACCCAATATATAACTTCCAATTTTTGATGAAAATTATAAATGATAAAGGACGGGGTTGCATCGAGTAAACAGATACCAAACATGTCACACCTTAAAACTGACCACATCTGTGAAAAGCAGAAGGGCCATGGTACTCCAAATTGTCCATAGGGGGCACTAAAAAGCATTTACAGTTATTTTGCACTCTCATGTGTCCTCAGAGAGACAGGGTCACTTTTTCATTATTTTACATTTATTTTATTATCTTTTGAATTGTTTAACAATGTTTTTTATTTACCTTTATTGCTGTCACAAGGGGGCTAACAAGTCCCAGTGTGATAGTATGAACAGATGACGAGGTTCTCCTTATGGAGACATCAGGGGACTATTAGACCTCTAATATCTCCCCTGCCCCCCCACTGCAGCTAATAAAGCACAGACCATGCTTGAGTAGCCCCTTTCCCAGCTATAGAATCCGGGGAATGACAGCTCCGCCCCCTGTGGTGATGAAATGCTCGTCTCTTCTGTGCTCACAGAGGAAATTTGGTATAACCTTCAGGAGATTTACCCCCTTCATGACCAGGCCATTTTTTGCAATATGGCACTGCGTTACTTTAACTGACAATTGCGCGGTGGTGCGACACTGTACACAAATAAAATGTTTGTCCTTTTTTTCCCACAAATAGAGATTTATTTTGGTGGTATTTGATCACTTTTGTGGGATTAAATATTTTGTGCTATAAACAAAAATAGACCAACAATTTTGGGAAAAAAAACAATATTTTTACATTCTGCTATAAAACATCCAATAAAAAAATGTAAAAAATCGAATTTCTTCATATTTAGGCCATTTCTGTTACATTTCTTGGTGGTAAAGAAATCCCAATAAGTGTATATTGATTGGTTTGTGCAAAAGTTATAATGTCTACAAACTATGGGATATAAACTGGAATTTTTATTACATTTTTATCTCTTTACTAGTAATGGTGGCAATCAGAGACTTATAGCGGGACTGCGATATTTCGGCGGACAGACAAACACTAATGCCCTGTACACACGATCGCACATTCCGACAACAAAATCCATGGATTTGTTCTGACGGATGTTGGCTCAAACTTGTCTTGCATACACACGGTCACACAAATGTTGTCGGAAATTGTGAACGTCAAGAACGCGGTGACATACAAGACATACGACGAAAAATGAAGTTCAATAGCCAGTGCGGCTCTTCTGCTTGATTCTGAGCATGCGTGGAATTTTGTGCGTCGGAATTGTGTACACATGCTCGGAATTTCCGACAACGGATTTTGTTGTCGGAAAATTTGAGATTCAGCTCTCAAATTTTGTGTCGGAATTTCCAACGAACATTTGTTGTCTGACCGTGTGTACGCGGCAATAGCAACACTTTTTTGGGGACCAGTGACACCACTGCAGTGATCAGTGCTAAAAATATACACTGTCACTGCACTAATAACACTCACTTGGAAGGGGTTAACATCAGGGGCGATCAAAGGGTTAAATGTGTGCCTAGCCAGTGTTTATGTGTACAGTGTGGTGCTTTTAATAAGGGATGTGCTTTGCAGGGAAACAAAGTCCATTCCATCCCCGCCAACAGGGCGGAGCTCCACATTGTTTACATATGTTGGGGGTCCTGTTCAAAATGGGGGCCTAGTGCAAATAATTTATCCCTGTGGACATAGGAACAAAATATTTATTTTTATGTGAATAAATGACACTTTAACCACTTGAGCCCCGGACCATTATGCTGCCTAAGGACCAGAGGTCTTTTTCCAATTTGGCACTGCGTTGCTTTAACTGCTAATTGCGCAGTCATGCAATGCTGTACCCAAACGAAATTTGCATCCTTTTCTTCCCACAAATAGAGCTTTCTTTTGATGGTATTTGATCACCTCTGCGGTTTTTATTTTTTGCGCTATAAACGGAAAAAGACCGAAAATTTTGAAAAAAAATGATATTTTCTACTTTTTGTTATAAAAAAAATCCAATAAACTCAATTTTAGTCATACATTTAGGCCAAAATGTATTCGGCCACATGTCTTTGGTAAAAAAAATGTCAATAAGCGTATATTTATTGGTTTGCGCAAAAGTTATAGCGTCTACAAACTAGGGTACATTTTCTGGAATTTACACAGCTTTTAGTTTATGACTGCCTATGTCATTTCTTGAGGTGCTAAAATGGCAGGGCAGTACAAAACCCCCCAAATGACCCCATTTTGGAAAGTAGACACCCCAAGGAAATTGCTGAGAGGCATGTTGAACCCATTGAATATTTATTTTTTTTGTCCCAAGTGATTGAATAATGACAAAAAAAAAATATATATATATACAAAAAGTTGTCACTAAATGATATATTGCTCACACAGGCAATGGGCCTATGTGGAATTGCACCCCAAAATACATTCAGCTGCTTCTCCTGAGTACGGGGATACCACATGTGTGGGACTTTTTGGGAGCCTAGCCGCGTACGGGGCCCCGAAAACCAATCACTGCCTTCAGGCTTTCTAAGGGTGTAAATGTTTGATTTCACTCTTCACTGCCTATCACAGTTTCGTAGGCCATGGAATGCCCAGGTGGCACAACCCCCCCCCCCCCCCAAATGACCCCATTTTGGAAAGTAGACACCCCAAGCTATTTGCTGAGAGGCATATTGAGTCCATGGAATATTTTATATTTTGACACAAGTTGCGGGAAAGTGACACTTTTTTTTTTTTTTGCACAAAGTTGTCACTAAATGATATATTGCTCACACAGGCCATGGGCATATGTGGAATTGCACCCCAAAATACATTTAGCTGCTTCTCCTGAGCATGGGGATACCACATGTGTGGGACTTTTTGGCCCAGAAAACCAATCACCGCCTTCAGGATTTCTAAGGGCGTGAATTTTTGATTTCACTCTTCACTGCCTATCACAGTTTCGGAGGCCATGGAATGCCCAGGTGGCACAAAACCCCCCTAAATGACCCCATTTTAGAACGTAGACACCCCAAGCTATTTGCTGAGAGGCATGGTGAGTATTTTGCAGCTCTCATTTGTTTTTGAAAATGAAGAAAGACAAGAAAAAACATTTTTTTTTTTCTTTTTTCAATTTTCAAAACTTTGTGACAAAAAGTGAGGTCTGCAAAATACTCACTATACCGCTCAGCAAATAGCTTTGCGTGTCTACTTTCCAAAATGGGGTCATTTGGGGGGGTTTTGTGCCACCTGGGCATTCCATGGCCTCCGAAACTGTGATAGGCAGTGAAGAGTGAAATCAAAAATTCACGCCCTTAGAAAGCCTGAAGGCGGTGCTTGGTTTTCGGGGTCCCATACGCGGCTAGGCTCCCAAAAAGTCTCACACATGTGGTATCCCCGTACTCTGGAGAAGCAGCAGAATGTATTTTGGGGTGTAATTTCACATATTCCCATGGCATGTTTGAGCAATATATCATTTAGTGACAACTTTGTGCAAAAAAAAAAAAAAAAAATTGTCTCTTTCCCGCAACTTGTGTCGCAATATAAAATATTCCATGGACTCGACATGCCTCTCAGCAAAAAGCTTGGGGTGTCTACTTTCCAAAATGGGGTCATTTGGGGGGGGTTTTGAACTGTCCTGGCATTTTATGCAAAACATTTAGAAGCTTATGTCACACATCACCCACTCTTCTAACCACTTGAAGACAAAGCCCTTTCTGACACTTTTTGTTTACATGAAAAAGTTATTTTTTTTGCAAGAAAATTACTTTGAACCCCAAAACATTATATATTTTTTTAAAGCAAATGCCCTACAGATTAAAATGGTGGGTGTTTCATTTTTTTTTTTCACACAGTATTTGCGCAGCGATTTTTCAAACGCATTTTTTGGGGAAAAACACACTTTTTTAAATTTTAATGCACTAAAACAAACTATATTGCCCAAATGTTTGATGAAATAAAAAAGATGATCTTAGGCCGAGTACATGGATACCAAACATGACATGCTTTACAATTGCGCACAAACGTGCAGTGGCAACAAAATAAATACATTTTTAAAAGCTTTTAAAAGCCTTTACAGGTTACCACTTTAGATTTACAGAGGAGGTCTACTGTTAAAATTACTGCCCTCGATCTGACCTTCATGGTGATACCTCACATGCATGGTGCAATTGCTGTTTACGTTTGACGACAGACCACCGCTTGCGTTCGCCTTAGCGCAAGAGCAGGGGGCGACAGGGGTGCTTTTTTTTTTTTTCTTTATTATTTTTTTGCTTTTTTATCTTATTTTTAAACTGTTCCTTTCATTTTTTTTTTTAATCAATTTTTATTATCTCAGGGAATGTAAATATCCCCTATGATAGCAATAGGTAGTGACAGGTACTCTTTTTTGAAAAAATTGGGGTCTATTAGACCCTAGATCTCTCCTCTGCCCTCAAAGCATCTGACCACACCAAGATCGGTGTGATAAAATGCTTCCCCAATTTCCCAATGGCGCTATTTACATCCGGCGAAATCTAAGTCATAAAATGCTCGTAGCTTCCGGTTTCTTAGGCTATAGAGATGTTTGGAGCCACTCTGGTCTCTGATCAGCTCTATGGTCAGCTGGCTGAATCACCGGCTGCATCCTCAGGTTCCCTGTTGAGACAGGAGAGCCAGAGAAAAACACGGAAGATGGTGGGGGGGGCATTCCCTCCCATGGCTTGTAAAGACAGTCTAGAGGCTAATTAGCTGCTAGGATTGCTTTTAGATGAAAGCCGACCACTGGCTGAAAAGAATGATACCAAGATGATACCTAAACCTGCAGGCATCATTCTGGTATAACCACTCAAAGTCGTGAATGGCGTACCTGAAGACAAAAAAATGGTTAACAATAAAGCACAGTAAACGGTAAAGTATAAAAAATTGCATACCTGAAAAGCAAACATGATAAAACATAATAACAATAAAACATTGCAGAATAGAATACAGTAAAAAAGAGCAGAATAGAGAGAGAATAGAGAGAGAGAGAGAACAATAAAACGACAACTATTTTTTTTTATTTTATATATTTTATTTTTATTTTTTTTTTACACTTTTTTTGTAACTAACTTTTATAACTGTAACCGGTTCCAGGTTTGGATCTCTCAAAATGCGATGGCATCTTGGGAGACCCTGTGAAAGTGTGCCTAGTCTGTGCAGTGCTGTACCCTACGCTAATACTCAACTAGTGTATGGTAGCGTTCAAAAAATTCACCAATGCATAGACCAGGATTGTCAGGCCAGGAGGGACAATAATAGCGGGTGTCACGCCTATATCCGCGCTTGCTGCAGACACAACATCTTTTTTGGGGGGGGGTTCGTTGGGTAGGGGTACTCGGGAGGACATAAAGAAAATGCTTCTCATGCAGCCGACTGCATTTGGTTGGTGATGTGAATGGGGGAAGTACGGGCGCTGCAGAAGCAGTGGGTTCCCAATTAGGATTGGCGAATACAGCAGGAAGGGCACTATGGGCACGACGGGCCTGTGTTTGTCTTCTTCATGATGGCAGCGGGACACTACTTGTGCTTTCCACCTCACCAGCTTGAACTGCACTTATGGGACTCGCCACGTCACCAAGTGTTACTGCAGTGCGGGTTTGACTACGACCGGGGTGTACTAGGCCGCTGGTGCTTGCCAGTGCACCAAAACGCTACCAAAAAACTGTTAGCGATCGCAGGGATCAGGCCTGACTCTGCGAACGCTGCAGTTATGCGTTTAGTGTTTTGTAAGTGACAGTGATCGATCGATACTGCACTTGGGTGGGCTGGGTGGAGGGGCAAAACGCAGGTGCTAGCAGGTATCTGGGCTGATCCCGCTAACACTGCGTTTTTGGGAACCCTAAACTGCTGGGGACGCTAGTATAGATCTGATCGGATCAGATATTGATCCGTACAGATACTATACCACTAAGGGAGGTGTATGCTGCGTGCGTGCGTGGGTGTTAGCGGTACTGGCGCTAATCTGACGCTGCCTGGGGCGACGCATATCACCGCCGGGCGATCAGGGGGCTAAACCTTTATTAGGTAATAAACGGCGGGTGCCCTGACACTATAAAAAATAAATAAACTAACCAGCATCACCTGTAACACTTATACGGTGATCAGTGGTGAAAGGGTTAACTAGGGGGCAATCAAGGGGTTAAAACCTTTATTAGATAGTATATGGGGGTCCCTGTCGCTATAAAACGCTGACGGGGAACCTAAATATTTACGTCCCTAACTAGCGTCACCAGCGACACTAATACAGCGATCAGAAAAATGATTGCTTAGTGACACTGGTGACAGGGGGTGATCAAGGGGTTAAAACTTTATTAGGGGGGTTAGGGGGGTACCCTAGACCTACAGGGGGCTAACCCTAACTGTCCTAACACTGTAACTGTCACAAACTGACACCATGCAGTAATCAGAAAAAAAAAAAAAAACTGCTGGTGTCAGTTTGTGACAGGGGGGGGTGATTTGGGGGGATTGGGGGGCGATCGGGGGGGGGGGATCGGGGTGTTTTGTGTGCCTGGCATGTTCTACTGTGTGTGTAGTGTTTTCACTCACATAGATGTCTTCTCTCCTCGGCGCCGGAACGGAAAATACCGAGCCGAGGAGAGATGACATCATTTCCTTTGCTGCTGTTTAGCATACAGCAGCAAAGGAAATGATCTGATTGGCCGGCGGCGATCGCGAGGGGGGTGCCACGAACGGATGGCCTCCCCCTCACCTCCGATCGCCGGGGGACAAAACAGGACTGCCTCGGGCACCGGGGGGGGTCCGATCGGACCCCCCACCCGCGGGAGGCAAATCACGTGTATGTACGTGATTTTGCCTGCCCGTGCCGCCTTGCCGACGTACATCGGCGTGAGGCGGTCCTTAAGTGGTTAAGGTTGATTTCTAGATTTGGATGTTGGGAGTTCTGTTCAAACTTGGGCCTGGGGCAAATCATTTATTATTACCGTATATACTCGAGTATAAGTCGAGTTTTTCAGCACATTTTTTTGTGCTGAAAGTGCCCCTCTCGACTTATACTCGAGTCAAGCACTTTTCTGCAGCAAAAAATGTCATTTTCCGAACCGACTTTGGGGCACCGTGTCTCAGGGCCACTTGGTGCTAGGAACCCCAATTTGGATATGTTGTGGAACCAGTTCCACTGGGTTTGCACACCAAATTTTGAGTTCCTAGCTGGCCCCAAAATCAGTTCGGAAAATGTGATTCTCTGCTGCAGAAAAGTGCTTGACATTTTCTAAACCGAATTTGGGGCCCCATATCTCAAGGCCACTTGGTGCTAGGAACCTCAAATTTGGTGTGCCAACCCAGTGGAACTTGTACCATAACATATCCAAGGCTTGCGTTCCTAGCTCTAAGTGACCCCAAGATACGGGGCCCCAAAATAGGTTTGGAAAATGTCATTCTCTGCTGCAGAAAAGTGCTTGACATTTTCTGAACCTATTTTTGCTAGAAACCCCAGCTATGGATATTTTATGGTGCTAGTTCCACTGGGTTTGCACCCCAAATTTGGGGTTCCTAGCATTAAGTGACCCCGAGATACGGGGCCCCAAAGTCGGTCAACTGTGTCCATCTACAGCAATGTCATTTCGGGACCCTTTGGGTTCAGAAACCCCAAATTTTGGCTGCAGCTAGGGGGCATCTAGGAACCCTTAACTACCGAGTTTGAAGTTCAGGCGACCAATGGCTGCAAATGGGCACAGTGAGGCATGCAAATGGGCATAGTGAGGCTGCAAATGGGCATTGTTGACCCTCTTTTCTACTTAGGGTAGCTGTGCATTTCTCACCCTCGTCTTATACTCGGGTCAATAAGTTTTTCCCATTTTTTGTGGTAAATTAGGGCCTCGACTTATACTCGGATTGACTTATACTCGAGTATATACGGTACACATAAATGAGAAAAAAAATCTTTTAGTAGTTTTCTTTTTTTTTCTGTGAATATATGATGCTCTAGATTTTTAGATCTTACAATGGCAGTTAGGGGTCCTTTTTTAAATTTAATTTATTATTTTTTTTATTTGAATTGCTATTTATTTTATTTATTTTTATTTAATTTTAATTTGGGACTCAGCGTGCATAATATAATACACCTAGGAGCTACAATACATTGTGGATTTTGTTATAGAATTAAAATAAAAAATGAAAAAATACTAACAATGAAAAAAAATTAAGATAAAATAAATAAATAACTGAAAAAAATGAAGTGAAAGTAAAAAAATATATAAAAATAAAAATGTTTGCTGCAATGAAATGTGTATGATGTCACCCCTTACTGGAGACATAATTACCTTGCCAATTAGAAATCATATCTACTTGATATATGTGTACTGTGTTCCCCTATCATCTCAGTTGGTGAATACATGGACCCCTCTTGTTTTCATTTGGGTGAGGACTTCACGATTGTCTGTCCTTTACAATTCTTAATTCAATATTAAAAATTAAACTTTAAAAATTGATATAAAACTATTAATGTCTATGTCAATGTTCAGGCCTGCCGGACTGAGTGTACCCAGATCATGTATCCATAGTTACATAGTAGGCGAGGTTAAAAAAAGACACAAGTCCATCAAGTCCAACCTATGTGTGTGATTATGTGTCAGTATTACATTGTATATCCCTGTATGTTGTGGTCATTCAGGTGCTTATCTAATAGTTTCTTGAAGCTATCGATGCCCCCCGCTGAGACCACCGCCTGTGGAAGGGAATTCCACATCCTTGCCGCTCTTACAGTAAAGAACCCTTTACGTAGTTTAAGGTTAAACCTCTTTTCTTCTAAATTTAATGAGTGGCCACGAGTCTTGTTAAACTCTCTTGTGCGAAAAAGTTTTATTCCTATTGTGGGGTCACCAGTACGGTATTTGTATATTGAAATCATATCCCCTCTCAAGTGTCTCTTCTCCAGAGAGAATAAGTTCAGTGCTCGTAACCTTTCCTCATGACTAAGATCCTCCAGACCCTTTATTGGCTTTGTTGCCCTTCTTTGTACTCGCTCCATTTCCAGTACATCCTTCCTGAGGACTGGTGCCCAGAACTGGACAGCATACTCTAGGTGCGGCTGGACCAGAGTCTTGTAGAGTGGGAGAATTATCGTTTTATCTCTGGAGTTGATCCCCTTTTTAATACATGCCAATATTCTGTTTGCTTTGTTAGCAGCAGCTTGGCATTGCATGCCATTGCTGAGCCTATCATCTACTAGGAGCCCCAGGTCCTTTTCCATCCTAGATTCCCCCAGAGGTTCTCCCCCCAGTGGATAGATTGCATTCATATTTTTGCCACCCAAATGCATTATTTTACATTTTCTACATTGAACCTCATTTGCCATGTAGTTGCCCACCCCATTAATTTGTTCAGATCTTTTTGTAAGGTTTTCACATCCTGCGGAGAAGTTATTACCCTGCCTAGCTTAGTATCGTCTGCAAATACAGAGATTGAACTGTTTATCCCATCCTCCAGATCGTTTATAAACAAAAAAATAAATAGGATTGGTCCCAGCACAGAACCCTGGGGAACCCCACTACCCACCCCTGACCATTCTGAGTACTCCCCATTTATCACCACCCTCTGAACACGCCCTTGTAGCCAGTTTTCAATACATGTACTCACCCTATGGTCCATGCCAATGGACCATATTTTGTACAGTACACATTTATGGGGAACTGTGTCAAATGCTTTTGCAAAATCCAGATACACCACGTCTACGGGCCTTCCTTTATCTAGATGGCAGCTCACCTCCTCATAGAAGGTTAGTAGATTGGTTTGGCAAGAACGATTCTTCATGAATCCATGCTGATTACTGCTAATAATACCGTTCTCATTACTAAAATTTTGTATATAGTCCCTTATCATCCCCTCCAAGAGTTTACATACTATTGATGTTAGGCTAACTGGTCTGTAATTCCCAGGGATGTATTTTGGGCCCTTTTTAAATATTGGTGCTACATTGGCTTTTCTCCAATCAGCAGGTACCATTCCAGTCAGTAGACTGTCTGTAACAATTAGGAACAATGGTCTGGCAATCACTTGACTGAGTTCCCTAAGTACCCTCGGATGCAAGCCATCTGGTCCCAACGATTTATTAATGTTAAGTTTCTCAAGTCTAATTTTAATTCTGTCCTCTGTTAACCATGAAGGTGCTTCCTGTGTTGTGTCATGAGTAGGGATGAGCTTTGACTTCGAGTGGAACTCATGTTCGACTCGAACATCGGCTGTTCGCTAGTTCGCCGAACAGCGAACAATTTGGGGTGTTCGCGGCAAATTCGAAAGCCGCAGAAGACCCTTTAAAAGTCTATGGGAGAAATCAAAAGTGCTAATTTTAAAGGCTTATATGCATGGTATTGTCATAAAAAGTCTTTGGGGACCCGGGTCCTGCCCCAGGGGACATGGATCAATGCAAAAAAAAGTTTTAAAAACGGCCGTTTTTTCGGGAGCAGTGATTTAATAATGCTTAAAGTCAAACAATAAAAGTGTAATATTCCTTAAAATTTCGCACCTGGGGGGTGTCTATAGTATGCCTATAAAGGGGAGCATGTTTCCCGTATTTAGAGCAGTCTGACAGCAAAATGACAGTTCAAAGGAAAAAAGTCATTTAAAACTACTCGCGGCTATTAATGAATTGCCGGTCTGACAATACACATAAAAGTTCATTGATAGAAACGGCATGGGAATTCCCCACAGGGGAACCCCGAACCAACATTAAAAAAAAAAAAGATGTGAGGGTCCCCCTAAATTCCATACCAGGCCCTTCAGGTCTGGTATGGATTTTAAGGGGAACCCCGCGCCAAAATTTAAAAAAAAATGGCGTGGGGTCCCCCCAAAAATCCATACCAGACCCTTATCCGAGCACGCAACCTGGCAGGCCGCAAGAAAAGAGGGGGGACGAGAGAGTGGCCTCCCCCCCTCCTGAACCATACCAGGCCACATGCCCTCAACATTGGGAGGGTGCTTTGGGGTAGCCCCCCAAAACACCTTGTCCCCATGTTGATAGGGACAAGGGCCTCATCCCCACAACCCTTGCCCGGTGGTTGTGGGGGCCTGCGGGCGGGGGGCTTATCGGAATCTGGAAGCCCCCTTTAACAAGGGGACCCCCAGATCCTGGCCCTCCCCCTGTGTGAAATGTTAAGGGGGTACAAAAGTACCCCTACCATTTCACAAAAAAACTGTCAAAAATGTTAAAAATGACAAGAGACAGTTTTTGACAATTCCTTTATTTAAATGCTTCTTCTTTCTTCTATCTTCTATCTTCTTTCTTCTATCTTCTTCTTCTACGTAACGGGTGACCCCGCCCCCCTCTGACGTCACCGGAATGCCACAGGGAAGTGCCTGTCAAGTCCCCGTGTGTCAGAGGGGGATGGGGTCACCGGGTGGCCCAGGCCTCCGTTATTTAAGAACCGTCAGAAGACGAGAAGCGTCACATAGCGGGAGCCTCCCGTCATGCCATCATGGATGCGGAGCAGCCCGAGGAGAAGAAGGGAAGAAGGTAAAATGAATTATAATTTTAACAATAGCTCTGGTTCTTGCCAGCTTTGGTATCAGGATAACTAGGTAGCCCACAAGTGTGCTTCAACTGTAGTTTGGTATTAATGCGGATCTACAGCTTATAAGGTAATTCCTGTATAGCAAGAGGTTCATGTGTGCTGGTGAAACTCGTCCCAGCATCTTATGTCGCGGCCGATCGTGAGGATCTGATGGCGCGAGAGAAGGTAAGAATGGCAGGGACAGCTGGAAGGGAATTGCTTGCACACGATGGGGGCTTGAGCTTATGAAACGCTTGAACAATTTCTCATCCATGAGGATGGGATGTTTTCATGTAACTGTTGAAGCTACAAGGAAGTTCCCACAGTCCAAGGGGGTTTCTGGGAATTCATAAGTAAAGATTCTTATATCTGGATCAGGGATAGTAGTGACAAAGTTCAGGCCCATATGGATAAGGTTTAGGTCCCTACAAGGCAAAGTCAGAGCTATAGCTAGTGAAGGTTGGAGTCCTTGTAAGGGTTTGGGAATCGTTGGGGATTTAATTATTTTATTTTGCAGTGGATCATAGTGAAGGAAGTAGGGGTATATATACTCATGTTGTTTTTGTTTCTATTCCTTCTATATGCCATGATGTGGTGCTCCTGTTGCCTGATTGGACGTGTGACCAGAGCCTGAGCAGATGACCAAATCTTCCCTGATGAGATGCCCCGAAGCCCGACCCACGTACAAGACACAGAGGATCCCAAACCGGCCGGCGATTACTACAGCTCACCATGTCGTGTCCTCCCTAGAAGTCATTCCTCCTGAAGAGCAGAGTCGTCCTGTTTTCCTTTTTATGGACTCATATGGACTGTAAGGACTGATACATTTCCAGGTGTAAGAAGAAGATCAAGATTCATGGAGGGACACATGGGAGGATATGACAAAGAGGAGGAGCTGTTGTGGAAAATGTTATGAATGTATGTTGTCAGAGGGCCCCCAGTGTCAGTTTTGCTGCAATACTCTCATGTGAGGGTATTCGCACGTACAGACGCTGGTGGAAGACCATTGGACGCGGACACGGCAGATCTGTTGCTCTTTTAGGGATGTTAGATTATGCATTCATCAGGAGCTTGGCCACCTCATGGCGACTGCATTAATGACTCCGAGCATACATGTCTGCGTACATGGGAACTATAGCATAACTATATGAAAATTATGGCCCACTGAGCCATGGTTTTGTATGGTTTGCATCACTGGTAACAGTGGGAGTGTGCACACGGTTGTGTTCAAAACCATGTGCTTGCCACATGGTTTTGCACACCACTGTCTGCACACGTCACTACTGTATTCCTATTTTGAATGTATACATGTCTTTGATTGGTTCTGTATTTGACCCTATTGGAAGGGTTTCTGTGTTTTCCCACATCCTGTTACATCCTTATATGGTCATTCACATCCTGTGTTCATTTCCTGTGATGTCACTTGCAATGTAAGAAGTGATTGGCTGTTGGAACCATCACTTCCTGTTTGTGAAAGCTTTTGAGGTAATAAAAGGGCATGCGAGCTGAAGAAAGGCAATCATACTGAGCTGAGAATGTAAGAGGGAGCTGATGTCTGTTTACTTGGAATGCGTGGGTTTTTAGGTAAGATGCATTTATTTCATTAGACGAAATTGGTATTATATCATAAGATGGAAATGGGTGCTTATTAACACAGGAGATATGGCTGTGTGCATAGCTTACAGCCAAATTTCCATTTCATCGGTAACTTGATGAGCTGCAGACAGGTACTTGGTGTATGGGGTAAATCCGCGCAATGAGTTGGGTATTTTAGTTGTGGATATGGCTGCTGCCTCTACACATACAATACCACCTAAGTGGAAAGTATTAGAAAATGGTAAAAAAGCAGGAGTAGTATGGCACTGCCCTTATGGAGACAAAAAGATATTTTTCTTCTTGGTAGTAGATGTGTTACCTAGTGACCTTATTCCTAAAGAATTGCTTCTAAAACCTGTATGTGTCAAAAGGTTGAATAAAAACTGTGACTGGTGACAGATTTTTTCTATTAAAAGTGAAAAATGCAACATATGGTGCTCCAATTATTCAGCAAAGGTGCATTGTGCGCTTTAAATTAGGTAATAAATTAGGTAGATAGTTGTGGATATGGATACAAAACCACCTAAGTGGAAAGTATAAAAAGGAAAAAAAAGGAAAAGAAAAAAAAAAAAAATGGTAAAAAAGCAGGAGTAGTATGGCGCTGCCCTTATGCCCATATCCAACTAATATTGGTCACAGCACGTCAGTCACTATATATGATGGATAATTTGCACAATTTTGTATGAATTTTTATGGTTTAACACTGGTCACTTCAGTGATGTTGCACTATGCACTTTTGTTGAATAATTGAAGCACCTTATGTTGCAATTGTACCTTTAACAGTAAGTACTCAGCACCAGTCACAGATTTTATTTAATTATTTGGCGCACACAGGCTTAGAAGCTATACTTTAGGAATTATAGAGCTATTGTTTATTTTAAAGGAAAATTCCTTTTGTCTCCATAATGGCAGCGCCATACTACTCCTGTTTTCTTTTTTTTTTTTTTTTTCTTTTTTCCTTTTTATACTTTCCACTTAGGTGGTTTTGTATCCATATCCACAACTATCTACCTAATTTATTACCTAATTTAAAGCGCACAATGCACCTTTGCTGAATAATTGGAGCACCATATGTTGCATTTTTCACTTTTAATAGAAAAAATCCATCACCAGTCACAGTTTTTATTCAACCTTTTGACACATACAGGTTTTAGAAGCAATTCTTTAGGAATAAGGTAACTAGGTAACACATTTACTACCAAGAAGAAAAATATCTTTTTGTCTCCATAAGGGCAGCGCCATACTACTCCTGCTTTTTTACCAGACAGGTACTTGGGTACTCTGATGGGCTAGAGACAGGTACTCAGGTAACTTGATGAGCTGCAAACAGGTACTCAGGTACTCTGATGGTGTCACATACCTGACGGTAGAGCCTGATATGCAGAGGACGGCCTCTCTTACACCTCTGACTCAAGGCCCCCTGGTAGAGCAGACAGGGGGCGCAGGAGTGCAGAGTCGCACAAGTGCCAGGTGGATCGCAGACAGTGAAGTCGGAGCTGCAGGAGGGATTGTAGCTCAGTAGGATTCTTCAAGCAGAAGAGAAGGTACGGGCAGGTCATACACTGGAGGGTACGTCAGGAGCAGATGCGAAGGCAGAAGCGTAGTCAGGATACAGGCCGGATCGGTGATGGGCTGGCAGCAAGGTAGCAGAGGGAGTAGGCAGATGCAGAGTCAAACAAGCCGCGTCAGACACAGGCAGGAAGTAGGAACATCAGAAGCAAAAGGGTTGGTTAACAGGAACAGGTATCAGATACAAGGCAACAGGAACACACGGGAACGCTGTAGAGCAGACAGCACTGAGTCTAAAAACTGGCTGAGTTTAAATAGCCTGTTTGGGTGGCAAAAGCTGTCACAGGGTGCGTGCGCACCAATGGCAGGGGTAACAGGTCATCTTCTTAGACAGCCATCTTGGGGGCTGGAATGCCCTTCCTGACAGGCAGAGGTAACAGGTCGTCTTCTTCAGCAGCCATCTTGGGTGCTGGCATGCCCTTCCTGACAGATGGCCTGGTGACAGGTACTCGGGTACTCTGATGGGCTGGTGACTGGTAATCAGGTACTCTGAAGGGCGGTGACAGGTACTCAGGTACTCGGGTACTCATATGGACTGTGACAGGTACTCAGGTACTCTGGTACTCATATGGACTGTGACAGGTACTCAGGTACTCATATGGACTGTGACAGGTACTCGGGTACTCGGGTACTCGGGTACTCAGATGAACTGTGACAGGTACTTGGGTACTCAGATGAACTGTGACAGGTACTCAGGTACTCTGATGGACTGTGACAGGTACTCAGGTACTCGGGTACTCAGATGAACTGTGACAGGTACTCATTTGGATTGTGACAGGTAATCAGATGAACTGTGACAGGTAATCATATGGACTGTAACAGGTACTTTGACGGGTGGTGACAGGTACTCTTTATTGGGGGGCAATCAGTGTGATTAGTGTACACTGTAAGCGGTAACGAGATGTTACCGCAATCTCCTTCTCACACACAATCAGTGTGTGAGGAGGAGAACCCGGTAACATCTCCTTACCGCTCTATGTTTACATTTATGCCGCGTACACACGGTCGGACTTTTCGTCTACAAAAGTCCAACGGACGCTGACGGACTAAAGCTGGCTGGTAATCCGATCGTGTGTGGGCTTCTCCGGACTTTCAACATACTTTTTTAGCCTCAAATCCGACGTACTTTAGATTTGAAACATGCTTCAAATCTTTACTTCGTAACTACGACGGACCCCGAAATCCGCTCGTCTGTGTGCTAGTCCGACGGACAAAAAGCCACGCTAGGGCACCTATTGGCTACTGGCTATGAACTTCCTTATTTTAGTCCGGTGTACGTCATCACGTACGAATTCGATGGACTTTTGTGTGATCGTGTGTAGGCAAGTCTGTTCGTTAGAAAGTCCGCCGCAAGTCCGTCGAAAGTCCGCCGAAAGTCTGCCGGAAGTCTGTCGGACAGGCTGTCTGACTTTTGTAGACGAAAAGTCCGACCGTGTGTACGCGGCATTAGTGATTGGCTGTGAAAAGATCACAGCTGATCACGTGGCAAACAGCCACTAGCCAATGGCTGTTTACCAGCGTCGGAGACGAGCAGTGTTCCCGGGAACGCGCTGCCACTGACGTGCGCGCGCACCGAGGTCGCGATCACGCACATGCGCCGTGCAAAGTGGGGTGGTACCATCTGTGATCGGCTGTGACTTCATCAAGGCCGATCACATGGTTAACAGCCATGCCCAATGGCTGTTCACCCCCCTCGGTGGCGAGCGGTGTCTCCGTGACACGCCACCACCGAAGGTACAGGGATGCGCACACATGATTGCACGCATTCCCTGTTTAAATGAACGAACGTCATATGACGCCCGCGACAACGAGAGCCGTGCCGCTTGGCTGTCATATGATGGCCGGCGGGTGGCAAGTGGTTAAAGGACAGATTGCCAGTATCACATTTATGTTCTGATTTATGCACTGCCATGGGGGACATGCACAGAGGAAAACATAAAAATAATAATAATTTCTCTCTATACGAAAGTGTCAGCTTTCCCTAAAAACACAGATAATATACTGTAGCTACTGTGACCCCACCCGTCCATCGATAGGTCATCCATTCCTTCATCTATTCCTTGTGCACTGCATTAGAAGTTGTTCTCTATTTTGGTGGTGAACCTGCAAACTTTTCAGTCAAAAGTTTGAGATTCACAAACTTTACGAATCCCACAGATTCCCCACAAATCTATGGTAGATTCTGAATCTCATCCCTACATCTATATTTATATAACAATTAAAATATTATAAATATTAATAATAATCATGGCATTCTTGGCCATCAAACTTCTCAGTTTTACTGTTTCATGTACAATATGTCATAATGATATTGTTATAACCTTCACTTTCTATAGTGCTGACAAAGATGGATTCTGTGTATTTTAGGTTTGGCTTTTTTTTCCTACTCTATAAGCAGATTCATATTCCAGTCTATCAGCAATAAATAACAGAATTATTCTTTATAAACCTGACACTCTCACAGCCTTCAGCTGAGCCATGAAGTCAGTGTCAGGATCCTGGGCTGATGTCAGTGATAATGAAGTCAGGAGAAGAGGAAGAAGTCATTGGAGTCTATCAGAGACTTGGCCATATTGTCTTCAGATATCTACTTAGAATATTGTGGTTGTTGTCTTTGTGTGTGACCCCCTGCACATCTGACACCCAGAACTCTGCTCACCGCTGTGATATGACTATGAGGAATTATACATTTGAGTACAAGTATTCTCAGGATGGAGACATCATTATAGGAGGGATATTCTCTGTACATTCTGTAGTGACAGGTTGGACTCATGATATAAGCCTTATTGAAAATCTCATGTGTACATCGTAAGTGAAATATGAAGAGAAAATCTTCCAATCTGATCTACAGAGCTGTGTCTTTAGGAGATATGTGTGATAATGTGCAGGACTCATTCAGTCTGTTACACTGCATTTATATCAAATCAAAGTATATCCTTGAATATATTCATGAAAACCACATATGGCCCATTCTATTGCCGGGTGTTAATGATCACATTCATTCATAATGAATAGCTGCCAATGTACCACAACGGATGAAAAAACACACATGACCTTTTTTTTTATAAGGCAGCACACCGCAGAGCATGGTATGTGTATTAAGCCCCATACACACTATTAGATTTTCTGCAGATTTTTGTCTTCAGATTTACCAAAACCATGTAGTGCAAGAGCCTGCCTGATTGCATACAAATTAAAACTCTTAAGGTTTAACCTCATATTATATGGTTTTGGTAAATCTGAAGACAAAAATCTGCAGAAAATCTAATAGTGTGTATGGGGTCTTATAGTGCCTAGAGGTGTGTTGTGCGTTGGGATCTACTGTACAATGTATTGGGGGGCAATTCACAATGAATGACACCGCATTGCACTGCCCATAGAGAAGGTGCTTTGTCATGCATTGTTATGTGTTAAGGTGTGAATATTTACCACAATGCACAATGCAGACTAGTGAAGGATAAAGAATCCCTGTCAGGTTTTTACTGCTATCTGGGGCTCCATTAGAGAGATTCCCCCTCACTTCCTGTCCTGCAGATAACATTCTACTATAGAAAGTGAGGGAATCTCTCCAATAGCAGCACAGAAATAAACACCATTTTTAGTAAAGTACTGGAAGGCTGGAATCCCTGTCAGCCTTGTATTTCTGTCTGTGTCCCTATTGCAGATTTTTCCTCTCTTCCTGTCTGGTAAAACTGTTATGTGCAGGACAGGAAGTGAGGGAAAATCTCTCTAATGGAGCCCTGGACAGTGGCTGTCCAAAAGAAAAAAAGGTTTTGGTTGGACATGAATTTTAAGGCACCACAATAACATTATATAGTATTATTGTTTCTGATGGCCGGCATTACATTTACCTTTTCACCGACATGCACAATTTAAGGCTTTACATGTTGGGTTTCTATTTACTTGGAACAACTTCATATTTTATATTTTACCAAAAAGTTGGGTAATGCATCTCATTTGTGTGCAGTAACATTACTTTTAGTGTAATTTTTACTGAAAGTATGTGTTTGATAAACAGCTCCTCTAATATCATAAGCAATTTTAAACTACCACCATTGTATTCTGCAGGGTCTTTGCTTTCAGAAAATAAATAATGTTTGGGGGTTTAACTAATCATCAGGCATTTTAATATTTCACACAAAAGAGGCTCTGGCAGTAAAAGGATTAACCACTTCAGCCCCGGAAGGATTTACCCCCTTCCTGACCAGAGCACTTTTTACAATTTGGCACTGCGTCGTTTTAACTGCTAATTGCGCGGTCATGCAATGGTGTACCAAAACGAATTTTGCGTCCTTTTCTTCCCACAAATAGAGCTTTCTTTTGATGGTATTTGATCACCTCTGCCATTTTTATTTTTTGCGCTATACATGGAAAAAGACCGAAAATTTTGAAAAAAAATGATATTTTCTACTTTTTTTCTAAAAAAAATCCAATAAACTCAATGTTAGTCATACATTTAGGCCAAAATGTATTCGGCCACATGTCTTTGGTAAAAAAAATGTCAATAAGCGTATATTTATTGGTTTGCGCAAAAATTATAGCGCCTACAAACTAGGGTACATTTTCTGGAATTTACACAGCCTTTAATTTATGACTGCCTATGTCGTTTCTTGAGGTGCTAAAATGGCAGGGCGGTACAAAACCCCCACAAATGACCCCATTTTGGAAAGTAGACACCCCAAGGAAATTGCTGAGAGGCATGTTGAGCCCATTGAATATTCATTTTTTTGTCCCAAGTGATTGAATAATGACAAAAAAAGAAAAATTACAAAAAGTTGTCACTAAATGATATATTGCTCACACAGGCCATGGGCATATGTGGAATTGCACCCCAAAATACATTTAGCTGCTTCTCCTGAGTATGGCGATACCACATGTGTGGGACTTTTTGGGAGCCTAGCCGCGTACGGGGCCCCGAAAACCAATCACTGCCTTCAGGATTTCTAAGGGCGTAAATTTTTGTTTCGGAGGCCATGAAATGCCCAGGTGGCACAAAATCCCCCAAATGACCCTGTTTTGGAAAGTAGACACCCCAAGCTATTTGCTGAGAGGCATGGTGAGTATTTTGCAGCTCTCATTTGTTTTTGAAAATAAAGAAAGACAAGAAAAAATTTTTTTTTTCTTTTTTCAAATTTCAAAACTTTGTGACAAAAAGTGAGGTCTGCAAAATACTCACTATACTGCTCAGCAAATAGCTTGGGGTGTCTACTTTCCAAAATTGGGTCATTTGGGGGGGGGTTTGCCACCTGGGCATTCCATGTCCTCCGAAACTGTGATAGGCAGTGAAGAGTGAAATCAAAAATTCACGCCCTTAGAAAGCCTGAAGGCGGTGCTTGGTTTTCGGGGTCCCGTACGTGGCTAGGCTCCCAAAAAGTCCCACACATGTGGTATCCCCGTACTCAGGAGAAGCAACAGAATGTATTTTGGGGTGTAATTTCACATATTCCCATGGCATGTTTGAGCAATATATCATTTAGTGACAACTTTGTGCAAAAAAAAAAATTGTCTCTTTCCCGCAACTTGTGTCACAATATAAAATATTCCATGGACTCGGCATGCCTCTCAGCAAATAGCTTGGGGTGTCTACTTTCCAAAATGGGGTCATTTGGGGGGGTTTTGAACTGTCCTGGCATTTTATGCACAACATTTAGAAGCTTATGTCACACATCACCCACTCTTCTAATCACTTGAAGACAAAGCCCTTTCTGACACTTTTTGATTACACGAAAAAAAATTTTTTTTTTGCAAGAAAATTACTTTGAACCCCCAAACATTATATATTTTTTTTAAAGCAAATGCCCTACAGATTAAAATGGTGGGTTTTTCCTTTTTTTTTTTCACACAGTATTTGCGCAGCGATTTTTCAAACGCATTTTTTGGGGATCAGGCCTGACTCTGTGAACGCTGCAGTTATGTGTTTAGTGTTTTGTAAGTGACAGTGATCGATCGATACTGCACTTGGGTGGGCTGGGCTGGGCTGGGCAGGGCAAAACGCAGGTGCTAGCAGGTATCTGGGCTGATCCCGCTAACACTGCGTTTTTGGGAACCCTAAACTGCTGGGGACGCTAGTATAGATCTGATCGGATCAGATATTGATCCGTTCAGATACTATACCACTAAGGGAGGTGTACGGTGCGTGCGTGGGTGTTAGCGGTACTGGCGCTTACCTGACGCTGCCTGGGGCAGGTGCTTGTCAGTTCACCAAAACGCTACCAAAAAAACTGTTAGCGATCGCAGGGATCAGGCCTGACTCTGCGAATGCTGCAGTTATACGTTTAGTGTTTTGTAAGTGACAGTGATCGATCGATACTGCACTTGGGTGGGCTGGGTTGGGCCGGGCAAAACGCAGGTGCTAGCAGGTATCTGGGCTGATCCCGCTAACACTGCGTTTTTGGGAACCCTAAACTGCTGGGGATGCTAGTATAGATCTGATCGGATCAGATATTGATGCGTTCAGATACTATACCACTAAGGGAGGTGTATGCTGCGTGCGTAGGTGTTAGCGGTACTGGCGCTAATCTGACGCTGCCTGGGGCGACGCATATCACCGCCGGGCGATCAGGGGGCTAAACCTTTATTCGGTAATAAACGGCGGGTGCCCTGACACTATAAAAATTAAACTAACTAACCAGCGTCACCCGTAACGGTTATACGGTGATCAGTGGTGAAAGGGTTAACTAGGGGGCAATCAAGGGGTTAAAACATTTATTAGATAGTATATGGGGGTCCCTGACGCTATAAAACGCTGACAGCGAACCTAAATATTTACCTCCCTAACTAGCGTCACCAGCGACACTAATACAGCGATCAGAAAAATGATCGCTTAGTGACACTGGTGACGGGGGGTGATCAAGGGGTTAAAACTTTATTAGAGGGAGTTAGGGGGGTATCCTAGACCTACAGGGGGCTAACACTCACTGCCCTACCACTTCTAACTGTCACAAACTAACACCATGCAGTAATCAGAAAAAAAAGAAATACTGCTTGGTGTCAGTGTGACATGGGGGGGGGGGAGGGGTGATTGGGGGGTGATCGGGGGGCGATCGGGGGGGATCTGGGGTGTAATGTGTGTCTGGCATGTTCTACTGTGTGTGTGTGTGTGTTGTGCACTCACATGTCTTCTCTCCTCTGCGCCGGAACGGAAACTGCCGAGTCGAGGAGAGATGACATCACATCCTCTGCCTGTGTGTACTACACACAGGCAGGGGAGGATTCCCATTGGCTGGGAGCGATCGCGAGGGGAGGCCACGATTGGATGGCCTCCCCCTCGCCTCTCAACGATCCCAGACAAATGCCGACCACCGCTGGCACCGGGGGGTCCGATCGAACCCCCCGCCCGCGGGAGGCAGATCACGTATGGGTACGTGAATCTGCCTGCCTGAGCCATTCTGCCGACGTATATCATCGTTAGGCGGTCGGCAAGTGGTTAAAGACAACGCAGTTACAGAAAATTTCCCATTGATCTGTTCCTGTTGTGGACTGACAATACCGTTCTATTTGTTAAATGAAGTAATAAGAAATGGTGTCAGCCCTGCCAAGTTTCTTTTGCTAAACTAAAGATTGTCTCCCCTTCTCCTGAACTCTACAACATAGGAGGATTGTTTTGTTAATTAGACTCCTTGAGGTAGCATAAGCAGAGTGATGAGGAATACCAAAAATAACACGCCTTGGGGTTGCCCTGACCCTGCCAGTAAAGTGGTGCATCTGCATGACGTATGCAACCTACTACAGCAACATTAACATTAACAAATTATTATTTTTTTTAATTGCTGGCAAATTATAGCTTCAGTTACCTACCAAACAACTGAGGGTTCACCTAATCTATTGCAGACTCTTATCCCAGGTGAGGGGATCTGGTATAGATGTTAATGGAGGACCCCACACAAAACAAAAAAGTGTATAATTCCCCCTAAGGACGCATAAATGACCCCAATCCCTGATGAGGTTCTGATAAAGATGTCAAGGGGTACCCACAAAATGACACATGGCCTGCCCCATAAATATTCATACCAAACCAGTAGGGTCTGGTATGGTTTTTAAGGAGAAATTCCTGGAAAAAAAAAGCAAGTGGTTCCACCCAAAATCCACATGTGATGCTTTCTGTATATGATCATGCCCCATGTCAGGCCAGGAAAAGGGAATTGAGGATTCAGTCTCCCCACCTGAACTATACCAGGCCACATACCCTCAGCATGAGGGTACCTTGCCAGGAAGGCCATGAGGACAAAAGCCTCTTTCCCACTACCCTGGTCTGGTGGTTTCGGGGGTCTGCATGCTGGGGGGTTTATTGAAAACTGGAAACCCGAGTTACAGCCCCCCCTATGTGAATGAGTAAGAGGTACATAGTAGCCCTATTCATTCAAAAAATAAGTGAAAAATAAACACAACACAGTTTTTGACAAGTCCTTTTTTAGCATAAAAAAAAATCCCACAATGTAAATTCATCATTAGTTTGTCCAACATTTCTGATCCAAACCGCCAGCACAATGAGTGACGGAGCAGATTATGTTGCCATCTGCCGGTTTCCTAAGAAGCAGTCAGAAAGGAAGCGGTCACATTTAGTAGCGGTAGTAATACTGATGCCAAATGTATCACTACAAGCTGGTGCCGGAGGTTTGATCGGGCCACACTCAAAATGAGTTCAGTCGTTTGCCTAACCTCCACACAAGCAAAATTTGGTCCAAACTTGGGTTCAGACCAAACCAAAAGCTCATTGCTAGTCATTTCCCTGGTCACAAGAGCCAATAATATAGGGGAATAAATAACCCAACCCACTTTCTGAAAAAAGTTGGGCTTACATCAGCCATATTGTTAATGTGTGGGATCTGTTATGGAGAGGTGAAAATATTGTATAGGGAGAGACATTTTTTATTATGATGGTATTGGTGGTACATGTCCCCCCCCCCCCCCCCTCATCATGGCAGTGGCCAGCTCCCATGCCTTTTTGTTTGACAATAGTTTGCCTATTAGCTCTAGGAATGGACAGAACTAAAAAACAAGATTCACCCCCATAGACTTCAGGGGGTTTGCTGACAGTTCACAAACTTCAAAATGTCAGCAAGATTTGAGAATCTTTTCACAAACTAAACTCAGAAAGATTTTCTTATCTCTGGCCCTGAATGTCTCCTACGGCATGTCTGTAGGCTCCAACCAGTCCTGTAGCAAGTTTGTAGTCTCTGACCCTTTCCTCTAGTAAGTCTGCATTCTCTGACCTTCTTCTGTAGCATTACATATACTGAATATAATGTGTGGCTACTTGGTGATATCAGGGGCTACAGCTGAGGTCCTCTATACCTCCTAATTGTCAACCACTGCTATAACTCATATAAGTGCAGGAATGATTGAATCTTATTATATGTTTCAAAGAGCAATACACACAGCCACCAATCCCACCATAGATCTGCAATTGAAATGTGTTATACATTTTGCCATAAAGAATTTCTGCTTGAATCCTTGTACTGTAGACCAATGCAACACTATCCATTTTCTGCAGGGTTTACCGGAGAGAATACAGACATCTCCTGGCTTTTATATTTGCTATTGATGAGATAAACAGCAGTCCAGATATTCTGCCCAACGTAACTCTGGGATACCATGTGTATGATTCTTGTGGACATGTGAATAAAGCTATAAAAGACGTTCTACAGATATTGTCTGGACATACAAAGGAAGTTCCAAATTATTCCTGTATGGAGCGGGGTACCCTGGCTGGTTTCATTGGAGATCTCAATTCTGACACCACTCTCCAAATGGCCCAGCTGCTGAATCTATATGGTTACACCCAGGTAAGAAAAGCAGAATTTCCTATATTTTATAACGTTAGGACAGCTAGTCATCTTATGGTGAGGTGGGTCAAACGGGTAGAAATAATCCTTGTGCAAAGCATCATAAAGTATAACATTGTTCTAAAACAAGAAGGCAGTGCTGTGTAGGGATGGGCCAATGGTTCAGTCCAATCTTTGGTTGTTATGGCATTTGGACAAATGCCTGAACTTTTGCCCATTGAGCCCCCTGATGATCATATTAAGAAGTAGTATTTCAGGAAGCTATGAGCCACCAAAGTCACCAATGTCATTGGCTTACATGGCCGTTAATCCCTGGCCATGGCCATATTTCGTCAATTATGTCATTACTATCCCTGTCCCTTCCCTGTCATGTGCGCCGGGTCTGTTGGGTTTTTAGTGTTGACAGGTAGGCAGGCGGCATACATCATAAATAATCATGAATTTACAATGAGGTGCTTTTCTTGGTTTCTTTTTTAAGGGGCTTGTCAAACATTTCGGTGTCTTTATCTATAAGTTACTTTTTTGTGATTGAGTAGGAGTACTATGTTCCTCTTACTCATTCACATAGGAGTGGCCGGTTTCTGGAGGACTCCTTATTTTTAAAAAGGGCTGCCAGCTTCCAATAAGCCTCCCGCCTGAGGACCCCCACAACCACCAGACCAGGGTTGTGGGCAGAAAGACTATCTATTGGTGGATCTTACAATTGAAAGAGGACTTTTAATACAAGTTTGTTTTGTTATTGAATTATTGTATTATTTCATATTCCATAGAACAGTTGAGGAGAAAACTGTGCACATGATGGTGGAATGGATATCTTGTAAATGTAGAAGGTAGGTCTAAATCTTATATGTACTGTAGTTGCTGTCAAAGTCTTTTTTTGGGGGATTGATACATTATATATATATATATATATATATATATATATATATATATATATATATATATATATAGTAATTGACTTTGTTATCTGAAGAAATGAGAGTTATGGTTGAATAGACAGACCCATAGTGGAAATGTAAACACTGATCTGGTCCTTAAAGGAGATACAGGTTCAAGAGCTGAGCTGGTAATTGTGTTTATACTTGGTTGTCCACCTCCAGCTAAAGCCAAAAACCTTGCAGTCTTGCAGTGGGAGTGTCTGTCCAGAAAGCTGATGATCAAGAGACCCCTAGGTGGGATTACAGGAAGAAGAACTCTTATGCCCCGTACACACAGTCGGATTTTCCGATGGAAAATGTCCGATCGGAGCGTGTTGTCGGAAATTCCGACCGTGTGTGGGCTCCATCGGACATTTTCCATCGGATTTTCCGACACACAAAGTTTGAGAGCAGGAGATAAAATTTTCCGACAACAAAATCCGTTGTCGGAAATTCCGATCGTGTGTACACAAATCCGACGGACAAAGTGCCACGCATGCTCAGAATAAATAAAGAGATGAAAGCTTTTGGCCACTGCCCCGTTTATAGTCCCGACGTACGTGTTTTACGTCACCGCGTTCAGAATGATCGGATTTTCCGACAACTTTGTGTGACCGTGTGTATGCGAGACAAGTTTGAGCCAACATCCGTCTGAAAAAATCCTAGGATTTTGTTGTCGGAATGTCCGAACAAAGTCTGACCGTGTGTACGGGGCATAAGAGGGGAATTTATCAAAACTGGAGCAGCCACAATCTAGGGCAGTTGTGAATGACAACCAATCAGCTTCCTTATTTCATCTTCAAAGCTTAACTAAACAAGCTGAAGATAGAGGCTGATTGGTTGCTCCAGATTCTGGCTGATACAGTTTTGATAAATTCCCCTATAATCTCATATTATCAGATTTCCCTGATGGCTGTAATCATTTATGAAACAATACATTTACTCTTGCATCTTTATCTTGATGGTCCGGTGAAATAAAATCTGCTTATAGATCTCTTGTAGACAGCTCAGATGACATGTTTGTTGCTCTTAAAAAAAACAGTAAAACATTTTCTAAGGTTCTCTTCTGTCCATTTGGATATTAGGAGTTCCAGGTTAATTATACAGACTGTTTTCTTTCTTTCTAGATTAGTTATGGAGCCAGAGATACTTTACTGAGTGATAGAAAGATGTATCCAAACTTTTTCCGGACAGTTCCGGATGATGAGATGCAATATGTGGCCATAGCAAAGTTACTGGAAAGGTTGAAGTGGAACTGGGTCGGGATCCTTACATCTGATGATGAATACGGAGAGAGGGAGATCCAACAACTCAGCAAACATTTATCTAATCATGGAATTTGTATTGAATTCAAGATTCTGGTGTCTGTAAAGAATTATGATAAAATTCCTCCAGAGCTGCAGACCTCAACTACAGAAGTTCTTATTATTTGTGGCTCAGTTAGTATGATTTATTACACGTTTTTGCATAATAATGTCCCTTATTACACGGAGAAAACATTTATTCTACCAGATTCTTGGTCAATGAGTGAAATATTTGTTAATCTCAGTAACTGCAGCTTGGTGTTTACTTACCCCCTTCTCTACACAAAGGAATTGCTGGAATATTTTTATAGTATTCAGCCATCCAGCCGCCCAAATGACCCACTGATAGAGGATATTCTCATAACTGAATATCAATGCTTTTCAGAAAACAAAATGAAAAATGTCCTTATTCCACTCACAACTAGACGTCCTCTTAGAGACTGTAGTTTCTGGACTCATCCACTTGATTTATATTATCCTGATGAGAAAACATCCTATAGAGTGTTCATCTCAGTTTACATTTTGGCTCAAGCATTACATGACATGGATTTCTCTTTTAAAATAAATAACAAAAAAGCTGAAATAAATCCACACACACTAAAGTATAAGGTGAGAGCGTCCAATGAAAGTTTACTCGGTCAGTTCAGTACTGGAACACAATGTGCCCAGACAAAAATTACACCCAGAGCTGTTTTTTTTATTTTTGCACCCATGCTAAAAAAATAATTTTAGGCCTGAAGATGATATAAAACCCCTAAACAGTATACAGTATATTTTCTGAAAGCAGAGACCCTGGAGAAACAATGCTTGCTGTATCATCTTTTTCTGTCACGTGATATTAGTGCAATGGTTTATCAATGTAATCTTTTGTTTTCAGTAAAATATACACAAAGTTCATTTTAGGGCACACAAATGTAATATATTACCCAATTATTTGGTAAAATAAAAAAGATGACGTTGCACGGACAAAATAGATAGTTAGTAGGGATGAGCTTCGAGTTCGAGTCGAACATGAGCTGTTCGCCAGTTCGCCGAACAGCATACAATTTGGGGTGTTCTATGGGAGAAATCAAAAGTGCTAATTTTAAAGGCTTATATGCATGGTATTGTCATAAAAAGTGTTTGGGGACCTGGAACCTGCCCCAGAGGACATGTATCAATGCAAAAAAAAGTTTTAAAAATGGCCGTTTTTTCGGGAGCAGTGATTTTAATAATGCTTAAAGTCAAACAATAAAAGTGTAATATTCCTTTAAATTTTGTACCTGGGGGGTTCCCATTAATATCCATACTTGACCTGAAGGGCCTGGTATGGAAAATAGGGACCCCATGCCAGTTTTTTTTTTTTTTTTTTGGTTCGGGGTTCCCCTGTGAGGAAATCCCATGCAGTTTTTATTAATGAACTTTTATGTGTATTGTCGGACCGGCAATTCATTAATAGCCGCGAGTAGTTTTAAATGACTTTTTTCCTTTGAAATGTCATTTTGCTGTCAGACTGTTCTAAACACGGGAAACATGCGCCCCTTTACAGGCATACTATGGACACCCCCCAGGTATGAAATTTAAAGGAATATTACACTTTTATTGTTTGACTTTAAACATGATTAAAATCACTGCTCCCGAAAAAACTGTAGTTTTTAAAACTTTTTTTTGCATTGATACACGTCCCCTGGGGCAGGACCCGGGTCCCCAAACACTTTTTAGGAGAATACCATGCAAAATAGCCTTTAAAATTAGCACTTCAATGGGGTTCTAACGTTCGTGCAAAGTTTTGGTCTGTTCGCAAGTTCTGGTGCGAACCGAACCGGGGGGTTGTTCGGCTCATCCTTAATAGTCAGTATGTCAAGTCTTAAAATGACCGGCACCTCTGAAACGATGACAAACTTTAGTACCTTCACTTTTCCATAGGTAATGTTTTTAAGGCTAAGTTCACCTTTTGGAACATGTTACATGGCACATCAGTATTTAGGGTGTTCATGCACATGTTCCCTCACCCCAAAACCTCCCATGCCAGTGGGTAGGGGGTTCCTCTCCCCCAAAACCACACCCACTTTAAAATCAGCCCCACCCACACAGCCATGTTATTCATTCACATGAATCTGTGAATGAATAAACCACAAGTTCTGACTTCCATCGTGGCAGACAGAATTGTAGTATCAATGGACTGTGATTGTGCTGATCAGTGCACTCATAGTCCATTCACAAGCCCTCCAGCTTTCTAAAAAAATCCTGTACAGATGTATGGGCAGAAATCTGAAGGACTTGTCTGCAGGAGCCTGACATTGCACCCATGATCCACTCATACCAGATAACTGATAACAGGTCTAAAATTATTGTTCTCACTCCAGCATGCGTGTTATTACCATGTGCAGAAAAATTGAAGCTTTAGTGCGCAGGCGCCCCTCCCATCTGTGTTTATTTTTGTATATGTGTGTATGTGGGGGTGGGGGAGGTTCATAGATTTGTATTTTGAGAGGTTAAAGTGCTTGGATTTAACTTTATTTTCTTACACTTTATTTTTTATCACATGAGGACACAAGTCCCCTATGTGATACTTTTTTTGGGACACGCTTGTAACGGGAGTCACTTTGGGTAGGGTGCCAGAGAACTCCAGTCTGATCTGTGCTAGTCAGACTCGCTGTACAGCCACACTGGAATATTGTATATATGTATATATTGTGTGTTGTCTCATGCTTTTGGACTCTGCTCTGATCATTTGGGGTGTGGTTGTATTCCATTCTTTTATTGTGTCTGTCTGCCTTGGAAGAACAGTATATTATGGGATGTATATCTCTGTGGAGGGGGGATTCCTCCAACAGCTCTCCTTGCTGATTGGACAGTTTACGCCACCCTGAATTCCAAAGAGAGAGGTGATTGACCTCTGAGTTGTACTGTATATCTTTTTGTACATGTATTTTAATGAAGAGTCTGAGGTTTTTCACCCTACACTGAGTTACGGTTAGTGAATGGGTGGGCTAAAGGGTCTTGGATCGTGTGTCATTAAGTTATTTCTCACACACGGCATAGGTATACTTATATACTTATACTTATACTTACTTACTTACACCCCAAAACAGATTCTGCTATACCTCCTGAGTAGGGATGAGCCAAACACCCCCGGTTCGGTTCGCACCACAACTTGCAAACAGACCAAACTTCGCACGAACGTTAGAACCCCATTAAAGTCTATGGGGCTCGAACGTTTCAAATCAAAAGTACTAATTTTAAAGGCTAATTTGCATGGTATTGTTTGGGGACCCGGGTCCTGCCCCAGGGGACATGTATCAATGCAAAAAAAAGTTTTAAAAACGGAAATTTTTTCGGGAGCAGTGATTTTAATAATGCTTAAAGTGAAACAATAAAAGTGTAATATTCCTTTAAATTTCGTACCTGGGGGGGTGTTTATAGTATGCCTGTAAAGGGGCGCATGTTTCCCGTGTTTGGAACAGTCTGACAGCAAAATGACCTTTCAAAGGGAAAAAAAGTCATTTAAAACTACTCGCGGCTATTAATGAATTGCCGGTCCGACAATACACCTAAAAGTTCATTGATAAAAACTGCATGGGATTTCCCCACAGGGGGACCCCGAACCAAAATTTAAAAAAAAACTGGCGTGGGGGTCCCCCTAAATTCCATACCAGGCCCTTCAGGTATGGAAAAAAAAATGATGTAGGGGTCCCATGTTGATGAGGACAAGGGCCTCAACCCCACAACCCTTGGCCGGTGGTTGTGGGGGGTCAAGAATGACAAGAGACAGTTTTTGTCAATTACTTTATTTAAAGTCTTCTTTTTTTCATCTTCTTTCTTCTATCTTCTATCTTCCTTCGGTTTCTTCCTCCATCTTCTTCTTCCTCCGATCCTCTGCTTCTTGCTCCGGTGTTCTCGTCCGCAGGGCAGCCATCAGAAATTTTGGGGCCCCTTACACAGCTTTAGGTCTGGGCCCCCCTGGGCCCAACCACAAACATTAATCAAGGCCCGCCCACTGGCTGTCCCACCGAATCCACCCACTGGCCATCCCACAAAGTCCTTCAGTGCACCCACTTTTATTTTAATACTCTTACAACCCAATATAACCTCCATCTCATGTCCTTTTCCTCCTCCATTCCCATGTCCTCTTCCATCCCATGTGCTCCTCTTCCTCTTCCAGTCCCTTCTCCCCTATCCCATGTCCTCTTCCTTCTCCAGTCCCATTTCCTTCATCTCATGTCCTCTTCCTTCTCCAGTCCCATCCCCTCCATCCCATGTCCTCTCCCTTCTCCAGTCCCATCTCCTTCATCCCATGTCCTCTTCCTTCTCCAGTCCCATCTCCTCCATCCCATGTCCTCTCCCTTCTCCAGTCCCATCTCATCCATCCCATGTCCTCCTGCTTCTCCATCCCATGTGTACCTCTTCCAGTCCCTTGTCCCCCATCCCATGTCCTCTCCCTTCTCCAGTGCCATCTCCTTCATCCCATGTCCTCCTCCTTCTCCATCCCATGTGTTCCTCTTCCTGTGCCTTGTCCCCCATCCCATGTCCTCTTCCTTCTCCAGTCCCATCTCCTCCATCCCATGTCCTCTTCCTTCTCCAGTCCCATCTCATCCATCCCATGTCCTCCTGCTTCTCCATCCCATGTGCACCTCTTCCAGTCCCTTGTCCCCCATCCCATGTCCTCTCCCTTCTCCAGTCCCATCTCCTCCATCCCATGTCCTCCTGCTTCTCAGTCCCATGTGCTCCTCTTCCATTCCCTTGTCCCCCATCCCATGTCCTTTTCCTTCTCCAGTCCCATCTCCTCCATCCCATGTCCTCTTCCTTCTTCAGTCCCATCTCCTCCATCCCATGTCCTCTTCCTTTTCCAGTCCCATCTCCTCCATCCCATGTTCTCCTCCTCCACCCCATGTGCTCCTTTTCCAGTCCCTTGTCCCCCATCCTATGTCCTCTTTTTGCAGTCCCATCTTAGCCATCCCATGTCCTCCTCTTCCTCCATTCTAGGTCCTCCTCCTCCATCCCATGTCATCCTTCTCTGACGTCTATGTCGGGCCTCTCTCACAGTGTCCTCCCTCTGTAGTCCTTCTATCCCTTCTGTGCCATCAGTACTGCCCAGATCCAGTCCATTGTAATCCCTCTAGTATGTAGAGGAGAGGAGTGTGGACGTTATG
Organism: Lithobates septentrionalis; assembly: GCA_037952835.1. Classification (NCBI taxonomy): domain Eukaryota; kingdom Metazoa; phylum Chordata; class Amphibia; order Anura; family Ranidae; genus Lithobates; species Lithobates septentrionalis. Next base: position 1,526,177 of record JBBDGP010002067.1, on the reverse strand, counting down.
ACAGTGGCAGAATGGGGAAGGATTTATTTTAATGGCAGTCTGCGGGGTGACCAGGGAGTGATGTTGGGTAGATAAAGGTCTGAGTGATGTCCTACAGCTGGATAGATGAAGTGGTCTCAGGGTGATGCAAGCTGGGGGGAGAAGGGGACTGAGATGTGGTCAAATAGGGGTGTTTATAATAAAAAAAATATATATATAAATTGTGCTCATCTACTAATATATACAAGTTATATAATACAAAATTAGTACTTAAAGAAAACATTGTCCTGTTATAAGATGTAAATATATATCTATATAATCCAGCACCTAGAACTCTGTATGTCCACATAATGTGAAATGAATTTATGACAATTCCTGTGTTATCCAAGCTCTGAGTTTGTACAATCAGAGGTGTAAACTCACCACATAAACACAGAGTTACATGAATGGTCAAAAATGGCATTCACATTATCTGGACATAGAGATTGGGGGATGTTATATAGATAGGGCTGTGTGCTAGCTTGGGAGATATCTGTCACACTCACTGTTTCTTCATCCTCTGTGTCTCCTTATCGATGCAATACCTACAGGACAAATCCTACAGAAACTTTGGCAGCTTTTCTTCCAAGGAGACTTTACTCAGTAAAAAACTCCTCTCACCTCCTCCCTATAGTGTGAGCAGACATCCTGACCAGCAGAAGCTACAGTGAGCTCCGCCCCCCTCAGCACACCGCACTGGTGATCAGAGGAGGGGGAGGGAGGGAGTCAGAGATCTCACAGGGACAGGAGGAGCTTTGGAGATTCTAAAATACATACACCGCTGTGTTCTATCGACAGAACCCCGGCACAGTGTATGTATTTAGAAGCTGCTGTGCCCACAGTGGCAAGTGTACCCCCCACCCACGGCCCTCAGTCCGCCTCTGGTCAGAATGGAGAAGCCCCGCTCCATCGGCTAGGTGTGTTGCTGTGATAAGCAGCCGACGTCTGTCACAGAGAGCTTCATTGCGGCGTCAGTCCTCAGGATATACAGGGAAAGTACCCAAAGAAGCAGTCCCCGCTCTGGCCCCTAGGTTCACCAGGGCCCCTTACAGGTGTATGGGCTGTACGCCCCTGATGGCGGCCCTGCTCATCCGGCATCTTTCTCCACAGCGTCTTCTTCCCTTCTTCTTCTTCTCGGGCCGCTCCGCATCCATGATGGGATGCTCCCGCTGTGTGATGCTTCTCGTCTTCTGACGGTTCTTAAATAATGGAGGGCGGGGCCACCTGGTGACCCTGCCCCCCTCTGACGCACGGAGACTTGACGGGGACTTCCCTGTGGCATTCCCCGTGACTTCAGAGGGGGCGGGGTTACCCGTTATGTAACGGGTGACCCCCTCTGACATCACGGGGAATGCCACAGGGAAGTCCCCGTCAAGTCCCCGTCAAGTCCCCGTGCGTCAGAGGGGGGCAGGGTCACCGGGTGGCCCCGCCCTCCGTTATTTAAAAACTGTCAAAAGACGAGAAGCGTCACACAGTGGGAGCCTCCCATCATTGATGCGGAGCGGCCCAAGAAGAAGAAGAAGGGAAGAAGACGCCGCGGAGGAAGATGCCGGACGAGAACACCGGAGCAAGAAGCAGAGGATCGGAGGAAGAAGAAGATGGAGGAAGAAACCGAAGGAAGATAGAAGAAAGAAGATAGAAGAAAGAAGATGGAAAAAAGAAGACTTTAAAGGAATTGTCAAAAACTGTCTCCTGTCATTTTTAACATTTTTGACAGTTTTTTTGTGAAATGGTAGGGGTACTTTTGTACCCCCTTACCATTTCACACGGGAGGGCGGGATCTGGGGGTCCCCTTGTTAAAGGGGGCTTCCAGATTCCGATAAGCCCCCCTGCCCGCAGACCCCCTCAACCACCGGCCAAGGGTTGTGGGGATGAGGCCCTTGTCCTCATCAACATGGGGAGAAGGTGCTTTGGGGTGCTACCCCAAAGCACCCTCCCTATGTTGAGGGCATGTGGCCTGGTACGATTCAGGAGGGGGGGCCGCTCTCTCGTCCCCCCTCTTTTCCTGTGGCCTGCCAGGTTGCGTGCTCAGATAAGGGTCTGGTATGGATTTTTATGATGGGACCCCACACCAATTTATTTTTACATTTTGGCGCGGGGTTCCCCTTAAAATCCATACCAGACCTGAAGGGTCTTGTATAAATTTTGAGGGGGACCCCTACGTCATTTTTTTTTTAAATTTTGGCACAGGGTTCCCCTTAATATCCATACCAGACCTGAAGGGCCTGGTATGGAATTTAGGGGGACCCCCACGCCAGTTTTTTTTTTTTTGATTCGGGGTTTCCCTGTGGGGAAATCCCATGCAGTTTTTATCAATGAACTTTTATGTGTATTATCGGATGACAATTCATATAGCCGCGAGCAGTTTTAAATGACTTTTTTTCCTTTGAAATATCATTTTGCTGTCAGACTGTTCTAAACACGGGAAACATGCGCCCCTTTACAGGCATACTATAGACACCCCCCAGGTACGAAATTTAAAGGAATATTACACTTTTATTGTTTCACTTAAAGCATTATTAAAATCACTGCTCCCGAAAAAACGTCCGTTTGTAAAACTTTTTTTTGCATTGATACATGTCTCCTGGGGCAGGACCCAGGTCCCCAAACACTTTTTATGACAATACCATGCATATAAGCCTTTAAAATTAGCACTTTTGATTTCTCCCATAGACCCCAAATCGTTCGCAGGTTGGGCGAACTGGCGAACAGCCGATGTTCGAGTCGAACATGAGTTTGACTCGAACTCGAAGCTCATCCCTACTCCTGAGTATGGGGATACCACATCTGTGATACAATTTTCACAGCCTAGATGTATAGAGGGGCACAAAATCCAAGGAGCACCATGGGGCTTTCAGGGGACATAAATTACACATAATTTCCTGACTACCTATCACATTTCTTGAGTCCCTGAAGTGCCAGGACAAGAGAATCACCAACAAAATCACCACGTTTTGTTTATAAAACACTACAAGGTTTTTTTTTTTTTTAAGAGGCATAGTTAGTGTATTTTTTTTCCATAATGACACTGCACTTACTATGGTGACAGCGTGTAAAAAAATATTCATTTTTTTTAACATGTCACCAGAGCAGTGCAGTGTCACCATAGTGATGTTGTACTGCTGGAGGGGGGGGGGGGGGGGTGATAAAGACTTTTTTAACATTATGATTGCTTATACAATCAGGATTACTGTATAAGCAATCATTTCTAACTGTGTTTGGCATCATTCACAATGCCATCATTTACTACTGTGATAGCTGTGATTGGCTGCAGCTATCGCATAGTACATTGTTGCTGTGATTTGCCTTGAACCATGTATTTGTTGTGACCAATCATGAAACAGACATTGTTTACTACTGCTGACTGTGATTGCTAGGAACACCCAAACTGGGAGGCCATGTGGGTACATCCTCCCAGAATGACATTTGTCTCACCAGGATGTATATATGCAGTGGGCTGGCAGGAAAAGTTAAGTTAATAGTTTGGCACCCAAAAATGTTAAATGAAGAGCAGGAAATCCACATTCTGTTCTAGAAAGCCAGGTGATTGCTGGTATTGTGAAGGACCTGGAGCACCCAGAGGGACACAATGATTCAATACACATAACTTTCCACTGCCAACTGTGTTTTAAAGAGATATTGTTAAACAGTAAGGATGAGCCCCCCAGTTCGGTTCGCACCAGAACTTGCGAACAGACCAAAACTTTGCAAGAACTTTAGAACCCAATTGAAGTCTATGGGACTCGAACGTTCAAAATCAAAAGTGCTCATTTTAAAGGCTAATTTGCAAGGTAGTGTCCTAAAAAGTGTTTGGGGACCCGGGTCCTGCCCCAGGGGACATGGATCAATGCAAAAAAAAAGTTTTAAAAATGGCCGTTTTTTCGGGAGCAGTGATTTTAATAATGCTTAAAGTCAAACAATAAAAGTGTAATATTCCTTTAAATTTCGTACCTGGGGGGTGTCTATAGTATGCCTGTAAAGGGGCGCATGTTTCCCATGTTTAGAACAGTCTGACAGCAAAATTACATTTCAAACGAAAAAAAGTCATTTAAAACTACTCGCGGCTATTAATGAATTGCCGGTCCCGAGTCTCCCGACAATACACATAAAAGTTCATTGATAAAAACAGGGGAACCCCGAACCAAAATTTAAAAAAAATGACGTGGGGGTCCTCCTAAATTCCATACCAGGCCCTTCAGGTCTGGTATGGATATTAAGGGGAACCCCGTGCCAAAATTTAAAAAAAAAGACGTAGGGGTCCCCCTCAAAATTCATACCAGACCCTTCAGGTCTGGTATGGATTTTAAGGGGAACCTCGCGGCAAAATAAAAAAAAAATTGGCGTGGGGTCCTCCCAAAAATCCATACTAGACCCTTATCCGAGCACGCAACCTGGCTGGCCGCAGGAAAAGAGGGAGGGACGAGAGAGCTCCCCCCCTCCTGAGCCGTACCAGGCCACATGCCCTCAACATTGGGGGGGTGCTTTGGGGTCCCCCCTAAAGCACCTTGTCCCCATGTTGATGAGGACAAGGGCCTCATCCTCACAACCCTTGGCCGGTGGTTGTGGGGGTCTGCGGGCGGGGGGCTTATCGGAATCTGGAAGCCCCCTTTAACAAGGGGACCCCCAGATCCCGGCCCTCCCCCCTGTGTGAAATAGTAAGGGGGTACCCCTACCATTTCACAAGAAAACTGTCAAAAATGTTAAAAATGACAAGAGACAGTTTTTGACAATTCCTTTATTTCTTCAATCTTCTTTCTTCTAACTTCTTTCTTCCTTCATGCTTCGGTTTCTTCCTCAATCTTCTTCCTCTTCTGGTTCTTCTGGTTGTTCTGGGTCTTCTGGTGTTCTCGTCCAGCAACTTCCTCCGCAGTGCCTCCTTGTCTTCATCTTCTTTTCTTCATCTTCTTCTCGGTCAGCTACGCATCCATGATTGGATGGAAGGCTCCCGCTGTGTGACGCTTCTTCTCTTCTGACGGTTCTTATATAACGGAGGGTGGGGCCACCCGGTGACCCCGCCCCCCTCTGACCCACGGGGACTTCCCTGTGGCATTCCCCTGATGTCAGAGGGGGTCACCTGTTACGTAATGGGTAACCCCGCCCCCCTCTGACACAGGGAAGTCCCCGTACGTCAGAGGGGGGTGGGGTCACCGGGTGGCCCCGCCCTCCGTTATATAAGAACCGTCAGAAGAGGAGAAGCGTCACACAGCGGGAGCCCTCCATCCAATCATGGATGCGTGGCGGCCCGAGAAGAAGATGAAGAAAAGAAGATGAAGACAAGGAGGCGCCACGGAGGAAGATGCTGGACGAGAACACCAGAAGAACCAGAACAACCAGAAGAGGAGTTTTTTTCTTTGGAGTGGGGGGCCCGAAGGGCGCCCTCCTTCCCCCAAGGCACCCACCCCCATGTTGAGGGCATGTGGCCTGGTACGGCTCAGGAGGGGGGGCGCTCGCTTGTCCCCACCCCCTTTCCTGGCCGGCCGGGCTGCATGCTCAGATAAGGGTCTGGTATGGATTTTGGGGGGACCCCCACGCCGATTTTTCAGCGTAGGGGGTTCCCCTTACAATCCATGCCAGACCTAAGGGCCTGGTATGCCCCTGGGGGGGAACCCACGCTGATTTTTTCATTTAAAATTTGGCGCGGCGTTCCCCCTCAGGATTCATACCTGACAGCTGTCATCACTGCCTGTCACTCATCACGAAAGGAAAACAAAGTTTTCCTTTCCCGATCAGTGAGCCATCTCGGCGCTGGCTCCCGCGACGGGGCTCGCAGGTGTCAAATCTCGCAGATAAATGCGGCGAGATTGACATAATATCGCAGTCACCTACTGTAATACAACCTGTAACAAACTTTACAATTGCCTATGCTCAGACCCATCGACCCAGTTTACACAAGAGAAGTTTGACGCCTTCATATCTTCCTTACAACTTCCGCTAATCTCTCCAGAGCAGCTATCCTCACTTAATACACCAATTACCGCTGAGGAATTGGCGGACGTGATTAGATTACTCCCCTCACACCAACTTCCAAGCCCTGATGGACTCCCCTATTCATATTACAAAACCTTCCTCCCAATATTAGCACCACACATGTTGAATTTATTTTCCTCCTTACTCAAAGGTAATCTGCCTCACTCTCAGTTTTTGCATGCACATCTTATAGTAATACCCAAACCAGGCAAAGACTCATCTACCTGATAATTATCGCCCTATTGCCCTGTTAAATTCGGATTATAAAATCTTCACAAAAATATTGGCCAACAGACTCTCGAAAATATTACCATCACTAATACATAGAGACCAGGTCAGTTTTGTTCCCACAAGACATGCAGGGGACAACACTAGGCGCACAATAGACCTTATCAATCAATTAACCAGAACAAAAACTCCTGCTTTGATTCTGAGCCTAGATGCCCAAAAAGCATTTGATCGGCTCAGTTGGCCCTTTATGTTCGCAATTTTGGCGAAATACGGATTCTCTGGACCCTTTATACATGCCCTCCGATCCCTATATTCCCGTCCCACCTCCCAGGTTCAACTATCATCTCACATATCCCCTACATTCTCCCTCAGTAACGGTACCAGGCAGGTGTGTCCCCTGTCACCCTTATTGTTTGTCCTCAGCTTAGAACCCTGGCTGCTGCCATACGTGATAGCCCCAATGTTACTGGAGTATACTTACGACACAGAGAATACAAAATATATATAAATAAATATTTCCCAGATGATGTCCTCCTGACGCTCACACATCCACACTCGTACCTACCAACACTCCACAATATTTTAACGGCTTTTAGCACTATCTCAGGTTATAAAATGAATGCTACCAAGACGGAGGCCCTTCCCATTAATATCACCCCTCCTCAATTAAATATACTACAACAAAATTATAATTACCACCGGTGTGCTTCCTCGCTGAAATATTTAGGAGTACAGTTTACAGCATCATATTCTACGTTATACCAAGCTAATTTCCCCCCACTATTCAAATAGATCAATCACCTTTAGACACAATGGACCGCTCTTCCCCTCTCCCTTTTGGGACGTGTAAACATTCTCAAAATGTCGATACTTCCTAAACTGTTGTATCTATTCGAGACACTCCCAGTGGCAATTCCTATGTCACAATTGAAAGTTCTTCAAAGGAGAAGTATCCGTTTTATATGGAATAACGCGTCCCATTGGGTGGCAGGATCAGTGGTCATGGCACGTAAAAATAGAGGAGGTTTAGGAGCCCCTGATTTTTTTTAAATACTATTATGCCTCACACTTAAGAGTCCTTACTTCCTGGACCAACAGGAAAGCTCCAAACAGATGGGCTGAGATCGAAATGAGCATTACCTCTCCGGTCAACCCTTGTTATCTGCTCTGGCAGTCTAGTGATAAACACATGCCCCAGCTGGGAGGTCTATGCCTGCCTCCACTGCTATTTACCTTAGCAATATGGAAAAGATGCTCTGATCGCTATTCATTATCTTCTTCAAGCTCACCTCTTTTAAACCTTCTCTTTAACCCGGACATTCCTGATAGCTTGTCATATGATCGTATGATACATTGGACTAGGGCCGGGATCTTTCAGCTGAGGCATCTTGTTAATCCAGCTACTATCTTTCGCTGCCCTACAAAAACAATACCAGATTCCTAAAACATGTTTCTATTCCTACTTACAATTCAGACATTTCTTTGCCTCTAAATCCCCCACTCTTTCCCTAGACAAACCAACAGACTTTGAAATGTTATGTGCCAAAGGCCCCTATGAGCCCCAATTAATCTCCACCATATATAGAATTCTACACAAAGACAACCCCTTGGAGGTAGATAGTCATCACTACATGAAGAGATGGTCTCAAGTACTCCAGCATGACATTTCTCTGTTAGATTGGGAGAATATCTGAGAATCCACCTCCAAAATTTCCAGCTGTGTCGCACACAAAGAATCCGCGTATAAAATTCTACTATTTTGGTATAAAACTCCAGAACACCTACACGCATACAATCCAACAACCTCAAAAATGTTCTGGAGATGTAATAAAGCTGTGGGATCACACTTTCATATTTTCTGGGAATGTCCTCTAGTCACTCAATTTTGGGCTCAAATACAAACGGTTCTGGAGAAGTTGATGGGGGTCCCCGTCCCCCTAAACCCTATGCACTACATATTGGGCCTTCCCATCTCTGGCATCCACAAATCTAAAAGAAGACTGATGCCCTTCATATTATTAGCAGCTAAAAGAACTATTCCCAAACTATGGCTCTCTACTGCCTCTCCCACTCTTATGCAAACCCTCTCCATCTTATCGGATATACGGAGAATGGAACACCTAACAGCCATAGTTGAGGGTTTATCACATAAATTTTCACAAATATGGAAGCTATGGGATGAATCTGAATATAGTTCTGAAACATACAGTCCTATTTAAGTAATAACTGTTTTGTATAGTCAACATTAATATCATGCGCTGCTCCTGTTCCCCATACAGACATTGATAATTTATACCAATGAAACCAAATCGTCCATATGAAACTCAATACTCCCACCTAGATGGATTTTTCATTATCTCTATATCTATTCATACCTCATTCTAACCTAGTTTACATTTCAATTTCATTGACAGTGTATATTTGCGTTTTCTGTAAATGATTGTGATAATTACTTGTTATCTTGTATTATATGTAAAACTTGTTAAATAAACAATTAAAAATAAATAAAAATGGTTTTGGAGCTCATAATATATACAAAGATCCCTCCAGCAGGTTTATCATCTTACAGGGCTCCTTACAGGGCAAGATGGTAACAATAGCCAACATGTACACCCCTAATGATTCTCAAGCATCATTTTTTAGGGCCTTCTTCCAGGTATTGGATAAATATAACTCCCCTCATCTGTTATTGGGTGGGGATTTCAATTTGGTGGTGCATTCGGCCATGGATAGGAGCAGAACAGGCAGCACCTCTAACGCCTTCCCTAAAACTCTAAAATCACTGCTACACTCACATAATATTGTGGACTCATGGAGACTGCACAATGTCGGTGCCAGGGAGTACACTTTTTATTCCCATTTTACTAGCCAATTCTACTACTGCTGCCATTCACTCCTGCCCGTAGTAAGATCATCAGTTGGTATCCCTTGACATTTCCCACATTGGCCTCAAACCCTCTGTCACTGGGTGGAGACTTAATGAGTCTCTCCTCACTGACCCTAGCATTGTCTCACAGATCTCAAAACACTTAGAGGACTACTTTGCCACCAATAATGTAGAAGACAAATCACCCACCATTCTCTGGGTGGCCCACAAGGTGGTAATCAGAGGTCATTTAATCCAGTTGGCTGCTGAAAGGAAGAAACAAAGACTAATTGACATTACCAGACTCACTAATGAGCTTGATAAGTTATACCATTTACACACACAGAACCTCTCCACTGATCTCCTACAACAGATTAACGACACTAGACTTGAGCTTGACAAAATTGTCTCTGAACAGATTGAAATGGCCCTTATGTGGTCGAAGGCTAAGTTCCTGTTACACAGTAATGTGGCCTCGGCCATGTTTGCGAGAAAGCTCAACCAATCTATCCAACCCCCCATACTTATAAGTTAAGAAACCCCAAAGGGAGCTTAGTTTCCCACCCAACTAAGGTCCTGCAGATTTTCTCTAAATTTTTTGAAAATCTGCTCCCCCCCTCCACCACTCCTGACCCTGTCCTTAAGTCATGGCTAGATAATATCCCTCTCCCCAAACTAACTCATGAACACCTTCAAGTACTAAATGCCCCATGCTCAGACCTGGAAATTACCAAGATCATCGAATCCTTGAAACCCTCCAAAACCCCGGGTCCAGATGGGTACTCGGCACCCTATTACAAGAAATTCATCGAAAATCTAACCCCATATCTAAAATCTAACTTCAATCACATTCTTAAAGGTAGCATCTTCCCAGATGATATGCTTCATGCGAACATGTCTCTGATCCCAAAACCCAACAAGGACCACTCCCTACCTCAAAATTATAGGCCAATTTCAGTCATCAATACTGATCTGAAGATATTCGGTCACATTTTAGCAGACAGACTTTTGACAATCATTACTTCCTTAATCTCACCCGACCAAACAGGATTCATCCCGACCAGACAAATCACTGACAATATTAGACTGGCATCTAACATTATCCAAGATGCTGACCTACATTCCAGCAAAGTACTATTCCTGAGCCTGGACATTCACAAGGCCTTTGATAGTGTGCTATGGCCATGCCTCGAACTGACCCTAGAAAAATTTGGCTTTGTGGGAGCCTTTGTTCATGGTTTTCGGGCACTATATCACCATCCACGCACCCAGATTAGACTCCAAGGCTGTAACTCTGAATGTTTCACATTAGGCAGGGTAACATTGCCCCCCTGTCACCACTTTTATTTGCCCTCGCCATCGAACCCTTAGCCTGTTCCATTAGCTTAGACCCTAACATCAAAGGATATTTAAAAGGGGATCAAGAATTTAAATTCTTTATGCGGACGATGTCCTCCTGTTTCTGTCCGACCCGATAGTCTCAATTTCCAACCTGATTTTAACCCTCCATACCATCCAAGACCTCTTGGGTTTAGGGGTTAACATCTCTAAATGCTCTGCTCTTTCTATAAACTTCCCCCAACATATTACCTCTACAATTCAATCAAACTTTGGTTTTTCCATGGAAGGACAGTGCTTACCATACTTAGGGATCAAATTGGCACCTTCTCTCCACAAATTTTACTTAGCTAACTATCACCAGCATTTGCCCGTGTCAGACAACTCTTAAACACCTGGAACTCATACCACATCACCTTCTTAGGCAGGATCCAGGCGATAAAAATGTTGATTCTCCCCGAACTTTGATTTTTTTTAGAGCCCTCGCCAATTATGTGTCTTGACAAACAATTGAATTAATCCAAAGAGATATAAACAAATTTGTATGGCACAATAAAAAACCCAGATTAGGTAAGCAGATGATTTACAGACCTCGGGCTCGAGGTGGACTGGGCCTACCCAACCTTTGGCACTATTACGTTTCGGCCAGACTCCTACAGATGGCACAATGGCATATCTCCCCTCACAGAATCCCCTGGCTCAGTTTTGAATGGTCCTTCATAGCCCCTTACTCTTTACCAGGATTGTTATGGGCCACTACAATTTGCCCCAAAGATATCTCCCTCCTTAACTCAGTGGTGGGCCATTCCTTACACCTGTGGTCCCTATACAAAAAAAAAAATCTTCCTACTCCCTCCTTACCCCAGATGGGCCTCATTCATTGGTAACCCAGCATTTGTTGCAGCATTTCCTAATTCCAACTCCTTTGCCCTATGGATTTTTAGGGACCTGGTCACTTTTGGCTCCCTCCAGAAGTGCTTCAATACTTCTTATCCTTACAATTCTCTCACTCTTTGCCTGGGTCAGAGTTCTACAAGTATCTTCAGATCAGACATTTTCACAACTCACACTTCCCTAGGTCGGATACCAAACTTACTAACACATTTGAGGGCCTTTGTGGCCCCACATCCAGAGACAAAAAGACAATCTTACTATTATATGATTACTTGGGCGGCTTCGGCCTCCCAGATAAATCCTCCGCCATGGTCGGCTGGGAAGTGGAAACTGGTCAGGTGGTGTCCCCTGAGGAATGGATAGACAGGATAACTAATATGCATAAATGTACAAGGTCTGTAGCAGTTAAGGAAACAGTGATGAAGCTACACACAAGGTGGTATTACACAAATGCTAAATTACATAAATTTTCCTCGCTGTTTCAGAGAACTGCTTTAGAGGTTGCCCCAAACCGGGTACCCATCTACACATTTTTTGGAGTTGTATAGATTTAAGGGACCTTTGGCAGAGAGTTACAGCCAAGGTGGCAGAGATCACTGGGGTACCGATCACTATAACTCACCAGATGGGCTTACTTTTCGCAGATATCCCTGGGACCTCTCCCTATGAGCAAAAACTTCCCCACACATTATTTAGTGCGGTCCACTGGTGTATAGTGCTGTTTTGGTGCACTCCTGGGGTCCCATGGGACCAGGTCCTTAGACGAATGTCTGCCATTCAACTTATAGAGAAAATTTCCCATACATTCATGGACACTATGCATATTTATGATCTGAAATTGAAACCATGAGTTCCTTGAGCATACAGAATCCCCATAAAACAAATTGATACCGACCCCTTAAACTAATTTCACCATTTACGGTTTGCCCCAGATCGGTTTCCCGTAACCCTCTCTGTTCCACATGTTAGTGGTTGAATGTTCGCTTGTTTTTGTTCCTTTTGCTTTTATTATTTACTGTTTACAAAATTTCTAACATATAACATTACGGCATGAGTGTCAATAATTTGCGGAGAGACTCTCAAGCACTTTTTTTTTCAGGCTTCAGGACCACTCCTACATGGAGTCCTCCTCATGTATACATTACTCTTTTAGTAACCCTAATGAAACCGATTATTGTATTTCTATTTGATATAGTGAAATCAAGAACTGTTATGTTATCATATTGCCTATATAGACTATGTTATGAGTCTTCAATTTCCACAATTAATGTAACCGACACACAATGTCTTTTGAACCAACCTTTATTAAAAACGTGTATTAAAAAAAAGAGACCTGAGACTGCATTAGTATTATTATTATACATGATTTATATAGCGCCAAAAGTTTACGCAGCGCTTTACAATGTAGAGGGGGGACAGCACAATTACAGTACAGTACAGAAGGGACAGGAGGGCCCGGCTCATAGAGCTTATATTCTAAAGGGAGAGGGTGGTGGTACAAAAGGTAATAGATGCGGGGAATGATTTTATGGGGATTTGATTGATTGATTGATGGATTTGATAGTTTACTCTCTATGTTAGAATCACCATTTAAAAATTGGCATATTGTGATTATATCTACTTATAAGTGCTTCTCCAGGGAGAATAGGGTTTAATGTTTGTAGTCATTCTTCATAACTGAGGTCCTCCAGCCCACTTATTGGCTGTGTTGCCCTTCTCTGGACTCTCTACAGTTCCAGCACACCCTTCCTGAGGACTGGTGACCAGAGCTAGACGGCATACTCCAGATGTGGCCGAAGCAGGGTTTCGTAAAGTGGTAGAATTAGTCTTATCTCTTGAGTAGATACCCTTTTTAATGCATGCTAATAGTCTGTTGGCCTTGCTTGCTGCACCTTGGCATTGCATGCTATTGAATGAGCCTGTGGTCTACAAAAATCTCCAGATCCTTTTCCATCCTCAATTCCTCCTAGGGTTTTCTCACTGGTGAGGAACTTGTGTTTATATTTTTTAGCCCCCAAGTGCATCACTTTACAGTTTTCATTGATAAACCTCAAGCACAAACATGTAAAAACTTGCAACTATACTTTAGTTTTTTAGAAGATAATATTTTTCCCCTTATTTTTAAAGGTACTTCAAGAGCCAGAAAAGTCCCCCACCCACAGACTCCCACAACTACCAGGCCATGATTGTGGGCAAGTTGTCCCCCTGGGAAGGTACCCCCATGTTGAGGGCATGTGACCTGGTATGGTTCAGAATGGGGAAGGCAAATGCCCAACCCCCCTCATCCTAGCCACCCATGCATGCTTGGATAAGGGTCTGGTGTAAATTTTTGAGGAGACCGCATTCTTTTTTTGTTGTGGGGTTCCACTTAAGATTCATGCCAGGACTAAAGGGCCTAGTAAAAATTTTGGGGGGATTCTAAGCCATTGTATTTATCCCTGCTGTATGTTTCCATTCACCTGTCAGTCATGAATCCCTGGAATACCTGGAATCCCTGGCTGGCAGCTGAATGTGCCGGGGGAGGGGATGAGTCACTGGTTGTTAGGATGCCAACAGGTACCAGTTCCCTAACAACCAGGAGGAAGCTGTCACATTTAGCAGTAGTAATAAAAGGGATCTGCTCCTTTTGGGACTAGCACCTGTAGCAGAGGTAGAAGCTGCTTGGACTTTGCACACAGTAGGCTTGGAGTGGTGCTGTCAGAACTACATGTCCCTGGGTTCTGTTTGAGCATTGTTCGGCTAATGCCGCGTACACACGAGCGGACTTTATGGCGGACTTTGCCCGGCGGACTTTTCGTCGGACTTTGTTGGCTCCTTGCGCCGGACTTAAAAACGGACGGACTTGGCCACACACGCTCACTGCAAAAGTCCGCTGGTTTGGAACGCGGTGACGTATAGCACGTACGACGGGACTAGAAAAAGGAAGTTCAAGCCCCACTCCGGCACCCTTTGGGCTCCTTCTGCTAATCTCGTGTTTATCTCGTGTTAGTAGAAGTTTGGTTAGAGACGATTCGCGCTTTTCACACTTCAGCTTATTTCGTTCGTTTTCTGCGGTTCAGTTTGTGCTTGTGAGGTTTGTATCTGCTTTTCAGTGCGTGTTGGTCAGTTCGTAACCTGCCTTGCAGGCCGTTCTGCTCCGCTCGTTCCTGATTTTCAGGTCGTTCTTCATAGGCCTTGCTGTTCTTCAGTGCGTTTGTTATAAGTTTGTTTGTTTGAGCAGCTGACCGTTTTGAAGCCATGTCGAGTGGACGTTCTCGTTCTCGAGTTTGTGCTGTGTGGGGACTTGGTGTTGGGGTTAATACTTTGACCCGAGTATAGTCCATGAACAGGGTGAGGAGGAGTTCATGGACCAAGAATTGGTTGCGCCAGCGTGACCAGTTCTGTCATATGCCTTTGCTCCGTGAGCTCCGTGAGAATAATCCTGAGGATTTCAGGAATTTTCTCAGGATGACAGACCCCATCTTTGAGCGTCTGCTGGCTATGCTGACCCCCTATATCAGCAGGCAGGATACCTGCATGAGGCAAGCCATCAGTGCGGAGCAGAGGCTAGTTGCCACGTTACGTTACTTGGCGACAGGGAGAAGTCTTCAGGACTTAAAGTTCTCGACAGGCATCTCCCCCCAGGCTCTGGGGATCATAATCCCAGAGACCTGTTCTGCTATTATTCAGGTCCTGCAGAAGGAATATATGAAGGTAAGTTTTATCCTTTAACATTACATGATATGTATTAAATGTTTTTTGATGTATTGTAGAACTGTCCTCTTTACCTAATTGCCATGCTTTCAATCTGCTGTGAATGTCCCCTTTATCTTCGTGCATGCCTATTTTAATCATTTAGTGCCCTACATGCATACTTTCTTTCATTAACCTCCCCACCATGCAATGCTGGGTCCATTTATATCTCTAGCCTATAGTCCATTGAACAATGTATATTGTCTGCTCCATTGTCTTGTTTGTCCCTCCCCCACCCCACAAATGTTTGAGCCAGTCAGGTGTGTTTGTTAACCTAATTAGAACCCCTCCCCCACCCCACAAATGTTTGAGCCAGTCAGGTGTGTTTGTTAACCTAATTAGAACCCCTCCCCCACCCCACAAATGTTTGAGCCAGTCAGGTGTGTTTGTTAACCTAATTAGAACCCCTCCCCCACCCCACAAATGTTTCAGCCAGTCAGGTGTGTTTGTTAACCTAATTAGAACCCCTCCCCCACCCCACAAATGTTTCAGACAGTCAGGTGTGTTTGTTAACCTAATTAGAACCCCTCCCCCCACATTCAAATGTATCAATGGGCCATCAGAGGGGGTGAGTAATCTTATAAGTGTGCCTTATGTTTTTATACATTTCAATTACAAACACACATCTTAATAATATTTGACTGCTGTTGTTTACTAATGTTTTGGTGTAATCTGATATACAATTTATTTTTTAAAGTCCTTATCTTCTTTTTTTTGCACTCCACAGTTTCCTTCAAGTCCACAGGAATGGCAGACTGTGGCCTCCCAGTTCGCTGACCGTTGGGACTTTCCCAACTGTGTAGGGGCGATTGATGGGAAGCATGTCCGGATTGTGCCACCACCGCATTCGGGGTCTTATTTCTATAACTACAAGGGGTTCCATAGTGTAGTTTTGATGGCGGTGGTCTCGGCACATTTGGAGTTTATGTTTGTGGATGTGGGTAAGAACGGCCGGATGTCTGATGGAGGAGTCTTTGCACAGACCAAGCTGTGCCATCGTCTCCAGACCGGTGGCCTGGAATTGCCACCTGATGACGATAATGTGGATGGACTCCCCTCAGTTTTTATTGCTGATGAAGCATTTGCTCTCTGTGAGAACTTGATGAGGCCGTTCCCCCAAAGGACACTCACCCCTGAGAGGAGGGTATTTAATTATCGGCTGGCCAGAGCAAGAAGAGTTGTGGAGAATGCCTTTGGGATTCTGGCCAGCCGGTTCCGTTTATTCCTTACTTCAATAAATTTGGCGGACTATAAAATAAACCACGTCATCCTTGCTTGCTGCATCTTGCATAACTTTTTAAGGAGACATTCAGCTACATATCTATCCTCTGTTGGGCCTGAGCCCAGACTGGAAGAGGCTAGTAGCACTTTGACAGGCCTAGAAATTGGCCGTATTGGCTTGGCCCCCCAAACCGCACGTCAAGTGCGTGACCGTTATGTTAATTATTTTAATGGTCGGGGGGCCATTGCTATTCAGCAACAGCTGTAAGTTTCTTACAAAAATAAAAAAGAAAATTGGTTTATCTAAATATCTTGTTTTTATTGTTGTTTACATTTAAGTTATGTCTGTCTCCTAGTGCACTTGTAGTAGTGTCAAGTGCATTTAGCTTTAGTTAATCAGGCCCACAAAAACAAACCCCAAATGTTGACTTCAAGAATCAGCCACACACATTGTATAGGGTCAAAAATTTTACTTGGTGCACATTGAAAGGTGCATTTTTTATCATAATTTTTTTTTTTTTTCTTTTGATTTTTTTGGAAAATATTTTACGTTGTGTAAAACAATTATCTTTTACTAAATTATTCAAGGCATTTTTTCACAAATATATAGACCTTTATCTAAAAAGATTTACATACACAACAGTGTTTTTATAAACAAAACTTACAATAAATTAACTTACAAAGTTCAATATTTAGAGAACGGTGCATGTAATGTCACCCTTGCAGAAATTGGTCATTTATAAGATGCTCAAAATTGAGCTTGACAAAAGGGTCAAGTCAACATGTGCTATCTCCTATCATGGGAGAGCAATGTACGTGTTTTGTGTGTGCAATCCCATTTTTGGTTCCTCTCACCACCAAAGATTTTTCAGGATGAAGGGGTTGCAAACACAAAACAAGTACATTGCTAACCCATGATGGAAGATAGCACATGATGACACACCGTGTGCATCACACAATATAAATTTGGGTATACCCCAAAAATTCTAAAAACAATATTTAAAACAAAACAACTTCCCAAGGAAATGAAGAACATGATTGATGTTTTTAGGCCAAACGTGATTATATTCAGCCCAAAACATCAATCATGTTCTTCATTTCCTGTTACATGGAGTCCAGGCGAAGTTTCATGCTGTGAATTTGTTCACGCATTGTATCGATCTGGCCATTCCACAGCATTATCTGGCCAATTAGTCTTTGCGCACTGTCTGTGGTGAAGTGCTCTGCCGCTTGGCCTTCCACAACCAGAAACTCACCTAAAACGAGTGAATAAAAACAAGGTTTACAATATGCATGCCAAAATACAGTAACTCAAGCTGGGGTGTCAGTCACTCACTTGGTGGGCTTGAAACCTCGCACACTTCCTCCACCTCTCCTTCCTCAAGGTCGTCGGGTGGGCGTGGTCTTGGGCTGGGGCTTGGGGTATCTTCTGCCTCAGGCTGGTGACTTGGGGGGGTCCTGAGATCCTTGGACTGTTGTCTGAGTCTTTTCTCCCCTATGAGATTTGAACAAAAGGTATAGTTAAAACACACTGATCTTTTAGGTTTTAATAAATAAAGTAAAACGTTGTTTATGATTTTTGGCCAATTTTTCATCATAATAAATGTTGAAGACAGGATGAACATTACCTCTGAACAACAATTATAAATAATGCTTATTTTCGGGCAAGTTTCACAGATGCTGACACCTCAATGATCTCCTATGTGTATTACCCCTCTAAAATTTATTTATGGTCACATAGTACACTAGAAAATGCATTTCCTGGGCAAAATGCGTGGGAATGCTGAATAGCTAAATTGCTAAAATGACCGCCATCAAAACTGCCCCATCATATTCCTCTATTATAAATCAGTACATGGTGTGTCTGTCCCCTCCCCCAGGCTCTGTAATCAGAGCTGAGATGCTCCAGCCACCTCCCCCCCTGTGTATAACAGAAGCTTTGGTAACCATGGCAACAAAACAAACACAGTACACTCTGATTAATGGCTAAAATTTCCGTAAATGACCTCTAAACAAAAAGCTTTTTCTCAAAAACTGTAAAAGATATCAAACTGAAAGGATATAGCCAGATAGCTGAATATTTTGTGAACATTTTAAAGTTTGTTTGGTGTCTCTAGGTGAAAGTATGAAGGAGCTGAAACTTTTGGGAGCGGAAGAAGAATTTAAGGATTTCAAGCATGCTCCCATTGACTTCAATGTTAAAAAAGTGATAAAAACCTTAATATTTTAAAAATTATAAATGGTATAAAAAAAGTTGAAAAAGAGCACACATCAGCTAAAAGAGACGAACATTTTAATAGTTGAATGGTTTTAATAGCTGAAAGTATGCAGAAGTTACGCAGAGCCAAAAAACGTACGGAATAAAATTAAAATTAATTTTAAAAAAAATAAAAATCGAATAACAATAGTGGGACTGCTAAAGCATTCCCACTAACTATAGTGCTCGTGAGTCCAGATGTGGAAACAGCTGCTGTGTCCTGTCCCTACATTACACTGAATCATTTTTGATGAAGCATTCTATTTTCAAACACATCTACACCACATCAACTCATTGTGGGAATTCGACAAATTATCAAGCCATAAATGTATGTCCAACCCTGTCCCATCATATTTGGCGAAAAAATAACGTCACTTTATAAAGTATCAGATCTATTCAAAAGAACGGTCTTTACGAACGATGCAGAAAAACCGCCAAAAATAAGGATCAGCATGCAAGTTCTGTATCTCAATAGTAAAATACAAGTACTTACTTTTTTTAAGCAGCTTCTTTATTCGCCAATATTGTTCTGGCTCCCGACTTTTGATGTCAGACCACCGCTTCCGCAATTGTTCTTTCGAACGTTTTGTACCAAATTTCTCTTCAAGAGCGGTGACAACTGACGACATTATTTTGTCCTTCCTCATATTGGGTCGTGTGTACGGTCCTTTTTTGCCATCGTAGTCCTCCCTTCGCAATATGGACACCATCTCCACCATCTCTTCAAAAGCCATGTTGGTGGCCTTATATCGCCTCCGGGATGTGGATGTTTGGGGCACCGGGCTTTCCTCCGCGCTACTTCCACTTAATCGCTCCACCATCTTTTGCTATCTACTCCCACTGCGCAACGAAGAGTGAAGGGGCGGGGCCAAATCGTACTTACGAACGTCAGTAGCGGGCGACGCAGGCGGAGCATGACCCATGCGCAGTGTATATAAAGCTATTATGATGGCCTACGTATGTCCGTGCGGAAGTAGCGAGCGTCACAAACGAAGGTAAGATTAAAGTGTGTGTGTGTGTGTGTGTGTGTGTGTGTTTTTTTTTGTGTGTGTGTGTGTGTCCCCTAGATTACAACACAAACTAATCCTGATATTTGGGACTGACATTTAAGTTTGGATCTTGTGTCTTGTCTTGCAGAAAAAATGAATCCCTTTAAAGAGGAAGAATTTTTGTGCCAATTTATTGAGCTCTATGAGGACAAGAAAAACCTCTGGGAGGTCAAACACCCCCTATATTATAATCGGGATGTTAGGAAGGCAACACTGGGCACACTTTTAGAGTTTGTGAAGACTCGACTCCCCCAGGCAGACCTCAAGTTTGTGGAAAAGAAGATTGGAATCTTGCGTAACATGTATAAGCGGGAACACAAAAAAATCCAGGAGTCGCTCAGATCCGGGGCAGCAGCTGACCAAGTATATGTCCCCAAGTTGTGGTATTACCACAAACTGCGATTCCTGGATGAGCAGACCGAAGCCAGGCAATCACTTTCCACCCTTCCCCCCACCCTTCCCCCCACCCTTCCCTCCAGCCTTCCCTCCACTCTTCCCTCCAGCCTTCCATCCACCTCCACCCCAGCTGAGGAGTCCCAGGATGAACTGGGCCTTTTCACCATTGATGAAGTTGATGCGCCCAGCTTCAGCCAGGTATCCATTTTTTTTGTATTTTGGGATTGTGTAAATGTTATTAATGATGTTAAGGTGTTAATTTTGAAAGTGCTTCATAAAAAATCACTTCTGCACAAAGAGTAATATGTAGACATATCACTAGACAGTAGTGGCCAAATATATACTTCACTTCAGATCTTGTTGATCATCTGAAATAATGGTGTTGTCAAATAGATAGCCTTTACTATTTTGTGTAATTATATTTGAAAGTTATGAGCTGAAAATTGTGTGTGATTGCATAACAGAAAATTACAACTATGTCCCTTTTTTTTACACAGGATGACCTCAGCCAGGAAGAGGCCTTCCCAGTGGGAGAGAGGAGGAGGCCTTGCCCAGTGGGAGAGAGGAGGAGGCCTTGCCCAGTGGGAGAGAGGAGGAGGCCTTGCCCAGTGGGAGAGAGGAGGAGGCCTTGCCCAGTGGGAGAGAGGAGGAGGCTGTGGCTGGGCCAAGTAGAAGCCGCACGGAGTGTCAGGTGCCTCCCCCCGCATTCTCCACAAAAGGCCCAGGAGAATGACACCAACAGAGCAGGAATCCCTAGCCCTCATACGGGAAGCAAGCATCATCCTCAGCAAACCACCCAATGCTGAGGAGGCGTATGGCACCTATATAGCCAGCAGATTGCTGGAGTTGGAAAAGGGCCAACGCCTCCTCTGTGAGGGTCTAATTTTTCAGGCTTACCAGAAGGGCTTGAGAGGGGAGCTTACTGCTACCACGTATCTGGCAGATGAAGCCACTTCTCCTCCTCCTCCTCCTGCCCCAAGTACACCACCAGAGGCACAACCTCCGAGGAAGGCTGCAGAGAAGCGTGGAGGGAAGGCTGCAGAGAAGCGTGGAGGGAAGGCTCCACGGAAGAGTGGAAAGTGATTGCCTGGTTTCTGTCTGGTCTGACTGTGCTCCCTGTGCTCCCTATAGTCGCAAGATACCAATTTTCTTGTCCTCAAACTTGATGTGTGTCCTGGGGGACGAAAGGCTTCACAGATTCTAAAAGTGTCTCCAGTGTTGCCTTCCTAATTTTTTTGAGAATAAAATAAATACATTTTTGTTTACCTTACATTCTTGCCTATGTCTTTTGATTAAAAAATGCCATTTTGTTTGGGAGTAGGCAGGTACAGGTCCAAAAGACTATGGGGTTGATTTGAGAAAAGCAAATAGTCTGTGCACTTTGCAGAGGGCAGTTGCCCTCTGCAAGTGCAATTGCTCCAGAGCATCAGAAATTATTTAAAAGCTTGACTTTGCAAAGAGTACCCAATCCTGTGCAAGTAAAAGAAAAAAAAAAACATTTTTGCTTGCACATGATTGGATGATGGAAGTCAGCAGAGCTGCTTCACATTTAATAAAGCTTGGGAGCAACTGCTCTTGCAGAGGACAACTGCAATTTACAAAGTGCACAGGCTTTTTCCCTTTAGGAAATCAACCCCTATGTGTGTTTTTGACAAAAGGCTTAAATCATTTAGAATATCAAGTGAAACGTTCACTTGAGAAATTGCACAGCAAGTGCACTTGTTGGAAGTGCAGTCGCTGAAAAACTAAGGGGAAGAGCTTAAATTCGGGGAAGCTCTGCTGATTTATTCCGAAAATCAGGTCAAATAAAAATGTATTGTTTTTGTTTGGGCTTCCTTGCATGTGCCCCTCGGATCCACAGCGAACGCACTTCAAAATGCTCTTTATGTGGAATTATATGTATAATTAGCACTTGGAGTGAAAAATGATTTTGCCTTTGTTAAATACACCCCCCTATGTCTAATGAACAAGGGACAACAACCTCATTAAGGTTCATTAAAACAACAAAAAATATGAATGTTAATTGTGGTTACTTGAAAATACACACAAAAAATGTGGTTAGCATTTAACACACATTGTAAAATAGCTACATGTTGAACTAAAAAAAAAAAAAACAAAAAAAAACAAAATCGATTTTAAAATTTTAAAGTTATGGAGATCTGGCTGTTACAAAATATTATATTAGTCATGGCAGGAGGATAAATCATGAAGAAAGAAGTTTGTGAGAACTCTGTGTGAATATAAAGCAGAAAAACAACTTCATTCCTCTCGCATTATCAATCCTAAAAAAAGGCTGTATTAAAAGACGACAGAAGAGGAATGTGCTAGCTTCAAGACGAAGGCTAGTTTTACCAGACCGAGCGCTTCCGTCTTGTAATTGCTTCAGAGCATGCGTCAGTTTGAGTTCGTCGGACTAGCACACAGACGATCGGTTTGTCCGCTAGAAAGAAGAGTCCGTCGGATAAATTTTAAACAAGTTTCAAATCTAAGTCTGTCCAACTTTTGAGAAAAAAAAGTCCGCTGGAGCCCACACACATCGGATTGTCCGACGAAATCCAGTCTGCCGGGCAAAGTCCGCCGTAAAGTCCGCTCGTGTGTACGCGGCATAACAAATTAAAAATGTCAATTTTCTAAACTACTAGGCAAAGAGGTATAAAAATAGCATGGATGGTGGAGAACATGTACCATTGCAAAAACATTTTTAAAAATTCCATTTGACTTGAAGCAGTGATTTAAAAAAAAAATGCTTAAAGTGAAACAGTAAAAATGAAAAATTACTTTAAATAAAGTTCCGGGGGAAGGGGGGTATCCTAATCTTACCTTTAGAGGGGTGCATCTCCATCATGTTCAGAAAGTGCTGAAGGTTTCTGTTTGTTTGTTGTTGTTGTTTTTTGTTTGTTTGTGTTTAAGAAGCTGGCAGTGAAATCACTTGCTGGCAATTTAACCTTTTTTTCTTTGTAAAAGTAATTTTTCTTGTAGTATAGTCTAAAAAAAATGTTTTTTTTAAGATGAAACTCAACAAAACAAAAAAAAAAGTGGGTGGTCACCCTAAAAATCAATACTAGACGCTTAATCTGAGCATGCAGCCTGGCTGCCCAGGAAAGGGGAGGGATGAGCAGGCACCTCCCCCCCAAACCATACCAGGTCACATGCCTTCAACATGGGGGGGATGTCTTGTTGATAAGAACAAGAGCCTCTTCCCACAACCCTGGCCAGTGATTGTGGGGGTCTGTTAGCGGGTTGGCTTATCAGAATCTAGAAGCCACTTTAATGACTAAATAGTATCCCTACTCATTCACAAAAAAATGGAAAGTGTAAATGAAAAATGCTTAAAGGGTAACTCCACTTTCGTGGAGAAAAAAATAGCAACTAAAGAAAAAATATTATAGCACATTAATTGCAACACTAATTATATTGGAATTGAATGTTATTAAAAATTACCTTTCCTTTTCAATCTGCAGCCGATGTAATTTTCTGAGAATACATTGCAATATGGCTACCTGGAGTAGTTCTGTACACAGAGTGTTTACTGACCACTCCCCAGAAACATCATTTCCTGCTTGTGTGATTGGCTCACCAATTTTCCCAGATGTCTGCCTAAGATACAAGTCAGATTTCAGGCATCCCCTGCAACAAAAAATGTCATTTTTGGAGAGATACTTTCAATAGGAACACGTCTAATGGGATGCAGGCCCAGCAGATTTCCTCATTAGTGTTCTGCAGCTCCACACCTGACAGTAAATTATGAAACAACTCCCATTAGACCCACTCCGCACAGAAGCACAGACAAACACACAGGGATTTCTTCGGAATAACAAAAGGTAGAAATTTGCAACAAATACACTGAGCATTGATTATGTATAAAATATTGCCAACATCCTTACTTAAATATCAAAGACAAAATGTGCATGGAGTGCACACAGGGGTCGCCCCTTAGGACTTTAAAGGCAACAATAAAGTAATAGAGAGTAATTATATATAAAATGCACAGAAGTGCTGTTTTTATTAAATTTGTGTAAAAAAAAATATAAATAATACAAATATAGATACAGTTAACAATATACATGTGCGTTTACAATACACATATCAAATTATACAAAGTCAATATGTCAACCCAGTGCTTACACCCTGTAGCCTATATCTTAAAGGTCGAGCGGATGATTTTACAGCACATATCCCGACATGTTTCGGAAATTGGTATGTGTTATTCCTTCATCAAGGGATTTACAATTGGGTGATCAATCTTTATATAGAAGGTTCATAGAAATTAGGACATAGCAAAACAAAGCAAAAAAAAAACAAATGGTTTGAAACAGGCTGGCTGGAAAGTCCACAAACAAGCGGGGTGGGCAGCTTCGAGTGCAGGGCTGAGCGCTGACACACATTCACAAGAGGCGCCTGATAGATGTCTGTATGCTTGACATGTGTAGATAAGACGCAGACCTCTGGGCAGCAGTTCCACAACTGGACTTTTGTTTGTGGACTTTCCAGCCAGCCTGTTTCAAACCATTTGTTTGTTTTTTGCTTTGTTTTGCTATGTCCTAATTTCTATGAACCTTCTATATAAAGATTGATCACCCAACTGTAAATCCCTTGATGAAGGAATAACACATACCAATTTCCGAAACATGTCGGGATATGTGCTGTAAAATCATCCGCTCGACCTTTAAGATATAAGCTACAGGGTGTAAGCACTGGGTTGATATATCGACTTTGTATAATTTGATATGTGTATTGTAAACGCACATGTATATTGTTAACTGTATCTATATTTGTATTTTTTATACGAATTTAATAAAAACAGCACTTCTGTGCATTTTATATATAATTACTCTCTATTACTCCATTGTTGCCTTTAAAGTCCTAAGGGGCCACACCTGTGTGCACTCCATGCACATTTTGTCTTTGATATTGTTCGAGAATGTTACATTTGCCAGGTGAAAAGCAACCATTACACACATATTACAAACATTATGGAATTATTAATTACGCTTGCACAAATGTTTAGACATTCATAGTTTATATAGTTTAAAGGACTGAAAAAAAGAAACAGGTCCATCCATTTCATCCTGCGTGTGTGATTCTGTAAAAGTTCCCATAGCCTCATATATTCTGCATTCTGAGGAAGACATCTAAAAGGTTTTTGTTGTCAGCACTCTCAGGTTGTACCATTTCCTAGGGAAGGGAATTGTACATTTTTACTTCTCTAGCAGTAAAGATCCCTTTCCACAATATAAAATTAAGCCTCCGTTCTTCTAACCTCAAATTATGGCCATGTGACCTCTTCGGGGACCTTACAGTAAACAGTTTATCACAGTTACTGAAGTCACTTTTAATATATTTGTACACTGTAATCATGTCCTCTCTTAAAGAGTAACTCCACTTATGTTGGGAAAAAATCCTCCCCTCTGGGTGATCTATGTACATTGCATGAATTTTACCAAACTTTGTTGCAGATTCCTATCTTTTTTTACTCTAAAGAAATAGCTGTTTGTTTCTCTATGTCCATGTACTGGGTGAATGTGAATGGGAGCAGTTTAATATTTTGTAGCACCGTCTAGTGTGCTAGAGTAGGATTTTTGTAGTGTAGGAAACTTGTTCAGGCTTGGCTAGTAGACAAGCCTGTGTTGTTTTATCTGGGATGGTTGGGTGACTCAGGAAGGGCTGGGACATCTCTGAGACCTCCCCCTACTTCTACAAACTTGCAGAAGATTCTAGAAGAATGGGAGTGGAGGTGAAAAGGAGCTGCCTGGAGTTGCCAACAGATGGGTTGGCAGGGGGCAGGTCCCCTCAAATACTCTGGGTCAGCCCAGCTGGGGCAGAGAAGTTCGAGTGGAAGCTGGAGATGGAGTGTTATGGTTGTTTGTGGCTCTTGAGGGTGCTCCATAGTCTGGGGAGGGTAACCTCAGGCCTGGGATTGGGTGCGAAGGGACCCTCTTCATGACACACAGAGATGTTCTGACTGGAAGCACGGGAGCAAGTGGAGGACAGCAGGAGAACACTGCTGAGCAAATCTCCAGGGAGGAAGACAGACAGGTGGGCTGGTTAGTGTTATAGTCGGGTAGGACTGAGAGACATGCCTGAGAGGACTGGGAGAGAGCAGTCTGGGATGGATGTAGAGTCAGTCTAGGAGGACTGTGGAGTCTTGGCCAGGTGGGCTGGAGAAAGGGGCAGCTACAGCAAGGTGGACTGGCAGTGTCTGAAGAGGTGGTGCTGGGATCAGTAGTCACAGGAGGAGGACAGCTAGGCACTAGGACTTTGCTATATAAACAAGGGGCCTGTGGTCCTCGCCTGTAAAGAGTTTTTGCTACTCATCTGACTGAGCCTTTGTCAGATCGTCCAAACAGTGCCAGCTGGTCCTGGGAGTTGTAGTTTTACAAGCAAGATTTGTGCTGGAGGTAGAAGGCCCGTAGACGTGGTGTATCTGGATTTTGCAAAAGCATTTGACACAGTTCCCCATAAACGTTTACTGTACAAAATAAGGTCTGTTGGCATGGACCATAGGGTGAGTACATGGATTGAAAACTGGCTACAAGGGAGTGTTCAGAGGGTGGTGATAAATGGGGAGTACTCAGAATGGTCAGGGGTGGGTAGTGGGGTTCCCCAAGGTTCTGTGCTGGGACCAATCCTATTTAATTTGTTCATAAACGACCTGGAGGATGGGATAAACAGTTCAATCTCTGTATTTGCAGACGATACTAAGCTAAGCAGGGCAATAACTTCTCCGCAGGATGTGGAAATCTTGCAAAAAGACCTGAACAAATTAATGGGGTGGGCGACTACATGGCAAATGAGGTTCAATGTAGAAAAATGTAAAATAATGCATTTGGGTGGCAAAAATATGAATGCAATCTATACACTGGGGGGAGAACCTCCTGGGGGAATCTAGGATGGAAAAGGACCTGGGGGTCCTAGTAGATGATAGGCTCAGCAATGGCATGCAATGCCAAGCTGCTGCTAATAAAGCAAACAGAATATTGGCATTAAAAGGGGGATCAACTGCAGAGATAAAACGATAATTCTCCTGCTCTACAAGGCTCTGGTCCAGCCGCACCTGGAGTATGCGGTCCAGTTCTGGGCACCAGTCCTCAGGAAGGATGTACTGGAAATGGAGCGAGTACAAAGAAGGGCAACAAAGCTAATAAAGGGTCTGGAGGATCTTAGTTATGAGGAAAGGTTGCAAGCACTGAACTTATTCTCTCTGGAGAAGAGACGCTTGAGAGGGGATATGATTTCAATTTACAAATACTGTACTGGTGACCCCACAATAGGGATAAAACTTTTTCGCAGAAGAGAGTATAATAAGACTCCTGGCCACTCATTACAATTAGAAGAAAAGAGGTTTAACCTTAAACTACGTAGAGGGTTCTTTACTGTAAGAGCGGCAAGGATGTGGAATTCCCTTCCACAGGCGGTGGTCTCAGCGGGGAGCATTGTTAGCTTCAAGAAACTATTAGATAATCACCTGAATGACCGCAACATACAGGGATATGTAATATAATACTGACACATAATCACACACATAGGTTGGACTTGATGGACTTGTGTCTTTTTTTCAACCTCACCTACTATGTAACTATGTAACTATGTAGAGGAGAAGTGTATCTACAGACTGTATATAGTTGTGTCCCCGAAGAGTTATACTGCTTTAATCAAGTCCCATAATATCCCTATCCAAGTTTATTAAATAAAATAAAACAATAAAACATAAAACAAAGCACTGGGCTTTTCTTCTGACTCAAGTGTGCTGTGAAGATGTGGTGTGCCTGGCTGTGCAGGGTGGGGAATCCCTTCACACTTGTGGCTCCTTGGGGGTGCTCTACATATTTATCAATCAGCTGCTGCACCTGCAGGGATCTAATGAGGAAAATGGCAGGGTCTGCATCCTTTTAGATGTGATTTCCCTTTGGGAGTATCTCACCAAAAATGACATTTTTGTTGCACGGGATTCACTAAATCTGATTTGTATCTGACTGATTTGTATTTGACTGATTTGTATTTTACTTCAAAAAAAATCAGTGAGCCAATAACACAGGCAGGAAATTTCATTTCAGGGGGAGGGGCGTTCTGTACACCATCTGTATAAAGAACACCTCCAGGTGGCCATATTGCATTTTACAGAACATTACAGAGCTGCAGATTGAAAGAAAAGGTCATTTTTAAAAACATTTAATTATAATATGACTTGAGCAATTGTATACACTATATTATTATTTTTTTATTTGATCATTTTTTTCTCATGAAAGTGGAATTGCCCTTTAAGTGCCTCTTCTCCGGAGTGAATACCTGTAATCTATCAGTCCTCATAGCTGAGATCCTCTGTCCTCCTTTTTCATTTTGTTGCCCTTTACTGAACTCTTTCTAATTCATCGACATCTTTCCTGAGGATTGGTGACCAAAACTGAACTGTATATCCAAGATGAGGCTGAGCCAGTGTATTGTAAAGGGGTAGAATTATTTATCTCTGAAATGTTCGCATTTGCAAAGCAAATTGTTTATAAATACTCCCAATAAAATGTATCTGATTATAAGTGCTCAGCAAACAGGTCACCTCATCCCGATGGCATTCTCTAAATGAGATATAACTAGATAAACAATCTATAATCAATAAATTACTAAACGTTCTATATACTTGTTACCTATAATCATTTCTGTCTTTTTTTTAAGCTGTCTCGCTATGTAAAAGAAGTCCAGTACAAGGATCCGAATGGCAAGGTCATGATTTTTAATGATAAAGGAGAACTGCCCAGCCCAATGGTAATTGTAAATTGGATTACAAGAATTAATGCGAGAAATCTCACTGATTGGATCACTGATTGTATGCTTGTGGGTCACTTTAATGGGTCCCTTTCAGAGGGTCAGCAACTTACACTAGAACCAGAGCGAATATCATGGAAAGGAGACAAGGTGAGTTACACTGGGGAAGCTGATCCAGAACTTATACAAGAAACATACTAGTTTTTACCCTAAAGCCCATCTCCAGACAAAACCTAACCCCCTCCCCCATCCTGTTCATAGACGGCCAACATCTTCCCTGACTCATTCCATGGTGATTAGATGAAGGTGTCAGTGCTGACTGTGTGGATATGAACTACAAAACATCTTCTACATTACAGAAGAAGTCCAGCTGAATGTGACTGACTACTACTAGCTGCCCCCTCCTCATCACACAGACCGGGACATAGACACTCATAGAAGGATCCCGACTCCTTAGTACAGATGAAGATAAAAGAGGAGTGGGGGCGTGGCTTGGAGCTCGAGGGGAATGGAAGCTGTTTAGCTGAGCTCTGCACCTCCGTGACTCAGAAACCCCTTCTAGCACTGATAAAATCAGCGATGGGCAGAAGAGACAGCTTGCTCACAAACCAAAGTCAACACAGATTACAATCCACCCCGGGACCCGACGGCATTCCAGAGAAATTTGAGCCAAAAGCTCAGAGGACAAGGGGACGTGCTGCTGCCAAGATGGCGCCGCTGGAGCATGAGGTAACAAACAGGGAAGATTCTATGTCAGCCTCAGAAGATATGGGAAGGGATTCAGAGCACCCTGATCATCCGCTGCGCTTCTCAGAAATGACAAAATTCGCAGCAGACATTAAAAATTCATTTGCCTCAGCTATTACTGACTTAAGAGCAGATTTTATAGCCTTGTCAGACCGCTTATCTCACACTGAAAGAGCCGAGGCTAAGAGAGATAGAGGGTGGAGAAGCTGACATCCACAGTCTCTTCACATGCCACACACTTAATCCTTATCAACAGGCATTTAGAAGATTTAGATAACAGAGGACACAGGCAGAACATCAGAGTGAGGGGAATTCCGGAACATATAGAAACTGCACAAATTAAATTAACACTACAAGCAGTTTTTAATGACTTGCTAGATCGCCCTAAGGACACTGATATTGAGTTTGTTCAAGCTCACAGGGCTCTAGCACCTCGTCCCCCAGACACAGCTCCTCCAAGAGACATAATCTGCTGTCTGCAGAACTTCCCATTGAAAGAGAAGATATTAAACAAAGCTAGGCATAATGAAAGGATCCTGTTTGAAGCACATGCTGTTACACTGTTCCAAGATCTATCACACATTACATTGCAGAACAGATGAGCCATGCGTCCCATGATTACTGCATTAAAGGAAAAAGGCATACCATATCGCTGGCGTTTTCCCTTTGCCTTGAATGCCACATATGCAGGGAAACAACACTACCTAAGAATGCCTGAAGATATACCAGCATTTTGTGAGCAGCTACAACTTCCTTTGATTGATTTACCAGAATGTTACAAGAAATTTCGCATTCCCACCACAAGGATCATCTCCACCCACAACTCCACAAGCATCACCCTCCAGACCCTCATCATCCAAAAAAGCTAAGGCTGACAAATATACAAGATCTGGTTCAAACAGATCATTCTATACCTCCAAGGCATAAAGCTACAGGATAATGTGTGCTTTACATCACAGTTACACTCTGTCTGACTCTCCAGTATCTACCAGAATATTTGATCTGACATATGCAGCTCTCTTCTTCACAAAACCAGCCATAATAGGAGTGAGAACTTACTTTGACACCCCATGGCAGTTGTGAACACCCGACTTCATCATATCAATGTTTAATCTCCTGACTCTGTTTTTCAATAGGATTGCTATAGGCGCTTTTGAATCCTTATAAGATCTCTTCAACAAGGGCGACACCTAATGGAAGGATTTGGAATGACACAACAAAAACTCCCTTATAAGCAAACATACATATGGCATGTTGCACCTATAACATATCTAATGCGATTTAAGGTTCATTACCCTGAAGGTTTTTGGTAGAAAATGACTGCCGCCTTTTATTTTTCATTTTTTATTTTTTCCTTTGCTGTTATCATAACCATGTTTATGGCCATTTGAGCTTAAGGCACGACTAGAAGGAATTGATGATAATTTTTTTTTACCTCCCCTCTACAACTAACACAAAAGAGGTGTTTTAAAAAATAAAAAATAAAATCTTATGTAAAGGTGACACCTATTAATGAAAAGTGGTAACACATTAAGTGATTCCTTTACAGGTTATGAAGTATGTTCTGCTTTTAACAACAAACTTACAAAATTTGAAGTGCATTGGTTTAGGTCCTCAGTTTCTTTCACCCACTGTTCATCCTTTTACCTAGTATTAGACTACATGTTGGTCTGTACACAATACATAAGCATTTAGAGAAAGATATAAATAGAAGACCAACATTAAGACATATTTTACATTTATTGAAAATTTAAATATGTCTGAACAAAAATATGTGAGCGGAAAAATGAACTCATTATGGTTCGGGTCAGCCGTGAGCTGCTGGGGAGGCATTCATCCGATTGACTTCTGACAGATTGTCAATAATTAAGACAGTTCTGGTAGCACGATGACAGATGTGTAGTGATGGCTTGTGTGGCACACTCTTGGGGGAGACTCGGGCTGCCCCCCGGAGAACGGCCATACAATAGAATTATTTATAGAGTTACGTCATTAATGTTATTTTATTTACTTTAGATATACAGACACACGCCCGCCTCTATAAGAATTAACCATCTTAGGGGGCTTTTAGGGGTCCCGGTGTGAATTTGTTAGAGGAATGGTGCATGGATGTTGCTGTACACCACTGCTCTCGTTGTTACAAGGTTATATAAATTCATGATACCGCCCAACAGCTGGAAGGGGATCATGGCTTATCCCATTTTTATATGCTGTAAGCTGAGTCACGGGAGTCCATACTCACTTTAGTGTTTACAACAGGTTAACTGATCAGGTTTTAAGATTTAGTTACCTCCTGATCCCGTATAGTAACTACCTCCCACTGCTCCCACCAGTGGATGTGCGTTGGCATCTACCAACACACATCCACTACACTTTTCTCCCTAGGCTAACACCTGGAGACGTGTTTACTACCTTTTATTACTCGTGACTAGGGATGAGCTTCGAGTTCGAGTCAAACTCATGTTCGACTCGAACATTGGCTTTTCTCAAGTTTGCCGAACACCGAACAATTTGGGCAAATTCGAATGCCGCGGAACACCCTTCAAAAGTCTATGGGAGAAATCAAAAGTGCTAATTTTAAAGGCTTATATGCAAGTTATTGTCATAAAGAGTGTTTGGGGACCCGGGTCCTGCCCCAGGGGACATGGATCAATGCAAAAAAAAGTTTTAAAAACGGCCGTTTTTTCAGGAGCAGTGATTTTAATAATGCTTAAAGTCAAACAATAAAAGTGTAATATCCCTTTAAATTTCGTACCTGGGGGGTGTCTATAGTATGCCTGTAAAGGGGCGCATGTTTCCCGTGTTTAGAACAGTCTGACAGCAAAATAACATTTCGAAGGAAAAAAACACATTTAAAACTACCCGCGGCTATTGCATTGCCGACAATACACATAGAAGTTCATTGATAAAAACGGCATGGGAATTCCCCACAGGGAAACCCCGAACCAAAATTAAAAAAAAAAATGATGTGGGAGTCCCCCTAAATTCCATACCAGGCCCTTCAGGTCTGGTATGGATATTAAGGGGAACCCGGGCCAAAATTTAAAAAAAAAATGACGTGGGGTTCCCCCTAAATTCCATACCAGACCCTTTAGGTCTGGTATGGATTTTAAGGGGAACCCCGCGCCAAAAAAAAAAAAAAAAAACGGCGTGGGGTCCCCCCAAAAATCCATACCAGACCCTTATCCGAGCACGCAACCTGGCAGGCCGCAGGAAAAGAGAGGGGGATGAGAGTGCGCCCCCCCTCCTGAACCGTACCAGGTCACATGCCCTCAACATTGGGAGGGTGCTTTGGGGTAGCCCCCCAAAACACCTTGTCCCCATGTTGATGAGGACAAGGGCCTCATCCCCACAACCGTGGCCGGTGGTTGTGGGGGTCTGCGGGCGGGGGGCTTATCGGAATCTGGAAGCCCCCTTTAACAAGGGGACCCCCAGATCCCAGCCCCCCCCTGTGTGAAATGGTAAGGGGGTACTACCATTTCACTAAAAAAGTGTCAAAATAGTTAAAAATTACAAGAGACAGTTTTTGACAATTCCTTTATTTAAATGCTTCTTCTATCTTCCGTCATCTTCTTCTGGTTCTTCTGGCTCTTCTGGTTCTTCCTCCGGCATTCTTGTCCAGCATCTTCTCCGCGGCGTCTTCTATCTTCTTCTCCTCGGGCCGCTCCGCACCCATGGCATTGGGGGGAGGCTCCCGCTCTTCTCTTCATCTTCTTCTTCATCGTCTTCTCTTCTTCCTTCTTCTCTTCTTCTCTTCTTCTCTTCTTAATTTTCTTCTCCGGCTGCTCCGCATCCATACATGGAGGGAGGCTCCCGCTGTGTGATGGCGTCTCCTCATATGACGGTTCTTAAATAACGGGGGGTGGGGCCACCCGGTGACCCCGCCCCCTCTGACGCACGGGACATGACGGGACTTCCCTGTGGCATTCCCTGTGACGTCACAGGGAAGTCCCGTCAAGTCACCGTGCGTCAGAGGGGGGCGGGGTCACCGGGTCGCCCCGCCCCCCGTTATTTAAGAACCATCAGATGAGGAGACGCCGTCACACAGCGGGAGCCTCCCTCCATGCATGGATGCGGAGCGGCCCGGAGAAGAAAATTAAGAAGAGAAGAAGAGAAGAAGAGAAGAAGGAAGAAGAGAAGAGGATGAAGAAGAAGATGAAGAGAAGAGCGGGAGCCTCCCCCCAATGTCATGGGTGCGGAGCGGCCCGAGGAGAAGAAGATGGAAGACGCCGCGAAGAAGATGCTGGACGAGAACGCCGGAGGAAGAACCAGAAGAGCCAGAAGAAGAAGAAGATGAAGGAAGATAGAAGAAGCATTTAAATAAAGGAATTGTCAAAAACTGTCTCTTGTCATTTTTAACTATTTTGACACTTTTTTAGTGAAATGGTAGGGGTAAGTACCCCCTTACCATTTCACACAGGGGGGGCCGGGATCTGGGGGTCCCCTTGTTAAAGGGGGCTTCCAGATTCCGATAAGCCCCCCGCCCGCAGACCCCCACAACCACCGGCCAGGGTTGTGGGGATGAGGCCCTTGTCCTCATCAACATGGGGACAAGGTGTTTTGGGGGGCTACCCCAAAGCACCCTCCCAATGTTGAGGGCATGTGGCCTGGTACGGTTCAGGAGGGGGGGCCGCACTCTCGTCCCCCCTCTTTTCCTGCGGCCTGCCAGGTTGCGTGCTCGGATAAGGGTCTGGTATGGATTTTTGGGGGAACCCCACAACGTTTTTTTTTTTTTTTGGCGCGGGGTTCCCCTTAAAATCCATACCAGACCTGAAGGGTCTGGTATGGAATTTAGAGGGAACCCCACGTCATTTTTTTTTTTAATTTTGGCCAGGGTTCCCCTTAATATCCATACCAGACCTGAAGGGCCTGGTATGGAATTTAGGGGAACTCCCACTTCATTTTTTTTTTTTTAAATTTTGGTTTGGGGTTTCCCTGTGGGGAATTCCCATGCCGTTTTTATCAATGAACTTCTATGTGTATTGTCGGCAATGCAATAGCCGCGGGTAGTTTTAAATGGCTTTTTTTCCTTCGAAATGTCATTTTGCTGTCAGGCTGTTCTAAACACGGGAAACATGCGCCCCTTTACAGGCATACTATAGACACCCCCCAGGTACGAAATTTAAAGGGATATTACACTTTTATTGTTTGACTTTAAGCATTATTAAAATCACTGCTCCTGAAAAAACGGCCGTTTTTAAAACTTTTTTTTGCATTGATCCATGTCCCCTGGGGCAGGACCCGGGTCCCCAAACACTTTTTATGACAATAACTTGCATATAAGCCTTTAAAATTAACACTTTGGATTATTCATGTTCGTGTCCCATAGACTTTAACGGTGTTCGCATGTTCTGGTGCGAACCGAACAGGGGGGTGTTCGGCTCATCCCTACTCGTGACACTCATCTAGAGAGTTACTAAACTTAATTTTCCTTTCTTTCATTTTTTTTTTCTTTTTCTTTCTACTTTTATTTATATAATTTGATCCGACATCGGAATATCCACGGTTGTTCCACAAACAAATAGGCAATAACCTATAATATATCAAAATGTCATATACAATGATCGATAATCATTCTTTTGTAATATCTCACAACGTCAGGGGCTTGAACATACCAGAAAAAAGAATATCGATACTTCGAGAACTACATAAAGCTAAACCAGCGGTGGTGTTTCTCCAGAAGACTCATTTCAAGACAGGTAACATCCCCAAACTACACGACATACAATACACACAAGTGTTCCACGCAACCAATTCCATATCCAAATCCAAAGGAGTTTCCATTCTATTACACAAGAATTCAGAGATTGTTATCTCACAACAACTGACAGACACAGAAGGAAGATATATCTTCCTCAAAGGAAATTGGGCAGGGACTCCAATTATGCTGGCTAACGTGTACTTTCCTAACTCTGCGCAAATCACATTTTGCCAGCGAGTAATTGATGAACTAAAAAGCTTTGCGACAGGCTGTATTGTATTTGGAGGGGACTTCAACCTAGCACTGAATCCCCTACAGGACACTTCAGATGGCAAATCTAGTGTGCCATATAAAAAAATAAGAAAAATCACAACACTCCTTGCCTCTCTCACATTAATAGACTCATGGTGTACATGTAATCCAACAGGGAAGGATTTTACATACTTTTCGACATTACGTAACAAATTTACACGTATTGATTATATTTTTATCTCACAAAGAGACTTACCCCTCCTAAAATCAGCTAAGATTGGAATAAAGACCTTCTCGGACCACGCACCCATATCGATGACTCTACATAAAAAGGCTAGAAGGCCCAGAACTACAAATTAGAGGTTAAATCCTTCTCTGCTTACTGATTTGGCAGACACAAACAAAATATCAGAAACAATTAAATATTACTTTAAAGAAAATGAGTCAGAAGACATAATACCTATGAACATATGGGAAGCTCACAAATGCGTGGTCCGAGGGGAATTTATCAGGTTGGGGACTGCAAAAAAGAGAGAAGCAGAAAAGGAACTCATGGCTTTAACACAGGCCATAAGAGATATGGAAACCAAACATAAACAATCTTTAGCGATTGAAGCAGCCACAACTCGAACTTGAATTAAGGAAAAAACTACAGTCCATCCTGAACCTCAAAGCCCAAAGGATCCTTTTTTCGCGAAAGGGGTTCTTTTATTAACATGGAGACAAATCAGGTAAATTTTTAGCAAAAGCATTGAAGTAAACCTTATTATCTACAAACATATTGGCCATTAAGACCAAACAAAATCAAATTACTAATGATACTCAAAAGATTGCCCAAAGATTTCAAGAATACTATACAGACCTATACAACTTACCTTCTACACATAAACCCAAAGACCTTATAGGATCAAGAAAATAAATAATTCACAAATTCCTTACAGACAGTGGCCTCCCTATTCTGAAAGACATAGACACACAAACATTAGAAGAACCGATAACAGAAAAGGAAATGATTGAAGCCATTAAATCCCTCAAATCGGGGAAAAGCCCCAGACCAGACGGCCTCACAGCCCTTCTCTGACATTTTGATACCACCTTCTCAAAACATTGAACTCCCTAAAAAAATCTCATGACATCTCTGAAGACTTTCTGAGAGTACATGTAACAGTACTGCCCAAACTAAATAAAGATCCAACAGAATGTGTCAATTACAGACCGATATACCTACTTAACCTTGATCTAAAAATTCATACGAAAATATTAGCAAACCGATTAAGACCATTACTGAATCAATTAATAGGACCTGAACAAGTGGGATTCATGCCTGGCAGAGAGGCCAAAGATAATGTAATAAGTCCATGAATCTCATACATAAAATACACATAGATAAACATGAAGGCATGTTATTATCAACCGATGCGGAGAAGGCCTTCGACCGAGTGTCGTGGGACTTCTTATTTGCCGTATGTTCCCATATCTGTTTGGATAAAGGCCTTATACTACAACCCGACAGCCCAAATTAAAATAAATGGAAGATTATCTGACAAAGTAAGAATTCAAAATGGGACAAGACAGTGATGTCCATTATCACCCTTACTATTTATTCTCACCCTGGAACCACTAATTCGCATTATAAATAAAATACCTGACATTCATGGTTTCAATGTCAAAAACAAAATATATAAATGCGCAGCTTACGCTGATGATTTACTATTCTTCATATCCCAACCACACATTACCATACCCAACCTATGTAATGTATTTTCCCAATATAGCTATATATCAAACTTCAAAAAAAATTACAACAAATCTGAAGCGCTGAACCTAACACTTAGGGAGGCTACATTAAATAACACAAAAAACAACTGCAAATTTAAATGGGAAACAACATCCCTCAGCTACCTGGGAATACAATTAACCCCAAATTTGGATTCCATGTATAAAGCCAATTTTCAACCACTTTTAAAAAAAATCACCAAAGATTTAGAAAAATGTACAATGAAGTACTTCTCGTGGTTTGGTAGGGCAGCTATAATTAAAATGACAGTTTTACCCAGAATACTATACTTCTTCCAAACAGTACCCATAATACTACCTTCAAGCTTCTTTAACCACTTGCCGCCCGCCCTATTACAGAATGACGGCGGCAAAGTGGTTTGATATTCCTGATCGGACGTCATATGACGTGATCAGGAATATCTAGCCGCTGCGCGCCCCCTCAGTCTGACACCCTGCAACACCGATCTAGGTAAAGAGTCTCCGATGGAGACTCTTTACCACATGATCAGCCGTGTCCAATCACGGCTGATCACGATGTAAATAGGAAGAGCCGGTGATCGGCTTTTCCTCACTCGCGTCTGACAGACGCGAGTAGAGGAGAGCCGATCGGTTGCTCTCCTGACAGGGGGGGTCTGTGCTGATTGTTTATCAGCACAGCCCCCCTTGGATCCTACCCAGGACCACCAGGGATGCCGCCCAGGACCACCAGGGAGGCGATCCACACTGGACCACCAGGTATGCCCCTAGACCACCAGGGAAATGTCACTGTGTGCCCAGGCAGCTGCCAATCTGTGCCCAGGCAGCTGCCAGTCAGTGCCCACTGCAATGCCTACCACTGCCAGTGCCACCAGGGATGCCCATCAGTGCCTCATTTTAGTGCCACGTATCAGTGCCCATCAGTGCCACGTATCAGTGCCCATCAGTGCCCAGCAGTGCCACCTATCAGTGCCCATCAGTGCCCATCAGTGCCCAGCAGTGCCGCCTATCAGTGCCACCCTATCAGTGTCTGGCAGTGCCGCCTTTCATTGCCCATCAGTGTCGCCCATCAGTGCCAACCAGTGCCACCCAGTGTCACCCATCAGTGCCGCCTATCAATGCCCATCAGTGCTGCATATGAGTGCCACCCATCAGTGCCGCCTACCAGTGCCCATCAGTGCCGCATGTCAGTGCCCATCGTCAGTGCCCGCTCATTGGTGCCACCTCATCGGTGCCGCCGTATCAGTGCCTGTCAGTGCCTGTCAGTGCCGCCTTATCAGTGCCCATCAGTGAAAGAGAAAACGTACTTATTTACAATTTTTTTTAACAGAAACAAAAGCAAAACTTTTATTTTTTTCAAAATTTTCGGTCTTTTTTTATTTGTTTAGCAAAAAATAAAAACCGCAGAGTTGATCAAATACCACCAAAAGAAAGCTCTATTTGTGGGAACAAAATGATAAAAATTTAGTTTGGGCACAGTGTAGCATGACCACGCAATTGTCATTCAAACTGCAACAGCGCTGAAAGCTGAAAATTGGTATGGGCAGGAAGGTGTCTAAGTGCCCTGTATTGAAGTGGTTAAATCCCTACACTCCCTGCTAAGAAAATTCCTTTGGAACTCCAAAAAACCTAGAATCAGTCTAAATTTACTTACTATGAACAAACAAAATGGAGGCATGGGTTTTCCTAATTTTAAAAATTATTACCTAGCTACACAATTAACTAGAATCATAGATTGGACATGCCACAAAGAGAATAAAGATTGGGTGGGACTGGAAAATAACATAGGACCTATTCCGATATCATATGCTCCATGGATTCCTTGGAACCTATGTCCGAAACAATTAAAACATCTTCTCATAGGGGCAACATTAAAAACCCTACAAAGAATTAATCAGAGACATTTACTTACCTCCTCACTAGGGCCACTAACTCCACTGACAACAAACCCTGACTTCCCCTCAGGAATGGATGGTTCCATCCAATCACTTTACAACAGAAACACTCCACTTCTAGTCGCACATTGTTTAAAGAACAACAAAATCAAGTCTCAAGCATATCTACAAAAAGAAATAGGGCAAACACCATTATATTTCAAGGAATACCAACAAATACATGACTTCATCATGAACACTCAGAGACAAAAACATTTCTTCAGACCCTTAACACCCTTCAAAACTATATGTTTTTTGGCTAGCAGGACCACTAAGAGCATTTCATTAACATATACTTGGTTGCAGTCCAGCGATTTACAGGAATCTGACAGACACAAAACTTTCTGGGAATCAACCCTGAACAAACCCATTACAAAAGACCAATGGCTACAAGCATGTGTGTTCGCACACAAGTGTGCAATCAGTATGAGATTACAGGAAACTTCATTCAAAATCCTAACAAACTGGTAAATTACACCAAATAAATTACACAAATGGTTTCGACAATACCTGGACATTGCTGGCGCTGCAATCGGGAAGAAGGCACTCTATACCACATCTGGTGGGAATGTGATTTGATTAAACCCTTTTGAAACCAAGTAATCAAGATCATAAAACACATCACAAAAACGAAAATTCATTTAGACGCTGCTTGCTGTCTTATAATTATTACCAATTGCACCCTAAAAAAATACAAAAACTCCCTGACCAGATTCTTAATCACAGCAGCAAAAACAGTAATACCAAGACACTGAAGAAACACCGCCGCACCTACAATTAAAGAATGGTTGGAAGAGATACATCTCCTCAAAGGTATGGAGGAGATCAGGGCAACATCACAAGGGAATACAGAAAATTTTAATAAAATATGGCAGCCGTGGATCATCTTTAAATTTTCTGATTCTTATACCACTTTCACATATTGATATACCTCTTAACACAAAGAAATGTGAATAATTACATCTCTCTTATATTTTATTTACTCTTCTTTTCCTCTCTTTACTTTTCATTTCTGTTACTATATATATTTAGAAGGGTAGTTTTAGAGACCCTTGAATTTATTTTTCTCTTGAATTAAATAATAGATTTTGATACATAAATTCAGAGTATTTCAAATAAACAATTGATGTAAAGATAGGCTGATTACAAAGCCATCTTGTTGGTTTCGCTAGTAAAATACTCTATCATTAAATTCAATTATATACAGTTATATTTTTATTTGATACTCATGTACAAATGTTAGTATGATTGTACAAATGCTATATTTTAACATCAATAAAAGCTTATTGTTTAAAAAAGACTTTGGAGTGAAATGACCTCCAGTATTATCCATGGCCAGATTATTCCCAGACCTTCTGAGTTAATCTGACCTAATCTGAATTAATCTGGCACATGGATCTGGACAGTTAGAGGTCCTCAGCACTGGCTGTGTGTTTAGAGGCAGCGATTGAGGACTTCTAACTGTCCAGATCCATGTGCCAAAGGCACCCTCCAACAGGATCATTCCACAACTATTTTTACTAGCAGCCCTGATGAAGGGGGGGTCTCTAGTCCCCCGAAACGCGTTGGCCTCTTTTTAATGATGAAACTTCAAATAAAATACAAATTAATTACTTCTTTAATCACCGGGCGCTCCTTTATCCTCATTTCTTCTAACGTTTTCAAATGGTCACAATGACCACAGAGCACTATTCTTTTTTTGTTTTTCAATACATTTTTATTGAGTTTTCAGATATTAACAAGTCAATAAGAACATTTTGAACAAATAAGTTTGATACACACAATTTATATCCGTATGGGATTATTGAGTGGTTATCAATAACAAATCAATAACAAATCAATAGAAGGAAGCAAAAGAACAGAAAATTTATCAAGCCAGAGAGTTCACTGTTGTCTTGTTTTGTCCATACAGACCAATTTTTGTCAAATATTTTACAGTGCATAGAGTTGATTGCAATGAGTCACTCAAAAGTGTATTTTCGGTTTACTGCTCTCGTCACATCTGAGAGATTTATAGAGATATTATTTTTCCAATTGCAATGTATCAATATACAGGTCTCTAGGAGAATATGGGTGATTACTGGTCTGAAATTGGGTCGGAATTTCCCTATTCCTAAGTGAAGGATTGCTAGTGCTGGGTCGGGAGGGGTTAAAATTCCTGTGAGAGAGGAAATTAGCTGGATTATTCAGTTCCATAGGCTTTTAATTTTTGGGCACTGCCAGAACATATGTAATAAGTGTCCTATTTGGGCGCAGCTCCTCCAGCAATGTGGCAATGTTTCTGGGAAGTA
This sequence comes from Lithobates septentrionalis, assembly GCA_037952835.1. Taxonomy (NCBI): domain Eukaryota; kingdom Metazoa; phylum Chordata; class Amphibia; order Anura; family Ranidae; genus Lithobates; species Lithobates septentrionalis. The sequence goes on along the minus strand of JBBDGP010002067.1, from coordinate 1,484,771 downwards.
GCTTGCTATTCTATATGGGGTGTAATGCCATCTATTTGCCAGTTTGATCATCAGTTCCCAATGTTTAACACAGTGAGAAGCTTTGTGGGTTTCTCTGAATGTATGTTGCCATTGTTCGTCTGAGAAAGTGGTGCCCAAGTCTAAAATAAATAAATATATGTGTATGCGCTAAAGGCTATGAATATGTGAACAAAGAATATAATAAATCTATACAATATTAAAAATTATTATAAATTATAAACAGTGTCACACACCTGTGAAGAAAGTGACTATAATCCACAATTGAATATATGAAAAATGGTAACATGCACCATGCAAAAAAATGTGAGAAAAAAAAAAAATCCTTTAAATGATTAAAAAAAAAATATATATATAAGTGCTACTTGATAAATAAAGTGTCCGAAACCAATTCATACAAATGAATATATCTCAGTCCAAGCCATTCATAAGAGTATATAAATCAAAGTGCACAATAGTGTCCAAACAAATAGCAGGCAATCCTCATGCTGTTTTTTTTGAAAAAGTGCTAAATATTCCTCATGCTCTTCTTATGAGATGTGCACATTAAGGCATGCTGCAGTGCTCTCCAGTGACCCCCAATGGATAATGCGCTCACATTAGAGCGTGTGACACAGTAGCTAAACAGTGTCAAAACATGCATTAGAGCCACTCCAGGGCTCACACAGGGTATGCTGGTGATGATCTGTATCTCGCTCAAATGGTGACATATATGAAAGAAAGGAGACTCATAGCATAATACCGCCAGGAATTTATTCGAAAAGCCCTAAAAACAATCCCTCCAGGAGGGTACTCACAATGCTTGGGTGCGTCAGTGCACCATCCTATCCAAAACATGCAATACAGATGAATCCTGTGGCGTGCGGTGCGGTGTTCAATCCTCTGCCTGTCTGTGTGTGTGTGTGTGTGTGTGTGTGTAGAAAGCTCCGTCCTGCCCCTCTCCTACGCATCTTCGGCACAGGGTATACGTGCCTTCATCTGGGGGATCTAATAGGACGGGCGCTCTATGTGTAATTTATACTATCACAGCGGCCATTTTGCCTGGGACCGCTGACATCCTAGTGTTCGGCTCCAGCTATGTAAAAGATACCAGCGGCCATTTTGCCTAGGATCGCTGACATCCTAGTGTTCGGCTCCAGCTATGTAAAGAACAACAGCGGCCATTTTGCCTAGGATCGCTGACATCCTAGTGTTAGGCTCCAGCTATGTAAAAACAACAACAGCAAATGACGCTGTGTGCCAGCCTTGATATTTTAGAGAAAGCAGGAAATGAAAAGCTATAGTAAGCGATGTTTAACCCTATCTACATAAATATAATCCTAATCCAGGACAGAGCCACACATCAGAGTAGACACCATATCGCACACCACAAATAACGGTAATTGCACTAGCGATTAATATATATTAATATATTTAATCATTTAAAGGATTTTTTTTTTTTTCTCACATTTTTTTGCATGGTGCATGTTACCATTTTTCATATATTCAATTGTGGATTATAGTCACTTTCTTCACAGGTGTGTGACACTGTTTATAATTTATAATAACCGCTCACTGTATATATACGTCATTTTTTTGGAGATGGATATCTCGGTAACGGCAGCAGCTGCTGCCACAACCGAGATATCCATCTTTACAGTGAGCGATTCTGTACACGATAATGGTGGTCTCTGCGGCGGGTTCGCCGCGAGATCACCGTTATCGGCGGCGGGAGAGGTGCCACCCCCCCTCCCGCCGCTCTCCCGCGCCTTCCGCCGCTTACCGGAGCCGTCGGTAACGGCGGAGGCGATCGGGTCCTTTCCCTGCTGAGGTATGGAGACAAGTGAGGCCAAGATGGCCCCCACCCGTCTCCATACCATGTGACGGCCGGAGCGACGTCATTCAACGGCTCCGCCCACTCTCTTAAAGGCACAAATTTTTTTAGTGTCATTTTTTAAACGACTTTTTTTTTTATTTTTTTTTTTTTTTTGCATTTTAGTCTAAATATGAGATCTGAGGACTTTTTGACCCCAGATCTCATATTTAAGAGGACCTGTCATGCTTTTTTCTATTACAAGGGATGTTTACATTCCTTGTAATAGGAATAAAAGTGATCCAAATTTTTTTTTTTTTTTAAACAGTGAAAAAATAAATAAAATAAAATAAAATAAATAATAAAAAAAAAAAAAAAATTTTTTTAAAGCGCCCTGTCCCGACGAGCTCGCACGCAGAAGCGAACGCATACGTGAGTAGCGCCCGCATATGAAAACGGTGGTCAAACCACACATGTGAGGTATCGCCGCGACCGGTAGAGTGAGAGCAATAATTCTAGCCCTAGACCTCCTCTGTAACGCAAAACATGCAATCTGTAGAATTTTTTAAACGTCGCCTATGGAGATTTTTAAGGGTAAAAGTTTGACGAGCGGGCGCAATTTTGAAGCGTGACATGTTGGGTATCAATTTACTTGGCGTAACATTATATTTCACAATATAAAAAAAAAATTGGGCTAACTTTACTGTTGTCTTATTTTTTTTTTCAAAAAAGTGAATTTTTTCCAAAAAAAGTGCGCTTAGAAGACCGCTGCGCAAATACGGTGCAAAAAAAATTATTGCAATGACCGCTATTGTATTCTCTAGGATGTTAGAAAAAAAACAATATATAATGTTTGGGGGTTCTAAGTAATTTTCTAGCAAAAAAACCTGTTTTAAACTTGTAAACACCTAAAATCCAAAACGAGGCTGGTCTTTAAGTGGTTAATATTGTATAGATTTAATATATTCTTTGTTCACGTATTTATAGCCTTTAGCGCATACACATATATTTATTTATTTTTGGCATATACACAGTATGGAACGTGGTTAGTGTGTGCAGCTGAATTAGGTTCATTTATTCACACTGAAGGCATTAACCCATTTGTGGCTCACAAGATTTTAGCACTATTTTTGGTGCCCAAGTCTGTCTCCCATTTCCCCATTGCTGTGGTTTTCCAAAATACTAGTTTGTTGTGAGTGAGGTTGTAAAATAATGATATTCCTTTTAAGTTGTGTTTGGGGGTTGAGTAAAATTGTCATACTTTGGATGGTATTTTTATCTTTAGAATCGGATATGATTTGAGGAAATGAGTTATTCATATACATGAGAATAGCATGTTGTTCGGCAGTTGGTACTGCGTCAGTATTTGTTCTGCAGAGGCTGAAGTCCATTAAAGAGGTCTGATATGTGTGTGATGCCATGAGCTGCCAGTTCCTTAACTAACATAGGAATTTTTGTTTCTAGGAGGTCGATTGGAAGCTTGTAATCTATCTCGCATGCATCAGTGTGGTTTTGGTTTGGGAGGAATCTCCATGCCTGCAGTGATGTCTGAATGGGAGGGGATAGATTTTAAATGTCCCATGGTATCCAGATGTCACCCATGAGAAGTGTTGTTAGGTCAGTCATTGGGGACTTTGTCTTTTCTATGTCTACCCATAGTGGTTTATTACTCTCGTATAACCAGTGTTTAATATGGTCCAGTCTAACTGCCCAGAGATAGTCATATAAGTCCACTAGTCCAGCTCCTCCTACCTTTTTGTGTAAGGGGAGGTTATTGCGGGAGCATATAGCTTTTTTGCCATCCCAAATGTATTTCCAGGGTGGTCTCTTGCATAGAAGCACCCTCCTCACAAACCACCAAGATGGATCCCCAGCTTACGCTGTATCCCTGTGGCGACAATGAAATCCCCCTGAGTTCATCCTCTTCTAGGCTCAATGTGAGTATGAACACTAACTCTTTAACTGTACAATCCACCCAAACAGATCCTAGTCAGAAATCAACTGAAGGGGAGAGTACAGTCGGAAAGGCTTTTGAACCCACATTAAGGGATGTTTATTTTTTGATACAACATTGCCTCTCCCTCCCTCTCTGTGCTCACAGGCCAGGTTCAGGCCATACGGGAAGAAGTTGTCTTTATATGTGGCGACCTCCAAAAAGTACAATAACACACTAAGCTCTAAGGAAACAGGGTGAGAGGATACTTTTCCTCCCATGGTAACAGAGATGAAGACAGCTACCCGCAATTTAAATACCACTATCTCTAAAATTGAAGGCATTGAGAATTGTTTAATATCAGACATGCATATTGAAATATGCAGGTTCCGGCCCTTCAACCCATGCTTTGTTAGCACTAGACGCAATCAAGGCCTTTGATGTGTCGAATGGCCATATTTGTGGGCCATTCTTGATAAATTTGGCCTTGGCTCTGGTTTTTGTAAGTGGGTCCGGTTGTTATACACTGCTTCGGGGGCATCGGTTAGGATGAATGGCTTTCAATCTCCTAGTTTCAGACTTTTCTGAGGCATCAGGCAGGGGTGTCTGCTGTCTTCCCTGCTTTTTGCCCTGGCCATAGAGCCTTTGGCATGTCTTATACGGGCCTCTCCTGACGTTACTGGTCTGATTAGGGGAGACATGGAGGAAAAGATATCACTATATGAGGATGATCTTCTCTTTTTCATGTCTAATGTCTGTTCATCCCTGCTGGTAGTAATGGAACACATTAGGGAGTTTGGAAGGTTTTCTGGTCTAGGTATAAACTGGGAGAATTGGTGTGGTAGAAGGGTCTGGCGCTATTCCTTTAACTAAATGATAGTTCCCTACCTGCGTATTTGTATATCTCTAGTTCAAAACAAGGCATATAAGTATAAATTCCTAGGTATAAATAAGACATGCAGGTATCAGGTGGTGGTATCCTTAAAACATATTGCACAGTTTTAAACGAGCTATAAATATATGTATAAGAATGATAAGCAAGCTAAGAATGATAAGCAAGCTAAAAATATATAAAAATAATAATGATGGTGTCAAATCCCATGCACGGTGTTGCTGGTTTATATTCCAAATAACATAAAATGTGGGGTGGGGGAGGGGGGGAAGGGGAAGGGGGGGGTGGAGGTGGGGGAGATCAACCATTGGTAAAGGGACTGAAAAGTGAACATTACCTTTTTCAACATGAGGTGGAGGTGGGGAAAGGAGGGGGGGGGGGGGGGAAAGGAGAGGTGTGGGAGATCAACCACTGGTAAAGGGACTGAAAAGTGTTCGAAAGTCACTCCTAATAAAGTGCAAACGTGCTGGCAAAGTTCAAAGAAAGTCCTTATTGTGTAATAAGCTTGTTGTCCTTAATAGTATAATATCTTGGTATATATCTTGTGCAGTATCTTGGTGCATGTGATGTTGTGATTATGATCCTTCAGTGGTTCTAAAATCCTTGCTCTGAAAGTGCAGCTACTCACCGGATCACTTCACCCCTGCAGGGGTATCAGGCAGTTACAGTTTTGCGCCACTGTACGGCAATCACTGGCAGACTCAGGATCGTCATATAAAAAGAGAGAAGGAGTGCCCATAGCGTAAAATCGTTTTTAAAAGATTTATTAAACAGGTGGAGAGGTACTCACAATTTCACAGTATGAATAAGCGAAGTAGTAAAACGTCACGGTTAACCTTCAGCGCTGGTAAGTAGGTAATGTTGAACATTACTGAAAAGAAAACAACAAAGTTCAGATCAACTGTCAATGAAAAAGAGTTCACCATCCGAGAACTCATTACCTGCCACAGTACCCATGTCACCTATGTGTTGAACTAGAGATATACAAATACGCAGGTAGGGAACTATCATTTAGTTAAAGGAATAGCGCCAGACCCTTCTACCACACCAATCAACTCAACTGTCCCCATTTATGGTGACTGCTTGTTGGGCGGCAGCAGTTCCATAGATTTCACCTACAGATCTCTATTTCCACTGCGCGGGTTCATTACTCTTTTTATAAACTGGGAGAAATCCATGTTGATGCCTTTAGACCCCCTTCCGGATCCACTACCACCTATACTTTCTCATTTTAAGGTTGTATCATCTATAAAATACTTGGATATAACTATGTCAGACTCCCCACAGTCATATATTGTAGATAATATATTTCCATTACTAATTAGATTTCAAAATCAGACTAAAACCTGGACTAAGCTTCCTCTATCGCTAATAGGTCGTATCAATTTAATAAAAATGATATGGATGACTCAGCTTCTCTATTTTTTACATAATGCCCCAATTTGGATACCTATCTGGATCTTTATTAAGATAAACACTATATTTAGGCGATTAATATGGTGGAAAAAAACCCTCGTATCAAACTGGTGACTTTACAGCATCCCACAAATGCCGGGGGCCTGGCAGTTTCTAATCCACGGTTATATTTTCTTGCCTCCCAATTACAGCATTTTGCCGGATGGGAGTCTGAACTGATATCCTTACCTGCTCGATGATTATTCTCTTTTGCATTTAAGGGTCGGTCTCCACTCTTTGTCCTCGATGGTGTAAGAGGGGGTGTCTCGCTTGCTGATATGCCTACTTGTATGTTAATCTGTAAAATATAGGATACAGTTAAAAAAATGTTGGGTGTCTCATATCCCACTAGATACACTCCCATTTGGGAAAATGATAGACTTTCTCAAATTTTGTCTCTTAGAGGCTTTCAGAGATGGGCAAAACTAGGAATAACTACTTTAGCTCAGCTATATCAGAATGGTATACTTAAATCCTTTGAAGATCTGAGGGGAGAGTTCTCTGTAGAATCCAACTGGTTTTACCAATTTCTTCAATTAAGACATGCTCTACATGCCCAGTTTTCTTTTGCTAAGATCTGCTAAGATATTTTTCCCCTCTATCCCTGTCTTAGATAAAATAGTTTGGGCAAGGTCAACAAAGGGTCTTACCTCAGTTACTTATAGGGTACTGTCAGATGGGTTTCTATTGAACTTCCCCATCTATTTTTGGGTTGGCTGGGAGAAAGATATTGGTCCCATCTCTGAGGAGATTTGGGACGATGTCCTCCGGTCCCCCTGCAGGGTGTCTCTTTCTCCAGCACACAGACTGACCCAGATTTTTATTCTCCATAGGGTCTATAGAACTCTGCAGTTTCTCTGTGCAGTTGGACTGAAATCTGAGCCAGCCTGTGCTAGATGTGGTAACACAGGTACACTTGAAAGATAACAGGTACACTTGAAACGTCAAAGATACTGGGTGGAGGTGATTGGTACCTTAAATAGGGTATTGGATATTAATATTCCAGTTGAAATGCTTATATGTATATTGGGTTACTGTGACACCTCTATCTACACCTCCCCTACTGGTAATACTATAAGGCGTGCACTTTTTGTTGCCTGTAGACAGATTGCTCTTAAGTGGACCTCTCCACATCCACCTACTCTGTCCGATTGGATTGTAGATCTCAATAGGATCATTCTTTTTGAAAAGCATACATATTCCCTAAGGAACTCCCTGAATAAGTTTGATGTTATGTGGTCTAGATGGCTTCAATCTATGACTTATCATGTCAACCAATGTGTACTGTGTACTTTGTAATGCTGGATATGTTATTCCTTTTTTTTGTGTGCCATATATACTCTGAGTGAGGGGGGGGGGGGGGTTGGCAGGGCTTGTTCAAGGGAAGGGGTTTGGAGTTTATTTATTTTATTTTTTTCTGGGGGGTTTTAGTTTGGTGTGACTTCTATTTTTGTGGTTTTGTCTGTATTGTGTCAATGTTGTTTTCATATAAAATAATAAAAAGGATTTGATTTAAAAAAATGTATTTCTAGATTAGATTAGACAGGGTTTTGAGATAATGGTGAGGTATATGGATTGTTAAAGTACGAAATATATATAAGATTTGTGGTAGTATCAACATTTTGAAGGTTGCTGTTTTGCCTAGCCAAGATTGTTCCTTTTTTGACATTTCTTTTAGTTGGGTTTCCAGTTTGGCTGTTAGCAGTGTCATGTCAGTTTCAGTTAATGCAGAGATTGTATTTGTCAGCGAAATTCCTAGGTATATAATACCGTTCTTACTCCATGTATACAGGAGTTTTTTTGTAGTGTATTTTGTATGGATGGCGATACTCCTATGTTAAAAATTAGGGATTTAGTAAAGTTAACTTTGTAATATGACATTGTCCGCAAATAAGTTTATAGTGTGCATACTAGAGCCAAACTGGAAGCCTGTGATCGAGGGGTGTGTTCTAATGGCTTCACCGGTGGTTCTATCATTAGATTAAAGATGGTCGGTGACAGTTTTTTTTTTGGGGGGGTATTTTTCACTTAAATAGTTTTGATGTTGTTTGTAGGTTGTTAGTTTCAATTTGATTTATAATCAAAATTTTATTTCAACCCAAAGACAAAACTACAAATTACATCATTCCACAATTATCACAATTTCCCCACCTATCCCATCAACCAAAGTTTACATGTTTCAATTTATATATACAACAAAAAATAAAAAATTCCCATAATCTGTGATTCCTCCCTCCCCCCATCCTTATGCAAATGTGATTAAATAAGATTATAAAGTGAATTTCCCCCTTATTCTAATTCGTGTCATAAATCACTATAATTCATAATTATATAAATTGTGCATGTGTGGGAAGAAAAAAAAAAAATCCACATTCTGTGATTCCCCCCCCATCCTTCGTATTAATTTACTCCAACTCCCCAACTCCTCCCCCCCAGTGTTGAAATGTGGATAAATAAGATTATCAAGTGAATTTCCCCCTTATTCTAATTCGTGTCATAAATCACTATACTTCCTAATTATATAAATTGTGCATGTGTGGGAGAAAAAAAAAAAATCTGCATTCTGTGATCCCCATCCTTCATATTATTTTACTCCAACTCCTCCCCCCAATGTGCAAACATGATTAATTGAGATTATAAAGTGAGTTTCCATTCTGCCATTCGTATCGCCCCAAATCGCGAGACCATCTCTGTCAGTGATAATAGGGCTCCACTTGGGGCAAACTTACTACATCCAGTATTCCCGTCTTGACCCCAGACCCCCAGACTATCCATCTCCTCCCCCCGGGGGGAACCAAGGGAATCCCTCCAGAGGGGCCAGAGGGGAGGTCTGGGGGGCATATCCTCCCTTTCTGTTCATTCTATCCCATACTTCCAGTGAATTCAGGGTCATTGGTGATGTCCATTGTGACAACCCTCTCAATGACCTTGGATCCATGGTGCTCCTGCCAGCTTTCTCCCCGCCATCGACATTTCTGTCTGCACCCATGGTTTTCTCTTTAGGTCATGGCTCCAGTCCAGTATTCTAACTAGAGTCATGGCCTTATAGTAGGATGCTATATCTGGGATTCCTAGGCCGCCCTCAGCTCTACTCCTTCTTAAAATATCGTAAGCCAGTCTAGGCCTTTTATCACTCCACACAAAGGCCACAAACAGTCTACGCACTTGCCTAAAGAGAGTCGCCGGCAACCTGATTGGCACTGTGCGCAGCATATAAACTATTTTAGGCAGTATACTCATTTTTATGGCACTGATTCTCCCGAACCAGGTCAGGTATTTACCCTTCCATTTCTTTAGCTCTTCTGTTATTTCTTTCAATAATAAGCCATAGTTACGTTCATACAATAGTTCATAGTCTGCGCTGACCTGTACCCCCAGGTATGTCAGCGACTCCTCATTCCATATAAATGGGTACATCTCTTTCAATGACCTCTCGCAAATATCAAGGGGGGGCAACGGACACCCTTGCCTGGTGCCGTTTTGTATGTTAAAACATTCGAATACTGTCCCGTTAACCTTGATTCTTGCTCTTGGTTTCACATATAAGGACATGATCCATCCCAACATTTTTTCCCCCAGTCCTATCCTCCCCAGTACTTCTCTCATAAAGCCCCAGTTCACTCTGTCGAAGGCCTTTTCGGCGTCCATCGACAGAGTGATTCCTGGGGCTCCATCCGGACCGTATCACATCCAATGCAATATATGGAGTGCGCGGGTGGTGTTGTCCCTTGCTTCCCGTCCCTTTATGAACCCCGTTTGATCTGGGTGCACCAAATCTCCTACATGTTCCTGAAGTCTCAAGGCCAAGATTTTTGTCAGTAATTTGGTGTCAGAGTTCAGCAGAGAGATAGGCCTGTAATTAGCGCATACCTGGGGGTCTTTTCCCTCTTTTGGCAACACCGTTATATACGCCAGTGATGCTTCTGGAGAAAGTGGACTTGCGGCACTAATAGAGTTAAAATAATTACAGAGTGGCTTTAACAAAACTGGGAAAAATTTCTTATAATATGAGTTTGTCAGCCCGTCCGGCCCTGGGCTTTTCCCAGGGGGCAGGGCTGTTATCACTCTGCCCAACACTTCAACTGTGATTGGACGTTCCATATCCTCCGCAGTTTCTCTAGGTAGTGTAGGCATGGCAGCGTTCTCAATATATTCATCTATCTCATTCCTCCTTTGTCCCTCGCTTTCCCCTGTTCCGGGTGGTTCTGTTTTGGAAATGTTATATAGGGCCTCATAGAATTGACCAAATTCTTTTGCTATAACCTTTGTATCCAATATTTTCCTGCCTTGGACTAGTAAGCTATGCACATGTCTAGAGTCCTGTTGTTTTTTAAGTTGTTTTGCCAGTAGCCGTCCGCATTTATTTCCTTGTTCATATGCTCTATTTATGAAAAACCTAATTTTGTTTTTCGCTCTATGTTCTAGGCATTGCGAAAGCTCTGCTCGTAAGCTCTCCAGACATCTGCCATCCGTTGGGTCGAGATTTTTCTTATGTTTTATCTCTAGGGCACTGATTTTCTCTAGTAGTTCGTCTATTTCTCTTTTACCTTCCTTCTTTATATGCGAGCCAAAGGTGATTAGATCCCCTCTAACAACTGCCTTGTGGGCTTCCCACACCACTTGATCTGACACTTCTTCTGTTTTATTTATTTCAAAATATTCCTTTATCTTAATACTTAGTTTCTCCACTATGTCCTCCTTATCCAACAATGACTCGTTCAGACGCCATATTCGTTCTGCACGAGCTATTTGGGTTGGTCGGAGGGTCATAATTATTGGGGCGTGGTCGGACATAGTTATTGGTTCGATTGTACTTGTGTTGACATTCCCCAGGTAGAATTGATCCACCAGAAAAAGGTCTAACCGCGAGTACATATCGTGTGTTTTAGAGTAATAACTAAAATCCCTAGTCCCTGGGTGTAATGCTCGCCAGCTGTCTACAAGGTGTTGTGAGCATAAAGTTTGTTTAACCCGCTTTATAGCTCTAAAAGATAGAGCGGTTCTGCCCGTGGAGGTATCTATACTCGGGTCTAGCACTATATTAAAGTCTCCTCCTACCACTACACATCCTTCCTTAAACTCTTCCAGTTTTCTAAACATTTTAACCAAAAAATTAACAGTCCCTTCATTGGGCGCATATATTGAAGCAAAGGTATATCGTTTCCTCTGCAATACACCTTTTACGAACAAATACCGACCTTCTGGGTCACTTTGCAAGGTCTCCATTGTCCAGGGGCATGATTTCTTAAATGCGATTGTGACCCCTCTTGCCCTCGCTACTGGGGATACCACATGATACCATTGATTCAATACATTCTGGGGCAGGCCTGGGATTGAGTTTCAATTTGATTTAATTGTCTGTGCTGCGTTATTTTGCAAAATATTCCTCAAGCTGTTGTGACTACTAAATGTTTAAATCTTTAAGAGACTGTCTGTTTTAACTCCTGTTAATTTCCTCTGCAAAATGGTCAGACCTCCAAACTATATTCTGTTAGTGTCTCAAATTAACATACATGTGTTTTTTGCTTTCCTTGCTCTTTTCCAAGTCCTGTTTTGTTGACCAACAACATTTGTAGCAAATTTTTATGTTCTATGTGTTTTGTTAATAATTTGTTTTGCAGATGCATGCTCAATCCAAGTAATGCATTTCACACTCTCCCTCATAAACAATTTGCATGCAACAGATTTCCCATCTGCAGCTTAAGTAGGCTGATTGGCATGGCAAAACAAAAAAAAGTGAGATTTGTCTAAATGTTACTTTCCTGGTGCCTTCATAGTAGCATATGCATGGATTGTGCGTATGCTGCCATGGATAGGCATCAGGAAAGGAAAATTACAGAGAGATAGGATAATTTTCCATTTTAGCGCAGTGGTTCTCAGCCTCAGTCCTCAAGTACCCCTGTCACGTACCTGGTTGGAGACTGAAATGATGAGGCCGGCCTCTCTTGTATCTCCAGTCCAGGTCCCGCTGAAAGTGGAACAGCGGGAGCCGAGGACCAGGAAGGACACGAGTGCCTGCAGCTGCGGACCCGGAGACTTGCAGCTGAGGATGCGATCTTGGATGAGTAGGTAAACCGTCAGATCAGGATAAGCGGTGCTGCGTCAAGAATCAGCTGGGCTTAAGGAGGCACTCCGCAGGAACTGTGGTGCTGGAACGTCAGGTGAAGCAGAGTCCCTGGGAAACTTGCAGCAGGAAGTCGCAGCAGGTCACAGGACCGTGATAGCAGGCACTTGCAGGATAACAAGGAGAAACGCCAGAGGCAGGAGCAGAGTCTCGTGGGTAGCCGGGTTCAGTAACAGGCGGTCAACGGGGTACAAGGCAGCAGGCAGAAGTGAAGTCACATGAATAGCCGGGTCTGGTAACAGGCGAGCAGTGCAGTGCAGGGCAGCAGGCATAAACAGAGTCCAATGGGAAGCCAGGATCAGAAACCGGTAGTCAGAGTAGAAACAGGATCCAGAAGCAGAGTCAAGGCAAGCCAGGTTCATCAATAGGTAACAAGCAGGTAGTAGCAGGGTTCAGGTATCAGGATACAGCTGAAGACCAGTCAGCACCGGTCTGAGAGCAGAGCACTTCTTTAAATAGGCCGACTGGCGCCAACTGGCGTTATAGGCGCGCTCCTGCGCCTGCATGCCGTCCGTCGCGCTTGCACATTGGCATCTGCAGCCGTCCGTGTGCGCATGCATGCGTGCAAGTTATTTAAAAGCAAATCCACTCTGCAATACAAGTGTACTCGCTGTACATCTGAGGGGAAGCACTGGTGATTTTATCATCCAATCATGTAGAAGCAAAGATGATGTTTTTTATTTTCCTTGCATGTCCCCCCTTGGATCTCCAGCAACTGCACTTCCAAGTGGATTTGTAGTGCAAAGTGGAGTTGCCTTAAGTAAATAAACCCAAAAGTCCAAGATACCTAATAATTTGGGGTGTACATGTGACAGGAAGTGAATACATTTGAAGGAGAAACTGCCAAAATTTGGGAGGTGTCTTCACCCTATCAGGGGTGCAGACATCCCCAAAGACTGACAAGACTTCTAATCCATCTGCACTCTATCCCCAAGCAAAATAAGAAAGTATTTAATTTAGTTTAACTTTCCAAAGACACCTTCCTAAGTTCAACTGTGATGCATGTCAATGACCCATTTAGATCTTGTTTATTAGAAAACACCAGTTACCTTTCACTAGAAACATTTGTTAGTCCAGTCCTGGAAATCTGCATCTGCTTTACTATTATTTTCCATAAAAATTGGGTTCCTGCAGCTAGATGCGCCAAATGCATCTACAGTTCCTGACAAAAGTCTTGTCGTTTGTGTACAAATTGACCTGAAGTGCCGCTAAAATATATTTCTAATCAAGATTTTGTTACAAGAAATGGGTCATTTTAATCCCAACAGCTTTTGTAATAATGTTTCAGTGCAAAACGAAACTGACAAAAAGTATTCTAATATTCACAGCTTGGTAAAGCCCATTGAGTCAATTTTTGCCAAGACATAAGTGTTGTCGCCTTGTTATATGAGCTTCACCTGTGACTAATAATGGATCAATTAAGAACATCAGTACACTAGACCTTCTCAACTGCAACTAGACCTCTGCAAACATGCCTAAGATTCACCCGGAGACTAAAGTGTTGATTATCAAGAGGCTGAAGACCAGATCCACTGCTGATGTGGCAGACACCTTCAATGTGTCTCAGCGTCAAGTTCAGAGGATAAAAAAAAGATTTGAAGAGACTGGAGACGTTTTGGACAAGGCCAGCTCAGGCCGACCCCGCAAGACAACTGCTTGAGAGGACTGTTTGTTGGCTTGAAAATCCAAGGCCAGCCCATTTTCCACTGCAGCAGAGCTCCATGAGACCTGGTCACCTAAAGTCCCTGTGTCAACCAGAACAGTTTGTCAGATTCTGTCTCGAAATGGCCTCCATGGTCGAATCAGTGCCCATAAGCCAGCACTAAACAAAAGACAATTGAAAAAACGTGTGGCATTTGCCAAGGGCCACAGCCTGCTAAAAGGATGGACTCTGGAAAAGTGTCAGAAGGTGGATTTTTCAGATAAATCTTCGGTTGAATTACACCACAGTCGCCGCAAATATTGCAGGAGACGTACTGGAACCCGCATGGAGCCGAGATTTATCCAGAAAACAGTGAAGTTTGGTGGAGGCAAAATCATGATCTGGGGTTACATCCAGTATGGGGGTGTGCGAGGGATCTGCAGGGTGGAAGGCAACATCAATAGTCTAAAATACCAAGAAATCTTAGCTACCTCTTATATTCCCAACCATAAAAAAGGCCAAATTTTGCTCCAAGATTGGCCAGCCCTGTCACCAGACATGAACATCATTGAGCATATGTGGTGCAGGATGAAAGATGAAGCATGGAAGATGAAACCAAAGAATATTGATGAACTCTGGGAGGCATGCAAGACTGTTTTCTTTGCTATTCCTGATGACTTCATCAATAAATTGTATGAATCCTTGCCAAACCGCATGGATGCTGTCCTTCAAGCTCATGGAAGTCATACAAGATATTAAATTTGGATCTCACAGCACCACTACTTAATTTGCTGACATATTTTTGGATTTTCAGTAAAGTTGTTTAATATCAGTATAGGCGACAAAACTTTTGTCTTGCCAAAATTTGACCTGTCTGTCTTGATTAAATGATAAATCTTTTTTCAGTGAAACTAATTTATTTCAGTGCATTAAACATCATTTGGGAGGGCTATAGCTTTTAATATGAGCTATTTCTAACACCAATTGATTAATTAAAAGTCAGGTTAATAGCAGGAGTTTCTACAAAACAGAGAAGCGACAAGACTTTTGTCAGGGACTGTATATGCGCGACCGCTGTGTATGTGAGATGCGCAACTGCTTTGTGCATGGAGGTATGTACCCATGGCGCATATCTGGTTCCCGGAAGTGGTGGCCAGAACACAGGAATGACATCACGTCCCTCCAGGAAGTTGCTTGTACTGCTGCTAATTTCTTCCCACCACCATGCCCCGCTCACTGTTCTCTGAGGAAGAGATGATCCTTATTTTCAAATTAAGATAATTTTTATATTATTTTTACAAGGGGTGGTGTTTGTGTTGGTCATGTGTGTATGTCTAGATGATTTGGCCTCAAAACACACACACCTACTTCCTGTGTACAGATTCACTTCCGGGCCAATGTATATTGCTTCCTGCTTCACTATGTGTGTATATATAGATATATCTATATATCTATATATGTATAGCTATAGATGTAGGTTCTTGTGTCCACCAGCAGAGAGAAGTTGGGTAGATGCCACACTCCCAATTCTGGAGGCATAATAATGGTCTAGGGCCAGTT
Source organism: Lithobates septentrionalis (assembly GCA_037952835.1). NCBI lineage: Eukaryota > Metazoa > Chordata > Amphibia > Anura > Ranidae > Lithobates > Lithobates septentrionalis. Next base: position 1,469,355 of record JBBDGP010002067.1, on the reverse strand, counting down.
GTTCAGGAACTACAATTCCCATCATGCCTAGTCATGTCTGTAAATGTCAGAGTTTTACAATGCCTCATGGGATGTGTAGTTCTGCAACAGCTCGAGAGCCGTAGTTTTAATAATCCTGATCACTCTAGCGTGTATTAAAAAAAAGGTGTTTTTTTCATGTGCCTTGTATAATGCCCAAGAAATATCATTTGGAAAATACAAGTGGGTCATGGCACATCTACATTCCAAATTTGGCACTTAAGATGGTCATGCACTATGCATTCTGATTGGCCAATCTCTGTACAACTCAATATTTAGGCAAAATAGGTAATAGGAAGACGCACTTGAACAATTAATTCAAATTATAGGAAATCAAGCAGGCTCTTGCACTAAATCTAATTTATTTAACATCTAACTGATTGCAGTGTATGGTCACCTTTAAAGATCAAGATCTGAAAATATTAATTTATTGGGTTTAGAAACTCTTCTCTGTTCTTTGTAAAGTATTGAAAGTTTTGGGTAAAAAAAGAAAAAAAAACAAATTTCAAAGATATATTAGCAGTAATAGGAATGAGATTAGCATCAAAAGGGTTAATTAACTGAGAACACCTACTAATTGCCTAACAAGACACATCCAATGAGATGAAATTAACCAATTGTATTGGGTGTGCGCTATTATCAATGAGAAAACTGCAGTTACCCTAGCCACAGTTGCAGTTTACATATGCGGGAATTTATTATTGCTTTTTGTGCTTCAATGTGCGCCGGTTCACAAGTTGAATTAATGACTTTTCCGGCACACCAACTAATGTATGAGCTGGTGCAGTGCCTTCTTCTTAGTAAATCACCAACCCCTAAATTTCTATTTCTGGATTCTGGTTCAGAGCATATTCTGTGGTATCCAGACTAAAGAAGAAGGGCCACCTTCTGTAATGAATTAATAAAAGTGCAGCGCCAGTTTAAAAAGTCCTGCAATAAAGACCACCAATGATGAATGATCAGGTGGTGAAAAAGATATAGTTCCAGCACCACCAGAGTGAAAAGGATGTTGAATACACTCGTCACCACCATGCGAATAGAGGCAATCCTGCTTACTGGAAAAAATTGACCCTTAAATTATAAAGAGTCAAAGATCGCATGTACCACGGGGATGAATGGTCATCCAGACATCTGTTATAAGGTCACTCCAGCTCCTTCAAAACATGGAAATCCCAATTCCTAAGCAGGAAGCACATACTCCAGGTGATGGGTGTGTATAGATACAGCGGCCGTTTTCTTGGCCTTTCGTAGGGTAGAGAACCTCATCAGCAGTTGAGTTGTTCCAAAAAATGTGAGCAGGCTGGGGCTTCTGGTGTTGTATTTAGACACTCCCCAGGTACCCCCCTTTATGGCCAATGAACCCTTCCACACTACACACACTCCTGTCACCTTCTGGAATGGTTTATGTGTTTATACCAAGGTATGCATGCTACATCATTTTAAACAGCAGAATCTAAGCTTACTTACATCCGTATTTTTGTTCTTGAATAGTTCATATTATTCTATATTATCCTAGGTCCCAAGAGGTCAATGCTCAGAGGAATGTCTTCCAGGGTTCAGAAAATCCGTTAGAGAAGGATATCACCCATGTTGTTATAATTGTGCTCCATGTTCAGAAGGAGAAATATCAAACCATTTTGGTAAGCTTTATGTTTCTTTAAATATAAACTCTGATATTGGATTAGAAAATGAAAACTTTCAAAGTCATTTAAAGTGGTCCTGTGACCACTTTACAGTTCGCAGGCTGAACATCTCCCTAAATTGTATAAAATGAATGATTACTGATGAAGCCTTTCTGCCTTTTTTAGGGGAAAGATTGCTGCACTTTTCATCTACCTCTGACCCTTCTGGGAGTGTTGGAGGCTTTCTCAAGCAAGCAATGACAATCAGCTTCCTCTTACTGTCTGCTTGAAAACGCCTCCAACAGTTTTGCACTTATCTAAAAGTAAAGGTCCTGAAAATGATTACACGAAAGAGACCAAAACTGTCAAATAGTTGCATTCTTGGTATACCATGCCTAATGTTATTTTTACTTATTTTTACTCTACAGACAGTAAAAGCTGCAAGAAGTGTCCCGAAAATGAATGGCCCAACAAAGCTAAAAATATTTGTATTGACAAGGTCATCGAGTATTTATCATACAAGGAGGACATTCTAGTTTTATTTTTTTCTGTAACCTCAGTCATATTTGCTACAACATCTCTCTTTATACTTGGACTATTTTTTTGGTTTCGAAGCACTCCCATAGTCAGAGCCAATAACCGGAACCTCAGCTTCATTCTGCTCCTCTCCCTCATACTGAGCTTCCTTTCTGTATTCCTGTTCCTTGGCCGTCCTGTGGATATTACCTGTATGCTGCAACAAGTCACTTTTGGAATTCCCTTCACCATCTCAGCATCTTCTATCCTAGCCAAAACCATCATGGTCTTCATTGCTTTTAAAGCCACCAGACCTGGAAGCTCTTGTAGAAAATGGGTGGGAGTCAAACTTCCTAATACAGTCATGTTATTCTGCTCATCCATTCAGGTTATGAATTGCATTCTCTGGTTGTCCATCTCTCCACCATTTCAGGAGTATGACATGGACTCCTATCCTGGGAAGACCATCATTTATTGTAATGAAGGGTCAGTTATTGGGTTCTACTTTATGTTGGTTTATATGGGGTTTCTGGCAGCTGTGAGTTTTGTTCTGGCTTTCATGGTGAGGACATTACCAGACAGTTTTAATGAGGCCAAGTACATCACCTTCAGCATGCTGGTGTTCTGCAGTGTCTGGATTGCCATGATCCCGGCCTATCTGAGCACCAGAGGGAAATACATGGTGGCTGTGGAGATATTCGCCATACTGACCTCCAGTGCTGGAATATTATTGTGTATGTTTTCCCCAAAACTCTACATTTTATTTTTGAAACCTGAACTGAATACAAAGAAAACAATGCTGGGGAAACAAATGCTGTAAATGTAACACATTGATTCAATGTATACTACTGTAGATCAGATTAAACAAATTTAACCAATGTGTCGTCATTATGAATGACATTACCATTATGATTTTTTGTGTATATTAACTTCCTTCTTTCTGCCTATTGTAAATAAGTGGATGGAAGGTAGATGTTACAGGATGGGAAGCTATATCACAGCTTCATTTTTTTCTTGCTCTTACATGCCCCCTAGCATGCACAAGCAAAGTACTGTGACTGCACTGTCCATTGGATGGTGCCAATCACAAATATATGCTATGACCAATTAAAGCATCACACAATGTAACCAACACCTACAGTTAGCAGCTTGCTATGACTTTGCACTCACAAACTGATCAATATGTTAGAGGAAATAAAGCTTCAAGATCACCAGCCAGTAACATTTTAATCCAGTACAAGTGCAATCCAGTACCAGTACCAGTAGCAGTACCAGAAACAGCTTCATCCACCGCCTAATATTATTATTAATATCATACAGGATATATATAGCGCTGCCAGTTTAAGAGGCACTTTACAACATAAGGGCAGCCAGTACAATTACAATACAATTCAATAGAGGAGGAATCAGAGGGTCCTGCTCATTAGAGTTTACAATCTAAGAGGGATGGTCTAGAGATACACGAGGTAATAACTGTTGGGGATGGGCTGATGGAGAAAATAAGGTGTACAGTTGTTAAGTGAGGGCCAGATAGGCTTCTCTGAAGAGATGAGTTTTCAGGGATCATCTGAAAGTGGACAGAGAAGGAGATAATCAGACAAATTGGAGTAGAGAGTTCCATAGGATAGGAGAGGCTCTGGAGAAGTCCTGGAGGTGAGTGTGGGATGAGGCACTAGAGAGCAGGAGGTCTTTGAAGGAACAAAGAATAATTTCGTTGTTTATTTTTTTTCCTAGGTTAGTGATGTAGCTGGGGGCCGAGTTGTGGATGCTTTGTAAGTTATTGTTAGTATCTTGAATTTAATTTGTTGGGTAAGTAGAAGTCAGTGGAGGGATTGGTAGAGAGGGGTAGCAGATGCTGAGAGATTCGTAGGGTGGATGAGCCTGGCAGCAGCATTCATGATGGACTGAAGGGGGGATAGTCTATATAAAGGTAAGCCAATGAGAAGGGAGTTGCAGTAGTCAAGGTGAGAGATGACCAGGGAGTGATTTAAAAGCTTTGTGGTGTCATTGGTTAGGAAGGGGCATATCTTGGAGATGTTGCTGATGTTGAGGTGGAAAGCTATGGAAAGTGATTGGATGTGGGGTCGAAAGGAGAGTTCAGAGTCCAGGACTACACCTAGGACTTTGGCATGGGGGATGGGTTGATAGTTGAGCTGTTGATTTTAACAGAGAAATGAGGGGAAGAGGCACGAGGGGGAGGAAATATTATGAGCTTGGTTTTGGATAATTGAGTTTGAGGAAGTGGTGTGACATAAAGGCTGATATCTCTGTTAGTAAGTTGGTGAAAAGTGAGTAGACTGATGGAGTGAGCGGAGGTAGAGAGATAGATTTGGGTGTCATGGGCGTAGAAGTTGTATTGAAAGCCATGGGAGATAATCTACTGACCCTGGGAGGAGGTGTAGATTAAGAATAGGAGAGGTCCAAGAACATTTACCCCGCTATAGTATATGTAGGCAATTGTTTTCTTTCATCCTTTTCTGTTCCAGCATGACTGTCCCCCTGAGCACACATCCAGCTCCATAAAGGCATTGATTAATATGTTTGGTGTGGAGGAACTCTTATGTCCTGAACACAGTCCTGACCTAAACCTGATGTGTGAGTCAGGTCTTCTCATCCAACATCAGTTGTTTTGGTTGAATGGGCACACATTGCCACAAATACGATCTTGTGAAAAGTGGAGACAGTTTTAGGCACAAAGGTGGGAGGGGCAACTCCATATTAATGATCATAATTTTGAAATGAGATGCCCAACCAGCCCGTATAGGTGTGATGGTCATATGACTACACATGTTTGGCCATATAGCATATGTGTGGAATGATCTCCTGATAAACTTGCATTTCAGAATATTGTTTCTGTAAACATTTCTACTTATATCTCATTGTGCTGCTGGATTCCTTCTTTGTCTCTTTCACAAAGTTGAATTCATAATTTGTCAATATTGAACAGTATGTCAGGTGGCCCATACCTGATTAAGTCTAGAGTCTGTTCAGATAAACTCCTAGTCATCTCTGTAGGTACAGACACTGTGAAGTAAATACTATTCAAAGTTTCCAGCAGAAAGACTTTCATTCTGATCCACCTTCCATGCTTGACAGCCTGCCAGACTTCTAATCTCTAATGTATACACAGATCAGATACACAGGAGGAGGGGAGAGCAGAGTGCTGAGCCATGAATAATACATTCAAGACTTTGAGGATGAATTGCTCCATGGTGCCTTCGGCTACAGAGCTACAGAGAAATTGGTTTAACCCTTTCTGTTACACCAACTTAAGGCTTATGTTGGTGACAGCACTGACCTCTAAACAGACTCCTGACCATTACAGCACTTGGGAGTTTGTTAATATTTTCCTGTCAGCCTTCATGTGGAAGTCCAAATATTTCCCCACATACTGCAAAATGTTTACCGCCTTTTCTGCCCCTCCCCCCAACTCTGTGTCTAGGGATTACCAGTCCCACCTGGGCACCCAGGATGTCCAAGGTAACACAGACCCCCAGCTAGGAGCTTCTATAACACAGCTTTGGGTTTACCATCCATTTCCAATCATCTCTCTGATCTCCATGAAGAGAACACGTCCCCTGCACTATACTATTACATATGGGGGGGATTAGTCTGCTTGTGATAACAATAACATTAAAAAAAAAGCTTTAGAAATGTAATATTTAATATAGCAAATAGAAACAATTAAACTTTTTAATGTCCCGCCCCCATATGAACTTTTGTGTACAAAACTGACAATTCCCCCCACATATTACATGTTGTTATGTCTGTTGGAGTGTAAATTAAAAGTCTTAAGTCGTTCTTCTACTGTTCTAAACTAAATCGGTGTTCAGTCTGAAATGTTACTTTTTAGATATAAATCCCCCGATAATCCTCATGATGAATGTCTTCTAGTAAAGGTTCGCTGTACACCAAGGTCAGATTTGTATTTCTGCACCATTGATTTATTACTTTTGTAAGTCCCAGGAGACCGCCGCCATCTCATGTGTGGGCATCTGAAGCCGGACTGTATCTCTTCCTGTATTCCATGGTTACCCAGCATGCACCTCCAGATCTCCCACATGCTCAGAGCAGCACGAGCCGTCTAATAGGTTGTAGGTCGGGTTTCCATAGCAACAGCAGTGCCAGAGGAAGTTGCCGCCCCTTAGCTATGGAAACCTCCCCTCCCCCTCCAGGAAGTTCATCTACATTTACAAAGATTAGAAATCTACAAATATAAAAATCTCTGCAAAAGGAAATTACTTTATAAAAGATGATAATTGTAAATGTTATACCTTGTTTATATATATATATATATATATATATATATATAAAATCTGCACAGAAAGAGGGATATCATTTACAATTAGCATTGTTTAAAAAGTAAATGCCTTTTGCAGAAGCTGCCCCATCAAGTTGCCCCATCAATACTGCCCCATCCTATTTCCCCCCAAAAAATTACCTCATTATACTGCCACCATCAAAATTGTCCCATCAAAACTGGTCCATCTATTGCCCCATCATATTGCCCCCATCAAAATTGCCCCATCATACTACCACAATCAAACTTGCCCCATCAAAACTGCCCCATCATATTGCCCCATCAAAACTGCCCCATCCTTTTGCCCCATCATAACTGCCCCATCATACTGCCACCATCAAAATTAAAAAAATAATAAATTCAAAAATTAGAAAATTCATAAATTAGAAAATTCATAAATTCAAAAATTAGAAAATTCATAAATTCAAAAATTTAAACATTTGAAAATTCACAAATTAGAATATTCAAAAATTCATAAATTCGAAAATTCATAAATTAGAAAAATAAAATTTGAAAATTCATAAATTCAAAAATTCGAAAATTCATAAATTAGAAATTTAGAGAATTAATAAATTAGAAAAATAGAAAATTCATAAATTAGAAAATTAAAATTTCATAAATTCAGAAATTCTTAAATTAGAAAATTCAAAATTCATAAATTAGAAAATTCATGAATTAGAAAATTCCTAAATTAGAAAATTTGAAAATTCATAAATAAGAAAATTAGTAAATTCATAAATTTGAAAATTTGAAAATTCATAAATTCAACAATCCATTCATTCAAAAATTCATAAATTAGAATATTCAAAAATTCATAAATTAGAAAATTTGAAAATTCATAAATGAAAAAATGTATAAATTAGAAAATTTATAAATTAGAAAATTCATAAATTAGAAAATTAGAAAAAAAGAAAGAAAATAAAAAAATTTGAAAGAATAACTAACTAACAATAACTAACTGTTAAATTGCAGGTATTGGAATGTCCTTTCAAATTTGGCTGTTAGTGAACGTAGCAAATATGAACTAGTAATAATAATAATAATAATAATAATAATAATAAAACATTTTTATTATTATTATTGTTATTTATTATTATTTTTAATTAGTTACATTCCATTCTTTTGATTAATTCATAACTTCGGATAAATTTGTATTCGTTACATTCACTAACAGCCAAATTTGATAGTTAGTAATAGTTAAGTTATTATTAGTTAGTTATTATTTCAGATTTTCAAATTTTCGTGTTTTTGGATTTTCACATTTTCAATTTCGACTTTCCGATTTTCTGAATTTTCAAATTTCCAAATTTTCGAATTTTAAAATATTATAATTTACGAATATTTGGAAAAATTTGTTAAATGGGTTTTTGTTAATTCGTTAAAAAACAAATTCGAAAGGAAACAAATTGCACATTTCTAATCTGGCGTCTGAGGGAAAATATCACACAACTGTTCCTTGGAAATGTTAGGCAATGACACTTTCACAAGTCACCAGATGTAACTGTATGAGGCGTAGATCTGACCAAGACAAATTTACCTTGTAATAAAAGAAGAATAAATGACAGTCAGGTAATAATCTTTAGTCTCACAGTGAAGATACATTTATATACTTCCATGTGGTGACATTTTCATTCTTCTCCCGTACTTTGTGGAGAAGTTATGAGACATCATGACCATCAGACACCTCCCTCCCTTGTAGGAAAATATATTCCCCTGTGTATAAATCTTTATTGTGAAATGTCTTGAAAACTTTATCTAACAAGCCCCTTTATTATCTGTTTTCTAATCCATCCAATCAAAATATATAAGAATTATCACATTTTATCTCGGACGGGGATAATTTCCCAACGTTTGTAAACCAAAGTAATAACATTAAGGTTTAAAAGAAAAAACTATGATGATTCCTACTTGGGCTTCTTTATATAATAGAATGGAATAGAAAAGAATAGAATAAAGCTGAATAAAATAGAGTATACTATAAAATGATATAATAGAATAAAATAGAACAGAATATAAAAGAATAGAATAGAACAGAATAGAAAATAATAAAAGAGAATAGAATGGAAAATAAAAGAATATAATAGAATATGATAAGATAAGATAGAATAGAATAAAAAATATATAAAGAATCAAATAGAATATAAAAGAATAGCATAAACAGTATATAATAGAAAATAAAAGAATAAAAAAATAGAAAAAAAGAACAGATTAGAATAGAAAAAATAGAATAAAATAGAATAGAATGGACAATAGATAATAATAGAACAAAATAAAAGAAAATAACTGTCTTCCAATACTTGAATTTCAAATTTTGAATAGAATTAAATTATATGAAAATAATATAGCGTATTTTTCGCTCCATAAGACACACTCCCCCCCCCCAAAAATGGGGAGAAATGCCGCCACCGACATGTCACAATACAGGGTGGCCATCTCCCACGAGCTCCGGGTGATCTCCTGTCACTCAAAGAAGACAGAAAACAGAGCAGCCCAAGTGGCCGAATGGAGTACTGCTGCTCGGGCTGCTCTGTCTTCTGAGTGACAGGTGGAGAGGTGACTGTGATGACGTCCTCGCCAGTCACCAGACACAGAACAGGCTGCATTTAATGGACACAAGTCAGGCTGCATTTTATGGGACTGGTAAGGCTGCGTTTCATGGGCACTGGTAAATATTTTGGTAAACCATTTGGTTTCAGAATATTTTTTTTCTTTTTTTCCTCCTCTAAAACCTAGGTGCGTCTTATAGTCAGGTATGTCTTATGGAGCGAAAAATATGGTAGCTGTCTTCCGAAAATATAAATTTGAATAGATTAAAATAGAGAGGAGTAGAACAACATTTTGAACAGAATAGAATAAAAGATAAAGAATATAGCCACCCTCCCAAATTAGAATTTTGAATAGAATAGAATAAAACAGAAAGAATATAACAATTTTCTGAAATTTGCATTTCAAATATAAAATAATAAATAAAAGCTGTCTTCAGAAATTCACATTTTGAAATAAGAATTTTGAATAGAAAAGAATAGAATTGAATGAAATAGAAAGAATATAACCATCTTCCGAAATTTTAATTAAGAAAATAATTGACCGGATTAAAGTAGAAAGAATATAGCTTCCGTTCAAAATTTGAATTTTGAATTGAATAGAATAGAGTAAAAACCACCTTCCAAAAATCTAATTTAGAAAATCAGATCGAATACAATCAAAAGAATATAGCCTTCTTCCGAAATTCAAATTTCAAAAAGAATAGAATAAAATATAAAAATATATAGGTGACTTGAATTTAGAAACTCACATTTTGAATTTTGAATATAATAGAATAGAATAATATAGAAAGAATGTATGAAAAAACTAGATAGATAGGGAGTGGCGCTGTTATAGAAAAAAGGAGTATGATTATTCTCCGTAAAAATATAAAGTGACAGGTGTATCAATGTAATGATTAGTCTTCTTGAAGTTTTAAAGTGACAGGTGCTAGAGTTAAAAATAATCAAGTGTATCAATGCGATAATTTTTAGTTGTGAATATAAAGTGATAAGTGCCAAATGGTGCAAGAGAAATTTGTAAACAATATGCAAATAATGATAACACAATCACTATACCATATAAGTGAAAAAAACAGAAAAAAACATAGAAAACTAAAGTGACATGTGCTTATACGTCTCATATAAATTAGTCCTTCGGTTTGGAGATCCAAAGTGACAGGTGCAAAAATATACTGAATATATGTCTTGGTATATGAAACACTGTGCAATAAAAATCAATATGCAATCAAAAACAGAAAGTAAAAATACAATTCATCAACTCGCTGTGTATCAGTTAAAAGCGTATATAATGTGTAAAAGCAAAAACATAATGTTCATAAAGGTGACGTGACGTTTCTTCCGATATGTTTGAATATCTTCTTTGCAGTGGAATATAGATAAAGAAGTGCAGTGATTAATGGCAATATCCCCCTTATGTGATTGCACTCACCGGAACGCCCTACCCCTGCAGGGGTGCGAGCGTAAGATGGTATTCCCCAGGTGCCGATATCCTTCCGGATCACAGTAGCCTGATCTAGGGTCATCCACCCGCAGGGAAGGAGGGAGGGAGGAAAGGAACTTCACTGGCTCCTATTTCCATGGGGATCCCGGCCGGACATCCACATGATATATTTTATAAAATGAAGATAAAAATAGTCCACATAGCGTGACTCCGTTTAATTTGTTTATTATAAAATTTTATTTATGTATCCAAGGAAGTAGACTTAATAAAATAAAGGTTAAAAAATAGGAGAGGGAGCTCGCAGGCTCTCTATCTCTCCAAACGACATGGGGGGAGCAACGCTGCCTAGGATCGCCACTTGCTTTCCACCGGTCGACTTTCCGGAACCACGATACCCGGATGTGACGTTGTGCGTGTCAAGATAGTCCGTCTTACGCGTTTCATCATACGGATGTCATTGGAGGCGCTGCCATCTTGACACTCCCAACGTCTTTTATCTTGGGTGTACTCATTGCTGCAACCAATCCCCCGCTGAATACTGCAGACAAGCAGTAAGCAGATCCAATTAGAATATGCCGAATAGATCACCAGGGAGATATAACTCAGGTATTGTTATTCTCTTGATCCCATTAGATTAGGGAGGGGTATCTCTATGTAAGAGTACAACACCAAATCACCTTAGGTGCCATCTAGTGCTATGGTGCAAAAAGGTATTTTATATAGAATGGCAGCAATGAGAAATTTTATACAATCCAGATATTATCTGGTAAAATTATGCAAAATGTTAAAAGGTAATTAATTACAAATAGGATATCTATCAAATTTATTAAATATAAGTATATCATGAGGAGATATATTCTAGTATTCCCAAGAGATTCCAAGATTAAAATAAAAATAATAATAGTGAAATTAAAAATAAAAATAAAAATATAAATAAAAATATAAATGAAAATAAAAATAAAAATAAAGAAAAATGAAAATAATAATAAATTAAAATAAATGTAAAAAATAAATATATAAAAAATAAATATAAAAATAATATATGTATATATATATAAAAAATAAAAATAAATATAAAAATGGAAATAGAAATAAAGTGCAATAAAAAATCGAGAAGAGGCAGATACCTATCTCTATTGTAGTAGGTATATATAAGAGTGTAACGGCTCATACTCTATATAAAGTGAGTGAATAAGGAATTGGAAATCAGTATGAGGAATTAGAAATCAGTGTGAGGAAGCAGTACTAAATTTGTATGTACTGAATTGAGGTAAATCCACAATTATGTAAAAGTATAAAAGTCCAAAGTTGTGTACGAGTATAAAAGTTAAGGACAAGGACTCATATAGCGACTAAAAACCATTTTTTTTAAATTAGATAAGAAACAGTTCAGATCAATGTCCACATTCAACACTCTAGGGACCAGACTCCCTAGGCAATATATCCACTTAGATTCATTCTGGGACACTTTTATTCTTTTATTTGCGCCCCTCCAGTAATCTTTAATCATATCTATGCCGTAAAAGATTAACCCTGTGGGGTCTCTTTTGTGGAACTCATTAAAATGCCTAGAAAGGTTGTGTTTTGGAAAACCTTTTTTAATACTATTTATATGTTCCCTGATTCTGACAAAGAGGGGCCTAGTGGTTCTTCCCACATATTGTAATCGACAGGGACATTCGATCACATATGTGACATGAGTACTGTCACAGGTGATCAATTCCCTGATTTGGTACTCCTTCCCAGATCTAGATTTGAAAGATATCTTTTTCCTTGGCTGTTTTTTGCTCACACGGCAAGACAGACATTTTTGGCATCTATAGAAGCCTTTCATCTTAGGGAACGGTCTTGGGTGGATCGATCACATTGTGTACCAGCTGGTTTCTCAGGTAGAGGCCTTTTTATAAATAAATCTTGGCTTCTTTGAGTGTATCTTTGCTAGGACTCTATCTGATTTCAGAATCGGCCAATATTTCCTGAGGATGTGTTCAACCGAACGATATTGGTAGTTGAATCCAGTGATGAAGGCCACATCCATCCCGGAGGGGTTGTTGTCTTTCTCTTTCTTTCTCAATAAGGAATCTCGATCTAAACCTCCTACCTACATCTTCTGCCTCATGAGGGGCTCTTTTTGGTACCCTTTATCAACTAATTTCTTAATCAAAGTATCAGCCTGCACAAAAAACAGCCAAGGAAAAAGGGATGGATGGCAGTCACACACCCTGATACTGGGTTGGAGAAGGGATGACATGTCCGGACAATGCAGGTGAGCTTCCCAATCTCAACTTGCCAAATATCCAGGTGGAGGAAGGTGGAGGGGAGCCCAAATGCTTCAAGATGTAAGTTCCAAGCCCAAGAAGAGCAGGAATGGCCCACTCCATTCCCGATGGTCGGGGAAATAAGACGAGACAGATCAGTCCAGAGCGGAGGAACAGTAACAAGCAGGGGAGCTTACTTCCAGGTCCATGTGGACAGATATGGAGCGGTGATCACCGGCAGGCTCTGAATGGTCATAAAACCGCAGACCAATGAAAAAAATGATGGAAAGTTGCCGGACCTCCTTCTTCCTGCTGGTGATCCCTCCAGTGATTAGACAATTCGTTTTGTTCCAAATTCATTTTTTAATGAATTTTGACACATTTGTAAACGCAGTAACATTTGAATTAACGAAAACCCGGTGTATGTTTTTTTTCCCAAATATTTGTAAATTAGAATATTCGAACATTCGGAAATTCAAAAATTCTAAAATTTGAAAATTCGTAAATCCGAAAACCCGAAAATTTGAAAATCTGAAATAATGACTGACTATTAAATTATAGGTATTGGAAATTAACAAATACGATCCGAATTTACCTGAAGCTCCGAATTATCCGAAATAACGAATGCGGTATCTAAACGAATGGAACGTAATACATTAAAAACAATAATAAATAACAATAGTAATAATTATAATTATTATTACTTTTTATTATTATTATTTATTATTCATTTGTTCCGTTGCATATGTTTAAATGCGGCATTTGTTATTTTGGATAATTCGTAACTTTGGATAAATTCGTATTTATTATGTTCATTGACAGCCACATTTAAAAGGAAATTCCAATACCTATGATTTAATAGTTAGTTATTATTTAGAATTTTTGGATTTCGTTTTTTCAAATTTTCAGATTTTCTTTCTTATTTTTGGATTTTCGGATTTTTGAATTTACAAACTTACGAATTTTCATATTTACAAATTTTAGAATTGCATTTATAACGAATGACTCGAAAAACAAACAATAAAAATTGAATGAAACGAAAACAAAAATAGTCATCCATACCCAGCCATCCACATCCATGGCTCATCCATGCCACTACAGTGCCTTAAAGGGTAAGAGGTAGTCAAATTAGATTTGACATTTATGCCCCTAGAACACCTGAGAGTGCTCCCTCAATGTTGGGCCTCTCTATGTGGCCACGGTGTATAAAAGTTTCACAAATTTTTTGAATTGAGTTTTTAAATTTTTGAATTTACAAATTTTCAAAATTTCAAATTTATGAATGTTCAAATTTTAGAATTTACGCATTTTTTAATTTACAAATATTTTAATTTACAAATTTTTTACTTTTCAAATTTATGAATTTACGAATCTTCATATTTCAAATTTACACATTTTCAAATTTCCAATTTACGAATTTTCAAATTTTTGAATTTATGAATTTTCAAATTTTTTAAATTTACGAATTTTTTAAATTTATGAATGTGCAAATTTTCAAATTTTTTAATTTACAAATTTTTTAATTTACAAATTTTCTAATTTTCAAATTTATGATCATTCGAATCTTGAATTTACGAATTTACAAATTTACCAATTTTTGGATTTCAAATTTACGAATGTACGAATTTACCAATTTTCGCATTTACCAATTTTCAAATTTCCAATTTATGAATTTTCTCATTTTTGAATTCACAAATTTTTGAATTTATGAATTTTTGAATTTTCAAATTTACGAATGTCCGCATTTTCAAATGTTTGCATTTATGAATTTACCAATTTTCGAATTTCCAATTTACAAATTTACTCATTTTTACATTTTTGAATTGACAGATTTACAAGATTCTGAATATTCACATCTCCAATTTACAAATTTTCACATTTACTGAATTTACAAACTTTTGAATTTACAAATTTTCGAATTTCAGGATTATTGAATTTCGAATTTCTACATTTTTTTATTAACCAATGTTCAAATTTATGAATTTTCAAATTTAGAATTTCCGTATTTACAAATGTACTGATTTTTGGATTTCAATTTTATGAATGTTCAAATTTTCAAATTTAGCAATTTACCAATTTTCGAATTTCCAATTTACAAATTTTTTAATTTTTTAATTGACGAATTTCTAAATTTTTTTATTTACGAATTTATGAATGTTCGAATCTTGAATTTCCATATTTACAAATTTACCAACTTTTTTATTTCAAATTTACAAATGTACGAATTTTCGAAATTGCCAATTTTCCAATTTTTGAATTTCCGATTTTATGAATTTTTGAATTTACAAATTTTCAAATTTTCAAATTTACGAACATGAATTTTCATATGTCAAATTTATGAATTTATGTATTTTCTAATTTCTAGATTTTTGCAATTTCTAAATTTCGATTTTGCAAATCTTCAAATTTACAAATTTATGAATGTTCCAATCTTGAATTTTCATGTTTACAAATTTAACAAATTTTGAATTTCAAATTTACGAATGTACGATTTTTCAAATTTACCAGTTTTCGCATTTCCAATTAATGAATTTACAATTTTAAAAATTTTTAATTGACAAATTTACGAATTTTCAAATTTCCAATTTAAGAATTTTCAAATTTATGAATTTACAAATTTTTATTTAGATATGGCACTTGTTATTTCAGATAATTTGTAACTTTGGATAAATTTGTACTCATTATGTTAACTAAAAGTCAAATTTGAAAAGAAATTCTAATAACTATAATTTAATATTTATTATTAGTTATTTCAGATTTTCGGGTTTTCAAATTTTCAGATTTTCATTCTTTAGGATTTTCAGATTTTCATTGTTATTATTGGATTTTCACATTTCCAAATTTTTGCATTTTCAAATTTTTGAAATTTCAAATTTTCGAATTTCCAATTTCTGAATTTCTGAAATTTTGAATTTCCAAACTTCCGATTTGCAAAATTTTCCAAATTCCGAATTTTTAAAATTTCCAATTTCCGAATATCTGAAATTTACCTGGCTCCCATGTATCTGACATTCAGATTTGATCAGTTGATGATCGGGGCATTTTTTGCCTTAATCCTTTGATGTAGAGACACTTGTCTCACATACACAGTTATATCTTTATAGATCTTGGTCTCGGTCTGTTTTTGTATTGTCCTGCTGCTCCATCTGGGTCTGTGTCCATTAGGGTGTTCTGCCTCCTTGACAGCAAGGATGTTGTTCTAATATGTATTAGACATGTGCAATTAGTTTTATTCCAAATTAGTTTTTTTTAACAAATTTCAACAAATTAGTTAATTCAAAAATATCCAAATTAACAAAAACCTGTTTAAAATTTTTTTCTGAATATTCATAAATTTGAATATTCAAAAATTCATAAATTCGTAAATTCAAAAATATGTAAATTTGTAAATTCAAAAATTAGTAAATTCAAAAATTAGTAAATTCATAAATTCAAAAATAAGAAAATTCGTAAATTTGTAAATTGGAAATTCGAAAATTGGTAAATTTGTAAATTCAAAAATTAATAAATTTGTAAATTCAAAAATTAATAAATTTGTAAATTCAAAAATTTAAACATTCTTAAATTTGTAAATTTGAAAATTCATGAATTCAAAAATTTGAAAATTTGTAAATTTGTAAATTGGAAATTCAAAAAATTTAAAATTTGAAAATTCATACATTCGTGAATTCAAAAATTGGTTATTTTGTAAATTCAGAAATTTGAGATTCAAAAATTTGTAAATTTGTAAATTAAAAATTTTGGAAATTCCGAAATTGGGAAATTCAAAAATGCGTAAATTCAAAAATTCGTAAATTCAAAAATTCGTAAATTTGTAAATTCAAAAATTCAAAAATTAGTAAATTTGTAAATTCTTAAAGTTAAACATTCTTAAATTTGTAAATTTGAAAATTCATAAATATAAAAAATTTGAAAATTCATAAATTTATAAATTGGAAATTCGAAAATTGGCAATTTCAAAAATTCGTAAATTTGTAAATTCAAACATTGAAAAATTAATAAATTCTTAAATTTAAACATTCTTAAATTTATAAATTTGCAAATTCATAAATTAAAAAAATTTGAAAATTTTAAATTTGTAAATGTGAAATTTGAGAATTGGTAAATTCGAAAATTTGAAAATTCATACATTCGTAAATACAAAAATGAGTAAATGTGTAAATTCAGAAATTCGGGGGCGTGGCCTGGAAAGGAATGGAGTAGGACGCTTGCAGTGAGTGCTCCGCTCGTCCATACTCCTGCAATATCATCCTGCTTCCATCCTTACGATCCTGCCTAAAACCTACATCCCAACAGGCTTGCCATCTCCTCTACCTGGCCCCTGGAGCTATTTGGCCGTTTTGGGCGCCATCCGCGGCCGCGATCGCCGGATCTCACCGCTCTGGGGCTGCCTCTAGGAAAGACCGCGGCTTCGGCCTACATCTCGGAGCGGCGGCCATTTTACTGCACCCGGCGGCGGCTCCCTCACATCTCCCTGCTACACCTTGCTCCCCTGAGACTGCTCTCTCCCAGCCTTGGCCACCGGACTACCTCTGGACACTGCCACAACGATTTTATACCCTGCAGCAATTGGTGGGATAGCCTGAGGCTCCGGCCTGGTCCCTGGAGCAGCGGCCATCTTGCTACATCCAGAGACTGCCTTACAAGTTTCCCTGGCCTGCTCAGCTCCCCAGAAACTGATGTCTGCCTGCCCTGACCACAAGAGCCTCTTCAGCAGCTAAGGTAATACCCTCTCCTTCAGTGACAACCAGTGAGACGTGTGCAGCTTTGGGCCTGGCCCCTGGATAGGCGACCATCTTGCTTCACCCACAGTAAGTCTATGCAAGTGCAGCAAGAATACTTGATCCCCCTGAGCCCGATTTTCTCCATACTACAATCACCTACTCTCACACTCATCTGCAACTTATAGTCCCTATTGGGCCATTCGTGGGCTGCGGCGGGAGGGGATCATCGAGAACTCGGCCCTGTGGACAGCGGCCACATTGGTGCACCCCGGAACTCCTCTGACCACCTTTGGACCATGTCTCCAACGAAAAAGGCTTCCGAGACTACTGACAAACTTGCCAAGTACCGTCGCCTTGAGGAAGACCAACAGGCTAAGGGTTCCCCCGGTCCATCCCCAGACACGGAACAATCCACGGCAAACACAAACAAAGTACTTGACGCTATTGCCCTATGCCAGACCACGCTCACCACCAAAATTGAAGAAGTCAAAATCGATGTGTCTCTTATCCGACAAGACCTCTCTGCCTTGCGGGACCGTGTGGCGGAGACAGAGACCCGTATTAGTAGAGCGGAAGATATATTGCATCCCCTCCAACATACTACTGACGAGGTCCGCCGCCAACTTCAACAGATCAGCGCAAAACAGGACGACATGGAGAATCGCCTCCGGAGATGTAATCTCCGATTTATCGGCCTCCCTGAGAACGCTGAGGGCAACAACGCGGCAAGTTTCCTTGAAAACCTTTTAACATCCACCTTTGGCAGAGATGCATTCTCAGTAATGTTTGCAGTGGAAAGGGCTCATCGAATCCCTGCCCGTCCTCCTCCTCCAGGGGCTCCACCGCGTACCCTGATAGCGAAGTTCCTTAACTTCAGGGACCGCGACAAGATCCTCCGCCTGACCAGAGAGAAGGGGAATATCCCCCATACCAATACACATGTGGCCATGTTTCCGGACTTTTCCAATGAAGTACAACGACAAAGATCCAAATTTCAGGATGTTAAACGACGTCTCCGAGTGCTGCACCTCAAATACGCTATGCTGTATCCTGCAAAGCTCCGTGTCGAGTGTGAGGGCCGAACCCATTTTTTTGAAGACCCTGAATTAGCATCCGCTTGGATTGACCAGAGGGATCATCGAGACTGAATATACCACCTTACTTATAAGCTGTGAGTACTTTGGCCCCCCCCTTCCTATTCACCGACTCGTGATCCCCATTTCCCCTTTACATGCGAGATGCCTGTAGTGATCAGTAGATTGAACGATACTAATGACTCTGTTAACTACTTATTCATCAACCTGATGGCAAGCGGACCCTCCCCCCTGCACAGCTGTAATGACGCTGCACTTTTGCGGCCCCTACACCCCATGCACTTCTCAGAGAAGAAGTCGCCCCCCTAGTGTTTCTGTGAATCTTTTCATTCCACATTTGTTTGACGTTTTTTTTTTCCCTTATGGGTATCTATGCTCCTCCGAAATTAAGTCCCATGCCTCCAACGGGTCCTAAACGTTGGATGTCCCCTGTTGATACCTGGTTTCGGGATATTATGTCCATGCCAAGTTTGGGAGGCACTGGACTGGGAGGGAGGGAAAATGTTGTGGTTGTTATTTCTCTCACACCACCATTTTTGCAACTACTAATTTATGCTAAAGGTACTATGTTATTATCATACATGCACTGTCATTATTGGTTATCGCTGTGTTTTATACTGTCTGATGTGGTTATGTCTGCTCTGCTGGTCCTGGTCCAACTGTGGTCCACCATATACACCCTTTTTCCGCCATGACTTCTCTGAAGTTCCTAACATGGAATGTTAGAGGCCTGCGTAATAAGATTAAGCGCACAGCCGCCCTGACTTTCCTTAAATCCCAACAGGCCGACATTATTGCGCTAGTTGAGACCCACATTACGGGCCACCTACAATCCTCTCTTAAAAAACCTTGGATTGGGTGGGCATATCACGCCACCCATACCTCTTACTCTAGAGGTGTGTCAGTTCTGATCGCCAAAAGGGTTCCGTTTGACCTAATACTGCTCCAGACGGACCAGCAGGGCAGATATGTATTTATACACGCCGCTATTAATGGATCCCCTATCCTGATACTAGCCTGCTATATCCCCCCTCCATACAACTCACTTGTGATAAAGGAAGGCTTAGCCTTTATGGCACAATACACCTCCGTACCGGCGGTGTGGATGGGGGACTTTAATATGACCCTCATTCCCACTCTAGACCGAATGGGCACACCAGACCCCCCCCTAGACCCGCCGACCCATACCAGACTGCACCGAATACTGACTGACTTCGCTCTTGTAGACACGTGGCGCCACAAGCATCCACACTCTAAAGTCTTTTCATGTTTCTCAGCCAGCCATAACACAATGTCACGAATTGATTTTATTATAATTTCACAGACCCTGACGCCTAAACTAGAAGACGCAGGCTTTGCTCCGAGAATACTATCGGATCACGCACCCTACTGGATTACGATCCAGCTCCTGAAGGCCCCCCCTGCCCCTGTTTGGCGGTTAAATCCGTTTTGGCTGACTGCCCTGCAGGACCAGGATGATATCCCCACGGAGCTGCAATACTATTTTGCGGCCAATGGGGAATCTGCCGCACATGATGTAGTGTGGGAGACGTTCAAACTCCACTCTCGCTCCTTGCTCTCCACACGTATTAACAGACTTAAGCGATCTTCACAACTTATTGTCCAACAGGCCACAGAACACTTACAGGTGCTGGAGGAGGCGTTCCACCGGGACCCCTCGCCTAGCACTGCCAACAATCTCAAGATTCAGACACGGCAGGTCTCCCAATTGCATATTGAGAAGGCCAAGCAGCGCAACTTTTTCTGTAGGCAAAGGATATTTGAATATGGAGAAAGATCGGGCAAACTGCTTGCATATCTTGCTCACTTAGATTCGCGTCCCCCGGTGGTGGTGTCGTTGACCGACCCCGGGGGAAACGACATCACTGATCCGCAACAAGTAGCGGAGGAATTCGCAAGATTTTATCGTGCACTTTACAACTCCCGGGTCACTCACACTCCCCAAGATACCAAAGACTACTTAGAGAGAATTAAATTCCCTAGATTGACTGATGTACAACGTGAACTTTTAGAAGCTCCCATTACTAGGGAAGATATCTCTGAGGCTATCTCCTGTTTGGCTACATCTAAGGCTCCAGGGTCAGACAGCCTACCACTTGAATTTTACGCCACCTACTCTGAAATTTTAACTCCTAAACTTCATGATTTATATAAATCTATATTTGATACGGGAATCCTACCCCCCTCTATGAGAGAAGCCCAAATTGTAGTAATCCCTAAGCCTGGTAAGGACCCCAAATACCCGGAATCATATAGACCCATCTCCTTACTACAGGTCGACATTAAAATACTTGCCAAGATTCTAGCCTCCCACCTTAATCAAGTCATTCTTTCCCTGATTCACCCTGATCAGACAGGCTTCATGCCAGGGAAGAACACTGCTATGAATATCCGCCGGCTATTCATGAATCTCCAGGGCTCCCACGATGAAGTTGGCTCGAGGGTCGTGGTGGCTCTAGACGCCGCCAAGGCTTTCGACTCAGTGGAGTGGAACTACCTATGGGAGTGCCTCTCGAGATTTGGACTTGGCCCCAATTTTATCCGTTGGGTTCAACTCCTATATCAGTCCCCGAAGGCCAAAGTGCTCGTAAATGGCTGGCTCTCTGATCAATTCTCACTAGAGAGAGGGACCCGACAAGGCTGCCCCCTCTCCCCCATGCTGTATGCATTGGCTGTGGAACCGCTGGCCATCATGGTTCGTGCGGACATTAATATTAGAGGCCTCAAGATAGGGAATCTGGAGGAAAAGATTGGGATGTACGCAGACGATACGCTCCTCTATTTAGCCGACTCTGGTCCCTCCCTCATTGCAGCCCTCCACTCCATAGAGCAAATTGGCAGTCACTCGGGCCTAAGTATTAATTGGTCCAAGTCCCAGATCCTCCCGATTGACCATTTTCCCCCTCCACTCACATCCCCCCCTCTGACACTTTCAAGGGTTTCTGTAATTAAGTACCTCGGAGTGCAAGTTACTAGATCACTTACAGACTACACACTCTTGAATATTGAACCCCTGTACACTCTGATCAAGACTAAGACACAAAATTGGGCTCGACTACCCCTGAGTGTCATGGGACGCATCAGTCTGGTCAAAATGATACTTCTCCCAAAAATACTTTATCTGGTGTGGCACGCTCCCCTATATATACCACAAAATTTTTTTAAAACAATTGAGTCTATTCTTAATTCGTTTAAGAATACTTAAGAACCCAGTGACATTGGGAGGAGCTGCCCTTCCAGATTTTCAGGACTATTATCTTGCCTCCCAACTGTCCCATTTCTATCATTTTGACAAGAGCGAGCTACCAAGATACCAACTACTGCTCTGTGAACACCCTGATAACCCAGCTCACACCCCACTTCAGTCAGTCCTTAGGGCCCCACCGACAGGGCATACCCCCCAACACAAAGCGGGCATCTTGACACATCATCGGAGGGTGTGGCGGTTGGCACTTCAGAAACTTGGGACCCCACAGGTTCATTCCCACACCCCCCTATGGTTCAACACACGCCTGCCTGAGCTGTTGTCTATCCCAGACCCTGCGGTTTGGATACGTAACGGGATCTTGTACATACACCAGATCATGACCACCACGGGACTTAAAACATTCCAAATGTTAAAAGACGAATTCTCACTTCCCAATCACCTCCTTTTCAGGTACTTACAACTCCGCCATGCTATACAAACTCAGTTTGCTGGTTCTAACCCATCCCTTACAGTCCCCTCCATAGTTGACACGATCACAGGTACTGAACCTGCCAAACTAATCTCCACTCTTTACTCCGCTATCCGTCTTCCAGACTCCACAGCCTTGGCCTATGGTGCTAAGACTAAATGGGAGGCGGACGTCGGATTGATTGAGGATGAGGACTGGGACGAGATCTTGGAAGACGCGAAAAAAGTCTCCCCTAAATTGTCAGACCGCCTAACACAATTGTATATTATACATAGGACATATTTGACCCCTCAGAGGTTAGCGCGTTTCAAACCCATGTATAATCCAGGCTGCCGCTTATGTGACCACACCCCAGGCTCTTTCTACCACCTTATATGGTCCTGCCCAACTATCCAAGCATACTGGATACAAGTGATTCGCTTCCTACACGACCAGATGGGCTCTCCGGCTACTCTAGACCCCAAGATGTGTCTACTCGGCTTGCTACCTGAATTAGACACTGACAAACCCCTCCGTACCTTTCTACATGAAACACTATTCTTGGCGAGAAAAGCGATAGCCCGTAACTGGATGCAGGCCCTACCCCCTACAATACAGTGCTGGAAAAAAGAAATTAACGACACTCTCCCATATAAGAAACTGATTTATATACATAGAGGATGCCCACATAAATACGAGCAGGTCTGGAACAGATGGTTAGAAGACGGTGAAACATGTACTTGAAACGTTGTTATGTTTATCTCTTATTTTCCCCTCTCCTCTCCCCCATTCTTTTTTCTTTTTTGTTTTTTCTTCCCCTTTCTTCTTCATGGTGTACTGGCTTCATGTCCGGTGGATATTTCACTCTATACTACGTGGATAATTTAATGTGTTTATGTATGTATCACTGATTTTGCCATGTTGGCATATATTATTCTTATGTACCAAGCATATATTTTCTTAATAAAGTTGTTTTTTCCAATTAAAAAAAAAATTCAGAAATTCGAAATTTAAAAATTCATAAATTTAACATTTTGGAAATTTCTGAAAAATTGGAAATACGAAAATTCAGAAATAAGAAAGAACATTTGGAAAACTTTGGATTTTCGAATTCCGAATGACACAAAAACGAAAACAAACCCATTTTTGGGCGGTGCTCATGTCTAATATGTATTGATGTAGCTTCAGAAGAAGCTCATTTATTGGTGTGAAGTCCAGCAAGCTCCATATATCTATAAAATCAGTTATGACCTCATCTGAGTCGTCTTATGTGACCATTTCTGACCTCCTCTAGGAATTGACCTGTCTAGGTCACCATTTATACTATTACCTTTGGGTTATTTGCTGTACTCAGAATCTCCCACAGCCCCCATTGTATCCTTGAAGTCCAGGTTTCTGGATGGATGGTGGACCAGGGAGAGGCTTTAATCACTTTTACATGTATGTTATCTCATGTGTGTCTAATATCTTCTTCTTATCATTCTAATTATAGATTTTCTTATACATTTTGAAGTATGTATATAAAGTCCATTCTTTCCCCCCTAGTATATGTTATCAAATTAAAGGGCGTGGCATAGCCTGTTCACACTGTCCACAGTGCCCCCCTGTGGTGACATCTTCTATATACATTGTTCCTAATATGAACAGGACTTCCAACATCCATCTGAAAATATAAAAATCAACATTCGAGTTTAAATTCCGCACAAAAAATGCTGCAAAATCTTTTATCACCTCCATGTGCAGAAATTAAATGATGTTCACTGGAGCAAATATTTACCAGGACCCCCAACAGACATTGTAAAATCTATAAGACCCCTTTCACATTGTGCCGCCCCAGGCATCAGAGGTAAAGCGGCGCTATTTTTAGCGCCGCCTTACCGTTATTTTAGCAGTGCTATTAGGCTGCTAGTGGAGAGCTTTTAACCCCCACCCAGGTGTGTTACTACAACAAATGAATATTCGCTTTTGAAACACTGATCCTCAATCCGGCCAATCAGAAGTGGGTGTGAGAACCGTTTTCCAATTGGCCAAAAACAGAAGACTTCCGATTGGCCGCAGAGGAGGAGGGAGGAAAAGGAAGCCGCCGCCATCGCCATGATGACCTGTGGACAGAAGGAGAACTGGAGGCCGCCGACAGGGGAAGCTCCCGGTGATGGGGTAGGTGCTACTGACCGACCGAGGGGGGGTGACATACTGTTTGCCGCCCCCCCCAAAAAATTCCACCGGTCACCACTGGTCTGGGGTATACATAGACAGCTCCACCCTTCCATCTGTCTTCTACAGTACATACTGTATATCTGCTGTGATCACATGGACGGGGGATGGGAGACAGTATTCCTCTTTATGGAAACATTATAAATACACAATTCCTTTAACCATTTCCCGTCCATACATTCCTTATAAACAGCCGGCGTGTAAGAAGATAAAACAATCTGCAGCTCTATCTGTGATCTCAGTAGAAGTTTTTCAGCCAGTAACTGTTTTTTGGTGAAAATGATCTGTGAGGCTGTAGAGCCATCTGATCACTTTTACTGCACTTGGAAGTGCCCCTCCCCCTTCGCCTCCATTCACCATGGCCTCTGGGCTCCACTGTTCTTCCAGGGAGCTGGGGGGCCACAGGACTTTCAGTACCAAATCTCCTCTGTGACTAATGAACCCAGAAGAGACGAGCATTTCATCACCACAGGGGGCGGAGCTGTCATTCCCCGGATTCTATAGCTGGGAAAGGGGCTACTCAAGCATGGTCTGTGCTTTATTAGCTGCAGTGGGGGGGCAGGGGAGATATTAGAGGTCTAATAGTCCCCTGATGTCTCCATAAGGAGAACCCGTCACCTGTTCATACTATCACACTGGGACTTGTTAGCCCCCTTGTGACAGCAATAAAGGTAAATAAAAAACATTGTTAAACAATTCAAAAGATAATAAAATAAATGTAAAACAATTACAAAGCAGCCCCTCCCCCCTGTACACACATGGCAGATGGAAATGAACTGTATACACTTTTGAAGTGCCCCTATGGACAATTTGAGGTTCCATGGCTCTTCACCTTTTCACAAATGCAGTCAGTTTTAAGGGGTGACATGTTTGGTATCTGTTTACTCGATGAAACCCGGTCCTTTATAATGTTTACAAAAAATTGGATATTATATTGGGATTAAGTGCATTAAAATTAATTTTAACAGAGACCCCATGTCATGTTTTTTTTGTAAAGAAACAATATACAAGTTTAGTAAGCAATGTGTACTGTTCTTTCAATGGACAGGTTTGAGTTTTGAGGGGACCCCACTGGACCCTACAGGTTTGGATTTTGAGAGAACCCCACAGGATCCTACAGGTTTGGGTTTTGAGGGGTCCCTACAGGACCCTACAGGTTTGGTTTTTGAGGGGACCCCACAGGACCCTACAGGTTTGAGTTTTGAGGGGACCCCACAGGACCCTACAGGTTTGTGTTTTGAGGGGTCCCTACAGGACCCTACAGGTATGGTTTTTGAGGGGACCCCACAGGACCCTACAGGTTTGGATTAGAGAGAACCCCACAGGACCCTACAGGTTTGGGTTTTGAGGGGTCCCTACAGGACCCTACAGCTTTGGTTTTTGAGGGGACCCCACAGGACCCTACAGGTTTGGATTTGAGAGGACCCCACAGGACCCTACAGGTTTGGGTTTTGAGGGGTCCCTACAGGACCCTACAGGTTTGGTTTTTGAGGGGACCCCACAGGATCCTACAGGTTTGGGTTTTGAGGGGACCACACAGGAGCCTACAGATTTGGGTTTTGAGGGGATCTGTTTTTGAGCAGTACAAAGCCAAGACGGGAACTTAGAGGTCATTTATCACCAGGAATTATTTTCACCTTTTCAGGAGTGCGTCATCCTGGTGCACAGCGTCACACGCAGCGATAAGACATCCCACAAAAATGTTATTTCCAGAGATTTGTATCATTATAATGTTGCCCTTTGACCCCTTCATGACCCGGGTTACAACAAATCTCATATCTGTGACATGTGTTAGTAAATCTGTACATATCATTGCAACTACTTAGTGTATCCAGGGGAATTATACCGCATTTTTATCAGAAAATATTCATTCATTTGGTGGGAAATGTTAATGGCTATCTCCTGATTTTGCTTTAAAATGAAAAAAAAAATTCCATAATTAGTTTTTTTTATTGTAGCTGTATATTTTTATGTCATTACCATGACCCACCACTAGGGATGAGCTTCGAGTTCGAGTAAAACTCATGTTCGACTCGAACATCGGCTGTTCGCAAGTTCGCCGAACAGCGAACAATTTGGGGTGTTCGCGGCAAATTCGAATGCCGCGGAACACCCTTTAAAAGTCTATGGGAGAAATCAAAAGTGCTCATTTTAAAGGCTTATATGCATGGTATTGTCATAAAAAGTGTTTGGGGACCTGGGTCCTGCCCCAGGGGACATGGATCAATGCAAAAAAAAAGTTTTAAAAATGGCCGTTTTTTCGGGAGCAGTGATTTTAATAATGCTTAAAGTGAAACAATAAAAGTGTAATATTCCTTTAAATTTTGTACCTTGGGGGTGTCTATAGTATGCCTGTAAAATGTTTCCCGTGTTTAGAACAGTCTGACAGCAAAATTACATTTCAAAGGAAAAAAAGTCATTTAAAACTACTAGCGGCTATTAATGAATTGCCGGTTCGACAATACACATAAAAGTTCATTGATAAAAACGGCATGGGAATTACCCACAGGGGAACCCCGAACCAAAATTTATAAAAAAAATGACGTGGGGGGTCCCCCTAAATTCCATACCAGGCCCTTCAGGTCTGGTATGGATTTTAAGAGGAACCCCGTGCCAAAATTTAAAAAAAAAACGTTGTGGGGCAGCCCCCCAAAACACCTTGTCCCCATAACCCTGGCCGGTGGTTGTGGGGGTCTGCAGGCAGGGAGCTTATCGGAATCTGGAAGCCCCCTTTAACAAGGGGACCCCCAGATCCCAGCCCTCCCCCCTGTGTGAAATGGTAAGGGGGTACAGAAGTACCCCTACCATTTCACAAAAAAACTGTCAAAAATGTTAAAAATGACAAGAGACAGTTTTTGACAATTCCTTTATTTAAATGCTTCTTCTTTCTTCTTTCTTCTATCTTCTATCTTCCTTCGGTTTCTTCCTCCATCTTCTTCTTCTTCTGGTTCTTCTGGTTCTTCCTCTGGTGTTCTCGTCCGGCATCTTCCTCCGCGGCGCCGGTGTCTTCTTCCCTTCTTCTCCTCGGGCCGCTCCACATTCATGATGGCATGGAGGGAGGCTCCCGCTCTTCTCTTCATCTTCTTCTCTTCATCTTCTTTTCGGGCCGCTCCGCATCCATGATGGCATGGAGGGAGGCTCCCGCTGTCTGACGCTTCTCCTCTTCTGATGGTTCTTAAATAATGGGGGGCGGGGCCTCCCGGTGACCCTGCCCCCCTCTGACGCACGTGACTTGATGGGACTTCCCTGTGGCATTCCCCGTGATGACACAGGGATATCCCGTCAAGTCACCGTGCATGAGAGGGGGGCGGGGTCACCGGGTGGCCCCCCCGTTATTTAAGAACCATCAGAAGAGGAGAAGCGTCACACAGCGGGAGCCTCCCTCCATGCCATCATGGATGCGGAGCGGCCCGAGAAGAAGATGAAGAGAAGAAGATGAAGAGAAGAAGATGAAGAGAAGAAGATGAAGAGAAGAGCGGGAGACTCCCTCCATGCCATCATGGATGCGGAGCGGCCCGAGGAGAAGAAGGGAGGAAGACGCCGACGCCTTGGAGGAGATGCCGGACAGGAACACCGGAGGAAGAAGCAGAAGAACCAGAAGAACCAGAAGAAGAAGAAGATGGAGGAAGAAACCGAAGGAAGAAAGAAGATAGAAGAAAGAAGAAGCATTTAAAGAAAGGAATTGTCAAAAACTGTCTCTTGTCATTTTTAACATTTTTGACAGTTTTTTTGTGAAATGGTAGGGGTACTTTTGTACCCCCTTACCATTTCACACAGAGGGGAGGGCCGGGATCTGGGGGTCCCCTTGTTAAAGGGGGCTTCCACATTCCGATAAGCCCCCCCGCCCGCAGACCCCCACAACCACCGGCCAGGGTTGTGAGGATGAGGCCCTTGTCCTCATCAACATGGGCACAAGGTGTTTTGGGGGGCTACCACAAAGCACCCTCCCAATGTTGAGGGCATGTGGCCTGGTACGGTTCAGTAGGGGGGGCTCTCTCATCCCCCCTCTTTTCCTGCGACCTGCCAGGTTGCGTGCTCGGACAAGGATCTGGTATGGATTTTTGGGGGGACCCCACGCCATTTTTTAAAAAATTTTGGCCGGTGTTCCCCTTAATATCCATACCAGACCTGAAGGGCCTGGTATGGAATTTAGGGGGACCCCCCGCGTCATTTTTTTTTTAAATTTTGGTTCGGGGTTCCCCTGCGGGGAATTCCCATGCCGTTTTTATCAATTAACTTTTTTGTGTATTGTCGAACCGGCAATTCATTAATAGCCGCGAGTAGTTTTAAATGACTTTTTTTCCTTTGAAATTTCATTTTGCTTTCAGACTGTTCTAAACACGGGAAACATGCGCCCCCTTTACAGGCTTACTATAGACACCCCCAGGTACGAAATTTAAAGGGATATTACACTTTTATTGTTTCACTTGAAGCATTATTAAAATCACTGCTCCCGAAAAAAACGGCCATTTTTAAAACTTTTTTTTGCATTGATCCATGTCCCCTGGGGCAGGACCCAGGTCCCCAAACACTTTTTATGACAATAACTTGCATATAAGCCTTTAAAATTAGCACTTTTGATTATTCATGTTCGTGTCCCATAGACTTTAACGGTGTTCACGTGTACGAATGAATTTTTTGCCTGTTCACAAGTTCTGGTGCGAACCGAACAGGGGGGTGTTCTGCTCATCCCTACCCACCACCCAAAATACCCCCAAAAATAAATGTTTCTACCCCTGATGATCATGAACATACCACATATGTGTAGATTATTTGTTGTTTGTATATATACAGTTTTTTATATCGTTTCATTATGCTGAAAATTAAATATTTTTTTTTCCAGACAAATTTCTCAAAAGGAAGCATGTCTATTACTGGAGGAGACTGTAAAATTTTTAATTTGATTAAAAAAATCCCCAGTAAACCATACATGGAGTGTATCGCATGGCTCCTGTATGTATACTAGCCAATGTATGATAAACACTCATGTATTTGTTTTTTTTTTTGTTTTTTTTTGTTTTTTTTTTTTCTATGACATCATAGTGTACAGAATTTGTTTCTGACATGTCATTTAGCTTAGTGCAGAATTTACTACACAGAAAGCCACTCACATTGTTTTATTTATTTATTTTTTGATTAATTCATTTTAACCACTTGCCGATCACCTGCCGCAGTTGTACTGCGGCAGAATGACATGGCTGGGCGAAATGACGTTAGTGTGGCCACTAGGGGCGCGGGTGCATGCTCGCTGCTCGCCCCCGAGCCGATGCGAGTGCCTGCCGCTCACGATCACCGCCGGGCACCCGCGATCGCCGCTGACACGCGGAGAACCAGGTTCTGTGTGTGCTAACACACAATTTCCGGTTCTCTGAGGGGAGAAGTGACAGATCGTCTTTTCATACAGAGTATGAACAGCGATCTGTCATCTCCCCTACACAGGCCTCTGCCCCTTTAGTTAGAACACACACTAGGGAACACAATTAACCCCTTGATCGCCCCTTAGTGTTAACCCCTTCACTGCTAGTGACATTTTTACAGTAATCAATGCATTTTTAAACACTGATCGCTGTATAAATGCCAATGGTCCCAAAAATGTGTCAAAATTGTCCGATGTGTCCGCCATAATGTCGCAGTCCTGATAAAAATTGCAGATCGACGCCATTAGTAGCAAACAAAAATAATAATAAAAATGCCATAAAACTATCCCCTATTTTGTAGATGCTATAACTTTTGTGCAAACTAATCAATATACGCTTATTGCAATTTTTTTGCCAAAAAATATGTAGAAGATTACATATTGGCCTAAACTGATGCTCCCGATGACGTCTTGATGACGAAACACGTAGGGCGGTACCGTACATCTTTGCTTCACTTCCGGTCTGAGTGGCGATTGTTTGTACACAACGCCGGCTCCATCTTCACTCTACTTTCTTGCTGCATGTTATATGTTGACTCAATGTGAGTATACACCCATATATTTTTATCCTAAATAAAGTATTTTAAAACAATATCACGCTATGGGCATTCCTCTCTCCTGCATGTGACAACCTGGGGGAGAGCCAGTATCTGACTTGCAGACCATCCGGCAGGCTCCAGAGCTACACAGTGGCTAAAACTGTGAACACCTAATACCCCCGGAGGGTAATGCTATCTGGTGAGTGCAATATATCATCAGCACGGTTAAAAGTCACCTGGCACCATTGGCACCTGAGAGAAAAAACAGAATTATTTACGAACAGTCACTGAACACTGGCCTAAAGCACAAAGTCACTTTTTATTGTACATCACCCAAAACTGTTGGACTATTTATCCCATTTATTTATTTTTATTCACCTAATTTTGTATTATGTTTTATTTAAATCCAGGTATACCTGTTTGAGGTATGACACAGAGGATCAAACACTTATGTCATTTTTATTTTTATTTTCTATTTTGATTGCACTAAGTTTTACTTACTTAATATCCTCCATCTCAGAGGGTGTAACACACTAGCTTACCTTGCCTCATATATATTCCATTTAGATTTAATTAATTTGGTTCTTGACACATTTATCACTTCAACAGCCACCTGAGGGTGTAACACACCATCTCTACTTTTGCTGCTTTTCACATTAGATGCACAATACAATTTGATGTCACTGAGTATATTCATTTATTAATTAATTGTATACTAATTTGAGGTTTGGGCTCTGATACAGAGGGTCAAACACACATGTTTTTTCATTTACTTTTATTTATTTTTTTCTTGAGCACATTAAGACTTATATATTTAACATTTCCTACCCCAGAGGTGGCAACACAATAGTTCACTTTGCTTTATTATATTTTTTTTAGTTTTTTTGTTATTTTTGTTATTTAAATTTCAGATTCAGATTTTTCTGTTTTTTTAACACATTAATCATCCCAAACACCCACCAGAGGGTGTTATACACCTCATTACCCTGTTGGTTCTTGCATTAGGTATTGCACAAAGTCCACGCTACTCTGAATATTTATTACCTTCACCCTGTTTGAGATATACAGGGGGTCTAACACATTTGTGGCATTTTTGACACCATAGGTCTTTTGTGATTTGGATCACATAACATCTTCTAAGAATGGCCAAAGAATCCCACATGTTTAGGTTTTTGGTCCACCAGCCTGATTTATAAAGGCAGAGGGTATAACACCGGTCTTTCACAGTTTTCCATTAGTTTTTCTTCGCTTTTATTTGGTTTGGTTTGGGATAGATCAAAGGTTTTATAAACTGCAAGGCAATTGATTTCCACTACACTGAAACCAGAGAGGAATAGCGACACTTCTACCCTTTTTAACCCTGACGAAAAAAAATGTTTTTTTTTTTAATATTTGGGGGGGATATTTATTATAGCAAAAAGTAAAAAATATTGCATTTTTTTAAAAATTGTTGCTATTTTTTTGTTTATAGCGCAAAAAGTAAAAACCGCAGAGGCCATCAAATACCACCAAAATAAATCTCTATTTGTGGGAAAAAAGTGCGTCAATTTTGTTTGGGTGCAACGTCGCACGACCGCGCAATTGTCAGTTAAAGCGACGCAGTGCCGAATCGCAAAAAGTGCTCTGGTCAGGAAGGGGGGGGGGAATCTTCTGGGGCTGAAGTAGTTAAGTAAAATTTTGATTTGCATTATGTACTGCATCTTATAGAGACAAAATGTCCAAAATCATCAATAATTGGAATTTCAATGTTAATAGTAAACCAGAGCTGCAATGTACAAACTAAACAGCACTGTATAATTATTTAATACGTTTAATAATATTAATAATGATATTTTAATAAAAATTATGCATTATTTGCATAGTGCTAGTTATTACAAAATAATATTACTAATAATTGGTGTTGTTCCTAAAATTTTATTTTTTAAATTTATATTAGTTTAATTATACTTTGCACAATTCATAATAATAATAATAATAATAATAATAATAATAATAATAATAATATTTGAATAATACTTACTAATAATTATTTGAATAGTGCTAGTTATTAAAAAAATACAATAAAAATATATAATAATAATAATAATAATAATAATAATAATAATAATAATAATAATAATAATAATGTTACTAAAATGTTATTGTTTAATTCATATTAGTTGAATTATATGTTAATTCATTTAATGTAATTATGCTTTAAATTCTTTAATTTATTATTATTATCATCATTTTTTGTTGCATTTTATTACTATTCACCAAAACTACTGTGTATTGGTCAATCAATAGTTAAGGTAAAGGAGACATACTAAAACATAGTAGGTAAACAGTTTGTTATATTTTTTCATCATGCTGAAAATTAAAAACCTTTTGCCAGGCAACTTTCTCCAAATGGAATTCTGTCTATTACTAGAGGGTACTGTAAAAAAAAGTAATTAGTAAAAAAAAAACACCAAAAAAACCTAGTAAACCATACAGGGAACATTTTGAACCGCTCATGCATGAATATTTGTGCTATAAAGTAGCCGATGTAAGAAAAACACTCATACATTTGTTTTTGTTTTTTTGTTTTTTTTGTTTTTTGTTCTTTTTTATGACATCATAGTGTACATCATTTTATCTGACATGCCATTTAGCTTAGTGGATGCATTACACAGAAAGTGACTCACATTGTTATAATTATTTATTTATTTATTGATGAAATAATATTAACTAAAATGTTGATCTGCATTATGTACTGCATCTTATAGGGCAAAATGTCCAAAAGCATCAATAATTGGAATTTTAACATTAATAGAAAACTAGAGCTGCAATGTACCCACTAAACAGCACTTTATAATTATTTAATATGTTTAATAATATTAATAATAATATTTGAATAAAAAGTATACATTATTTGCATAGTGCAAGTTATTCAAAAATAATAATACTAATAATGTTATTGTTCCTAAAATTGTATTTTTAAAAATTAATATTAGTTTAATTATACTTTAAATAATTTAACTTAATTATACTTTAATGCATTTAATTTATTATTTATTATTCATTTAATATTAATATTATTTACATTTTTTATTTGCAAACATAGTAAGTATACAGTTAGTTATATTTTTCATCATGGTGAAAGTTTAATAAATTTTTGCCAGACAAATTTCTCAAAAGGAACACTGTCTATTACTAGAGGAGGCTGTAAAAAAAAGTAATTAGTAAAAAAAAAAAAACCCTAGTAAACTATACATGGAGCATTTTGAACCACTCATGCATGTATATTTGTGCTACATAGTAGCCAATGTAAGATAAACATTGATACATTTTTTTGTTTGTGTTTCTTATTTTTTTTCTATGACAGCATAGTGTACAGGATTTTTTCTGACATGTCATTTAGCTTGGTCCATGAACAAAATTTACTACACAGAAAGATACTCACATTGTTATATTTATTTATTTATTGATGAATTCATCTTAAAAGAAAAATGTTGACCTGCATTATGTACTGCATCTTATAGTGGGCATCATGTCCAAAAGCATCAATAATTGGAATTTCAAAATAAATACAAACTAGAGCTGCAATGTAAATACTAAACAGCAAAGTATAATTCATCAATTATTTTGTATAGTGCTAGTTATTAAAAAAATAATAATAATACTAATGTTACAAAAATGTTATTTTTAGTTTAATTTATATTAATTTAATTAAACTTTCATTTATTTAATTTAATTATAATTTAATTAATTTATCTTATTATTATTTATATTTTTTATTTGTATTTTATTGCTATTCACCTAAACTAGGTGGGTGAATGAATAGTTAAAGTGAAGAGACATAGTAAGTCTTGTATGATGACAGTCTGTATTGGAAAGCAGATGGTGATCAGTAAATTCAGCGTCTGTTTCCTGGGGGAATCCGGCAGACACTTTCATCCAATAAAATCTCAGGTTTGTTGTTCTTTGGTGACTTTTGTTCTATTGTGAATGGAGCGGTCCCACCACTGTAATCATGTGCCGGTCTTATGGTGTCTCTAGGGGGCGCTCAGCTCAGGTGTCAGTAGTCCCGGGAGAACGGCACACAGAAGGTTTACAATCACTCTAATAATGAAGAATGATGTCACCGGCTTTACTATTCTCTACAATCTGCTGCCATGTGTGAGATATTGTCACAACATTCTAAATGTGACTCTAAACTTTCATCCAATAGAACAAACTCCGGCTGTTCCCTGAAGAAGATGTCTAATAATACTTTACCAAAGAACTGCTTTCCAGGATCAGCAATGCTGAGGAATAAAAGTTATAAAGTTTAGTAGTTTATTTTGCTGGATATTTTACAATTAAAATATAGATGCAAGATTACAAAATAATTTAATTTGTATTAGCATGTAAAATATTAAGAAAAATGTATATTATAATTAAAGATTAAATGTACTGTTTAACAAAATATTAATAATAATAATAATTAATAATAATAATAATAATAATAATAATA
Organism: Lithobates septentrionalis; assembly: GCA_037952835.1. Classification (NCBI taxonomy): domain Eukaryota; kingdom Metazoa; phylum Chordata; class Amphibia; order Anura; family Ranidae; genus Lithobates; species Lithobates septentrionalis. Next base: position 1,434,513 of record JBBDGP010002067.1, on the reverse strand, counting down.
ATAATAATAATAATAATAATAATAATAATAATAATTAGTATTTGTGAAGAAATGTTATGTTACATAGTTACATAGTAATAGAGCAAAGGCGGCGAGAGGCTAGCCTAGGTTATTTTGATAGTGCCACATCCAATGAATAAGATACATATGATAAGAAGTTCCCCTGGGTGGACTTTAAAGGCACTTAAAATTAAATATAATGAAAATGTATAACAGAGTGTGTAGCAATATAATAGTAAACAAATTTTATTTGATGACAAAATATTAAAAATAATAACGAAACATTGGCATATCTAAACAGTTTGTTACTGTCACCATAAGATAAATATATAAAGAAACTCTTCTCACACCCAACGCGTTTCGGGATATATAGTTTAGTCCTTCTTCAGGGTGCAGAAAGAAGGACTAAACTATATATCATGAAACACATTGGGTTTGAGAAGAGTTTCTTCATATATTTATCTTATGGTGACAGTAACAAACTGTTTAGATATGCCAATGTTTCGTTATTATTTTTAATATTTTGTCTTCAAATAAAATTTGTTTACTATTATATTGTTACACACTCTGTTATACTTTTTCATTATATTTTATTTTAAGTGCCTTTATAGTCCACCCAGGGGAACTTCTCTTCATAGTTACATAGTAGGTGAGGTTGAAAAAAGACAAGTCCATCAAGTCCAACCTATGTGTGTGATAATATGTCAGTATTACATTGTATATCCCTGTATGTTGCGGTCGTTCGGGTGCTTATCTAATCGTTTCTTGAAAATATCAATGCCCCCCGCTGAAACCACTGCCTGTGGAAGGGAATTCCATATCCTTGACACTCTTACAGTAAAGAACCCTCTACGTAGTTTAAGGTTAATCCTCTTTTCTTCTAATTTTAATGAGTGGCCACGTGTCTTGCTAAACTCCCTTCCGCAAAAAAGTTTTATCCCTATTGTGGGGTCACCAGTACAGTATTATTACATTGAAATCATATCCCCTCTCAAGCGTCTCTTCTCCAGAGAGAACAAGTTCAGTGCTCGCAACCTTTCCTCATAACTAAGATCCTCCAGACCCTTTATTAGCTTTGTTGCCCTTCTTTGTAATCGCTCCATTTCCAAGACCAAACCTCTTGCTTTTTTTGAACCACTTCCTCTCTCCCACCTATGGACCAGAGCAACGTTTACATTTCTCTATGAACCTATTAATTCAACAATAACAAATCTAAGTTCAGACCAAAATGTTGGCTCATCCCTATTCTTCTCCCGTAAGACCATCCCTGCTTTCCACCATCATGTGGAAGGCAATGATAATAAGTCACCCCACCATGGGGTCAACAGAAGGGTCCACCTGACCACAGACACATGGTCCAGCAAGTCATGGCAGAGATGTTATATATCATTCATCACCCACTGGGTAACTCTGCTGGCAGACAGAAAGGATGCAGGATGGCATCAGTTGGCTACAAACTCTTCTATTCTGCTTCAAAAGATCCTATAAGTCAGGGTACCTATCTGGGAATAGCTGCAACACCGGGTTGGGGACATGTCCCAGAGAAGGCACATATGGGAACCTACCCTTCTGAAGGGCAGACAACAGGCTGGTTCTGTTGTCACACATGACTTTTCCTGGCACAAGATGAAGTGCCACCTCCGGACCTGCCCCTGCAGGGCTTACAGAATCTCTGCCCCAGTCTGGATCCTGCCCCCTAGACATACCAGCTGTAACACTGCATGGCATCATTTTGCCTAAATCCATTGTATAGTCTATTGAACACTTGTGGGGGACTGCTGTTTCAGAGGACAACTCACCCGATGCAATCTGCTCATTCTATGGCCAGCATATAGTATCCTGCCTAAACAGGCTTAAGAGTTGTGGTGAAAATCTGATAACATGTACCACCCTGATTCATTGCTGGAAAAAATAAATATAAATTCTTAGTTCTAGCTGCAGTCTACTTGCTCTCTTCCTCAGAAAAGGGGGCCTGACCAAAAAGGATTACACGCTTAGCAGCAAAACTGTCACATTTTCCTTTATTCAGTCTGTAAAAAAGGAAAACATTTATTTATTTGCACATGTAATCTGTTTACTCTTTCCCTCATAAATTGTCACTTATCCAATGAAGGCCTGAAAAGTGTGGTGCAATTCTGTTCAATGTTTATGTTTCCAATTTAAAACAAAAATTATCCAACTTTTGGTTCTAGATGTAAGATGCCCATTCTGTCACTCAGAAATAGAAGCCTCCCCTCCCCCCTAATATCTGTTGTGCAAATCTCTAACCTTTTCCCATCTTCTGTCTCCAAAGCAAGACATTCATTTTTTTAAATCTGCATGTAATTTTCTTGCTCTCTCTCTCAGAAATTGCAGCCTATCCAATAAAAGCTTCAAAGTCGTGATGCAAATCTTTACACATTTTTGTTTAAAATTGAAACAAATAGGCAATTATTTTTTTTCTTTTTAGATGCAATTTTCTTGCTTTCTCTCTCCCTATGGTCTGACCAAAAATGCTAAATAGCTGTGGTGCAAAATTGCAAATGTTTTCCCTTTTCAGTCTCTGAATTAAGACACTCATACTTACTTTTATTTCCAGATGCAATATTCCTACACAACCATTAGGGCTTTATATATTTTCAATAAAACTGTAACATTTGCCTTGTCAGTCTCCAAATTGAGTCACTATTTTTTTATTTCCAAATATATTATTTCTGCCTAACCATTTAGGGAGTGCAACCTGTCTATACAGACTTAATATCTGTGGTGGTAACGTACAACATTTTTCCATCTTCAGTAGAGTTGGGTGAACAGCTCGGCCCAAGCATGAGTTTGGGCCAAACATTGGCTGCTTGCCCCGTTCGGGGAACACCCGCATTTTCAGGGTATTTGGCATGTGTGCTCTGCACAGTGCATTCTGCGCCCTGATTGGGCAAAGCTTTGCCCAATCAGGGTGCAGTAAAACCTGGTTGTTAAGGAGCAAGGCCGGGAAGCCGGTCGCCGCGTCCTTAACAACCGATGATATATCAGTTGTCAATGGGCTTCCCCGCTGACACCTGAATAAAAAAAAACTTTTCTGGTAAAAAAATAGTTAATAAAATAAATTGTGTGGGCCCCCCAGTCCATACCATACCCTTATCTGAGCATGCAGCCTGGCAGGTCAGGAAATTGGGGGAATGAGCAAGCGCACCCCGCACCATACCATGCCAAATGCTCTCAACATGAGGGGGTGCTTTGGGGCAGGGGGGACTCTGCCCCTCACCCCAAAGCACCTTGTCCCCATTTTGATGGGGGCAAGGGTCTCTTCCCCACAACCCTAGGCTGTGGTTGTTGGGGTATGCGGGCAGTAGGCTCATCAGAATCTAAAAGCCCCCTTTATCAAGGGGGCCCTCAGATCCCACCCCCCTTATGTGAATGAGTATGGACTACCCCCACCCATTCACCAAAAAAGTTTCAAAAAGTAATAAAAACACAGAGACAATTTTTGCCATTTCCTTTATTAACCACTTCAATACCGGACACTTATACACCTTCCTGCCCAAGTCAATTTTCAGCTTTCAGCGCTGTCGCAATTTGAATGACAATGGCGTGGTCATGCTACACTGTACCCAAACTATTTTTTTATCATTTTGTTCCCACAAATAGCGATTTCTTTTGGTGGTATTTGATAACCTCTGCAATTTTTATTTTTTGCGCTACAAATAAAAAAAGACCGAAAATTTTGAAAAAAAAAAGTTTTTCATGGTTTCTCTTAAATTTTTTTGTAAATAAGTACGTTTTCTTCTTCAATGATGGGCACTGATATGGCTACACTGACGGGCACTGATAAGGCAGCACCGATGGGCAACGATGAGGTGGCACCAATGAGGTGGCACTGATGAGGTGGCACTGATGGGCACTGATGATGGGCTCTGATAGGCGGCACTGATAGGCACTGATAGGCGGCACTGATGGGCACTGATAGGTGGCACTGGTATGCGGCACTGATGGGCACTCATAGGCAGCACTAAAAAGTACATAATTTTTTTATTTCCAGATGCAATGTGCGTACTCTCTCCTTCAGATGTTTCGGCCTATCCAGGAAAGGCTTAAAATGTGTGCTGGAAATCTTTAGTTTTTCGGTCTTCAGTCTTAGGAGATAGACAGTAGACAGGGTCAAAGCTGCCCTTTAACCCTTTCACTGCCAGGTCTGTACTACATATGGCCTACAGCACTGCTTCCAGACTCATTTCTCCTTCTACTATAAGCTCATAGTCACTTAAGTGACCATAAACTTATAGCAAAATTGTTCAGCAGACACTGCTGAACAATTCTATAACTCTGATCAGTGGATTACAATCCACTGATCAAAGTTTTTAACCTCAAATGTGACCCCCCCATGCCACCGCTTTCCTAATCCCAGTCTCTCCACCTCTCGCCACTCCTATTCTTCTAAAATGCCCCCCCCTCTTCTTTCCTATCCACTTCATCCCTCTTCTCCCCCCAGCACTGATAACCCTTCCCCACACCAAATTCAACCCCCCCTGCAAACCCGATCCCCTGCAGGTACCCTTAGAAGCCGGCTTCTCTTCTCTGCCACTCCCACCTGCTCTCAAGTGCTTGAGGGGTTAAGAGGGGTTCACAGTATGTCCCCCCCACAATGGCCCCTGCACCTCTGATCTATCCCTGTTCCTGTGGCATCCCTCCTTCCCCTCCCGCTGCCTGCAGCTGCTGTCTGCACTGAGCTCCGACAATTGGAAAAAAAAGTAAAAAAAAAAAAAAAAAGCATAGTGAGGCCCCTTTCACATGGAGCAGACTCTGTCAAGCAGATCTGCCTGCTCAGTGAGGGGATATGTCCGCTGATCCTCGTTGAGCAGGGAGATGACACGTCCGCATCCGCTCCGCTGATGCAGAGTGGATACGGACACAGCCTGCTGTAGTGGCCGGATAGAAACAGACCGCCTGTCCATTTCCATCCGATCCAATCTGCTAGATGGATGGGGAATGGGATCCCTGTCCATCTATTTTTAGCGTATCGGATGCAGGCAGGTGTAAATGGATAAAAACAATGCAGCGCTAAGGATAACCAATATGTGAAACAAACGTGTAGACAAATAGCAAAAAAAAATAACTTATGAAAAAAATGTGAATAACGCAATCTCATAAAACCTAATATCATAAAAAGCATACCATAAAGTTATTATGATCACTAAAGGATTGTGTATAGTTCAAATAATCGAGTGATAGTGTCATATAAACGGAAAATATTCATACAAAAAGTCCCATCACATATGGTGCAATTTCAAAAAATAAAGAGTTCATAAGCATAACAAAAGCTGATCCAGAATCCGTGATAAGAAGAAAGTCCAATCTCCCAAAAGGTGAGTACACCCAAGTGAATATGAGGCTCCTTACCGACTCAGAAGACCACAACGGTCGGTCCAGGCATATGGGAGATTAGAGGTTTCCCAACAACCTATACCGGCATCTGGGTCTGCGGCTAAAGCTGTATGGCTCCGGGAATAAGAACAAGAAAAGCTCCCATAGTGTAATCGTTCCAACCAATAAAAATGTATTGAATAAAAGATGCACTTACAAACAGATCCAATAAGCGAGTGTAAAGGCAATCACGATGTTACGGCGTCTCCGCAGGCTTCCCGCTGTGCACACACTTCCCATCAGACGCGGCAGAGAGGAACAGCGTAGTGACGTCAGCGTCGTAGGCCACACCCTACGCGTTTCGACACGATAGGACGTCGCCTGGGGGTTGGGCCAAGTACCGCATGTCACCACGCTCCGAATATAAATAGACCTGCGGCACCATCTTAAATGCTGGCCGCTATAGAGATAAGATGGGAAACACAAAAATGGCGCCAAACTAACGACACACCACCCAAGAAGATGAAGCAAATTGTTCAGAGAGGGAAGCCAAAGGGAGATAGTATAAATACCACCATCTAGAGGCTGAAATTGATACCAAGTTGATGAGGAGTGAGTGCAACAGCCGGGATTACAGAGAAAACGCCGCATAATGGGTATACCAATAACTAAATAAAAATGTTTAATTAAAAACCTATAAGGAATATTTAAAAAGTACATATGAGTACCTACATTCCAAAAACATAAATTATAAAATAAATTTAAAAAATATACGGTTAATAGTAAAAATTATTAAAAACATATTGGTTAGGAATAATAAAAAAACTCCTAAAAATTCCCAACCAGCGAACTGTTTAGGAATTATTAATAAAGGAATTATTGTCCCAATCTACATTAAGCCCAAAGGGCACACAACTCATCATGTCAAATATCCATCTAGTTTCAAGCCTAGAGATGGCTCTAACTTTGTTACTGCCCCTCCAGTGACATTAAAGTTTGGCCAGAGCCACAAAAAGAGTTCCTTTAATCTTTTTAAATACCACGATAAAATGTCACAATGTCACTGGAGGGGCAGTAACAAAGTTAGAGACATCTCTAGGCTTGAAACTAGATGGATATTTGACATGATGAGTTATGTGCCCTTTGGGCTTAATGTAGATTGGGACATTAATTCCTTTATTAATAATTCCTAACCAGTTCGCTGGTTGGGAATTTTTAGGAGTTTTTTTATTATTCCTAACCAATATGTTTTTAATTATTTTTACTATTAACCGTGTATTTTTTAAATTTATTTTATAATTTATGTTTGTGGAATGTAGGTACTCATATATACTTTTTATATATTCCTTATAGGTTTTTAATTAAACATTTTTATTTAGTTATTGGTATACCCATTATGCGGCGTTTTCTCTGTAATCCCGGCTGTTGCACTCACTCCTCATCAAGTTGGTATCAATTTCGGCCTCTAGATGGTGGTAATTATACTATCTCCCTTTGGCTTCCCTCTCTGAACAATTTGTTTCAACTTCTTGGGTGGTGTGTCATTAGTTCAGCGCCATTTTTGTGTTTCCCATCTTATCTCTATAGCGGCCAGCACTTAAGATGGCGCCGCAGGTCTATTTATATTCGGAGTGTGGTGACGTGCGGTACTTGGCCCAACCCCCAGACGACGTCCTATCGTGACGAAACGCGTAGGGTGTGGCCTACGACGCTGACGTCACTACGCTGTTCCTCTCTGCCGAGTCTGATGGGAAGTGTGTGCACAGCGGGAAGCCTGCGGAGACGCCGTAACATCGTGATTGCCTTTACACTCGCTTATTGGATCTGTTTGTAAGTGCATCTTTTATTCAATAAATTTTTATTGGTTGGAACGATTACACTATGGGAGCCTTTCTTGTTCTTATTCCCGGAGCCATACAGCTTTAGCCACAGACCCAGATGCCGGTATAGGTTGTTGGGAAACCTCTAATCTTCCATATGCCTGGACAGATTGTTGTGGTCTTCTGAGTCAGTAAGGAGCCTCATATTCACTTGGGTGTACTCACCTTTTGGGAGATTGGACTTTCTTCTTATCACAGATTCTGCATCAGCTTTTGTTATGCTTATGAACTCTTTATTTTTTGAAATTGCACCATATGTGATGGGACTTTTTGTATGAATATTTTCCATTTATATGACACTATCACTCGATTATTTGAACTATACACAATCCTTTAGTGTTCATAATAACTTTATGGTATGCTTTTTATGATATTAGGTTTTATGATATTGCGTTATTCACTTTTTTTCATAAGTTATTTTTTTTTGCTATTTGTCTACACGTTTGTTTCACATATTGGTTATCCTTAGCGCTGCATTGTTTTTATTACTAATATCTGGAGTTTGTGTCTGACTTTTTGATGCTGGCTGCTTTGGTAATTTAGGGTAAAATCTCTGATTTTCGTTTATTTTTATATCAACTTGTTTTAGGTTTGTAAGGGTTAATCCTTTATAGTCACCAATCATTTACTAGGTTTCTAGCGCAATTTACATCTAGCGTCCATTTACATCAGCCTTTCCATAGAGAACAATGGATGGTCTGATCGGCCCCACCTGAAAAATGGACAGGTGGACCCGATCAGTCTGCTTGTGTGAAAGGGGCCTAAGACCTTGTTCACACAGGGCATACACAGCATACATCCCTGCAAGGCCATGTTTACCTGTACAGGAATGCACAGGTGTTCCATACATCCCTGTGCAGGCAGTCCTATTGATTTCATTTGGGATGTAGCAACTGTGCAAACAGAGCCATTGCTTCTAATTTGACATCCATGTAGGTCCGGGTTCATGTCCCTGAGCTCATACTGTCTGGTCATGTACCCACACCCACACGGATGTCAGATTGGGAACAGCAGCTTTGCCTGTGCAGCCGTTGCATCCCAAGTGGCATAAATAGGACTGCCTGTACGGGGATGCTCGGAACACCTATGCATCCCTGTGCAGGTAAACATGGCCCACCATGGGCGTACACTTTAGTATGCCACATGTAAATGATGCTTTAGTAGTAATTTAGCAGGAATTTTGTAAGTTATGTTGTGTTTATGTGTGCTATTAATGATTTTAGTGTATGTTTTGTGAAAATAGCGATTAGATGAACATTTGCACAATTATTGCGGGGCCCAAAAAATTGGTAGCACTTTTTTTTATTCTACAGGTCATGTGCTTTTGGAAAATGTATGGTTCGGGGATCTTTTCAAATTCTGAAAGCTGTAAGTGAAAAATGGTAACCTCCGGATTTTTAGAGTCAATTGTTTTTATTTACAGTTTTGCGTACCTTCGGTTTTCACCATTTCACAAAAATGTGAAATTTAAAATGTACAAATATTTGTCATTTATTAACTCAATACAGTTTTAACTTTTATATTTAGTAGGAATTTAGCAGGAATTTTGTAAATCTTGGCATGTATGAATCCACTATTAATGATTTTAGTGTATTTTTAGTGAAAATATTGTTTGATAAACATTTGCACAAATATAGTGGTGCCTTAAAAATCAGTAGCCCCCGCTTTTTATTCGACTGGCCATGTGCTTTCAGAAAATATATGGTTTGTTGGGTCTTTTACAAACTCTGAAAGCTCTAAGTGAACAAGGAAAACCTCCAGATTTTTAGGGATATTTTTGCATAAGCCCCATTTTCACTATTTCTCAAAAAAAAGCAAAATTTAAAATTTACTAATATTTGTTATTTATTAACTTAATACAGGTTTAGCTTTTATATTTAGAAGGAACTTTGTCAAATTTGCTGTGTTTGTACCTGCTAATAATGATTTTAGTGCATTTTTAGCAAAAATATTGTTTTGGTAAACATTTGCGCAAATATCGCAGGGCCTTAAAAAATCTGTGTCACCTACCTTTCATTCTACTGGTCCTAAGCTGTAAGTGAAAAATGAAAACCTCAAAATTTTTATAGAGAAATTTGGATATTTACATTTTTGCGTATGTTCAATATTTTGCAAAAAAGCACAATCTAAAATTTACAAATATTGGTTATTTATTAACTCAATACATGTTTGCCTTTATATTTAGTAGGAATTTTGTAAAATGTGCTATGTTTTTATCTGCTAATAATGATTTCTGTGTATTTTTAGTGAAAATATTGTTTTGATAAACATTTGCGCAAATATCATTGTGCCCTAAAAATCAGTAGCACCTTATTTGTATTCTACTGGTTATATGTTTTCAGAAAATATATGATTTGTGGGGTCTTTTACAAACTCTGAAAGCTGTAAGGGAAAAATAAAAAAGCAATGTGTAAAAATGGAGCACAGGGCCTGGTAGTGAAAAGGTTAATTCTATTTATTTATCTTTTGACCATATACCTGTGTTTCTGCAGGGTTCCATGACTTTGCAGGTTAACTGCTTGCCGACCAGTGCACGATGATATAGGTCGGCACAATGGCACGGCTGCGCAAATGGGCATACAGGTACGTACCCTTTAAGATGCGGCATTGTGGGCATGCACGCGCCCACCACATACTCTGTGACCATGCCCCCGGGTCCCACGGACTCAATGTCCACCGGGGGCCCGAAATCATGTCATGGAGAGGCAGAACGGGGAGGTGCCTATGTAAACAAGGCATTTCCCCATTCTGCCTAGTGACATGACATAGATCTACTGCTCCCTGCCATCGGGAGCAGTGATCGCTGTCATGTCAGTGGTAGCCCATCCTCCCCACAGTTAGAATCACTCCCTAGGACACATTTAACTCCTTGATCGCCCCCTAGTGTTTAACCCTATTTATATTTATCAGTGCATTTTTATAGCACTGATCGCTGTATAAGTGACAATGGTCCCAAAATAGTGTCAAAAGTGTCCAATGTGTCCGCCATAATGTTGCAGTCACAATAAAAATTGCAGATCGCGGCCATTACTAATAAATAAAAATGAATAATAAAAATACCATAAATCCCCTGTTTTGTAGATGCTATAACTTTTGCGCAAACCAATCAATATACGCTTATTGCAATTTTTTTTACCAAAAATATGTAGAAGAATACATATCGACCTAAACTGAGAAAGAAATTTGTTTTTTTTATATATTCTTTGGGGATATTTATTATAGCAAAAAGTAAAAAAAATTGCTTTTTTTTCAAAATTGTCGCTCTTTTTTTGTTTATAGCGCAAAAAGACACAAAGGTGATCAAATACCACCAAAAGAAATCTCTATTTGTGGGAAAAAAAGGACGTAAATTTTGTTTGAGTGCAACGTTGCACGACCGCGCAATTGTCAGTTAAAGCGGCGCAGTGCCGTATCGCAAAAAGTGCTCTGGTCAGGAAGGGGGTAAATTCTTCCGGGGCTGAAGTGGTTATTAGGTATAAAGTTTGGATTGTTTGTAGGAGAAAAAAAATGCGCTTATAAAAATTTAATAAATGAGGGAAAAGATTATATGAGAATAATAAGCAGCAACTCTCATGTGTGATATCACAATATATGTATAAAGAATATTGCGCTAACAATCAAAGTGAAAAAAGTAAAGCTGCAACTAAGAAGTGTTATACGACACCAATCAGAGTATTAAAAGAGTAAAGTCGCGCTAATAAAGGGTGAAATGAAAACAGCAAAATTGAGTGCCACAAATAATAATGACATTGAATATCACAATAATATATGCAAAAAATACAAACGTTTGAATCAAAACAAACGTGCAAACATAAAAAATATTAAAAAATTGTCCATACAACAAATGCACAGAAAAGTGAAGTAGTAATGATTTTTACATAGGAAAGTCCAAATAGTGAAAAACAGATCCCAGAGTGATGGGTGACATGAATTCTCATTAAGGTGAAAAGTGCATTGATGGGACCTCCACCTTAGGAAAACACTGCCGCTTACCGGAGAGCGATGGTCCCTTATTACAGGGGACCACGCTGAGCAGATGGCTGTAACCCCAATCACAATAAAAGCATAAATTCAAAAAAACAAGAGTCGCGCATAACATTTGAGACTACATAATGTTCATAGATATATCAACATATATATATTTGCAACATTAGAGTCCTTGCTGAAACAACTGAAAAAAATAAATGGATATCCAATATGATACAGTCTTATGCAGTGGAAAAAAAAAAAGGACAGATGCAGGACCAGGGTGGTGAAAGGATAGAAAAGTCACACTCCTAAATCCCAGTCAAGGTTCATAGGTGTATTCCACACATTCAAAATCCCATGTGTTGTTATCACCACGTGTCGCATCACCAAAGAAAAATGCCTGCTTACCAGATTGTCAGACCTGTAAAGAAGGTCAGCAGCGCCTGTGGCTGATTACCCTGCCAGGGCCTTTGAACTGCAGTGAATTCGGCACACAGTGGTCCTGTGAGTGCTCCCTCCTGTCCTCTCACTTCTGCTATCCACGGATATCCCACAGTGTTCAAGGGCAGATTCATTGGGCTACCCATTAATCGTATTTCTCCTATTGACACTCACTCTGCACATGCTTTGGATTTATCCTCTAGTCTGGTAATGGGCTGTAAATCACTCACACAGTCACCACCTCAGATAAGGGGCCTTTCTTTTTTACTTCCAGTCTAACGGGGTCAATAAACAAGGTGCAAAGGAAGCCGCCTTTCTCTAGGAAATGTTACTTGCTGGACCCCGTTAGACTGGAACTAAAAAGGAAAGGCCCTTTATTTGAGCTGGTGACTGTGTAAGTGATTTACAGCCCTTTACCAGACTACAATGCATTTCCAGCAGTTCTCCGGCATTTACAAAGTTTGCACATTTTAGACTTTTAGCTGATAAGTTTGAAGGTTCACTAACAGAAATAAGGGGCAACCTATAATGCAGTGAATACTTATTGCCCCCATTCATCTGAGTCACAAGAGCCAATAATGTAAAGGAATGGATAACCCAGACCTCTTCTTATATAAGGGTGGCCTTACAGCAGCCATATTGTCAGTGTGTGTTGGAATTGTTAGAGACAATTCTGTGTAGGGAGAGATTTTTTATTTTGTTATTACTATATTTTTCTGCCTCTGCAGCAGAACATTTCAGCTTTTGGGCCTTGCATTGTCCCACTGCACATCAAAAAAAAAAAAAAACAGGTCTACAATACCATTTGCTGGATCACAGATTTATTGTCAGTAGAAGGCACAAAAAATCAGACATCAATATAGAGACCTTGGCTTGTCTCACATGGAAAGGTTTCTATACTGATTTCAAATTGTAAAATTCCCATTAGGAATTAGGATACTGCACAGCAAACAGCAATGTAAAATTGTCCAGCAGCAGGATAGTTTAATCAGGGATAATAGGCCTAACTGGTGTATGCCAACTTTTATCTTATCGGTTTGGTGAATGATGGGCGGTGGTTTAGGTGCACACTGTTCTTGCACTTAGTCTTTCAAATGATCCAGTTGCATACTTCAAGCAAAAGGCAGCTTAAAGAGCAGATTGGCAGTAACATGATAATGTTCTTATTTATGCACTGCCATGGGGGACATGTACCGATGAAAAAAAAAATAGTGATCTCTTTCTACACAGAGTTGTGAGCTGTCCCTAACAACACTGATAATAAATCTGCTGTGACCTCACCCGTCCATCGATAGGTGCGCCGCATTAGAGGATGTTCTCTCTTTTTGTGGTGAACCTGGAAATTTGTGGTGATTCCCAAACGTTTTGAATCCCAGAGATTCTCCCCAAATCTATAGTAACTGCTGAACCTCATCCCTACACCAATATTTATATTAAATTCATTTTATGAATAATAATATTAATAATAATAATAATAATAATGATACTACACATGACATTCTTGGCCATCAAACGTCTCATTTTTACTGCTTCATGTACAATATGTCATAATGTATTTTTTTTTTTAACCTGCACTTTCTACAGTGCTGACAAAGATGGATTCTGTGTATTTTATGTTTGACCTTTTTTTTCCTACTCTATAAGCAGATTCATATTCCAGTCTATCAGTAATAAATAACAGAATTATTCTTTATAAACCTGACACTCTCACAGCCTTCAGCTGAGCCATGAAGTCAGTGTCAGGATCCTGGGCTGATGTCAGTGATAATGAAGTCAGGAGAAGAGGAAGAAGTCATTGGAGTCTATCAGAGACTCGGCCATGTTGTCTTCAGATATCCACTTAGAATATTGTGGTTGTTGTATTTGTGTTTGACCCCCTGCACATCTGACACCCAGAACTCTGCTCACCGCTGTGATATGACTATGAGGAATTATACATTTGAGTATAAGTATTCTCAGGATGGAGACATCATTATAGGAGGGATATTCTCTGTACATTCTGTAGTGACACGGTGGAGTGAGGAAGGAAGTCTTATTACAAATCTCATGTGTTCAGCGTAAGTGAAATATGAAGAGCAAATCTTCCAATCTGATCTACCGAGCTGTGTCTTTAGGAGATATGTGTGATAATGTGCAGGACTCATTCAGTCTGTTACACTGCATTTATATAAAAATATGTTCATGAAAACCGGGTATAATGGTCATATTCATACATTATGAATAGCTGCCAATGCACCACAATGGTGGAAAAAAACCATGCAATTCCGTTTTTTAATAAGGCAGCACACCGCAGAGCATGGTATGTGTATTATGGTGCCTAGAGGTGCGTTGTGTGTTGGGATCTACTGTACAATGTATTGGGGGCAATTCTCAATGAATGACACCGCATTGCACTGCCCATAGAGAAGGTGCTTTGCCATTCATTGTTATGTGTTACCACAATGCACAAGTATAAATGGGACCTTGAATGACTTTGGCCCTTAATGACTCCATACCCTTTTTTTTCCCTTTCAAATAGAGTGGGGAAGGATAAAGAATCCCTGTCAGGTTTCTAGCGCTATCTGGGGCTCCATTAGAGAGATTTTCCCTCACTTCCTGTCCTGCAGATAACATTTTGCCATAGAAAGTGAGGGAATCTCTCCAATAGCAGCACAGATATAAACACATTTTTTAGTAAAGTACTGGAAGGCTGGAATCCCTGTGAGTTTTGTATTTCTGTCTGTACATTCTGCAGTGTCAGTGTGGAGTCAGAAGGGAAGTCTTATTAAAAATCTCCTGTGTTCAGCGTAAGTGAAATATGAAGAGCAAATCTTCCAATCTGATCTACAGAGCTGTGTCTTTAAGAGATATGTGTGATAATGTGCAGATTTTTCCTCTCTTCCTGTCTGGTAAAACTGTTATCTGCAGGACAGGAAGTGAGGGAAAATCTCTCTAATGGAGCCCTGGACAGTGGCTGTCCAAAAGAAAAAAGGTTTTGGTTGGACATGAATTTTAAGGCACCACAATAACATTATATAGCAATTCTGTTTCTGATGGCTGGCATTACATTTACCTTTTCACCGACATGCACAATTTTAAGGCTTTACATGTTGGGTTTCTATTTACTCAGAACAACCTCATATTTTATGTTTTACCTAAATTTTGACTACCATATTTTGTTTGTGTGCAGTAACATTACTTTTAGTGTATTTTTTACTGAAAATATGTGTTTGATAAACAGCTCCACTAATATCACAGGGTCTTTGCTTTCAGAAAATATATAATGTTTGGGGGTTTAACTAATCATCAGGCATTTTAATATTTCATACAAAAGTGGCTCTGGCAGTGAAAGGATTAAAGACAATGCAGTCACAGAAAAATTCCCATTGATCTGTTCCTGTTGTGGAATGACAATACCGTTCTGTTTGTTAAATGAAATAACAAGGAATGGTGTCAGCCCTGTCAAGTTTCTTTTGCTAAACTAAAGAATGTCTCCCCTTCTCCTGAAATCTACAACATGGGTGGATTGTTTTGTTGTCAAAGATAAAAAAAACAAAAAACAAAAAACTGTGAGTATGGGTGTGTGTGTGTTTGGGGGTTGATTAGACTCTTTAAGGTAACATAGACAGAGTTATAAAAGAGGGAAAAAATATAACTAACCCGCCTTGGGGATGGCCTGACCCTGCTGGTGAAGTGGTGCATCAGCATAATGTAGACAACCTACTACAGCAACATTAACATTTACAAATGGAAAAAATGCTGTTTAAGTTGCTGGCAAATTACAGCTTCAGCCATCTACCAATCAGCTGAGGGTTCACCTAATCTATAGCAGAATCATATCCCAGGTGAGGAGATCTGGAATAGATGCTAATGGTGGACCCCACAAAAACAAAAAAGTGTATAATTCCCCCTAAGGATGCATAAATGACCCTTTACCCTGATGAGTTTCTGATAAGGATGTCAAGGGGTACCCAAAAAATGGCATATGCCCCCCCCCCCCGTAAATATTCATACCAGACCGGTAATGCCAGGAGGCCACTGGCAAAGCACCAGAATGATGAAGACAAGAGTCTCTTTCCCACAACCCTGGTCTGGTGGTTGTGGGGGTCTGCATGCTGGGGGGCTTATTGGAAACTGGAAATCCGTGATACAGGCCCTCCCACCTATGTAAATGAATAAGAGGTACACAGTAGCCATATTCATTCATAGAATAAGTGGAAAAAATAAACACACCGCAGTTTTTGACAAGTCCTTTTTTTAGCACAAAAAACCCACAGCGTAAATTCATCATCAATCAGTTTGTCCAACATTCTGATCCAACCCGCCAACACGAATGAATGACGAAGTAGATTATGTTGGTGGCATGCTGGTTTCCTAAGAAGCAGTCAGAAGGGAAGCTGTCACATTTATCAGCGGTAGTAATACTGATGCCAAATTTATCGTTTTCAGCTGGTGCCGGAGGTTTGATCGGGCCACAATCATTTGCCTAACCTCCACACAAGCAAAATTTGGTCCAAATCTGGGTTCAGACCAAACCAAAACCTCATCGCTAGCCAATACCCTGGTCACAAGTGCCAATAATATAAGAAAATCAATAACCCAACTCACTCTCTGAAAAAAGTTGGGCTTACATCAGCCGTATTATTAATGTGTGGAGAGCTGAAAATACTGTGTAGTGAGAGACACTTTAATATTATTATGGTATTGGTACATGCACCCCCACCCCTCATCATGGCAGTGGCCAGTTCCCATGCCTTTTGTTTGACAACAGTTTGCCTATTAGCTCTAGAAATGGATAGAACTAAAAAAACAAGATTCTCCCCCCATACACTTCAGGGGGTTTGCCGACAGTTCACAAACTTCAAAATGTAAGCAAGATTTAGGAAACTTTTGACAAACTAACCCAGGAAGAATGTCTAATCTCTGGCCCTGACTGTCTCATACTGCATGTCTGTAGGCTCCAACCAGTCCTGTAGCAAATTTGAAGTCTCTGACCCTTTCCTCTAGTAAGTCTGCATTCTCTGACCTTCTTCTGTATGTGCGGCTACTTGGTGATATAGGGGCTACAGATGAGGTCCTCTATGCCTCGTAAATAGCCAACCACTGCTTTAAATCATATAAGTGCAGGAATAATTGAATTTTATTATATGTTTCACGGAGCAATACACACGGCCACCAATCCCACCTTAGATCTCTAGTTGAAATGTATTATACATTTTGCCATAAAGAATTTCTGCTTGAATCCTTGTACTGTAGACCAATGCAAAACTATTAATTTTCTGCAGGGTTTACCGGAGAGAATACAGACATCTCCTGGCTTTTATATTTGCTATTGATGGGATAAACGGCAGTCCAGATATTCTTCCCAACGTAACTCTGGGATACCATGTGTATGATTCTTGTGGACATGTGAATAAAGCTATAAAAGACATTCTACAGATATTGTCTGGACATACAAAGGAAGCTCCAAATTATTCCTGTATGGAGCGGGGTGCCCTGGCTGGTTTCATTGGAGATCTTAATTCTGACACCACCCTCCAAATGGCCCAGCTGCTGAATCTATATGGTTACACCCAGGTAAGAAAAGCTGAATTTTCTATATTACATAAGGTTAGGACAGCTAGTCATCTTATGATGAGGTGGGTCAAAAGGGTACAAATAATCCTTTGTGCAAAGCGCCGTAAAGTATAACATTGTTCTAAAAATAAAGGCTGTGTAGGGATGAGAAAATGTTCAGTCCAGACTGTTATGGCATTTGGACAAATGCCTGATCTTTTGCCCATTCAGTCCCCTGACGATCATATATCCAGTATCTCGCAAAGGTGAGTACACGTCTCACGTTTTTTGTAAATATTTTATTATATCTTTTTATGTGACAACACTGACGAAATGACACTTTGCTACAATGTTAAGTAGTGAGTGTACAGCTTGTACAACAGTGTAAAATTGCTGTCCCCTCAAAATAACTCAAAATGTCCAAATTGGGCCCAAAGTGTCAATATTTTGTGTGGTTACTATTATTTTCCAGCACTGCCTTAACCCTCTTGGGCATGGAGTTCACCAGAGCTTCACAGGTTGCCACTGGAGTCCTCTTCCACTCCTCCATGACAACATCACAGAGCTGGTGGATGTTAGAGACCTTGGGCTCCTCCACCTTCTGTTTGAGGGTGCCCCACAGATGCTCAATAGGGTTTAGGTCTAGAGACATCCTTGGCCAGTCCATCACCTTTACCCTCAGCTTCTTTAGCAAGACAGTGGTCGTCTTGGAGGTGTGTTTGGGGTCGTTATGTTAGAATATTGGCCTGCGGCCCAGTCTCTGAGGGGAGGGGATCATGCTCTACTTAAGTATGTCACAGTACATGTTGTCATTCATGGTTACCTAAATGAACTGTAGCTCCCCAGTGCCAGCAGCACTCATTCAGCCCCAGACCATGACACTCCCACCACAATGCTTGACTGTAGGCAAGACACACTTGTCTTTGTACTCCTTACCTGTTTGCCGCTACACACGCTTGACACCATCTGAACCAAATAATTTTCTCTTGGTCTCATCAGACCACAGGATGTGGTTCCAGTAATCCATTTCCTTATGCTGCGTACACACGGTCGGACTTTCCGAGGGGAAATGTTCGATGTGAGCTTGTTGTCGGTAAGTCTGACCATGTGTATGCTCAATCGAACATTTGCTGTCGGACTTTCCACCAAATGTTTGAGAACAGGTTCTCAAATTTTCCGCCAACAAAACTTTGTTGTCGGAAAGTCCGAGCATGTGTACACAAGTCCGCGCACAAAAGTTCACGCATGCTCGGAATCAAGTAAGAGACAGAAGCACTCAGTCTTGTAAAACTAGCATTCGGAATGGAGATAGCACATTCGTCACGCGGCACATTTTGAAATCTCTCAATGCAGCGCATTCTCTTCTTCTTTATAATGCTAGAATAATGAAGTTGCTTTGCTGCTGGTATTCATACAGAGTTCTGACAAACTGATTTTTTTATTATTTCTCGTGATCTCCTGAATAATCTTTGTTCTTTTTGATTTTTTCTTGTGATCTCCATAATAATTTTTTTTTCTCCAGATCTCCAGAATAATTGTATTTTTTATTTTTTTATAGTGATCTCCATAATATTTTTTGTCATTTTGTGTGTTAAGTTAACACAACACTATTGATATCTTGTATTTTTTTACCTCAAAGAGGTTGGTTGGTGTTGGTGTCCCTTGTTAATTTGACATAGTATTTTTTAAATGTACCTGCCTACTCACAAACAAACTGTCCTTTTTGAAGTAAAACACATAGCCATGTATTTGTCAAAACAAAAATTATAAATTTATTAGGGGTCATAACAAAATAAAAAGGAAGGCAATGCTGGAGAAACAGTTGGAATTGGTGAAGCCTTTGTACCCCAGGGCAGACGTCAATTATTTTACATGTAAAATTGGTAACCTGAGGAGTCCATTTAATAGGGAGCATAATCCGGTCCAGGACTCCAAGAGATCGGGAGCAGCAGCAGATGACATATATGTCCCGAGGCTGTGGTCTTACAACAGCCTGCGTCTTTTGCCAGACCACACCAAACCCAGGCCATCACTCTTAACACTCCCTTACATGCTTTGTTCCAGGCTGCTGTGGTGGGTTGGGTGGCTGTGGTGTTGGAGGTGTTGCTGGAGGTGGTGGAGGAGTAATATGGTCCAACTCACACACGTGGCTTTTAGTTGTGAGTTGGCCCCTCATCCCCTTGTTAAGGGCCATAAGAATGATCTCCTCACAGATGAGGCATTGGCCCGCCTCCATTCGTTCCAGTTTACTGGCTGTCACACAGCCAAAGGACTCGTGGACACCAGGGGTCGCTGTCGGTGCCGCAGTAGCCTGCCGAATCAAAGCAGTCACTGACTCCTCCAGGTTCCTCGCCTTCCTGGTCCTTTTTGTTGGAAGGCGGAGGGGAGTAACCTGGGATTTGGTCAGGCTGCTTTCCACGGCCACCTCCTGGCTGAGACTTTCCACGGCCACCTCCTGGCTGAGACGTTCCTGTGTATGAAAATGGGACTTAGTTTTAGTTTTTTGGTCATCAATCACACACAATTTTGAGCTCATGACTGTTGCATATTGAATGTTAACAAATAAAAAGGCTATAATTCTGACCACAGCATTTTTCATTCTTGTCCCAATCATTTTTGGCTACTATTGTCTATTGATATGTAAACCACTTTGTTAAATCAGAAATTAGTGATCAATAATAACATCTAGTTAACATCATTACATTTTTGACAAGAAATATGTTGAACAATGCTATACCTGGCTCAAGCTGGGCTCCTCCACATCTTCCTGGGTGGAAAGCCCAGGTTGGACTTCTGAAGCCTCAGCTGATGTGGAAGGAAGTGTGGAAGCATAGGTTGAGAATGATGGCCTGGGTTCACTCTGGTCTGACAAAAAATGCAGTCTGTTGTAGTACCAGAGCCTGGGAACATAAACGTCATCGGCTGCTGCTCCTGATCTCATTGAATTATGGACCTTTTTGTGCTCTCTATTATATGTCCTCCTAAGGCCACCAGGCTAAACTCTCCTAATTTTGTCCCAATATAGGCCTCAATCTATAAGCATTATAGGCCACTAACCACTGATGCCCAAAGTTAAAATTGTACCTTCATTTGCATGATCGGCGCTTACGCTACTCCGTCCTCTGCTCACAGATCATACGTACGATGCACGCATGTTATGCTTTATATACACCGAGCATGCCTGAAACTCCACCCCTGTCCTTCTTTCTAGTGTATTCCCCGCCCCTTCTCTTTCGGCGCAGTGGGAGAGCACATGGTGGAGACACAGCAGGTGCATGCAGAGAGCAGCAACGAGGAGGAAAGCCCAGAGCAAGAAATGTCCCGATCAAGTAGGAGATATAAGGCCCCAAATATGTCCTTTGTAGAGATGGTGGACATCTTGAAGAGGGCAGACTATGATGGGAAGTATGGACCATACCCAAACCCTAATGTGAGAAAGGCCAAGATCATGACTAAAGTTGTGAGAAGTCTGCACAGGAATTTTGGGGTACGATGATCCAAGGAGCAATTGAGGAAACACTGGTCAGACCTGAAATTGAGGGAGCACGATCAGTATAGAAGGATCAGGAAAGTGCTTATAAAAAGTAAGTATTTGTCCTGTGTTCCTATTATTATTATAAATTACTTTAGTGGTGGTCCATGTGCTTTTCTTTACTGTTGTACAGTTTAAAATGGCAAGTTTGAGGTTCGTGGGCACAATAATCGTTCGTAGTAAACAATTTACGTTCGTCCACTAATACAATGTTTTTGGCAGATGCAGGTTAACTACATTTGTTCATGCCTATTTGTATTAAAAGAAGTTTGTTGTCTAGATGTGTTTGTAACTAGAATCAAATGCAAACTTGATTCAATGTAAGGAGAGGACACTCAGCAGCTGTTTACACATCTGGATGCATGAGCAATAGTGTGGGACACCAGAACAAACTTTTTTATGGTGTCCCAAAGCAGGTGTTCCAGTGGATACTAGGAGTCTCCCTATGTGTGAAACTTGCACAAAACAGGTAAGTATTCCAGCTTTTGAAATTGAAAAAAATCATTTTTTCAGCTTGGAACTCTACCAAAACAGACACTTCCAAGCAATGTTGTTTCATATTACGATTTCTCGCCTCAAATATCTGTCTGCTAAGTATACCTTTTTTGTATTCACATAGGGGAGAAAAGAATCGGGACATGTGAGGACACCAGAAACCCCATACCTCCCGAAGAAGGGGAAGTCACCACACCACAACCTGAGGATGTGGATTCTGAGGTTCAGGAAGTGGGGGAAATGGTGACAACAGCAGGTCAGTGTCTGAGACCACAGCTTCAGGAAATAATGGTGTGCAATCATGATTTAAAGAATGTCAAGGAAAACATCAGTGATGTTGAAAAACAGACTGACCAACATCATTGATGTTTTAGCCAAAATCTAAAACCACCAAAAAATGAAAAGTCTGTCGTTATTGTCTTTATTTTTTCTAAAGTTTTAAAGTAATTGCAAAGCCAAATTTTGAAGATGCACACAGTGTGTCAACATGTGCTATCTGCCATCATGGGATATCAATTTATGCGTTTTGTGGGTGCAACCCCTTCCTCGCAACGAAAGTAAGTGAGAGGAAGGGGTTGCACCCCCGAAACACGTCCATTGATCCCCCATGATGGCAGATAGCACATGTTGACACAGTGTTTTGTGGCTTTCGAAAAATAGATATAGGGAAAAGACACACGTTTTAGGCATGGGATGAGGAGGGAAATGCACATTTTGAGTCCCAATTTGTGTGCATCTTTAAAATTTGGCTTTTACAGGGGTGAGATCACCCCATCTGATGACGGCAAAATCAACACAGTTTTGACATACTGATGTCTCATATTGCCTTCACTTTATCAAAGTTGAACTTTGTAAGTTCCTGAGTTGGGGATGTGTATGTTATGGTTTTAAACATGCCTGTTTAGCCACAAAAAAGGCAAAATATATACTGTCACACATACATGTTATACACCAAAGATGTTGGTTTGTTAAAAAACCCTTTTATAACGCACAAGTGAATGTGCTTTGAGTAAAATGTTTTATACTCAATGTGTGGCTTCTTCTTCCAATGCTCAATACCAGTTTTTGGAGTAAGTTGGTGTAGTTACAGTGACAATGGGGGTATTTACTAAAGGCAAATCTCTACTTTGCACTACAAGTGCACTTTCAGTGCACTTGTAGTGCAAAGTGGATTTTCCTTTAGTAAATAACCCCCACTGTGCTGTAAAATTTGCTAAAATCAGGCCATTTTAGGGACTCCAAGCAATTAATTCATGGAGTTGAAAAGGATGATTATTTTTATTGTTATTGCACTACATACATTAGCAACAAAAACATTATGTGTGTAGCAGACCCACAGCACAACATAATAGTTAGCTAAAGAAGAGATTGTCACCTCATGTATCAAATAAGTTATGTTTGCACTATTGAAGAAAATGGCCAAAAATAAAAGGCCATTGGAGAACCTAGGAGACAGATAAAAGAAACACAAGCAGTAAATCACATGAAATATGAGTTCAGCTTTTAAAAACAAATGTATTTTCTAAAGGTTTTAAACATGATCTGACATATCAATTGCCCCTACCCGTAAAGTATTCCAGATATCTTTGTCGTACTTTGCGGGCGCTTTGGGGGGGGCAAGCCAGGACGGCCAGGTTCAAGTGCCATCAGGTTTTGGTGCGGTGAGCCGGCCTCAGTCGCAACTGAGGCCACATAGTTGGCTGCATTTTTTCGTAAAAAGTTGAGCAAAATGCAGCAGGAAAGAATAATGTGGTTTAGTTTATATTCCGCCATATTTAATGCAGTAAGGAATAGGCGGAATCGGCTAGTAGCCGGTAGTTAAAAACCCTCTGGTCTGGGATGAGGGTCCTCATATGGAATGGCCGCATAAGATGGTCCCCCCCTACAAATGCTTCATCTGCTACAAAGACGAATGGGAGGCCCGCCACATTGTCTTTTGGAAGTGGCAAGCCCAAGCTGCCATTCTGGAGCCATCTGTAGAAATGCGCCTGGGCGATGACTCCACCATCCGACATAGGTCCACATACAAAACTCATAAGTCGCAGACACCACCTCCAACAACACGATACTACTATACCCCTTATAATTATAATAGTACGACCCGAGTTGGGGGGTGGGACGATGTGGATGTGTTTCCCATCTATTGCCCCAACGCAGTTGGGAAAGTCCCACTGCTGGGCAAACTGGGTAGCAACAGTCTTCCATTTCTGTGGATTGGAAGGAAACTGTGGAGTCAAACAAGAAAAAAAAAAAGTAGTTTTGCACATAAAATTGCAAGCAGATTAGACACAAACATTCTTGGCCAACATAAGTATAACATTTATTGAAATGAGTATTTAAAGTCAAAAGTATAAGGTCCACTTATCAGATTACTCACCCCCTCTGATGGCCCGTTGTAAACATTTTATGGTGGTGTAGATGTTTAGGACAGGTAACACTCTCCACTTCATTGAGAGCTGAATGCATAAATAATGTGTGTTACTTTGGCCAGCCCCTCCTTACTTACACTATTGGCAGCCCACTGGACAGGTAAGAAGTATCATAATCCAAAAATATGAATACACACTGTCCAAATTGAAGCCCATTTTTACATTCTGCAATTACCTATCAAGATAATAGGAGAACAAAACTTTAAACAGTACCATTTGAAATTATTCAGGCAGACCCTTGCACTACATGCTTTGGTGAATTCATCCATAAATATGACCACAAAAGAGGTAGGTATAGCGTGTATATGTTTTGCAAAGTCAGCAAATAAAGTATTGGTATCGGTTGACTTAGCAGGTTGGGGGGAGGAAGGTTTCCAAATGAGTTTTGGCACCCCCAAAAAAAGCCTCTTGCACTGTGCCTGAAGTTAAGGACAACAATAACATTTGGACACATTTTAGGGGGTGTTTAGGGTAAGCACTACAATAGAGCTGACAAAATACATTGTTAAGTGACTAGGCTAGGTGTGTATGGGCCCAGCATAGTGAGTTAGACATTTTGATAATAGGCAATTCCTTTCCTCATATTGATTGGTGGTTCCAAATTAATAATAACTACTGCATTATGGAACTGACACAAAAGATACACTCAGCATCTTTCCAAATAACTGTTCTGCTTTATTATGATGCAATTGAAGGTTTTTATACACATGATTACGTAGGTATCACATTAATATTACAATTGTACGTTTATGGTAACAAGGGGCATTACATAGGCAGGCTAATTCTAATCAGGACTCGAAAGAATGTAAACATGTACTGAAAACATTATTAGTGCTGTGTGCACAGTGAGGGCAGTGTGCAATACATACAAAATAGAATACAATTATATACAGAACTTACAAATTTCCAATACAATCTCCCCTCTTTTGATCAATATTTTGATCACTAACCATACCTGCTATCACCTTTAACCTGGAACCTCCACACACTTAGGTGAAGGTAATCCTGGCCAAAGAGGCAAAAACTCCATTGTGGAGAAAATAATAGCTGAGCAGCTTTTTCATTACAAAATGACTTTTCATTGTGAAAAACAAATGATTGATAAGACATATTTACTGAGTACTGGCTGTACACTCCTGTGGCCAGAATGGCCTTCTAGCTGAATTGTGGGCATGGTGACTTACCAGCTTATGTAAACACAGACAATTCTACATAAAATGGAAGATGTACAAAAGACAAATATAACTTCAACATGGCTAAACTACTTTTCAAATATATATATACCTTACAATTAAAGTAATTCAATCAAAAAGTACCCTAGACTGTGATCATAAGAGGGAAACAAATCAAACACAGAGATTTCTTTAATTTAGTCATTTTTGCAGTGTCTGGTGTGGATCCAGGTGACTTTTCCTTCAAGTTTTGCAAAAACTGTACATGAAATAGATGCTGTATTGAGTCTCCAAACATTTCCTTATATATAAATGTCTCTTAACAATCCACAAGTCACCTGGCTTTAGTTTTAGATCCTTCTAAACTTTTAGTATCTGGAATTGGGGAGAAAACACATAAATGAGTTTGTCAAAAACCTTAAAAGATCAGCAACGTTCTCTGTGAGATCCGAATGGAGGACTTCAGCTGCTGAGACAAAATATAAGCAAGTGAGTAACACACTCCCAAACCAAATCCCATAGGGAGAGAGTCCAACATTCCCCTTAGGGGCCTCATAAAATATAAGAAAATATTCAGGCAAAAGTTTTCTAGTTTCTTACTCTACTTTGTCCACTACATTGTAGACAGTAGGGGGTGTAAAAATAAAACCTCAAAACTTCTAGTAAGGACTCTCCTATTAAAAAAAAATTCCTCTGTTACTCTCTGTACTTACAAACTATTTCTGATAACACTTTTTACTGTGGCCTTTGCAGTAGCATTTGCCACTGGACATCCAAAAAACATGTCTGTAGTGATTTAAGATATCGGGTAGAAGTAGTATAGCAGTATCGTGGGTATGATAATTAATTAGTAAGTACTCTTCTGCAGCAACCCAATTATTCCAGAGAGATGCACTTTATTGACTTCCAACACAGAACAAAGTCCAAAGTCCACAGATGACAAAAAATCCGACAGAGTAGATATAATTCAGAACCCCATGTTCCTAGGTCTGTGTGTCCATACACAGACAAGCCTCACTTAAACTATGGACTGAATGCCGTGTTATATTCAGTAGACACTGAATGGCTGAGCAATTTGATTGGCCGTTTCAATTTAGGACTTTGATAAGCTTTAGTCTATCAACCCCCAGCCGTGAACAGCCGTGAACCACCCCAATTTGCACTCCCGCATATCAACATCAACAAGTCCCCTTAGATATGTGTAATTAGATTAGATTAACAGATACCACCTGAATACCCCTTTGAGCCCTTGGAATACCTACATTCCTAATCTGTATTCTTGCATATCAACAAGCCCCCCTGATATATTAGCCCCACAGGAGGGAGCCTCCGCTAGGCCAACCCAAAACACTCCTTGATCCCATTGTTACCCCCTCAAGTCTAATTACCATCAATAAATACTTCTTCTATGGTCCTTTAAACAATGTACCCCTTTGAAATGTTCAATTAGGTTAACAGCCCATACCTCACACCCCTAGGTAGACTTGCATGAGACTAACACATCAAAGGGTTATATTAAAATTGAGTTGGCTTGGACAAATCGACCATTGTCAACTCAATTCTGGCCTGGTTAATATTGACTGTATGTGTACATACATATAATAATGTCCCACATAAATCGGTGAACATATTACAACAATGTCCATACAGACAAAATGCATACTCGTAAGATCCTGACTTGGGCTATATATTTATATATATATATATATATATATATATATATATATATATATATATATATATATATATTTTTTTTTTTTTTTTTTGGATATATATTTTTTGCAATCTCTGGAAGGGATGTTCAGCTTTTGGTAACACCTTTGGTAACAGGTAAAACAAGAAGTGGTATGCTATAAAAACAACTGTGGAGAACCCTGGCTCTATCCCACGCTCATTTACTAAGGCAGCCATAACTTCTTGTGACTGGTGACACGGTCCATGTGTCAAGCTGGAGGGAAAAGAGTGGCTGGCAGACATAAATGATCACCTTTCCCAAAGTCCTATTTTATAAGAAGTTGCCCCCTGTGGACCACTTGTTCTTCTCGTTCTGGGGTCCTTAAAGTTGAATTATTAATCCCAGCTATACTGGGCCAGAACTAGGGTGGAATCTGTGAGTTGCACAGACCCATCAAGTGTCCGGGGCTGTAATGCAGCATCCTTAGTGCATCCTGGTCTGCTTCCATGTGTGAATTTTAAAGTTAATATGGCTACCTCAGCAAGAACCTGGAAGGCTGAAAACAGCCGATCAAATTAACTTGGCATGCTTGGTTGGTTTACCTGCCGAAGTAAAAACAAACTTCTGGCCCTTCCAATGGAACCAAAAGCTCTCGATAACTCGACTATCTATATAAATATACACTCTTTTTATAGCTCACAGGCTTTGCTAAAACATGGAGCTCTGCTTCTTGAGCTGGGGAAAAAGGATCCAATGACTTTGAATACAGAGTATCCTTCTGGGTGATAAACTGCATAACAGTATAAAACCGGGAATAACTCTACAAAAAAATAAATATCTGGGTCTTCAGGGAGTGTGTCCCGCACGGGGCTCACAGCAGCTGATTCCTACGTCATCAATTTAGCACATGTGGTTTTCCTTTGTCTCCAGCCTCCTCCAATAGAGGCAATAAGGTGGCTGGATTCAAATGTACGCATTTTTCATTGTTAGATTTGTACATAAACAAACTCATATTTTATACCTTTCAGTAGACAAACATTTAGTTAGCTGTATATTTGCTGCGCAGAATGTGGGACCATTAAAAATTAAATATTTGACCAAAATAATGTCTGTAATTTTGTCTAATAGCACCTTTGCATATAGCTACAGCTCTGATATATCGGGGTGAACCCTTCATTACTGGGTCCAGCTTGCATAAATATATTACAATGGCTTGTTTTCTATCACGCTGTTTGTGTAAGAACTCCAGTTTCATGTTTCAAAAAGACAACTTTTTCCTGACAATATTATAATAAATGATAACAATACCCTGTGGTCATGCAGAGATGTCCATAAATCCAAAATATTCTACTGCACTTACAAGGAAAAGGGGCACATCATTTCACAATCCACACATTCTGCTTTTGGATTTAAAAATAAATAAAAATAAATAAAAACAAAAGGACCATCAATCTGTATGATGGACCAGAAAGCATCAAAAACTATAAAACTGGCTGCAGGTGACATCTATCCTAACAGGGTGTGTGGACTTGATGTGATGGGTCTGTTATATTTACATTTTATTTATTATAACTCTCACATCATGGACCGCACATCAAGTTATTATCAAAAACCTTAAAATTTAATTTTTGTAGAAAAACTTCTTATGTATCCCATCCGTCTTGGCTTCGTTAAATATTTTGGCAGCTTTATTCCAAATAACAACCTCATCTTAATCTTTTTTTTCTCTCAATAAGGGCTTATTGTATAAATGTAAAATTACAAAATTGTTATCTTAATCTAAACTAATGCCATTCATTACACATTTCCTTATTAACCTGGATTTCATTTCCAACCAAAGGTTGTCTAAGCCAGTTTCAATATATCTATATTATTAATAAAATTTTTAAACTCATATTAGAAATTAATACTCATTATTACTCAATTTTACTTAATTTCCCTTTTTTAAATGCACTGTTTCCGCTATCAAAAGATATTCAATTTGTGTAATACACGGTTAAATGTAACCTTCATTTTACCATGTTTGGAAAACAGATTAAAAAAATAATTGTGATCACATTGTTTACCATTAGATTTGTTAACCCAACACATTTTGTTATAACTGTTTTGTCTAAAAAAACTGGAATTGGCATGGTGTCTTTCCAGCTTATCACTGGACCTCTCATCCTAGCCACATTCGTTCATGAGAGCACAAAGGAGGGGGTCACATCTGCGTACATGACACACACAAGGGATAGAACTAAAGCTCCCAGCATTCACACATACACTAATATATCTCTCTTCTCATACTTGTGGCTGTCAGAGTCTTGCTATGCCTCATGGGACTCGTAGTTCTGCAACAGCTGGAGGTCTGCTAATTGCATAACCCTGGCCTAGGCCATCTTTATGTAGAGCAGCAATACTTTTTTTCAGATCCTCAGAGAGTTCTTTGCCATGAGGTGCCATGTTGAACTTCCAGTGACCAGTATGAAAGAGTGAGAGCGATAACACCAAATTTAACACACCTGCTCCCCATTCACACCTGAGCCCTTGTAACACTAACAAGTCACATGACACCAGGGAGGGAAAATGGCTAATTGGGCTCAATTTGGACATTTTCACTTAGGGGTGTACTCACTTTTGTTACCAGCGGTTTAGACATTAATGGCTGTGTCTTGAGTTATTTTGAGGGGACAGCAAATTTACACTGTTATACAAGCTGTACACTCACTACTTTACATTGTAGCAAAGTGTCATTTCTTCAGTGTTGTCACATGAAAAGATATAATAAAATATTTGCATAAATGTGAGGAGAGTACTCACTTTTGTGAGATAATGTAGAAGTAGTATTTCAGGAAGCTAGGAGCCACCAAAGTCACCAATGTCATTGGCTTATATTGCCTTTAATCCCCAGTCAAGGCCATATTTGGTCAATAATGTCAATATTATCCTCGCCTCTTCCCTGTCATGTATGCCGGGTCTGTTGGGTTTTTAGTGTTGGCAGGTTGGCAGGTGGCAGACATCATAAATAATTATTAGAGCGTCCAATGAAAGTTTCCTCGTATCTTTTTATACTCGGTCAGTTCAGTACTGGAACACAATGTGCCCCGACAAAAATTACACCCAGTTTAGGTTCCTGTTTAGTTTAGAGGTGTTTAACCCTTTCACTTCGGGAGCTGTTTTTTTTATTTTTGCACCCATGCTAAAAAAATAATTTTAGGCCTGAAGATGATATAAAACCCCTAAACAGTATACAGTATATTTTCTGAAAGCAGAGACCCTGGAGAAACAATGCTTGCTGTATCATCTTTTTCTGTCACATGATATTAGTGCAATGGTTTACCAAATGTCATCTTTTGTTTTCAGTAAAAGATACACAAAGTTCATTTTAGGACATACAAATGTAATATATTACCCAATTATTTGGTAAAATATAAAAGATGAGGTTGCACTGAATACATAGATAGCCAGTATGTCAAGTCTTAAAATGACCGGCACCTCTGAAATGGTGACAAACTTTAGTACCTTCACTTTTCCATAGGTAATGTTTTTAAGGCTAAGTTCACCTTTTGGAACATGTTACATGGCACATCAGTATTTAGGGTGTAACATGTTCCAGCCCATCTTCCCTCACCCCCCATGCCAGTGGGTAGGGGGTTCCTCTCCCCCAAAACTGCGGCCACATTTAAAATCATCTCCGCCCACACAGCCATGTCATTCATTCACAACAATCTGTGAATGAATAAACCACAAGTTCTGACTTCCATCGTGGCAGACAGATTTGTAGTATCAATGGACTGTGATTGTGCTGATCAGTGCACCCATTATCCATTCACAAGTCCTCCAGCTTTCTAACAAAAATCCTGTACAGATGTATGTGCAGAAATCTGAAGGACTTGTCTGCAGGAGCCTGACATTGCACCCATGATCCACTCATACCAGATAACTGATAACAGGTCTAAAATTATTGTTCTCACTCCAGCATTCGTGTTGATAACATGTGCAGAAAAATTGAAGCTTTAGTGCGCAGGCGCCCCTCCCATCTGTGTTTATTTGTATATGTGTGTATGTGGGGGTGGGAGAGGTTCATATTCTAGTATTTTGAGGGATTAAAGTGCTTGGAATTAACTTTATTTTCGTACACTTTATTTTTTATCACATGAGGACATGAGTCCCCTATGTGATACTTTTTTTGGGACTGGTTCCATTTAACCACTTGTCGACCACTGCATGTACATATACGTCAGCAGAATGGCACGGCTGGGCAAATGGGCGTACCTGTACATCCCTTTGAATTTGCCAACATGTGGTCGCGTGCGCGCCACCAGCGTGCTCGCGACCCTGGCGCGAGCTCCATGAGTAGGATCGCTCGATATCTATGGGGATACCTGCTATCGTCTCATGGAGATGAAGAATGGGGAGATGCTAATGTAAACAAGCATCTCCCAATTTTAACTAGTGACAGGACACTGATCATAGCTCCCTGAGATCAGGAGCGGTGATTAGTGACGTGTCACTCGTAGCCACGCCCCCTAACAGTTAGAATCACTCCCTAGGACACACTTAACCCCTTCCTAGCCAGCTAGTGGTTAACCCCTTCACTGCCAGTGTCATTTTTACAGTAATCAGTGCAATTTTATAGCACTGATCGCTGTAAAAATTACAATGGTCCCAAAAATGTGTCAAAATTGTCCGATGTGTCCACCATAATGTTGCAGTCATGATAAACATCGCAGATCACCGCCATTACTAGTAAAAAAATACATTATTAAAAAAAATGCCATAAAAGGAATCCCTATTTTGTAGACGCTATAACGTTTGCGCAAACCAATCAAGAAAGGCTTATTGCAATTTTTTTACCAAAAATTATGTAGAAGAATACGTATCGGCCTAAACTGAGGGAAAAAAAAGGTTTTTTTTAATATTTTTGGGGGATATTTATTATAGCAAAAAGTAAAAAAATGCATTTTTTTCAAAATTGTCGCTCTATTTTTGTTTATAGCGCAAAAAATAAAAACAAAAAAATAAAAACCGCAGAGGTGATCAAATACCACCAAAAGAAAGTTCTATTTGTGGGAAAAAAGGACGTCTATTTTGTTTGGGAGCCACATCGCATGACCGTGCAATTGTCAGTTAAAGCGACGCAGTGCCGAATTGCAAAAAGTGCTTTGGTCTTTGGCCAGCCAAATGGTCCGGGCTGAAGTGGTTAATGAGACCCCTGATGTCTCCCCTGCCCTCTATTAAACAAATGGAGTGCAGATCACGCTCCATTAGCTTCTTCCCAGTGGCAGCGGGTCCACAAAATCACATTTTACTGATCACTTCTGGGTTACAAATAGATAGGGGCGATAAACAAACAGACATTCACTGGTCTCCCTAATGGAGGCTGCCATTGCTGAACTCTCCTTGGAGAATAATAGAATGCTAGTTCTTTGGCTGTTCAGATGTTTTCATATCAGAGTTGTCTGACTCTAGTTATACAGGAAATATTTCTGCCACTGATTTCCTGAAGTCACACACAGCAAGGTATCTATAAGTTTTTAGGGCTAAACTTTAAAAATTCAAGATGATATACTAATTCTTAGCACATTTGAAGTCATCTTGAGGGATCTGACCAGCAGTGGTGCTCTGTTTTGTTTTTTTTTGTTTTTATTTCTATTAGTTTTTACCCACCTCAAGAATAGGCTGCTGCCCCCCCCCCCCCCACACACACACACACCACTTTGTCTAGCCAAGGCCATTTTCAGTTTTTAGCACTATGACACTTTGAACGATAATTACTCAGTCATACAACAATGTATCCAAATTCAATTTTATCATCTTTTTTTAAACACATAGAGATTTATTTTGGTTGGATTTAATCGCCACCAAGTTTTTATGCTTTGCAATATAAATAAGAAAAATCTATTCAGGTTAAAAATGTTGATTATAAAATTTTGCAAATAAATAATATTTCTTCCCAACTTTAGACCAACATGTATTCTGCTACATTTCTTGGGTAAAAATAACCCAAATCAGTGTATATTATTCAGTCTGTGGGAAAGTCTACACACTATGGGATATAGATCTGAAAATTGATCAGTCCTGATGTACTGATGGCCTCATTTCTTGAGGCCCTAAAATGACAGGACAATACCCCTCCACTGATCCAAATTCTGTTCTAGAAAGCCAGGTGATTGCTGGCATTGTGAAGGATCTGGAGTACCCAGAGGGACACAATGATTCCATACACATAACTTTCCACTGTCAACTCTGTTTTAAAGAGACAATGGGGTTGATTTACTAAAACTAGAGAGTGCAAAATCTGGTGCAGCTGTGCACAGTAGCCAATCAGCTTCTATCTTTAGCTTGTTCAATTAAGCTTTGACAAAAAAAACTGGAAGCTGATTGGTTTCTGTGCTGAGCTGCACCGGAATTTTCCCTCTCCAGTTTTAGTAAATCAACCCCATTGCTAAACAGGACCTGAGCCTACTTACTGTACTTTGTACCCCAAAAATATGTTTTAATTGTTTTGCCACAAACCAGTTTTATACAGACACATAAACGTAGGAACATAGTTACATATTTGATGAGATTGAATGAAGACACCAGTCCATCCAGTTCAACCTTTGTGTGGGCGTGTGTTGATGCTACTACCATAATATTGTATATTGCATTCACTAAGATGTCCATCTAAAAGTTTTATTAACACTATCTGACACCACCAACTGTGGAAGGGGGTTCCACATCCTTACTGATCTAACAGTAAAGAACCCCTTACAGAGTTTAAGGTTAAACCATTTCTCATCCAACTTCTTTGAGCTGTTGCATATCTTCTTAAGAAACCTGAGACTGAATAGTTTACTCTCTATGTTAGAATCACCATTTAAAAATTGGCATATTGTGATCATATCTGCTCATAAGTGCTTCTCCAGGGAGAATAGGTTTCATGTTTGTAGTCATTCTTCATAACTGAGGTCCTCCAGCCCCCTTATTAGCTTTGTTCCCCTTCTCTGGACTCTCTACAGTCCACCACATCCTTCCTGAGGACTGGTGACCAGAACTAGACAGCATACTTCAGATGTGGCCGAATCTGAGGAAGACATCTAATGCCGCGTACACACGACCGGACTTTCTGGCAGAAAAGGTCAGACAAAACGAATCCGGCGGACATTCCGATTGTGTGTGGGCTTCATCGGACCTTTTCTGTCGAAAAATCTGACAGACTTTAGAAATAGAATATGTTTCTAATTTTTCCAACGGACTTGCTTCCTATCGAAAAAAAAACGTTTGTCTGTATGCTAGTCCGACGGACCAAAAACGACACAAGGGCAGCTATTGGCTACTGGCTATGAACTTCCTTATTTGAGTCCGGTCATACGTCTTCACGTTAGAAAGGATCAGACTTGTGTGATCGTGTGTAGGAAAATCTGTTTCGTCAGAACTCCATCGGAACTCCGTTGAAAACTCCTTCGGAGTTCAGTCTGACGAGAAGTCCGCTCGTGTGTACGCGTCATGAAAGGTTTTTAAAGTTGTCAGCACTCTCAGCTTGTACCACTTCCTAGGGAAGGGAATTGCACATTTTTACTTCTCTAGCAGTAAAGATCCCTTTCCACAATCTAAGGTTAAGCCTCCTTTCTTCTAACCTCAAATCATCGCCACATGTCCTCTTCGGGGACCTTACAGTAAACAGTTTATCACAGTTACTGAAGTCACTTTTAAATATATTTGTACATTGCATGGATTTTATCAAACTTTGTTGCAGATTCTTATCTTTTGTTACTCTAAAGAAATAGCTGTTTATTTCTCTATGTCCATGTACTGGGTGAATGTGAATGGGAGGGTTTTAATAATTATAGCACCCTCTAGTGTGCTAGAGTAGGATTTTTGTTGTGTAGGAAAATTGTTCAGGCTTGACTGGCAGCCTCCCCCTACTTCTAGAAACTTGCAGAAGATTCTAGAATAATGGGAGTGGAGGTGAGGAAGAGCTGCCTGGAGTATTCATGGGGGCCCTGACAAATCCCCAACATATGGGTTGGCAGGAGCAGGTCCCCTCAAATACTCTGGGTGGGCCCAGTAGGGGCAGAAAAGTTCAGGGGGAAGCCAGAGATGGAATGTTTGGCTGTCGGTGGCCCTTGAGGGTCCCCCCTATTCTGGGTAGTGACCTTGGGCCTAGGCTCAAGTGTGAAAGAGACTCTCTTCACGACACACAGGGGTGTACTGACCAGAGGCACAAGAGCAAGTGGAGGACAGCAGGGGAACACTGCCGGGTGAATCTCCAGGGAGGAAGACAGCCAGGTGGGCGGGTGAGAGTTACAATTGGAGAGGACTGAGAGGCATGCCTAAGAGGACTGGGAGAGAGCAGTCTTAAATGGATGCAGAGTCAGTCTGGGAGGACTGTGGAGTCTTGGCCAGGAGGGCTGGACAAGGGGGCAGCTGCAGCCAGGTGGGCTGGCAGTGCCTGAAGAGGTGGTGCTGGGAACAGTAGGCACAAGAGGAGGGCAGCTAGGCACTAGGACATTGCTACACAAACAAGGGGCCCATGGTCCCCGCCTGCTGGAGGTAGAGGAGAAATGTATATACAGACTGTATTTAGTTGTGTCTCTGAAGAGTTCTACTGCTTTGATCAATTGGACATCCCATAATATCCATATCCCAGTTTATTTCCCTCAAATAAAT
This sequence comes from Lithobates septentrionalis, assembly GCA_037952835.1. NCBI lineage: Eukaryota > Metazoa > Chordata > Amphibia > Anura > Ranidae > Lithobates > Lithobates septentrionalis. The sequence continues at coordinate 1,399,411 of JBBDGP010002067.1, read as the reverse complement.
GTAAAACAAAGCACTGGACTGTTCTTCAGACTTAAGTATGCAGTGAAGATGCGCTGTGCCTGGCTGTGGGTGGTGGATCCCTTTACACGTGCGGCTCCTTAGGGGGTGCACTACATAATTGTCAATCAGCTGCTGCACCTGCAGGGCTTTAATGGGGAAAGTGGGAGGGTCTGCATCCCTTTAGATGTGATTTCCCTTTGGGAGTATCTTACCAAAAATGACATTTTTGTTGCAGGGGATGCACAAAATCTGATTTGTATCTTAATTGTGTCTGACTGATTTGTATTTTACTTCTCGAAAATCAGTGAGCCAATCACACAGGCAGGAAATTACATTTCTGGGGGAGGGGTTTTCTGTACACCATCTGTGTAAAGAACGCCTTCAGGTGGCCATATTGCATTTTACAGAACATTACAGAGCTGCAGATTGAAAGAAAAGATCATTTTAAATAACATTCTATTACAATATTTGTATACGCTATATTGTTTTTTTTATTTGCTCTTTTTTTTTTTTTTTCATGAAAGTGGAATTGCCCTTTAAGTGCCTCTTCTCCAGAGTGAATACCTGTAATCTATCAGTCCTCATAGCTGAGATCCTCTGTCCTCCTTGTTCATTTTGTTGCCCTTTGCTGAACTCTTTCTAATTCATTGACATCTTTCCTGAGGATTGGTGACCAAAACTTACCTGTATATCCAAGATGAGGCTGAGCCAGTGTATTGTAAATGGGTAGAATTATTGATTTATCTCTGGAACATTTGCATACTCAAAGTAAATTGTTTATAAATAGTCCCAATAAAATGTACCTGAATATAAGTGCTCACAAATAGCTAATCTCATCCCGATGGGGTCCTCTAAATGGGATATAACTAGATAAACAATCTATAATCAATAAATTATTAAACGTTCTATATCCACTTGCCGACCAGACGCCGTCATACTGCAGCAGGTCGGCACGATTCCACAAACCATCGTAGCTGTACGTCGGCCCTTTAAATGCCCTGGCTCCCCCGATGCACGGTTGAGGAGCCGATGTGCATGGCTGGCGGTTGCGAGAGTCAGAACAGGGACATATGTGTGTAAACACACAAATCTCTGTTCTGTGAGGAGAGGAGAGACAGATTGTCTGCTCCTACTAACTAGGAACAACGATATGTCTCCTCCTGTGGTGGTGCTTTCATAAGTGCCCCCTCTCTCCAGCCACCCCTCTATGACCAATGCATAGATTCATGCATAGCATAAATCTATCCACGGCCGCCGCTGCCACCCCCAATTCAGGCGCCCAGTCCCTTTTCGGGCGCCAGGCGCCTGAATTACAGTGGCGGGGGGTGTTTTTGAAGTACCCGATTAAAGCCATAGGTTTGGCACTCACAGTTCACACAGGTGTGTTAGAACAGCAAATGAATATTCGCTGTCCGTACACTGAACCGCCTCTACGCCAATCAGGTGCTCTGGTCTTTTACCCGTCACCTGATTGGCTGAAACAACAGGCGCTGTGATTGGACGCCTGATGGGAAGAGAGGACGGGAAGAGACACATGAAGACACCACTCGGAGGACACCGCTCACGCCGTCACCCGCTGCCCCACCAAGACAGGGTAAGTGCCGGCTACGCGGCTAGGAGGTGGGGGGGGGTCATAGTGATGGCATTGGATGGCACAGTGGCAGCATTTGATGGGCAGAGTGGCAGCATTGGATGGCATAGTGGCAGCATTGGATGGCACAGTGGCAGCATTCGATGGGCAGAGTGACAGCATTCAATGGGCAGAGTGGCAGCATTTGATGGGCACAGTGGCAACATTTGATGGCCCAGTGACGGCGTTTTATGGGCATGGTAGCAGTGTTTGATTGGAACTGCGCCAGAGTTTGATGGGCACAGTGGCAGCATTTGATGGCACAGTGGCAGCATTTGATGGCACAGTGGCAGTGTTTGATGGGCACAGTGGCAGTGTTTGATGGGCACAGTGGCAGTGTTTGATGGGTACAGTAGCAACATTTGATGGGCACAGTGAAAGCGTTTGATGGACACAGTGGCTGCATTTGATGGGCACAGTGGCTGAAATTGATTGGCACAGTGGGGGCATTTGATGGGCACAAAGGCTGCGTTTGATGGCACAGTGGCTGCAATTTATGTTTTATTTTCAGTATTTTTTCAGTTTGTTTGTGCCCCCCCACAAATTTTGAGCAACAGCTGCCACTGGTCTCCTCCTCTAGTCAGTCCCATCGCCCCACAGTTAGAAACACAATTAAGGGAGCACATTTAACCCCTTGATTGCCCCCTAGAATTAACCCCTTCCCTGCCAGTGACATTTATACAGTAATCAGTGCATTTTTATAGCACTGATCACTGTATAAATGTTAGTGGTCCCAAAAATGTGTCAAAAGTGTCTGATTTGTCCACTGCAATATCTCAGTACTGCTAAAAATCACTGATCACCGCCATTACTAGTAAAATAAATAAATAAATAAATAAATAAAAGTGCCATAAATCTATCCCATAGTTTGTAGACACTATAACTTTTGGGCAAACCAATCAATATATGCTTATTGCCATTTTTTTCCAAAAATATGTAGAAGAATATATATTGGCCAAAACTGGTGAAGAAATTTGATTTTCAAAAACATTTTTGGGATATTTATTACAGCTAAAAGTAAATATATATATATATTTTTTTTTTCAAAATTGTTGTCTTTTTAGTGTTTATAGCACAAAAAATAAAAAAATGCAGAGATGATCAAATACCACCAAAAGAAAGCTCTATATGTGGGAAAAAAAAGGACATCAATTTTGTTTGTGTACAGCGTCGCATGACCGCGCAATTGTCAGTTAAAGCGACGCAGTGCCATATCACAAAAAAAATGGCCTGGTCCTTAAGAGGGCAAATCTTCCGGTCTGTAAGTGGATATACTTGTTACCTATAATCATTTCTGTCATTTTTTAAGCTGTCCCGCTATGTAAAAGAAGTCCAGTACAAGGATCCGAATGGCAAGGTCATGATTTTTAATGATAAAGGAGAACTGCCCAGCCCACTGGAAATTGTAAATTGGATTACAAGAATTAAAGGTAGAAATATAACTGATTGGATGCTTGTGGGCCACTTTGATGGGTCCCTTTCAGAGGGTCAACAACTTACACTAGAACCAGAGCGAATATCATGGAAAGGAGACAAGGTGAGTTACACTGGGGAAGCTGATCCAGAACTTATATAAGAAACATACTAGTTTTGACCCTAAAGCCCATCTCCAGACAAAACCTAACCCCCTCCCCCCATCCTATTTATAGACAGCCAACATCTTCCCTGACTCATTCCATGGTGATTAGATGAAGGTGTCAGTGCTGGCTGTGTGGATATAAATGCCGGGATATGTTCCAATCACTCATTATACCTGAAGAAGTGGATAAACTACAAAACATCTTCTACATTACAGAACAAGTCCAGCTGAATGTGACTGACTACTATTACCTCCCCACTCCTCATCACAAAGACCCGGGTCATAGACATTTATAGAAGGACCCTGACTCCTGTGTACAGAATGTAGCAAGTTCCCCTGGCCTCCTTTGGTCTAATGAAAACCTCCAGGGCCAGAGATAGCTGACATCCTTCTGTATATGGTGGGTTGTGAGGCATAGTAGGTGCAAAGGTATTAGATTCATTGGGCGCCAGACACTTCTTGAATGCAAAATAGATTTTATTTCTCTTAACAGAACTTTGGGAGAGAGGGTTAGGGTCAGGATACCCTTTGGTAGTTGCAAGATTAATTGGCAGACTCCAAGACTTCAACAGGAAGACAGCCATGCAGGGAAAGGCATCCAGCAAGACACCACTTCTGCATGTGTAGGGATGCTGTGTCCTATGGCAACAGTCTTTAACACTTTCTAATACAAGGTGTAACAGTTCCTTCACTTCCACTACAATCACTTCTTGTAGTTCTTCAGCCCACTGAGCTCCCAGTATCTCTCACTAGACTAGATGATTCACTGCCACTGAATCCATTGAGCTCCTCCAATCTTCATGGTAGTATCTTCCTCAAGCATCACCCCCTCCTCTCTGCTGGGTCCCCAACTTGGCACTCAAGATGCCTCTCAAGCTTCACCCCACTGGCCTGCTCGGTCCCTGGCTTGACACACAAGGCTGCTCTGCAAGCATCAACTCCTCTGGCTGGGTCCCTGGCTTGACACCCACTGAAATTTCCTGATTCTTCGCGGTCCCCGTTTGGTGAGAATACTGCTCCGTACTTGCTTCAGCCACTCACTGTGGTCCCTAGTAATAAGATGGTTGGTCCTTTAGTGGTGACAGCTTCCCCTCTACCTCCGACTGCGATAAGTTCTCCGGCCAGCAGAACTGTCACCTCTGGCTAGACTGCAAGCCGCAATCCCAACCCTACTCTGCTCTCTTGCTTCTGGACAGGCCCTCAGACAGCCCAGCAGCCAGATGTGCCCAGGATAGGCCCAAACTCCATCCTAGCAGCCCGGGCAATACAACACATGTCCACCCAGACAGCCACCCAGGTGGCACAGAACACTGACCACCTGACTTCACCGGAATATATAGGTTCTCCCAGCAGGTCAAAGGGATTTAAGAAAACCCCTGCCCATTGGCTGGGATACCCCATATACCCATAATCTGACCTTGCATTGTCCTTCTAATATCTAAATCCACCAGGTACCCGGCCACCTAGCGACAAAAGAGAGAAGTGCAGCAATTACAGACTATGCCCCGTACACACGATTGGATTTTCTGACAGAAAATGTTCGATGGGAGCTTGTTGTCAGAAATTCCGACCATGTGTAGGCTTCATCGGACATTTTTGATCAGAATTTCCGTCACACAAAATTCACACAAAATTTGAGATCTGGATCTCAAATTTTACGACTACAAAATCTGTTGTTGAAAATTCCGATTGTGTGTACACAATTCTGACGCACAAAGTTCCACGCATGCTCGGAATCAAGCAGAAGAGTACGTCACCGCGTTCTTGATGTTCAGAATTTCCAACAAGATTTGTGTGACCGTGTGTATGCAAGACAAGTTTGAGCCAACATCCGTCAGAAAAAAAACATGGATTTTGTTGTCAGAAAATCCTATCGTGTGTACAGGGCATAAGAGTGAAATCAATTGATCCTAATAATTAGCCATGGTAGCTATACCTGGCAGGTAAATTTAGGAAACAGAAACAAACTCAAACGAAAACAGGCACATAAACTATCCCTAGCCACCAGATCGCTCGTTGATCTCTTACAGGCCAGGGAGGAACTTCTGGAAGAGCTAGGTACAGTGGGGCAAAAAAGTATTTAGTCAGCCACCAATTGTGCAAGTTAAAGAGAGATGAAAAGATGAGAGAGGCCTGTAATTGTCATCATAGGTATACCTCAACTATGAGAGACAAAATGTGGAAACAAATCCAGACAATCACATTGTCTGATTTTTGAAAGAATTTATTTGCAAATCATGGTGGAAAATAAGTATTTTGTCAATATCAAAAGTTCATCTCAATACTTTGTTATATATCCTTTGTTGGCAATGACAGAGGTCAAACGTTTTCTGTAAGTCTTCACAAGGTTGTCACACACCATTGCTGGTATGTTGGCCCATTCCTCCATGCATATCTCCTCTAGAGCAGTGATGTTTTGGGGCTGTCGCTGAGAAACACGGACTTTCAACTCCCTCAAAAGGTTTTCTATGGGGTTGAGATCTGGAGACTGGCTAGGCCACTCCAGGACCTTGAAATGCTTCTTACGAAGCCACTCCTTCGTTGCCTGGGCGGTGTGTTTGGGATCATTGTCATGCTGAAAGACCCAGCCACGTTTCATCTTCAATGCCCTTGCTGATGGGAGGAGGTTTGCACTAAAAATCTCACGATACATGGCCCCATTCATTCTTTCATGTACACGGATCAGTCGTCCTGTTCCCTTTGCAGAGAAACAGCCCCAAAGCATGATGTTGCCACCCCCATGCTTCACAGTAGGTATGGTGTTCTTTGCTTGCAACTCAGCATTCTCTCTCCTCCAAACACAACAAGTTGTGTTTCTACCAAACAGTTTTACTTTGGTTTCATCTGACAATATGACATTCTCCCAATCTTCTTCTGGATCATCCAAATGCTCTCTAGCAAACCTCTGATGGGCCCAGACAGGTACTGGCTTAAGCAGGGGGACACGTCTGGCACTGCGGGATCTGGGTCCCTGGCAGCGTAGTGTGTTACTGATGGTAGCCTTTGTTACATTGGTCCCAGCTCTCTGCAGGTCATTCACTAGATCCCCCGTGTAGTTCTGTGATTTTTGCTCACCGTTTTTTATTGCAGATTCAGTCTTCCCAACCTGGTTCAGGTCTACAGTTTTGTTTCTGATGTCTTTCTACAGCACTTTGGTCTTCACCATAGTGAAGTTTGGAGTGTGACTGTTTGAGGTTGTGGACAGGGGTCTTTTATACTGATAACAAGTTCAAACAGGTGCCATTAATACAGGTAAGGAGTGGAGGAAAGAGGAGCCTCTTAAAGAAGAAGATACAGGTCTGTGAGAGACAGAAATCTTGCTTGTTTGTAGGTGACCAAATACTTATTTTCCACCATAATTTGCAAATAAATTCTTTCAAAAATCACACAATGTGATTGTCTGGATTTGTTTCCACATTTTGTCTCTCATAGTTGAGGTATACCTATGATGACAATGACAGGCCTCTCTCATCTTTTTAAGTGGGAGAAATTACACAATTGGTGGCTGACTAAATACTTTTTTGCCCCACTGTAAGACTTTAAAATGTAAATACGTCCTAACACAAAAATTGTTCTACAAATTTGGGAACAAATCAAGGAAATTACTAGCTAGACCACTACAAACCAAAAAAGCTACAAATACCATACACAGAATCAAAGACCCTGCAGGTGCTTCATTTGTTTCTCCAGACGATATTGCCAATCAATTTGTTTAATATTTCTCCAAACTCTATAACCTACCTACTACAACTACAACGAATCAAGCTATAGAAAGACAAGAGGCTATAAAGGATTTCCTAACACAATATTGTCAATCCCTTATCACCCCTGAAGACGCGGCAAGTCTAGAACCCTCCATTAGTACAGAAGAAATTAAAACAGCCCTAAAGCAACTCAAAACAGGTAAAAGTCCGGGCCCAGACGGTCTGACCGTAAGCTACTATAAGACTTTCCAAGAAATACTTACCCCGCATCTCTCTAAGACATTTAATGCTTTATCTTCTTCTCCACCAGCGAATAGGGATCTACTAGAGGCCCATATTATGCTTATACCAAAACCAGGCAAAGGTGACATGTTAGTATCAAATTACAGACCTATCTCTCTCCTCAATGTAGACATGAAACTCTATGCCAAAATTCTTGTGAATCGTATACTCCCTCTTCTCCCCAAATTGATTTCACTAGACCAGGTAGGATTTATCCCTGGTAGGGAAGCTAGGGATAACACCATAAAAGCTATCAACATCCACCATTGGCTCTCGACTTCCTACAAACAAGGTTTTTTTCTGTCCCTCGATGCGGAGAAGGCGTTCGATAGGGTGGCTTGGGACTACATTATGGCAGTGTTGCAGGCTATGGGGTTTCCTGCACACTTTCTCAAATTGATCCTAGCACTATATTCATCCCCCACTGCCAGAATTAGGGTTAATCTCCGCCTGTCGGACGCCTTCTCTGTCTCGAATGGCAGACGCCAAGGGTGCCCATTATCCCCTCTCATCTTTGTACTCACCTTAAACCTCTACTGCACAAACTTAGGACTAATTCCAACGTAAAAGGCATTGATATACGAAACAAACATTACAAAGTAGCGGCGTAAGCAGACAACATCCTCCTCTTCCTTTCTGACCCTTTAATCACCATACCCAATTGTTGCAGGATTTTACATTCTTTCACAAATTATCCAACTTGCAAATAAATTTTTCAAAATCCACAAACACAGAACAAACACTTAGAGCACATCAATTCTTTCAAAATAACGCGCTCATCTCTTTTGCTACCCTGTCCTCCCGATTCCCAGAGAATAACATTCCTTTTTATAAATTTTTGCAAATCAGACATTTTTTGAATAGCACGAGACCTACCACACAATGGTGCAGAGAACAAAATCCTTATGAAGAACTTTGCTCTACTGCGAGTCCTCAAAGACATTTGATCTTGATGGTATATGCGCTCCTCTTTGGTGGAATTGACCATAAATCTAACGCTGTAATCCAGAACCTCCCCAAAGAGGAATGGGATAGTATATATGAACATATTCATAAAGGCTCTATCAACATCTCAGCACAGGAAAACGGTTACAAACTGTATTCACGATGGTATCATACTCCGGAACGAACGGATACACATATTCCACCCAACTGTATCACCGATGTGCTGGAGATGTAACCCTAGCTTGGGGTCCCTTCTCCATGTATGGTGGGACTCAGTGCTGGGACAAGGTAATTTAGCGCCCAGGGCAAAGACACCAAACTGCGCCCCCCTCCCCTTCCAAAAAAAATTTTTAAAAAATTGAGCACTAATCGGCATACTTAGCCCCGAACACAAATAATACCCCCTATCATCCTTACTAGCATAAATTCTCCCCCCCCAATCCCCATTTCTAACAGCCCCAATATTTCCTTTCCTAGCACAAATCTCCCCCCCATCACTTCTTCTAGCACCCCCCCCCCCAAAATCCCCCTCCTAGCACAAATCCCCGCCCCCCCCCCATCTCCACGGCACAAATCCTCTCTCCTGGCACAAATTCTCTTTCCCCCACAGAACAAATCCTCCCTCCCAGCACAAATCTTACCCCTTTCACCCCCCAAAATCCCCCTCCCAGCACAAATCTTACCCCTTTCACCCTCCAAAATCACCCTCCCAGCACAAATCTTACCCCTGTCACCCCCCAAAATCCCCCTCCCAGCACAAATCTTACCCCTGTCGCCCCCGAAAATCCCCCTCCCAGCACAAACCTTACCCCTGTCACCCCCGAAAATCCCCCTCCCAGCACAAATCGTACCCCTGTCACCCCCCAAAATCCCCCTCCCAGCACAAATCTTACCCCTTTCACCCCCCAAAATCCCCCTCCCAGCACAAATCTTACCCCTGTCACCCCCGAAAATCCCCCTCCCAGCACAAACCTTACCCCTGTCACCCCCGAAAATCCCCCTCCCAGCACAAATCGTACCCCTGTCACCCCCCAAAATCCCCCTCCCAGCACAAATCTTACCCCTTTCACCCCCCAAAATCCCCCTCCCAGCACAAATCTTACCCCTGTCACCCCCGAAAATCCCCCTCCCAACACAAATCTTACCCCTGTCGCCCCCGAAAATCCCCCTCCCAGCACAAATCTTACCCCTGTCACCCCCGAAAATCCCCCTCCCAGCAGAAATCTTACCCCTAAATTTCCCCTCTAAAACAAATACCCCCAATTATCCCTACCATAAATTCTCCCCCCCCCAATCCCCATTTCTAACAGCCCAAATATTTCCTATCCTAGCACAAACCCCCCCCCCCCACCTCTTCTAGCACAACCCCCTCCCCCCGAATACCCCTACTAGAAAAAAAATCTTATCCTGGCACCCCTCAAATTCCCCATCCCAGCAGAACCCCCCCAGAACTCCCTTCCTAACACAACAGCACAAATACACCCCCTCCCCCATATTATTCCCACCTAGAAGTAATCATTTTCTCCCTACAAATACTCTCATTCCTCCCCTTGTGTTCTCAGTGCAGCTCTCCCTTCCCTCAGCTTGGCAGCAGCTTTCCTCACACACAGACCTCAGATACAGTGCAGCACAGCGCTCTGTGATGCCCACCTTCCGACGTTCCTCCTCATGTTGTCCTGTCAGAGCTGAGGAGGAGCCGGTTTCTAAACTTGCCTGTGCGGCAGCTAGCGGGAGGGATATCGCTGCTGAAGGGGACCGGGATCGCGGCTCAGAGATGCCCGCCTCCCACCCACACTGCTTTCAAACTTACAGCAAGAGACAGGCTCCTTGGCTCCTATAGGTTGCAGCGCGGCAACAGCTCTCCGCGCTCCTCTGAGTCCTCCCACCCCACCTCCGGCCGTGAGTGACCTCACGCCGCCGGCCGGGACTACGAGGCTGCTTCGTAGGGGGTTGAACAGTGAAGCTGACAGGGAAAGGAGGTGAAGCCAGGGCTTGTTTTGCCAGATGCAGGAGTGCACTCGGCACACTTACAGACAATTTTTTAGGTACAACGGCACTGGCTAGTGTGTATAATGACAGGTGTGAAGCACATTGCCAGCTCTTCACCTGCGCCCCCCCTCCTATAGAAAATCGTACCGCCCAGGGCATCCGCCCCTTCCGCCCCTGCCTTGTACCGGCCCTGGTGGGACTATATACACATAAAACCATTCTGGGAAAAAGTACACAATACAATCTCTAAAATTATAACATACACCTTGGACTTTACTCCAGCTCATTACCTGTTACATCACACATCACTACCTCAATTCACTTACAGAAGGTCTCTTATGCTTCACCTTATCAATGCGGCTAAACAATGTATACCATTGTATTGGAGAAATACTAACCCCCCTAAAATATCCGATTGGCTGAAGCGTACTGAGAAGATTGCAGAGATGGAGGACTTAACTCATCAATCTAAAGAAAACACGATGAAATATCGAAATACGTGGGCTTGTTGGCTACACTTTAGAAACTCCTCAGAGTTTCAGGAGCTACTGCATTATGCAATCCACAACCTCGCCTCACAACGGGAATAAACTAACACTTCCCATACACGTTCCCTCCTTTGCCAAGGTTATGGTACCCACCATACCCAGTTAATTAAGCATCTTCCCCCGTATCATACATAGCATATTCCCACCCAAATCTTGAAGTAGAACACTCTGACTACTATAATCATAACAAATGTGCGCCTTTTATCTGATATTGGATTATCCCTTGAATATAAGGCTATACTTCAGACTTGTCCAGCATACATCTCCTCATTAATACCCAAGCTTTCCACCAGACATGGGAATTACAACATATTTACCAGATGTGGAGGGCAGCTTATTCCACTTAGTGGACCAACGCTGCTAGAACACTACAAGATAAATCCACTACCCCCTCCCTTGCACAGTATGTTCCCGTTCGGTGTGCGTGGGCTGGGGGTAGGCCTGCTTTGGTCTACCTGACTTAATCAGATAAACCCTCTTATCATTCTCCTATGATGTCCCATGACATCACAAGGCATGTTCTAGCCTGCTAGAATAGTTTGACACAGCTATATGTTAATCATCCTATGTTTGAATTTGAATTGAATTAAAATAGCAACTGTTATACAATGATATGATCGTTACCCCGCTAATTGGAAATTTTTTGACTATTTGTACTGTATATATTGATCTTTATTCCTGTTGCTTTAACATGTAATTGTATTATTGTTCTAATAAAATTATTTGAAACAAAAAAAAATGAAGAGTAAGAAACTGATAAGATTATAGCCAGAGAGAGGTAAATGTGTGTTTGGGAAGTTGCATGGAGTGCAGAAGTGTGTGTCTATTGTGTTAGTCCAGAGGCAGAGGTCAGGTTGAGGAGTTGGGAGGTAGCTGGGGTATAAACATTATTAGGAATCTTAAAGTCATCAAGAATGATATTGGGCATTTCAAAGAAAAGAAAATAAGGTAGCTGGGCAGAAAATTCATCAAGGAAGAGTGACACCAGTTGCAGAGGCAGATAAATCACAGTGCAGAGAAACTGGAGAAAAGAGAGGAATACAATGAGCTTCAAACGAGGAGAGGGATAGAGAGGGAGGTGCAGGAAGGGCTTGAAAAGTGTTTTATGGGAAGAGAAGGTGAAGGACATTGTAGCCATATTAGTTCACGTGCAACAACACAGTTTAGTACATTTGTTTTTGTTTTTTTGCACAACAGTTACATTTTCAAGGTATTGGGGGAATCCCTCCCTTCTTCTAATATCCAAGAAGTACAGAGGAGCAGTGGAAAAATCACAAAGATGAGAATTGTCATAAAACTGTGTGGTAGTGGTTTAAAATACTGTGCTTCACATTCAGGCCATTACCTTTTCCTCACACAGAATTATTATTCACAGTTTAAAGGTTTTCATTTCCTGAGTATTTTTTAAAAAGTCCCTTTAGGAACCAAAACTTCCAGGTCTTCCATAGAATGGTCTGGTTGTGGGAAATGATGTTCCATATCTCCACAGTAATCCTCTTCTTTATGTTCTTTTATTGTGTCTGTGACAGACCTAGCCAGGACAGGGGCTTTTGGAGAGGACTGGGAGCAAGCCTCTTACCCACTGACTATGGGCCCTGGCATTTAAGGTAACACTGCTCTTTGGAAGGTGTATGTCTGGGGGATCCGTGGATTGGTCTTGTTATTTTGGATTCAAGTCCATGTCTCCCCAAGACACACAGACTCTGGGACTCTAAGCCCGGGGTCCATGTTAAGGGCCTAGATGTCACATTTCCAACAAGGACTGCTCCATCCTCTGGGACTCATAGCAGATGTTGATGTCATCAGCAAGCCACCTGTCTGGGGGTTGCCTGCTATAATGTGTTTAATACAAGTAGGTCTAGTGTGCCTCCTAAGGGTCCTTCACCCATTGTTAATTGTGCTAATTAACTCACCTTTTGTCTGTCTGCTAAGCAAACCATTGTGGGTTGTGTTTATACTTGTAATAATGTGTATTGTCCAGTACACTGTATTCAGTATTGTAGAAGTCGGCAAGTCTGACCTAGAATGAAACCTCTGAGTCATCCAGGTCGCTAATTAACATAATGTTTATAGTATATGTCTGCTGTTCTAATTATATTCCTGTGTACAGTTTGTATTGTTATGATCAGGAGGGGGAGGTCCTCCTGTGGGGAACATATTATGTGTTAGTTTGTTCACATAAACGTGTTCCAGCTTTGCAGCCAAACAAGTCCTACCTTGTTCTTGGTTGCAATATGCGGCTATAATATCTAATATCTATCTTCAGAATGGAGGAAGTGGTATATGATGGAAGCACTCAAGCAGAGTGTGGGGGACGATTCTGTTACAGTGTCTATAAACATTCATTCTGTTTTTGTAACTTCTGTCCTGTGTCAGCAATGTATGATCCATGCTTGCACTTGCTGCATTGAATGAAGTACATTCCATTACTATAGGCCAAGTTGTATGATCCTGTAATGCTGGAGGTTCCTTTTGTTTGTGTGACAAAGTTTAATACATTTATGTAGATGCACAGTTTGCAGCATTTAGTGTTGCAAGGTTTTGTTCCCTTTTTTTAGTCCCTGTCCTCAGAATGAATCTTCCTGCTGATCAATGAGGTTGGGTGGTTGCCTGAAGGTCAGCACTGGGGGTTGTTGGAATATTCCTTTCAGGGTTCTGTCCTCTGTTATGATAGGTTTCATCTATTTCATTATCTCTTTCATCCCTTCTAGTGCTGGATTGTATGTGGTTATTAGAGGTACACAGCTCTTTGTTTTCTTCTCTTTGTATTGTAGGAGATTGTTAAGGCAGCGTTTATGCTTATACTGATAGTTTTGTTGCTGTAACCTTTCTAATGCAAGGATTCTGTTAGTACTCCTAGATGTCTATTTATGTCTTCTGATTCGGAACATATTCTGTGGTATCCAGACTATTGAAGGGCCATCTTCTGGAATGGTCCATGTTTTTCCACCAAGGTATGCATTCTACATCATTGTACACACCAGAACTTTGCTTACTTACACTATTATATCTGTAGTTTTTCTCTTGAATAGTTCATATTGTTCTACATTATCGTAGGTCCCAAGGGGTCGATGCTCTGAGGAATGTCTTCCAGGGTTCAGAAAATCTGTAAGAGAAGGATATCACCCATGTTGTTATAATTGTGCTCCATGTTCAGAAGGAGAAATATCAAACCATTCTGGTAAGCTTGATTTTTTTTTAACCACTTAACAACTGGCCCATAGCCGAATGATGGCTACAGGGCGGTTGCATAACTCTGGGAGTGTGTACAGTGACATCCTCCCAGAATGCCGCTCTTGCGTGCCCCCTGGGGTGTGCACCCAAACAAATGACGAAGCGATCACATGTAAACAAACCGGCGTGATATCTGGTTCCTCTTTCCCCTCTCCGTCCAGTGTGAGCGGAGAGGGGAGAGATCAGTGGCAGCAGCGCTGTGGGCTAGATGTTTAATGCCCACAGCGCTGCTCAGTGACAAATCCATCCATCCATCCATTCTCAGCCATGCATACCCACCCATACTCTGCATACTCAGCCATGCATACACTTCCATACTCTGCATACCCATCCATACTCTGCATACCCATCCATACTCTGCATACTCATCCATACTCTGCATACCCACCCATCCATCCATACTCAGCATACCCATCCATCCATACTCAGCATACCCATCCATACTCAGCATACCCATCCATACTCTGCATGCCCATCCATCCATACTCAGCATACCCATCAATCCATACTCAGCATAGCCATCCATCCATACTCAGCATAGCCATCCATACTCTGCATACCCATCCATCCATCCATACACTGCATACCCATCCATCCATCCATACTCAGCATACCCATCCATACTCTGCATACCCATCCATACTCTGCATACCCATCCATCCATCTATACTCGGCATACCCATCCATACTCGGCAAACCCATCCATACTCGGCATACCCATCCATCCTCAGCAATACTCATCCATCCATCCATCCATGCTCAGCCATCTCATCCACCCCATCCATAATTAGCCATACCCATCCATACTCAGCCATACCCAGCAATATTCAGCCGTACCCAGCCATACCCAGCCGTACCCAGCCGTACCCAGCCATACCCAGCCATACTCAGCCATACCCAGATGTACTCAGTGGTACCCAGCCATACCCAGCTGTACCCAACCGTACCATCTATACCCAGCCATACTCAGCCATACCCACCTGTACTCAGCCGTACTCAGCCATCCCATCTATACCCAGCCATACTCAGCCGTACCCATCCATACTCAGCTGTACCCGGCCATACTCATTCATGCTCAGCCATCCCCATCCACGGCTTATCCATCCCCATTCATGCTCATCCATGCCACATCAGTTATCATTCATGCCACATCCATGCCACTACAGTGCCTCACAAAAGTGTAATAGGTAGTCAAATTAGATTTGAAACTTATGTCCCTAGAACACCCGATGATGCTCCCTGCATATTGGTCCTCTGTATGTGGCCACGCTGTGGAAAAGTCTCACACATGTGGTATCGCCATACTCAGGAGGAGAAGGAGAATCTATTTTGGGGTGTAATTTTTGGTATGTACATGCTGTGTGTTAGAAATATTGTGTAAATGGACAATGTTGTGTAAAAAAAATGCTTTTCATTTTCTTTACACATTTTCCAAAAACTTGTAGAAAAAATGACATGTTCAAAAGAACGATAAGATCGATATGCCGCATAGATTATACATTGGGTTGTTTTGGGGTCATTTTTGGGGCGTTTCCATTGTCCTGGTTCCCCAGGGCCTTCAAAATTGTAAGAGGTAGCCAAGAACGCCTGATGGTGCTCCCTGCATGTTGGGCCTCAGTATGTGGCCACACTGTGTAAAAGTCTCACACATGTGGTATCGCCATACTCAGGAGGAGTAGTAGAATGTGTTTTGGTGTGTAATTTGTGCTATGCATATGCTGTGTGTGAAAAATAACCTTCTAATATAACAATTTTGTGAAAAAAAATCTTGATTTTGCAAAGAATTGTGGGAAAAAATTACAACTTCAAAAAAATCACCATGCCTCTTACTAAATACCTTTGAATGTCTACTTTCCAAAAAGCGGTCATTTGTGGGTATATAACTTTCACAAAGACCAAATAATATACACTGATTTGGGTTATTTTTACCAAAGATATGTAGCAGTATAAATTTTGGCCAAAATATATGAAGAAGAATTACTAATTTGCAAAATTTTATAACAGAAACAAAGAAAAATGCATTTCTTTTCATACATCAGGGGACACAGAGCCATAGTAATTACTATGTGGGTTATAGGCCACCTTCAGGTGATGGACACTGGCATGCCCTAAATTAAAAAGTGCACTCCCTATATAACCCCTCCCACTACTGGGAGTATTCAGTTTTTTCACCAGTGTCTAAGGTGTTGGTCACGAGTAAAGATGTGCTGTGCTGAGCCCCACTGGAACAATCCTTGCTGGGGCTAGCCATGCTGACGGATACATTCAGAGTGTCTTTTAGACCAGGTTGAATGGTACCCGGGCCTCGTATCCGAAGAAACAAGGTTTTTTGCTTGCAAATGCTTCTCTTTCTAGAGAGCTGGACCCTGGGATCCAGTACTTTTGGTAGTAAGGCCAATAAAGTTTTACTGGCAGGGTGCTGTTGCAGGTCCAGGATTGTGGGATACCTCAAGGTTCCCCTGTTCCTGAAGGTTTTACGTAGCCCACCGTGAAGGGTGAAGATTAGGTCTGATGGTTTTACCACAGATAACCCTGCGGCGGGGAAAAGGTAAGTGGAGATTTTTTTCTGAAATTTTTTCATGTAAAGTCTCCTTTAACTGAATAATGTTGTCATGCCTATGTGTCACCGCCTCATGCTGGAAACAGTCACTGTGTCAGGAGCTGAACACTTCCTCCTTCTCCTCTGGCCAAAACAGCAGATCCTCCAGTAAGAAAGGGGTGAATTGTCTCCCCGTTAGTGGTCCCTATGCTGGGATTCCCCCCTCAGGGCGGTTTTAAGCCCTAATACTTAAAAAAAAAAAAAAACGCTGCAGCCGCGGCTTTTTAACCCCCCCTTGCCGGTCTGGCTTTAGGTCCGAGGGTACCTGGAAATCCCATCCTTTTTTGAAAGGAGGGCAGAGCCGTAGGCAATGCGGGGGGGAGCGGGGCTAACAGCGTCGGCGTTCTCAGACGCCAGGAACACGACGAGGAAGTGTTTAAAAGCACACTGTGTGCTGCTGCTGGCTCTGGAGGGACACAAGAGCAAAGAGGTGGCATTGTTTCAGGTTTGGTGACACAGGCATTTCCCTTGACACATTATTATTGCTTCAGGCTGGGCATTAATAGCAGCATTATATGGCTGGACTATAACCTAGCAGTGTATGCATTAATTTTGGTATCGCCTCTGTTTTTTGTACATTAAGGCTATGAGTGGAAGAGGGACCAGGAAATCCACAAAGGGTTCTAAGGGTCTGAGTGTTTTACAACAACCTAAATCCATGACCAAAAGAATGTCTTCCTCCCCTGAGAGTGATGCGGTCAGAATGAGCTATCAGGGGAGACTGGTGTTGCAGCAGCGCTGAACACTTCAGCCCCTGTATATATATCACACAGGAGGTTTTTTCTTCTACCATTTCTAGTGCAAAAGAAGATTTGATGCTATGATCACTTTCCATAGTGAGTTCAATCATAGAAGATCCCCATCCAGTGCTTAGGACCCTCATTTTTAGGTACAAGGGGCAGGGGATCAGGAAGGTCTTCCAAAGAGACCTGGAAAATGCTAATATATCCTCTTCTGAGGATCCTAGTATGGAGGGAGTAATCTCACATTTCTGGTACACTCCCTCACTAGATTGGTTAGTTTAACCCTTTTCATGCCTGTAGTGCAGTCTAGTGATGAGCCCACCTCTGGTTGGGATCACTAACCTTCCCAGTCTGGGGACGCTTTTCCTATTTATTCATGGCTAAAAAAGCTGATATATTCAGATGGGAGGTTGCAGCAATTAGGGCTGCAATCACCTCGGAACACCTGGATAAGCTGTTTTTTTCCTTCAAAAGGTGTATCTATGGAAGAAAAATTCTATAAGGAGTTGGAACTTCTGCTTAAGAACAATATGTCTCTGGCAGGTTCAGTAGCACAGCCGATTCTTATGGCAAATGGAGTATCTCAGTCCATAAAGGATCAGTTTGTAGAGATACTTAAGAATCTTCCTGATCAGCAGGCCCAGCAATGGGCTGGCATATCAGATGCACTATGTTTTATGGTGGATGCGATGATAAATTGTATCATTCAAGCCTCACGGCTTATGCTGGGACTAGTACATACACACACAGAGTCCTGTAGCTGGTAAATTGGTCAGCCAAAGCCAGTTTCCCTTTTCATTGTGAACAGTTATTGGAGATGATCTGGATAAATATATCCAAAGGATTTCTAATGGGAAAAGTTCTCTTTTTGCCAGTAAAAGAAGAAGTTCAAACATTTCTCCTTCTAGCATGCTTCCTCTCGGTACCAGGGGCATCTGCCCCTAGGCAGTCTCAACGGCCTTCACCGTCAAGCTCAAGAGGTAGACCTCAGGGACAGTCCCAGGGCCAGAAGAGGTCTTGGGGCAGAAAGCCTGACAAAGCAAAATGCTAAGGCTTCCTTATGAAGGAGCTCCCCTGCTCGCTTGGGTAGGGGGAAGGCTTCTGCAATTTTCAAATCTGGCAGGAACAATGTCAGGACAGATGGGCTTCCTCAGTTTCTCTAGGTTACAAACTAGGTTACAAATAGGGATGAGCCGAACACCCCCCTGTTCGGTTCGCATCAGAACATGCGAACAGGAAAAAAGTTTGTTCGAACGCGCGAACACCGTTAAAGTCTATGGGACACGAACATGAATAATCAAAAGTGCTAATTTTAAAGGCTAATATGCAAGTTATTGTCATAAAAAGTGTTTGGGGACCTGGGTCCTGCCCCAGGGGACAAGGATCAATGCAAAAAAAAGTTTTAAAAACGGCCATTTTTTCAGGAGCAGTGATTTTAATAATGCTTAAAGTCAAACAATAAAAGTGTAATATCCCTTTAAATTTCGTACCTGGGGGGTGTCTATAGTATGCCTGTAAAGGGGCGCATGTTTCCTGTGTTTAGAACAGTCTGACAGCAAAATGACATTTTGAAGGAAAAAACTAATTTAAAACTACCCGCGGCTATTGCATTGCCGACAATACACATAGAAGTTCATTGATAAAAACGTCATGGGAATTCCCCAAAGGGGAACCCCGAACCAAAATTTAAAAAAAAAAATGACGTGGGAGTCCTCCTAAATTCCATACCAGGCCCTTCAGGTCTGGTATGGATATTAAGGGGAACCCCAGCCAAAATTTAAAAAAAAAAATGACATGGGGTTCCCCCTAAATTCCATACCAGACCCTTCAGGTATGGTATGGATTTTAAGGGGAACCCCGCGCCAAAAAAAAAAAAAAAACGGCGTGGGTTCCCCCCAAAAATCCATACCAGACCCTTATCCGAGAACCTGGCAGGCCGCAGGAAAAGAGGGGGGACAAGAGTGTGCCCCCCCCTCCTGAACCGTACCAGGCCACATGCCCTCAACATTGGGAGGGTGCTTTGGGGCAGCCCCCCAAAACACCTTGTCCCCAAGTTGATGAGGACAAGGGCCTCATCCCCACAACCCTGGCCGGTGGTTGTGGGGGTCTGCGGGTGGGGGGCTTATCGGAATCTGGAAGCCCCCTTTAACAAGGGGACCCCCAGATCCCGGCCCCCCCCTGTGTGAAATGGTAAGGGGGTACTTACCCCTACCATTTCACTAAAAAACTGTCAAAAATGTTAAAAATGACAAGAGACAGTTTTCGACAATTCCTTTATTTAAATGCTTCTTCTTTCTTCTATCTTCCTTCATCTTCTGGTTGTTCTGGTTCTTCTGGCTCTTCTGGTTCTTCCTCCGGCGTTCTCGTCCAGCATCTCCTCTGCGGCGTCTTCTATCTTCTTCTCCTCGGGCCGCTCCGCACCCATGGCATGGGGGGAGGCTCCCGCTCTTCTCTTCTTCTTTTCTTCTCTTCTTCTCTTCTTCATTTTCTTCTCCGGGCCGCTCCGCAATCCATGCTGGCATGGAGGGAGGCTCCCGCTGTGTGACGGCGCTCCTCGTCTGACAGTTCTTAAATAACGGGGGGCGGGGCCACCCGATGACCCCGCCCCCTCTGACGCACGGTGACTTGACGAGACTTCCCTGTGATGTCACGGGGAATGCCACAGGGAAGTCCCGTCATGTCCCGTGTGTCAGAGGGGGGCAGGGTCACCAGGTGGCCCCGCCCCCTGTTATTTAAGAACTGTCAGACGAGGAGCGCCGTCACACAGCGGGAGCCTCCCTCCATGCCAGCATGGGTTGCGGAGTGGCCCGGAGAAGAAAATGAAGAAGAGAAGAAGAGAAGAAGAGAAGAAAAGAAGAAGAGAAGAGCGGGAGCCTCCCCCCCATGCCATGGGTGCGGAGCGGCCCGAAGAGAAGAAGATAGAAGACGCTGCGGAGATGCTGGACGAGAACGCCGGAGGAAGAACCAGAAGAGCCAGTAGAACCAGAAGAACAAGAAGATGAAGGAAGATAGAAGAAAGAAGAAGCATTTAAATAAAGGAATTGTCAAAAACTGTCTCTTGTCATTTTTAACATTTTTGACAGTTTTTTAGTGAAATGGTAGGGGTAAGTACCCCCTTACCATTTCACACAGGGGGGGCCAGGATCTGGGGGTCCCCTTGTTAAAGGGGGCTTCCAGATTCTGATAAGCCCCCCGCCCGCAGACCCCCACAACCACTGGCCAGGGTTGTGCGGATGAGGCCCTTGTCCTCATCAACATGGGGACAAGGTGTTTTGGGGGGCTACCCCAAAGCACCCTCCCAATGTTGAGGGCATGTGGCCTGGTACGGTTCAGGAGGGGGGGCGCACTCTCGTCCCCCCCTCTTTTCCTGCGGCCTGCCAGGTTGCGTGCTCGGATAAGGGTCTGGTATGGATTCTTGGGAGGACCCCACGCCGTTTTTTTTTTTTTTGGCGCGGGGTTCCCCTTAAAATCCATACCAGACCTGAAGGGTCTGGTATGGAATTTAGGGGGAACCCCACGTCATTTTTTTTTAAATTTTGGCCGGGGTTCCCCTTAATATCCATACCAGACCTGAAGGGCCTGGTATGGAATTTAGGAGGACTCCCACGTCATTTTTTTTTTTTAATTTTGGTTTGGGGTTCCCCTTTGGGGAATTCCCATGCCGTTTTTTTCAATGAACTTCTATGTGTATTGTCGGCAATGCAATAGCCGCGGGTAGTTTTAAATGAGTTTTTTCCTTCAAAATGTCATTTTGCTGTCAGACTGTTCTAAACACAGGAAACATGCGCCCCTTTACAGGCATACTATAGACACCCCCCAAGTACAAAATTTAAAGGGATATTACACTTTTATTGTTTGACTTTAAGCATTATTAAAATCACTGCTCCTGAAAAAACGGCCGTTTTTAAAACTTTTTTTTGCATTGATCCATGTCCCCTGGGGCAGGACCCAGGTCCCCAAACACTTTTTATGACAATAACTTGCATATTAGCCTTTAAAATTAGCACTTTTGATTTCTCCCGTAGACTTTTAAAGGGTGTTCCGCGGCATTCGAATTTGCCGCGAACACCCCAAATTGTTCGCTGTTCGGCGAACTTGCGAACAGCCAATGTTCGAGTCGAACATGAGTTCGACTCGAACTCGAAGCTCATCCCTAGTTACAAACTAGAGTTCCTGTTTCCTCGTTTTCTAAAGTAAAATGTTTACAGAAATCCAGAGGAAAGAAGTCTCTCTTTTTAGCTCTGGATCATCTTTTATCTCAAGAGGTGATATCAGAGGTTCCCTTAGAGGAACAGAGTTCAGGGTTTTATTCAAACCTTTTTATTCTTACGGTTCCAAACCAAACGGAGAGGTAAGACCCATTTTAGATCTCAAAGATCTGAACCAGTATTTAAATATCTGGTCCTTTCGCATGGAGTCAATCCGATCGATGGTCTCTATTTTGCAAGGAGGAGAGTTCTGGCATCAATTGATATCAAAGATGCATATCTCCACTTACCGAAATGTCCCGTTCATCAGAAATTTCTACACTTCGAAGTAGAAAAGTGCCATTTTCAGTTTGTGGTTCTGCCATTTGGTCTAGCCACTGCATCACGGGTATTCACAAAATCCTGACACCTCCCTTAGTCAGGTTATCAGCCCAGGGCATAACGGTCCTAGCCTATTTAGATGCTCTGCTTTTGGTAGATCAATCAGTCTCTGGTCTAAACCAAAGTTTAATCGCTGCTGTAAGCTACCTGGAATGCTAGGTTGAATACGCAACCTAGAAAAATCCTCCTTAAAACCATCAAGGAGATTACAGTTCTTGGGGCTAGTCATAGATACCGTATAAAGAAAGTATTCCTAACACTTCCCCTTTGTATGGAGCTCAAATTCCATCACATATTTAGGTATTCAGTTAACCCCCCTAATAGAGCAATTATACCGCTTTAACTACCCCCCCATGTTCAAAAAACTCAACTCTGATCTTGATCAATGGTCACTACACAAATTATCTTGGGTAGGAAGATTAAACGCGGTCAAAATGACACTATTACCGCAAATCCTGTACCTGTTCCGCTCCCTTCCCATTCCTGTCCCCAAATTTCATATCTCCAAGTTACAATCTTCGATCATCCAATTTATTTGGAATAAATCGAATCACAGGCTCCCTAAAAAAACTCTTTTTAGAACAAGGAAAAAAGGAGGTCTTGGACTGCCCAATCTCTGGTGGTACTACCAGGCAGCACATCTTAGTCAGATTTCAGCCATCTACTACAGAGGCCCCAAACCTGAATGGATAGAGATGAAAAGACAAGCTATACCCAATTTCACTATAGATTACCTTTTATGGCGTCCACATAAAACTAGACCGTCGAACCTCTCCCCCTCCCTCTCACATTCATTCACATTGTGTGACACCATGCACAAAATACACAATCTAATATCTTCATGGAAACCCTTGGCACACATCTTTAATAATCCCCTCTTCCCTCCAGGCACAAACACAAGAGCGTTCCAATGGTGGCTTGATAAGGGAATGTACAGAATAGGTCATTTTTGTAACTCTAGTGGTCCCCTCACTTTGGCACAATGCATATCCAAACTCAAAATGCCCCAATCAGAAAAATTTTGCCTTTACCAACTGAGACATTTCCTACTCTCCACCTTATCCCAGGAATCGCTTCCACTTCATACCACTCCCTATGAACAGTGGTGCTCCTCAGCCACGGACATGAAAGGGGGAATTTCTCTCATATACTCAGCTTTAGCCGAACCTTAAGAGAAAGCTACCTATATGACAACCTGGGAACGTGATGTCGGATTTGAATGGGATCTCGATACATGGCATTCCCATGTCGCGTCCGCTTTTAAGGGGATCCTAAATGTCTCTCTTACTGAAGCAGATCTCAAAATCATGATGCGGTGGTATCCAGTCCCCACTAGGTTAGCTAAGTTCCACCCACAATCCTCCCCTACATGTTTTAGGGGATGTGGACACATGGGTACCCTCTTACATATCTTTTGGGAATGCCCACGTATCAGAGGCTACTGGAACAAAATATTCAACCTAATTTGCAAAGTCACTGACTTGGCGATCCCACAAACTCCAACTGTAGCCCTATTAAACCAAAAAGTCCCCAAAACTCCTAAATATGACCAGATTCTAATCCACTATATTCTTATCGGAGCCAAAATTACAATAGCCCGGGCATGGAAACTTCCTAAAGTTTCATTCCACATAGCCAAACAGAAAATCTCCTGGATTATGTACCAAGAGAAAATTTCTAACATCATTCTTGACAAGACTGAGAAATTCAAACGTATATGGGATCCGTGGGCTCGTCATATGGGAGTGACCCTCTAATCCCTAAACTCGTTTCTTAATCGGCTAAATAAGTTCCCCTGCCCGGCTGTTAGACACTCTAACATAGCCCTCCTCGAAGGCCCTGGCAACCCCCCCCCACTCAATCGTTTCATCTCTCTCTCTTTCTTACTATAGCTCTTTCTTTTTTTTTATTTTTATTAGTAAAATAAAATTTTCTTTGCGTTTTCTCTCCCACCGAATCAGAATGGTGGGGTGTGAAGTTGAGGACACAGGATTATACATATGCCTATTATGATCCTTTAGGTTATTACTTTAAAGATGTTATTTTTCACCCACGCTTGTATAAGTTTAAAACCTAGCAGAATAGACACTGGTTCTGAGATCTCGACTCTTAATCTGTAGTATCATTCTCAAGAACTTAAAAGCTTGGCATTGCACCAATTTTCATGAACTGTTGGGAATTTACTTATTAACAGAGGACCGGGCCCGTGGTGCCCAGACACAGCATGATCCCGTTTCGGGGTGTCTGTTCGCTGGGGCAGTCGGCTTTTTTTTGCGAATACCCAACTGGATCATATAGAAGCTCTCTTTCATTATTTCTAAATAGAAATTCCAGATGTCAATAACTACAGTGCAGAGATTTTCATGTTAAATCAGTTTATATTTGTGTCTACATGTTCAAAATTTTATATCTGCTCTTCTCCCCTGTGTGGGTAAAGAATTGTTGATGTTTAACATATTGCCTCAATAAACATTTTAAAACCCCCAAAAAAAAAAAAAAGAAAGTATTCCTACCCCAGGCAAGAATTGGTTCCATTAAAGAACTAATTCAACTTGTCAAAGCAAAGAGAAATCTTCCATTCAGATGTGCATGAAATTGTTAAGGAAAATGGTGGCCTCCTTCGAGGCCGTTCCTTATGTGCAGTTTCATTCAAGACTGCTACAAACGCTATTCTGTCAGTCTGGAACAGGAAGGTTCAGGCTTTGTTTTTTTTCCAATGCTCTTATCCCCCCAGGTGTGTCTGAGCCTCAATTGGGGTTAATGTCAGAAACCTCCAAAAGGGGAAATTCTTTTTTTATCAGTATCTCGGAAAATGGTAACAACGGATGCCAGCCTTCTAGGTTGGCAAACCGTCCTGGAAGAAGCTTCTGTCCAGGGGAAATGGTCCAAGGACCAGAAAGGACCCTGTCCATCAATGTTCTAGAAATTAGGGCAGTACATCTGGCCCTGGAGTTCTAGACGCTCAAGCTGCAGAATTGTCCTGTCAGGATTTAATCCGATAATGCCATGGCTATGGCCTGCATCAATCACCAAGGGGGCACGAGAAGTCGTGCAGTCCAAAAAGAAGTGAATCATGTTCTGGCTTGGGCAGAAAGCAACATACCTTGTCTATCAGCAATGTCCATTCCAGGGATAGAGAAATGGCTATTGTTTCCGAGACAATGGTCCCTTCCCCCCGACATCTTCCTTTCGATATGTCAAGAATGGGGTATTCCGGACATAGATCTGTTCGCGTCCATATTCAACAACAAAATTGACAACTTTGTGTCTAGGACGAAGGATCCGCTAGTGTGCGGAACAAATGCCTTGGTCTTCCCAATAGTATCAGTTTTTTTCACTGATCTATGCGTTCCTCCAGTTCTGCTACTTCCATGCCTTCTCTGCAGAATCAAGCAGGAAGGGGAAGAGGCGATTCTGGTGGTCCTAGGGTGGCCCAGGAGATCTTGGTTTGCAGAGATCATAAAGATGGCAGTAGAAGTCCCTTGAACCCTGCCATTATGGCCAGACCTTCTAGCTTAAGGTCCGGTATTCCATCCTACCTTACAAACGCTAAATTTAGCGTTTTTGTCTATTGAAACCCACATTCTAGGATCGTGGGTTATCTCCTACTTTGATTAATGCTAGGAAGCCGGCCTCCAGAGTCATTTACTTTAGAATCTGGAAGGCACATATTTTCTGGTATGGATCCAGGGGTAGGCACCCCAGAAAGTATGTCATAGGTAGGATTCTTGAAATCCTGCATATGGGATTAGAAATTAACCTGGCCCTGAGTACGATCAAGGGCCAGGTCGTGGCCTTATCAATAATTTTTTCAACGGCCTCTTGCTTCTCACTCTCTGGTGTGTACTTTTATTTAGTGGGTAACAAGAATTAATTTTGGTCTTTGATCACGGGTTATTCCAACCAACATTTTTCTGTTAAGAAAATTATTCGCAAGTATTGGAATATACTCAGGAATGATAAAGTCTTAGGACCTATCGTTCCCGAAAGACCTTTGGTGATTTACAGGGGTGCACCTTCCTTGCGACATCGTGTTGCTGGGAATGTGTTAGATCCCCCCAAAACCATCTCCTTCTTTCATAATATGAAGGGCTTTTACCCCTGTCGAAAATGTAACATCTGCCAAATTAATATTTTTTCTGGGAGGAAATGTGATACTTTCCAGTCCTCTGTCACGAATAAGGTATACGACATTCAATCGTTTATCACATGTACCACCAAATATGTCGTCTATCTTATTCAGTGTCCATGTTCAAAACAATACATAGGTCGGACTAAACGAGAACTGCATGTACGTTTATCGGAGCATATAGCCAATATCAAACGGGGTTACCCCAAGCATAACCTTTCTAGGCATTATGCCAAGCACCATGATAAGAAACTGACGGGCACCCTGTTTTTGGCAATTGATAAACTAAGTCCCCACTGGAGAGGGACCAATAAAATTAGATCCATTTCTAGGCTTGAAACTAGGTGGATCTTCCATATGAGATCTTTTGTCCCCTTTGGGTTAAATGTGGACTGGGACATCAATTGTTTCATAAACAACTCTTGAGTGCTATCCCTCCTTTCCACCGTTGTTCCCTCCCATTTTCTTTTTCTTTTTCTCTGTCCTCATATATGCTTCCTGGTATGTTCTTTTATATTATTAATATTTTTTATGTTATTAATAATTTTTAATTATTTTTAATATTTCATAATATCTGTACTATTTTTTATTATGTTGTTTTATGTAAAAGATGTTTTGATACTGTTCATTGCACTGCATATATTTTGCTTCGTCTTCCGTCTGCTGAACCCCTCCATAGGTTTGTTGCCATTATCCGAGAACCTTTTTTCCAGTGCTATGCTTTTTTACCACAAGATGGCGCTTTCCTTTTTCGATTCTTGATTTGCCTCCGCTGAGTTTCGTTTTGCTGATGGCTGTTAATCAAAACAGCTGGGCAGTCCTTCCAACGTTATACATCCTTTTGCCATTCGTTAAGATGGCGCCCATAATGTATTTAATGCCCACACATGGTGACGTTCGAGCTTGGCCAATCCCCAGACGACGTCCTATCGTGACGAAACGCGTAGGGAGGAGCCTGCGACGTCACCACGTCTGTTCTCGTGTTGGGCATACACAAACCTAGGAAGCGGAGGCAGTAGACGGAGACGCTGTTTTTGGCTGTCATTTCGTTCTATGCTGTTGACTCACTGAAGTCCTGTAAGTGCAATTCCTTTTAAATAAATTGATTGTGCAGACTGTATTACGCTATGGCTTGTCCTCTTGTCTTTTACTCCTGAGATACCACCTGCCGCTCACGGGCATCGTATACTGAGGTTGTGGGGAGACCTTATATTCCCTGTGCCGTTTATGACTGCCGTAATAGCAGTCATTGGGATTCGGTAAGCGCATCTGATATTACACCTTGGGTGTGAAGACTCATTGGAGGATTCCTTATCTGCACCTTTACCTTCACATGTTTTTGGCACTTTTTCCTTTTCTATCACGGACTTCTTTTTTTGGTTATATATATATATTACAATATATATCTTTTTTTGGGACTTTTTATATATTTTTGGAATACTTTCACTGAATGTGTTACCTCTCTCACTTTGGGTAATGAATCACTACTAATTTTTAGATTATCAGTGTATGAATTTGCTTTCACCAATGTGTTTATTCATTCTCTTTTGACTGATTTTTGAATAGCAGTGTTTTCAATTTGCCTCTATTCACGTTCATTTTCCATACTATTTATCTAGTGGTTTATTTTACCCCTTTATTATGAGTGTTTCTGGTTCATCATTTGAGCGCCGCATCTCCCTTTATTACCTTCTATGACGAGATTTGGAGACTAGATCTTGGTGCAGGCTGCTTTTGTGTCACACAATTTTTTTGACTATTACCCTGAGCGCAGCTTTTACCTGTTTTTGTTTTATAACAAGAATTAATCCCCCTGTCAGGGCACCTCTAAATCCTTGGGAATTGAATTTTAGTTTTGTCGGCTTTACAGAATCAGCCTTTTAAACCTATACAGGAAATTCTGTTAGGTCTTTTAAAGAAAAATAGTCTTTTTGGTTGTCATATTTTCTGCCAAGAAGAATATCGGAATTGGCGGCTCTGTCTTGTAAAGAGCCTTATTTTTATCATGCATAAGGATAAGGTGGTATTGCGGCCTCATCCTAAATTTCTACCGAAAGTGATGAACGGTTCTCATTTGAACCAAGATATTATTCTGCCTTTTTTTCCCAGAGTCTCGATCTAAGGAAAAGAAGGCACTACATTCCCTTGATTAGTAAGAGCGGTTAGGAAAACGCTCAGTTTTGCCAAAACAGATATTTGGTTTGTGCTGCCATAAGGTCCTAAAGAGGACAAGCAGCATCAAAATCTAATACTTCCAAATGGATTAGTCAAGTGATTGTTCAATCTTAGGGTCTGAGGAAGAAGGTTCCTCCTTTTCATGTTAAAACACATTCCACCAGGGCTGTTAGTGCCTCATTGGCGGTGCGTTACCAGGCCTCTATGGCTCAGATCTGCAAGGCCACAACTTGGTCTTCAGTCCATACATTTACCAGGTTCTATCAAATCGATGTAAAAGGTCATGAGGATATTGCCTTTGGGCATAGTGTACTGCAGGCTGTAGCATAAGTCCTCTGGCCTCTTAATGCCCTACCTTTTATTGTGTCTCCCTCCCTTTAGTTGCCATTGCTATGGGACATCCCACATAGTAATTACTATGGCTCTGTGTCGCCTGATGTATGAAAAGAAAACAGGATTTTTAAAACAGCTTACCTGTAAAATCCTTTTCTTTGAGGTACATCAGGGGACACAGCGGTCCCTCCCTTCTTGGTATACACGTGTATTGCTTGGCTACAAAACTTAATACTCCCAGTAGTGGGAGGGGTTATATAGGGAGTGCACTTTTTAATTTAGGGCGTGCCAGTGTCCATCACATGAAGGTGGCCTATAACCCACATAGTAATTACTATGGCGCTGTGTCCCCTGATGTACCTCAAAGAAAAGGATTTTACAGGTAAGCTGTTTTAAAAATCCTGTTTTTTTTACAGAATTGTCTGTCTTTTTTCTTTTATAGCGCAAAAAATAAAAAAAAAACAGCGGTGATTAAATACCACCAAAAGAAAGCTCTATTTGTGTGAAAAAAAAAGGACAAACATTTCATATACACTACCGTTCAAAAGTTTGGGGTCACCCAAACAATTTTGTGTTTTCCATGAAAAGTCACACTTATTCACCACCATACGTTGTGAAATGAATAGAAAATAGAGTTAAGACATTGACAAGGTTAGAAATAATGATTTGTATTTGAAATAACATTGTTTTTACATCAAACTTTGCTTTCATCAAAGAATCCTCCTTTTGCAGCAATTACAGCATTGCACACCTTTGGCATTCTAGCTGTTAATTTATTGAGGTAAGCTGGAGAAATTGCACCCCACGCTTCTAGAAGCAGCTCCCACAAGTTGGATTGGTTGGATGGGCACTTCTGGCGTACCATACGGTCAAGCTGCTCCCACAACAGCTCAATGGGGTTCAGATCTGGTGACTGTGCTGGCCACTCCATTACCGATAGAATACCAGCTGCCTGCTTCTGCTGTAAATAGTTCTTGCACAATTTGGAGGTGTGTTTAGGGTCATTGTCCTGTTGTAGGATGAAATTGGCTCCAATCAAGCGCTGTCCACTGGGTATGGCATGGCGTTGCAAAATGGAGTGATAGCCTTCCTTATTCAGAATCCCTTTTACCCTGTACAAAGCTCCCACCTTACCAGCACCAAAGCAACCCCAGACCATCACATTACCTCCACCATGCTTAAAAGATGGCGTCAGGCATTCTTCCAGCATCTTTTCATTTGTTCTGCGTCTCACAAACGTTCTTCTTTGTGATCCAAACACCTCAAACTTGGATTCATCCGTCCACAACACTTTTTTCCAGTCTTCCTCTGTCCAATGTCTGTGTTCTTTTGCCCATCTTAATCTTTTTCTTTTATTGGCCAGTCTCAGATATGGCTTTTTCTTTGCCACTCTGCCCTGAAGCCCAAAATCCCGCAGCCGCCTCTTCACTGTAGATGTTGACACTGGTGTTTTGCGGGTACTATTTAATGAAGATGCCAGTTGGGGACCTGTGAGGCGTCTGTTTCTCAAACTAGAGACTCTAATGTGCTTATCTTCTTGCTTAGTTGTGCAACGCGGCCTCCCACTTCTTTTTCTACTCTGGTTAGAGCCTGTTTGTGCTGTCCTCTGAAGGGAGTAGTACACACCGTTGTAGGAAATCTTCAATTTCTTTGCAATTTTTCGCATGGAATAGCCTTCATTTCTAAGAACAAGAATAGACTGTCGAGTTTCAGATGAAAGTTCTCTTTTTCTGGCCATTTCGAGCGTTTAATTGACCCCACAAATGTGATGCTCCAGAAACTCAATCTGCTCACAGGAAGGTCAGTTTTGTAGCTTCTGGAAGGAGCTAGACTGTTTTTAGATGTGTGAACATGATTGCACAAGGGTTTGCTAATCATCAATTAGCCTTCTGAGCCAATGAGCAAACACATTGTACCATTAGAACACTGGAGTGATAGTTGCTGGAAATGGGCCTCTATACACCTATGTAGATATTGCACCAAAAACTAGACATTTGCAGTTAGAATAGTCATTTACCACATTAGCAATGTATAGAGTATATTTGTTTAAAGTTAGGACTAGTTTAAAGTTAGCTTCATTTAAAAGTATAGTGCTTTTCCTTCAAAAATAAGGACATTTCAATGTGACCCCAAACTTTTGAACGGTAGTGTAGGTACAGTGTTGCATGACTGAGTAATTGTCATTCAAAATGTAAAAGCACCGAAAGCTGAAAATTGGTCTGGTTAGGAAGGGGGTTTAAGTGCCCAGTGGTCAAGTGGTTAATAGAAACTCTGATTAGATGGATTAGAAAATGAAAACTTTTAAAGTCCTTTAAAGTGATTCTGTAACCACTTTACACTCTGCAGCAAGCAATGAGAACCAGCTTCCTCCTACTATAAATCTATTCAAAACTCGCGCTGAAGTATTAAATCAAAATAAAAATGTAAATGAAAATAAGACTGCAGCCGCTGTACAAAGGTGCTACAACCTTAAAAGTGATATAAAGTATAAAACAGGGCTGGCAGCCTATATTATACAATACACATCCTAGTGATTAGTGCCATATACATCAATGTGTTTGTGACATACAAATCAAAATACGACAAAATAATATATAATATGCACAAATCTGTAAAGTGCTTGGTGCTTCTATAAAAGTGCAATGGTGCTCCAAAAGTTTGCAAAATGAGAGGTGACTCCCCCTTCGGTGACCCCACTCACCAAAAACAATAGACCCTCACAGGGCTTTTTTTCTTAGAGAATAGGTGCAGGAACTCCTCTCTTCTGAGACACCCCTTGACTCCACCCCCTACCCACCTTCAAGCCCCGCTCCTTGGCCCCACCCCTTACCCACCTCCCAGTACCACCCCTATTAGCACTAAGTATAATTTTGTGGTGCTATTTTGTATGGAATTTGTTAATGATAATAAAAGCAGTAAAATAGATCTAACAACAATGGACACCCAAGGGAAAATAGATCCACCCCAGCAACAATGGTCTCCCAACAGCCAGCACCAATAAACCCTCCAGCAGCCAGCAACATTAGACCCCTCCCTCAACACTAAATCCCTCCCAGCAGCGGTTGACCTACATCAGCCAGAAACACAGACCCCTCCCTCAACAGTAGATCCCTCCCAGCAACAACTGACCCCCCAGCAACATAAGACCCACTCCAGCAACAAATGATCCCCTGGAGCAACAGAAGATCTCTACAGTAACAATAGACCCCCTTTCTCTGAAAAAATAGATCCCCTCCAGCAGCAATAGATTCCCCAGTAGCCAGCATCAATAGACCCTCCAGAACATCCCAGCACCCCTTGCCATTACATAAATTCAGTTCTGGAGGTGCCGGAACTGCGTTCCCCCACGTTCCTGCTGAAAAAAGCCCTGGACCCTCAGCTTCACAGTCTGGGATCAAAAAAGGCAGTGATCTATTGATCTGGGGGTATGTAGGATGGTTCCTCAACAAACTCTTCCAAGAGGGTGCTTCACAACAGAAAGGATATGCCACACTCCATAGATGGGAAAATAGAGAAAAAACTCATAGTGAGATACCGCTTAACATAAATTATCAAAGCGCATTACAAGCGCCACTTACAGGATATTTGGCAAAGACAGGCATCAATAAAACACATCCGAGTTCGCCACTGTATGGCATGTGTTCCACGGAGGTGGAAATTGCATCAATGGTTAGCATGAACAGGAAGTACATTGACGCGTTTCACCCCTCCTCCAGCGTGTCATCAAAGGACAACACTTCCTGTTCCATTGCAATCTATTTATTTTTGAGGGAAGATCACTCCTCCCTCTGGGGAGGACGAAGCGACCAATTATGATCAGTGTGAAAAAACACCAACTTCCTCCTCAAACATAATTTCCTGTTGCCAAATATATATAAAAAACTTTAATATAAACAGAAGCCAAAATTACAAAATTGCTTATTTGGCTATAATAATACAATACATTTTTATTTTTATTTTATTTTCATTATTATTTCTATTTCCACACCAACTTCCTCCTCAAACATCATTTCCTGTTGCCAAATATATATATATATAGATATATATATATATATATAGATATAGATATATATATAAAACTTTAATATAAACAGAAGCCAAAATGACAAAACTTGCTTATTTGTCTATAATAATACAATAAATCCCATGATGCGATATACATTTGCAAAATATTTCCAATACATGATTAAAAATTACTTAAATATAAACAATTTGGAAAAAATGAAAACAAATAGTACAAAGAACAAATAAAAAGAAATAAAAAAAAATGAAAATAAAAATAGAAATAGAAATAGAAATAATAATAAAAATAAAATAATAATGAAAATAAAATAAAAATAAAAATGTATTGTATTATTATAGCCAAATAAGCAATTTAGTAATTTTGGCTTCTGTTTATATTAAAGTTTTTTATATATATTTGGCAACAGGAAATTATGTTAGAGGAGGAAGTTGGTGTTTTTTCACACTGATCATAATTGGTCGCTTCGTCTTCCCCAGAGGGGGGAGTGATCTTCCCTCAGGTATAAATAGATTGCAATGGAACTGGAAGTGATGTCCTTTGATGACGCCCTGGAGGAGGGGTGAAACGCGTTGACCTACTTCCGGTTCATGCTAACCATTGATGCAATGTCCGCCATACAGCTCGGATGTTTTTTTTACTGAAACCTGTCTTTGCCAAATATCCTGTAAGTGGCGCTTGTAATGCGCTTGATAATTTATATTAAGCGGTATTTCACTATGAGTTTTTTCTCTATTTTCCTATCTATGGAGTGTGGCATATCCTTTCTGTCGTAAAGCACCCTCTTGGAAGAGTTTGTTGAAGAACCATCCTACATACCCCCAGATCAATAGATCACTGCATTTTTTGAACCCAGACTGCGAAGCTGAGGGTCTATTGTTTTTGGTAAGTTGGGTCAACGAAGGGGGAGTCACCTCACATTTTTCAAAATTTTGGAGCACCATTGCACTTTTATAGAAACACCAAGCACTTTACAGATTTGTGCATATTATATATATTTTGTTGTATTTTGATTTGTATGTCACAAACACATTGATGTATATGGCACTAATCACTAGGATGTGGATTGTATAATATAGGCTGCCAGCGCTGTTTTATACTTTCTATAGCTTCCTCCTACTGTCTGTCTGAGAAAGCTTCCAACATTTATCTAAAAGTAATGGTCAGGAAAATGATTACACTGAAGAGGCCAAAACTATCAAATAGTTACATTCTCAGTATACTATGCTTAAAGTTATTTTCACTTATTTTTACTCTACAGACAGTGAACTCTGCAAGAAGTGTCCTGAAAATGAATGGCCCAACAAAGCTAAAACTATTTGTATTGACAAGGTCATCGAGTATTTATCATACAAGGAGGACATTCTAGTTTTATTTTTTTCTATAACTTCAGTCATATTGGCTACAACGTCTCTCTTTATACTTGGACTATTTTTTTGGTTTCGGAGCACTCCCATAGTCAGAGCCAATAACCGGAACCTCAGCTTCATTCTGCTCCTCTCCCTCATACTGAGCTTCCTTTCTGTATTTCTGTTCCTTGGCCGTCCTGTGGATATTACCTGTATGCTGCAACAAGTCAATTTTGGAATTCCCTTCACCATCTCAGCATCTTCTATCCTAGCCAAAACCATCATGGTCTTCATTGCTTTCAAAGCCACCAGACCTGGAAGCTCTTGTAGAAAATGGGTGGGAATCAAACTTCCCAATACAGTCATGTTATTCTGCTCATCCATTCAGGTTATGAATTGCATTCTCTGGTTGTCCATCTCTCCACCATTTCAGGAGAATGAGATGGAATCCTATCCTGGGAAGATCCTCATTCAGTGTAATGAAGGGTCAGTTATCGGGTTCTACTCTATGTTGGGTTATATGGGGTTTCTGGCAGCTGTGAGTTTTGTTCTGGCTTTCATGGTGAGGACATTACCGGACAGTTTTAATGAGGCCAAGTACATCACCTTCAGCATGCTGGTGTTCTGCAGTGTCTGGATTGCCATGATCCCGGCCTATCTGAGCACCAGAGGGAAATACATGGTGGCTGTGGAGATATTCGCCATACTGACCTCCAGTGCTGGAATATTATTGTGTATGTTTTCTCCAAAACTCTACATTTTACTTTTCAAACCCGAACTTAATACACATAAAACAATGCTGGGGAAAAGAATGTTGCAAATGTAACACATTGATTCAATGTATAATACTGTAGATCAGATTAAACAAATTCAGCCATATTGTTAAACCATCATCATCATTATGAATGACTTTATCATCATCATTATAATCGTTTGTGTATATTAACTACCTTCTATCTGCTTATTGTATATAAGTGGATGGAAGGTGGATGTTAAAGTGGAGTTCCACCCTCTTTTTCATGTCTTCAGCATTCAATGCTTCTTTGTCCCCTTAATCACATTTGGCATTTTTTTTTTTTTTAAATCACAGTTTTATTGTTGATCTGGTTTCCTACTTCCTGGTTGCGGCCGCGGCCGCCCCCGTTCGCTATGCATCCTGGGGGATGTTTTTTTATCAATCCCAGTAGGCAACAGGCCGCTGGGCCATAGTATTGCGTTATTTCCAAACCGGAAATGACGCGATGTAGGGCGGCGGCGGCCGGCGCCATTTTAAATAAGGGCAAAGTGGATTTGTTTTGCCAGTGTTACTATAGCGACCATAGCAGCGCCATCGTTTCTCTTGGAAGTTCGTGCAGCAAGCAGCTACTTGAGAGCGGTATGTGCTGTGGGCGATGCGCTGTGCTGTGGGCGATGTGCTGTGGGCGATGTGCTTGGGCGATGTGTTCTGCTGGGGGAGATGTGATGTGCTGGGGGCGATGTGCTGTGGGCGATGTGCTGTGGACGATGTGCTCTGCTGGGGGAGATGTGATGTGCTGGGGGTGATGTGCTGTGCTGGGGGAGATGTGCTGTGGGCGATGTGCTCTGCTGGGGGAGATGTGATGTACTGGGGGTGATGTGCTGTGGGCGATGTGCTCTGCTGGGGGAGATGTGCTGTGGGTAATGTGCTGTGCTGGGGGAGATGTGCTGGGGGTGATGTGATGTGCTGTGGGCGATGTGCTCTGCTGGGGGGGATGTGCTGTGGGCGATGTGCTCTGCTGGGGGAGATGTGATGTGCTGGGGGTGATGTGCTGTGGGCGATGTGCTCTGCTGGGGGAGATGTGCTGTGGGTAATGTGCTGTGCTGGGGGAGATGTGCTGGGGGTGATGTGATGTGCTGTGGGCGATGTGCTCTGCTGGGGGAGATGTGCTGGGGGTGATGTGCTCTGCTGGGGGAGATGTGCTGTGGGCGATGTGCTCTGCTGGGGGAGATGTGCTCTGCTGGGGGAGATGTGCTGT
Source organism: Lithobates septentrionalis (assembly GCA_037952835.1). Lineage (NCBI taxonomy): Eukaryota > Metazoa > Chordata > Amphibia > Anura > Ranidae > Lithobates > Lithobates septentrionalis. The sequence continues at coordinate 1,363,568 of JBBDGP010002067.1, read as the reverse complement.
GCTGGGGGAGATGTGCTGTGCTGGGGGAGATGTGCTGGGGGTGATGTGCTCTGCTGGGGTAGATGTGATGTGCTGGGAGTGATGTGCTGTGGGCGATGTGCTGTGCTGTGGGCGATGTGCTCTGCTGGGGGAGATGTGATGTGGGTGATGTGCTGTGCTGGGGGAGATGTGCTGGGGGTGATGTGCTCTGCTGGGGGAGATGTGATGTGGGTGATGTGCTGTGCTGGGGGAGATGTGCTGTGCTGGGGGAGATGTGCTGTGGGTGATGTGCTCTGCTGGGGGAGATGTGCTGGGGGTGATGTGATGTGCTGTGGGCGATGTGCTCTGCTGGGGGAGATGTGCTGTGCTGGGGGAGATGTGCTGGGGGTGATGTGCTGTGCTGGGGGAGATGTGCTGGGGGTGATGTGCTCTGCTGGGGGAGATGTGCTGGGGGTGACGTGATGTGCTGTGGGCGATGTGCTCTGCTGGGGGAGATGTGCTGGGGGTGATGCGATGTGCTCTGCTGGGGAGATGTGCTGTGGGCGATGTGCTCTGCTGGGGGAGATGTGCTGTGCTGGGGGAGATGTGCTGGGGGTGATGTGCTCTGCTGGGGGAGATGTGATGTGCTGGGGGTGATGTGATGTGCTGGGGGTGATGTGCTGTGCTGTGGGCGATGTGCTGTGCTGTGGGCGATGTGCTCTGCTGGGGGAGATGTGATGTGCTGGGGGTGATGTGCTGTTGGCGATGTGCTGTGCTGTTGGCGATGTGCTGTGGGTGATGTGCTGTGCTGGGGGAGATGTGCTGGGGGTGATGTGCTGTGGGCGATGTGCTCTGCTGGGGGAGATGTGCTGGGGGTGATGTGATGTGCTGTGGGCGATGTGCTCTGCTGGGGGAGATGTGCTGTGGGCGATGTGCTCTGCTGGGGGAGATGTGCTGTGCTGGGGGAGATGTGCTGGGGGAGATGTGATGTGGGAGATGTGCTCTGCTGGGGGAGATGTGATGTGGGAGATGTGCTCTGCTGGGGGAGATGTGATGTGGGAGATGTGCTCTGCTGGGGGAGATGTGATGTGGGAGATGTGCTCTGCTGGGGGAGATGTGATGTGGGAGATGTGCTCTGCTGGGGGAGATGTGCTCTGGGAGATGTGCTCTGCTGGGGGAGATGTGCTCTGCTGGGGGAGATGTGATGTGGGAGATGTGCTCTGCTGGGGGAGATGTGATGTGCTGGGGGTGATGTGCTGGGGGTGATGTGCTGGGGGTGATGTGCTGTGGGCGATGTGCTGTGGGCGATGTGCTGTGGGCGATGTGCTCTGCTGGGGGAGATGTGCTCTGCTGTGGGCGATGTGCTCTGCTGGGGGAGATGTGATGTGCTGGGGGTGATGTGCTGTGGGCGATGTGCTGTGCTGTTGGCGATGTGCTCTGCTGGGGGAGATGTGCTGTGGGTGATGTGCTGTGCTGGGGGAGATGTGCTGGGGGTGATGTGATGTGCTGTGGGCGATGTGCTCTGCTGGGGGAGATGTGCTGGGGGTGATGTGATGTGCTGTGGGCGATGTGCTCTGCTGGGGGAGATGTGCTGTGGGCGATGTGCTCTGCTGGGGGAGATGTGCTGTGCTGGGGGAGATGTGATGTGGGAGATGTGCTCTGCTGGGGGAGATGTGATGTGGGAGATGTGCTCTGCTGGGGGAGATGTGATGTGGGAGATGTGCTCTGCTGGGGGAGATGTGATGTGGGAGACGTGCTCTGCTGGGGGAGATGTGATGTGGGAGATGTGCTCTGCTGGGGGAGATGTGCTCTGGGAGATGTGCTCTGCTGGGGGAGATGTGCTCTGCTGGGGGAGATGTGCTCTGCTGGGGGAGATGTGCTCTGCTGGGGGAGATGTGATGTGCTGGGGGTGATGTGCTGGGGGTGATGTGCTGGGGGTGATGTGCTGTGGGCGATGTGCTGTGGGCGATGTGCTCTGCTGGGGGAGATGTGCTCTGCTGTGGGCGATGTGCTCTGCTGGGGGAGATGTGATGTGCTGGGGGTGATGTGCTGGGGGTGATGTGCTGGGGGTGATGTGCTGTGGGCGATGTGCTGTGGGCGATGTGCTCTGCTGGGGGAGATGTGCTCTGCTGTGGGTGATGTGCTCTGCTGGGGGAGATGTGATGTGCTGGGGGTGATGTGCTGTGGGCGATGTGCTGTGCTGTTGGCGATGTGCTCTGCTGGGGGAGATGTGCTGTGGGTGATGTGCTGTGCTGGGGGAGATGTGCTGGGGGTGATGTGATGTGCTGTGGGCGATGTGCTCTGCTGGGGGAGATGTGCTGGGGGTGATGTGATGTGCTGTGGGCGATGTGCTCTGCTGGGGAGATGTGCTGTGGGCGATGTGCTCTGCTGGGGGAGATGTGCTGTGCTGGGGGAGATGTGCTGGGGGTGATGTGCTCTGCTGGGGGAGATATGCTGGGGGAGATGTGCTGGGGGAGATGTGCTCTGCTGGGGGAGATGTGATGTGGGAGATGTGCTCTGCTGGGGGAGATGTGCTCTGCTGGGGGAGATGTGCTGGGGGAGATGTGCTGTGCTGGGGGAGATGTGCTGTGCTGGGGGAGATGTGCTGTGCTGGGGGAGATGTGCTCTGCTGGGGGAGATGTGCTCTGCTGGGGAGATGTGCTGGGGGAGATGTGCTGTGCTGGGGGAGATGTGCTGTGCTGGGGGAGATGTGCTGTGCTGGGGGAGATGTGATGGGGGAGATGTGCTCTGCTGGGGGAGATGTGATGTGGGAGATGTGCTCTGCTGGGGGAGATGTGCTCTGCTGGGGGAGATGTGCTCTGCTGGGGGAGATGTGCTCTGCTGGGGGAGATGTGCTCTGCTGGGGGAGATGTGATGTGGGAGATGTGCTCTGCTGGGGGATATGTGCTGGGGGAGATGTGATGTGCTGGGGGTGATGTGCTGGGGGAGGGGTGATGTGCTGGGGGTGATGTGCTGGGGGAGGGGTGATGTGCTGGGGGTGATGTGCTGGGGGAGGGGTGATGTGCTGGGGGTGATGTGCTGGGGAAGATGTGATGTCCTGGGGGAGAGGTGATGTGGTAGGAGCGATGCGCTGGGAGAAATGGGAGGCCATGTGCTTTGGGGCAGCATGAGGTAGCTTGATGTGCTGCTGGAAGTGTGATGGGGGCAGGTAGATGTTATCTCTCTACACCCCTCTCCCCGTCACCCTCATCTGCTCTCCTAATTCCACACGCCCACTACCCCTTATCATATTATGAATGATATTATAAATTCAGTCATTTTAATTACATTTTTTAAATTACAGAAGCTGTAGAACTGTAGAAATTCATCTTTACTTAGTCTACGCCATTTACAGGTAAGCAATAAACAAAATAATGCAATTGGAATTTATTTGCAAATGTATGTATTTTTTTTAATTGATAATTTCCTTCTTGTTTTATTGCTTTAATCCTCTAGGTGGACGATCCAAGTGTTTTTTAATGAATAATATAAACTAAAAATTATGAAAATACATATTATGAAAGGGTTCATTCTTGTTGTAAGCAAATAATATTTTAATATCTCTCTCTCCCTCCCTCCCCCCTCTCTCTCCCTCCCCCTCTCCCCCCTCTCCTCTCTCCCTCCCCCCTCTCTCTCCCTCCCCCTCTCCCCCCCTCTCTCCCCCCCCCTTTCTCTCTCCCCCCTTTCTCTCTCCCCCCCTTTCCCCTTTCTCTCTCCCCCCTTTCTCTCTCCCGCCCCTTTCTCCCCCCCCTTTCTCTCTCTCCCCCCTTTCTCTCTCCCCCCCTTTCTCTCTCTCCCCCCCTTTCTCTCTCTCCCCCCCTTTCTCTCTCCCCCCCCTTTCTCTCTCTCTCCCCTTTCTCTCTCTCCCCCCCTCTCTCTCTCTCCCCCCTCTCTCTCTCTCTCTCTCTCTCTCTCCCCCTCCCCCCCTCTCTCTCTCTCTCTCTCTCTCTCTCTCTCTCTCTCCCCTCTCTCTCTCTCTCTCCCCCCTCTCTCTCTCTCTCCCCCTCTCTCTCTCTCTCTCTCTCTCCCCCTTTCTCTCTCTCTCTCCCCCCCTCTCTCTCTCTCCCCCCTCTCTTCTCCCCCCTCTCTCTCTCCCCCCCTCTCCCCCCTCTCTCTCTCTCCCCCCCTCTCTCTCTCTCTCTCTCTCTCTCTCTCTCTCTCTCTCTCTCTCTCTCTCTATCTCTTTTTTAATTATAAAAAGGTTTTTACAAATATTGTTAATATTTATTAAATATACATATAAAAAAAATCTATATTCTCATATTTTTGTGTCTCTCTCTTCTCTCTCTCTCTCTCTCTCACACAATTTTTATTGTAATTATAAAAAGGTTTTTACAAATATTGTTAAATTTATTAAATATACATATAAAAAAAATCTATATTCTCATATTTTTGTGTGTGTGTCTCTCTTTCTCTCTCTCTCTCTCTCACATTTTTATTGTAATTATAAAAAGGTTTTTACAAATATTGTTAAATTTATGAAATAAAAAAAATATATTTCTCATATTTTTGTGTGTGTGTGTGTCTCTCTCTCTCTCTCTCACACATTTTTATTGTAATTATAAAAAAGGTTTTTACAAATATTGTTAAAATTTATTAAATTAAAAAATATATATTCTCATATTTTTGTGTGTGTCTTGTCTTTTTTTTTTTTTTTTTGTATGTTTTTTTTAAGATAGGTTATAGGTCACATTATATCTAAGCTTGTATCTCTCTCACTCACATGTTACACTAAGAATATATACATCCATTATTTCTCTATCACAGGAGATAGAAAAAAAAATGAAAATTCTCTCACATCTCTCTCTCTTGGATCTAAATGTAATAAATGTATATACTATATGATTGGCACTCACATGTCACGATAGGTGAACACACGATGTGCAATGTGAGTGGAGCTATCTTTTTTGATGAAATGCATTACAGTCTTTGTTGTGCACCCAGGCACACTTTTTTATCACAGATGTGTGTGGCAACAACTAGTGAACAATTTGATTATATTAAAAAAAATTATGTGTGTGTGTGTGTGTATATATATATATATATTATATATGTATGTATATGTGTGTGTGTGTATGTATATATGTGTGTGTATGTATATATGTGTGTGTGTGTGTATGTATATATGTGTGTGTGTGTATGTATATGTGAGTGTATGTATGTATGTATGTATGTATGTATATGTATACATATACACTACCGTTCAAAAGTTTGGGGTCACATTGAAATGTCCTTATTTTTGAAGGAAAAGCACTGTACTTTTAAATGAAGCTAACTTTAAACTAGTCCTAACTTTAAACAAATATACTCTATACATTGCTAATGTGGTAAATGACTATTCTAACTGCAAATGTCTAGTTTTTGGTGCAATATCTACATAGGTGTATAGAGGCCCATTCCAGCAACTATCACTCCAGTGTTCTAATGGTACAATGTGTTTGCTCATTGGCTCAGAAGGCTAATTGATGATTAGCAAACCCTTGTGCATTCATATTCACACATCTAAAAACAGTCTAGCTCCTTCCAGAAGCTACAAAACTGACCTTCCTGTGAGCAGATTGAGTTTCTGGAGCATCACATTTGTGGGGTCAATTAAACGCTCAAAATGGCCAGAAAAAGAGAACTTTCATCTGAAACTCGACAGTCTATTCTTGTTCTTAGAAATGAAGGCTATTCCATGCGAGAAATTGCAAAGAAATTGAAGATTTCCTACAACGGTGTGTACTACTCCCTTCAGAGGACAGCACAAACAGGCTCTAACCAGAGTAGAAAAAGAAGTGGGAGGCCGCGTTGCACAACTAAGCAAGAAGATAAGCACATTAGAGTCTCTAGTTTGAGAAACAGACGCCTCACAGGTCCCCAACTGGCATCTTCATTAAATAGTACCCGCAAAACACCAGTGTCAACATCTACAGTGAAGAGGCGGCTGCGGGATTTTGGGCTTCAGGGCAGAGTGGCAAAGAAAAAGCCATATCTGAGACTGGCCAATAAAAGAAAAAGATTAAGATGGGCAAAAGAACACAGACATTGGACAGAGGAAGACTGGAAAAAAGTGTTGTGGACGGATGAATTCAAGTTTGAGGTGTTTGGATCACAAAGAAGAATGTTTGTGAGACGCAGAACAAATGAAAAGATGCTGGAAGAATGCCTGACGCCATCTGTTAAGCATGGTGGAGGTAATGTGATGGTCTGGGGTTGCTTTGGTGCTGGTAAGGTGGGAGCTTTGTACAGGGTAAAAGGGATTCTGAATAAGGAAGGCTATCACTCCATTTTGCAATGCCATGCCATACCCAGTGGACAGCGCTTGATTGGAGCCAATTTCATCCTACAACAGGACAATGACCCTAAACACACCTCCAAATTGTGCAAGAACTATTTACAGCAGAAGCAGGCAGCTGGTATTCTATCGGTAATGGAGTGGCCAGCACAGTCACCAGATCTGAACCCCATTGAGCTGTTGTGGGAGCAGCTTGGACCGTATGGTACGCCAGAAGTGCCCATCCAACCAATCCAACTTGTGGGAGCTGCTTCTAGAAGCGTGGGGTGCAATTTTCTCCAGCTTACCTCAATAAATTAACAGCTAGAATGCCAAAGGTGTGCAATGCTGTAATTGCTGCAAAGGAAGGATTCTTGATGAAAGCAAAGTTTTGATGTAAAAACAATGTTATTTCAAATACAAATCATTATTTCTAACCTTGTCAATGTCTTGACTCTATTTTCTATTCATTTCACAACGTATGGTGGTGAATAAGTGTGACTTTCATGGAAAACACAAAATTGTTTGGGTGACCCCAAACTTTTGAACGGTAGTGTATATATATATATATATATATATGTATATATATGTGTGTGTGTGTGTGTGTGTATATATATATATATATATATATATATATATATATATATATATATATATATATATATATATATATATATATATATATATATATATATATATATATATATATATATATAGATATAGATATATATATATATATATATAGATATCTATATATATGTATATATATATATATATATATATATATATATATATATATATATATATATATATATATATATATATATATATATATATATATATATATATATATTAATATATTAGTGTTTTTTTTTTGACAGATGCGCTCTCCACTTTATGAAAAAAAATTAAAGAAGAAAGTTTTACTTAAAAATGTTAATCTTTTATTTGCCTCATTTCCCCAATTACACTGACATTTTATCAGGGCTGGACTGGGACAAAAATGTGGCCCTGGACTTCATCCAGACCGGCCCAGGGCACAACACATCAGGATAAAGTGTACATCAGGGCACAGCACATCAGGGTACAGAGCCCAGCATATCGGGGTACAGGGCACAGCAGGGCACATGACATTGAGGCACGGGGCATGGGACATCGGGGCACGGGACATCGGGGCACAGGTCACAGCACATCAGGGTACAGAGCCCAGCACATCATGGTACAGGGCACAGCAGGGCACATGAAATTGAGGCACAGCACACCGGGGCACAGAACATCAGGGCACGGGACATATGGGACATCAGGGCACAAGGAACATCAGGGCACATAGCACATCAGGGCATGGGGCACATGACACATCAGAACACGGGGCACATGACACATCAGAACACGGGGCACATAGCACATCAGGGCATGGGCACATGACACATCAGAACACGGGGCACATAGCACATCAGGGCATGGGGCACATGACACATCAGAACATGGGCACATAGCACATCAGGGCATGGGGCACATGACACATCAGAACACGGGGCACATAGCACATCAGGGCATGGGGCACATGACACATCAGAACATGGGGCACATCAGGGCACGGGGCATAAAGCACATCGGGGCATTTTAGGGCACATTAAAGCACATCAGGGCACATAGCACATCAGGGCATATTGGGGCACATCTGGACACATAGCACATCAGGGCATATTGGGGCACATCATGGCGGATTGTGGCACATCAGGGCACATAGCACATCAGGGCATTTTGGTGCACATCAGGGCACATTAAAGCACATCAGGGCATTTTGGGGCACATCAGGGCACATTAAAGCACATCAGGGAACATTGGGGCACATAGCACATCAAGGCATATTGGGGCACATTAGGGCACATAGCACATCAGGGCATATTGGGGCACATCAGGGCACATTAAAGCACATCAGGGAACATTGGGGCACATCAGGGCACATAGCACATCAAGGCATATTGGGGCACATAGCATATTGGGGCACATCAGGGCACATTAAAGCACATTGGCGCACATCAGGGCACATTGGAGCACATCGGGGCATATTGGAGCACATTGGGGCACATCAGGGCATATTGGAGCACATTGGGGCACATTGGGGAACATCAAGGCACAGCGTTTACCAGCCAGCATGCAGAGTAGCGCAGGAAGCATCTGTAATATGTTCTCTCTCATGTCACGCTGCTCCCCGGCGGCCCCTCCTCTCTTCTCGTCCATCCCAGATGATGTCATAAGCTAATGGGGATAGAAGAGAGGAGGGGCCGCCGGGGAGCAGCAGAGAGAGAACTTATTACACACGCTTCCTGCGCTGCTCTGCATACATCTCGATCTACCCGTCAGGCACCAGCTGTCGGCGAATGATGGGTAGATCGCCGTGGACCTCCAATACAACAGGCAAATTAGGTACCCGCTGAAACCGGCCCACTGAGCCATCGGCCCACCGGGAAACTCCCAGTAGTCCCGATGGCCAGTCTGTGCCTGATCTTTATCAAGAAAGAGAGTATTTTTTTTTTTGACACATGCACGCCCCAATGGCATAATCCATTCTCCATTATTGAAGAATTTTTTTTTTTTATCCACCCACCTTCTTACACCACTTCCTGGGGCATTAAAGAAGATGACTTGGTGATTTGCGCAAGCATAGATGGTTACCAGCACTGTAGACGCATATTTTCCCTTCCCGTATAACTTTTTGAAGCTTGCATCTTCATTTACAGATATTCTATTTTGTTTATTTTCCTTTTTTCTTGATTAAAACACACAATTGATGGTCAGGTAAGTGTCATATATATATAAAATCCAGTTACTACAGCAAAATAGTCTTTATATAGCTGTAGACCAGGGGTCTTCAAACTGAGTTTTACAATGCCTCATTGGATGTCTAGCTCGGCAACAGCTGGAGGGCCGTAGTTTGAGGATCCCTGCTGTAGACAATACAGTTCTGATTTTCGATCCAGGTGCTCTTATATTATAACTATCAAAAAATTATTGAGTTTAAATTTTTTTTTATTTATTTTTTTATACTTATTTCAATATTTATTGAGTAGCATCAAGAACAAATCATTATGAAGACATGCATTGGTGTTTATTTACGGTTGGTGAATATCTCTATTATTAAAATCATTGATAGAACATTCTAACATTGTGAATTTTTGGGCTTTTATAGCTATTTAACATTTTGTCAATAACAATACTAACCTACTCATATTAGATTATGTTCTTGCACTTTTTTTTTGTTTTGTTTTAACTTAACATAATAATTTACTTTTTTTATCATACATTTAATAAAGTCATATATCCATGTAAATATGAATAGTGTTTTTATTTTTACGATATGTGACTCTTTACAATTAATATATATATATTTTTTATTTTTCCTTTTTAGATATGCCTAACTGCTTTATTAAAAACTGTGGTTATGGCACTGGTCGTAAAAAAAACCCCATCAAATATTAGATTATATACATTTCCCAAAAATCCAGATCTAATCCAAGAGTGGTTAAGAAATGCTGGAATGGACAGTACAATGGTTGAACAATTTATACCTTTGATACTGGATGACAAAAGAGGTGATCGATTCCGAATATGTTCTATGCATTTTGAACCAAACAGCTTTATTCTTAAAGGCTTAAACAAACATCTGATGCTTAATGCTGTGCCAACCATTTTTCCAACAACAACTGAAATCCAAGTGTCAGAGGATCCATGGAAAAAAATACTTTCCAAAAAGGATGGATTAGAGCTCTTGAGTGGTGAAGCATCAACGTCCTCATCATCAAGACTGGTGAGGGTAGATGCGGTTGTCATTGCTCCGAGGTTCCCACCAAAACACACTGTGACGCAAGTACGCAAATCGGCATCTTTGATTTTCCATCATTGGAATCCGAAGATAGTTATTTTAAACTTGCAAGTGAACGTAGCATACAGCTTGATCATTCGTATTCCCAGGAAGATCTAACACCACAACATGAGTCCACTCCTCGCAGCATAACATCAGTATCAAGTTTCAGGAGAACTTTTCAGTCTCCTGAGGAACTTGAATGTCGTTTAAGACCTTCTCCATGTGAAAGTGTGCTAACGGGAAGGAAACGCAAACTCCGATATGAGGATGATTCAAGTTATCAGCCCTCTGACTGTGAAACTCCTGATAAATATGAAACTAGTTTGGAGGACAATGATATAGAGCAAATAGAAGAATCAACATGGGAACATCCTTTACAAATTATAAAAGAAAAAAAGTATATTGTGTTTGAAAGCTGTCTCGATACATTGTTATTTAAAATGAGGTGTCCGGAAAAAGAATGCTGTTCGATAATTAAGAAGTTAGAGAAGCAATTGGTTGGAAGCATGGTAGTGGTGTTTTCCACATGTGGAGGAAAACATCGCTGTAAGCTGTGGCAAAGCCAACCGAAGATTAAACATATTGCTGCTGGAAACATTTTAATTGCGGGATCAATAGTTCTCTCTGGATCTAGTTTTACTAAATTCAAAGAGTTATGTGATTTCACAGGAATTGCAATGTTTGGAAAGTCCTCTTTCCACTTGTCACAGCAACGCTTTATTTTCCCAGCAATCGACCTACACTGGAGAAAAGAACAGCAAGAGGTCAGAAACATGTTAATCGGCAAACCATTATTCCTGGTGGGCGATGGACAATGTGACAGCCCAGGCTTTTCGGCAAAATATTGTGCATACACATTCATGGAGCAAATGTCTAAAAAAATTGTGGACATGGAAGTTGTGCAGGTGACTCAGAGCACTTCCTCTGTGGCCATGGAGAAATTTGGCTTCCAAAAATGCTTAGACAGAATTCGCGATGCAAAATTGGAAGTGCATATTATTGGCACAGATCGCCATACAGGAATTAGAAAACTGTTGAGCAGTCCTGAATATGAAGGTATAAATCACCAATTCGACATATGGCACTATGTAAAAAATCTAAAAAGAAAACTATTACAAATTTCAAAAAAAAAAGCATACCAGACACTGACGCCATGGATTGCTTCAATTCTAACCCATTTTTATTGGTGCAGCCGAACTTGCAAAGGGGACGAATATGAATTTAAAATCAGATGGGAGTCAATAATACACCATGTCATCAATGAGCACAGTTGGAAAATCGGAGAAACAGAATACAACTGTAAACATGATAAAATAAGCACTGATGACCAACATGTGGAATGGTTGGTAAAGAGCAGCCAAGCTTATGACGCACTATCTGCAATAGTTCTTGACCCACAAATAATGAAGGACATACCTCATCTTATATACTTTTGCCAGACTGGTGCATTGGAGACATTCCACAGCATGATGCTAAAATACAGACCTAAACGAATACATTATCGTTATGATTCGATGGAGGCACGGACTAAAATAGCAGTGTTATGCCACAACAACAACATTACAAGAAATCCTGCAATAATTGAAAAATAATTGAAAAATAATTGAAAAAACATTAGAAACTGGAGAAACTGTACAAATGCCACGCAAGAACCTTGAATTTCCACGTGGCCGTAAAAAATGGATTGTGAGAAACGTTTATGAAAAAATGTCTTTCGATCATGTCATACCCATTCTAAGTGACATGATCAATCTCACTGAAGGCACAGTTTTTTCGACATGGAGATCCAAAAACAAATTAATGCCACAAAATATTGCTTCGGAAGAAAGACCGGTAACATCCACTGCCGTGGAGCTACAATGCACAAGGTTTCCACATATGAGCAAATGATTGAGTGGTGAGTAGAATTACATATGAAATTAAAAACAAAAAATAAATACAATAAATTTGAATTTAAATAAAATTAATAATATTTGGATATTCTGATTTGTGGATACTCAATATCTTTAGTTTTTTTTCCTATTTCCAGATTTGAAAATAAAACAAAGTCTTAGTTTACCTGAACAAAACTTAGACAAACAATTTGTTCACTTCAAATTGAATTTATTTTTCAAAAAGGAAATAAATAACAACAAAATACATTTTTAACACTATTATAATAATTTTTACAAAAAGATGAGAAACATTTTATAGGGTCAAGGTAAGACAATTGTATGGATTCAACTTTGCTATAAATTTAGTACCTATATATTTTTTTTTTGAAAAGCATAATCCCTACCTTGATATCGTGAGATAAAAATTTGGGTGTGTGTGTAAATTAAATAAAAAATAATAATATATATATATATATATATATATATATATATATATGTATATGTGTGTGTATGTATAATATGTATAAAATATATATATATATATATATATATATATATATATATATATATATGTATATGTGTGTGTATGTATAATATGTATATATATATATATATATATATATATATATATATATATATATATATATATATATATATATATATATATATATATATATATATATATATATATATATATATATATATATATATATATATATATATATATATATATATATATATATATATATATATGTATATGTATATATATATATATATATATATATATATATATATATATACACACACAATGTATATATGTGTGTGTATATATATATATATATATATATATATATATATATTATTTTTATTTACACACACACATGCACATTTTTATTTTTAACTAGCATATCCATTTCTGGTTTATGGTATCTAACAAGCCTGTAAGTATACAATCAAACATGAAAAGATGTATAAATATTCTCATAACATTTTTAACATAAAGTAAAAAAATAAAATAAAATAAAGAATAATTTATATTGATTGTTACTCTAAGGCCATTTCTGAGGCGTCATAGTCATTAGAATACATGAATCCGACATATGAAGCATTGAGATCCGGAAAAGCGTTTCGTACTGCATTAACAGCACAAGATGGGATGACTCTCCGGTTTCCCTTTCCCAAATAGCCATATATCCATGCAGTAAATGTTCTATAAGCTGTCTTCTGAAATCGTCTTTTAAAAAAAAATGAGAAAAAATTCAAATTATTACAGTTACATAACAAATAATTCACTATATATTGAAACTTTTAATTTTTTTAAAGCTGAGGTCTGTCCACCTTTTTCAAAAATATAAAAGCCAGCAGCTACATAGACAGCAGCTGTTGAGTTTTAATATTAGGACACTTACCTGTCCTGGAGTCTAGGAATGTCACCACCTCAGCTGATGTTAACATCAGCTGTCGCGTGCCGACGCTGCCATTCCGGGTAAGAGTATCCAGCAGTGCAGCATTACGGCTTCATTCTGGGTCCCTACTGCGTGAGGTACTGCTGCACACTCTTACTGGCCCGGCAGTAGGGGAAGGAGGATCTGAGCTGCTGACGTAATGCGCCATGGTCCAGACTCCCGGAAGTGGGGAAAGGATACCTGTGTCGAAGACAGGTATCCAATGCCACTCCCCCCGAAAGGTGCCAAAGGAGACACCTAAGGGATTGGGGGGGGGGGGCGGTTGAGACAAATGAGCGTCAGTTCCACTTTTGTGATGGAAATCGGCTTTAACTCTTTGTTGAAATAAACTTTCAATAGACTTATATGACAATAGTAATATTTTTTTAATAACCATAAAAATATTCAATGAAAACATTCATAAATATTGAATGCTATTTAAGTGTATAGTGTATTTTTTAATTCTAATCAACCCATATAAACAGTAAATACTAGAAAAAATTATTTGGATTGGTAAATCTTTCACATAGGACAACATTTTTATTTATTTTAAAGAACATTGGATAAGCCTTTTAATTGTAAATTAAATACTAATATTAATTAATTTTAGGAACTTATGCTTACATAAACCTCAGTCACAATAAATAAAATCTAAATATATTATAATCCAATTTTTTTTTATTTTATTTGCTGAAATCGACATTGATAATGTAGTTTATTAAATTTATTTTATTTTACACTGACAACAAATCACATTTTTTTTTAATGCATTAATTTTTGTTATTTTAAAATTTATATTAAACATGAAATAGATTATCAGTAATAATTTGAATGGTTAATATACACCTGTTGTTTTCAGGATCAACAGTGGGTGGACCCTCGAGATGCAGGCAGATGGTATTGACTCGTACATTTTGTTCGTTCACACAATAAGTTTGGAAACTTTCCGACTGTGTAATGCACTCAACACCCTCTGGTATGCTGCCGGCAACCTCGCTAATTTCCTGGCAGCACAAAGATTCAACGTTAGTTGGCATTGGAATGCATTTTCTGCACTTGCACCATTCCGTATTCCCAAGACGTTCTGTTTCACCTTCCTCTTGCGTTTCCGTTGATTGCAGCGTGGAAATCTTTTTTAATGGATTACATGGAAACGCTGGATCGTTTTCTGGCTCTGGATAGTGTGACCATAGTTCCTCAAGCAACATTTGTCTCTGTAGCATAAACCAAAAAAAGAATTTCTTTACATATTTACCATTATAGGTTAATAAAGAATAGTAATTTTATTACGATTTTTTATTTAATATTTATTCTTGTTTGCCATATTTTGGCTTGTTTTTTTTTTTTTTTAGAATTTAAGTAAAAAATGTTTGATAGTAATTCACCATGGTTATTTATTTCATTTTATAATTATACATGGTATACTTCATGCTACATCAAGCTATGTCTAATAATGCTTACTCTCTCCTCCCACGTAGTGTTGCTAAAACTGCTGACAGAGGGGGTTTCAATCTCAATCAGAGGCAGTATTGCATCATCCTTTAATTAAAAAAAAATTACATTAAAAGATCTTTTCTACTTTTCAAGAGCATTGTCAATTTTAAAACTCATTATGGACACACACACACACACACATGTTTAGAGAATGCACTTGTAATGCCTACAGAGATGTCTTCAGAATATAACCCCCCTATCCCATGTCCTCCTGCATTCTTATCTACCCCATCCCTTAGATGCCTACGCCAATAAAATGAGGGCTATTAAAATCAAACAAGAACAGATTGATTGTCTTGCTTCCTCGACCACACTTCACAGTCAACGTTGGCACGAGAAACAGTCTATTCAAAAGGTTTGTCTCCCCCTCCTCCTTTACCCGCAACATTTCCATTGACAAAACGCAACTTGCTTCAAGCATGCACATTAGGGAACTAGCTGTGAAGTTGCAAGGCTCCAATTGGAGTTATAGCTACGCTTATCTGCCTTCCCCCAACTGTTTTTGACAGGCACATATTTCCACTTCCATCTGTCATAGCCGAGGTTTGGTACGTCAAACGTTAGAACCCCCCCTCCTTCTTCGACCCCATGACATTTGGAGAGTGCAGCACAATTTGCGCATGCACATTAGGGATATGACTGTGAATCCAAATGGATTCAATGCCAGTTTCCGATACTGGTCATGGTGGCGGCAGCTACAAACAGCTGATCTGAAAAGACATTGCGGGCTCCCTGGACAGGTAAGTGTCCATAGATTAAAAGGCACCAGATACTGTATTTTTAGCTGGGGACTTTACATTTATTTTTGGCACGCACTGAAAAAAAACATTAAAAGAGAATCGGGGTGTTTTTTTTTTAATATTATACGTACCGAGGTGGATGCAGCATGTGACCAGTGCTGCATCTGTCCACCAGCGCCTCTGCACTAAGAATGGAGCGATCCAATATCGGCAATGGTGATCTGTGAGAACCGAGCTCATCAGAGAGCTGCTGCCTGTCAGTCAGCGGCTCTCCGTTCTGCTCCTCCACGCTCACTGGAGCGCCGAGTTGTGGCAGGGAGCGGTTCACTGAGAGGCTGAGACGGCTCGCTGTCCAAGCACCTGGCGCATCCAGACTTCCAGAGTCGGGATGACGTGGTGCCTGAACTGATCTGTGTGATGTAAGCAGAGAGCAGACTTCAGACCATACTATGCTGAAAATGGGAGAAGCCCAGCCAAACGAGCTCATGCATGACGTCTCCTATAATTATTTGCAATCACAATACAAAGTACAGACATGTAAATTTTACATTATAAACATTGTAAGTTTGTTTTAGAAATGTAAAAATTTACTTACCATTATTTTTTTCAGTAAGATCTGTTATATGTAAGAATAAAAAAAATATTATTAGATCACAAAAAATTAAAAATTATGTTAAATGAGAAATAAATAGCATTATATTTTGTATATTTATTAAAATAAATGTATATATGTACACACATAATATCTGTATAGTAGCGTACATATAATAAAACAAAATGTGTGTGTGTATATATATATATATATATATATATATATATATATATATATATATATATAAATACATACGCCTATACATACTGGACACTTTATTATGTACAGCTTTCGTAGCACCGTTTTGAGTGCAGAGCTGGAAGATGGGGACACTGTAGCCATAAAGAGATGGACATGGTCAGCAACAATACTCAGGTAGGTCGTGGTGTTTAAATGATGCTCAATTGGTACTAAGGGGCCCAAAGCGTGGCAAGGAAAATATCCCCCACACCATCACCACCAGCCTGAACCGGTGATACAAGGCAGGATGGATGGATTCATGCTTTCATTTTTTTTTTAATGCAAATTTAAGACCCTACCATCTGATTGTTACAACCAAAAATGAGACACATCAGACCAGTCAACATTTTGTCAATCATCTATTGAGAAAATCTGGTGATCCTGTGCCAATTGTAGCCTCAATATCATGTACTTAGATGACTGGAGTGGCACCCAGTGTGGTCTTCTGCTGCTGTAGCCCATCTGCTTGAAGGTTCAAGGTGTTGAGCATAAAGAGATGGTATTCTGCATACCTTGGTTGTAAATAGTGGTTATTTGAGTAACTGTTGCCTTTCTAAAATCTGTACCAACTCTTAAAAACTCTGAACTCACATATGAAGTAGGGATTTTCACACACAAATAACCAATGGCGTATGGTCCATAATGGAGACACACGTACTACACCCCCTATCCATGCCCCTATATCTACATGCAGGGTGATGGATGCATGGATTACAATGTGGGGTTGCTTATTTTGGTAAGCATGTGATTAGAGCCCGAAGGCTCTAATAGGCTTCAAGAAAGGGTGGCTATGGGGCGGAGAGCACTGTGCTCAAAGCCCACCCACTTGTGTGACATTAGCAAATTTAAAATTGCTATTGTGACACTGATTTCCTCCTGGTCAATCATGGGAAAAGGGTCCTGAGACACAATTGGGTGGGAGTCCTACCTAAGACCCGATTGGCCGTGATGAGAAGCAAACGCCGGGACTTGGGGGAGATGCAGGGGTAAGCCACCGTAGCCGTAGCATGGATGGGGTAAGTGCAGGACTAGCAGGCAGCCAATGGGCGAGCAAAGTGGCGATCGAACAATGGTGTGTGGGTGGAGTGAGTTTGCTAGGTTTTCGGACCACCCCACCCCCCAAAATAATTTAAGCAAAAGCCACCAATGTACATAAATGACGCTCTGTGAATATTTACTCAATTTTAACACTATTATCTATATAACATAGAGAAAGTTGTTTGTGCAAATAGTTGTAAATAAGCAGTTTCTGTAAAACTCCCACCATCCCATCTAACACCATAACACATGCCCCATTTTCTACATAAATATGCTCAGTTTGAACGTCATAAAGTCATCTTCAATACATCTAGATGCATAAATTAATTTTGTTACTGAGATTATTATTATTTTTTAAAATGAAAAGCTGTACAGAATAAAGTAGACGCTGGGTGTAGATTTTATATATATACACACACATATACACACATATACACACACACACACATATATATATATATATATATACACACACATATACACACATATACACACACACACACATATATATATATATATATATATATATATATATATATACACACACATATACACACATATACACACACATACACATATATATATATATATATATATATATATATATATACACACACATATACACACACACACACATATATATATATATATACACACACATATACACACACACACACACATATATATATATATAAACATATATATATATATATACATATATACACATACATAACGAGGTACATATATAATAAGAGATTTTATTTTATATATATATATATACATATACACACACACACACATATTTACACACACACACACATAAATAACAAGATACATATATAACAAGATATACATCTCTTGTTATGTAGATATATCTGCACAGAAGCAAATGATTTAGTTTAAAATTAATTTATTTTTAAACCTCTTACCTTTTGCTGCAGATTTCTGTATTTCTTGTACATGCAGTATATTTCCAGGTTCCTGGAGGGAGGAGGGGAGGAGAGGTTTGCGTATCTAAGGGGCGGCAACTTCCTTTGTAACTGTCGTTGCTATGGAATCCTGACTTGAAACCTATTACACTGCTTGAGCAGCACTGAGCATGTGCGAGATTTGCAAGGCTGAGATCCAGGAAGAGATACAGTCTGGCTTCAGATGCCCACACCTAAGATGGCCACGGCCTGCTGCTAGTTTATAAAGTTACAATATGATATATTTACGTAACAAAACTGAGCTTTTTTTACAGACTAACTTTACTAGAATATATTTTGCTTATGTATTATAGGGTTATTTTTAGTTAAAAAGTAAAATTTTGGCCGGAATACCACTTTAAGACACCCGACAAATTCCACACAGACACACAGATGACCTTATTTCATCTCCTTATTTCATCTCCTTATTTCATCTCCTTATTTACTTCTAAGCGACAGAAAGGCAAGCAAAGAGGTTTGGGGTTTTCTGGCACACTCTATCAGATATCTTTATCAGTCTTCTTACAGTACTTGTATTATATTACTTTGGGCTTCTCAGAACCCCTTGGAACGATCTCAGAGTCCCTTTGGAACTATCTCAGAGTTCCTTACACTTCCGTCACCGGAACGGACTTCTACCGAGGTTCATACATTTACATAAATGTTTTTATCATGACACCTTCTGTTATTCCCATACAGGGAAACGATCTTTTAAACTAAAAGTCACGGTGAGAGAAATAATAATAATAAAATCAGACTCACCGGACTTAGAAACGTGGATGATGACCACCCCATGAATGATGAGCGCCCCACATTCTGACACCAAAGCTGATGGGGTGTATGTATGTTCTAAAAGTAAGTGAACCCTTGTATGATATCCTGACTAGAGTGTTCCTTCAAACCCAATCAGATCTGGAGATCATTCCGATGGAAATGATGACACACAGTCAGTACATGCAGATCTCAGAATGATCGAATCTTTTACTTCCGTATTTCACTTATATAACCAACATGACATCACAACAAAAGTCCAACCCCTTCATTAATATATGGTAAAGTTACAGACATACAGGATGTTTACATAGAATATTAATAACTCATATAGAAACTAACAACAGGAAAAGGCTAACAGGAAAGGACTTACACCTCATTTAAAAGAAGTCAGGCCATTTACAAGAAATTGAAATTTAACTTCTCATAAATGTCACATCTACATATTATTCTAAAATGGATACACATTTCTATAGCTAAAATGGTGAACAGCAAAATATCCTTACAAATAAGAAAATTTGAAAATGCATGAATTAGAAAATTAAAAAAATAATCAATTCAGAAATTCATAAATGATAACATTTGAAAATTCATAAATTATAAAATTTGAAATTTAATAAATTATAAAATTTATAAATTCGAAAATTCATAAATTATAAAATTTGAAAATTCAAAAATTATAAAATTTGAAAATTCAAAAATTATAAAATTTGAAAATTCATAAATTATAAAAATCGAAAATGCTTAAATTATTAAATTCATAAATTATAGCATTATAAAATTCATAAATTAGAAAATTTGAAAATTAATAAATTTGAAAATTCATAAATTAGAAAATTCGAAAATTCATAAATTAGAAAATCAGAAAATTCAAATTCATAAATTCAAAAATTCATAAATTAGAAAATTAGTAAAAAAATGCATGAATTAGAAAAATTAAAAAAAAACATAAATGAGAAAATTCATAAATTAGAAAATTTGAAAATTCATAAATTAGAAAATCAGAAAATTGAAATTCATAAATTCAAAAATGCATAAATTAGAAAATTCAAAAATTCATAAATCATAAAATAAGAAAATTTGAAAATTCATAAATTAGAAAACTCATTAATTAGAAATATCATAACTGATAAAATTTGAAAATTCATAAATTCAAAAATTCATAAATTTGGAAACTCATAAATTATAAAATTTGAAAGTTTGAAAATGAGAACATTTATAAATTATACAATTTGCAATTTCATAAATTAGAAACTTCATAAATTAGAAAATTAATAAATTAGAAAATTAGAAAATTAATCAACTAGAAAATTTGAAAATGCATGAATTAGAAAATTAAAAAAATAATCAATTTGAAAATTCATGAATTTGAAAATTAATAAATTTGAAAATTCGAAAATGAATAAATTTGAAAATTTCAAAATTCATGAATTCAAAAATTCGAAAATGAATAAATTATAAAATTCATAAATTCGAAAAATCATAAATTATAAAATTCGAAAATTCAAATTAGAAAATTTGAAAATTTAATAAGTTTCAAAATTCATTAATTAGAAAATTAGAAATCTAATCAATTAAAAACTTCATAAATTAGAAACTTTATAAATTAGAAAATTCATAAATTAGAAAATTTATAAATTAGAAAATTAGAAATCTAATCAATTAGAAACTTCATAAATTAGAAACTTCATAAATTAGAAAATTCATAAATTAGAAAATTCATAAATTAGAAAATTCACAAATTAGAAAATAAGAAAATTTGAAAATGCATGAATTAGAAAATTTAAAAAATAATCAATTCGAAAATTTATAAATTCAAAAATTCATAAATTTGAAAACTCATAAATGAGAAAATGTGGAAATTCATGAATTTGAAAATTCGAAAATTAATCAATTTGAAAATTCATAAATTAGAAAATTCATAAATTAGAAAATTAGAAAATTCATAAATTAGAAAATCAGAAAATTCTAATTCATAAATGATAAAATTAGAAAATTCATAAATTCAAAAATTCGTAAATTAGAAAATTTGAATATTTGTAAAAAAATGCATGAATTAGAAAAATTAAAAAAAAAACTTGAATTTGAAAATTCATAAATTAGAAAATCAGAAAATTTAAATTCATAAATTCAAAAATGCATAAATTAGAAAATTCAAAAATTCATAAATCATAAAATAAGAAAATTTGAAAAATCATAAATTAGAAAAATCATAAATTAGAAAAATCATAAATGATAAAATTCGAAAATTCATAAATTCAAAAATTCATAAATTTGGAAACTATAAAATTTGCAATTTCATAAATTAGAGAATTCATAAATTAGAAAATTATTAAATTAGAAAATTAGAAAATTAATCAATTAGAAAATTTGAAAATGCATGAATTAAAAAATTAAAAAATAATCAATTTGAAAATTCATGAATTTGAAAATTAATAAATTTGAAAATTCGAAAATGAATAAAGTAGAAAATTTCAAAATTCATAAATTAGAAAATTCGAAAATGAATAAATTATAAAATTCATAAATTCGAAAAATAATAAATTATAAAATTCGAAAATTCAAATTAGAAAATTTGAAAATTTAATAAGTTTCAAAATTAATTAATTAGAAAATTATAAATCTAATCAATTAGAAACTTCATAAATTAGAAACTTCATAAATTAGAAAATTCATAAATTAGAAAATTCATAAATTATAAAATAAGAAAATTTGAAAATGCATGAATTAGAAAAAGAAAAAAATAATCAATTCGAAAATTCATAAATTCAAAAATTCATAAATTATAAAATTCAAAAATTCATAAATTCAAAAAATAGAAATTTAATAAATTTGATAATTCATAAATTCGAAAATTCATAAATTATAAAATTCGAAAATTCATAAATTATAAAATTCGAAAATTCATAAATTATTAAATTCATAAATTATAACATTATAACATTCATAAATTATAAAATTCATAAATTAGAAAATTAGAAAATTCATAAATTAGAAAATTAATCAATTCAAAAATTCATAAATTTGAAAACTCATAAATGAGAAAATGTGGAAATTCATGAATTTGAAAATTCGAAAATTAATCAATTTGAAAATTCATAAATTAGAAAATTAATAAATTAGAAAATTAGAATATTCATAAATTAGAAAATCAGAAAATTCAAATTCATAAATGATAAAATTCGAAAATTCATAAATTAGAAAATTCATAAATTAGAAAATTAGAATATTTGTAAAAAAATGCATGAATTAGAAAAATTAAAAAAAAAACATAAATTAGAAAATTCATAAATTAGAAAATTAATCAATTCAAAAATTCATAAATTCGAAAACTCATAAATGAGAAAATGTGGAAATTCATGAATTTGAAAATTCGAAAATGAATCAATTTGAAAATTCATAAATTAGAAAATTAATATATTAGAAAATTAGAAAATTCATAAATTAGAAAATCAGAAAATTCAAATTCATAAATGATAAAATTCGAAAATTCATAAATTAGAAAATTCATAAATTATAAAATTAATAAATGATAACATTCAAAAATTCATAAATGATAAAATTCATAAATTTGAAAAATTATAAATTATAAAATTAATTAATGAATAAATTATAAAATTTGAAAATTCATACATTAGAAAATTCATAAATTATACAATTTTAAAATTCATAAATTAGAAAATTATAACATTTATAAATTAGAAAATCCATAAATTAGAAAATTAGAAAATTTATCAATTAGAAAATTTGAATATTCATAAATTAGAAAACTAGGAAATAAGAAAGAAAATATGAAATTTGAAAGAATAACTAACTTACTAAAAATAACTAACTATTCAATTTCAAGTATTGGAATGTCCTTTCAAATTTGGCTGTTAGTGAACGTAGCAAATACAAATTTATCTGAAGTTACGAATTATCTGAAATAACGAATGCTGCATCTAAACAAAAGGAACTAAACGAATTAATAATGAATACTAATAATACTAATAATAATAATAAGAAAAAGTTTTTATTTTTATTATTGTTATTTATTATTATTAATTAGTTACGTTACATTCTTTCGGATAATTCATAACTTTGGATAAATTTGTATTTGTTACATTCACTAACAGCCAAAAATGAAAGGAAATTCCTATACCTATAATTTAATAGTTAGTAATAGTTAAGTTAATATTAGTTAGTTATCATTTCAGATTTTCCAAATGTTCTAATTTTCAAATTTACGAATTTTCAAATATTCTAATTTACGAATATTTAGAAAAAATTTTTAAACGGGTTTTCTTTAATTTGGATATTTCTAAAATAAGGAATTTGTTGAAATTCGTTAAAAAACTAATTTGGACAGAAACAAATTGCTCATGTCTAATTTTGTCTTCTGAGGGAAAATCTCACACAACTGTTCCTTGGAAATGTTAGGCAATGACACTTTCACAAGTCACCAGATGTAACTGTATGAGGCGTAGATCTGACCAAGACAAATGCACCTTGTAATAAAAGAAGAATAAATGACAGTCAGGTAATAATCTTTAGTCTCACAGTGAAGATACATTTCTATACTTCCATGTGGTGTCATTTTCATTCTTCTACCGTACTTTGTGGAGAAGTTATGAGACATCATGACCATCAGACACCTCCCTCCCTTGTAGGAAAATATATTCCCCTGTGTATAAATCTTTATTGTGAAATGTGGTGAAAACTTTATCTAACAAGCCCCTTTATCATCTGTTTTCTAATTCATCCAATCAAAATATATAAGAATTATCACATTTTATCTCAGAGGGGATCATTTCCCAAAATTTGTAGATCAAAGTAATAACATTAAAGTTTAAAAGAAAAAAAGATGCTGATTCCTTCTTGGGCTGCTTTATAGAATAGAATAGAAAAGAAAAGAATAAAGCTGAATAAATGGAAAGGTTTTCCCAGCAATGTAAACATAATCAACAATGTTGAAAATAATTAATGAGAAATTTTTAATCATAAGGGTTTCCAAATGTCACAATATAATTAAATATATGAAAATCTGTCCAGATAATAAAATACATAATCCACACTGTAACATGCGAGCAAGGTAAACAGAGTTGAAGAACAAGGTAACATAGCAAATACTATGGAGTGTTGAATCCCCAACGCGTTTCGACCATGAAGTGGTCATCTTCAGGGGGATCGTTAGCTCTGTAAGACATATAAATAATTTTCAGAATTTTAAAGCATATCATCTTTCATGGCAGTACAGATATATATGTAACACAGAGGTATATTTACCACTTGAAGGTGGAGTATGTGATTACATGACCAGAAGTGTAAAAAGCCGTGGAGTGATTCAAGGGGTCATGTGACTGCCCCCCACCCCTCCATGTGGAAAGGACCCAGTCCGATGAGCTTACAGGAAGCCACACTAATGATGCCCGCCAGGAAATAGGAGAGAGCAGAAGTGTCGGCACCTGCAACAAGTTCCCAATTAACCACTTGACGACCGCCTCACGCCGATGTACGTCGGCAAAGTGGCACGGACAGGCAAAATCACGTACAGGGTACGTGATTTGCCTTCCGCGGGTGGGGGGTCCGATCGGACCCCCCCCCCGGTGCCCGAGGCGGTCGTCTTTTGTCCAGCGGCGATCGGTGATGAGGGGGAGACCATCCGTTCGTGGCCCCCCCCTCGCGATCGCCGCCGGCCAATGAGAATCTTCCTTTGCTGCTGTATGCTAAACAGCAGCAAAGGAAATGATGTCATCTCCCCTCGGGTCGGTATTTTCCGTTCCGGCCCGAGGAGAGAAGACATCAATGTGAGTGCACCAACACACACACACACAGTAGAACATGCCAGGCACACAAAACACCCCGATCCCCCCCCCCGATCGCCCCCCCAATCACCCCCCCCCCCTGTCACAAACTGACACCAGCAGTTTTTTTTTTTTTTTTTTTTCTGATTACTGCATAGTGTCAGTTTGTGACAGTTACAGTGTTGGGACAGATACTGTTACCCCCCTGTAGGTCTAGGGTACCCCCCTAACCCCCCCTAATAAAGTTTTAACCCCTTGATCACCCCCTGTCACCAGTGTCACTAAGCGATCATTTTTCTGATCGCTGTATTAGTGTCGCTGGTGACGCTAGTTAGTGAGGTAAATATTTAGGTTCGCCGTCAGCGTTTTATAGCGTCAGGGACCCCCCTATACTATCTGATAAATGTTTTAACCCCTTGATTGCCCCCTAGTTAACCCTTTCACCACTGATCACCGTATAACCGTTACGGTTGACGCTGGTTAGTTTGTTTATTTTTTATAGTGTCAGGGCACCCGCCGTTTATTACCGAATAAAGGTTTAGCCCCCCGATCGCCCGGCGGTGATATGCGTCGCCCCAGGCAGCGTCAGATTAGCGCCAGTACCGCTAACACCCACGCACGCAGCATGCGCCTCCCTTAGTGGTATAGTATCTGATCGGATCAATATCTCATCCGATCAGATCTATACTAGCGTCCCCAGCAGTTTAGGGTTCCCAAAAACGCAGTGTTAGCGGGATCAGCCCAGATACCTGCTAGCACCTGCGTTTTGCCCCTCCGCCCAGCCCACCCAAGTGCAGTATCGATCGATCACTGTCACTTACAAAACACTAAACGCATAACTGCAGCGTTCGCAGAGTCAGGCCTGATCCCTGCGATCGCTAACAGTTTTTTTGGTAGCATTTTGGTGAACTGGCAAGCACCAGCCCCAGGCGTCAGGTTAGCGCCAGTACCGCTAACACCCACGCACGCAGCATACGCCTCCCTTAGTGGTATAGTATCTGAACGGATCAATATCTGATCCGATCAGATCTATACTAGCGTCCCCAGCAGTTTAGGGTTCCCAAAAACGCAGTGTTAGCGGGATCAGCCCAGATACCTGCTAGCACCTGCGTTTTGCGCCTCCGCCCGGCCCAGCCCACCCAAGTGCAGTATCGATCGATCACTGACACTTACAAAACACTAAACGCATAACTGCAGCGTTCACAGAGTCATGCCTGATCCCTGCGATCGCTAACAGTTTTTTTGGTAGTATTTTGGTGAACTGGCAAGCACCAGCCCCAGGCAGCGTCAGATTAGCGCCAGTACCGCTAACACCCACGCACGCACCGTACACCTCCCTTAGTGGTATAGTATCTGATCGCATCAATATCTGATCCGATCAGATCTATACTAGCGTCACCAGCAGTTTAGGGTTCCCAAAAACGCAGTGTTAGCGGGATCAGCCCAGATACCTGCTAGCACCTGCGTTTTGCCCCTCCGCCCGGCCCAGCCCACCCAAGTGCAGTATCGATCGATCACTGTCACTTACAAAACACTAAAAGCATAACTGCAGCGTTCGCAGAGTCAGGCCTGATCCCTGCGATCGCTAACAGTTTTTTGGTAGCGTTTTGGTGAACTGGCAAGCGCCAGCGGCCTAGTACACCCCGGTCGTAGTCAAACCAGCACTGCAGTAACACGTGGTGACGTGGCGAGTCCCATAAGTGCAGTTCAAGCTGGCGAGATGGCAAGCACAAGTAGTGTCCCGCTGCCACCAAAAAGACAAACACAGGCCCGTCGTGCCCATAATGCCCTTCCTGCTGCATTCGCCAATCCTAATTGGGAACCCACCGCTTCTGCAGCGCCCGTACTTCCCCCATTCACATCCCCAACCAAATGCAGTCGGCTGCATGAGAGGCATTTTTATGTCCTCCCGAGTACCCCTACCCAACGAACCCCCCAAAAAAGATGTCGTGTCTGCAGCAAGCGCGGATATAGGCGTGACGCCCGCTATTATTGTCCCTCCTGTCCTGACAATCCTGGTCTTTGCATTGGTGAATGTTTTGAACGCTACCATTCACTAGTTGAGTATTAGCGTAGGGTACAGCATTGCACAGACTAGGCACACTTTCACAGGGTCTCCCAAAATGCCATCGCATTTTGAGAGACCCGAACCTGGAACCGGTTACCGTTATAAAAGTTAGTTACAAAAAAAGTGTAAAAAAAAAAAAAATATGAAATAAAAAAAAATAGTTGTTTTATTGTTCTCTCTCTCTCTATTCTCTCTCTCTATTGTTCTGCTCTTTTTTACTGTATTCTATTCTGCAATGTTTTATTGTTATTGTTATTGTTATTATGTTTTATCATGTTTGTTTTTCAGGTGTGTAATTATTTACACTTTACTGTGCTTTATTGTTAACCATTGTTAACCATTTTTTTGTCTTCAGGTACGCCATTCACGACTTTGAGTGGTTATACCAGAATGATGCCTGCAGGTTTAGGTATCATCTTGGTATCATTCTTTTCAGCCAGCGGTCGGCTTTCATGTAAAAGCAATCCTAGCGGCTAATTAGCCTCTAGACTGCTTTTACAAGCCGTGGGAGGGAATGCCCCCCCCCCACCGTCTTCCGTGTTTTTCTCTGGCTCTCCTGTCTCAACAGGGAACCTGAGAAAGGAGCCGGTGATTCAGCCAGCTGACCATAGAGCTGATCAGAGACCAGAGTGGCTCCAAACATCTCTATGGCCTAAGAAACCGGAAGCTACGAGTATTTCATGACTTAGATTTCGCCGGATGTAAATAGCGCCATTGGGAAATTGGGGAAGCATTTTATCACACCGATCTTGGTGTGGTCAGATGCTTTGAGGGCAGAGGAGAGATCTAGGGTCTAATAGACCACAATTTTTTCAAAAAAGAGTACCTGTCACTACCTATTGCTATCATAGGGGATATTTACATTCCCCGAGATAACAATAAAAATGATTAAAAAAAAAAATATGAAAGGAACAGTTTAAAAGTAAGATTAAAAAAGCAAAAAAATAATAAAGAAAAAAAAAAACAAAAAAAAAACCACCCCTGTCGCCCCCTGCTCTCGCGCTAAGGCGAACGCAAGCGGCGGTCTGTCGTCAAACGTAAACAGCAATTGCACCATGCATGTGAGGTATCACCGCGAAGGCCAGATCGAGTGCAGTAATTTTTCCAGTAGACCTCCTCTGTAAATCTAAAGTGGTAACCTGTAAAGGCTTTTGAAGGCTTTTAAACATGTATTTATTTTGTTGCCACTGCACGTTTGTGCGCAATTTTAAAGCATGTCATGTTTGGTATCCATGTACTCGGCCTAAGATCATCTTTTTTATTTCATCAAACATTTGGGCAATATAGCGTGTTTTAGTGCATTAAAATTAAAAAAAAGTGTGTTTTTTCCCCAAAAAATGCGTTTGAAAAATCGCTGCGCAATTACTGTGTGAAAAAAAAAAATGAAACACCCACCATTTTAATCTGTAGGGCATTTGCTTTAAAAAAATATATAATGTTTGGGGGTTCAAAGTAATTTTTTTGCAAAAAAAAAAAACTTTTTCATGTAAACAATAAGTGTCAGAAAGGGCTTTGTCTTCAAGTGGTTAGAAGAGTGGGTGATGTGTGACATAAGCTTCTAAATGTTGTGCATAAAATGCCAGGACAGTTCAAAACCCCCCCAAATGACCCCATTTTGGAAAGTAGACACCCCAAGCTATTTGCTGAGAGGCATGTCGAGTCCATGGAATATTTTATATTGCGACACAAGTTGCGG
Organism: Lithobates septentrionalis; assembly: GCA_037952835.1. Classification (NCBI taxonomy): domain Eukaryota; kingdom Metazoa; phylum Chordata; class Amphibia; order Anura; family Ranidae; genus Lithobates; species Lithobates septentrionalis. The sequence continues at coordinate 1,334,777 of JBBDGP010002067.1, read as the reverse complement.
GAAAGAGACAAATTTTTTTTTTTTTTTTTTTTTTTTGCACAAAGTTGTCACTAAATGATATATTGCTCAAACATGCCATGGAAATATGTGAAATTACACCCCAAAATACATTCTGCTGCTTCTCCTGAGTACGGGGATACCACATGCGTGAGACTTTTTGGGAGCCTAGCCGCGTACGGGACCCCGAAATCCAAGCACCGCCTTCAGGCTTTCTAAGGGCGTGAATTTTTGATTTCACTCTTCACTGCCTATCACAGTTTCGGAGGCCATGGAATGCCCAGGTGGCACAAAACCCCCCCAAATGACCCCATTTTGGAAAGTAGACACCCCAAGCTATTTGCTGAGAGGTATAGTGAGTATTTTGCAGACCTCACTTTTTGTCACAAAGTTTTGAAAATTGAAAAAAGAAAAAAAAAAATGTTTTTTCTTGTCTTTCTTCATTTTCAAAAACAAATGAGAGCTGCAAAATACTCACCATGCCTTTCAGCAAATAGCTTGGGGTGTCTACTTTCCAAAATGGGGTCATTTGGGGGGGTTTTGTGCCACCTGGGCATTCCATGGCCTCCGAAACTGTGATAGGCAGTAAAGAGTGAAATCAAAAATTTTCACCCTTAGAAATCCTGAAGGCAGTGATTGGTTTTCGGGGTCCAGTACGCGGCTAGGCTCCCAAAAAGTCCCACACATGTGGTATCCCCATACTCAGGAGAAGCAGCTAAATGTATTTTGGGGTGCAATTCCACATATGCCCATGGCCTGTGTGAGCAATATATCATTTAGTGACAACTTTATGAAAAAAAAAAAAAAAAAAAGTGTCACTTTCCCGCAACTTGTGTCAAAATATAAAATATTCCATGGACTCAATATGCCTCTCAGCAAATAGCTTGGGGTGTCTACTTTCCAAAATGGGGTCATTTTGGGGGGTTTTGTGCCATCTTGGCATTCCATGGCCTCCGAAACTGTGATAGGCAGTGAAGAGTGAAAGCAAAAATTTACACCCTTAGAAATCCTGAAGGCGGTGATTGGTTTTCGGGGCCCCGTACGCGGCTAGGCTCCCAAAAAGTCCCACACATGTGGTATCCCCATACTCAGGAGAAGCAGCTAAATGTATTTTGGGGTGCAATTCCACATAGGCCCATGGCCTGTGTGAGCAATATATCATTTAGTGACCACTTTTTGTAAATATTTTTTTTTTTTTTTTTTTTGTCATTTTTCAATCACTTGGGACAAAAAAAATAAATATTCAATGGGTTCAACATGCCTCTCAGCAATTTCCTTGGGGTGTCTACTTTCCAAAATGGGGTCATTTGGGGGGGTTTTGTACTGCCCTGCCATTTTAGCACCTCAAGAAATGACATAGGCAGTCATAAACTAAAAGCTGTGTAAATTCCAGAAAATGTACCCTAGTTTGTAGACGCTATAACTTTTGCGCAAACCAATAAATATACGCTTATTGACATTTTTTTTACCAAAGACATGTGGCCGAATACATTTTGGCCTAAATGTATGACTAAAATTTAGTTTATTGGATTTTTTTTAGAACAAAAAGTAGAAAATATCATTTTTTTTCAAAATTTTCGGTCTTTTTCCGTTTATAGCGCAAAAAATAAAAACCGCAGAGGTGATCAAATACCATCAAAAGAAAGCTCTATTTGTGGGAAGAAAAGGACGCAAATTTCGTTTGGGTACAGCATTGCATGACTGCGCAATTAGCAGTTAAAGCGACGCAGTGCCAAATTGGAAAAAGACCTCTGGTCCTTAGGCAGCATAAAGGTCCGGGGCTCAAGTGGTTAATGACCATACAGTATATTAAATAAAGGGATTGGGTCACTTAGCTCTCAGCATATTTACAAGGGTATAGAATGTAAACTGTATATATTATATATATGGGATAACTAGAATCATGTTTATCAATAAGTGCACATCAAATTATCCTAAGGTTCCAGGAGTACAGCTGACCAATATAAATGATACAACAATACATCAATCTATTTGTGGGGGTATTAGAAATAATAAAGGGTAATAAATAAGTGTAGGCGAGATAATAAATGAAAGGTGAGAACTGCAGTGTTGGGTGTCGGAGGGATGGCCCCGGGGGAAAGTGGGGTAGTGAGAAGTGATGGGGGATGGGAATAAAAATGAAATAGTGATGAAATGAAGAATATATATGTGATGGGCGGCTGAAATGCCGGCAAACATGTGAAAAGATATTTATTCAAAGAGTATATAAAATGGTGTGTGATGAGTGCCAGCAGGTGCAAAGGAGTGTAAAATAAGTGAAAACATTTTATATTATGTAATTATAAATGATTGGATCAAGTCTTGTGATTTACCTTGTACAGCAAATGTGTCTTGTATGGCTGGAAGTTGTTTGTTGTTGGAACCAAACTACAGATAAGCGGCCGCTCGATCGCCTAACTCTTCCCCTCCTGCTGAAGCTGCGGAAGCAGTGCGGGGAACATCCCCTCGTATTCTCTAACCGGTGAGAGCCGGGACAAGTCAGCGGTGACTTCCCCCCTCACTGAAGTCTGGATCCCTGGGACACTGTGGTTAAGCTGAATCGGCGAGAGCTAACGAGTCCCGGTCTGTGAGCTCACGGGCTGGAGCGGCTGCTCACATCAAGACCCAGCGCCTAAGCCTTATGCCAGCCTGCAACTAAAACAAAGCTAATACAGCCAAGTACTGAATGGCGGCGGTGTCCTGAGAGGGAGGAAGCAAGATATGGGAAGCTCTGCAGCTTTATCTTTACTTATTAACTATCCATATACAAGAACTGATTAATAAGGGAAAAAAAAAGATTAATAAGAAAAAAAAAAGGTCGGAATTTCATTGATAAAATATATAATAAAAGAGGTGAGGCAATAGTGACCAGTGGAGGTATGGCAGAGGTGTTCAAAAAGTTCTATGCTGACCTTTACTCCATAGGGCAACAGGGGGTGGAGGATAGGGCCCAGATAGATAGGGGCGTGGAATTTCTAAAACGAGCAGGATTAGTAGGGCTGCCCGCGGAGGACAGCTCCTTCCTGGAGCCCATCGAGGAGGAGGAAATTTTGGCCGCCTTGAGAGACTCCCCGAAGGGTAAGAGCCCAGGCCCGGATGGATTCACCATCATCTATTTAGAGAAAATGAAACACATTCTGGTACCTAGGCTCCGCCATTATTGGAACAAACTAGGTAACAGTTGTGGAATGGAAGGAGAGTCACTGATCGCCACGATTACCCTGATTTTGAAAGAGGGGAAGGATGCTAGGCTGTGTTCAAGCTATAGACCTATTTCCCTGCTGAATGCAGACGTTAAATTATATGCGAAAGTGTTGGCCAATAGACTGAAAGAAAAAATGACTACCCTGGTGCATCCGAACCAGGCTGGTTTTGTTCCCGGCAGACAGTGTAGGGACAGTGGGGTTCGGGCGGTGCTTCTGTCGGAACTCTGTAGACGCGGTGGGCCCCCAGCTCTATTCCTGTCAGTGGACGCCGAAAAAGCATTCGACAGGGTAGACTGGGGGTTCATGATGAATACTCTGTAGGCCTTGGGGTTCGACCCGAGGTTCATTTCATGGGTCAGAATACTGTACAGCAGCCCTACGGCTGCTGTAAGAGTAAATGGGGCCATTTCAAAACCCTTTAGGATGGCAAACGGAACCAGGCAGGGCTGTCCTCTCTCCCCCCTTTTGTTCGTCCTGTCCCTTGAACCTCTACTGGCCTCTATTTGTAACAGTCCTGACTGCAGTGGTGTGAAGGTAGGAACCAAGGAACACAAACTTGCGGCTTTCGCCGACGATGTTCTGTTCTTCATTACAAACCCTAGAATAACCCTTCCAAACGTGCTCCAGATCCTTAGAAGATACGGAGACGTTTCAAACTTTAAAATAAACCCCAGGAAGTCTGAGATTCTAAACATCAACTTGGGCAAGCAAGAAGAAGATCATCTAGCTGTAGTATTCCCCTTTTCTTGGAAAAAGGAAATTGGGTACCTGGGGATTAAATTAGCCAATACTTTCAAAAAACTGTTGTTGGACGAGATTAGGCAAGAAGCGAGAAGAATATTATCTAGGCCTCTCTCATGGTTTGGGCGAGTAAATGCGGTCAAAATGATTTTAACACCCAAACTTCTGTATAAATTCCAGTTGCTACCTATCCCTCTACCCAGGTATTTTTTTTAAAGCTTTAAGGAGCTTAATAGGGGAAGCTGTCTGGGATGGCAAAAAACCATGTATCTCCTACACAATATTGAGTAGGGGAAAAAAAAAAGGCGGACTGGCTTTACCAGATTTCAATAGGTACTACACATCTGTAGTGCTTTCACGGGTTACTGATTGGGTTAAAAAAGGGTCAGAGAAGCGGTGGGTCAATATTGAGCACTTTTTGAGTAACTATGGAACCCTCCAAAATTTAGAGCACTCAGCATGAACACATCTGCGTTGACTCATAACACTTTTAAATACTGGGATATGACACATACTCAGCACAAATGGTCACATAATTCACCATTGATATATATGAAAAACAATTTATTTTTTGAACCCGGGAGGAGGGAGGTGGGAGGGAATTGGCTGAAAGATGATTCTATTCAATTAAGCAAGGGGAGAATTTGCACATTCACGGAATTAAGGAGTGAGTCAGAGTTATGGGTAATGGATGGATGGAGGTACCTCCAGCTCTCTCACTTTATCGATAAGTTACCAAAACCACTTAGAAGTGTGGAGGAGCTTAGACCATTCGAGCAGCTTTGTATGAAGGAGCAAACAGGTGGTGTCATTGCTCAAATCTATAGGATATTGGGAGCAGAGCTGGAGCTGGAGGTGCCCCCTTACATCAAAAGGTGGGAGCAGGAACTAGGGTCACAATGCAGTAAAGTTATGATTGATAAGATTTTGAGGCTGGTCCATTACCTAGCATTAGACACTAGGAGAACGGAAATTCACTATAAATGTCTTGCGAGATGGTACGCCACCCCAGACAGGGTAAGCAAAATGGATAGGGTGAGGGTCAATACTTGCTGGAGGGGGTGCACACGTCTGGGAACAATGGCCCATATCTGGTGGGAGTGCCCCATCATCAAAATATACTGGAAATTTTTTTTATCACTGATAAAGGAGATCACTGGGATAGAAATAGTGGAGGACCCGTGGGTTTGTCTCTTTCACGGGACTTCGGTGGCGGTAAAGAGTTATAAATCCTCTATGGTTCCCATAATGTTAGACGTAGCCAAGAGACAGATTGCTCTAAATTGACTAGACTCATCATGCCCCAACACACGAGATTGGCTCTTCTGCCTAAATGAAATATATATTGTTGAGCGTTTGGACGAGGGGGGTGTTGAACCTGATGAAGAGGAGGAACATACGGGAACATACGGGGAAGTGGGCAGGCTGGATTAAATTTAAAAAAACTTGGAGTTACCTAAAAGAGATTATAAATACGGCATAATAAGGCAGGAATTCTTCTGAGAGTAGTAAGACCAAGATGGAGGGTCATCCCAGTGAGCAGTATCCTGCAGGGCGGGGTGGGTTGGGGGGTTGGGGGGTAGGGGGGAGGTGGGAGTGGGGATAATCATTTTTATATCATTGTGGATTTGTACTATGGATTGTTCCCGGTGGGATATTATTTTGTTATGAAAAATTGATAAATAAAGAATTAAAAACAAAAAACAAAAAAAACAAACTACAGATAAGGAAGAGAGGTAAAAACTCGGGAACGGAGGGAGGATGTATGCAGTGCCCCCCGTCCTGCCTTTGTAGATTTATAGTGGGACTCACAGGCAGACAGTCATTAATGTGTGCCTGGGTGATGGCAATTAGGGTCATTGTACACAGGTGCCATCCCTCCCCCTCCCCCTGGAAAAATGGCGTCTGGGCCATGGGTTAGATAGCCCAAAATGTGGCTCCCTCGGCGTACCGGAAGGCCAGTGTGCCACTGCCGTCATCTCCGCCACAAAGCGTGAGACGTCACGGGGCCGTGCGCACGCCGAGCGATCTCACACATGCGCACTAAGCCGCAGACAGTCCAGAGATGGACAAGGGACGCACCTTTAATTTATTATCCCAATGAAGCCCACACTTATTTATTACCCTTTATTATTTCTAATACCCCACAAATAGATTTATGTATTGTTGTATCATTTATATTGGTGAGCTGTACTCCTGGAACCTTAGGATAATTTGATGTGCACATATTGGCACACATGATTCTAGTTATCCCATATATATAAATATATACAGTTTACATTCTATACCCTTGTAAATATGCTGAGAGCCAAGTGACCCAATCCCTTTATTTAATATACTGTATGGTCATTAATTGGGAACTTGTTGCAGGTGCCGACTCTCCTGCTCTCTCCTATTTCCTGGCGGACGTCATTAGTGTGGCTTCCTGTAAGCTCATCGGATTGGATCCTTTCCACATGGAGGGGTGGGGGGCAATCACATGACTACCCGGATCACTCCACGGCTTTTTACACTTCTGGTCATGTAATCACATACTCCACCTTCAAGCGGTAAATATACCACTATGTTACATATATATCTGTACTGCCATGAAAGATGATACGCTTTAAAATTCTGAAAATTATTTATATGTCTCACAGAGCTAATGATCCCCCTGAAGATGACCACTTCATGGTCGAAACATGTCGGGGATTTAACACTCCATAGTATTTGCTATGTTACCTTGTTCTTCAACTCTGTTTATCTTGCTTGCATGCTACAGTTTGGATTATGCATTTTAATATCTGGCCAGATTTTCATATATTTAATTATATTGTGACATTTGGAAACCCTTATGATTAAAAAATTCTCATGAATTATTTTCAACAATGTTGATTATGTTTACATTGCTGTCTAAAGCCCCAATAGGGAAACCTTTCCATTTATACATTACTTGTTTCGGGGTGTGCAGCGTTTACATCTCTCGCATATGTGTTTTCTCCCTTTTTTCAGAGTAAAGCTGAATAAAATAGAGTATACTATAAAAGGATAGAATAGAATAAAACAGAATAAAATAGAATAGAATATAAAAGAATGGAATAGAACAGAAAAGAATAAAACATAATAGAAAAGAATAAAACAGAATAAAATAGAATATGATAAGATAGGATAGGATAGAATAAAAAGTATATAAAAAATTAAATAGAATATAAAGGAATAGCATAAAACAGAATATAATAGAAAATAAAAGAATAAAAAAGAATAGAAAAAAAGAACAGGTTAGAATAGAAAACATAGAATAGAACAGAATAGAATAGACAATAGATAAGAATAGAATAGAATAAAATAAAATAATATAACTGTCTTCCAATATTTGAATTTCAAATTTCGATTAGAATTAAATTATATAGAAAGAATATAGCCTAAATTTGAATAGATTAAAATAGAGAGAAATATAACAAAATAGAAAGAATATAGCCATCTTCCCAAATTGGAATTTTGAATAGAATAGAATAAAACAGAAAGAATATAGCCATTTTATATTTGAAATTAGTGTTTCAGATATAAAAAAAAATAAATAAAAGCTGCCTTTGGAAATTCTCATTTTGAAATAGGAATTTTGAATAGAAAAGAATAGAATTGAATAACATAGAAAGAATATAACCATCTTCCGAAATTTGAATTTAGAAAATAGTTGACCAGAATAAAATAGAAAGAATATAGCTTTCATTTAAAATTAGAATTTTGAATTTCAAAGTTTGATTTTTTTTCAATTTTGAATTGAATAGAACAGATTAAAAGAGAAAAAATATAGCCACCTTCCAAAAATCGAATTTAGAAAATCAGATCGAATAGAGTCAAAAGAATATAGCCTTCTTCCAAAATTCAAATTTCAAAAAGAATAGAATAAAATATAAAAATATATATGTGACTTAAATTTAGAAACTCAAATTTTGAATTTTGAATATAATAACATAGAATAAAATAGAAAAAATGTAGATGGTTTCCAAAATTAGCATTTCAAATAGAATTAAAAAATAGAAAAAAATACATCTGTCTTCCAAAATTTAAATTTAACTTTCAAAAAATATAATAAAAAAAGAATAGAATAGAATAAAATAGAAAGAATGTAGCTGTCTTCTGAAATTTTAACTTAAAATTTTGAATAGAATAGAACAGAACAAAATAGAAAGCATATAGCCCTCTTCTGAAATGCTAATTTTGAACAGAAAAGAATAGAATAGAAATAATATAATTAAAAAAATAAAAAGAATATAGCATTCTTCTGAAATTCAAAGTTTGAAATTGGAATTTCAAATTTTAAATACAATGGAATAGAAAGTATATAGCCACCTTCTAAAATCCATAATTTCAAATACAATAGAATAGAATAAAATCTATAGCCAAATTCCAAAATTTGAATTTAAAATTTTGAATAATAATAAAGCTCAAAGTGAAGACCCGTGCTTTACTTTCAGAGATCGATATTCTCCTTTCGGTGATACGATGCACGCAGGGGAAAAGATGGTTTGTGGAAATTGTTAGTGTAACTTTAGGATATCATTAAGTCAGGTTAATGAGGACACAAGTTAGTATGATGGTGACTTTTATACAGGATGGTAATTGCTAAAAACTGGAATGACATTGTGTTCTTTTATGTGAGTATTTGATGCTTGTACAGTGAATGTCGTCCAACTCATCTGACCTTGTTTGACCCTCCATTTTGGAAGGTTATATATATATATATCTATATATATATATATATATATATTCTTTCCTTCATGATGGATCTGGATGTGTTTAGTGGAGACCAGACCTAGACCCCCCACCAGACCTAGACCCCCCACCAGACCTGGACCCCCATGTAGTTGTGCAGAAGATCATTTCTAATAGTGATCTATTGCTCTGACTGTGATCAGCCAGCAATGGACCTCTATAGCAGAGATCTTCTGCTACAGAGTGAGGCTGGACAGAGCTACAATGACCTGATTCCCGGTACTGACAGGAAGTGAGGTGACGGTACTGACAGGAAGTGAGGTGACGATACTGACAGGAAGTGAGGTGACGATAATGACAGGAAGTGAGGTGATGGTACTGACTGGAAGTGATGTGACGATACTGACAGGAAGTGAGGGGATGATACTGACAGGAAGTGAGGTGACAATACTGACAGGAAGTGAGGTGACGATACTGACAGGAAGTGAGGGGATGATACTGACAGGAAGTGAGGTGGCGATACTGACAGGAAGTGAGGTGACGATACTGACAGGAAGTGAGGTGATGGTACTGACAGGAAGTGAGGTGACGGTACTGACAGGAAGTGAGGTGACAATGCTGACAGGAAGTGAGGTGACGATACTGACAGGAAGTGAGGGGACGATACTGACAGGAAGTGAGGTGACGATACTGACAGGAATTGAGGTGACGATACTGACAGGAAGTGAGGTGATGGTACTGACAGGAAGTGAGGTGACGGTACTGACAGGAAGTGACATCACCACACTCTCGATGTAATCACTATGGGGAAACACACAGTGCACTGCTATGGAGTGTTCTGTAGAATGATTGGACGTTCATTGTTTCAGCTCCCGGGTATAGTGCTTGATAGCGACTGTCACCGACATCCGTCAGTTCCCTCCTGAACCCCCGCAGAAGCTCCTGATTTCTAGTTCTTCTTGTAGAATGGTGCTGGGATGGATGGCTGCTATCTCAGTGCTGGGGGGAAATGGTGACTTGGGATGATTACATTGAAGATGAAAATGATCTCTTCCTATAATTATCTATGAGAAGTATTCCTGGTCACTGTCTGGGTGACATGAAGAAACGATAGAAAGGTGAGAGGACAAGAAGGAGGATTGCTGGTCAGATTACAGCGGCTGAAAGGAACCAAAATCCCCCTTTAATAAATCCCTCTATGATGTTCTCTTAGAGCAGAAGATACAGAAATGTCATCACATAAACCTCCAAACAATGGATTGATGATTTCTCTATTGCTTTATTCTTCCATTCAGGAGAATGGGAAGATCTCTTCTACCCACCCAATGTAGAGCTGTAGCCAGGCCAGGAACATCCAATAATATACAGATTCTTAACAAGCAGTAACCAAGATTTAACCCTTTTCCTGCCAGAGACATTTTTTTTTCATTTTGGCACACATATAAAAATGCATTCCTATGCCTTTCCAGAATTTAGACAATTTATTGATTTATTTTGATTATGTACAGTATCTCACAAAAGTAAGTACACCCTCACATTTTTTGTAAATATTTTCTTCCATCTTTTCATGTAACAACACTGAAGAAATGACACTTTGCTACAATGTAAAGTAGTGAGTGTACAGCTTGTATAACAGTGTAAATTTGCTGTCCCCTCAAAATAACTCAACACACAGCCATTAATGTCTAAACTGATGGCAACAAAAGTGAGTATACCCCTAAGTGAAAATGTTCAATTTGGGCCCAAATTGTCATTATTTTGTGTGGCCACCATTATTATCCAGCACTGCCTTAACCCTCTTGGGCATGGAGTTCACCGGAGCTTCACGCAAGGCAGTGGTCTTCTTGGAGGTGTGTTTGGGGTCGTTATCAAGTTGGAATACTGCCCAGTCTCAGAAGGGAGGGGATAATGCTCTGATTCAGTATGTCACAGTACATGTTGGCATTCATGGTTCCCTCAATGAACTGTCGCTCCCCAGTGTCGGCAGCACTCATGCAGCCCCAGACCATGACACTCCCACCACCATGCTTGACTGTAGGCAAGACGCACTTGTCTTTGCACTTCTCACCTGGTTGCCGCCACACACGCTTGACACCATCTGAACCAAATAATTTACCCTCAGCTTCTTTCTCCTGTTAAACCACTGCATGGTCTTATAGCTTAGGACATCTTTATGCAGAGCAACAATACTTTTTATTCAGATCCTCAGAGAGTTCTTTGCCATGAGGTGCCATGTTGAACTTCCAGTGACCAGTATGAGGGAGTGAGAGCGATAACACCAAATTTAACACACTTGCTCCCCATTCACACCTGAGACCTTGTAACACTAATGAGTCACATGACACCAGGGATGGAAAATGGCTAATTGGGCCCAATTTGGACATTTACACTTAGGGGTGTACTGACTTTTGTTGCCAGCGGTTTAGCCATTAATGGCTGTGTGTTGAGTTATTTTGAGCGGACAGCAAATTTACATTGTTATACAAGCTGTACACTCACTACTTTACATTGTAGAAAAGTGTCATTTCTTCAGTGTTGTCACATGAAAAGATAGAAGAAAATATTTACAAAAATGTGAGGGGTGTACTCACTTTTGGGAGATACTGTATGTGTCCTAATATAGATCTGAAAAACATATTGGTTCTTTGGAGAAGACATACATTTCCTTCTGACTTTTGTATAATTACTTATTCAGGGTTCAGGGCCCCACTAGTTATTAGGGGGTTAGCTTTTTAAATGTGGAATAATAAAAGTGATATGAGTATATTTAATAATGCAGACTTTTCATTTAGAATTTTCTTAGTGGTCAGCCTTGGGTTTAAAATCCATTTAAAATAATTTCTCTGCTCTCATTTAGTGTCCTGGGATTAGAATCCAAGGCTGAAATATAATAATCAGATTTATTGTTTATGTACAGAAGCCCTTGCGTAAATAAGAGTTGGAAGAATTATAGAAATGTCTTTAAGGAGACATCGGGGTCCTTTAGAGTCTAAGGCTCGGTTCACACCTAAACCAACCGCAGATCGCACCGCAACACTGTCCGTCCCTGTTCTCCATTTCGGGGCAGAATCTTTGCCTGAATTTGGCGCTGAAATGGAGGCAAAGACGCCCAGCGTTTCTGTGCAGTGCGCTCCGCAACCACCCCAGAGACATGGGAACTGGCTTAATAGAGAGCCTGTCACATTCTCCTGCTATGTGAACTGGATGCGAGGAAACCCACATCCAATTCACATAGGTGTGAACCCAGCTTTAATGTTACCTATACACTCTGTAGGAACAAAGCACAATCATCTTCTTCCTTGGCCATGGAGTTCGGGGAATGACAACACTGAACCCAGAAGGGATCAGAGCACATCACTTCTGGGTCCATTCTTCACAGGAAGACGAGGAGAATGTTCCCTCATCTGATGTTCTCATACCTGACACTCATCTTGGAGATCCTGGGCGCCCAGATGGACTGGTAATTCCTAGACACAGAGTTGGGGGAGGGGCAGAAGAGGCGGTAAACATTTTACAGTATTTTAGGAAATACTTGGACTTCCACATGAAAGCTGACAGGAAAATATTCTACAATCTCCCAGGTGCTATAATGGTCAGGAGTCTGTTTACAAGTCAGTGAGTCACCAACATAAACCTTAAGTTGGTGTAACAGAAAGGGTTAAACCAATTTCTTACTGACCTCTGTAGCCGAAGGCACCATGGAGCAATTCATCCTCAAATTCTTGAATTTACAGTAGTCATTAATCAGGGCTCAGCACTCTGCTCTCCCCTCCTCCTGTGTACCTGATCTGTGTATACATTAGAGATTAGAAGTCTGGCAGGCTGTCAAGCATGGAAGGTGGATCAGAATGAAAGGACTTCTGCTGGAGACTTTGAATAGTATTTACTTCACAGTGTCTGTACCTACAGAGATGACTAGGAGTTTATCTGAACAGACTCTAGACTTAATCAGGTATGGGGCACCTGACATACTGTTCAATATTGAAAAATTCTGAATGCAACTTTGTGAAAGAGACAAGGAAGGAACCCAGCAGCACAATGAGATATAAGTAGAAATGTTTACAGAAACAATATTCTGAAATGCAAGTTTATCAGGAGATTGCATTCCACACATATGATATATGGCCAAACATTTGTAGTCACCTGACCATCACACCTATATGAGCTGGTTGGGCATCTCATTTCAAAATTGTGATCATTAATATGGATTTTCCCCTCCCACCTTTGTGCCTATAACTGTCTCCACTTTTCACAAGTTCGTATTTGTGGTAATGTGTGCCCATTCAACCAAAACAACTGATGTTGGATGAGAAGACCTGACTCACAATAAGGTTTAGGTCAGGACTGTGTTCAGGACATTTTAGTTCCTCCACACCAAACATATCAATGCATGCGTTCATGGAGCTGGATGTGTGCTCAGGGGGACAGTCATGGTAGAACAGAAAAGGTTGAAAGAAAACAATTGCCTACATATACTGTAGAGGGGTAAATGTTCTTGGACCTCTCCTATTCTCAATCTACACCTCCTCCCTGGGTCAGTTGATTGTCTCCCGTGGCTTTCAATACCACTTCTATGCAGATGACACCCAAATCTATCTCTCTACCCCTCAGCTCACTCCATCAGTCTCCTCACTTTTCACCAACTTACTAACAGAGATATCAGCCTTTATGTCACACCACTTCCTCAAACTCAATCTATCCAAAACCGAGCTCATAATATTTCCTCCCCCTCGTGCCTCTTCCCCTGATTTCTCTGTCAAAATCAACAGGTCAACTATCAACCCATCCCCCCATGCCAAAGTCCTAGGTGTAGTCCTGGACTCTGAACTCTCCTTTTGACCCCACATCCAATCACTGTCCATAGCTTTCTGCCTCAATCTCCTCAACATCTCCAAGATAAGCCCCTTCCTAACCAATGACACCACAAAGATTCTAATTCACTCCTTGGTCATCTCTCACCTTGACTACTGCAACTCCCTTCTCATTGGCTTACCTTTATATAGGCTATCCCCCCTTCAGTCCATCATGAATGCTGCTGCCAGGCTCATCCACCCTACAAACCGCTCAGCGTCTGCTACCCCTCTCTACCAATCCCTCCACTGGCTTCACCTCACCCAACAAAATAAATTCAAGATACTAACAATAACTTACAAAGCCATCCACAACTCGGCCCCCAGCTACACCACTAACCTAGTAAAAAAATAAACAACTAAATTATTATCTTTGTTCTTTCAAAGACCTCCTGCTCTCTAGTTCCCTTGTCACCTCACCCCACACTCACCTCCAGGACTTCTCCAGAGACTCTCCTATCCTCTGCAACTCTCTACCCCAATCTGTCCGATTATCTCCTAATCTGTCCACTTTCAGATGATCCCTGAAAATTCATCTCTTCATAAAAACCTATTTGGCCCTCAATTAACAACTGTACAACTTATTTTCTCCATCAGCCCATCCCCCACAGTTATTATCTCTTGTATCTCTTGACCCATCCTCATAGAGTGTAAGCTTTAATGAGCAGGGCCTTCTGATTCCTCCTGTATTAAATTGTATTGTAATTGTACTGTCTGACCTTATGTTGTAAAGTGCTTCGTAAACTGTTGGCGATATATATATCCTGTATAATAATAATAATAATAATAATAATAATAGGGGGATGGTTGAAGCTGTTTCTGGTACTGCTACTAGTACTGGATTGCACTTGTACTGGATAAAGCTTATACTGGATGGTGATCTTGAAGATTTCTTTCCTCTAACACATTGATCATTGTGTGAGAGCAAAGTGGCATCAAGCTGCTAACTGCAGGTGTTGGTTACATTGTGGGATGCTTTGATTGGTCACAGCATATTTTTGTGATTAGCACCATCCAATGGACAGTGCAGTCACAGTACTTTGCTTGTGCGGGCTAGGGGGCATGAAAGAGCAAGAAAAAAATGAAGCTGTGATATAGTTTTCCACCCTGTAACATCCACCTTCCATCCACTTATGTACAATAGGCAGACAGAAGGTAGTTAATATACACAAAAAAACATAATGATGATGATAAAGTCATTCATAATGATGATGATGATTTAACAATATGGCTGAATTTGTTTAATCTGGTCTACAGCATTATACATTGAATCAATGTGTTACATTTACAACATTCTTTTCCCCAGCATTGTTTTATGTGTATTAAGTTCGGGTTTGAAACGTATAATGTAGAGTTTTGGAGAAAACATACACAATAATATTCCAGCACTGGAGGTCAGTATGGCGAATATCTCCACAGTCACCATGTATTTCCCTCTGGTGCTCAGATAGGCCGGGATCATGGCAATCCAGACACTGCAGAACACCAGCATGCTGAAGGTGATGTACTTGGCCTCATTAAAACTGTCCGGTAATGTCCTCACCATGAAAGCCAGAACAAAACTCACAGCTGCCAGAAACCCCATATAACCCAACATAGAGTAGAACCAGATAACTGACCCTTCATTACACTGAATGATGATCTTCCCAGGATAGGAGTCCATGTCATACTCCTGAAATGGTGGAGAGATGGACAACCAGAGAATGCAATTCATAACCTGAATGGATGAGCAGAATAACATGACTGTATTGGGAAGTTTGATTCCCACCCATTTTCTACAAGAGCTTCCAGGTCTGGTGGCTTTGAAAGCAATGAAGACCATGATGGTTTTGGCTAGGATAGAAGATACTGATATGGTGAAGGGAATTCCAAAAGTGACTTGCTGCAGCATACAGGTAATATCCACAGGACGGCCAAGGAACAGGAATACAGAAAGGAAGCTCAGTATGAGGGAGAGGAGCAGAATGAAGCTGAGGTTCCGGTTATTGGCTCTGACTATGGGAGTGCTCCGAAACCAAACAAATAATCCAAGTATAAAGAGAGATGTTGTAGCAAATATGACTGAAGTTATAGAAAAAAATAAAACTAGAATGTCCTCCTCATATGATAAATACTCATTGACCTTGTCAATACAAATATTTTTAGCTTTGTTGGGCCATTCATTTTCAGGACACTTCTTGCAGAGTTCACTGTCTGTAGAGTAAAAATAAGTGAAAATAACTTTAAGCATAGTATACCGAGAATGTAACTATTTGACAGTTTTGGCCTCTTCAGTGTAATCATTTTCCTGACCATTACTTTTAGATACATGTTGGAAGCTTTCTCAGACAGACAGTAGGAGGAA
Organism: Lithobates septentrionalis; assembly: GCA_037952835.1. Lineage (NCBI taxonomy): Eukaryota > Metazoa > Chordata > Amphibia > Anura > Ranidae > Lithobates > Lithobates septentrionalis. The sequence continues at coordinate 1,318,944 of JBBDGP010002067.1, read as the reverse complement.
GCTATAGAAAGTATAAAACAGCGCTGGCAGCCTATATTATACAATACACATCCTAGTGATTAGTGTCATATACATCAATGTGTTTGTGACATACAAATCAAAATACAACAAAATTATATATAATATGCACAAATCTGTAAAGTGCTTGGTGTTTCTATAAAAGTGCAATGGTGCTCCAAAATTTTGAAAAATGTGAGGTGACTCCCCCTTCGGTGACCCAACTTACCAAAAACAATAGACCCCCAGCTTCGCAGTCTGGGATCAAAATAGTCAGTGATTTATTGATCGGGGGTATGTAGGATGGTTCCTCAACAAACTCTTCCAAGAGGGTGCTTTACAACAGAAAGGATATGTCACACTCCATAGATGGGAAAATAGAGAAAAAACTCATAGTGAAATACCACTTAATATAAATTATCAAGCGCATTACAAGTGCCACTTACAGGATATTTGGCAAAGACAGGTTTCAGTAAAAAAAAATCTGAGCTGTATGGCGGAAATTGCATCAATGGTTAGCATGAACCGGAAGTAGGTCAACGCGTTTCACCCCTCCTCCAGGGCGTCATCAAAGGACATCACTTCCAGTTCCATTGCAATCTATTTATACCTGAGGGTAGATCACTCCTCCCTCTGGGGAGGATGAAGCGACCAATTACCATCAGTGTGAAAAAACACAAACTTCCTCCTCTAATATCAATTCCTGTTGCCAAATATATATAAAAAAACTTTAATATAAACAGAAGCCAAAATTACAAAATTGCTTATTTGGCTATAATAATACAATACATTTTTATTTTTATTTTATTTTCATTATTATTTTATTTTTATTATTATTTCTATTTCTATTTTTATTTTCATTTTTATTTTCATTTTTATTTTTATTTTTATTATTTGTTCTTTGTACTTTTTATTTTCATTTTTTCCAAATTGTTTATATTTAAATAATTTTTAATCATGTATTGGAAATATTTTGCAAATGTATATCGCATCATGGGATTTATTGTATTATTATAGACAAATAAGCAAGTTTTGTCATTTTGGCTTCTGTTTATATTAAAGTTTTTTATATATATTTGGCAACTGGAAATGATGTTTGAGGATGAAGTTTGTGTTTTTTCACACTGATCATAATTGGTCGCTTCGTCCTCCCCAGAGGGAGGAGTGATCTTCCCTCAAATATAAATAGATTGCAATGGAACCGGAAGTGTTGTCCTTTGATGACACGCTGGAGGAGGGGTGAAACGCGTCAACGTACTTCCTGTTGATGCTAACCATTGACGCAATTCCCACCTCCATGGAACGCACGCCATACAGTGGCGAACTCGGATGTGTTTTACTGATGCCTGTCTTTGCCAAATATCCTGTAAGTGGTGCTTGTAATGCGCTTGATACTTTATGTTAAATTCGTTTTTTCTCTATTTTCCCATCTATGGAGTGTGGCATATCCTTTCTGTCGTGAAGCACCCTCTTGGAAGAGTTTGTTGAGGAACCATCCTACATACCCCCAGATCAATAGATCACTGCCTTTTTTGATCCCAGACTGTGAAGCTGAGGGTCCAGGGCTTTTTTTTTCAGCAGGAACATGGGGGAACGCAGTTCCGGCACCTCCAGAACTGAATTTATGTAATGGCAAGGGGTGCTGGGATGTTCTGGAGGGTCTATTGATGCTGGCTACTGGGGAATCTATTGCTGCTGGAGGGGATCTATTTTTGCAGAGAAAGGGGGGTCTATTGTTACTGTAGAGGTCTTCTGTTGCTCCAGGGGATCATTTGTTGCTGGAGTGGGTCTTATGTTGCTGGGGAGTCAGTTGTTGCTGGGAGGGATCTACTGTTGAGGGAGGGGTCTGTGTTTCTGGCTGATGTAGGTCAACCGCTGCTGGGAGGGATTTAGTGTTGAGGGAGGGGTCTAATGTTGCTGGCTGCTGGAGGGTTTATTAATGCTGGCTGTTGGGAGACCATTGTTGCTGGGGTGGATCTATTTTCCCTTGGGTGTCCATTGTTGTTAGATCTATTTTACTGCTTTCATTATCATTAACAAATTCCATACAAAAAAGCACCACAAAATTATACTTAGTGCTGAAAGGGGTGGTACTGGGAGGTGGGTAAGGGGTGGGGCCAAGGAGCGGGGCTTGAAGGTGGGTAGGGGGTGGAGTCAAGGGGTGTCTCAGAAGAGAGGAGTTCCTGCACCTATTCTCTGAGAAAAAAAGCCCTGTGAGGGTCTATTGTTTTTAGTGAGTGGGGTCACCGAAGGGGGAGTCACCTCTCATTTTGCAAACTTTTGGAGCACCATTGCACTTTTATAGAAGCACCAAGCACTTTACAGATTTGTGCATATTATATATTATTTTGTCGTATTTTGATTTGTATGTCACAAACACATTGATGTATATGGCACTAATCACTAGGATGTGTATTGTATAATATAGCCTGACAGCGCTGTTTTATACTTTCTATCACTTTTAAGGTTGTAGCACCTTTGTACAGCGGCTGCAGTCTTATTTTCATTTTCATTTTTATTTTGATTTAATACTTCAGCGCGAGTTTTGAATAGATTTATAGTAGGAGGAAGCTGGTTCTCATTGCTTGCTGCAGAGTGTAAAGTGGTTACAGAATCACTTTAAAGGACTTTAAAAGTTTTCATTTTCTAATCCATCTAATCAGAGTTTCTATTAACCACTTGACCACTGGGCACTTAAACCCCCTTCCTAACCAGACCAATTTTCAGCTTTCGGTGCTTTTACATTTTGAATGACAATTACTCAGTCATGCAACACTGTACCTATATGAAATGTTTGTCCTTTTTTTTCACACAAATAGAGCTTTCTTTTGGTGGTATTTAATCACCGCTGTTTTTTTTTATTTTTTGCGCTATAAAAGAAAAAAGACAGAGAATTCTTTAAAAAAACAGGATTTTTAAAACAGCTTACCTGTAAAATCCTTTTCTTTGAGGTACATCAGGGGACACAGAGCCATAGTAATTACTATGTGGGTTATAGGCCACCTTCAGGTGATGGACACTGGCACACCCTAAATTAAAAAGTGCACTCCCTATATAACCCCTCCCACTACTGGGAGTATTCAGTTTTGTAGCCAAGCAATACACGTGTATACCAAGAAGGAAGGGACCTCTGTGTCCCCTGATGTACCTCAAAGAAAAGGATTTTACAAGTAAGCTGTTTTAAAAATCCTGTTTTCTTTTCATACATCAGGGGACACAGAGCCATAGTAATTACTATGTGGGATGTCCCATAGCAATGGCAACTGAAGGGAGGGAGACACAATAAAAGGTAGGGCATTAAGAGGCCAGAGGACTTATACTACAGCCTGCAGTACACTATGCCCAAAGGCAATATCCTCATGACCTTTTACATCGATTTGATAGAATCTGGTAAATGTATGGACTGAAGACCAAGTTGTGGCCTTGCAGATCTGAACCATAGAGGCCTGGTAACGCACCGCCAATTAGGCACTAACAGCCCTGGTGGAATGTTTTTTAACATGAAAAGGAGGAACCTTCTTCCTCAGACCCTAAGGTTGAACAATTACTTGACTAATCCATTTGGAAATAGTAGATTTCGATGCTGCTTGTCCTCTTTAGGACCTTATGGCAGCACAAACCAAATATCTGTTTTTGTGAAACTGAGCGTTTTCCTAACCCCTCTTACTACATCAAGGGAATGTAGTGCCTTCTTTTCCTTAGATCGAGACTCTGAGAAAAAAGGCAGAATAATATCTTGGTTCAAATGAGAACCGGTCATCACTTTCGGTAGAAATTTAGGATGAGGCTGCAATACCACCTTATCCTTATGCATGATTAAAAATATGGCTCTTTACAAGACAGACCCGCCAATTCCAATATTCTTCTTGGCAGAAGATATGACAACCAAAAAGACTATTTTTCTTTTAAAGAAAAAACTGAATTTCCTGTATAGGTTTAAAAGGCTGATTCTGTAAAGCCGACAAGACTAAAATTCAATTCCCAAGGATTTAGAGGTGCCCTGACAGGGGGATTAATTCTTGTTACCCCCTGAATAAAAGTACGCACCAGAGAGTGAGAAGCAAGAGGCCGTTGAAAAAAATATTGATAAGGCCGCGACCTGGCCCTTGATCGTACTCATGGCCAGGTTCATTTCTAATCCCATATGCAGGAATTCAAGAATCCTACCTATGACATACTTCCTGGGGTGGCTACCCCTGGATCCATACCAGAAAATATGTGCCTTCCAGATTCTAAAGTAAATGACTCTGGAGGCCGGCTTCCTAGCATTAATCAAAGTGGGAGATAACCCACGATCCTAGAATGTCGGTTTCAATAGAAAAAAACGCTAAATTTAGCGTTTGTAAGGTAGGATGGAATACCGGACCTTGAGCTAGAAGGTCTGGCCATAATGGCAGGGTTCAAGGGACTTCTACTGCCATCTTTATGATCTCGGCAAACCAAGATCTCCTGGGCCACCCTAGGACCACCAGAATCACCTCTTCCCCTTCCTGCTTGATTCTGGGGAGAAGGCGTGGAAGTAGCAGAACTGGAGGAACGCATAGATCAGTGAAAAAAACTGATCCTATTGGGAAGACCAAGGCATTTGTTCCGCACACTAGTGGATCCTTCGTCCTAGACACAAAGTTGGCAACTTTGTTGTTGAATATGGACACGAACAGATCTATGTCCGGAATACCCCATTCTTGACATATCGAAAGGAAGATGTCGGGGTGAAGGGACCATTATCTCGGAAACAATAGTTGGCGACTCAATAGTCCGCCTGCCATTTCTCTATCCCTGGAATGGACATTGCTGATAGACAAGGTATGTTGCTTTCTGCCCAAGCCAGAACATGATTCACTTCTTTTTGGACTGCATGACTTCTCGTGCCCCCTTGGTGATTGATGCAAGCCATAGCCATGGCATTATCAGATTGAATCCTGACAGGACAATTCCGCAGCTTGAGCGTCTAGAATTCCAGGGCCAGATGTACTGCCCTAATTTCTAGGACGTTGATGGACAAGGTCCTTTCTGGTCCTTGGACCATTTCCCCTGGACAGAAGCTTCTTCCTCCAGGATGGTTTGCCAACCTAGAAGGCTGGCATCCGTTGTTACCATTTTCCAAGATACTGGTAAAAAAAGAATTTGCCCTTTTGGAGGTTGCTGACATTAACCCCAATTGAGGCTCAGACACACCTGGGGGGATAAGAGCATTGGAAAAAAAAACAAAGCCTGAACCTTCTTGTTCCAGACCGACAGAATAGCATTTGTAGCAGTCTTGAATGAAACTGCACATAAGGAACGGCCTCGAAGGAGGCCACTATTTTCCTTAACAATTTCATGCACATCTGAATGAAAGATTTCTCTTTGCTTTGACAAGTTGAATTAGTTTTTTAATGGAACCAATTCTTGCCTGGGGTAGGAATACCTTCTTTATACGGTATCTATGACTAGCCCCAAGAACTGTAATCTCCTTGATGGTTTTAAGGAGGATTTTTCTAGGTTGAGTATTCAACCTAGGCATTCCAGGTAGCTTACAACAGCGATTAAACTTTGGTTTAGACCAGAGACTGATTGATCTACCAAAAGCAGAGCATCTAAATAGGCTAGGACCGTTATGCCCTGGGCTGATAACCTGACTAAGGGAGGTGTCAGGATTTTGTGAATACCCATGATGCAGTGGCTAGACCAAATGGCAGAACCACAAACTGAAAATGGCGATTTTCTACTTCGAAGTGTAGACATTTCTGATGAACGGGACATTTCGGTACATGGAGATATGCATCTTTGATATCAATTAATGCCAGAATTCTCCTCCTTGCAAAATGGAGACCACCGATCGGATTGACTCCATGTGAAAGGACCAGATATTTAAATACTGGTTCAGATCTTTGAGATCTAAAATGGGTCTTACCTCCCGGTTTGGTTTGGAACCTTAAGAATAAAAAGGTTTGAATAAAACCCTGAACTCTGTTCCTCTAAGGGAACCTCTGATATCACCTCTTGAGATAAAAGATGATCCAGAGCTAAAAAGAGAGACTTCTTTCCTCTGGATTTCTGTAAACATTTGACTTTAGAAAACGTGGAAATGGGAACACTAGTCCTGACATTGTTCCTGCCAGATTTGAAAATTTCAGAAGCCTTCCCCCCTACCCAAGCGAGCAGGGGAGCTCCTTCATAAGGAAGCCTTAGCATTTTGCTTTGTCAGGCTTTCTGCCCCAAGACCTCTTCTGGCCCTGGGACTGTCCCTGAGGTCTACCTCTTGAGCTTTACGGTGAAGGCCGTCGAGACTGCCTAGGGGCAGATGCCCCTGGTACTGAGAGGAAGCATGCTAAAAGGAGAAATGTTTGAACTTCTTCTTTTACTGGCAAAAAGAGAACTTTTCCCATTAGAAATCCTTTGGATATATTTATCCAGATCGTCTCCAATAACTGTTCACAATGAAAAGGGAAACTGGCTAGGAGCTTTTACATGGTGCTTTGGTTGACCAATTTACCAGCCACAGGACTCTGTGTGTATGTACTAGTCCCAGCATAAGCCGTGAGTCTTGAATGATACAATTTATCATCACATCCACCATAAAACATTGCTGGACCTGCTGATCAGGAAGATTCTTAAGTATCTCTACAAACTGATCCTTTATGGACTGAGACACCCCATTTGCCATAAGAATTGGCTGCGCTACTGAACCTGCCAGAGACATATTGTTCTTTAGCAGAAGTTCCATCTCCTTATAGAATTCTTCCTCCATAGATACACCTTTTGAAGGAAAAAAACTGCTTATCCAGGTGTTCCAAGGTGATTGCAGCCTTAATTGCTGCAACCTCCCATCTGAATGTATCAGCTTTTTTAGCCATGAATAAATAGGAAAAGCGTCCCCAGGCGGAGAAGGTTAGTGATCCCAACCAGAGGTGGGCTCATCACTAGACTGCACTACAGGCAGCAAAAGGGTTAAACTAACCAATCTAGTGAGGGAGTGTACCAGAAATGTGAGATTACTCCCTCCATACTAGGATCCTCAGAAGAGGATATATTAGTATTTTCCAGGTCTCTTTGGAAGACCTTCCTGATTCACTGCCCCTTGTACCTCAAAATGAGGGTCCTGAGCACTGGATGGGGATCTGCTATGATTGAACCCACTATGGAAAGTGATCATAGCATCAAATCTTCTTTTCCACTAGAAATGGCAGAAGAAAAAACCTCCTGTGTGATATATATACAGGGGTTGAAGTGTTCAGCGCTGCTGCAACACCAGTCTCCCCTGACGGCTCATTCTGACTGACTGCATCACTCTCAGAGGAGGAAGACCTTCTTTTGGTCATGGTGGGAGGGGTTATATAGGGAGTGCACTTTTTAATTTAGGGCGTGCCAGTGTCCATCACCTGAAGGTGGCCTATAACCCACATAGTAATTACTATGGCTCTGTGTCCCCTGATGTATGAAAAGAAATGCATTTTTCTTTGTTTCTGTTATAAAATTTTGCAAATTAGTAATTTTTCTTCATATATTTTGGCCAAAATTTATACTGCTACATATCTTTGGTAAAAATAACCCAAATCAGTGTATATTATTTGGTCTTTGTGAAAGTTATAGAGTCCACAAGCTATGGTGCCAATCTCTGAAAATTGATCATACCTGAAGTACTTACGGGCTATCTCATTTCTTGGGACCCTAACAAGCCAGGGAAGTACAAATACCCACAAATGACCCATTTTTGGAAAGTAGACATTCCAAGGTATTTAGTAAGAGGCATGGTGTTTTTTTGAAGTTGTAATTTTTTCCCACAATTCTTTGCAAAATCAAGATTTTTTTCACAAAATTGTTATATTAGCAGGTTATTTCTCACACACAGCATATGCATAGCACAAATTACACCCCAAAACACATTCTACTACTCCTCCTGAGTGTGGCTATACCACATGTATGAGACTTTTACACAGTGTAGCCACATACAGAGGCCCAACATGCAGGGGGCACCGTCAGGCGTTCTTGGAGCATAAATTACACATATAATTTCTTGACTACCTCTTACAATTTTGAAGGCCCCGGAGAACCAGGACAATGGAAACGCCCCAAAAATGACCCCATTTTGGAAAGAAAACAACCTAATGTATAATCTATGTGGCATATCAATCTTATCGTTCTTTTGAACATGTAATTTTTTCTACAAGTTTTTGGAAAATGTGTAAAGAAAATGAAAAGGATTTTTTTTACACAACATTGTCCATTTACACAATATTTCTAACACATAGCATGTACATACCAAAAATTACACCCCAAAATAGATTCTCCTTCTCCTCCTGAGTATGGCGATACCACATGTGTTAGACTTTTCCACAGCGTGGCCACATACAGAGGACCAATATGCAGGGAGCACCATCAGGTGTTCTAGGGACATAAGTTTCAAATCTAATTTGACTACCTATTACACTTTTGTGAGGCACTGTAGTGGCATGGATGTGGCATGGATGATGACTGATGTGGCATGGATGAGCATGAATGGGGATGGATAAGCCGTGGATGGGGATGGCTGAGCATGAATGAGTATGGCCGGGTATGGCTGAGTATGGATGGGTATGGCTGAGTATGGCTGGGTATAGATGGGATGGCAGAGCATGGCTGAGTACGGATGGGTATGGCTGAGTATGGCTGGGTATAGATGGTACGGTTGGGTATGGCTGGGTATGGCTGGATACGACTGAGTACATCTGGGTATGGCTGAGTATGGCTGGGTATGGCTGGGTACGGCTGGGTACGGCTGGGTATGGCTGGGTATGGCTGAATATTGCTGGGTATGGCTGAGTATGGATGGGTATGGCTAATTATGGATGGGGTGGATGGGATGGCTGAGCATGGATGGATGGATGGATGAGTATTGCTGAGGATGGATGGGTATGCTGAGTATGGATGGGTTTGCCAAGTATGGATGGGTATGCCGAGTATGGATGGGTATGCCAAGTATAAATGGATGGATGGATGGGTATGCAGAGTATGGATGAGTATGCAGAGTATGGATGGGTATGCAGAATATGGATGGGATTGCTGAGTATGGATGGATGGATGGGTATGCAGAGTATGGATGGCTATGCTGAGTATGGATGGATGGATGAATGGGTATGCAGAGTATGAATGGGTATGTTGAGTATGGATGGGTATGTTGAGTATGGATGGATGGGTATGCTGAGTATGGATGGATGGATGGATATCACGCCGGTTTGTTTACATGTGATCGCTCTGTCATTTGATGGAGCGATCACATGGTAAATGGCCGCAATAAGCCTCTGGACCCGGCAGTCACGGATGTGTTCGGGTGCGCGCCCCAGGGGGCATGCAAGAGCGGCATTCTGGGAGGACGTCACTGTACACCCTCCCAGAGTTATGCAACCGCCCTGTAGCCATCATTCGGCTATGGGCCAGTTGTTAAGTGGTTAAAAAAAAAATCAAGCTTACCAGAATGGTTTGATATTTCTCCTTCTGAACATGGAGCACAATTATAACAACATGGGTGATATCCTTCTCTTACAGATTTTCTGAACCCTGGAAGACATTCCCTAGAGCATCGACCCCTTGGGACCTACGATAATATAGAACAATATGAACTATTCAAGAGAAAAACTACAGATATAATAGTGTAAGTAATCCAAGCTTCTGGTGTGTACAATGATGTAGAATGCATAACTTGGTGGAAAAACATGGACCATTCCAGAAGGTGGCCCTTCAATAGTTTGGATACCACAGAATATGTTCCGAACCAGAAGACAGAAATAGACATCTAGGAGTACTAACAGAATCCTTGCATTAGAAAGGTTACAGCAACAAAACTATCAGTATAAGCATAAACGCTGCCTTAAAAATCTCCTACAATACAAAGAGAAGAAAACAAATAGCCGTGTACCTCTGATAACCACATACAAGCCAGCACTAGAAGGGATGAAAGAGATAATGAAACAGATAAAACCTATCATAACAGAGGACAGAACCCTGAAATGAATATAGCATCAACCCTCAGTGCTGACCTTCAGGCAATCACCCAATTGATCAGCAGGAAGATTCATTCTGAGGACAGGGACTAAAAAAAGGGTACAAAACCTTGCAACACTAAATGCTGCAATCTGTGCATCTACATAAATGTATTAAACTTTGTCACACAAACAAAAGGAACTTTCAGTATTACAGGATCATACAGCTTGGCCTCCAATAATGGGATGTACTTCATTCAATGCAGCAAGTGCAAGCATGGATCATACATTGCTGACACAGGACAGAAGTTACAAAAACAGAATGAATGTTTATAGACACTGTAACGGAATTGTCCCCCTAACTCTGCTTGAGTGCTTCCATCATATACCACTTCCTCCAGTCTGAAGATAGATATCAGATATTATAGCCGCATATTGCAACCAAGAACAAGGTAGGACTTGTTTGGCTGTAAAGCTGGAAAACGTTTATTTGAGCAAAATAACACATAATATATACCCCACAGGAGGACCTCCCCCTACTGATCATATTACCCTAACAATACAAACTGTGCACAGGAACGTTAGAACAACATACATATAACATTATGTTAATTAGCCACCTGGATGACTCAGAGGTTTCATTCTAGGTCAGACTTGCCAACTTCTACAATACTGAATACAGTGTACTGGACAATACACATTATTACAAGTATAAACACAACCCACAATGGTTTGCTTAGCAGACAGACAAAAGGTGAGTTAATTAGCACAATTAACAATGGGTGAAGGACCCTTAGGAGGCACACTAGACATACTTGTATTAAACACATTATAGCAGGCAACCCCCAGACAGGTGGCTTGCTGATGACATCAACATCTGCTATAAGTCCCATAGTGTGGAGCAGTCCTTGCTGGAAATGTGGCATCTAGGCCCTTAACATGGACCCCTGGCTTAGAGTCCCAGAGTCTGTTTGTCTTGGGGAGACATGGACTTGAATCCAAAATAACAAGACCACTCCACGGATCCCCCAGACATACACCTTACAAAGAGTAGTGTTATATTAAATGCCAGGGCCCATAGTCAGTAGGTAAAAGGCTTGCTCCCAGTCCTCTCCAAAAGTCCCTGTCCTGGCTAGGTCTGTCACAGACACAATAAAAGAACATAAAGAAGATGATTACTGTGGAGATATGGAACATCATTTCCCACAACCAGACCATTCTATGGAAGACCTGGAAGTTTTGGTTCCTAAAGGGACTTTTTAAAAAATACTCGGGAAACGAAAACCTTTAAACTGTGAATAATAATTCTGTATGAGGAAAAGTATTTTAAATCACTACCACACAGTTTTATGACAATTCTCATCTTCGTGATTTTTCCACTGCTCCTCTGTACTGCTTGGATATTAGAAGAAGGGAGGGATTCCCCCAATAGCTTGAAAATTTAACTGTTGTGCAAAAAAACAAATGTACTCAATTGTGTTGTTGCAGGTGAACTAATATGGCTACAATGTCCTTCATCTTCTCTTCCCATAAAACACTTTTCAAGTCCTTCCTGCACCTCCCTCTCTATCCTTCTACTTGTTTGAAGCTCACGGTATTCCTCTCTTTTCTCCAGTTTCTCTACACTGTGATTTATCTGCCTCTGCAACTGGTCTCACTCTTCCTTGATGAATTTTCTACCCAGCTACCTTATTTTCTTTTCTTTGAAATGCCCAATATCATTCTTGGTGACTTTAAGATTCCTAATAATGTTTATACCCCAGCTACCTCCCAACTTTTCAACCTGACCTCTGCCTTTGGACTAACACAAAAGACACACACTTCTGCACTCCATGCAACTTCTTATGCCGCGTACACACGGTCGGACTTTTCAGCTACAAAAGTCCAACAGCCCGTCCGACAGACTTTCAAAAGACTTTTGGCGGACTTTCAACAGACTTTCTAACGACCGGACTTGCCTACACACGATCACACAAAAGTCCGACGGATTCGTACATGATGACGTACACTGGACTAAAATAAGGAAGTTGATAGCCAGTAGACAATAGCTGCCCTAGCCTGGGTTTTTGTTCGTCGGACTAGCATACAGACGAGCGGATTTCTGGGTCCGGTGGAATTATGGCGTAAAGATTTGAAGCAAGTTCCCAATCTAAAGTATGTCACATTTGCGACTGGAAAAGTCTGCTGAAGGTCTAGTGAAGCCCACACGCGATTGGATTGTCCACTGGATTTGGTCCGTCGGCGTCCGTCGGACAAGTCCGGTCGAAAAGTCCGACCGTGTGTACGCGGAATTACTGTTCATTTTTTTTGTTAGAACAATAATACAATTACATGTTAAAGCACCAGGAATAAAGATCAATACATACAGTACAAATAATCATAAAATTTCCAATTAGCGTGGTTAACGATCATATCATTGTATAACAGTTGCTATTTTAATTCAATTCAAATTCAAACATAGAATGATTAAAGTATAGCTGTATCAAACTATTCTAGCAGGCTAGAACGTGCCTTGTGATGTCATGGGACATCATAGGAGAATGATAAGAGGGTTTATCTGATTAAGTCAGGGAGACCAAAGCAGGCCTACCCCCAGCCCACACACCCCGAAGGGGAACATGCTGTGCAAGGGAGGGGGTAGTGGATTTATCTTGTAGTGTTCTACCAGCGTTGGTCCACTAAGTGGAATAAACTGCCCTCCACATCTGGTAAATATGTTGTAATTCCCATGTCTGGTGGAAAGCTTGGGTATTAATGAGGAGATGTAAGCTGGACAGGTCTGAAGTATAGCCTTATATTCAAAGGATAATCCAATATTGGATAAAAGGTGCATATTTGTTATGATTATAGTAGTCAGAGTGTTCTACTTCAAGATTTGGGTGGGAATATGCTATGTACGATACAGGGGAAGATGCTTAATTAACTGGGTATGGCGCGTACCATACCCTTGGCGAAGGAGGGAACGTGTATGGGAAGTGTTAGTTTATTCCCATTGTAAGGCGAGGTTGTGAATTGCATAATACAGTAGCTCCTGAAACTCTGAGGAGTTTCTAAAGTGTAGCCAACAAGCCCACGTATTTCAATATTTTGTCGTGTTTTCTTTAGATTGATGGATTAAGTCCTCCATCTCTGCAATCTTCTCAATACGCTTCAGCCAATCGGATATTTTAGGGGGGTTAGTATTTCTCCAATACAATGGAATACATTGTTTAGCCACATTGATAAGGTGAAGCATAAGAGACGTTCTGTAAGTGGATTTAGGTAGTGATGTGTGATGTAACAGGTACTGAGCTGGAGTAAAGTCCAATGTGTATGTTGTAATTTTAGCGATTGTATTGTGTACTTTTTCCCAGAATGGTTTTATGTGTATACAGTCCCACCATACATGGAGAAGGGAGCCCACGCTAGTGTTACATCTCCAGCACATCAGTAATACAGTTGGGTGGAATATGTGTATCCGTTCGTTCCGGAGTGCGATACCATTGTGAATACAGTTTGTAACCGTTTTCCTGTGCTGAGATGTTGATAGAGCCTTTATGAATTTGTTCATATATACTATCTCATTCCCCTTTGGGGAGGTCCAGGGCTTTTTTTCAGCAGGAACGTGGGGGAATGCAGTTCCGGCACCTCCAGAACTGAATTTATGTAATGGTAAGGGGTGCTGGGATGTTCTGGAGGTTCTATTGATGCTGGCTACTGGGGAATCTATTGTTGCTGGAGGGGATATATTTTTGCAGAGAAAGGGGGTCTATTGATGGAAAAGGACCTGGGGGTCCTAGTAGATGATAGGCTCAGCAATGGCATGCAATGCCAAGCTGCTGCTAACAAAGCAAACAGAATATTGGCATGCATTAAAATGTGGGTTCATCTCCAGAGATAAAATGATAATTCTCCCATTCTACAAGACTCTGGTCCGGCCGCACCTGGAGTATGCTGTCCAGTTCTGGGCACCAGTCCTCAGGAAGGATGTACTGGAAAGAAGAGCAACAAAGCTAATAAAGGGTCTGGAGGATCTTAGTTATGAGGAAAGGTTGCGAGCACTGAACTTATTCTCTCTGGAGAAGAGACGCTTGAGAGGGGATATAATTTCAATATACAAATACTGTACTGGTGACCCTACAATAGAAATAAAACTTTTTTGCAGAAGAGATTTTAACAAGACTCGCGGCCACTCATTCAAATTAGAAGAAAAGAGGTTTAACCTTAAACTACAAAGAGGGTTCTTTACTGTAAGAGCGGCAAGGATGTGGAATTCCCTTCCACAGGCGATGGTGTCAGCGGGGAGCATTGATAGCTTCAAGAAACTATTAGATAAGCACCTTAATGACCGCAACATACAAGGATATATAATGTAATACTGACACATTATCACACACATAGGTTGGACTTGATGGACTTGTGTCTTTTTTCAACCTCACCTACTATGTAACTATATATATATTGTTACTGTAGAGGTCTTCTGTTGCTCCAGGGGATCATTTGTTGCTGGAGTGGGTCTTATGTTTCTGGTGAGTCAGTTGTTGTTGGGAGGGATCTACTGTTGAGGGAGGGGTCTGTGTTGCTGGCTGCTGGAGGGTCTATTGATGCTGGCTACTTGGAAATCTATTGGTGCTGGAGGGGATCTATTTTGCAGGAGGTCCTATTGTTGCTGGGGAGGTCTATTGTTGCTGGTGGGTGATCTATTGTTGCTGATGTAGGTCTTATGTTGCAGGAGGTCAATCGCTGTTGGGAGGGATTTAGTGTTGAGGGAGGGGTCCAATGTTGCTGGCTGCTGGATGGTCTATTGATGCTGGCTGTTGGGAGACCATTGTTGCTGGGGTGGATCTATTTTCCCTTGGGTGTCCATTGTTGTTAGATCTATTTTACTGCTTTCATTATCATTAACAAATTCCATACAAAAAAGCACCACAAAATTATACTGCTAAAAGGGGTGGTGGGTAAGGGGTGGGGCCAAGGAGCGGGGCTTGAAGGTGGGTAGGGGGCAGAGTCAAGGGGTGTCTTGGAAGAGAGGAGTTCCTGCACCTATTCTCTGAGAAAAAAAGCCCTGGGGAGGTCTAACTTGAGCTCACTTTCCCATTTCTGGATTACTGCGTTAGATTTATGGTCGATTTCAACAAAGAGGAGCGCATATACCGTCAAGATCAAATGTCTTTGAGGACTCGCAGTAGAGCAAGGTTCTTCCAAAGGATTTTGTTCTCTACACCATTGTGTGGTAGGTCTGGTGCTATTCAAAAAATGTCTGATTTGCAAAAATTTATAAAAAGGAATGTTATTCTCTGGGAATCAGGAGGACATGGTAGCAAAAGAGATGAGCGCGTTGTTTTGAAAGAATTGATGTGCTCTAAGTGTTTGTTCTGTGTTTGTGGATTTAGCAAAATTTATTTGCAAGTTGGATAATTTGTGAAAGAGGTTAAAATCCTGCAATAGATTGGGTATGATGATTAAAGGGTCAGAAAGGAAGAGGAGGATGTCCTCTGTGTACACCGCTACTTTGTAATGTTTGTTTCGTATATCAATGCCTTTTACATTGGAATTAGTCGTAAGTTTGTGCAGTAGAGGTTCTAAGGTGAGTACAAAGATGAGAGGGGATAATGGGCACCCTTGGCATCTGCCATTCTAGAGGGAGAAGGTGTCCGACATGCAGCGATTAGGGATGAGCTTCGAGTTCGAGTCGAACTCATGTTCGACTCGAACATTGGCTGTTCGCAAGTTTGCCGAACATGCAAACAATTTGGGGTGTTTGCGGCAAATTCGAATGCCGCGGAACACCCTTTAAAAGTCTATGGGAGAAATCAAAAGTGCTAATTTTAAAGGCTTATATGCAAGTTATTGTCATAAAAAGTGTTTGGGGACCCGGGTCCTGCCCCAGGGGACATGGATCAATGCAAAAAAAGTTTTAAAAACGGCCGTTTTTTCAGGAGCAGTGATTTTAATAATGCTTAAAGTCAAACAATAAAAGTGTAATATCCCTTTAAATGTCGTACCTGGGGGTGTCTATAGTATGCCTGTAAAGGGGCGCATGTTTCCTGTGTTTAGAACAGTCTGACAGCAAAATTACATTTCAAAGGAAAAAAAGTCATTTAAAACTACTCGCGGCTATTAATGTATTGCCGGTCCGACAATACACATAAAAGTTCATTGATAAAAACAGCATGGGAATTCCCCACAGGGGAACTCCAAACCAAAATTAAAAAAAAAAAAATGACGTGGGGGTCCCCCTAAATTCCATACCAGGCCCTTCAGGTCTGGTATGGATATTAAGGGGAACCCCAGCCAAAATTTAAAAAAAAATTACGTGGGGGTCCCCCTAAATTCCATACCAGACCCTTCAGGTCTGGTATAGATTTTAAGGGGAACCCCGCGCCAAAAAAAAAAAAAAAGGCGTGGGGTTCCCCAAAAATCCCTACCAGACCCTTATCCGAGCACGCAACTTCGCAGGCCGCAGGAAAAGAGGGGGGGCGAGAGAGCGGCCCCCCCTCCTGAACCGTACCAGGCCACATGCACTCAACATTGGGAGGGTGCTTTGGGGTAGCCCCCCCAAAATACCTTGTCCCCATGTTGATGAGGACAAGGGCCTCATCCCCACAACCCTGCCCGGTGGTTGTGGGGGTTTGTGGGTGGGGGGCTTATCGGAATCTGGAAGCCCCCTTTAACAAGGGGACCCCCAGATCCTGGCCCCCCTTGTGTGAAATGGTAAGGGGGTACTTTTGTACCCCTACCATTTCACAAAAAAGCTGTCAAAAATGTTAAAAATGACAAGAGACTGTTTTTGACAATTCCTTTATTTAAATGCTTCTTCTTTCTTCTTTCTTCTATCTTCCTTCATCTTCTTCTTCTTCTGGTTCTTCTGGCTCTTCTGGTTCTTCCTCCGGTGTTCTTGTCCAGCATCTCCTCCGCGGCGTCCTCTATCTTCTTCTCCTCAGGCCGCTCCGCACCCATGGCATAGGGGGAGGCTCACGCTCTTCTCTTCATCTTCTTCTCTTCTTCATCTTCTTCTCCAGGCCGCTCCGCACCCATGCTGGCATGGAGGGAGGCTCCCACTGTGTGACGCGTCTCCTCTTCTGACGGTTCTTAAATAACGGGGCGCGGGGCCACCCGGTGACCCCGCCCTCATCTGATGCACGGGACATGTTGGGACTTCCCTGTGGCATTCCCAGTGAAATCACAGGGAAGTCCCGTCAAGTCACCGTACGTCGGGGGGGGCGCGGTCACGGGGTGGCCCCACCCCCCATTATTTAAGAACCGTCAGAAGAGGAGACGCATCACACAGTGGGAGCCTCCCTCCATGGCAGCATGGGTGTGGAGCGGCCCGGAGAAGAAGATGAAGAAGAAAAGAAGATGAAGAAGAGAAGAAGATGAAGAGAAGAGCGGGAGCCTCCCCCCATGCCATGGGTGCAGAGCGGCCCAAGGAGAAGAAGATAGAAGACGCCGCGGAGGAGATGCTGGACGAGAACACCGGAGGAAGGAACCTGAAGAGCCAGAAGAAGAAGAAGATGAAGGAAGACAGAAGAAAAAAGAAGCATTTAAATAAAGGAATTGTCAAAAACTGTCTCTTGTCATTTTTAACATTTTTGACAGTTTTTTTGTGAAATGGTAGGGGTACAAAAGTACCCCCTTACCATTTCACACAGGGGGGGCCGGTATCTGGGGGTCCCCTTGTTAAAGGGGGCTTCCAGATTCCAATAAGCCCCCCCGCTCACAGACCCCCACAACCACCGGGCAAGGGTTGTGGGGATGAGGCCCTTGTCCCCATCAACATGGGGACAAGGTGTTTTGGGGGGCTACCCCAAAGCACCCTCCCAATGTTGAGGACATGTGGCCTGGTACGGTTCAGGAGGGGGGGCACTCTCTCGCCCCCCCCTCTTTTCCTGCGGCCTGCCAGGTTGAGTGCCTCGGATAAGGGTCTGGTATGGAATTTAGGGGGACCCCACATCATTTTTTTTTTAAATTTGGCTGGGGTTCCCCTTAATATTCATACCAGACCTGAAGGGCCTGGTATGGAATTTAGGGGGACCCCCACGTCATTTTTTTAAATTTTGGTTCGGGGTTCCCCAGTGGGGAATTCCCATGCCGTTTTTATCAATGAACTTTTATGTGTATTGTCGGACCGGCAATGCAATAGCCGCGAGTAGTTTTAAATGACTTTTTTTCTTTGAAATGTCATTTTGCTGTCAGACTGTTCTAAACACGGGAAACATGCGCCCCTTTACAGGCATACTATAGACACCCCCCAGCTATGAAATTTAAAGGGATATTACACTTTTATTGTTTGACTTTAAGCATTATTAAAATCACTGCTCCTGAACAAATTGATTGGCAATATCGTCTGGAGAAACAAAAGAAGTGCCTGTGGGGTCTTTGATTGTGTGTATGGTATTTTTAACTTTTTTGGTTTGTAGTGGTCTAGCTAGTAATTTCCTTGATGTGTTCCCAAATTCGTAGAACAATTTTTGTGTTAGGACGTATTTACATTTTAAAGTCTTACAGTGGGGCACAAAAGTATTTAGTCAGCCACCAATTGTGTAATTTCTCCCACTTAAAAAGATGAGAGAGGCCTGTAATTGTCATCATAGGTATACCCCAACTATGAGAGACAAAATGTGGAAACAAATCCAGACAATCACATTGTCTGATTTTTGAAAGAATTTATTTGCAAATTATGGTGGAAAAAAAGTATTTGGTCACCTACAAACAAGCAAGATTTATGGCTCTCACAGACCTGTATCTTCTTATTTAAGAGGCTCCTCTGTCCTCCACTCCTTACCTGTATTAATGGCACCTGTTTGAACTTGTTATCAGTATAAAAGACACCTGTCCACAACCTCAAACAGTTACACTCCAAACTCCACTATGGTGAAGACCAAAGAGCTGTAGAAGGACATCAGAAACAAAATTGTAGACCTGCACCAGGCTGGGAAGACTTAATCTGCAATAAAAAACAGTGAGCAAAAATCCCACAACCACATGGGGGACCTAGTGAATGACCTGCAGAGAGCTGGGACCAACGTAAGAAAGGCTACCATCAGTAACACACTATGCTGCCAGGGACTCAGATCCCGCAGTGCCAGACGTGTCCCCCTGCTTAAGCCAGTACCTGTCTGGGACCATCTGAGGTTTGCTAGAGAGCATTTGGATGATCCAGAAGAGGATTGGGAGAATGTCATATTGTCAGATGAAACCAAAGTAGAACTGTTTGGTAGAAACACAACTCGTCGTGTTTGGAGGAGAGAGAATGCTGAGTTGCAACCAAAGAACACCATACCTACTGTGAAGCATGGGGGTGGCAACATCATGCTTTGGGGCTGTTTCTCTGAAAAGGCAACAGGACGACTGATCCGTGTACATGAAAGAATGAATGGGGCCATGTATCGTGAGATTTGGAGTGCAAACCTCCTCCCATCAGCAAGGGCATTGAAGATGAAATGTGGCTGGGTCTTTCAGCATAACAATGATCCCAATCACACCACCCGGGCAACAAAGGAGTGGCTTCGTAAGAAGCATTTCAAGGTCCTGGAGTGGCCTAGCCAGTCTCCAGATCTCCAGATCTCAACCCCATAGAAAACCTTTGGAGGAAGTTGAAAGTCTGTGTTGCCCAGTGACAGCCCCAAAACATCACTGCTCTAAAGGAGATCTGCATGGAGGAATGGGCCAACATACCAGTAACAGTGTGTGACAACCTTGTGAAGACTTACAGACCTCTGTCATTGCCAACAAAGGATATATAACAAACTATTGAGATGAACTTTTGATAATGACCAAATACTTATTTTCCACCATAATTTGCAAATAAATTCTTTCAAAAATCAGACAATGTGATGTGTCTGGATTTGTTTACACATTTTGTCTCTCATAGTTGAGGTATACCTATGATGACAATTACAGGCCTCTCTCATCTTTTCATCTCTCTTTAACTTGCACAATTGGTGACTGACTAAATACTTTTTTGCCCCACTGTACCTAGCTCTTCCAGAAGTTCCTCCCTGGCCTGTAAGAGATCAACGAGCGATCTGGTAGCTAGGGATACTTTATGTGCCCGTTCCAGTGTATGAATTTTTTCGGACAATGCAGAAATGCGTTTTCGTTTGAGTTTGTTTCTGTTTCCTAAACTTACCTTCCAGGTATAGCTACCACGGCTAAATGTTAGGATCAATTGATTTCACTCTTATGCCCTGTACACACGATAGGATTTTCCACAAAATCCACGTTTTTTTTTCTGACGGATGTTGGCTCAAACTTGTCTTGCATACACACGGTCACAGAAATCTTGTTGGAAATTCTGAACATCAAGCACGCAGTGACGTACAACATGTACAATGAGCCGAGAAAAATGAAGTTCAATAGCCAGTGCAGCTCTTCTGCTTGATTCCGAGCATGCGTGGAACTTTGTGCGTCGGAATTATGTACACACAATTGTAATATTCGACAACGGATTTTGCTGTCGTAAAATTTGAGATCCAGATCTCAAATTTTGTGTGACGGAAATTTCGTTCGAAAATGTCCGATGAAGCCTACACATGGTCGAATTTCCGACAACAAGCTCCTATTGAACATTTTCCGTCAGAAAATCTGATCGTGTGTACAGGGCATAAGTCTGTAATTGCTGCACTTCTCTCTTTTGTCGCTAGGTGGCCGGGTACCTGGTGGCTTTGGATATTAGAAGGACAATGCAAGGTCAGATTATGGGTATATGGGGTATCTCAGCCAATGGGCAGGGGTTTTCTTAAATCCCTTGACCTGCTGGGAGAACCTATATATTCGGGTGGAGTCAAGTGATCAGTGTTCTGTGCCACCTGGGTGGCTGTCTGGGTGGACATGTGTTGTATTGCCAGGGTTGCTAGGAGGGAGTTTGGGCCTATCTTGGGCACATCTGGCTGCTTGGCTGTCTGAGGGCCTGTCCAGAAGCAAGAGAGCAGCGTAGGGTTGGGATTGCGGCTTGCAGTCTAGCCAGAGGTGACAGTTCTGCTGGCCGGAGAACTCATCGCAGTCGGAGGTATAGGGGAAGCTGTTGCCACTAAAGGACCAACCATCTTATTACTGGGGACCACAGTGAGTGGCTGAAGCAAGTACCGGAGCAGTATTCTCACCAACCGGGGATGGTGAAGAATCAGGAAATTTCAGCGGGTGTCAAGCCAGGGACCCAGCCAGAGGAGATGATGCTTGCAGAGCAGCCTTGTGTGTCAAGCCAGGGACCGAGCAGGCCAGTGGGGTGAAGCTTGAGAGGTAACTTCAGTGCCAAGCTAGGGACCCAGCAGAGAGGAGGGGGTGACCCTTGAGGAAGATACTACCATGAAGATTGGAGGAGCTCAATGGATTCAGTGGCAGTGAATCATCTAGTCTAGTGAGAGAGACTGGGAGCTCAGTGGGCTGAAGAACTACAAGAAGTGATTGTAGTGGAAGTGAAGGAACTGTTACACCTTGTATTAGAAACTGTTAAAGACTGTTGCCATAGGAGACAGCATCCCTACACATGCAGAAGTGGTGTCTTGCTGGATGTCTTTCCCTGCATGGCTGTCTACCTGTAGAGGTTTCAGAGTCTGACAATTAATCTTGCTACTACCAAAGGGTGTCCTGGCACTAACCATCTCTCCCATAGTTCTGTTAAGAGAAAAAAAATCTCTTTTGCATTCAAGAAGTGCCCAATGCCTCACAACCCACCATATATAGAAGGATGTCAGCTGTCTCTGGCCCCGGAGGTTTTCATTAGACCAAAGGAGGCCGGAGACCTTGCTACATTCCGTACACAGGAGTCGGGGTCCTTCTATATATGTCATATATATATATATATATATATGTTCGGGTCTGTGAGATGAGGAGGTGGGAGGTAATAGTAGTCAGTCACATTTAGCTGGACTTGTTCTGTAATGTAGAAGATGTTTTGTAGTTTATCCTCTTCTTCAGGTATAATGAGTGATGGGAACATATCCAGGCATTTATATCCACACAGCCAGCACTGACACCTTCATCTAATCACCATGGAATGAGTCAGGGCAGATGTTGGCCATCTATGTACAGGATGGTAGGGGGGGGGTTAGGAATTGTCTGGAGATGGGCTTTAGGGTCAAAACTAGTATGTTTCTTGTATAAGTTCTGGATCAGCTTCCCCAGTGTAACTCACCTTGTCTCCTTTCCATGATATTCGCTCTGGTTCTAGTGTAAGTTGCTGACCCTCTGAAAGGGACCCATCAAAGTGACCCACAAGCTTCCAATCAGTGATATTTGTACCTTTAATTCTTGTAATCCAATTTACAATGTCCAGTGGGCTGGGCAGTTCTCCTTTATCATTAAAAATCATGACCTTGCCATTTGGATCCTTGTACTGGACTTCTTTTACATAGCGGGACAGCTTAAAAATTACAGAAATGATTATAGGTAACAAGTATATTCACTTACAGAACGGAAGATTTGCCCCCTTAATGACCAGGCCATTTTTTGCGATATGGCACTGCGTCGCTTTAACTGACAATTGCGCGGTCGTGCGACGTTATACACAAACAAAATTGATGTCCTTTTTCCCACAAATAGAGCTTTCTTTTGATGGTATTTGATCACCTCTGCTGTTTTTATTTTTTGCGCTATAAACACTAAAAAGAGCGACAATTTTGAAAAAAAAAAACAATATTTTTTTACTTTTTGCTGTAATAAATGTCCCCAAAAATGTTTTTAAAAATCAAATTTCTTCATCAGTTTTGGCCAATATATATTCTTCTACATATTTTTGGTAAAAAAAATTACAATAAACGTATATTGATTAGTTTGCTCAAAAGTTATAGTGTCTACAAACTATGGGATAGATTTATAGCATTTTTATTATTTTTATTTTTTTACTAGAAAGGGTGGTGATCAGCGATTTTTAGCAGTACTGGGATATTGCGGTGGACATATCGGAAACTTTTGGGACCACTGACATTTAAACAGTGATCAGTGCTATAAAAATGCAGTGATTACTATGTGAATGTCACTTGCAGGGAAGGGGTTAACACTAGGGGGCGATAAAGGGGTTAAATGTGTTCCCTTAATTGTGTTTCTAACTGTGGAGGGGGATGGGACTGACTAGAGGAGGAGACATATCATTGTTCCTAGCTAGTAGGAGCAAACGATCTGTCTCTTCTCTCCTCACAGAACAGGGATTTGGGTGTTTACACACACACGTCCCTGTTCTGGCTCTCGTGCCCGCAATCGCGCGCAGACGGCGGTCATGACTGCCAGCCACGCGCATTCCCCCCTCGCCGTACAGCGGGGAAGCCGGCATTTAAAGGGCCGATGTACAGCTACAACAGTTCGTGAGATCATGCTAACCTGCAGCAGTATAATGATGGCGGCTGGTCGGCAAGTGGATATAGAACGTTTAATAATTTATTGATTATAGATTGTTTATCTAGTTATAACTCATTTAGAGAATGTCATCGGGATAAGATGACCTGTTTGCTGAGCACTTATATTCAGATACATTTTATTGGGACTATTTATAAACAATTTGCTTTGCGAATGTGAATGTTCCAGAGATAAATCAATAATTCTACCCCTTTACAATACACTGGCTCAGCCTCATCTTGGATATACAGTTCAGTTTTGGTCATCAATCCTCAGGAAAGATGTCGATGAATTAGAAAGAGTTCAGCAAAGGGCAACAAAATGAACAAGGAGGACAGAGGATCTCAGCTATGAGGATTGATAGATTACAGGTATTCACTCCGGAGAAGAGGCACTTAAAGGGAAATTCCACTTTCATTAGAAAAAAATGATCAAACAAAAGAAAATATAGCGTATACAATTATTGTAATTTAATGTTATTTAAAATGACCCTTTCTTTCAATCTGCAGCTCTGTAATGTTCTGTAAAATACAATATGGCCACCTGGAGGCGTTCTTTACACAGGTGGTGTACAGAAAACCCTTCCCCCAGAAATGTAATTTCCTGCCTGTGTGATTGGCTCATTGATTTTTGAGAAGTAAAATACAAATCAGTCAGACACAATTAAGATACAAATCATATTTTGTGCATCCCCTGCAACAAAAATGTCACTTTTGGTAATATTCTCCCAAACGGAAATCACATCTAAAGGGATGCAGACCCTCCCACTTTCCCCATTAAAGCCCTGCAGGTGCAGTAGCTGATTGAAAATTATGTAGAGCACCCCCTAAGGACCCGCACGTGTAAAGGGATCCCCCACCCTGCACACCCAGGCACACCGCATCTTCACAGCACACTTAAGTCCGCAGAACAGTCCAGTGGTTTGTTTTAAATTTAATTGAGGGAAATAAACTGGGATATGGATATTATGGGATGCCCACTTGATCAAAGCAGTAAAACTCCTCAGAGACGCAACTATACACAGTCTGTATATACACTTCTCCTCTACCTCCAGCAGGCGGGGACCATGGGCCTCTTGTTTATGTAGCAATGTCCTAGTGCCTAGCTGTCCTTCTCTTGTGGCTAGTGATCCCAGCACCACCTCTTCAGACACTGCCAGGCCACCTGGCTGCAGCTGCCCCCTTCTCCAGCCCTCCTGGCCAATGCTCCACAGTCCTCCCAGACTGACTCTGCATCCATCCCAGACTGCTCTCTCCCAGTCCTCTCAGGCATGCCTCTCAGTCTTCTCCAATTGTAACACTCACCCACCCACCTGGCTGTCTTCCTCCCTGGAGATTTGCCCAGCAGTGTTCCCCTGCTGTCCTCCACTTGCTCCTGTGCCTCTGGTCAATACACCCCTGTGTGTCGTGAAGAATGTCCATTTCACACATGAGCCCAGGCCCGAGATCACCCCCTCAGATTAGGGGGCACCTTCAAGGGCCACCGACAGCCAAACATTCCATCTCCAGCTTCCCCCTGAACTTCTCTGCCCCAACTGGGCTCACCCAGAGTATTTGAGGGGACCTGCCCCCTGCCAACCCATCTGTTGGGGATTGGTCAGGGCCCTCATGAATACTCCAGGTAGCTCCTCCTCACCTCCACTCTCATTCTTCTAGAATCTTCTTCTAGTTTCTAGAAGTAGGGAGAGGCTGCCAGCCAAGCCTGAAGTATTTTCCTACACAACAAAAATCCTACTCTAGCACACTAGAGGGAGCTACAAAATATTAAACCGCTCCCATTCACATTCACCCAGTACATGGACATAGAGAAATAAACAGCTATTTCGTTAGAGTAACAAAAGATAGGGATCTGCAACAAAGTTTGGTAAAATCCATGCAATGTACATAGATCACCCAAAGGGGAAGGTTTTTTCTCAACAAAAGTGGAGTTACTCTTTAAGAGAGGACATGATTACAATGTACAAATATATTTAAAAGTGACTTCAGTAACTGTTATAAACTGTTTACTGTAAGGTTCCCAAAGAGGACATGTGGCCATGATTTGAGGTTAGAAGAAAGGAGGCTTAACCTGATGCCCCATACACACGATCAGAAATTCAGCCAGCAAAAGACAGATGAGAGCTTTTGGTCGAAAATGTGACCCTGTGTATGTTCCTTCAGACTTTTGCTGGCTGAATTCCAGTCAGCAAAAGATTGAGAGCAGGTTCTCAATTTTTCGGTCGGAAAAAGGAGTGTTGTACGTCACCGCGTTCTTGATGGTCATAAGTTCAGCAAACATTTTTGTGACTGTGTGTATGCAAGCCAAGCTTGAGCGGAATTCTGTTGGAAAAACAATCCAAGATTTTTCCGACAGAAAACCTGCTTGTGTGTACACGGCATGAGATTGGGGATCTTTACTGCTAGAGAAGTAAAAATGTGCAATTCCCTTCCCTAGGAAGTGGTACAAGCTGAGAGGGCTGACAACTTTAAAACCTTTTAGATGTCTTCCTCAGAAAGCAGAATATATGAGGCTATGGGAACTTTCAAAGAATAAAAATCACACACACATACACACACACAGGATGAAATGGATGGACCTGAGTCTTTTTTTTTCAATCTTTTAATCCATATAAACTATGAATGTCTTAACATTTGTGCAAGCATAATGGATAATACCATAATGTTTTTAATATATCTGCGTAATGGTATCTTTATTGCCTTTCACTGGGCGAATGTAACATTCTCTAACATTTGAGAAAAATAGCCATGAGAACATTTAAACCATTAAAGTTACCATTCACCAATAGAGAAAATGGCCTAACATTATAGGCTGAGAACATTGGACCAGCAGGGGAAATAATATAAGGAAGACCTCTGCACTGTGTACAGCCCATGGAGAATCCTGTGTGAATGGAAAAACAAATGGATTTTCAGTCAGGATGAGACAATGGTCTGGTATAAACATTGGCTGTTTGGGCATTCAGACAAGTGGCCAAACTTTTGCCCATCCAACCTTCTTTTGGATTGGAGTCGGTAATCTCATATAGAAGCAATATTTCTATAGCTTCTATATATGACAACCTTCTGCTGTCAGTGATTCCTAAGGAAGAAGTGTATGCTTGCTCCCGAGGCATCCCTAGGAACCAATGAGATCACTGGAAATCCCGGCCACCTAAGCAAAGGGGTGGGGATAGCAGTGACATCATTGCCCAAATAGGGTCACTGGCCATATTTAAGCATTTTTCATTTACAAGAAAATAACCACTGTGATTCTGATAAGCCAACCCACCAACAGACCCCCACAATCATTGACCAGGGTTGTGGGGAAGAGGCTCTTATTGTTATCATCAAGACATTGCCCCCATGTTGAAGGCATGTGGCCTGGTATGTTTCAGGGGGAGGTGTCTGCTCATCCCTCCCCTTTCCTGGCTCGCCAGGCTGCACGCTCAGAATAGGGGACTTGTATAAATTTTTAGGGAGACCTTCCACGTTTTTTGTTTTATTTTGTTGAGTTCCGTCCTAAAGTGCCAGCAAATGACATTTCACTGCCAGCTTCTCAAAAAAACAAAAACAAAAAAAAAGAACAAACAGAAACTTTCAGAACTTTCTGAACATGATAGAGATGCACCTCTTTAAAGGTAAGATTAGGAACCCCCCTCCCCCGGCATGTTATTTAAAGGAATTTTGCATTTTTACTGTTTCACTTTAAGCATTTAAAAAAAATCACTGCTCTTGGTCAAGTGAAATTTTTAAAAATGTTTTTGTAATATTACATGTTCCCCAGGGCAGTGCCCACCCACCATGCTATTTTTATACCTCCTTGCCTAGTAGCCTAGAAAATTGGCATTTTTAATTTGTTAGCCGAACAATGCTCAAACAGAACTCAAGTACATGTAGTTCTGACAGCACCGATCCAAGAGTATTGTGTGTAAAGTCCAATCAGCTTCTACCTCTGCTACAGGTACTAGTCCCAAAAGGAGCAGATCCCTTTTATTACCACTGCTAAATGTGACAGCTTCCTTCTGGTTGTTAGGGAACTGGTACCTGTTGGCATCCCAACAACCAGTGACTCATCCCCTTCCGGCGTATTCAGCTGCCAGCCAGGGATTCCAGGAATTTCTGACTGACAGGTAAATAGTAACATATAGCAGGGATAAATAAAATGGCTTAGAATCCCCCCAAAATGTATACCAGGCCATTTAGTCCTGGCATGAATCTTAAGTGGAACCCCACAAAAAATAATGCAGCCTTATCTAAGCATGCACCCTGGGTGGCTAGGATGAGGGAGGTTGGGCAGTTGTCTGCCCCATTTTGAACCATACCAGGCCACATGCCCTTAACATGGGGGTACCTTCCCAGGGGGACCACTTGCCCACAATCATGGCTCAGTAGTTGTGGGAGTCTGTGGTTGGAGGCTTATCTGTCTCTTGAAGACCCTTTAAAAATAAGAGGAAAAAAGTTTATCTTCTAAAATGCTAAAAGTATAGTTGCAAGTTTTTACATGTTTGTGCTTGAGGTTTATTATTGAAAAATATAAAGTAATACACTTGGGGGCTAAAAAATATGAACACAAGTTACTCATTAGTGAGAGAACCCCAGGAGGAATTGAGGATGGAAAAGGATCTGGAGATTTTTGTACACCACAGGCTCAGCAACAACATGCAATGCCAAGGTGCAGCAAGCAAGGCCAACAGACTATTAGCATGCATTAAAAAGGGTATCTACTCAAGAGATAAGACTTCAATTCTAACACTTTACAAAACTCTGGTTCGGCCACATCTGGAGTATGCCGTCCAGTTCAGATCACCAGTCCTCAGGAAGGATGTGCTGAAACTGTAGAGAGTCCAGAGAAGGGCAACAGAGCCAATAAGGGGGCCGACGGACCTCAGTTATGAAGAATGACTACAAACATTAAACCTATTCTCCCTGGAGAAGCACTTATGAGCAGATATGATCACAATATGCCAATTTTTAAATGGTGATTCTAACATAGAGAGTAAACTATTCAGTCTCAGGATTCTTAAGAAGATACGCAGCCGCTCAAAGAAGTTGGATGAGAAGCAGTTTAACCACCAACTCTGTAAGGGGTTCTTTACTGTTAGATCGATAACGATGTAGAACTCCCTTTCACAGTTGGTGGTGTCAGAGAATGTTAATAAAACTTTTAGATGGACATCTTAGTGAATGCAATATACAAGATTATGGTAGTGACATAAACACACACACAGAGATTGAACTGGATGGACTGGTGTCTTCATTCAATCTTATCAAATATGTAACTATGTACCTAGGTTTATGTGTCTGTATAAGACTGTGGTTTGTGGCAAAACAATTAAAACATATTTTTGGGGTACAAAGTACAGCAAGTAGGCCCAGGTCCTGTTTAACAATGGGGTTGATTTATTAAAACTGGAGAGTGCAAATTTTGGTGCAGCTCAGCACAGAAACAAATCAGCTTCCAGGTTTTTTTGTCAAAGTGTAATTGAACAAGCTAAAAGATAAAAACTGATTGGCTACTGTGCACAGCTGCACCAGATTTTGCACTCTCTAGTTTTAGTAAATCAACCCCACTGTCTCTTTAAAACAGAATTGGCAGTGGAAAGTTATGTGTATGGAATCATTGTGTCCCTCTGGGTGCTCCAGATTTCTAGAACAGAATGGGGATCATTTGGTTGGTATTGTCCTGTCATTTTAGGGCCTCAAGAAATGAGTCCATCAGTACATCAGGACTGATCAATTTTCAGATCTATATCCCATAGTGTGTAGTCTTTCCCACAGACTAAATTATATACACTGATTTGGGTTATTTTTGCCCAAGAAATGTTGCAGAATACATGTTGGTCTAAATTTATGAAGAAATATTATTTATTTGCAAAATTTTATAATCAACATTTTTAACAAGAATGGATTTTTCTCATTTATATTGCAAAACTTAAAAACTTGGTGGTGATTAAATCCAACCAAAATAAATCTCTATCTCTAAAAAAAAAGATAAAATTTAATTTGTGTACATTGTTGCATGACTGAGTAATCATCATTCGAAGTGTGACAGTGCCGAAAACTGAAAATGGCCTGGGCAAGAAAAAAGTGGTGGTGTCTGTGTGTGTGTGTGTGTGTGTGGGGGGGGGGGGGTCAGACTATTCTTAAGGTGGTTAAAAATGGAATAACTAATAAAAAAAAAGAAAACCAAAGCAGAGCATCACTGCTGGTCAGATCCCTCAAGATGACTTCAAATCCCCCCAATATGCTCAGAATTAATATATCATCTTGACTTTTTACAGTTTAAACCTAAAAACGTATAGATACCTTGCTGTGTGTGACTTCAGGAAATCAGTGCCAGAAATATTTCCTGTATAACTAGAGTCAGACAACTCTGATATGAAAGCATCTGAACAGCCAAAGAACTATTATTCTCCAAGGAGAGTTCAGCAATGATAGCCTCCATTAGGGAGACCAGTGAATGTCTGTTTATTGATCTCCCCTACCTATTTGTAACCCAGAAGTGATCAGTAAAATGTCACTTTGGGGTCCTGCTGCCACTGGGAAGAAACTAATGGAGTGTGATCTGCACTCCATTCGTTTATTAGAGGGCAGGGGAGACATCAGGGGTCTCATTAAAGGGAACCTGTCCCAAAAAAAGTATCACATAGGGGACTCGTGTCCTCATGTGATAAAAAATAAAGTGCAAGAAAATAAAGTTAATTCCAAGCACTTTAACCCCTCAAAATACATAAATATGAACCTCCCCCCACCCCCACATACACACATATACAATAATAAACACAGATGGGAGAGGCGCCTGCACACTAAAGCTTCAATATTTCTGCACATGTTATCAGTTATCTGGTATGAATGGATAATGGGTGCACTGATCAGCACAATCACAGTCCATTGATACTACAATTCTGGCTACCATGAAGGAAGAAAAGACTTGTAGTTTATTCATTCACAGATTCATGTGAATGAATGCCATGGCTGTGTGGGCGCTTGATTTTAAATGTGGGTGTGGTTTTGGGGGAGAGGAAACTCCCTACCCACTGGCATGGGAGGGGTGTGAGAGAACATGTTCTGGAACACTTTACATCCTAAATACTGACTTGCCATGTAACATGTTCCAAAAGGTGAACTTTGCCTTAAAAGCAAAAGTTTAAGGAAAAGTGAAGGTACTAAAGTTTGTCACCATTTCAGAGGTGCAGGTCATTTTAAGACTTGATATACTGGCTATCTATTTATTCAGTGCAACCTCATCTTTTATATTTTACCAAATAATTGGGTAATATATTACATTTGTATGCCCTAAAATGAACTTTGTGTATATTTTACTGAAAACAAAAGATTACATTTGGTAAACCATTGCACTAATATCAAGTGACAGAAAAAGATGATACAGCAAGCATTGTTTCTCCAGGGTCTCTGCTTTCAGAAAATATACTGTATACTGTTTAGGGGTTTTATATCATCTTCAAGCCTAAAATGTTTTTTTTTATCATGGGTGCAAAAATAAAAAAACAGCTCCAGAAGTGAAAGGGTTAAACACCTCTAAACTAAACATGAACCTAAACTGGGTGTCATTTTTGTCTGGGCACATTGTGTTCCAGTACTGAACTGACCGAGTATAAAAAGATACGAGGAAACTTTCATTGGACGCTCTCACCTTATACTTTAATGTGTGTGGATTTATTTCAGATTTTTTGTTATTTATTTTAAAAGAGAAATCCATGTCATGTAATGCTTGAGCCAAAATGTAGACTGCAATATACACTCTATAGGATGTTTTCTCATCAGGATAATATAAATCGAGTGGACGAGTCCACAAACTCCAGTTCCTAAGAGGTAATCTGGTTGTGAATGGAATAAGGAAATTTTTCATTTGGTTTTTTGAAAAGCATCTACAATCAGTTATGAGAATATCCTCCATCAGGGGGTCATTTGGGCGGCTGGATGGATAAATACTATAAAAATATTCCAGCAATTCCTTTGTGTAGAGAAGAGGGAACGTAAACACCAAGCTGCAGTTACTGAAAATAAAAAACATTTCACTCATTGACCAAGAATCTGGTAGAATAAATGTTTTCTCCGTGTAATAAGGGACATTATTATCCAAAAACTTGTAATAAGTCCTACTAACTGAGCCACAAATAATAAGAACTTCCGTAGTTGAGGTCCGCAGCTCTGGAGGAATTTTATCATAATTCTTTACAGACACCAGAATCTTGAATTCAATACAAATTCCATGATTAGATAAATGTTTGCTGAGTTGTTGGATCTCCCTCTCTCCGTATTCATCATCAGATGTAAGGATCCCGACCCAGTTCCACTTCAACCTTTCCAGTAACTTTGCTATGGCCACATATTGCATCTCATCATCTGGAACTGTCCGGAAAAAGTTTGGATACATCTTTCTATCACTCAGTAAAGTATCTCTGGCTCCATAACTAATCTAGAAAGAAAGAAGACAGTCTGTATAATCAATCTAAAACTCTTAATGGACAGAAGAAAACCTTAGAAAATGTTTTAATGTTTTTTTGTTTTTTTTAAGAGCAATAAACAGATGGACCAGATAAAGATGTAAGAGTAAATGTATTATTTCATAAATGATTACAGACATCAGTGAAAGCTGATAATATGACATTAATGGGGAATTTATCAAAACTGGATCAGCCAGAATCTGGAGCAACCAATCAGCCTCTATCTTCAGCTTGCTCAGTAGGGATGAGCCGAACACCCCTCGGTTCGGTTCGCACCAGAACCTGCGAACGGACCGAAAGTTCGCACGAACGTTAGAACCCCATTGATGTCTATGGGACTCGAACGTTCGAAATCAAAAGGGCTCATTTTAAAGGCTAATTTGCATGGTATTGTCCTAAAAAGGGTTTGGGGACCCGGGTCCTACCCCAGGGGACATGTATCAATGCAAAAAAAACTTTTAAAAACGGCCATTTTTTCGGGAGCAGTGATTTTAATGATGCTTAAAGTAAAAAAAAAAAAAAAGTGAAATATTCCTTTAAATATCGTACCTGGGGGGTGTCTATAGTATGCCTGTAAAGGGGCGCACGTTTCCCGTGCTTAGAACAGTCCCTGCACCAAATGTCATTTTTAAAGGAAAAAATCTGATTTAAAACTGCTTGCGGGTTTAATGTAATGTCGGGTCCTGGCAATATGAATGAAAATCAGTGAGACAAACACCATGGGTACCCCCCAGTCCATTACCAGGCCCTTTGGGTCTTGTATGGATATTAAGGGGAACCCCGCACCCAAATTAAAATAAGGAAAGGTGTGGGGCCACCAGGCCCTATATACTCTGAACAGCAGTATACATGCGGTGCAAACAATACAGGGACTGTAGGTTTGTTGTTAAGTAGAATCTGTTTGTAATTTTGAACGGGTACATTTTTAACGTGTTTAGCTCCAGCCAAAAAATCTTTTTTGAGCTTTTTGGAAAACATAGGGAAGGGTTATCACCCCTGTGACATTTGTTTTGCTGTCTTTCCTCCTCTTCAGAAGATTCCACCTCACTTTTGTCCCAATGACAAATGTTTTTTGAAAATTTGGGTTTTTTTGTGCAACAAGGATTGGAAAGCATCAGTGGAAAGGAGAAATGTTTTTCCCATATTAACTCTTACAGGAGAGAATTTCCCTTCCTAGGGGTAGATTTCATCTCACTTCCTGTTGTCTCCTTCTGTTTGCAAGTAGGAGTCGTTTGTAAGTTAGAAAGTAGGGGCCTGCCCTATATACTCAGCAGAAATTTGGGCCTTAGGTGTTGTTGTGGCCACAACACTGTAAGCCCTCACAGGGCCCTGCTGTGAAATATTAGATCAAGAATTGTAATTACATGCCCCTGTTGAACAGGGGCAGAAAAACTGGGCCTTTGGTGGTGGTGGTGGTGCTGATGCCACAACAGTGTAAGTCCTCACTCGCTCTTGGTGGGTGCAGAAATGGGCCCTGCTGTGAAATATTAGATCAAGAATTGTAATTACATGCCCCTGTTGAACAGGGGCAGAAAAATTGGGCCTTTGGTGGTGGTGGTGCTGGTGCCACAACACTGTAAGTCCTCACTCGCTCTTGGTGGGTGCAGAAATGGGCCCTGCTGTGAAATATTAGATCAAGAATTGTAATTACATGCCCCTGTTGAACAGGGGCAGAAAAATTGGGCCTTTGGTGGTGGTGGTGGTGGTGCTGGTGCCACAACACTGTAAGTCCTCACTCGCTCTTGGTGGGTGCAGAAATGGGCCCTGCTGTGAAATATTAGATCAAGAATTGTAATTACATGCCCCTGTTGAACAGGAGCTGAAAAATTAGGCCTTAGGCACTGGTGCTGGTGCCACAACACTGCAACCCCTCACAGACACTCTAGTTGGTACGCAGGAACGAGCCCTGCTGCAAAGTATTGCATCAAAAATTGTAATTACACGCCCCTGTTAAACAGGGGCAGAAAAATTGGGCCTTAGGCACTGGTGCTGGTGCCACAACACTGCAACCCCTCACAGACACTCTAGTTGGAGCGCAGGAACGAGCCCTGCTGCAAACTATTGCATCAAAAATTGTAATTACACGCCCCTGTTAAACAGGGGCAGAAAAATTGGGCCTTAGGCACTGGTGCTGGTGCCACAACACTGCAACCCCTCACAGACACTCTAGTTGGAACGCAGGAACGAGCCCTGCTGCAAAGTATTGCATCAAAAATCGTAATTACACGCCCCTGTTAAACAGGGGCACAAAAATTGGGCCTTAGGCACTGGTGCTGGTGCCACAACATTGCAACCCCTCACAGACACTCTAGTTGGAACGCAGGAACTAGCCCTGCTGCAAAGTATTGCATCAAAAATTGTAATTACACGCCCCTGTTAAACAGGAGCTGAAAAATTGTGCCTTAGGCACTGGTGGTGGCGCCCAGAACCAAAAATGTTCTTACAAGCTATCAGCGCGATCATTGAGGAGGAAGAGGATAATTACTCAGGGATAGTCACTCAGCATCAGCATAGGCAGTCTTTGAAGGGATCTGAGATTTCAAAAAAAATTATTTGGTTACATCAGCATCAGGTGCTTGGTAGCTGGTGGTGATCCAAGACTGATTCATTTTTATGAAGGTCAGTCGATCGACCGAGTCGGTGGACAGACGCACCCTGTGATCGGTTACAAAGCCTCCAGCAGCACTGAATGTGCGTTCCGAAAGAACGCTGGATGCAGGACAGGCCAGTAGCTCAATTGCATACTGTGCAAGCTCTGGCCATTGATCCATCCTCAAGACCCAGTAACCCAGAGGATTTTCGGTGGGAAAGGTGTCCAAGTCTGATCTTGCCCCTAGGTATTCCTGCACCATGTAAAACAGACGCTGGCGATGGTTGCTGGAACCGATCATACCTTGGGGCTGCGGACCAAAAAATTGTCTGAACGCATCGGTCAGACGGCCACCTTCTCCACCGCTCCTTCTTTGACTGACTGAAGCCTCAGCAACACGTTGTCCAGAAACAGGAGTTTGTAACCTCCCAGTCTCTGGGAATGCGTTGCACAGACCTTTCTGCAAGGCCTCCCGAAGGTGTTTCATCCTCTGCTCCCTCTGCGATGGCAAGATAAGGTCCGCAACCTTACCCTTGTAACGTGGATCAAGGAGGGTTGCCAGCCAGTATTGGTCCTTCTCCTTGATACCACGAATACGAGGATCCTTACGCAGGCTTTGCAGGATCAGGGAGGCCATGCAGCGTAGGTTTGCTGAGGCATTCGGTCCAGAGTCCTCTGGGTCACTAAGGACGACATGGTCCGCAGCCACCTCCTCCCAGCCACGTACAAGTCCATGTGTTTCTTGGGACTGATCCCTTAAAGACTGCTGCTGATGCTGAGTGTCAGGCTCCACCTCCATACTGACACAATCTTCCTCCTCCTCGTCCTCGTCCTCTTCCTGTGTGATCGGCGGGCACGCAGGAACACTGTCTGGATAAAGGGGGCCTTGAGAGCTAAGGAAGTCCTCCTCTTCCTGCCTCTGTTCTGCCTCAAGTGCCCTGTCCATTATTCCACGCAGCGTGTGCTCCAACAGGTGGACAAGGGGGACAGTGTCACTGATGCATGCACTGTCACTGCTCACCATCCTCGTGGCCTCCTCAAATGGTGACAGGACAGTGCATGCATCCCTGATCATGGCCCACTGGCGTGGGAAAAAAAAAACAAGCTCCCCTGACCCTGTCCTGGTGCCATAGTCGCACAGGTACTCATTGATGGCCCTCTGCTGTGTGTGCAGCCGCTGCAGCATGGCCAACGTTGAGTTCCACCTGGTGGGCATGTCACAGATTAGGCGGTTCTTGGGCAGGTTAAACTCCTTTTGGAGGTCCGTCAGCCGAGCACTGGCATTATATGACCGGCGGAAATGCACACAGACTTTCCTGGCCTGCCTCAGGACATCCTGTAAGCCCGGGTACCTGCCCAAGAACCGCTGCACCACCAAGTTAAGGACGTGAGCCAAACAGGGCACATGGGTCATTTGTCCCTGTCGGAGGGCAGAGAGGAGGTTGGTGCCATTGTCGCAAACCACCATTCCTGCCTTAAGTTGGCGTGGCGTCAACCACCTCTGAACCTGCCCCTGCAGAGCTGACAGAACCTCTGCCCCAGTGTGGCTCCTGTCCCCCAAGCACACCAGCTCAAGCACCGCATGGCATCTTTTGGCCTGCGTACTTGCGTAGCCCCTTGAATGACTACGGAGCACCGCTGGTTCCGAGGAAGAGGCCATGGAGGAAGAAGAAGAGGAGGGGGTGGAGGAGAGAGGTGTGTCACAATCAGCATTTTGGAGGCGTGGTGGCGGGACAACCTCCAACACTACTGCACCTTGTCCTGCATCCTTCCCAGCTGCCAGCAGAGTCAACCAATGCGCCGTGAAACTTAGGTAACGTCCCTGTCCATGCCTGATGGACCATGAGTCAGCGGTAATATGCACCTTACCACTGACCGCCCTGTCCAGCGAGGCATGGACATTGCCTTCCACATGCCGGTAGAGAGCTGGAATCGCCTTCCGTGAGAAAAAGTGGCGTTTGGGTACCTGCCACTGAGGAACCGCACATTCCACAAACTCACGGAAGGGAGCAGAGTCTACCAAATGAAAAGGCAGCAGTTGAAGTGCTAGCAATTTTGCCAAGCTAGCATTCAACCGCTGAGCATGTGGATGGCTGGGAGCAAACTTCTTTCAGCGGTGCAGCAGCTGGGGCAGGGAAATTTGCCTGGTACAATCTGACGTCGGTGTACCAAAAGCAGATTGCCCACAAGTACTTGGCTGTGACAAACCTAATTCTACACCTTCATTCCTCTCAGTGCAGTTCTCAGAGAGGACTGAAGGTCTAGTGGGGTTGGAAATCTCAGCTGATGAGGAGCAAGGAGAGGTCCTCTTTGTTCTTTGGTGTGGGTCTTTTAGATACGCTTGCCAACGAACTGCATGGCAGGTCAACATATGTCTGGTCAAGCATGTGGTACCCAAGCGGGAGATGTTTTGGCCACGCGAGATACGCTTGAGACATATGTTGCAAATAGCAGCTGTGCGATCTGATGCACTCGTCTCAAAAAATGCCCACACCAAAGAACTTTTTGAATAACGCGCAGAGACTGCAGCACCCTGCACATGTAGAGCTTTGGGGTGTGATGCAGTCAATGTGCTGCCCTTAAGCTGGCCCCTGGAGGGCATCCTGCCTCGTTGGTGATGTGCCGCCTCCTCCTCCTCCTCCTCCTCTCTCCTACCAGGCACCCATGTTGAGTCAGTGACCTCATCATCCCCTCCCTCCTCATCACTGGAGCAAACCTGGCAGTATGCTGCAGCAGGGGGAGCATGACTGCCAGATTGCTGTCCTTCTTGGGCACCTCCTCTGTCTGTGCTCATGTTACTGCCTTCATCGAGCTCAGTATCATCATCAGAGCCTTCCAAACGCTGGGCATCCTCCTGGAGCATGTACCCAACACTGTGGTCAAACAGTTCGAGGGACTCCTCAGGAGGACATGGTGGGGCTAGGGTAGGAGTCACTGATGACATTGAGCCGAGGGAAGAGGCCGCTGCTTTGCCAGACAAAGTACCCTGGGCATGGGTGAGAGAGGATGAGGAGGATGAGGACGGCTTGGTCATCCACTCGACCAAGTCTTCCACATGTTGCGGCTCAACACGGCCAGCTGCCGAAAAAAAGGCCAAGCGTGTCCCACGGCCACGTGCTGATGAGGATGCACCGTCTCCACGACCAGCACTAGACACAGAGCCTGCTTGCCCTCTCTTATTGGCTTGTGACTGTCTGCCTCTCCTTCTTGGCCTTCCAGACATACTAATGGCCTGTAGCTGCACTAAGTTGGGATATAAATATATATAATGTATATATATATATATATATACTGATACTGCAGCTAGCAAAATCAACTGCCTGCCTGTAGTATGAGAACACCACCAACCTTCTACAGGTAGCTTTACCTGAACACTGTGCAGAGCTTGCAAAAAACTAACTTGTAGCTTTTTTAGCTGCCTGTGGTAGTGATAGGATCAGGAAAACACCACCAACCTTCTACAGGTAGCTTTAGGTGAACACTGTGCAGAGCTCGCAAAAAATAACTTGAAGGTTTAGCTGAACACTGTGAGGTGGACGCACCACACTAACTTGTAGTTTTAGCTGAACACTGTGAGCAGGACGCACAGCACTAACTTGTAGTTTTAGCTGAACACTGTGAGCAAAACGCACTGCACTAACTTGTAGCTTGAGATGAACACGGTGCAGAGGTCTCACTACACCAACTTGTAGTTTTAGCTGAACACTGTGAGCAGGAAGCACAGCACTAACTTGTAGTTTTAGTTGAACACTGTGAGCAGGACGCACAGCACTAACTTGTAGTTTTAGCTGAACACTGTGAGCAGGAAGCACAGCACTAACTTGTAGTTTTAGTTGAACACTGTGAGCAAAACGCACTGCACTAACTTGTAGCTTGAGATGAACACGGTGCAGAGGTCTCACTACACCAACTTGTAGTTTTAGCTGAACACTGTGAGCAGGATGCACAGCACTAACTTGTAGTTTTAGCTGAACACTGTGAGCAAAACGCACTGCACTAACTTGTAGCTTGAGTTGAACACGGTGCAGAAGTCTCACTACACCAACTTGTAGTTTTAGCTGAACACTGTGAGCAGGACGCACAGCACTAACTTGTAGTTTTATCTGAATCAAAAATAAAAAGAAAAACTGCGCTACAGAGCAAGAAGTCAAGGTAGAAGCTGCACATAAAATACACCAATATCTGTGTATACCATGGAAAATAAAAATAAATAAAGTGCGCTAACTGTATGAGAATATACACATAAATGTGAATGCATATGGGTGGTAGTGGAAACCACAATCTACTGAGAGCAAATAAATGACTCAATGGGTGATAGGAAAATATACGTGGCAATCATAAAAACTCAAATAAAAAGAAAAAAGTGTACATGTGAAGTACAACAATAATAATAACGTGAAAACATGATAATCAAACAGACTCAGTCCATGAGTTCAAACATAAAACGTTCATCAGTGAAAAAATACTTCCATCCACTATACAGCTTAGCAGCAACCAATCTCCCTATGAGTGGATCAACAAAGGTGAGGGATGTGCAGGATGGTACAATTCCACTGGCGGTGACTCCAATAAGTGAAAAAAGTGGTAAAGGTGGACTCTTACCCTCCGTGTTGGACCCCCTCCTTGGCAGGGTCTATCAGGCATGCAGATTTTGCCCTCTGCAGGGACCGTGTGATGAGAAGATCTCCCCAGCAGCTGTCAGGAATGCTGTCTCCGGTCCGGGCTAGTCCAAGTGAAACGCCTGAAGAGGGGGGGAAGGACAGCAGAGGGCAAAATCTGCATGCCTGATAGACCCTGCCAAGGAGGGGGTCCAACACGGAGGGTAAGAGTCCACCTTTAGCCAATCATCAGCCAGCAATGCACTGCGATGCCGCAGTGAATTATGGGCCGTGACTCGCCACACGAATTTGGCGCGAACGGCCCATATCGTTCGCAATTCGGCGAACGATCGAACAGCCGATGTTCGAGTCGAACATGGGTTTGACTCGAACACGAAGCTCATCCCTATTGCTCAGTTAAACTTTGAAGATGAAATATAGAAGCTGATTGGTTGTCATACACAACTGCCCCAGATTCAGGCTGCTCCAGTTTTGATAAATTCCCCTCTAAGAGTTCTTCTCCTGTAATCCCACCTAGGGGTCTCCTGATCATCTGTTTTCTGGACAGACACTCCCACTGCAAGACTGATTTTGGCTTTAGCTGGAGGTGTATAAACACAATTACCAGCTCAGCTCCTGAACCTGTATATCCTTTATGGACCAGATCAATGTTTACATTTTTTACATTTCCATCATGGGTCTGTCTATTCAACCATAACTCTCATTTCTTCAGATAACAAAGGAATATATACCGCATATACTATATATATATATATATATATATATATATATATATATATACAGTGCCTTGAAAAAGTATTCGGCCCCCTTGAACTTTTCAACCTTTTGCCACATTTCAGGCTTCAAACATAAAGATATAAAATTTTAATTTTTTGTGAAGAATCACCAACAAGTGGGACACAATTGTGAAGTGGAACGAAATCTATTGCATATTTTAAACTTTTTTAGCAAATAAAAAACTGAAAAGTGGTGCGTGCAAAATTATTCGGCCCCTTTACTTTCAGTGCAGCAAACTCACTCCAGAAGTTCAGCGAGGATCTCTGAATGATCCAATGTTGTCCTAAATGACTGATGGTGATAAATAGAATCCACCTGTGTGTAATCAAGTCTCTGTATAAATGCACCTGCTCTGTGATAGTCTCAGGGTTCTGTTGAAAGCGCAGAGAGCATCATGAAGACCAAGGAACACACCAGGCAGGTCCGTAATACTGTTGTGGAGAAGTTTAAAGCCGGATTTGGATTCAAAAAGATTTCCCAAGCTTTAAACATCCCAAGGAGCACTGTGCAAGCGATCATTTTGAAATGGAAGGAGTATCAGACCACTGCAAATCTACCAAGACCTGGCTGTCCCTCTAAACTTTCAGCTCAGACAAGGAGAAGACTGATCAGAGATGCAGCCAAGAGGCCCATGATCACTCTGGATGAACTGCAGAGAACTACAGCTGAGGTGGGAGAGTCTGTCCATAGGACAACAATCAGTCGTACACTGCACAAATCTGGCCTTTATGGAAGAGTGGCAAGAAGAAAGCCATTTCTCAAAGATATCCATAAAAAGTCTCGTCTAAAGTTTGCCACAAGCCACCTGGGAGACACACCAAACATGTGGAAGAAGGTGCTCTGGTCCGATGAAACCAAAATCAAACTTTTTGGCCACAATGCAAAACGATATGTTTGGCATAAAAGCAACACAGCTCATCAACCTCAACACACCATCCCCACTGTCATACATGGTGGTGGCAGCATCATGGTTTGGGCCTGCTTTTCTTCAGCAGGGACAGGGAAGATGGTTAAAATTGAGGGGAAGATGGATGCAGCCAAATACAGGACCATTCTGGATGAAAACCTGTTGGAGTCTGCAAAAGACCTGAAACTGGGACGGAGATTTATCTTCCAACAAGACAATGATCCCAAACATACAGCAAAATCTACAAAGGAATGGTTCACAAATAAACGTATCCAGGTGTTAGAATGGCCAAGTCAAAGTCCAGACCTGAATCCAATCGAGAATCTGTGGAAAGAGCTGAAAACTGCTGTTCACAAACGCTCTCCATCCAACCTCACTGAGCTCGAGCTGTTTTGCAAGGAAGAATGGGCAAGAATTTCAGTCTCTCGATGTGCAAAACTGATAGAGACATACCCCAAGCGACTTGCAGCTGTAATCGCAGCAAAAGGTGGCTCTACAAAGTAATAACGCAAGGGGGCCGAATAATTTTGCACGCCCTACTTTTCATTTTTTTATTAGTTAAAAAAGTTTCAACAATCCAATAGATTTCGTTCCACTTCACAATTGTGTCCCACTTGTTGGTGATTCTTCACAAAAAATGAAAATGTTATATCTTTATGTTTGAAGCCTGAAATGTGGCAAAAGGTTGAAAAGTTCAAGGGGGCCGAATACTTTCGCAAGGCACTGTATATATATATATATATATATATATATATATATATATATATATATATATATATATATATATATATTTCCATCTACTTTGATCTGTCTTTTCAATACCTTCCTTGCACTGTGTACACACATTGTATCAATCCCCAAAAACTATTTTGACTGCAACTACTACAGTACATATAACATTCAGACCTACAAGGCTTGATACTCTATATACAGTATACAGTATACATGCTAGAATTATGCAGTGCTTCTTCATCTCCAATATATCCATCCCACCACCATGGGCACAGTAATCTCCCTGACTGCTTAATGAAATATGAAATAATACAATAATTCAATAACAAAACAAACTTGTGTTAAAAGTCCTCCTTCAATTATATGTGGGATCCAAGATCCTCCGATAGATAGTCCTTCCTCCCACAACCCTGGCCCAGTGGTTTTGTTTGGTTTACAGGTGGGATGCTTATTGGAAGCTGGAAGCCTTTTTAAAAATAAGGAGGCCTCCAGAAACCGGCCATCCCTATGTGAATGAGTAAGAGGGACATAGTACTTCTACTCAATCACAAAAAAGTAATCTATAGATAAAGACACCCAAATGTTTGACATGTCCTTTATTAAAAAATAACCCAAGAAAAGCCCCTTACTGCAAATCCATCATTATTTATGATCTCTGCCACCTGCCTACACTAAAAACCAAACAGACCCGGTACACACGACAGGGAAGGGGCGGGCATAATAATGACATTATTGACCAAATATGGCCATGGCTGGGGATTAACGGCCATGTAAGCCAATGACATTGGTGACCTTGGTTGCTCCTAGCTTTCTGAAATATTACTTCTACAGTATCTCACAAAAGTGAGTACACCCCTCACATTTTTGCAAATTTTTTTTTATTATTTATTTCAGTAGTTTTTATTGAAAAGAATGCAGGTTACAAAGAATAATAGAATAAAACGTAACATGTAGCCATGTGGCTATGTAATACAGCATTAACAATAACGTTGGTGTACATTCACAATATGAGGGTGAATAGGTAGTGAAAAAAATAAATATGAACAGAGGTAAGGATCAAGATGTCACAGTTATGATTACAAAATTCTATGGGAGTCTATGGAACTCCGTTGAGATTGTGCTAACCTCTCAGACAAGCACTAAAGAATCCGTGATGGGATGTATCTAGAGGTTACATCTTAGAATCTGGTATCTCTTCTCTGCCACATGCACCCCCAACGGGAGCTAACTGTGCGTGGGCAATACTTGTAACCATTTGAAGTTAGGCTTAGGAAGTGTTGGTCTTTTTTGGGTATGACCCTCATGGCAACCATTGTCATTGTCGCTTAAGGTGGGTATAGTGTTGTTCATTGGACATAATCTGTCTGTTGGTGTATCGACTGTGTATTGGGGTAGGATGAACAAGAACGGGGGAGAAAGGGTGGTAAGCACGGTTGAGTGTAAGGTGTGTTTAAGAGGTGGCTCATGAGGCCCCCCAGGCCAAGCTATATGGACACAATGTTGGTATATTCAGTTGTTCCTTTGAACTGTAGCCAACATGACCATGTTTTCTGAAATTTGGTTGGTGTATCTTTTGTTTGATGAATTAGGTCCTCTATTTCCACTATTTTCCCTACTCTGCGGAGCCATTCAGATATACTGGGGGGAGAGGTGGATCGCCAATGCATGGGTATGCAGAGTTTGGCTGCATTTATGAGGTGCAGGGTGAGGGATTTTTTATATGCCGTTTGTGGTATGGACATATGGTGCAAGAGATATCGGGCTGGTGTGAAGTCCGGGGTATATGTCGTGATCTGTGTGGTGAGGCGATGAACTT
Source organism: Lithobates septentrionalis (assembly GCA_037952835.1). Taxonomy (NCBI): domain Eukaryota; kingdom Metazoa; phylum Chordata; class Amphibia; order Anura; family Ranidae; genus Lithobates; species Lithobates septentrionalis. The sequence goes on along the minus strand of JBBDGP010002067.1, from coordinate 1,275,808 downwards.
CGTTCCAGTAAGGTTGGATTAGGGGGCATTCCCACCATATGTGGAGTAAGGAGCAGTAAGTGGAATTGCATCTCCAGCAAAGTGGAGGGAGATTAGGGTGGAATGTGTGTATTCTATCTGGGGTTCTATACCATCTGGAGTGTCATTTATACCAATTTTCTTGTGCAGAAACATTTAGGGAACCTTTATGAATGTGAGTGAAGATGTTGTGCCAGTCCTCTTGTGTGGAGTTTTTAGCTAGTTCTCTTTCCCATTTTAGGCATGTAGCATTGTCTTTGGTAGGTGACTCGGGGAACATCATAGCGTATATTTCTGATATAATGTGTCATTGGGGGTCTTGTTTGGAGCAAAGGGTTTCAAATGGCATGTGATCTCTGTACCAATGAGCTTGTGTTTTTGAGCTTTGTAAAAAATGTCTGAAAAAAATTTGGAGATATTTGTAGAAAGGAATGTCTGCATTAGGGAGATGGTTTGAGACTTCTTGGAATGATGGAACATATATTTCATTGACCCGTGTCGATAAGGGGTGCAATACCCGGGGGCAAGTCTGGGTTCCGATCTATTGGGGTTAGTAGACCTGGGGCGGAGGCAATGTTCAGTTTCTTGCAAACTGTTTAAAAGACCTGTATCGTTGGGCCTGATAGAGGGTGTGATTTGTGTTCTTGTGGTGTCTTGCGAATATCTCTCTATGGTAGGTGTTTGATAGGTAGGGGGGAGAACGCTTCCTCAGCACCTATCCATGCTTTGGTCTTGGAATGTAAGTGTCAATCTAATATTCTGGCTAGATGACATGACCAGTAATACTTTTGTATATCAGGGAGGCCTATTCCACCTTTTAGTTTTGGGGTTACTAGTTTTTTCCAGCTTACTCTTGATGGTTTATCGGCCCAGATAAAGTTTAAGCATAGCCTTCGGTAGGTGGAGAAGAATATTGGCAGAAGTTTGATTGGAATTGTTTGTAGTAAATATAGAATTCTAGGGAGAACGTTCATTTTTATAATCGCCGCCATCCCAAACCAGGAGAAATTGCCTCTGTTCCATTCCTGAAGGTTTTTCTGTATAGTTTTTAGGGTGGGGGTAAAGTTCAGGTGATAGAGGTCAGCTAGTTTAGATGGTAGTTGAATCCCTAGGTAGGTTATGGCGTCCCAACCAAATGGGAAGTTGGCCTTGCATAAGGTTACCATGGAATCAGGCAGGGATACGTTAAGTGCTTTGGATTTGGAGAAATGTATTTGAAGATTGAACAGTTCTTTAAAGAGGGAGAAGTCCTTCAATAAGTTAGGGAGTGTGGTAATGGTGTCCGTAAGGAACAGTAGGATGTCGTCGGCATAAGCCGCAATTTTGTATTGGTTAGTGGCTATTTCTACTCCTTTGATAGCCTGGTTGTATCTAATTTTGCGAAGGATGGGTTCCATAGTGAGTATAAATATGAGGGGGGATAAAGGGCATCCCTGTCTAGTCCCGTTCGACACAGAGAAAGCGTCTGACAGGTGACCGTTGACTCTGATTTTAGTGGACGAATATAGAGCTAAAATATATTGCATCATGCTTTCTTTAAATCCCAATTTACGTAAAACATCTGTCATGTAATCCCAGGCCACTCTGTAGAACGCTTTCTCTGCATCAAGGGAAAGGAAGAAGCCCGGGGTGTTGGAGGACGAGAGCCAGTGGTGAATATTAAATGCCTTCAGGGTATTATCCCTGGCTTCTCGACTGGGGGTAAATCCCACTTGGTCTAAAGAAATCAGTGAGGGGAGTAAAGACAATATGCGATTTGCTAAGACTTTTGCGTAGAGTTTCACATCTACATTTATTAGCGAAATAGGCCTATAGTTGGAGACTATGCTTGCGTCTTTGTTTGGTTTTGGTAGCACTACAATGTGGGCTTCGAGGAGATCCCTACATTTGTCAGGATGTGCGTCTAATGAGTTGAAAGTTGATAGGAATTGTGGTATAAGAGTGTCTGCGAAGGTTTTGTAGTAACTAACAGCTAGGCCGTCTGGGCCAGGGCTTTTACCCGGTTTCATTTGATTAAGGGCTTCAACAATTTCTTCCCTTGTGAGAGGTCTGTCTAGATTGTCAGCCTCATCATCAGAGATGGGGCGTGGGCCATATTGTGTAAGAAAATCTCCTATCATCTTTTTCCTGTCACTGGTTGGATCAGTCATCGGTTGGGTAGTTAGGTTATGAGGCTTGGAATAAAATTGTTTAAACTGATTTGCTATACCTGTTGATGACTCTATTTTGTTCCCCTGGGGATCCGTTATGTAGTGGATGGTAGAGTTTGCTTTTTTGGTTTGGAGGGCTCTGGCGAGCATTTTGCTCGATTTATTTCCGAATTCGTAGAAGATTTTTTGTGAGAGAGCGAATTTGCATCTAACTGATTTTCCTAGCTCCTCTAGAAGTTCTTCCCTGGCTTTCAACAGCTCTTGAAGAGTTTGATCTGCTAGTGATTGCTTATGCTGCCTTTCAAGACAATGAATTTTATCCGAGAGATTAGATATTAGTGCTTGTCTGGTTTTACGCTGTTGTGCAGTAATTGCGATGAATTCTCCCTTATGACGCATTTATGCGTGGCCCAGAGGGTTAGCAGAGAGGTTTCGGAAGAAGTATTCTCTTGAAAGTAATGTGATAGACATTCATTTATTCTTGTCATGTGTGTGGGGTCTGTGAGGATAGCGTTGTCCATTTGCCAGGTTACGTGTCTCCTGGGAGATGTCAGGAACGTAATGGTAATGGAGATAGGGTGATGATCTGATAAGATCATTGGATCTATTGTGGCATTAAGTCCGGTTGGGTCAAAAAAAAAGTAGTCTATTCTCGTGTATCTGTGGTGAGGGGGGAATAAAATGTGAAGTCTTTAGTATTTAGGTTCAGTGTATGCCATGTGTCATGCAGCGCCAGGTTAGAAAGTTGCGTTTTTATTGCACAAAGAGCCCAATAGGGGATAGAGGAAGTGCCTGAGGATGGGTCCAGAGAGGGGTTAAGGGCTAAGTTGAAGTCGCCCCCAACGATCAGCATGCCTGTGGAGAATGCAGTAAGGTTTTGTAGGGTGTCGCGAAAAAAGGGGACGTGCTGTTTGTTGGGGGCGTATAGGTTGGCAAGTGTTATGGGTGTATTGTAAAGTTTGCCCTTAAGAAAAATGTATCTTGGGTTGGGGTCAATCACTGTGTCTTGGATTTGCAAGGGGCATTTTTTTAGATATCAGAACGGAGACTCCTTTTGATTTGGAGTCTGGGTTGGTGGCATGGTATACTATTGGATAGGCTGAATTAATAAGTTTGGGGATGTTGTCTGATTTGAAATGCGTTTCTTGGATAAAGACCACATCCGCTTTAGCTTTCCGCAGTAGTAGAAGTAACCATGATCTTTTTTCGGGGGTGTTGAGTCCCTTTATGTTTATGGAGTATAGCTTGACCTGGGGTGGGAGGTTGTGAGATCTGGAAGGGGGCATGTGAAAATCTGTACTCTGTGTTCCGCGTTTACTTTTAAGGTAGCTTAAGAGATGAAAATTGGATACAGGGATAGGGGTAGCAGGGGTGGGGGTTAGGAGAGTTTAGGAGGGTAATATTTCTAGGAGTGGAACCGAACAGGCTGTGGGGTTATCCCTGATCCTGTGTAAGTGTATTCGGAGGAGTACAGAGCGAGGCCAGAGGGTGCCTGTCCAAGGCAGGCAGACTCTGGTCTAAGCTACTGTATGGGGGTTGAGAGAGACCATGCGTGAAGGAGGTAAGTGGATGTTGTAATAGTCCGCTATTGTCCTTGCCTGCAGCAGGTGAGAGTAGTCGTGTGGGAAACCGTGATAGTGTGTCATTTACTTCGGTCATGAACATGGTATGAATGGAGGAGCATGACCTAACTGGTAAATCTGATGTGTGTTAGTAGATGGATTGGGTCATGCCTAGGTGTAGGCGAGCAGTATCTGGTTTTATAAAGAGAGGGGTGGATGAACCTCAAAAGTCAGATAAAATGAAAAACGAATGGAACAATTATGCAAAACTTAGCAATATTACAACAATGTAAATGATAACTCTCGGTGAAGCCAGAACACAGCAATAATTGTTAATATGGCTATTGGTCTAACCCTCTACTTTATAACCGATGTCAGAACATATGATGATGTGGGGGTTGTAATGTTTTTTCCTATGGGTGACGATGGGCGGGAGCAATGAGATCCTGCGCAACTTCCCCCTTAATAGAGGATGGCTGGGATTTCCAGAAGGGGTGCAGTATAACGTAATGCATCCGACTTTCTTGAGTGTTGCATGGCCAGAGGTTTTGTTCGTCCTTGGGAGGAATATGATGAGCTCTCCTTCCGTATAGATTAGGAGTTTGTTCTGGACTGTGCAGTACATGAATCGCAACTGGGGATGCAGCAACGAATGTTTGGGATATGATGTATATAATTGGTAGTATGAGCCAGGCCGGTCCTTCTTTACCAAACCCTTCAGCCTTATGTAGGTGAGGTATGGGAATAGTGGAAGTGATGCCAGGTGAGTGTTGCATCTCATGTGGGGGATCAGCTGTTGTGGCACCATCTAGTGCCAGGGAATCTCCTAGTGCTAGAGAGACATTAACAGAATGTTAATAGAGTATCTGGCGGTCTAGAGGCCTCCGCTGGCCCACATATATACACTTTACAAATGGATGTCATGTATATCCTGAGCATTGCTTTAATAACTTTGCCTAAGCTTGCTCCTATCTGTAATATTCTGAAAACACAGGTATCAACATATAATCCATAACTTCAATTATCTTTACTCATTTGGGTATTGGATAAGGGGGAGAGAAAAATGCGTTGGTGAACCTCTGTCAGAACTGTCTTAGTGCTGATAGTAGAACTGATGCGTTTTTGAGCCCGCACAGTGAAGGTACGGAAGTAAGAGATGTATTGTCTTTTTTCTAATACTAGAAAATGTACAGAGTCATTCCGTTAATGAAACGATTTACTGGATAGTCTTAGGGTGCGTTTTTTACCCAACCTGTAGTAACATCTCAATCCCTTCATCACAGGTGCGGATGAAGGATGTCAACCATCTGGGAAAAATGAGGTGTCCAATGATACCTAGAAAAATAAAGGAGGTTTTCTTGAACTGTGTAAGAACCAGTGGCAGCCAGGAACAATGAAAAAGTCGTTTGGTGACCTCTGTTGGATGTATGAGATCTGGTGCCCGATGTGGATCTACATCTACGGTATCGGATCTTCTGTTTCCATAGATTCTTTGTGGCGTTGATCTCTCCTAGTCGTGGCATGGCGGAATTCAGCGTACAAGTTCGGAACTTCTATTAAGGGGATGCCCATGGTGGCACAGAAGGAAGGTAGTTCTTCGGGTACCCTTAGTAGAGCCGTGCAGCCTTGATATGTGGCAGTGAGCCCGAAGGGGAATTTCCACCTGTATGGTATGTTTTTGGCGCGCAGAGAATCCAGGAGGGGCTTTAAGTCTCTTCTATTCAGTAAAGTAATGCCGGAAAGGTCCTGATAGATGTGTAACTCCGAGCCCCCGTGTGTAAGATGGATTCTGTTTCTCGCGTTGCGGAGTATATCTTCCTTCAGTTTAAAATCAACCAGGCAGCACACATCTCTGGGGGGTCATTTTCTCTGCCTTTAGGTTTGAGGGCACGATGAATGCGCTCCATCTCTATGTTGGTGTGTGCCGGTCTGTTCAGCAGATTGTTGACTATAGCTGTAATGGTGGCCGGTAGTTGTTCATTGTCCACCGCTTCTGATAGTCCCCTGACATGTAGGTTATGTCTGCGGCCTCTGTTATCTAAATCCTCCATATGCCTTTGGAGGTCTCTCAGTTGTAATATGTGAGCATCTACCCGATGAGCTGTCCTGCGTAAAATCGTATGTTATTGGGCAGGGGTGAGTTCTACTTCTTGAACTCTGTCAGCAATGGCGTGGATGTCAAGGCGCAGGTCTGCAATGGCCGCAGACAGAGTTTCTTTAATGTCCGTTGCCACCGCTCTGAGATCCAGGAGGCTTGGGTGGATCAGTGCTTGTACTGCCTGGGTATCTTGATCGGAGGAGAGGGAGTCTTGTGACGCTCCAGGCACACCAGGCAGTGGGAGCGTTGGAGCCTGTGAGGGAGTCTGTTGGGATGTTGCCATATTGGGCCTCTGTGAGCGGAATAGCTCGGGATGCTCTGGCTCATACTGCTCTGCTGTCTTCTCGGTGAGCGGGAGGTGGAGGACGTCCGCGATGCAGTCCCCATTGCTGTGTGACCGGCAATTCACAAAGGGGTTTCCCTGAAGCAGAGTGTCTAAGAGGTAGCGGGAGCTAGTCTTCTATGCGTCCATCTTCCCGCGAGGTCAGGCTTTTTGCAAATATTTTTTTTAATCTTTTCATGTGACAACACTGAAGAAATGACACTTTGCTACAATGTAAAGTAGTGAGTGTACAGCTTGTATAACAGTGTAAATTTGCTGTCCCCTCAAAATAACTCAACACACAGTCATTAATTTCTAAACTGCTGGCAACAAAAGTGAGTACAACCCTAAGTGTAAATGTCCAAATTGAGCCTTATTAACCATTTTGCCTCCCCAGTGTCATGTGACTCGTTAGTGTTACAAGTTCTCAGGTGTGAATGGGGAGCAGGTATGGTAAATTTGGTGTTATTGCTCTCATTCTTTCATACTGGTCACTGAAAGTTCAACATGGCACCTCATGGCAAAGAACTCTCTGAGGATCTGAAAAAAAGTATTGTTGCTCTACATAAAAATGGCCTAGGCTATAAGAAGATTGCCAAGACCCTAAAACGGAGCTGCAGCACGGTGGCCAAGACCATACAGCGGTTTAACAGGACAGGTTCCTGTCAGAAACCATGAATCATACTGAGACAGAAGTACAGTTAAATCTCACTTGTTTAATAATAATAAAAAAGGTAAACAGAGTAAACATAGTCAAAACATAGCCAGAGTTCAGGAACCGGAACGGATAGTCAGACAAGCCAAAATCTCCGAGAGCCAGAGATGAGCTTAGTAGAACAGCAAGCAGGATCTGGAGCCAGAAGGAATGTTAGCCAAGCAAGTCTTTAACAGGAACACAGGAGAGCGTCTCTAGAGATGTGACCAAGGCGAAGGCAGAGATCATCTGGGCTGGACGGCTTAAGTAGGCAGGACTGATGAGCAGGATATATTCAGCAGGTAAGTCACTGTGGAGAGATAGGAGCTGGCAATTAGCCAACAGCTGAGCATCCAGCTCAGAGAAGGAAGGGTTGAGCCCAGCCCTGACAGTACTCCCTCCTCAATGACCCCTCCTCGGAGGAGGACCACTAGGCTTGAGAGGAAAACGTCTATGGAAATCATGGAGGAGGACAGGGGCATGTACGCCAAGGATGAGATCCAAGAGCGTTCCTCCGGACCGTACCCTCTTCAATGCACCAGGTACTGTATGCGCCCATGGAACCTATGGGAGAATGGGCTGTACTTCATACTCCTCATGGTTCTCAACCTGTACAGGGTGAGGACAAGGCACCGAGGTGGTAAAGCGGTTGTAGACCAAAGGTTTTAATAAGGAGACATGAAATACATTTAATGCGTAAGCCTCTGGGTTAAAACTGCTAAGAATACAGAAAGGCCCAATAAACCGAGGTGCGAACTTCAGAGAGGAAACACGAAGTCGGAGGTTGCAAGATGACAGCCAGACCCTGTCCCCAACCTGGTAGGAAGGCACAGGCAGGCGTCTGCGGTCAGCATGGAGTCTGTACCTATCATTAGCATGTTGCAAAGCCTCCTGGACTTGTGCTCAAGTGGAACAAAGACCACGGAGATGCTCCTCTAATGCAGGAATACTCTGTGGAACAAATGAGTCAGGCAACATGGAAGGTTGGAAGCTGTAGTTCGCCATAAACGGGGACAATCAGGAAGCAGAATTTAAGGCACTATTGTGAGCAAACTCCACCCACGGTTAGAGGTATGATCAGTTATGATGGTCAGAAATATAGCAACGTAGGAATTGCTCCAAGGACTGATTGTCTCATTCTGTGGCCCCATTAGACTGTGGGTGATACGCAGAGGAGAAAGCAAGCTCAATTCCCAACTGTGCACAAAAGGCTCACCAGAACCGGGACACAAACTGACTACCCCTGTCTGAGACAATCACCTTGGGTAGCCCATGTAAGTGAAAGATCTCCCAAGCAAGGAAGCCAGTTCCTTAGAAGTGGGCAACTTCTTAAGTGGAATACAATGAGACATTTTCGAGAACCGGAACCACCATAAGGATAACTGTGTTGCCCTGGGAGTTGGTTAACTCTACAATGAAATCCATAGACAGGTGGGTCCAGGGCCTCTTTCCATTGGGTATAGGTTGTAGGAGGGCTACTGGAAGGTGTCGTGGAGTCTTACTCTGAGCACACATGGAACAGGCAGCTAGGAAGGCAGTTACATCAGCACATAGACTAGGCCACCAGAATTGTTGGGAAATGGCCCAAAAGAGTTGATTCTTCACAAGGTGGCCAGCAGCCTTGGGAGAATGGTAAGTCTGGAGCACGGCAGCATGGAGACTCTCTGGGACAAAGCAGCAGTCACAAGGATTCTGTTTTTTTTAATTTTTTATTCTAGTGGTATGTGACATACATTGAAATGGTAGCTTCACAGAATATGTGGAACAAACAAAAAAAATTATATGATCAACAGATAGTTGTGTCTGAAAACAAAGGTATGGACCCCAGGGGTAATAACAAGGGATGAGCTCTGCAGGTGTTTAGTGTACCCCGACACCTAGAAGGTGTGAGACTAGGGCCATATAGATAATAAAAATTCTATAGAGTTTAGCACCGATACCCTTGAAAAGCACGGGGAACGGTGCCTGGGGGAAGAGATATACGGAGTGACCAACTAGGGTCTAAACATACCAATTTTTGAGTTAAGTGGAAAAGAGGGGGGGGGGGGGCATAGAGGGAAAGAAAGAGTGGGGGAAAGAAAGAGAAGAAAAAGGGAAAGGAGGGGATGGAGGGGGTGTAAAGGAAAGATAAGGTAGGGAAGGAATCCACCGAGGGAGCAAGGACGGCCTGCAATTTGCCAGGCCATCTAAAGACCACGGTTGGAATCAAGAGCTTCTGACAGTCAATAATGCCAGACTATGCATTGTGGAGGTATTCCCCTGAGAAGCGAAACTGGGTCCAATAAAACCATCTGGTCTTATGTTCCTCCGATTTATCTCGGATCGTTGCAGTCAGGTCTTCCATTTGTTCAATATCATTAACCCTTGCAAACCACTGGGCCAGGGTGGGAGCAGATTGCTGCTTCCATTGACTGGGGATACAAGCTCTGGCAGCATTTAGGAGGTGTTTAAGTAGAGATTTGTGGTAACGCTTTGCTGACATAGGAGTAAGGTTGAATAGCACAGCAGCAGGGTCATTGATAAGGGAGATGTCTGTGAATTTGTGGATGAGTCGGAGGACAGGTTGCCAGAAGGTTTGTAGTTTGGGGCACTCCCAGAAAATATAAAAAAATGGTACCAGTTTGTTGCTCACAATGCCAGCAATGATCAGATTGATTGGGAAATATCTTGACCAGGACAGACGGGGTGCGGTACCAGCGTGTGGTCAATTTGTAGGTAATTTCCTGGTATTTGCTGCAAAGTGAGGACTTATGCACGAAAAAGTATATGCACTCTTTTTGTGGAGTGGTGAATGTTGTTTGTAAATCTCTTTTGCACTTGGATAAGAAAGGAGGATCTGTGGTAGCTTGCATGTCCAGTAAAGTTTTGTACGATCTAGAAAGGGAACTGCAAATTGGGCCATCGCCCAGACAAAGTTCTTCAAGTGAGTGGAGTTGCCGCAAGAAGGACACATGTTTGGGCAGTGATCCGAGGAAGTGGGAGAGCTGTCTTGCTCTCCAGCTATCCAAGGTGATAGGTGCCTGACCTGAAGCTAATGACCCTGTAGGGATCCATCCTGTGGGTCTTAGAAACTGAGAGGCATGTAGTAGCCTTTTCAGGGCTTGCCCCATAAAGGCTGGGTCAGACAAGCCAGGGAGGAACCTTGGGTGTCCTATAATTGGGGTCATGGGAGATGGGAAATTAGTCAAGGAAGAAAGGCGAGAGAATATTTCCATCTCATCAAGTGTAGGGCAAAGCAATGGGTGGGTAGTTATATGAGAATCTAATTGCTTGCCCACCCAAGGCAAGCCAGCCAGTGGGACCCAGGCCATCTCCTGCTCAATTCCACATGACGACACCAGTCAACTACTCGCCTCATGTGCGTCGCTGTGTAGTATAAGGCAGGGTCTGGGAAGCTGATACCTCCCCTCATCTTCGGCCTTAGCAATAACGCCCTCACAATGCGTGGATGTCTACCGCACCAGAGGAACTTTATGAACTTTGAACGAACCGCGTGAAAGAAAGTCTGAGGTAGTTTGATAGGTAAGGCTTGTAGCAGGTATAAGAGCCTTGGCATTGCGTTCATCTTTAGTACGTTACAATGGCCGAACCAAGACAGTGCAAGGGGGTCTCATCTCTTGAGATCAGTAGAGAGCGTCAATAAGAAAGGTTGAAAATTATGGGAGAAGAAATCCTTGGGATTGGAAGGTATTCTGGTACTCAGGTATTGAATAGAACCAGTGGCCCACTTAAACGAAAAGAAGGGACGTATACCTGTCAGTGTACATTCTGATATGGAAATGTTCAGAGCTTCTGACTTTTGGAGGTCAACTTTGAAGTTGGAGAGAGTGCCATAGCGTTTCATTTCTTGTAGCAGCGAAGGCAGAGAAGTAATAGGTTTAGTGATATAAAATAAAAGATCATCCGCGTACGCCACTACTTTGTGGTGATAGTGGTCAGCATGGACACCACTGATATTTGGGTTGTCTTTTATATGGTGAAGAAATAGCTCTAAGGAGAGGACAAACAGTAGGGGGGAAAGTGGACATCCCTGCCTGGTGCCGTTGGAAATTGCAAAAACGTCAGACTCTATCCCATTCACCCAGACCGTAGCTGAGGGGTTAGAGTAGAGAGCAAAGATCCAGTCCAGTATAGGCTTCTGCATACCAAAAGAAGGTCACAAGGTTTCTCAGGAGGAGCATGAACCTGAGCAGCAAGAATTTTGTCACCCAAAGGAGAAATGAGATTGGTGCGAACCATAGCCAGAATACAATCAGGAGGAATCACAGTAACCGGAACCAACTCCAACTTGGAAGTGGAGGAAAATTGTTGTGACAAAGCGTCAGCCCTTACATTCTTAGTACCGGGTAAGAATGCGACAATGTAATTGAAACTAGACAAGAAAAGAGCCCATCGCGCCTTTCTTGGAGAGAGGCGTTTAACCTCAGACAAGAATGTGAGATTCTTATAGTAAGTAAGAATGAGAACCGACACAGTGGTACCTTCAAGGGGCTGTCTCCATTCTTTCATGGCTAAAATGTTCCCCAACAGCTCTCTGTCACCAATCTCATAGTTGCACTCCGCATGTGACAATTTCTTGGAAAATTAGCCACAAGGATGCATAGCGCTCTCAGAGGTAAGACGTTGAGACAGAAGGGGCGCCAACTCCAGTCTCAGAAGCATCAAACACAAGGGTAAAAGGTAACGTAGGATCAGGATGTGCCAACACAGGAGCAGAAACAAAGGCAGCCTTGAGACTCTCAAAGGCCTTATTGGACTCCAGAGACCAACACTGTGGGTTACCGTCCTTTCTGGTCATATCAGTCAGGGGCTTGACCAGAGACGAGACGTTACGAATAAACTTCCGATTATAGTTGGCAAAGCCAAGAAAACGATGCAGAGGAAGTAAACCCACGGGTCGAGGCCATTGTAGGACTGCTGAAAGTTTCTCTGGGTCCTTCGAAAAACCAGCAGTGGAAATTACATAACCCAGGAATTTAACCTGTTCACAATGGAATTTGCACTTCTCCAATTTACAATAGAGATTGTTCTCTCTAAGTTTCTGAAGCACATGACAGACATCTGTGTGGTGGCTCTCTAGGGACTTGGAAAATATATGGATATCGTCGAGATAAACCACCACACATAACTGCAACAAATCTCAGAGGACATCTTTAATAAATTCCTGGAAAACTGCCGGGGCGTTACAAAAGCCAAAAGGCATTACGAGATACTCATAAAGGCCTGTACTGGTGTTAAACGCAGTTTTCCACTCGTCACCCTCTTTAATCCTCATGCGATTGTATGCCCCTCTCAAATCAAGCTTTGTGAAAACGGTTGTTTCCTTGAGGCGGTCAAATAACTCCGTAATCAATGGAATCGGACAGGCATTCTTAATCATAGTTACATAGTTACATAGTAGGTGAGGTTGAAAAAAGAAACAAGTCCATCAAGTCCAACCTAAGTGTGTGATTATATGTCAGTATTACATTGTATATCCCTGTATGTTGCGGTCATTCAGGTGCTTATCTAATAGTTTCTTGAAACTATCGATGGCCCCCGCTGGGACCACTGCCTGTGGAAGGGAATTCCACATTCTTGCCACTCTTATGCCGCGTACACACGAGCGGACTTTACGGCGGACTTTGCCCGGCGGACTGGATTTCGTCGGACAATTCGATGTGTGTGGGCTCCCGCGGACTTTGTTTTCTCAAAAGTTGGACGGACTTAGATTTGAAACTTGTTTAAAATTTATCCGTTGAAATCGAGTCCGGTCGAAAAGTCCGCCGTCTGTATGCTAGTTCGACGGACAAAAAGCCACGCTAGGGCAGCTATTGGCTACTGGCTATGAACTTCCTTGTTTTAGTCCGGTCGTACGTCATCACGTACGAATTCGACGGACTTTGGTGGATTGTGTGTAGGCAAGTTTGTTCATTCAGAAAGTCCGTCGGAAAGTACGTCGAAAAGTCCGCCAGGCAAAGTCTGCCGTAAAGTCCGCTCGTGTGTACGCGGCATTACAGTAAAGAACCCTCTACGTAGTTTAAGGTTAAACCTCTTTTCTTCTAATGTTAATGAGTGCCCACGAGTCTTTTTAAAGTCCCTTCTGCGAAAAAGTTTTATCCCTACTGTGGTATCACCAGTATGGTATTTGTATATTGAAATCATATCCCCTCTCAAGCGTCTCTTCTCCAGAGAGAATAAGTTCAGTGCTCGCAACCTTTCCTCATAACTAATATCCTCCAGACCCTTTATTAGCTTTGTTTCCCTTCTTTGTACTTGCTCCATTTCCAGTACATCCTTGCTGAGGACTGGTGCCCAGAACTGGACAGCATACTCTAGGTGTCTTGTAGAGCGGGAGAATTATTGTTTTATCTCTGAAATGAATTCACTTTTTAATGCATGCCAATATTCTGTTTGCTTTGTTAGCAGCAGCTTGGCATTGCATGCCATTGCTGAGCCTATCATCTACTAGGACCCCCAGGTCCTTTTCCATCCTAGATTCTCCCCCCAGTGTATAGATTGCATTCATATTTTTGCAACCCGATTGCATTATTTTACATTTTTCTACATTGAACCTCATTTGCCATGTAGTTACCCACCCCATTAATTTGTTCAGATCTTTTTGCAAGGTTTCCACATCCTGCAGAGAAGTTACTGCCCTGCTTAGCTTAGTATCGTCTACAAATACAGAGATTGAACTGTTTACCCAATCCTCCAGGTCGTTTATGAACAAATTAAACAGGATTGGTGCCAGCACAGAACCCTGGGGGACCCCACTACCCACCCCTGACCATTCCGAGTACTCCCCATTTATCACCACCCTCTGAACTCACCCTTGCAGCCAGTTTTCAATCCATGTACTCACCCTATGGTCCATGCCAATGGACCTTATTTTGTATAGTAAACGTTTATGGGGAACTGTGTCAAATGCTTTTGCAAAATCCAGATACACCATGTCTCTGGGCCTTCCTTTATCTAGATGGCAAGTCACCTCCTCATAGAAGGTTAATAGATTGGTTTGGCAAGAACGATTCTTCATGAATCCATGCTGATTACTGCTAATGATACCGTTCTCATCACTAAAATCTTGTATATAATCCCTTATCATCCCCTCCAAGAGTTTACATACTATTGATGTTAGGCTAACCGGTCTGTAATTCCCAGGGATGTATATTTGGGCCCCTTTTAAATATTGGTGCTACATTGGCTTTTCTCCAATCAGCTGGTACCATTCCAGTCAGTAGGCTGTCAGTAAAAATTAGGAATAATGGTCTGGCAATTACTTGACTGAGTTCCCTAAGTACCCTTGGATGCAAGCCATCTGGTCCAGGTGATTTATTAATGTTAAGTTTCCCAAGTCTAATTGTAATTCTGTCCTCTGTTAACCATGGAGGTGCTTACTGTGATGTGCCATGAGGATAAACACTGCAGTTTTGGTTACTGAAGCCACTCGATTCCCTTGGGAAGACTGAGGAGAATAATAAATTCAATACCTACACCATCTCCCCATCTTTTGTAACCAGATGTCCTTCCTCATTCTTTATGAGGCCAATATGGTCTGTCCTCCTTTTTTACTGTTTACGTACTTAATTAATTTCTTGCGTTTTGTTTACTCTCCTCCGCTATGTGTCTTTCATGTTCTATCTTAGCCGTAAAACGACTGAGACCCCCATAATCAATACAAGGTCTCAGTTCACCACTCTTCTTCACAAAGAATAAACCAGCAGGAGATGAGGATTTGTGGATGAAACCTCGAGAAAGTGCATCTGCAACATACTCCTCCATGGCTTTATCCTCCAAGACCGACAAAGGGTAAACCTGGCCATGAGGGGGTATGGCACCAGGTTGAAGGTCAATTATGCAATTATATGATGGGTGTGGAGGCAAACTACCGGCTTGACCTTTGTCAAAGACATCGCTAAAATCGCGGTACTCCAAGAGAAGAAGTGCACAGGACCTTGGCTACCTTCTGGAAGCATGTCTTACTGCATTGTGGTGACCAGGAGAGAATCTCAGCAAGCAGCCAATCAAAAGAGGAGTTGTGCCTCTGTATCCAAGGATAACCAATAACCAGTGGAAACTTAGGTGAGGAAATAACTTGGAATTGGATTATCTCATTGTGAAGAGCCCCTACGGCCATGGACAACAGAACAGTCTCTTTGAGTCACATGGGCAGGCTGTAGAGGTCTCCCATCAAGAGCCTCAATGGCAAGTGGAGTGTCACTCAGCAGCAGCAGAATTGAGTGCTTCAATACAAAGGCAGCATCAATGAACAGGTCTGCAGCCCCAGAGTCGATTAGAGCCTGTATCTTGACAGACGAATCAGCCCAAGAAAGAGTAACCGAAAACAGAGGCTTATCCTTCTGGATAACTGGGGATGAAACAACCCCACCTAAGATCTGTCCATGACAGGACCTCAAGGTTTGGGCATTCCCTGGATGGATAGGACAAGACTTCAAAAAGTGACCTGCCTGGCCACAATAAAGGCACAATCTCTCCCTCCTCCTAAGGGCTCTCTCATCCGCAGAGAGACACGTGAAGCCCAAGTGCATGGGTTCATCTTTACTGACAGACTCGGTACCAGGAGGCATGGGAGGGGAGGGAGGCAAGAGTGGGACTGCAAAGCTCAGAAACAAATGTACACGAGGCTTCTGCAAGTGCTCCTTAAAAGAGAGTCTTTCTCTGAGTCTGGAGTCAATGAGAAAGGCAAACGTGATCAACTTCTCCAGCTCAGTGGGTATATCTCGGGCTGCTATCTCATCCTTGATGGTATGCGAGAGACTATGAGAAAAAGAAGCCACGAGGGCCTCATTGTTCCAAGCAACCTCTGCTGCAAGAGTACGGAATTCAATGGCGTAATCGGCTCAGTTCTTGTACTCTGATAGACATGAGGCACTTGGCAGCAGAAGCGGAGCATGCGGGAATGTCAAATACCCTTTTAAAGGAAGCCACAATCTCAAGGTAACTCAAGACAACAGGTTTTTGCATCTCCCATAGAGGGTTTGCCCAGGCCAAGGCTCTCTCAGAAAGCAAAGATATCATGAAACCTATTTTGCTTCTGTCCGTGGAAAACACCTGGGGCAGCATCTCAAAGTATATCTCAACCTGGTTGAGAAACCCTCTGCATGGGCTGGATCACCCCCAAAATGCTGGGGAAGCAAAGCAGAACCAGACATACCTCTTAAACAGGTAATACTTGAGGCAAGTGCCTGCACAGAGACTGGAGCAGCAGCAGGGACGGCCTGCAACACAGGTTGTACCGGAGCAGCCACAGTGGGAGATTCCAGGTGAGCCGTGCGACTCAGGAGGGTTTGTAACGCCATGGCAAACTGATCCATGCGGTGATCCTGCTCATCCAATCTGAAAAAAATATTACCAACAACTGGATTCACTGCTTCTTCTGAATTCATGGCCTTTGCCTACTGTCAGAAACCATGAATTAGACTGAGACTGAAGTACAGTTAAATCTCACTTTTTTAATAATAATAAAAAAAGGTAAACAGAGTAAACATAGTCAAAACATAGCCAGAGTTCAGGAACCGGAATGGATAGTCAGACAAGCCAAAACGTCAGGGAGCCAGAGATGAGCATAGTAGAACAGCAAGCAGGATCTGGAGCCATAAGGAATGTCAGCCAAGCAAGTCTTTAACAGGAATAGGGATGAGCTCGATGTTCAGGTCGAAACATAAGTTTGACTCGAACATCGGATGTCAGCCAGTTCGCAGAACAGCGAACGTTATGGGACGTTCGTGGGAAATTTGAGCGCCGCGGAACGCTCCATAATGCACTGCGAGATCGCAGTGCATTGCTGTATGATGATTGGCTCTGCTAAGAGAGACAATCATGGCACCACATGCTTGACCAGACATATGACGACCTCCCATGCAGTCCATTGGCAACAGCAGTTGAAAGGCCCACATCAAAGAAAAAGGCGGACTTCTTCTTGCTCCTCATCTGGGATCTCCAACCCCACTATACCTCCAGTCCTCTCAAAAAACTGCACTGCGAGGAATGAAGGTATAGCAATAGGTGTCCCAAATACTTGCAGTCAATCTGCTTGCAGTACACCACCATCTGATTTTAGCAGGCAAATTTCCCTACCCCAGTTGCTGAACCATATAAAGAAATTCAGTCCCGGCCATCCACATGCTCAGCATCTGAATGCTAGCTTGGCCAAACTGCTAGCACTGCAACTGCTGCCTTTTCAGCTGTTAGACTCTGCCCCCTTTGCGTAATATTGTGGAATGTGCTGTACCTCAGTGGCAGGTTCCAAAACGCCATTTCTTTTCACAGAAGACCATTCCGGCTCTCTACCGGCATGTGGAAGGCAATGTTTTGGCCTCGTTGGACAGGGCAGTCAGCAGTAAGGTGCATATTACCGCTGAGTCATGGTCCAGCAGTCATAGGCAGGGATGTTACCTTTCCTTCATGGCACACTGGGTAACTCTGCTGGCAGCTGGGAAGGATGCAGGACAGGGTTCAGTAATGTTGGAGCTTGTTCTGCCACCACGCCTCTGAAATGCTAGTGGTGATTCTGCCACAGCTCTCTCCTCCACCCCCTCCTCTTGTTCTTCCTCTATGGCCTCTTCTGCAGATTTGTCCTCTGAACCAGCAGTGCTCCATAAGCATTCAAGGGGCTATGCAAGCAGCACTGGGGCAGAGATTCTGTCAGCTCTGCAGGAGCAGGCTCAGAGGTGGTTGACGCCACGCCAGATTCATCCAGGAATGGTTGTTGTGACAATGGCACCAACCTTCTCTCAGCCCCCCAACAGGGACACTTGGCCTATGTTCCATGTTTGGCACACATCCTGAATTTGGTGGTGCAGCGGTTCTTGAGCAGGTATCCAGGCTTACAGGATCTCCTGAGTAGGGATGAGCTTCGTGTTCGAGTCGAACCCATGTTCGACTCGAACATCGGCTGTTCGACCGTCCGTCGAATTGCGAACGATATGGGCCGTTCGCGCCAAATTCGTGTGGCGCGTCACGGCCCATAATTCACTGCGGCATCGCAGTGCATTGCTGGCTGATGATTGGCCAAGCATGCACTATGACCCGCATGCTTGGCCAATCACAGCGCCGTCAGTAGAGAGAGCTGTAATTGGCCAAAGCCAGGGTGGCTTTGGCCAATTATGGCTCAGGGGATTTAGTACACACCCCACACTATATAAGGCCGCCTGCACGGCGGCCCTGTGTAGTGTGTGTTCCGGTGTGCTGAGAGATAGAGAGAGAGAGAGACAGTGTCATTTGATTTGAGTTAGATAGATTAGGCAGAACAGTCAGTCAGTTAGCTGCACTTACAGTGTATTGTGTATATATATGCATCCCAGGTGTTGCATATATATATATACACTGTATTCAGTTTAGCTAGATCCGTTCCTGTTATCTTCTATCTAGACTATTTAGTGCAGTGTGTCCTGCTCACAGTGTTCAGCTAGATCCGTTCCTGCTATTTACATTCAGTGCAGTGCGTCCTGCTCACAGTGTTCAGCTAGATTCGTTCCTGCTATTTACATTCAGTGCAGTGCGTCCTGCTCACAGTGTTCAGCTAGATCCGTTCCTGCTATTTACATTCAGTGCAGTGCGTCCTGCTCACAGTGTTCAGCTAGATCCGTTCCTGCTATTTACATTCAGTGCAGTGCGTCCTGCTCACAGTGTTCAGCTAGATCCGTTCCTGCTATTTACATTCAGTGCAGTGCGTCCTGCTCACAGTGTTCAGCTAGATCCGTTCCTGCTATTTACATTCAGTGCAGTGCGTCCTGCTCACAGTGTTCAGCTAGATCCGTTCCTGCTATTTACATTCAGTGCAGTGCGTCCTGCTCACAGTGTTCAGCTAGATCCGTTCCTGCTATTTACATTCAGTGCAGTGCGTCCTGCTCACAGTGTTCAGCTAGATCCGTTCCTGCTATTTACATTCAGTGCAGTGCGTCCTGCTCACAGTGTTCAGCTAGATCCGTTCCTGCTATTTACATTCAGTGCAGTGCGTCCTGCTCACAGTGTTCAGCTAGATCCGTTCCTGCTATTTACATTCAGTGCAGTGCGTCCTGCTCACAGTGTTCAGCTAGATCCGTTCCTGCTATTTACATTCAGTGCAGTGCGTCCTGCTCACAGTGTTCAGCTAGATCCGTTCCTGCTATTTACATTCAGTGCAGTGCGTCCTGCTCACAGTGTTCAGCTAGATCCGTTCCTGCTATTTACATTCAGTGCAGTGCGTCCTGCTCACAGTGTTCAGCTAGATCCGTTCCTGCTATTTACATTCAGTGCAGTGCGTCCTGCTCACAGTGTTCAGCTAGATCCGTTCCTGCTATTTACATTCAGTGCAGTGCGTCCTGCTCACAGTGTTCAGCTAGATCCGTTCCTGCTATTTACATTCAGTGCAGTGCGTCCTGCTCACAGTGTTCAGCTAGATCCGTTCCTGCTATTTACATTCAGTGCAGTGCGTCCTGCTCACAGTGTTCAGCTAGATCCGTTCCTGCTATTTACATTCAGTGCAGTGCGTCCTGCTCACAGTGTTCAGCTAGATCCGTTCCTGCTATTTACATTCAGTGCAGTGCGTCCTGCTCACAGTGTTCAGCTAGATCCGTTCCTGCTATTTACATTCAGTGCAGTGCGTCCTGCTCACAGTGTTCAGCTAGATCCGTTCCTGCTATTTACATTCAGTGCAGTGCGTCCTGCTCACAGTGTTCAGCTAGATCCGTTCCTGCTATTTACATTCAGTGCAGTGCGTCCTGCTCACAGTGTTCAGCTAGATCCGTTCCTGTTATCTTCCTACTGACAGGCAGGCTTGTCTGGTTACAGTATATAAAGCTACCTGAAGAAAATTACAGGTGTTCTTTTTGATCCTATTAGTACCACGGTCAGGCAGCTAGACTATTTACATTTAGTACAGTGTGTCCTGCTCACAGTGTTCAGCTAGATCCGTTCCTGTTATCTTCCTACTGACAGGCAGGCTTGTCTGGTTACAGTATATAAAGCTACCTGAAGAAAATTACAGGTGTTCTATCCCAGCTTAGTGCAGCTACAGGCCATTAGTATGTCTGGAAGGCCAAGAAGGAGAGGCAGACAGTCACAAGCCAATAAGAGAGGGCAAGCAGGCTCTGTGTCTAGTGCTGGTCGTGGAGACGGTGCATCCTCATCAGCACGTGGCCATGGGACACGCTTGGCCTTTTTTTCGGCAGCTGGCCGTGTTGAGCCGCAACATGCGGAAGACTTGGTCGAGTGGATGACCAAGCCGTCCTCATCCTCCTCATCCTCTCTCACCCATGCCCAGGGTGCTTTGTCTGGCAAAGCAGCGGCCTCTTCCCTCAGCTCAATGTCATCAGTGACTCCTTCCCTAGCTCCACCATGTCCTCATGAGGATTCCCTCGAACTGTTTGACCACAGTGTTGGGTACATGCTCCAGGAGGATGCCCAGCGTTTGGAAGGCTCTGATGATGATACTGAGCTCGATGAAGGCAGTAACATGAGCACGGACAGAGGGGGTGCCCAAGAAGGACAGCAATCTGGCAGTCATGCTCCCCCTGCTGCAGCATACTGCCAGGTTTGCTCCAGTGATGAGGAGGGAGGGGATGATGAGGTCACTGACTCAACGTGGGTGCCTGATAGGAGAGAGGAGGAGGAGGAGGAGGAGGAGGCGGCACATCACCAACGAGGCAGGATGCCCTCCAGGGGCCAGCCTAAGGGCAGCACATTGACTGCATCACACCCCAAAGCTCCACATGTGCAGGGCGCTGCAGTCTCTGCGCGTTATTCAAAAAGTTCTTTGGTGTGGGCCTTTTTTGAGACGAGTGCATCAGATCGCACCGCTGCTATTTGCAACATATGTCTCAAGCGTATCTCGCGTGGCCAAAACATCTCCCGCTTGGGTACCACATGCTTGACCAGACATATGTTGACCTGCCATGCAGTTCGTTGGCAAGCGTATCTGAAAGACCCACACCAAAGAACAAAGAGGATCTCTCCTTGCTCCTCATCAGCTGAGATTTCCAACCCCACTAGACCTTCAGTCCTCTCTGAGACCTGCAGTGAGAGGAATGAAGGTGTAGAATTAGGTGTGTCACAGCCAAGTACTTGTGGGCAATCTGCTTTTGGTACACCGACGTCAGATTGTACCAGGCAAATTTCCCTGCCCCAGCTGCTGCACCGCCGAAAGAAGTTTGCTCCCAGCCATCCACATGCCCAGCGGTTGAATGCTAGCTTGGCAAAATTGCTAGCACTTCAACTGCTGCCTTTTCAGTTGGTAGACTCTGCCCCCTTCCGTGAGTTTGTGGAATGTGCGGTTCCTCAGTGGCAGGTACCCAAACGCCACTTTTTCTCACGGAAGGCGATTCCGGCTCTCTACCGGCATGTGGAAGGCAATGTCCATGCCTCGCTGGACAGGGCGGTCAGCGGTAAGGTGCATATTACCGCTGACTCATGGTCCAGCAGGCATGGACAGGGACGTTACTTAAGTTTCACGGCGCATTGGGTGACTCTGCTGGCAGCTGGGAAGGATGCAGGACAAGGTGCAGTAGTGTTGGAGGTTGTTCCGCCACCACGCCTCCAAAATGCTGATTGTGACACACCTCTCTCCTCCACCCCCTCCTCTTCTTCTTCCTCCATGGCCTCTTCCTCGGAACCAGCGGTGCTCCATAGGCGTTCAAGGGGCTACGCAAGTACGCAGGCCAAAAGATGCCATGCGGTGCTTGAGCTGGTGTGCTTGGGGGACAGGAGCCACACTGGGGCAGAGGTTCTGTCAGCTCTGCAGGGGCAGGTTCAGAGGTGGTTGACGCCACGCCAACTTAAGGCAGGAATGGTGGTTTGCGACAATGGCACCAACCTCCTCTCTGCCCTCCGACAGGGACAACTGACCCATGTGCCCTGTTTGGCTCACGTCCTTAACTTGGTGGTGCAGCGGTTCTTGGGCAGGTACCCGGGCTTACAGGATGTCCTGAGGCAGGCCAGGAAAGTCTGTGTGCATTTCCGCCGGTCATATAATGCCAGTGCTCGGCTGACGGACCTCCAAAAGGAGTTTAACCTGCCCAAGAACCGCCTAATCTGTGACATGCCCACCAGGTGGAACTCGACGTTGGCCATGCTGCAGCGGCTGCACACGCAGCAGAGGGCCATCAATGAGTACCTGTGCGACTATGGCACCAGGACAGGGTCAGGGGACCTTGGTTTTTTTTCCCCACGCCAGTGGGCCATGATCAGGGATGCATGCACTGTCCTGTCACCATTCGAGGAGGCCACGAGGATGGTGAGCACTGACAGTGCATGCATCAGTGACACTGTCCCCCTTGTCCACCTGTTGGAGCACACGCTGCGTGGAATAATGGACAGGGCACTTGAGGCAGAACAGAGGCAGGAAGAGGAGGACTTCCTTAGCTCTCAAGGCCCCCTTTATCCAGACAGTGTTCCTGCGTGCCCGCCGATCACACAGGAAGAGGACGAGGAGGAGGAGGAGGAGGAGGAGGAAGATTGTGTCAGTATGGAGGTGGAGCCTGGCACTCAGCATCAGCAGTCTTTAAGGGATCAGTCCCAAGGAACACATGGACTTGTACGTGGCTGGGAGGAGGTGGCTGCGGACGTTGTTGTCCTTAGTGACCCAGAGGACTCCGGACCGAATGCCTCAGCAAACCTACGCTGCATGGCCTCCCTGATCCTGCAAAGCCTGCGTAAGGATCCTCGTATTCGTGGTATCAAGGAGAAGGACCAATACTGGCTGGCAACCCTCCTTGATCCACGTTACAAGGGTAAGGTTGCGGACCTTATCTTGCCATCGCAGAGGGAGCAGAGGATGAAACATCTTCGGGAGGCCTTGCAGAAAGGTCTGTGCAACGCGTTCCCAGAGACTGGGAGGTTACAAACTCCTGTTTCTGGACAACGTGTTGCTGAGGCTTCGGTCAGTCAAAGAAGGAGCGGTGGAGAAGGTGGCCGTCTGACCGATGCGTTCAGACAATTTTTTGGTCCGCAGCCCCAAGGTATGATCGGTTCCAGCAACCATCGCCAGCGTCTGTTTTACATGGTGCAGGAATACCTAGGGGCAAGATCAGACTTGGACACCTTTCCCACCGAAAATCCTCTGGGTTACTGGGTCTTGAGGATGGATCACTGGCCAGAGCTTGCACAGTATGCAATTGAGCTACTGGCCTGTCCTGCATCCAGCGTTCTTTCGGAACGTACATTCAGTGCTGCTGGAGGCGTGGTAACCGATCACAGGGTGCGTCTGTCCACTGACTCGGTCGATCGGCTGACCTTCATAAAAATGAATCAGTCTTGGATCACCACCAGCTACCAAGCACCTGATGCTGATGTAACTGAATAATTTTTTTCAGATCCCTTCAAAGACTGCCTATGCTGATGCTGAGTGATTATCCCTGAGTAATTATCCTCTTCCTCCTCAATCATCACGCTGATAGCTTGTAAGAACATTTTTGGTTCTGGGCGCCACCACCAGTGCCTAAGGCACAATTTTTCAGCCCCTGTATAACAGGGGCGTGTAATTACAATTTTTGATGTAATACTTTGCAGCACGGCTCGTTCCTGCATTCCAACTAGAGTGTCTGTGAGGGGTTGCAGTGTTGTGGCACCAGCACCAGTGCCTAAGGCCCAATTTTTCTGCCCCTGTCTAACAGGGGCGTGTAATTACAATTTTTGATGCAATACTTTGCAGCAGTGCTCGTTCCTGCGTTCCAACTAGAGTGTCTGTGAGGGGTTGCAGTGTTGTGGCACCAGCACCAGTGCCTAAGGCCCAATTTTTCTGCCCCTGTCTAACAGGGGCGTGTAATTACAATTTTTGATGCAATACTTTGCAGCAGTGCTCGTTCCTGCGTTCCAACTAGAGTGTCTGTGAGGGGTTGCAGTGTTGTGGCACCAGCACCAGTGCCTAAGGCCTAATTTTTCAGCTCCTGTTCAACAGGGGCATGTAATTACAATTCTTGATCTAATATTTCACAGCAGGGCCCTGTGAGGGCTTACAGTGTTTTGGCCACAGCAACACCTAAGGCCCAAATTTCTGCTGAGTATATAGGGCAGGACCCTACTTTCAAACATCTAACTTACAAACGACTCCTACTTGCAAACGGAAGGAGACAACAGGAAGTGAGATGAAATCTACCCATAGGAAGGGAAATTCTCTCATGTAAGAGTTAATATGGGAAAACAATTTCTCCTTTCCACTGATGCTTTCCAATCCTTGTTCCACAAAAAAACCCAAATTTTCAAAAAACATTTTTCATTGGGACAAAAAAGTGAGGTGAAATCTTCTGAAGAGGAGGAAAGACGCAAAACAAATGTCACAGGGGTGATAACCCTTCCCTATGTTTTCCAAAAAGCTTAGAAAAGATTTTTTGGCTGGAGCTAAACACATTAAAAATGTTCAAAATTACAAAGAGATTCTACTTAACAACAAACCTACAGTCCCTGTCTTGTTTGCACCGCCTGTATACTGCTGTTCAGAGTATATAGGGACCTTTCCTTATTTTAATTTGGGTGCGGGGTTCCCCTTAATATCCATACAAGACCCAAAGGGCCTGGTAATGGACTGGGGGGTACCCATGCCGTTTGTCTCACTGATTTTCATCCATATTGCCAGGACCCGACATGACATTAAACCCGCAAGCAGTTTTAAATGAGATTTTTTCCTTTAAAAATGACATTTGGTGCAGGGACTGTTCTAAACATGGGAAACACGCGTCACTTTACAGGCATACTATAGACACCCCCCAGGTACGATATTTAAAGGAATATTTCACTTTTTTTTTTTTACTTTAAGCATCATTAAAATCACTGCTCCCGAAAAAACGGCCGTTTTTAAAAGTTTTTTTTGCATTGATACATGTCCCCTGGGGTAGGACCCGGGTCCCCAAACCCTTTTTAGGACAATACCATGCAAATTAGCCTTTAAAATGAGCACTTTTGATTTCGAACGTTCGAGTCCCATAGACGTCAATGGGGTTCTAACGTTCGTGCGAACTTGCGGTCCGTTCGCGGGTTCTGGTGCGAACCGAACCGGGGGGTGTTCGGCTCATCCCTACTCCTGAGGCAGGCCAGAAAAGTCTGTGGTCATTTCCTCTGGTCATACAATGCCAGTGTGTGGCTGGCTGACATTCAAAGAGAATGCAACCTGCCCACCAACCGCCTCATTTGTGACATGACCACCAGGTGGAACTCAACGTTTTCAATGCTGCAGCAGCTGCACACACAGTAGAGGGCCATCAATGAGTACCTGTGTGAGTATGGCACCAGGACAGGGCCAGGGGATCTTGGCTTCTTTTCGCCACTCCAGTGGCTACTGATTAAGGATGCATGCACTGTCCTGTCACCATTTGCGGAGGCCACAAGGATGGTGAGCAGCGACAATGCATGCATCAGTGACACTGTCCCTCTTGTCTTCCTGTTGGAGCATATGCTTCATCGAGTAATGGACAGGGCACTAACGGCAGAACAGCAGGAGGAAGAGGAGGACTTCCTTACCTATCAACGCCCCCTTTATCCACATAGTATTCCTGCGGGCCTGCTAAATACACAGAAAGAAGAGGAGGAGGATCGTGTCAGCATGGATGTGGAGTATAACACTCAGCAGCAGTCTTCAAGGTATGGTTTTCAGTCCCCAGAAATCCAAGGAGTTGTACGTGGCTGGGAGGAGGTTGTTACGGATCAAGTGATCCTTAGTGACCCAGAGGACTAAGAATCAAATGCCTCTGCAAACTTATGCTGCATGGCCTCCCTGATTCTGCAAAGCCTGCGAAAGGACCCTAGGATTTGTGGTATCAAGGAGAGGGATCAATACTGGCTGGCAACCCTTCTTGAGCCACGTTACAATGGTAAGGTTGCAGAACTCATCCTGCCTTTGCAGAGGGAGCAGAAGATGAAACACCTTCAGGAGGCCTTGAAGAAAGGTTTGTGCAATGCATTTCCAGACCCTGGGAGGTTACAATTTTCTGGTGCTGGACAAAGTGTTGCTGAGGCTTTGTTCAGTCAGAGGAAGAGCAGTGGAGAAGGTGGCCAGCTGACCGATGCCTTTAGACAATTTTTCAGTCCTCAGCGCCAAGGTCTGATCGATTCAAGCAACCATCGCCAGCGTCTGCATTACATGGTGCAGGAATATCTAGGGGCAAGAGCATACTTGGAGACTTTTCCAGCAGAGCATCCACTGGGTTACTGGGTCTTGAGGATGGACCACTGGCCAGAACTTGCTCAATATGCAATTGAGCTACTGGCCTGTCCTGTATCCAGCGTTCTTTCTGAACACACATTCAGTGCTGCTGGAGGGTTTGTAATGGATCATAGAGTGCGCCTGTCCAAAGACTCCGTTAATAGGCTCACATTCATAAAAATGAATAAGTCTTGGATCAGCAGCTATCAAGCACCTGATGCTGATGTAACTGATTGAATTTTCTATGGATGTGGGATTGTCAGGGCTGGCTCAGCCCTTCCTTCTCTGAGCTGGCCACTCAGCTGTCAGCTAATTGCCAGCTCTCATCTCTCCCCACAGTTACCCAGCTGTTCCTGATCCTGCTCGTCTGACTTGCCTACTTAAAGCTGTCCAGCTCACTTCATCTCTACCTTCGCCTTGGTCACATCACAAGAAACCATCTCCTGCGTTCCTGTTTAAAGACTGGCTTTTCTGACATCCCTTCTGGCTCCTTATCCTGCTTGCTGTTCCTCTACTTAGATCCATGACTTCTGGCCTGGCTGATTACCCTATTCGGTTACTGGACTGGCTATGCTTTGACTATGCCTACTCTATTTACCTTTTTATTTTTATTAATAAATAAGTGTGATATTAATGTACTTCTGTCTCTGTCTGGTTCATGGTTTCTGACAGTAGGCGAAGGCCATGAATTCAGAAGATACAGTCAATCCACTTGTTGGTAATATTTTTTCCAGATTGGATGAGCAAGATCACCGCATGGATCAGTTTGCCCTGGCATTACGAATGCTCCTGAGTCGCACGGCTCACCTGAAATCCCCCACTGTGGCTGCTCCGGTACAACCTGAGTCACAGGCCATCCCTGCTGCAGCACCAGTCTCTGTGCAGGCACCCGCCTCGAGTATTACCTCTATAAGAGGTATGTCTGGTTTTTCTCCACTTCCCCAGCGATTTGGGGGCGATCCAGTTCAATGCAGAGGGTTTCTCAATCAGGTTGAGAGATACTTTGAGATGCTGCCCCAGGCGTTTCTCACGGATAGAAGCAGAGTAGGTTTTGTGATACCTTTGCTTTTTGAGAGAGACTTGGCCTGGGCTAACCCTCTATGGGAGATGCAAAAACCTGTTGTCTTGAGTTGTGGCCTCCTTTAAAAGGGTATTTGATGTTCCCGCAAGCTCCGCTTCTGCTGCCAAGTGCCTCATGTCCATCAAACAGAATATGAGAACTGTTGCCGACTATGCCATTGAATTCCGTACTCTGGCAGCAGAGGTTGCTTGGAACAATGAGGCCCTCGTGGCTGCTTTTTCTTATGGTCTCTCGGATTCCATCAAGGATGAGATAGCAGCCCGAGATATACCCACTGAGCTGGAGAGCTTGATCTCGTGTGCCATCCTCATTGGCTCCAGACTCAGAGACTTTCTTTTAAGGAGCGCTTGCAGAATCCTCCTGTACATTTGCCTCCGAGCCTTGCAGTCCCACCCGTTACTCCCTCACTTCCCATGCCTCCTGGTACCAAGTCGGTCAGTGAAGATGAACCCATGCACTTGGGCTTCACGCGTCTCTCTGCGGATGAGAGAGCCTTTAGGAGGAGGGAAAGATTGTGCCTTTATTGTGGCCAGGCAGGTCAATTTTTGAAGTCTTGTCCTACCCGTCCTGGGAACACCCGAACCTTGAGGTCCTGTCATGTACAGACCTTAGGTGGCATTGTGTCATCCCCAGTTATCCTGAAGGATAAGCCCCTGGTTTTGGTCACCCTTTCTTGGGCTAAGTCGTCTATCGTGATACAGGCTCTAATCGACTCTGGGGCTGCAGGCCTGTTCATTGATGCTGCCTTTGTATCAAAGCACTCGATTCCACTGCAGCTGCGTGACACTCCACTTGCCATTGAGGCTCTTGACGGGAGACCTCTAGAGCCTGCCCATGTGACTCATGAGACGGTTCCACTTTCCATGGCCGTATGGGTGCTTAACCATGAAATAATTCAATTCCAAGTTATTTTGTCACCTAAGTTTACGCTGGTTATTGGTTATCCTTGGTTACAGAGGCACAACCACTCTTTTGATTGGCTCCATGCTGAGGTTCTGTCCTGGTCACCAAAATTCAGTGAGACATGCTTCCGGAAGGTAGCCAAGGTCCTGTGCACCTCTTCATTCTCCTCCCTGCCAGAGGAGAACCGTGATTTTAGCGATGTCTTTGACAAAGGTCAAGTGGGTAGTTTGCCTCCACACCGGCCATATGATTGCGCAATTGACCTTTAACCTGGTGCCATACCCCCTCGTCGCCAGGTTGACCCTTTGTAGGTCTTTGAGGATAAAGCCATGAAGGAGTATGTTGCAGACCCACTTTCTCGAGGTTTCATCCGCAAATCCTCATCTCCTGCTGGTGCCGGTATTTTCTTTGTAAAGAAGAAGAGCGGTGAACTGAGACCTTATATTGATTATAGGAGTCTCAATCGTTTCATGATTAAGAATGCCTACCCGATTCTATTGATTACTGAGTTATTTGACCGCCTCAAGGGAGCAACGGTTTTCATGAAGTTTGATTTGAGAGGGGCTTACAATCTCGTGAGGATTAACAATGTCCCCCCGAGATTTGTTATTTGATGATATCTTCATATTTTCCAAGTCCCTGGAGAGGCACCACACAGATGTCTGTCGTGTGCTTCAGAAACTAAGAGAGAACAATCTCTATTGTAAACTGGAGAAGTGTGAATTCCATCGGGAACAGATTAAATTCCTGGGCTATGTCATTTCCACTGCTGGTTTTTCGATGAACCCAGAGAAACTTTTGGCAGTCCTACAGTGGCCTCGACCCATGGGTTTATGTCCTCTGCAGCGTTTCCTGGGTTTTGCCAACTAATAAGTTTATTCGTAACTTCTCGTCTCTTGTCAAGCCCCTGACTGATATGACCAGAAAAGACGGTAACCCACAGAGTTGGTTTCCGGAGTCCATTAAGGTCTTTGAGAGTCTCAAGGCTGCCTTTGTTTCTGCTCCTGTGTTGGCACATCCTGATCCAACATTACCTTTTATCCTTGAGTTTGATGCTTCTGAGACTGATGTTGGCGCCCTTCTGTCTCAACGTTCCACCTCTGAGAGTGCTATGCATCCTTGTGGCTACTTTTCCAAGAAATTGTCACCTGCGGAGTGCAATTACGAGATTGGTGACAGAGAGCTGTTGGCAATCATTTTAGCCCTGAAAGAATGGAGACATCTCCTCGAAGGTACCACTGTACTGGTTCTCATTCTTACTGACCATAAGAATCTGACATTCTTGTCTGAGGCTAAACACCTCTCTCCCAGAAGGGCGCGATGGGCTCTTTTCTTGTCAAGTTTCAACTACATTGTCTCATTCTTACCCGGTACTAACAATTGAAGAGCTGACGCCTTGTCACCACAATTTTCCCCCACTTCCAAGTTGGAGTTGGTTCCGGTTCCTGTGATTCCTCCTGATCGTATTCTGGCTATGGTTTGCACCAGTCTTACTTCTCCTTTGGGTGACAAAATTCTTGCTGAACTCTGGCTTGTCTGACTACCCAATCCAGTTACTGATCTCTGGCTATGCTTTGACTACGCTTACTCTATTTACCTTTTTATTTTTATTAATAAACAAGTGTGATTTTACTGTACTTCTGTCTCATTCTGGTTCATGGTTTCTGACAGGGATCCATTGAAGACTGCCTATGCTGAGTGACTATCCTATTTCTCCTCAATCTTGATGATGCTAGCTACTAACAATATTTTTGGTTTAGGGCACCACCACCTGTTTAACAGGGGCATGTAATTACAATTCTTGATATAATATTTCACAGCAGGGCCCGTTTCTGCGCCCAACAAGAGTGTCTGTGAGGGCTTACAGTGTTGTGGCACCACCACCACCCAAGGCCCAATTTTTATGCCCCTGTTTAACAGGGGCATGTAATTACAATTTTTGATATAATATTTTACAGCAGGGCCCATTCCTGCACCCAACAAGATTAACTGTGAGGGCTTACAGTGTTCTGGTACCACCAACACCTAAGGCCCAATTTTATGCAGAGTATATAGGGCAGGCCGTATAGTATATTTACTGCTGTTCAGAGTATATAGTGCCTGGGGGCCTGGGAGACCCCACGCCATTTTTTTGATTTGGCTGTGGGGTTCCCCTTAATATCCATACCAGACCCAAAGAATGGATGATTTTCATCCATACTGCGGGGACCTGACAATACATTACAGCCGCAAGCAGTTTTAAATTACTTTTTTTCCTTTAGAAATGTCATTTTGCTGTGGTATTGTTCTAAACACTGGAAAACTGCACCACTTTACAGGCATACTATAGACACCCCCAGGCATGATATTTAAAGGAATATTGCACTTTTATTGTTTCACTTTAAGCATTATTAAAATCACTGCTCCCAAAAAAACAGCCGTTTTTAAAAAAATCTTTTGCATTGATACATGTCCCCTGGGGCAGGACCCGGCTTCCCAAACGCTTTTTATGGCAATAACTTGCATATAAGCCTTTAAAATTAGCATTTTTGATTTTTCATGTTCGTGTCTCATAGACTTTAAAGGTGTTCACGTGTTCAAACAAATTTTTTGCCTATTCGCATGTTCTGCTGCAAACCGAACCAGGGGGTGTTCGGCTCATCCCTAAACAGGAACACAGGAGAGCGTCTCTAGAGATGTGACCAAGGTGAACGCAGAGATCATCTGGGCTGGACGGCTTAAGTAGGCAGGACTGACAAGCAGGATATCAACAGGTGAGTCACTGTGGAGAGATAGGAGCTGGCAAACAGGCTGACAGCTGAGTGGCCAGCTCAGAGAAAGAAGGGCTGAGCCCAGCCCTGACAGTTCCACACAAAACAGGCCTCACCATGGTCAACCATAGAAGAAAGTGGCGTCCCCCAGTGTTCTGTCCTGGGACCAATCCTATTTAACCACTTCAATACAGGGCACTTAGACACCTTCCTGCCCAGACCAATTTTCAGCTTTCAGCGCTGTAGCAGTTTGAATGACAATTGCGCTATCATACAACACTGTACCCAAACTAAATTTTTATCATTATGTTCCCACAAATAGAGCTTTCTTTTGGTGGTATTTGATCACCAATTTTGCTAAACAAATAAAAAAAGACTGAAAATTTTGAAAAAATTAAAAGTTTTGCTTTTGTTTCTGTTAAAAAAATTGTAAATAAGTAAGTTTTCTCTTTTTCTGATGGGCACTGATAAGGCGGCACTGACAGGCACTGATACGGCGGCACCGATGAGGTGGCACCAATGAGCGGGCACTGACAGGCACTGACGATGGGCACTGATATGCGGCACTGATGGGCACTTGTAGGTGGCACTCATGGGTGGCACTCATATGCAGCACTGATGGGCATTGATAGGCGGCACTGATGGGCACTGATGGGTGGCACTGGGTGGCACTGGTTGGCACTGCTGGGCACTGATAGGCAACACTGATGGGCAATGAAAGGCGGCACTGCTGGGCACTGCTGGGCACTTATAAGGTGGCACTGATAGGCAGCACTGATAGGTGGCACTGCTGGGCACTGATAGGCACTGATAGGTGGCACAGCTGGGCACTGGTGGGCACTGATATGCGGCACAGATATGAGGCACTGATGGGCATCCCTGGTGGCACTGGCAGTGGTAGGCATTGAAGTGGGCACTGATTGGCAGCTGCCTGGGCACAGATTGGCAGCTGCCTGGGCACATAGTGGCATTTCCCTGGGGGTCTAGGGGCATACCTGGTGGTCCAGTGTGGATGGCTTCCCTGGTGGTCCTGGGCGGCTTCCCTGGTGGTCCTGGGCGGGATCCGAGGGGGGGCTGTGCTGATAAACAATCAGCACAGACCCCCCCTGTCAGGAGAGCAGCCGATCGGCTCTCCTCTACTTGCGTCTGTCAGTGAGGAAAAGCCGATCACGGCTCTTTCTATTTACATTGTGATCAGCCGTGATTGGACACGGCTGATCATGTGGTAAAGAGTCTCCGTCGGAGACTCTTTACCTAGATCGGTGTTGCAGGGTGTCAGACTGACACCCCGCAACAACGATCGGCGCAATGGGCGCCCCCGGGGGCGTGCAGCGGCTCGTTATTCCTGATCACGTCATATGAAGTCCGGTCAGGAATATCAAACCACTTTGCCGCCGTCATTTGGTAATAGGGCGAGCGGCAAGAGGTTAATTTATACATAAATGACCTGGAGGATGTAATAAACAGCTCAATCTCTGTAATAATGCTTTTGGATGGCAAAAATAGGAATGCTATCTACTCCCTGAGGGGAGAACCTCTGAGGGAATCTAGGATGGAAAAGGACCTGGGGGTCCTAGTAGATGATAGGCTCAGCAATGGCATGCAATGCCAGGCTGCTGCAAGCAAAGCAAACAGAATATTGGCATGCATTAAAAAGGGGATTAACTCCAGAGATAATTCTCTCACTCTATAAGACTCTGGTCCGGCCGCACCTGGACTATGCCATCCATTTCTCGGCTCCAGTCCTCAGGAAGAATGTGCTGGAAATCGAGCGAGTCCAGAGATGGGCAACAAAACTAATTAAGGGACTGTAGGACCGAATGGGACTGAATGGGGAAAAGATCAGACATTTGTCCAAATGCCATAACAGTCTGGACTGAACATTTGTCCATCCCTACACAGTGCTGCCTTTATTTTTTAGAACAATGTTATACTTTACTAAGCTTTGAACAAAGGAATATTTGTACCCTTTTGACCCACCTCATCATAAGATGACTAGCTGTCCTAACGTTATGTAATATAGAAAATTCAGCTTTTCTTACCTGGGTGTAACCATATAGATTCAGCAGCTGTGCCATTTGGAGGGTGGTGTCAGAATTGAGATCTCCAATGAAACCAGCCAGGACACCCCGCTCCATACAGGAATAATTTGGAGCTTCCTTTGTATGTCCAGACAATATCTGTAGAACGTCTTTTATAGCTTTATTCACATGTCCACAAGAATCATACACATGGTATCCCAGAGTTACGTTGGGCAGAATATCTGGACTGCTGTTTATCTCATCAATAGCAAATATAAAAGCCAGGAGATGTCTGTATTCTCTGCTATAAACACTGCAGAAAATGGATAGTTTTGCATTGGTCTACAGTACAAGGATTCAAGCAGAAATTCTTTATGGCAAAATGTATAACACATTTCAACTAGAGATCTATAGTGGGATTGGTGGTCGTGTGCATTGCTCCCTGAAACATATAATGAAATTAAATAATTTCTGCACTTATATGAGTTATAGCAGTGGTTGGCTATTTACGAGGCATAGAGGACCTCAGCTGTATCCCCTGATATAACCAAGTAGCCTCACATTATATTCAGTATATGTAATGCTACAGAAGAAGGTCAGAGAATGCAGACTTACTAGAGGAAAGGGTCAGAGACTTCAAACTTGCTACAAGACTGGTTGAAGCCTACAGACATGGAGTATGAGACAGTCAGGACCAGAGATAAGACAATCTTCCTGGGTTTAGTTTGTGAAAAGTTTCCCAAATCTTGTTTTTGAACTGTCAGCAAACCCCCTGAAGTCTATGGGGGTGAATCGTGTTTTTTAGTTCTGTCCATTCCTAGAGCTAATAGGCAAACTATTGTCAAACAAAAAGGCATGGGAGCTGGGCACTGCCATAATTGGGGGGGGGGGGGGGGGGGGTGTACCAATACCATAATAATAAAAAAAGTGTCTCTCCTTACACAGTATTTTCAGCTCATCCACACATTAATAATATGGATGATGTAAGCCTAACTTTTTTTCAGAGAGTGAGTTGGGTTATTGGTTTTCTTATATTATTGGCACTTGTGACCAGGGTATTGGCTAGCGATGAGGTTTTGGTTTGGTCTGAACCCAGGTTTGGACCAAATTTTGCTTGTGTGGAGGTCAGGCAAATGACTGAACTAATTTTGAGTGTGGCCCGGTCAAACCTCCGGCACCAGCTGAAAATGATAAATTTGGCATCAGTATTACTACCGCTGATAAATGTGACCGCTTCCCTTCTGACTGCTTCTTAGGAAACCAGCATGCCACCAACATAATCTGCTTCATCATTCATTCGTGTTGGCGGGTTGGATCAGAAATGTTGGACAAACTGATTAATGATGAATTTACGCTGTGGGTTTTTTTTTGTGCTAAAAAAAAGGACTTGTCAAAAACTGTGTTGTGTTTATTTTTTCACTTATTCTATGAATGAATATGTCTACTGTGTATCTCCTACTCATTCACATAGGTGGGAGGGCGTGTATCTTGGGTTTCCAGTTTCCAATAAGCCCCCAGCATGCAGACCCCCACAACCACCAGACCAGGGTTGTGGGAAAGAGACTCTTGTCTTCATCATTCTGGTGCTTTGCCAGTGGCCTCCTGGCAAGGTACCCCCCATGCTGAGGGTGTGTGGCCTGTTATGGTTCAGGTGGGGAGGCTGAATTCTCACTTTTCCTGGCCTGACAGGGGCCATGATCATATATAGTAAATGCCACATGTGGATTTTGAGTGGAAATGTTGCCTAAATTTTCCCATTAAAATCAATACCAGACCTTACTGGTCTGGTATGAATATTTATGGGGGGGCATATGCCATTTTTTTGGGTACCCCTTGACATCCTTATCAGAACCTCATCAAGGTAAAGGGTCATTTATGCATCCTGAGGGGGAATTATACACTTTTTTATGTGGGGTCCACCATTAACATCTATACCAGATCCCCTCACCTGGGATAAGAGTCTGCTATAGATTAGGTGAACCCTCAGACGATCGGTAGATGGCTGAAGCTGTAATTTGCCAGCAATTTAAACAGCATTTTTTCCATTTATAAATGTTAATGTAGTAGGTTGTCTACATTATGCTGATGCGCCACTTCACCAGCAGGGTCAGGGCATCCCCAAGACGTGTTAGTTATATTTTTTCCCTATTTTTTAACTCTGCCTATGTTACCTCAAAGAGTCTAATCAACCCCCAAACACACACACACCCACACTCACAGTTTTTTGTTTTTTCATTTTTTTACCTTTGACAACAAAACAATCCACCCATGTTGTAGAGTTCAGGAGAAGGGGAGACATTCTTTAGTTTAGCAAAATAAACGTGGCAGGGCTGACACCATTCCTTGTTATTTCATTTAACAAATAGAACGGTATTGTCAGTCCACAACAGGAACAGATCAATGGGAATTTTTCTGTGACTGCGTTGTCTTTAATCCTTTCACTGCTAGAGCCACATTTGTGTGAAATATTAAAATGTCTGACAATTAGTTACATAGTAGGTGAGGTCAAAAAAAGACACAAGTCCATCAAGTCCAACCTATTTATGTAATTATATGTCAGTATTACATTGTATACCCCTGTATGTTGCGGTCGTTCAGGTGCTTATCCAATAGTTTCTTGAAACTATCGATGCCCCCCGCTGAGACCACCGCCTGTGAAAGGGAATTCCACATCCTTGCCGCTCTTACAGTAAAGAACCCTCTACGTAGTTTAAGGTTAAACCTCTTTTCGTCTAATTTTAATGAGTGACCATTAATCTTGTTAAACTCCCTTCCACAAAAAAGTTTTTTCCCTATTGTGGGGTCATCAGTATGGTATTTGTGTATTGAAATCATATCCCCTCTCAAGCGTCTCTTCTCCAGAGAGAATAAGTTCAGCGCTCGTAACCTTTCCTCATAACTAATATCCTCCAGACCCTTTATTAGCTTTGTTGCCCTTCTTTGTACTCGCTCCATTTCCAGTACATCCTTCCTGAGGACTGGTGCCCAGAACTGGACAGCATACTCCAGGTGCGGCCGGACCAGAGTCTTGTAGAGCGGGAGAATTATCGTTTTATCTCTGGAGTTGATCCCCTTTTTAATGCATGCCAATATTCTGTTTGCTTTGTTAGCAGCAGCTTGGCATTGCATGCCATTGCTGAGCCTATCATCGACTAGAACCCCCAGGTCCTTTTCCATCCTAGATTCCCCCAGAGGTTCTCCCCCCCCCCAGTGTATAGATTGTATTCATATTTTTGCCACCCAAATGCATTATTTTACATTTTTCTACATTGAACCTCATCTGCCATGTAGTTGCCCACCCCATTAATTTGTTCAGATCTTTTTGCAACGTTTCCACATCCTGTGGAGAAGTTATTGCCCTGCTTAGCTTAGTATTCATTCGCAAATACAGAGATTGAACTGTTTATCCCATCCTCCAGGTCGTTTACGAACAAATTAAACAGGATTGGTCCCAGCACAGAACCCTGGGGAACCACACTACCCACCCCTGACCATTCCGAGTACTCCCCATTTATCACCACCCTCTGAACTCGCCCTTGTAGCCAGTTTTCAATCCATGTACTCACCCTATGGTCCATGCCAACGGACCTTATTTTGTACAGTAAACGTTTATGGGGAACTGTGTCAAATGCTTTTGCAAAATCCAGATACACCACGTCTACGGGCCTTCCTTTATCTAGATGACAACTCACCTCCTCATAGAAGGTTAATAGATTGGTTTGGCAAGAACGATTCTTCATGAATCCATGCTGATTACTGCTAATGATACCGTTCTTATTACTAAAATCTT
The DNA here is from genome assembly GCA_037952835.1 of Lithobates septentrionalis. NCBI lineage: Eukaryota > Metazoa > Chordata > Amphibia > Anura > Ranidae > Lithobates > Lithobates septentrionalis. Next base: position 1,239,305 of record JBBDGP010002067.1, on the reverse strand, counting down.
GTATATAGTCCATTATCATTCCCAGCAAGAGTTTACATACTATTGATGTTAGGCTAACTGGTCTGTATTTCCCAGGGATGTTTTTTTGGGCCCTTTTTAAATATTGGTGCTACATTGGCTTTTCTCCAATCAGCTGGTACCATTCCAGTCAGTAGGCTGTCAATAAAAATTAGAAACAATGGTCAGGCAATTACTTGACTGAGTTCCCTAAGTACCCTTGGGTGCAAGCCGCCTGGTCCCGGTGATTTATTAATGTTAAGTTTCCCAAGTCTAAACCCCCTCAAACATTATATATTTTCTGAAAGCAAAGACCCTGTCATATTAGTGGAGCTGTTTAGCAAACACATATTTTCAGTAAAAAAAACACTCAAAGTAATGTTACGGCACACAAACGAAATGTGATAGTCAACTTTTTGGTAAAATATTAAATATGAGGTTGTTCCAAGTAAATAGAAACCCAACATGTAAAGCCTTAAAATTGTGCATGACGGTGAAAAGATAAATGTCATGCAGGTCATCAGAAACAAAAATACTATATAATGTTATTATGGTGCCCTAAAATTCATGTCCAACCAAAACCTTTTTTCTTTTGGACAGCCTCTGTCCAGGGCTCCATTAGAGAGATTTTCCCTCACTTCCTGTCCTGCAGATAACAGTTTTACCAGACAGGAAGAGAGGAAAAATCTGCAATAGGGACACGGACAGAAATACAAGGCTGACAGGGATTCCAGCCTTCCAGTACTTTAGTAAAATGGTGTTTATTTCTGTGCTGCTATTGGAGAGATTCCCTCACTTTCTATGGCATAAAATTATCTTCAGGACAGGGAGCGAGGGGAATCTCTCTAATGGAGCCCCAGATAGGAGTAAAAACCTGACAGGGATTCTTTATCCTTCCCCACTCAATTTGAAAGTGAAAAAAAAGATATGGAGTCAATAAGGGCCAAAGTCATTGAAGGTCCCATTTATACTTGTGCATTGTGGTAACACATAACAATGCATGACAAAGCACCTTCTCTATGGGCAGTGCAATGCGGTGTCATTCATTGTGAATTACACCCCAATGCATTGTACAGTAGATCCCAACACACAATACAGCTCTAGGCACCATAATACACATACCATGCTCTGCGGTGTGCTGCCTTATTAAAAAAAGGAATTGCATGTTTTTTTTCCACCATTGTGGTGCATTGGCAGCTATTCATAATGAATGAATGTGACCATTAATACCCGGTTTTCATGAACATATTTTTATATAAATGCAGTGTAACAGACTGAATGAGTCCTGCACATTATCACACATATCTCCTAAAGACACAGCTCTGTAGATCAGATATGAAGATTTGCTCTTCATATTTTACTTACGCTGAACACATGAGATGTTTAATAAGACTTCCCTTCTGTCGCCACCGTTTCACTACAGAATGTACAGAGAATATACCTCCTATAATGATGTCTCCATCCTGAGAATACTTGTACTCAAATGTATAATTCCTCATAGTCATATCACAGCGGTGAGCAGAGTTCTGGGTGTCAGATGTGCAGGGGGTCACACACAAAGACAACAACCACAATATTCTAAGTGGATATCTGAAGACAACATGGCCGAGTCTCTGATAGACTCCAATGACTTCTTCCTCTTCTCCTGACTTCATTATCACTGACAGCAGCCCAGGATCCTGACACTGAGTTCATGGCTCAGCTGAAGGCTGTGAGAGTGTCAGGTTTATAAAGAATAATTCTGTTATTTATTACTGATAGACTGGAATATGAATCTGCTTATAGAGTAGGAAAAAAAAGTTCAAACATAAAATACACAGAATCCATCTTTGTCAGCACTGTAGAAAGTGAAGGTTAAAAAAAAATACATTATGACATATTGTACATAAAGCAGTAAAATGAGAAGTTTGATGGCCAAGAATGCTATGTTTATTATTATTATTATTATTATTCATACAATTAATTTAATATAATTATAGGTGTAGGGATGAGGTTCAGCAGTTACCATAGATTTGGGGTGAATCTCTGGGATTCAAAACATTTGGGAATCACAAAAAAAATCCAGGTTCACCACAAAAATAGAGAACCTCCTCTAATGTGGCACACAAGGAATGGATGAAGGAATGGATGACCTATCGATGGACAGGTGAGGTCACAGCAGCTTTATTATCAGTGTTGTTAGGGACAGCTGACAATTCTGTGTAGAAAGAGATTACTATTTTTTTTCATCTGTACATGTCCCCCATGGCAGTGCATAAATCAGAACATTAGCGTGTTACCGGCAATAAGCCCTTTAATCTGCCTTTGTTTGAAGTATAAAACTGGATCATTTGAAAGACTAAGTGCAAGAAATGTGTGCACCTAAACCACTCCCCGTCCTTCTCCAAACCCCCTATCCCAACTGATAAGATAAAAGTTGGCATACACCAGTTAGGCCTATAATCCCTGTTAAAAACTATCCTGTTGCTGGACAATTTTACATTGCTGTATCCTGTGCAGTATCCTAATTCCTAATGAGAATTTTACAATTTGAAATCAGTATAGAAACCTTTCCATGTGAGGTAAGCCAAGGTCTCTATATTGATGTCTGACTTTTTGTGCCTACTACTTTGACAATAAATCTGTGATCCAGCAGATGGTATTGTAGACCTTTTTTTATTATTATTTGATGTGTGGTCAGACAAGGCAATGTCCAAAAGCTGAAATTTTCTGCTGTAGAGGCAGTAAAATGTATTAATGACAAAATAAAAAAAATCTCTCCCTATACAGAATTGTCAGCTGTCCCTACAAATTCTGACACACACTGACAATATGGCTGCTGTAAGGCCACCCTTATATAAGAAGAGGTCTGGGTTATCCATTCCTTTACATTATTGGCTCTTGTGATGCAGCTGACTGGGGACAATAAGTTTGCACTGCATTATAGGTTGCCCCTTATTTCTGTTGGTGAACCTGCAAACTTATCAGCTAAAAGTATAAAATGTGCAAACTTTGTGAATGCCGGGGAATTGCTGCAGATTCATTGTAGCGGGGAATCCAAACTTTATACCTATTAACCTGTAATGTCATGAAACCCTGCAGAAACACAGGTATATGGTCAAAAGATAAATAAATAGAATTAACCTTTTTACTATCAGGCCATGTGCTCCATTTTTACACTCAGATGGTCAGACCTTTTTTGCAATTTTTCCATTGCTTTTTTTTCCTTACAGCTTTCAGAGTTTGTAAAAGACCCGACAAATCATATATTTTCTGAAAGAATATAACCAATAGAATACAAATAAGTTGCTACTGATTTTTAAGGCACAATGACATTTGCGCAAATGTTTATCAAATCAATATTTTCACTAAAATTGCACAGAAATCATTATTAGCAGCTAAAAACACAGCACATTTTACAAAATTCCTACTAAATATAAAGGCCAAACTGTATTGAGTTAATAAATAACCAACATTTGTAAATTTTAGATTGTGCCTTTTTGCAAAATGGTGAAACATTGAACATACGCAAAAATGTAAATATCCAAATTTCTCTATAAAAATGTTTGTAATGTTTTAATTTTTCACTTACAGCTTTCAGAGTTTGTTAAAGACCCCCAAACCATATATTTTCTGAAAGCACATGACCTGTAGAATAAAAAGAAGGTGCTACTGAATTTAACACCCTGTGATATTTGTGCAAATGTTTATCTAAACTATATATTTGCTAAAAATTCTCTAAAATCATTATTAGTGGATATAAACCCAGCAAATTTTACAAAAATTCCTGCTAAATTCCTACAAAATACAAAAGCTAAAACTGTATTGAGTTAATAAATAACACATTTTTGTAAATTTTAAATTGTGCCTTTCTGCAAAATTATGAAAACTGAACTTACACAAAATTATGAATAACCAAATTTCTCAAAAAATCTGAAGGTTTTCATTTTTCACTTACAGCTTTCAGAGTTTGCAAAAGACCCTCCAAACTATACGTTTTCTGAAACCATAGGACCAGTAGAATAAAAGGAAGGTGCTACTGATTTTTTTAAGGCCCTGTGATATTTGCGCAAATGTTTACCAAAACAATATTTTTGCTAAAAATGCACTAAAATCATTATTAGCAGGTACAAACACAGCAAATTTGACAAAGTTCCTTCAAAATATAAAAGCTAAACCTGTATTAAGTTAATAAATAACAAATATTCGTAAATTTAAAATGTTGCCTTTTTGAGAAGTAGTGAAAATGGGGCTTATGCAAAAATGTCTCTAAAAATCTTTAGGTTTTCCTTTTTCACTTAGGCTCGGTTCACACTAGGACGACTTGGGATCCGACTTGTAAGCCCTCAAGTCGCCCCAAGAAGAGATTCACATTACAGGGAATCAGAGCGTCTTAATAGACACTACTGAAGTCGCTCCTACTTCAGAGCGTACTCCCTGTACTACTTGGATCCGACTTGGTAGGCGACCTGTACCATAGAAATCAATGGAAGTCGCCTTCAAGTCGGATCTCTCTCTACAGTCAAGCGACTTTGCAGGGAAAAAATTTAGTTTGCCCAGGCAAACCCCTCCCTCCCAGAGAGCTGATTATCCTGTGATTAGCCACAGCCAAAGTCGCCTGTCCTGGAGGCGACTTGAAGTTGCGTTGTAATTTGCTTAAAGTCGCGCTGAAGTCACGCTGAAGTCGCGTTGGAGCCGCGTTGAAGTCGCCGTACAAAGTCGCGCTGAAATCGTGTTGCCCCTGTGTGAACCGAGCCTTAGAGCTTTCAGAGTTTGTAAAAAAAAAAAACATATATTTTCTGAAAGCACATGGCCAGTACAATAAAAAGAGGGTGCTACTGATTTTTTAAGGCACCACGATATTTGTGCAAATGTTTATCAAACAATATTTTCGCTAAAAATACACTAAAATCATTTATAGTGGATTCATACATGCCAAGATTTACAAAATTCCTGCAAAATTCCTACTAAATATAAAAGTTAAAACTGTATTGAGTTAATAAATGACAAATATTTGTACATTTTAAATTTCACATTTTTGTGAAATGGTGAAAACTGAAGGTACGCAAAACTGTATATAAAAACAAGTGACTCTAAAAATCCGGAGGTCACCATTTTTCACTCATGCCGCGTACACACGGCCGGACTTTCTGACAGATTAGTCTGATGGGAGCTTTCGGCCGGACATTTTGACCGTGTATATGCCCCATCGGATTTTTTCTGTCGGCATTTCCGACGGACATAGATATAGAACATGTTCTAAATCTCTCCGACGGAGTTTAGACTGTTCGCAAGTCCGGCCGTGTGTACAGGGCATTACAGCTTTCAGAATTTGAAAAGACCCCTTAACAATACATTTTCTGAAAGCACATGACCTGTAGAATAAAAAAAGTTCTACAGATTTTTTGGGGCCCCGCAATAATTGCGCAAATGTTCATCAAATCGCTATTTTCACTAAAAATACACTAAAATCATTAATAGCACACATAAACACAACATAACTAACAGAATTCCTGCTAAATTACTACTAAAGCATCTGGCATACTAAAGTGTGTGCCCATGGTGGGCCATGTTTACCTGCACAGGATGCACAGGTGTTCCGTGCAACGCCGTACAGGCAGTCCTATTTATGCCAATTGGGATGCAACGGTTGCACAGGCATAGCTTCTGTTCCCAATCTGACATCCGTGTGGGTGTAGGTACATGACCCCGAATGCCGACAGTATGAGCTCAGGGACATGAACCCGGACCTACATGGATGACAAATTGGGAGCAATGGCTCTGTTTGCACAGTGGCTACATCCCAAATGACATCAATGGGACTGCCTGCACAGGGATGTATGGAACCCCTGTGCATTCCTGTACAGGTAAACATGGCCTTGCAGGGATGTATGCTGTGTATGCCCTGTGTGAACAAGGTCTTAGGCCCCTTTCACACAAGCAGACCAATCGGGTACACCTGTCCGTTTTTCAGGTGGGCCCAATCGGACCATCCATTGTTCACTATGGAGAGGTTGATGTAAATGGACATGTGTCCATTTACACCCGCCTGCATCTGATCCGATCCGCTAAATGGATGTATAGGGATCCCATTCCACATCCATCTAGCAGATCGGATCAGATGGAAATGGACAGGCAGTCCGTTTCCATCCGGCCACCCCATAGAGAACAGCGGGCTGTGTCAGTGTCCACTCTGCATCAGCGGAGCGGACACGGACCTGTTATTCACCTGCTCAGTGAGGATCAGTGGACAGATCCCCCCCACTGAGCAAGCGGATCTGCTTGACAGAGTCTGCTCCATCTGAAAGGGGCCTTACTATGTTTTTTTTCTATTTAATTTTTTTTTACATTTTTAAATTTTTTTAGAGAAAATTGAGTACAGTCCGTGATACTTTTTTTATTTGCACTAACATACAATTTTTCAGGACAAGCTTTCCGGGTATGTCCCCTTCTTCAAGGTCCAAGCAGTACTGATTCACAATTTTTTTTAGCAGAATGTTAAAAAAGAAAAAAAAAAAAAAAAACAATCTCTGAGGGAAAGGATAAAAAAAAGAAAAAGAAACACATATAAATCAATGGTAATAAAGATAGCAGCAGAGTTAGTGAGATAGGACAGAGGGGGGGAGAGCTATAGACTGGAGGGGGGATATTAGTCACAGAGGGGGTCGTAAAACTTTAGTATAATGGGTAAGAAAAACCAATATCTAAATTTAGGCCATTATTTTTTGTGTCAAAAAGAATTATCATTCTTAGTTTAAATGTTTTCCTTTCCTGGATAGTTCTGAAATTCTCTTTAAGAACTAAAACATTGAGGTCTTCTATAGTGTGTGAAAGTGAAGTAGTTGTGTGTAAGAATGAATTTGATGAGCGGTCACATCCTCAACAGTGTATTTGTGGTTTGGTGAGGATGATAAGACTCTGTGACATGCCGCCAACCCATCCTTGCGAGGGATGTTACTGTACAGAGATTTTACATCCATAGTGACAAGAAGTGTATTTGGTGGTAACTGTTGTATATTGTTAAGCTTGTTCAGAAAATCAAGGGTGTCTTGCAGGAAACTCGCAGTGTTCATGACTAAAGGTTTTAACATGTTTTCTACAAGGCCTGAGATATGTTCGGTAGGTGTATTCATACCTGTTTTTTTTTTTTTAATAATCAAAATTTTATTCATTTATTTAATACACAGTACATTTACATTTATACAACATACTATACCCCTACATTCAGCCCAATAACAGAACACCAGTTACCCCATGTATCCCATTTACCGAGGTTTAAAAAAAAAAAAAATAATAATAATAATTATTTTCCCTTTCCCTTTCTTCTTCCTTCCCTTTCCTTCCCTCTTCCTCTCTATCAAAATCTGAAGTTCCTCCCTCCACCCCTATCCTTGTATTAATTACTCCAACTCCTTCTTCCCAATGTACAAACGTGATTAACAATATTATAAGTGACTTCCCCAAACTATAATGTGGAAGAAAAAAAAAAAAAAAATTTTCCCCTTTTCCTTTCTTTTTTTTCTTCCTCCCCCATAGAACTATCCGTGTTACCCCTCACCCCCCTCCTTAATGTAATTTGCTTCCAGCACTACCTCCTGTGTATTCATACTTAAATGAGATTATAGATTAATTTTCCCCCTTGTTCTAATTCATATCATAAACCCCTATAATTCATAATTATATTATTTGTGCATATGTGAGAATACAAAAAAAAAAAAAAACACCCCTTCTGTGATTCCCCCCCCCCCCACCTTTAATATCAATTTACCCAACTCCTCCCTCCCATATCCAAACGTGCTTAACTAAATTTATGAAGTGAATTTCCCCTTTATTTAATTTGTGTCATAAATCACTATTATCCATAATTATAAATTGTGCCTTCTTCCCTCCCCCCTATCTTTAGTATTCATTTAGCTCTACTCTTCCCCCCCAATGTACAACCCTGATGAAACTAAATTATAAAGTGAATTCCCCCTTCCTCTGACTCGTGTCATAAATCATTGTAGTTCCTAAAAAAAAACAAAAACACACAACACCCTACCCCACATCACCCTCACCACTCAGTGTTAATTAGGGGAATCAGAGTGAGTGGAAGAAGCAGAAAAAAAAAAAAAAAACACCCCTCGGAAAATTAGACCATACATCCATTCATTATCTTACCCCCCACCCCCTTTACTTAATTGGCATTGGAGAAGTCATGTTAATATTTAGCTTTCTCTTTCTGGGCTTATTTCTTAATTCTTAATGACTATACCATTTCTACTTCCATTATCCATTGGTGTTTCCCTCTTCCACTATCTCCCTGGCGCACTGTTCCCATTTTGCCCATGTAATTTCAAATTTCTCTTTTTGATTTTTAACCACATGAACCCACCTCTCCGCTTCCTTTATTATGTTAACCTAATTTCTCCACTCCATGACTGACGGGCTCCGATCCTGCCTCCAGTACTTTGGGATCAGTTTTTTTGCTGCGTTTAATAAATGTGGGGTTATGCTTTCCCTATACTTTTTGACAGATCCGGAATTCCCATGAAACAAATATTGCATAGGCCCGAATTCCAAGGAATCCACTGTTAATTTCTTAATCCATGGTGCCACTGATTCCCAAAATGTTTTAATTGTTGGACATGTCCACCAAAGATGAAGAAACGTTCCCCTCTGTCCACAACCCCTCCAACACCTATCGCTAGACGCTGAAGTGATTTGTGCTAGTTTTACTGGTGTCCTATACCATCTCGCCAGGAGCTTATATGCCATCTCTTGCACTTTTGAGCTTATGGATGTCATGAATGTTAATGATATCATTCTATTAATTTGTTTATCTGTCCAGACTTGGCCCAGCTCCCTCTCCCATTCTTTTATAAAGTATGGGGGTGTCCTTTCTTGTTCACTTAGAATCATTTTATACATTCGAGATAGCATATGTCCAGCTTCTGATGTCTGCACACACTGCCTCTCAAATGCCGTAAGTGAGTTCATGGGTCTTAATGGTTTAGATTTCTTGAGAAAACTCTTCATTTGGTGGTGTTTCCATTCTGCCATTCGTATCTTTCCAAATCTCCTGACCATTTCTGTCAGTGACAAGAGGGCTCCATTAGGAGCAAACTTGCCACATCTAGTATTCCCATCCTGACCCCATGCCCCCAGACTTCCCATCTCCTCCCCCGGGGGGAACCAAGGAAATCCCTCCAAAGGAGCTAGAGGGGAGGTCTGGGGGGCATATCTACCCTTACTGTTCAATCTATCCCATACTTCCAATGAATTCAGGGTCATCGGTGATGTCCATTGTGACAGCCCCCTCAATGAACCCTGAATCCATGGTGCTCCTGCCAGGTTTCTCCCCGCCATTGACATTTCTGCCTGTACCCATGGTTTCCTCTTTAGGTCCTGGCACCAGTCTACTATTCTTACTAGAGTCATGGCCTTATAGTAGGACGATATATCCGGGAGTCCTAAGCCTCCCTCACCTCTGCTTCTCCTTAAGATATCGTAGGCCAATCTGGGCCTCCTATCATTCCATACAAATGCCACAAACAGCCTACGCACTTGCCTGAAAAGAGTCGCTGGTAACTTGATTGGCACTGTGCGCAGCATATAAACCATTCTGGGCAGTATACTCATTTTTATGGCACTGATTCTTCCGAACCAGGTCAGGTATTTACCCTTCCATTTTTTTAGCTCTTCTGTTATTTCTTTTAGTAATGAGCCATAGTTACGTTCATACAATAGTTCATAGTCTGCGCTAATTTGTACCCCCAAGTACGTCAGCGACTCCTTATTCCATATAAATGGGTACATCTCTTTCAGTGACCTCTCCATCTCCGCTGAGATATTACTAGGAAAGATGACTGATTTCTCAAAATTAATCTTGAAACCAGACACCCTTCCAAATCTCTGTACCTCCGCCATCAGTGCGGCTATAGATGTCTGAGGAGCAGAGAGGAAAAATAATAGGTCATCCGCATACGCTGCTACTTTATGTTCCATATGTCCTATGTACGTCCCTACTAGGGATGAGCCGAACACCCCCCTGTTCGGTTCGCACCAGAACATGCGAACAGGAAAAAAGTTTGTTCGAACACGCGAACACTGTTAAAGTCTATGGGACACGAACATGAATAATCAAAAGTGCTAATTTTAAAGGCTTATATGCAAGTTATTGTCATAAAAAGTGTTTGGGGACCCGGGTCCTGCCCCAGGGGACATGAATCAATGCAAAAAAAAGTTTTAAAAACGGCCGTTTTTTCAGGAGCAGTGATTTTAATAATGCTTAAAGTCAAACAATAAAAGTGTAATATCCCTTTAAATTTCATACCTGGGGGGTGTCTATAGTATGCCTGTAAAGGGGCGCATGTTTCCCGTGTTTAGAACAGTCTGACAGCAAAATGACATTTTGAAGGAAAAAACACATTTAAAACTACCCGCGGCTATTGCATTGCCGACAATACACATAGAAGTTCATTGATAAAAACGGCATGGGAATTCCCCACAGGGCAACCCCAAACCAAAATTTAAAAAAAAAATGATGTGGGAGTCCCCCTAAATTCCATACAAGGCCCTTCAGGTCTGGTATGGATATTAAGGGGAACCCCAGCCAAAATTTAAAAAAAAAAATGACGTGGGGTTCCCCCTGAATTCCATACCAGACCCTTCAGGTCTGGTATGGATTTTAAGGGGAACCCCGCGCCAAAAAAAAAAATAAATGGCGTGGGGTCCCCCCAAAAATCCATACCAGACCCTTATCCGAGCACGCAACCTGGCAGGCCACAGGAAAAGAGGGGGGGACGAGAGTGCGGCCCCCCCCTCCTGAACCGTACCAGGCCACATGCCCTCAACATTGGGAGGGTGCTTTGGGGTAGCCCCCCAAAACACCTTGTCCCCATGTTGATGAAGACAAGGGCCTCATCCCCACAACCCTGGCCGGTGGTTGTGGGGGTCTGCGGGCGGGGGGCTTATCGGAATCTGGAAGCCCCCTTTAACAAGGGGACCCCCAGATCCCGCCCCCCCCCCTGTGTGAAATGGTAAGGGGGTACTTACCCCTACCATTTCACTAAAAAACTGTCAAAAATGTTAAAAATGACAAGAGACAGTTTTTGACAATTCCTTGATTTAAATGCTTCTTCTTTCTTCCTTCATCTTCTTCTGGTTCTTCTGGCTCTTTTGGTTCTTCCTCCGGCGTTCTCGTCCAGCATCTCCTCCGCGGTGTCTTCTATCTTCTTCTCCTCGGGCCGCTCCGCACCCATGGCATGGAGGGAGGCTCCCGCTCTTCTCTTCATCTTCTTCTTCTTCATCTCTTCTTCCTTCTTCTCTTCTTCTCTTCTTCATTTCTTCTCCGGGCCGCTCCGCATCCATGCTGGCATGGAGGGAGGCTCCCGCTGTGTGACGGCGTCTCTTCGTCTGACGGTTCTTAAATAACGGGGGGCGGGGCCACCCGGTGACCCCGCCCCCCTCTGACGCACGGGACATGCCGGGACTTCCCTGTGGCATTCCCCGTGACGTCACAGGGAAGTCCCGTCAAGTCACCGTGCGTCAGAGGGGGGCGGGGTCACCGGTTGGCCCCGCCCCCCGTTATTTAAGAACCGTCAGACGAAGAGACGCCGTCACACAGCGGGAGTCTCCCTCCATGCCAGCATGGATGCGGAGCGGCCCGGAGAAGAAATGAAGAAGAGAAGAAGGAAGAAGAGATGAAGAAGAAGAAGAAGATGAAGAGAAGAGCGGGAGCCTCCCCCCCATGCCATGGGTGCGGAGCGGCCAGAGGAGAAGAAGATAGAAGACGCCGCGGAGGAGATGCTGGACGAGAACGCCGGAGGAAGAACCAGAAGAGCCAGAAGAACCAGAAGAAGATGAAGGAAGAAAGAAGAAGCATTTAAATAAAGGAATTGTCAAAAACTGTCTCTTGTCATTTTTAACATTTTTGACAGTTTTTTAGTGAAATGGTAGGGGTAAGTACCCCCTTACCATTTCACACAGGGGGGGGCCGGGATCTGGGGGTCCCCTTGTTAAAGGGGGCTTCCAGATTCCGATAAGCCCCCCGCCCGCAGACCCCCACAACCACCGGCCAGGGTTGTGGGGATTAGGCCCTTGTCTTCATCAACATGGGGACAAGGTGTTTTGGGGGGCTACCCCAAAGCCCCCCCCCCATTGTTGAGGGCATGTGGCCTGGTACGGTTCAGGAGGGGGGGGGGCGCACTCTCGTCCCCCCCTCTTTTCCTGCGGCCTGCCAGGTTGTATGCTCGGATAAGGGTCTGGTATGGATTTTTGGGGGGACCCCACGCCGTTTTTATTTTTATTTTTTGGCGCGGGGTTCCCCTTAAAATCCATACCAGACCTGAAGGGTCTGGTATGGAATTTAGGGGGAACCCCACGTCATTTTTTTTTTAAATTTTGTCTGGGGTTCCCCTTAATATCCATACCAGACCTGAAGGGCCTTGTATGGAATTTAGGGGGACTCCCACATCAATTTTTTTTTTGGTTCGGTGTTGCCCTGTGGGGAATTCCCATGCCGTTTTTATCAATGAACTTCTATGTGTATTGTCGGCAATGCAATAGCCGCCGGTAGTTTTAAATGTGTTTTTTTCTTCAAAATGTCATTTTGCTGTCAGACTGTTCTAAACAGGGGAAACATGCGCCCCTTTACAGGCATACTATAGACACCCCCCAGGTACGAAATTTAAAGGGATATTACACTTTTATTGTTTGACTTTAAGCATTATTAAAATCACTGCTCCTGAAAAAACGGCCGTTTTTAAAACTTTTTTTTGCATTGATCCATGTCCCCTGGGGCAGGACCCAGGTCCCCAAACACTTTTTATGACAATAACTTGCATATAAGCCTTTAAAATTTGCACTTTTGATTTCTCCCATAGACTTTTAAAGGGTGTTCCGCGGCAAATTTGAATTTGCCGCGAACACCCCAAATTGTTCGATGTTCGGCGAACTTGCGAACAGCCAATGTTCGAGTAGAACATGAGTTCGACTCGAACTCGAAGCTCATCCCTAGTCCCTACTATCTCCTCGTTTTTTCTAATTTTGCGTAGAAATGGTTCCATCACTATCGCAAATATCAAAGGGGACAGTGGACACCCCTGCCTAGTACCGTTTTGTATGTTGAAACATTCGGATACTGTCCCATTGACCTTAATTCTTCCTCTGGGTTTCCCATATAGTGACATAATCCATCCTAGCATTTTTCCCCCCAGACCTATTCTTCCCAATACTTCTTTCATAAAGCCCCAGTTCACTCTGTCGAAGGCCTTTTCGGCATCCATCGACAGAGTGATTCCTGGGGCTCTATCCGGACCATGTCGCATCCATTGCAATACATGGAGGGCGCGGGTGGTATTGTCCCTGGCTTCCCGTCCTTTTATAAACCCCGTCTGGTCTGGATGTACCAAATCGCCTACATGTTCCTGAAGTCTCAAGGCCAGGATTTTTGCCAATAATTTGGTGTCGGAGTTCAGCAGAGAGATAGGCCTGTAGTTGGCACACATCTGGGGATCTTTTCCCTCTTTTGGTAATACCGTTATATATGCCAGTAATGCTTCTGGAGAGAGTGGATTCGCAGCATTAATAGAGTTAAAATAACTGCAGAGTGGTTTTACCAAAACTGGGAGAAATTTCTTATAGTATGAGTTTGTCAGCCCATCTGGTCCTGGACTTTTCCCGGATGGCAGGGTTGCTATCACTCTGCTCAACTCTTCAACCGTGATTGGACGCTCCATATCCTCAGATATCTCTCTAGGTATTATAGGCATGAAAGCGCTCTCCATGTATTCATCTATTTCATTCCTCCTTTGACCCTCGCTTTCCCCTCCCTCAGATGGTTCTGTTTTAGAGATGTTATATAGTGCCTCATAAAATTTACCAAATTCTTTAGCTATAGCTTTTGTGTCCAGTATCTTCTTGCCTTGCACTAATATGCTATGCACGTGTCTAGAGTCCTGTTGTTTTTTAAGTTGTTTTGCTAACAGCCTTCCACATTTATTTCCTTGTTCGTATGCTCTGTTAGCAAAAAACCTAATTTTATTCTTCGCTCTATATTCTAGGCATTGTGTAAGCTCTACTCGTAAGCTCTCCAGACGTTTACCATCCGTTTGGTCGAGATTTTCCTTATGCTTTATCTCTAGGGCCCTAATCTTCTCTAGTAGTTCGTCTATCTCTCTTTTACCTTCCTTCTTCCTGTGCGCACCGATGGCGATTAGCTCCCCTCTTACAACTGCCTTATGGGCTTCCCACACCACTTGATCTGACATTCCTTCTGTTTTATTTATTTCAAAATATTCCTTTATCTTAATGCTTAGTTTCTCCACTGTGTCCTCCTTATCTAACAGTGACTCGTTCAGACGCCATATTCGTTCCGAACGGGCCATTTGTGTTGGTCTGAGGGTCAGAATTATTGGAGCGTGGTCGGATATAGTTATTGGTTCGATTGTACTTGTGTTCACATTTCCCAGGTAGAATTGGTCCACCAGAAAAAGGTCCAACCGTGAGTACATATCATGTGTTTTAGAGTAGTAGCTAAAATCCCTAGTCCCTGAATGTAGAGCTCACCAGCTGTCCACAAGATGTTGTGCGCATAAGGTTTGTTTAACTCGCTTTATGGCTCCAAAAGATAAAGCGGATCTACCCGTAGATGTATCTATACTTGGATCTAGCACCATATTGAAGTCTCCTCCAACCACTACACATCCCTCCTTAAATTCTTCCAGTTTTTTAAACATTTTAACCAAAAAATTAACAGTCCCTTCATTGGGTGCATATATTGAAGCAAAGGTATATCGTTTCCCCTGTATTACACCTTTTACAAACAAATACCGACCTTCTGGGTCGCATTGCACGTTCTCCATTATCCAGGGGCATGATTTCTTAAATGCAATTGTAACCCCTCTTGCCCTTGCTACTGGGGACACCGCATGATACCATTGCTTCAATATATTTTGGGGCAGGCCTGAAATCGAGCCGCCCCCAAAATGGGTCTCTTGCAGGAGAACCACGTCAGCTCCCAGGTGTTGCAACTCCACCCACAGTCTCCCTCTCTTATTTGGTGAGCTCAGCCCCCTCACATTGTATGACAATATTTTCAATATGGCTGTCATTTCCTTTTATCCCAGGAACCCCCTGTTCCCTTGCCCTTAATCTCTGTCTTCCCCTCTGCCACTCCCACCCCCCCTATTACCTCCCCATTTCCAACATTCAGTACCCCATTAAACACATACTTATGCATAACATAACAGAAAAGCAAAAAATACATCGCACTTGTGTTATAAACATAACCCTTGCATACTCTTCCCCCATACAAAAAACCTCTCTTTAGGGGTATATCTAAAAATCGGGTGAGGAGCCTGTGCGTATCGACACCTCCCACGCGCAGTCTACCCCCCTTCCCTGCATTCCACAGGATTACTCTCCCCTTTAATTGGGGCTGACCTATTGACCTACACAAGGTCCTCATTTTCCCTCGTGTCCCCCCCTCTATTCCCCCCTCCTCCCGGGCTTCACCCTATAGAACCCTTCCCAGGCCAAAAAAAAAAAAGGTAGAAAAAAAAGGGGAAAGGAAAAAAAAAACCCCAAAAAGAGTCCTTTAAGTCCTTCTTTGGGCTCCACCCCTGTTAACCCTTGTCGGTACCTCTTGCCACTTTTCTACTCGTTGCAGGGGGGGCCTTGAAGAATTTATTCTCCAATCCGTAAAGTCCACCATCGGAAGGTCTAATTTCTCTATAAATGATTTTAAATCATCCTTTGTTCGCAAAGTTGCAGTTTTCCCATTCCTAGAAGCTGTTAGGCTAAAGGGGAACCCCCACCGGTATTTGATCTCAGCCTTTCGTAGGGTTTCTAACAGTGGGCGGACCGACCCTCGTTTAAAAAGAGTTATTTTTGAGATATCTGGATATAGTGCTATATTTGAGCCTTCAAATGTAATTGTAGGAATATTACGTGCTGTCTTCATTATGTTTTCTTTCACGGTGTATTTGTGAACTTTACAAATGACATCTCTGGGTACGTCAGCTTTTGTGTTCTGGGGAGGGACCCGATGTGCCCGATCTATTTCAATAACGTTTGGGGCTTGATCCCCCAGAATCTGTCCAAAAATTTTTTGTACTGCTGGGGCTAATTCTGTCGCTGTAATTGACTCCTTTAATCCTTTTATTTGTATGTTTTGTCGCCTATCCCTGTTCTCGTATTCATCCAGCTGTTCTCTGTATGAATTTAATATCTCTTCATATTTTTTCATGGACTCTTGAACCTCTACCACTGCCTGTGTGATAGTTTCCTGTTCTTTTTCAGCCCCTTCTACTCTGTGTCCCAGATCCTTGATGTCCTCTTTTAAACTTGCCACTGCTTGCATACATGATTGTTCAACTGCTTTTATTAATTGCTGAATGTCATTTTTGGTGGGGAGGGCCTTCAACAATTCCCATATGTCCCTTTCTGGGTCTGTAATTTGACCAATCCGCCCCTGTGGGTTCCCCTCGCCATCCTGAGCGTTCTCCTGTTCACACTCGTATCTATGTGGTGACCCGCTTGCTTCCATATCCCCTCTTGTTATTTCTAGGTGTTCCTGTCGGGTACTTTGAACCATATCATGGGTTGGGTCTTCTCCTCCTCTTCCCATCATAGTCTCTGTGTCTATGGACTGTGCCTCTTCTAATGCCCACCTGTTATCCTCCCCTTGCGTCATTGTATCCTGGCTCTCCACCAGTGGGTTTTGTGTGTCCACTGGTGGATGTCCATTACCAGGGATAGGTTGGCCCTTATTCTTAGCCCCTATTACCTTTGGGCTCCCACCACTTCCGGGGGGGCTTGGCTCTGGGGTCTTCCTCCCTCTCCCTGCTGTAGGGGAACTCTTACCGTTTACCATGACACTGTCACTTGTCCTCTGGGTGTTCGCCTGCTTTGTCCGGGATTCCTGCTCTGCTGTTTCTACACAGTCCATGGTGATACCTCCGCTTAGCTTCTTTGTGTCCGACCTTCCTGCTTGCTCAGGTATGCGGGGGGATAGGTAAGCTTTGATGCCGTCCAGCGATTTTCTTCCTCTCCCTGCTGTTGGTTGCAGGGCTGCTTGTCTGCGTGTTGTCATCCTCAAAAATTTTTTATCACACTCTGCTCGTATAGAATAGAATAAAGACTTGGGGGGGATGCAGCCTGTGAGAACAGCCGTTCCTCTCTCCACTTCTCTCACTCTCCCACTCCAGCTCCAGCTGGCTGCCTGTCTGCTTTCAGAGGAATGCCGGTGTGTGTTTACTTTGTCGCACGGAGAGGTTGTAAACATGCAGGCAGACTAACAAAAGACTTCTCTTCCATACACCACTTCTACCCTTTCTGTCACCTTGTGGAGTCTGTCTGTGTGGATTAGAGTAGTGAACTGGGAAAGTGGCCGTTCCTTCCTCTCTCTCCACCTCAGCTGGCCGCCCGTCTGTTGTGGGAAAGAACGCCGGCGTGTATCTGTCTTACTGCACGGGAAGGCTGATGACAGATAGACAGGCAAGCCAAGCTCTCTCTCCCATCCGCTGCTTTTCAGCTTCCAGCTATCTGTCTCTCTCTACTTCGTTCTGCTGCACTGGCCGTCAGTTTACTATCAGGAAAGTGCCGGCGTATGGTATCTTTATTTCTCCGGAATGCTCGAGACAGGTAAGGGGAAGATAGCCGGTGGGAGCAGCTGCCCCCTCCCTCTCAGATGCCGGCGTATCCTTGCTTGTTGCACGAGGGTGTCCGGAGACAGGCGAGTCAGCAAAAGCCCTCTCTCACATGCACCATATCTCAGCTGTGTCCATTAGCCCGGGATCGTGGGGGGGGGGAGCACTCACCTACTCACACACACTCCCACCCATCCCTCTGAGACAGCTGTGCTCCTTCTTGGAGTTCATCACCTCCTCCAAATTATGGAAGACTTATTCATACCTGTTATAATGGGTCTGCCTGGATTTCCTGGCTTGTGAATCTTGTGCAGCATGTAGAAGTCCCCAATTTCTGGATTATCCGGAATCGCATTGATGAGTTCTGAATGTAGGTGCCTTGGTATTGTCGCAATGAGACCTTTTAATTGCTTAGTAAAATCCTGGGTCAGATTATAATCCAGTTTTTTGTAGTAAGTAGTATTTACCAGCTTCCTCTGGCCCTCTTATTTGTCTGTATCCACCACAATGACTGCTCCCCCTTTATCTGCTGGTTTGATGGTTATGGCCTGATTATTGCGCAGATCATGTACAGCTCTTCGCTCCAGTGGTGAAAGGTTGTATAATATTTTCTTTTGCTGGGTGGCTATCAGGGATGTGACTCGCAGCCTGAAGCTGTCAATATAGGTATCCAGTTTGGGGTTGCTTCCTTGTGGAGGTGTGAAGTTGCTGTTCTTTTTCTTTTTGTCACCTCCTATTGTCCTAGGACTCCTTTCATTACTGTGAAAATATTCTTTGAGCCTAATGCCACGTACACATGACCAGTTTTCCCATCAGAATAAACTCTGACGGTTTCTCCGATGGAACTCCGACGGAATTCCATTCCAGCGGTCTTGCCTACACTCGGTCAATCCAAAGTCCGACCAAAGTCCGACCGTCCAGAATGCGGTGACGTACAGCACGTACAACGGGACTAGAAAAAGGACGTTCAATAGCCAGTAGCCAACAGCTTACATCTCTTTCTTGCTTTGGTCCTTCGGAACAGCATACAGATGAGTGGTTTTCCCGATAGGAACTGGTTCCGGCGGAAAGATTTAGAACATGTTCTATTTCTAGGTCTGTCAGAATTTTCGAAAGAAAAGGTCAGATGAAGCCTACACATGAGCGGTTTATACAATGAAACTATTCCGTTGGACTTTTCCTGTCGGGCGTTCCGCTCGTGTGTACATGGCATTAGTCTCCTAAAGAATTCCTCCATATCTGACCAAGCAAATGAATTAGCACAGACATACCATCAAGGAAAATAAAGAAGACAGTTTATGCACACCTGTGGGACATCACTTCTCACAACCGGACCACACTATAGAAGACCTCAATGTTTTAGTTCTTAAAGGGAATTTCAGAACTATCCAGGAAAGGAAAACGCTTGAACCAAGAATGATAATTCTTTTTGACACAAAAAATAATGACCTAAATTTAGATATTGGTTTCCTTTACCCATTATACTAAAGTTTTACGACCCCCTCTGTGACTAATATCCCCCCCCCCTCCAGTCTATAGCTCTCCCTCTGTCTTATCTCACTAACTCTGCTGCTATCTTTATTACCATTGATTTGTATGTGTTTTTTTTTTGTTTTGTTTTTCTCCTTTCCCTCAGAGATTTTTTTTTTTTTAACATTCTGCTAAAAAAATTGTAAATCAGTACTGCTTGGACCTTGAAGAAGGGGACATACCCCAAAAGCTTGTCCTGAAAAATTGTATGTTAGTGCAAATAAAAAAAGTATCACGGACATTACTCAATTTTCTCTGTCACAATTGCACTAATACGGCCACAATCACATCAAGTAAGATGGAAGATACTTAATTATATATAGATGATAGATACAATTATATATATAGATATAATTATATCTATATATATCATTTTTTTGGGGGGGATCTTTGGTGAGATATCAGAGGTCTAAACAGGCTCCCATATCACTCTTTTGAGACAGAAAAAGGGACTGAAGAAAGTCCCTTTCTCTGCAGCACTTTACATGAATGAATAAGAAGTCTTTATAAAGATTCATTATACATTCATAAACTGACACATAGTAGCACTCGGCTTACTATGTTCAGCTGTCAGTGGACACAGGAACGATCGGTAGTGATCGCTGTCTGCTTCCACTGTACTAGAGGGAGGGGGCTGGTAAACACATGTTTACCAAGCCCCCCAAGCCCAAACCTCACCCGCTGCTGCACTGTCCCCCCTCCCCCGGTGCTCTCAAGCCTGTCAGCTTGCCAGAACTCAGTGCAGACATCAGCTGCAGGTGGCGGGAGGGGAAGGAAGGATGCCACTGCAGGAGGGATGGATGGGAGGTGCAGGGGCCAGTATGGGGGGTGACAAAGTGATGGGGGGACATACTGTGAACCCCTTTAAGCCCCTGCAGCACTTGAGTGTGGGTGGGAGTGGCAGAGGAGGGAAGCAGGCTTCTGAGGGTAGCTGCAGGGGATCAGGTTTGCAGGGGGGTTGAATTGGGTGTGGGGAAAGGTTATCAGTGCTGGGGGGGAGAAGGGGGATGAAGGGGATAGGAAAGAAGAGGGTGGGCATTTTAGAAGAATAGGAGTGGCGGGAGATGGAGAGGCCAGGATTAGGAAAGCGGTGGCATGGGGGGTTACATTTGAGGTTAAGGCCTCATGTACACTGCTGCTGCAAAACTGACATTTAGGAGTAGTTGGGCATTTTTTTAACTGCTTCTGAACTCTCCTCTATGTTATCTTATCAGTACATGTACACAGGGTTGTTTATAGTCATTTCTAGGCAGTTGAGTTTAGAGGCTTTTTTGGAACGCAAAAAAATGGGTTCAGACGCTGAGTTTAGAGGCATTTCAATACTTATAAAAGCGGCTAAATATGGTAACTCGCATTTAGCCGCATTTCGTTTACAGCCATTTTTCAATTTTTTTAAACGCTTCTAAACACAAACGCGGTCAAGAACCAAAAATGTTTGATGGACACAATGCACACCATATAAGGGTTTTTACAAGGCTACAGTTGAAGTCTTCTTCAAGATCTGCTATTTCAGAGAAGGCAGATTGTATGTCTAAAAATGGTCTATTAATTGTCTATCTCCTAAGACTGAAGACTGAAAAACTAAAGATTTCCAGCACACATTTTAAGCCTTTCCTGGATAGGCCCAAACATCTAAAGGAGAGAGTAAGCATATTGCATCTGGAAATAAAAAAATTATGTACTTTTTAGAAGACAGAAAAAAAAGTACAGATTTGCACCACAGATATTAAGCCTGTATGGACAGATTGTAATGTTGGGTTTTTAGATGAGAATATCATATCTGGAAATACAAAAAAATTGTGTTTTGATTCAGAGACTGACAAGGCAAACATTTTACATTATGCACCACAGCTATTATGCCTTTTTGACAGGCTGTCATTTCTTAGGGACTGTCTTTATTCAAAGATTGGCAAGGCAAACAATTTTTAGTTTTGCACCACAGTTATTAAACCTGTATAGACAAACTGCAATTTCTCAGGGAGAGAGCAAGCACATTGCATCTGTACATTGAAAATGAATTTTTTAGGTCACTGAAGACTAGGAAGGAGCTGAACACCCTCCTGTTCGGTTCACAGCAGAACATGTGAACAGGCAAAAAATTTGGCAGAACACACGATCACCATTAACCACTTCAATACAGGGCTTTTATACACCCTTCCTTCCCAGGCCAATTTTTAGCTTTCAGCGCTCTCACACTTTAAATGACAATTACTCAGTAATGCTACACTGTACCCAAAGCAAATTTTTATCTTTTTTTTCTCACAAACAGAGCTTTCTTTTGGTGGTATTTAATCACCACTGGGTTTTTTATTTTTTGTAATATAAGCGAAAAAAAAGAGAAATTAAAAAAAAAAAACTTTTTTTAGTTTCTATTGTAAAATTTTGCAAATAAGTCATTTTCTTCGTAAATTTGGGCCAAAATGTATACTGCTACTTATCTTTAGTAAAAATAACCCAAATTAGTCTATATTATTTGGTCTCTGTGAAAGTTATAGTCTACAAGCTATGGTGCAAATCATTGAAAAATTATCACATCTGATCACACCTGATGTACTGAAGGCCTATCTCATTTCTTGAGACCCTAACAAGCCATGAAAGTACAAATATCCCCCAAATTACCCCTTTTTGGAAAGCAGACATTCCAAGGTATTTAGTAAGAGGCATGGTGAGTTTTTTTAAGTTGTAATTTTTTCCCACAATTCTTGGCAATTTTTTTTTTTTTGCACAAAATTGTCATAATAACAAGTTATTTCTCTCACACAGCACATGCATACTTGCAATGACACCCCAAAATACATTCTGCTACTCCTCCTGAGTATAGTGATACCACATGTGTGAGACTTTTACACAGCCTGGCCACATACAGAGGTCTAACATCCAACTAGCACCGTCAGGCGTTCTACGAGCATAAATTGCACATCTCATTTGATGACAACCTATCACACTTTTGAAGCCCCTGGAGCACCAGGTCAATGGAAACACCCACAAAATGACCCCATTTTGGAAAGTTAACACTCCAACGTATAATCTTTGAGGCATAATGAGTCCTTTGAAAGGTTCATTTTTTTCCCAAAGTTTTTAGAATATGTGGGAAAAAAATGAAAACGCATTTTTTTAATACAAAGTTGTCCATTTATAAGATATTTCCAACACATAGCATGTACATAGCAAAACTGACACCCCAAAATGCATTCTTCTACTCCTCCCGAGTATGGCGATACCACATCTGTGAGACTTTTACATAGCCTGGCCACATACAGAGGCCCAACATCCAAGTAGCACCGTAAGGCATTCTACAAGCATAAATTACACATCTCATTTCTCAACCACCTATTACAGTTTTGAAGACCCTGGAGCACCAGGACAATGGAAACGCCCACAAAATAACCCCATTTTGGAAAGCTAACACCACAACGTATAAGCTATGAGGCATAATGAGTGTTTTGAATGGTTCATTTTTTTACAGAAGTTTTTGGAAAATGTGGAAAATAAATGAAAACGCATTTTTTTTACACAAAGTTGTCCATTTATGAGATATGTCCAACACACAGCATGTACATAGCAAAGAGGACACTCCAAAATGCATTCTGCTACTCTTCCTGAGTATGGCGATACTACATGTGTGAGACCTTTACATAGCCTGGCCACATACAGAGGCCCAACATCCAAGTAGCACTGTCAGGTGTTCTAGGAGCATAGATTACACACAGATTCCTGCCAACCTATCACATTGTTGAAGGCCCTTCATATTTCTAACACATAGCATATACTGTACATACCAATTACAAACCAAAATACATTCTGCTGAGCAAAGGGTAAAGAAAAGATTACCTGTGATTTTAGTAGTGCCGTGGTCCACAAAGGAGAGCATCGGTCCAGGCAGCAGGCAGGAACGTGGACAGCGACAGCAAAACAGGCAGCAGGCAGGAATAGTCAGTACAGGTAGAGATGTTGTCAGCACAGCCAAAGCCTTGGTCCAGATAGCAGGCAGGGATGTGGTCAGCAGCAGCAAAAGGATCAAAGGATCATCCATGCAGCAGGAAGGAATACTTTCTATAGTTAGTACATGCAGCAGGCAGACGTATGGTCAGCAAAGCCAGAGTATTTGTCCAGGGAGCAGGCATTACCATCAAGCTTAGGGCATTGGTTAGGAAAGAATGGGGACAGGGGTAGAGGCTTCTCCCACCCAAATCGCTTTGAAGCCTCCGGGCAACCAGACCCTGTTCTGGGAACACAGAAAACCAAAAACTGGTTTTCTGAACTCAGAACACTATTCTGGAGCCCTTCACACCTTCACATATGTGAGACCCCTTTGTAGCAGGGTGAAAGATCAATCCAAGGGGCAGGCAAAAACAGGGTCAACAGGCCGAGGTCAGTGCAGGTAAAAGGCAGAAATAGACGGCAGGCAGAGGCATAGTCGAGAAACAGGCCAGGATCGGTTCACATGGAAGACAATGATATGGTTGGTTGAGGCAGGGAAATATTCAGGGCAGAAATTGAAAACGAGGAAATGGCAGTATTAGAAATATGGGCTAATAGTTTTCGAGAGTGTGATATCGATTGAAGCATTCTCCGATGCAAAGGCCAGATTGGAAGGGACAGTCGGGACAATGGAAGCTGGTGTCTTTCCTAACTCCTCTTTTGGTTCACACCCAACAATTTTTTTACGTCGTTTTCCAGATCCTGATGGTGGAATATGGTCCGGGAAATGTCGCTCATGTAGTCTGCTGACACAATCGGAGCAAATGCTTTCTAGGGGGGATACTTGTTGGAAGATCAGGGCAGTGACAATGTCTTCAATAAACTTTATGAAGGTGGTGGGTGTTTCCATTGATTTTTGGTAGATGATGAAAGAATTTAAAAGGGCCAAATGAAAAAAGTAAATTGCGACTTTTTTGTACTAGAAGAGGGATTTTCTTGTTGAAAGATAGGGCTGCAACATTTGATCATTTAAATCCACCCCCCATGAATTTATTGTACTCGTTGATACAGGAAGGCTTGCGAACTGGACCACTTCTTCTGCAAAGTTCCACCGAGGTGTCATCGTGGATGGTGGACATGATGTGCACATCTTTCCTATCCCTCCACTTCACAGCGAACACTTCCTCCTTCCTCAAGCTTGTCAATTCCCCCCTTTGAATGGTTGTGGTGACAAGACGCTGTGGGAAGCCATTTTGGTTTTTTTCTTGTTGTACCACAGGCCAAAGTTTTTTTAGGTATAGGTGGCGGAGAAGGGGCAAACTGGTGTAATAGTTGTCCATGTAAATATGATACCCCTTTTGGAGGAGTGGGAATGCCAACTCCCAAATAATTTGTCCACTTATTCCCATGTACGATGGACACTCAGGGAGCTGGAGCTGGGAATCTTTGCTGGCCTGTGAAATGCACCAGGGATTCCTCCACAGATATGTTTTTGTCAGGGACATAAAGTTCGGCAAACTTCTTGGAAAAAAGATTAATTAGGGGGTGAATTTTATATGGTTTGTCAAAGTTTTGGTGATTTCGGGGGGCACTGTGAGTTGTCACTGAAATGCAGGAAGCGCATTATAATTTCGTATCGGGACCTGGACATGACCGATAAAAAATTTTTGGTGGCATATGGTGGATGTGTTTGGTCGACCAATACTTGCATTTCATTTTTTTTTGTAAGCCCCATTTTGAGCGTTAGGCCTTAAAACAATTTAAGCTCCACCACTGTTAGGGGCCTCCATTCAAAAGGGCGGGCATAGCTGGAGCTGGGGTTGGTTGCAATGAATTGTTGGGCAAAGAGATTGGTTTGGTCCACGATGCCTTGAACTAATTCATCAGGGAAAAATACATTTAAAAAAATCCATTTGGGAAAAACCTGCAGTGTTGACCTGCACACCTGGCTGTGCTGTAAAAGGGGGGATCGTGGCTGACCCTTTGGTAGAAGGCAGCCACAATGCCAAATTTTCTTTTTTTAATTTTGGTTCGGGGTTCTAAAGGAAAAATAGTCATTTATAACTGATCACGGCTGTAATGAATTGTCAGGTCTTGGTAATATAGATAAAACTCATTGAAATGATCCCCTCCCAGCCCATTACCAGGTCCTTTGAGTCTGATATGAATATTAAGGGGAACCCCGAACCAAAATTAAAAAAATAAATTGCGTGGGGATCCCCCTAAAATCTATACCAGGACCTTCGGGTCTGGTATGGTTCGGGGGTCCCCAGATCATGCCCCCCCATGTGAATGAGTATGGGGTACATAGAACCCCTACCCATTCACCAAAAAATGTACAAAAGTAATGAAAACACAGAGACCATTTTTGACAATTCCTTTATTAAAAAATAAAAAAACAGTGTCGCCCGATGTAAATCCATCGTCAATCACGTTAAATGCCGCATCCAAAAAATAAATATAAAACGCTCCCACCATCCACGATGGCCGACTGCCTACTGCAGGCTCTGCCGTTTAACAGTTCTTATATACTGTAGGTAAGGGTAGGCCACCTTGTGATGTCACCTGGTGGCACTGCCCCCCTTGTGACATCACGGACTGCTGCATCGATGTCTTCACAAGTGGGGTGATGCCACCAGGTGACATCACCAGGTGGCCTCTCCCTTACCTATATAATAACTGTCAAACAGCAGAGCCTGCGGTAGGTGGTCAACCTTCATTGGCGGCAGAAGCATTTTTTTTTCGGGTGGGTGATGTGATTGACAATGGATTTACACTGGGGGATACTCTTTTTTTATTTTTTATTTTTTAATAAAGGAATTGTCAAAAATTGTCTCTGTGTTTTTATTACTCTTTGACACTTTTTTGATGAATGGGTGGGGGTACTCTGTACCCTATACTCAGTCACAAAAGGGAGGTGGTATCTGGGGGCCCACTTATTAAAGGGGGCTTTTAGATTTCAATAAGCCTCCTGCCAGCATACCCCCACAACCACAGCCTAGGGTTGTGGGGAAGAGACCCTTGCCCCCATCAACATGGGGACAAGGTGCTTTGGGGTGAGGGGGCAGATTCCCCCCCTGCCCCAAAGCACCCATCCCCCATGTTGAGGGCCTGTTGCCTGGTATGGTTCGTGGGGGAGCTCGCTCATCCCCCCCTTTCTTGACCTGCATGCTCAGATAAGGGTATGGTATGGACTGGGGGGCCCACACAGTTTTTTTGTTAACTATTTTGTTTTATTCAGTTGTCAGCAGGGAAGCCCATTGACAGCTGATATATCATTGGTTGTTAAGGACGCCGTGACCGGCTTCCCGGCCTTGCTCCTTAACAACTAGGTTTTACTGCACCCTGATTGGGCAAAGCATTGCCCAATCAGGGTGCAAAATGCACTGTGCAGAGCACATATGCCAAACACCCTGGAAGTGCATGTGTTCCCCGCAGGGGGCAAGCAGCCAAGGTTCGGCCCAAACTCATTCCCTGAGCTGTTCACCCAACTCTACTGAAGATGGAAAAATGTTATACGTTACCACGACAGATATTAAGTCTGTATAGACAGGTTGCACTCTCTGAGTGGTTAGGCAGGAATAATATATCTGGAAATAAAAAAATAGTGAGTCAATTTGGAGACTGACAAGGCAAATTATTACAGTTTTGATAGAAAAGATATAAAGCCCTAATGAGCAGATTGCAAATTTTGAGTGGCTGTGTAGGAATATTGGATCTGGAAATAAAAGCAAGTATGAGTGTCTTAATTCAGAGTCTGAAAAGGGAAAAATTTACAATTTTGCACCACAGCTATTTAGCATTTTTGGTCAGGCCACAAAAAGCAAGGAGAAAGAAAATTACATCTAGAAAGAAAAAAAAAAATCAGTGCCTATTTGTTTCAAAAGAAACATTTGTTTTAAAGAAAAAAAAGTGTAAAGACTTGCAGCACAACTTTGAAGCTTTTACTGGATAGGCCGCAATTTCTGAGGGAGAGAGCAAGAAAATTACATGTAGATTTTTAAAAATGAGTGTCTTTCTTAGATTAGATAATTAAATAATTTTTGTTTTAAATTGGAAACATAAACATTGAACAGAATTGCACCACACTTTTCAGGCCTTCATTGGATAAGTGACAATTTTTGAGGAAAGAGGAAACAGATTACATGTGCAATTAAATAAATGGCTTCCTTTTTTACAGACTGAATAAAGTAAAATGTGACAGTTGTGCTGCTAAGCGTGTAATTTTTTTTGGTCAGGCCTCCTTTTTGAGGGAGAGGGCAAGTGGACGGCAGCTAGAACTAAGAAATTATATTTTATTTTTTTCCAGCAATGAATCAGGGTGGTACATGTTATCAGATTTTCACCACAACTTTGAAGCCTGTTTAGGCAGGATACTATATGCTGGCCATAGAATGAGCAGATTGCATCGGGTAAGTTGTCCTCTGATACAGCAGTCCCCCACAAGTGTTCAATAGATTATACAATGGCTTTAGGCAAAATGATGCCATGCAGTGTTACAGCTGGTATGTCTAGGGGGCAGGATCCACACTGGGGCAGAGATTCTGTAAGCTCTGCAGGGAAGGCCCAGAGGTGGCACTCCATCTTGTGCCAGGAAAAGTCATGTATGACAACAACACCAGCCTGTTGTCTGCCTTTCAGCAGGGTAGGTTCCCATATGTGCCTTCTCTGGGACATGTCCCCAACCTGGTGGTGCAACTATTCCTAGATAGGTACCCTGACTTATAGGATCTTTTGAAGCAGAAGAGAAGAGTTTGTAGCCAATTGATGCCATCCTGCATCCTTTCTCTCTGCCAGCAGAGTTACCCAGTGGGTGATGAATGATATATAACATCTCTGCCATGACTTGCTGGACCATGTGTCTGTGGTCAGGTAGACCCTTCTGCTGACCCCATGGTGGAGTTACTTATTAATATTACTTCCACATGATGGTGGGGGTCAGGGATGGTCTTACAGGAGAAGAATAGGGATGAGTCTACATTTTGGTCTGAACTTAGATTTGGACTGACCTGTGGCTGTTTGGGCAATTGTCCAAATATCTGAACCTTTGCCCATTCAGCCTCCTGTTTGGTATCATATATAGAAGTGGTACTTCTACCACTACTATACATTTATCCTGGAGTACGGCTTTACGTTTGGCTACATTTTTGTCAAAGGCTTGCTTACAAAATAAAAACATTTTTGCAAGGCAATATTACATAGTAGGGGAGGTTGAAAAAAGACCATCAAGTCCAACCTATGTGTGTGATTATATGTCAGTATTAAATTGTATATTCCTGTATGTTGCGGTCATTCAGGTGCTTATCTAATAGTTTCTTGAAACTATCGATGTCCCCCGCTGAGACCACCGCCTGTGGAAGGGAATTCCACATCCTTGCCGCTCTTACAGTAAAGAACCCTCTTTGTAGTTTAAGGTTAAACCTTGTTTCTTCTAATTTTAATGAGTGGCCACATGTCTTGTTAAACTCCCTTCTGCAAAAAAGTTTTATCCCTATTGTGGGGTCACCAGTACGGTATTTGTACATTGAAATCATATCCCCTCTCAAGCGTCTCTTCTCCAGAGAGAATAAGTTCAGTGCTCACAACCTTTCCTCATAACTAAGATCCTCCAGACCCTTTATTAGCTTTGTTGCCCTTCTTTGTACTCGCTCCATTTCCAGTACATCCTTCCTGAGGACTGGTGCATACTCCAGGTGTGGCCAGAGTATTGTAGAGCGGGAGAATTATCGTTGATCCCCTTTTTAATGCATGCCAATATTCTGTTTGCTTTGTTAGCAGCAGCTTGGCGTTGCATGCCATTGCTGAGCCTATCATCTACTAGGACCCCCAGGTCCTTTTCCAGCAATAAAAGTATTTTTTTGCTCTAAGAGAAATTATATATGTATTACTTTGTTATACATTTTGTTACTGCATCATTGGGTTCATACTCTGGTCCATAGGTGGGGTACAGGTGTGAGAGAGGAAGTGGTTTAAAAAAAAGCAAGAGGTGTGGTCCTCAAGCCATCCATATATATTACATCAAATTTCTTCATAAATAATAATAATAATAATAATAATAATAATAATAATAATAATAATAATAATAATAATATCAATAATAATATGAATTATTATTAATATTGTTGTTATTATTATTATTATTATTATTATTATTATTATTATTATTTTTAGTATTGATATGTTATTGAACAGTACATTTAATCTTTAATTATAAAATATTTTTTTTTATATTTTACATGCTAATAAGAATTAAATTATTTTGTAATCTTGCATCTATAGTTTAAATGTAATATATCCTGAATATCCAGCAAAGGAAACTACTAAACTTTATAACTTTTATTCCTCAGCATTGCTGATCCTGGAAAGCAGTTCTTTAGTAAAGTATTATTAGACATCTTCTTCAGGGAACAGCCGGAGTTTGTTCTATTGGATGAAAGTTTAGAGTCACATTTAGAATGCTGTGACAATATCTCACACATGGCAGCAGATTGTAGAGAATAGTAAAGCCGGTGACATCATTCTTCATTATTAGAGCGATTGTAAACCTTCTGTGTGCCGTTCTCCCGGGACTACTGACACCTGAGCTGAGCGCCCCCTAGAGACACCACAAGACCGGCACATGATTACAGTGGTGGGACCACTCCATTCACAATAGAACAAAAGTCACCAAAGAACAACAAACCTGAGATTTTATTGGATGAAAGTTTCTGCCGGATTCCCCCAGGAAACAGACGCTGAATTTACTGATCACCATCTGCTTTCCAATACAGACTGTCATCATACAAGTCTTACTATGTCTCTTCACTTTAACTATTGATTGAACCATTTAGTTTAGGTGAATAGTAATAAAATACAAATAAAAATGTTAAATAATAATAATATTAAATAAATAATGCATTAAATAAGTTAGATTTAAATTCAATTAATTCAATAAATTAAAGTATAATTAAATTCATATACATTACATTAAAAAATATTTTTTTTAGTACCAATATTATTATTTTTTATTTTTTTTTATTACTATCACTGTGCAAATAATTGATAAATTATACAGGGATGTTTGTTGTGCACATTGCAGCTCTAGTTTGTTATTAATGTTGAAATTCCAATTATTGATGGTTTTGGACATTTTGCCCGTATAAGATGAAGTACATAATACAGATCAACATTTTACTTAAAATTAATTCATCAATGAATAAATTAATTAATTAATAAAACAATTTAATTGTATTTTTGTGTAGTAGTAATAGTGTAGTAATAGTGCATACAATAAGCTAAATGACATGTAGGAAAAAAATCTGTAAACTATGCTTTCAAAGAAAAAAAAAACAAATACACAAATACATGAGTGTTTATCATACATCATCTAGTGTATAGCACACATATAGATACATGGGCAGTGCAATACACTCCATGTATGGTTTACTATGTTTTTTTTGTGTTACAAATTAAAAAAAAAAAATCCTATTCTCCTTCAGTAATAGACAGACTTCCTTTTGAGAAACTTGTCTCGCAAAAATGACATAATTTTTAGCATGATGGAAAGATATAACAAACTGTATATATACAAACAACAAATAATCTACACATATGTGGTAGTGTCATAATTATCAGGAGTAGAAAAAAATATTTTTTTAGGGGTTTTTTTGGTGGTGGGTCATGGTAATGGCATAAAAAAAATATACAACTACATTAAAAAAAATCTTACTGTTTTGGGTCAGTTTTTCTCTATTATTAAAACAAAATCAGGAGATATTTATTAACATTTCCCATCAAATCAATCAATCTGTCTTGATAAAAAATGAGGCAATATACATGGGCTACACAAAGTAGTTGGGATGATATGTACAGATTTACACATGTCACAGCTGTACAATTAAGTTTGGGTATTAAGGTTTGTTGTAACCCGGATCATGAAAGGGTCAAAGTTCAATATTAATGTTAAAGTAAATCTTTGACAAGAACATTTTTTTTTTTTTTTTTAAGTTTAAAAATTTTTATTTTGAAAAGAGAGGGTATACAGTTACAGTATAAAAGAGATAGCAAAAATGATGACATAGATCAATTAGTGCAATACAGTAAATCAACATTAAGTATATGTAAATTGACAGAGTAGAGCGAGTTGACTAGAGACTTAAAAGCTCAGCCTATCAAAACATTTTACAGGTCTAGGTGTTGTCTTGAAGTGTAATCCCCTACTCCGAAGGAGCGGGATGCAGAACACCCTATTCCTATTAGGAAGAGGCCAATGGAGTTCAATCAGCCGGTGACTAGGGATGAGCTTCGTGTTCGAGTCGAACCCATGTTCGACTCGAACATCGGCTGTTCGACCGTCCGTCGAATTGCGAACGATATGGGCCGTTCGCGCCAAATTCGTGTGGCGCGTCACGGCCCATAATTCACTGCGGCATCGCAGTGCATTGCTGGCTGATGATTGGCCAAGCATGCACTATGACCCGCATGCTTGGCCAATCACAGCGCCGTCAGTAGAGAGAGCTGTAATTGGCCAAAGCCAGGGTGGCTTTGGCCAATTAGGCTCGATTCACACTAGCGCGTTTTTTGATGCATTTTGCATTTTGCAGAAATGCACGGGAATTTTTTAACATGGGTTCCTATGGAACATGTTCACATCAATGCCTTTTTGTTTCTCTGCATTTTTGGAAAGGGTCGGGGACTTTTTTTCATGCAAAATGCAGCGTTTTGCATGTAATGGATTTCAATGGACAAGCATCAAAAATGCAAGTGCACCGTTTTTGATGCGTTTTTGGTGCGTTTTTGATGCGTTTTTGCCGTTTTTTTGTTTTTTTTTTTTTATTTTTTTTTTTATTTTTTTTAAAGACTGTAAAAAAAATGTAAAAAAAAAAAAAAAAAAAAAACGCAAAACGCAAATCGCGGCAAAATCGCGGCAAAATCGCGGCAAAATCGCGGCAAAAACGCGGCTCAAAAACGTGGCAAGCATGAAAAAAAAACCTCCAAAAACGCTCAAAAGCAACATGCATAGGTGTGAATCGAGCCTTATGGCTCAGGGGATTTAGTACACGCCCCACACTATATAAGGCCGCCTGCACGGCGGCCCTGTGTAGTGTGTGTTCCGGTGTGCTGAGACATAAAAAGAGAGAGAGACAGACAGTGTCATTTGATTTGAGTTAGATAGATTAGGCAGAACAGTCAGTCAGTTAGCTGCACTTACAGTGTATTGTGTATACATATGCATCCCTGGTGTTGCATATATATATATATACACTGTATTCAGTTTAGCTAGATCCGTTCCTGTTATCTTCTATCTAGACTATTTACATTTGGTGCAGTGCGTCCTGCTCACAGTGTTCAGCTAGATCCGTTCCTGCTATTTACATTTAGTGCAGTCAGTGCGTCCTGCTCACAGTGTTCAGCTAGATCCGTTCCTGCTATTTACATTTAGTGCAGTGCGTCCTGCTCACAGTGTTCAGCTAGATCCGTTCCTGCTATTTACATTTAGTGCAGTCAGTGCGTCCTGCTCACAGTGTTCAGCTAGATCCGTTCCTGCTATTTACATTTAGTGCAGTGCGTCCTGCTCACAGTGTTCAGCTAGATCTGTTCCTGCTATTTACATTTAGTGCAGTCAGTGCGTCCTGCTCACAGTGTTCAGCTAGATCCGTTCCTGCTATTTACATTTAGTGCAGTCAGTGCGTCCTGCTCACAGTGTTCAGCTAGATCCATTCCTGCTATTTACATTTAGTGCAGTCAGTGCGTCCTGCTCACAGTGTTCAGCTAGATCCGTTCCTGCTATTTACATTTAGTGCAGTGCGTCCTGCTCACAGTGTTCAGCTAGATCCGTTCCTGCTATTTACATTTAGTGCAGTGCGTCCTGCTCACAGTGTTCAGCTAGATCCGTTCCTGCTATTTACATTTAGTGCAGTCAGTGCGTCCTGCTCACAGTGTTCAGCTAGATCCGTTCCTGCTATTTACATTTAGTGCAGTGCGTCCTGCTCACAGTGTTCAGCTAGATCCGTTCCTGCTATTTACATTTAGTGCAGTGCGTCCTGCTCACAGTGTTCAGCTAGATCCGTTCCTGCTATTTACATTCAGTGCAGTGCGTCCTGCTCACAGTGTTCAGCTAGATCTGTTCCTGCTATTTACATTTAGTGCAGTGCGTCCTGCTCACAGTGTTCAGCTAGATCCGTTCCTGCTATTTACATTTAGTGCAGTCAGTGCGTCCTGCTCACAGTGTTCAGCTAGATCCGTTCCTGCTATTTACATTTAGTGCAGTGCGTCCTGCTCACAGTGTTCAGCTAGATCTGTTCCTGCTATTTACATTTAGTGCAGTCAGTGCGTCCTGCTCACAGTGTTCAGCTAGATCAGTTCATGCTATTTACATTTAGTGCAGTGCGTCCTGCTCACAGTGTTCAGCTAGATCCGTTCCTGTTATCTTCCTACTGACAGGCAGGCTTGTCTGGTTACAGTATATAAAGCTACCTGAAGAAAATTACAGGTTTTCTATCCCAGCTTAGTGCAGCTACAGGCCATCAGTATGTCTGGAAGGCCAAGAAGGAGAGGCAGACAGTCACAAGCCAATAAGAGAGGGCAAGCAGGCTCTGTGTCTAGTGCTGGTCGTGGAGACGGTGCATCCTCATCAGCACGTGGCCATGGGACACGCTTGGCCTTTTTTTCGGCAGCTGGCCGTGTTGAGCCGCAACATGCGGAAGACTTGGTCGAGTGGATGACCAAGCCGTCCTCATCCTCCTCATCCTCTCTCACCCATGCCCAGGGTGCTTTGTCTGGCAAAGCAGCGGCCTCTTCCCTCAGCTCAATGTCATCAGTGACTCCTTCCCTAGCTCCACCATGTCCTCCTGAGTATTCCCTCGAACTGTTTGACCACAGTGTTGGGTACATGCTCCAGGAGGATGCCCAGCGTTTGGAAGGCTCTGATGATGATACTGAGCTCGATGAAGGCAGTAACATGAGCACGGACAGAGGAGGTGCCCAAGAAGGACAGCAATCTGGCAGTCATGCTCCCCCTGCTGCAGCATACTGCCAGGTTTGCTCCAGTGATGAGGAGGGAGGGGATGATGAGGTCACTGACTCAACGTGGGTGCCTGATAGGAGAGAGGAGGAGGAGGAGGAGGAGGAGGAGGCGGCACATCACCAACGAGGCAGGATGCCCTCCAGGGGCCAGCCTAAGGGCAGCACATTGACTGCATCACACCCCAAAGCTCCACATGTGCAGGGCGCTGCAGTCTCTGCGCGTTATTCAAAAAGTTCTTTGGTGTGGGCCTTTTTTGAGACGAGTGCATCAGATCGCACCGCTGCTATTTGCAACATATGTCTCAAGCGTATCTCGCGTGGCCAAAACATCTCCCGCTTGGGCATCACATGCTTGACCAGACATATGTTGACCTGCCATGCAGTTCGTTGGCAAGCGTATCTAAAAGACCCACACCAAAGAACAAAGAGGATCTCTCCTTGCTCCTCATCAGCTGAGATTTCCAACCCCACTAGACCTTCAGTCCTCTCTGAGACCTGCAGTGAGAGGAATGAAGGTGTAGAATTAGGTGTGTCACAGCCAAGTACTTGTGGGCAATCTGCTTTTGGTACACCGACGTCAGATTGTACCAGGCAAATTTCCCTGCCCCAGCTGCTGCACCGCCGAAAAAAGTTTGCTCCCAGCCATCCACATGCCCAGCGGTTGAATGCTAGCTTGGCAAAATTGCTAGCACTTCAACTGCTGCCTTTTCAGTTGGTAGACTCTGCCCCCTTCCGTGAGTTTGTGGAATGTGCGGTTCCTCAGTGGCAGGTACCCAAACGCCACTTTTTCTCACGGAAGGCGATTCCGGCTCTCTACCGGCATGTGGAAGGCAATGTCCATGCCTCGCTGGACAGGGCGGTCAGCGGTAAGGTGCATATTACCGCTGACTCATGGTCCAGCAGGCATGGACAGGGACGTTACCTAAGTTTCACGGCGCATTGGGTGACTCTGCTGGCAGCTGGGAAGGATGCAGGACAAGGTGCAGTAGTGTTGGAGGTTGTTCCGCCACCACGCCTCCAAAATGCTGATTGTGACACACCTCTCTCCTCCACCCCCTCCTCTTCTTCTTCCTCCATGGCCTCTTCCTCGGAACCAGCGGTGCTCCGTAGGCGTTCAAGGGGCTACGCAAGTACGCAGGCCAAAAGATGCCATGCGGTGCTTGAGCTGGTGTGCTTGGGGGACAGGAGCCACACTGGGGCAGAGGTTCTGTCAGCTCTGCAGGGGCAGGTTCAGAGGTGGTTGACGCCACGCCAACTTAAGGCAGGAATGGTGGTTTGCGACAATGGCACCAACCTCCTCTCTGCCCTCCGACAGGGACAACTGACCCATGTGCCCTGTTTGGCTCACGTCCTTAACTTGGTGGTGCAGCGGTTCTTGGGCAGGTACCCGGGCTTACAGGATGTCCTGAGGCAGGCCAGGAAAGTCTGTGTGCATTTCCGCCGGTCATATAATGCCAGTGCTCGGCTGACGGACCTCCAAAAGGAGTTTAACCTGCCCAAGAACCGCCTAATCTGTGACATGCCCACCAGGTGGAACTCAACGTTGGCCATGCTGCAGCGGCTGCACACGCAGCAGAGGGCCATCAATGAGTACCTGTGCGACTATGGCACCAGGACAGGGTCAGGGGAGCTTGGTTTTTTTTCCCCACGCCAGTGGGCCATGATCAGGGATGCATGCACTGTCCTGTCACCATTCGAGGAGGCCACGAGGATGGTGAGCACTGACAGTGCATGCATCAGTGACACTGTCCCCCTTGTCCACCTGTTGGAGCACACGCTGCGTGGAATAATGGACAAGGCACTTGAGGCAGAACAGAGGCAGGAAGAGGAGGACTTCCTTAGCTCTCAAGGCCCCCTTTATCCAGACAGTGTTCCTGCGTGCCCGCCGATCACACAGGAAGAGGACGAGGAGGAGGAGGAGGAGGAGGAAGATTGTGTCAGTATGGAGGTGGAGCCTGGCACTCAGCATCAGCAGCAGTCTTTAAGGGATCAGTCCCAAGGAACACATGGACTTGTACGTGGCTGGGAGGAGGTGGCTGCGGACGTTGTTGTCCTTAGTGACCCAGAGGACTCCGGACCGAATGCCTCAGCAAACCTACGCCGCATGGCCTCCCTGATCCTGCAAAGCCTGCGTAAGGATCCTCGTATTCGTGGTATCAAGGAGAAGGACCAATACTGGCTGGCAACCCTCCTTGATCCACGTTACAAGGGTAAGGTTGCGGACCTTATCTTGCCATCGCAGAGGGAGCAGAGGATGAAACATCTTCGGGAGGCCTTGCAGAAAGGTCTGTGCAACGCGTTCCCAGAGACTGGGAGGTTACAAACTCCTGTTTCTGGACAACGTGTTGCTGAGGCTTCGGTCAGTCAAAGAAGGAGCGGTGGAGAAGGTGGCCGTCTGACCGATGCGTTCAGACAATTTTTTGGTCCGCAGCCCCAAGGTATGATCGGTTCCAGCAACCATCGCCAGCGTCTGTTTTACATGGTGCAGGAATACCTAGGGGCAAGATCAGACTTGGACACCTTTCCCACCGAAAATCCTCTGGGTTACTGGGTCTTGAGGATGGATCACTGGCCAGAGCTTGCACAGTATGCAATTGAGCTACTGGCCTGTCCTGCATCCAGCGTTCTTTCGGAACGCACATTCAGTGCTGCTGGAGGCGTGGTAACCGATCACAGGGTGCGTCTGTCCACCGACTCGGTCGATCGGCTGACCTTCATAAAAATGAATCAGTCTTGGATCACCACCAGCTACCAAGCACCTGATGCTGATGTAACCGAATAATTTTTTTTGAAATCTCAGATCCCTTCAAAGACTGCCTATGCTGATGCTGAGTGACTATCCCTGAGTAATTATCCTCTTCCTCCTCAATCATCACGCTGATAGCTTGTAAGAACATTTTTGGTTCTGGGCGCCACCACCAGTGCCTAAGGCACAATTTTTCAGCCCCTGTTTAACAGTGGCGTTTAATTACAATTTTTGATGTAATACTTTGCAGCAGGGCTCGTTCCTGCATTCCAACTAGAGTGTCTGTGAGGGGTTGCAGTGTTGTGGCACCAGCACCAGTGCCTAAGGCCCAATTTTTCTGCCCCTGTCTAACAGGGGCGTGTAATTACAATTTTTGATGCAATACTTTGCAGCAGGGCTCGTTCCTGCGTTCCAACTAGAGTGTCTGTGAGGGGTTGCAGTGTTGTGGCACCAGCACCAGTGCCTAAGGCCCAATTTTTCTGCCCCTGTCTAACAGGGGCGTGTAATTACAATTTTTGAAGCAATACTTTGCAGCAGGGCTCGTTCCTGCGTTCCAACTAGAGTGTCTGTGAGGGGTTGCAGTGTTGTGGCACCAGCACCAGTGCCTAAGGCCTAATTTTTCAGCTCCTGTTCAACAGGGGCATGTAATTACAATTCTTGATCTAATATTTCACAGCAGGGCCCTGTGAGGGCTTACAGTGTTGTGGCCACAGCAACACCTAAGGCCCAAATTTCTGCTGAGTATATAGGGCAGGACCCTACTTTCAAACATCTAACTTACAAACGACTCCTACTTGCAAACGGAAGGAGACAACAGGAAGTGAGATGAAATCTACCCCTAGGAAGGGAAATTCTCTCCTGTAAGAGTTAATATGGGAAAAAAATTTCTCCTTTCCACTGATGCTTTCCAATCCTTGTTCCACAAAAAAACCCAAATTTTCAAAACACATTTTTCATTGGGACAAAAAGTGAGGTGAAATCTTCTGAAGAGGAGGAAAGACAGCAAAACAAATGTCACAGGGGTGATAACCCTTCCCTATGTTTTCCAAAAAGCTTAAAAAAGATTTTTTGGCTGGAGCTAAACACGTTAAAAATGTACCCCTTCAAAATTACAAAGAGATTCTACTTAACAACAAACCTACAGTCCCTGTCTTGTTTGCACCGCCTGTATACTGCTGTTCAGAGTATATAGGGCCTTTCCTTATTTTAATTTGGGTGCGGGGTTCCCCTTAATATCCATACAGGACCCAAAGGGCCTGGTAATGGACTGGGGGGGTACCCATGCCGTTTGTCTCACTGATTTTCATCCATATTGCCATGACCCGACATGACATTAAACCTGCAAGCAGTTTTAAATGAGATTTTTTCCTTTAAAAATGACATTTGGTGCAGGGACTGTTCTAAACATGGGAAACACGCGTCACTTTTCAGGCATACTATAGACACCCCCCAGGTACGATATTTAAAGGAATATTTCACTTTTTTTTTTTTACTTTAAGCATCATTAAAATCACTGCTCCCGAAAAAACGGCCGTTTTTAAAAGTTTTTTTTGCATTGATACATGTCCCCTGGGGTAGGACCCGGGTCCCCAAACCCTTTTTAGGACAATACCATGCAAATTAGCCTTTAAAATGAGCACTTTTGATTTCGAACGTTCGAGTCCCATAGACGTCAATGGGGTTCTAACGTTCGTGCGAACTTTCGTTCCGTTCGCGGGTTCTGGTGCGAACCGAACCGGGGGGTGTTCGGCTCATCCCTAGTGCTGAATAACCAGTATTTAAGTTGGGTCCTGGAGTCATGGTGTTTTCAATGTTTCCCCACAGTGTGGTTGGGTGCGTGTTTACCCATTCCTTCATTTGAGACAGTATGGTGGCTAAATAGTAATCTTTAATGTCTATGTATCCCATGCCACCCGCCAGTTTGTGTTTGGTAGTTTTGAGATGACTACATCTGGGTTTCTTGCCTTGCCAAACATATTGGTGTATAATGGATTGGAGAGATTTGATGTATGAGTTAGTAAGTGGAATAGGTAGTGTGCGGAATGTGTAAAGCAATCTAGGGAGTATGAGCATTTTAAAGGCTGCTAATCTACCAGCCCAAGAAAATTCAAATTTTGAAAGCTTGGAGGTTTCCCTAATAAGCATCTGTTTCGCTTCAATGTAGTTGCTGCTAAAAAGAATTCTGGTGTATTTGGTGAGTGTAATTCCTAGATACGATATACCTGCGTCTGCCCATGGGTACGTATAAAAGTTACGTAGAAGGTTGCTAGTTATTGCATCTAAACCTAGGTCCAGAACCTTGTAATAAGAAATGGTACTAAACCTTTGTAACACAGATTGTATCGAAGCCAGGGAGGATATAGGGTTGGTTACCATCATGATGACGTTGTCAGCAAAAAATTGATCTTGTGTTCTAACGTTCCAATTTTGAATCCCGTAATGGACTTGTTTGATCTAATATGTTCGGCCAGGGGTTCCATTATTAAGTTGAAGATGATGGGCGATAAGGGGCAGCCCTGACGAGTGCCATTAGAAATTGGAAATGGTTTGGATAACATCTCAGAGCATACCTGAGCTGAAGGTTTCGAGTATAAAGCCATTATCGCAGAAAGAATGTGGCCTTGGAGACCGAATTTAAGAAGTGTAGCATGGAGACAGGTCCAATTGACTCTATCGAACGCCTTCTCTGCATCCAGAGATAGAAGCAGAGAAGGCGTTCGTTCAGACTCCGCATTGTGAATTATATTAATGATTCTACGGGTTGCCTACCTTTGTGAACCCGGATTGATCAGGGTGAATTAGTGATGGCATAATGTTTACTAACCTTGTTGCTATGCGTTTGGCATAAATTTTTGTGTCAATATTGAGAAGCGATATGGGTCTAAAGTTTTGCGGTGAGGTGGGATCCTTGCCTGGCTTCGGTAATGTAATTATTAAGGCATTTAACATTTCCTGTGGGAGAGAAGAGGAGGAGGCAGCGTCATTACACATTTAAGCCAAGAATGGGGCTAGAATGTTACTGAATTGTTTATAGTACTCCCCAGTGAGACCGTCTGGTCCAGGGGATTTATTAGATGGTAGGGATGTGATTGTATCTAAAACTTCCATTGGAGAGAATGGAGCATTCAGCATTGTTAGTTGATCGGGGGATACTTTGGGAAGATTAATTTCTTTTTAAAAGTTTTCTATATCTTCTAAGCATGGTTGACTAGTAGTGGAGTCATCTTTCAGATTATAAAGTGTTTTATAATAGTGACTAAACGCTTCCGCTATGGCTTGAGGATCTATCAGTTTTTGTTTTGTGGAGGGATGATAGAGGTGAGATATCTTGCTTTTAATATGATGACCTTTGATGCTGTGTGCCATGGGTTTCCCTGTTTTATTACCGGTGGAGTAGTGATTAGCCTTAAATCATTTTTGGGCTCTATCATATGATTCTAGTAGTGAATTTCTTAATTCTTGTCTGAGAAGTACTAGTTTTTCTCTAAGGGTAGGATCGGGAGTATTTTGGTTTTGGGCTTCTGCAGTTTTAATTTGGGAGGTGATGGTGTCAAGACGCTGTGATCTCTTCCTTTTCTCTCTAGCTCCTATTTGGATAAGAATCCCTCTGATGACCGTTTTATGAGCGTTCCACAATGTAGTATTACTCGATGTCGATCCCTGGTTTAGATCGAAAAATTCTTCTAAATGTTTACTGATAGTGGCTGAATGTTCGGGTGACTGAATGATTGAGGCATTGGCTCTCCATAGCTTCGTACGTGGGGAAGTTGGCAAAGACTCGATGTTTATAGACACTGGTGCATGGTCAGACCACGTTATCGTGTCTATAGATGATTCAGAAACTTTGGGTAGAGTCCACTTGTCGACTAGGAAGTAATTGATTCTGGTGTACGAATTGTGTCGATGGGAAAAGAATGAGTAATCCCTCTCAGTGGGATGGTGGCATCTCCAAACATCGTATAAGTCATTGCTTCTTAGCAACTGTCCCATAGGTAAAGTAAGTCTAGTTTTGCGTGAGGAGGCATCTAGGGAGTTATCCGGTACAATGTTGAAATCTCCGCATACAATGAGGTTTCCTTGGTGGAATTTGGTGATTTTAGGCATCAGTTTAGAAAGGAATTTAATTTGTTTAGTATTTGGTGCATACACCGTAACAATAGTGTACCTAGCATTGTCCAAGGTACAATCTAGGGCCAGATATCTGCCATCATCATCAATCATACTGTTGTGCAGCATAAAGTTGATTGTGTTTTTGATTGCAATCAGAACTCCATTTTTCTTAGTGGGGCCTGGAGCATGGTAGATGTGGGTAAAAGATTGCAGTGCAAAAGATTGTTATTGCAGTGCAGCACTGCAGATTTTTAAAAGTGTGTTTCTTGCACACATATGATGTCACATGTAGATTTCTGGGTTGTGCGCCATAGTGAAGCTCTTTTTGCTGGATGGTTTAGCCCTTTGGCTTTTAGCGAGAGGAATTTGGGCATCTTGGTGAGGGGTGTAAGATAGTATATGGGTTAAGTTCTTACTCACAGTTAGCAGATAAGTTCTTCTATTCAGAAAGATCTGGTGATTGAGGTACTCGCGTCTTTTTCTTCTGCATGCTCTCAGGTAAGAAGAGATGTGGGGTAAAGAAAACTATAGGGTGAGGATAAAATAAAAGTTAGCAAGATAAAAAAAGGTAGACAAAAATACAAGAACTGACAGCAGTTAAGTAAAACTGGTACTGCTGTGTTGTTCTGGGGTGTAAGTTCGTGGAGCAATTTGCAACAAGAAAGGCATCCGACTGGAGTTGTGTTAAAGTGGGTCATGTGTGATCCCACTATTCAGGTATAGGTTAGTGCTTACCGGAATGGTGGTTATCATTGGAGGGTGGAGAGTTTTCTCTGCGGTTGAGTGGTGCTGATTTAGGTGGGTCGGGAATGATTCCCCATAGGTGGAGTAGTTTGAGACCTTACTCCACTGTGGAGATGTTATGCTTGGTCCCGTTCTTGGTGACTATGATTTTGGTAGGAAAGCCCCATTGGTAGGGGATCTTGTGGTTATTGAGTGGTTTGGTAATAGTGTTCAGTTGTCTCCTCAATTGACGAGTATGCTGTGAGAGGTCAGCGTACAATTGGAGATTAGTGTACGGGTGTACGGGGCAGGGAGCTGGCCCAGATGCATTAATTTGAACAAAAATTAGTCTTTAGCATGAAAAAAATGAATTCTCATCAGGACATCACGTGGGACTTCTGCCGGGAGGTGTGGTGGTTTAGGGAGGTGGTGGATTTGATCGATTATAGTTTCCATAGGGGTGAGATCAGGTAGGAGTGTGGAAATCAATATCCTGGCATATGTGTTTAGACCATGCGGTAGGACAGATTCAGGGACCCCTCTGATTTTGACATTATTACGGCGGGACCTGTCCTCGAGGTCCGCCATTTTAGCCCTCATCCAGTGTTGTTCTTCTTGTGTATGATCATGGGCATCTACAAGATAATTGACCGTTTCGGTCATTTCTCCCACCTGCCTCTCAACAAGGTGCATTTTTTGCCCCATATGGTTCATTTGTGAGGAGAACCTGAGAAACATATTGGAGATGTCATTGTGAAGGGAGCTCTGAAGGGAGATGAGCATCTCCTTCATTGAGTGTCTAAGACAGGCTGATTTGTGGTAGGGAAGGCTGCTATGGGGGATGGATGAGCTGGGGCTGCATCAGGCACAGGGCTCACCTCAGATACTGCCGAATCTGCATCCAGTCGCATCCGTGCCTTTGCAGGGCTGTTGCTGGCCGATGAGGCAAGGGATGATGGTGAGGCATCTGGAGAGTGCAGTTGTGGGTTTTTTTGCAGA
Source organism: Lithobates septentrionalis (assembly GCA_037952835.1). NCBI lineage: Eukaryota > Metazoa > Chordata > Amphibia > Anura > Ranidae > Lithobates > Lithobates septentrionalis. Next base: position 1,196,663 of record JBBDGP010002067.1, on the reverse strand, counting down.
TCATCCGGATCAGGGAGATCTGTATAGGCGGCCGAAGTTCCGTATTCAGGGCCGCAGGCGCCATCTTGGATCTTCGGCAGTGTGAAGAAGTCTGTCAGTTTCTTAGGCTGACGGTATTCTTTCCGTTTGCGGTTCATACTGGAGAGTGTGGGAGAGTAATCCAGTGTCCTGGTGGTCTGAGCAGTCGCTGGGGGCTACCAGAATAGCGGGGATGTCGAGATATATTCCGGTCAGTGCAGGAGCTGTGTAACTACACGTCCATCTTGCTCGGCAGTTGGCCACGCCCCCTCATGTAGAAGATGTTTTGTAGTTTATCCACTTCTTCAGTTATATAGAGTGATGGGAATATATCCCGGCATTTATATCCACACAACCAGCACTGACACCTTCATCTAATCACCATGGAATGAGTCAGGGCAAATGTTGGCCGTCTATGAAAAGGATGGGGGGGTTAGGTTTTGTCTGAAGATGGGCTTTAGGGTCAAAACTACTATGTTTCTTGTATAAGTTCTGGATCAGCTTCCCCAGTGTAACTCACCTTGTCTCCTTTCCATGATATTAGCTCTGGTTCTAGTGTAAGTTGCTGACCCTCTGAATGGGACCCATCAAAGTGACCCACAATCATCCAATCAGTGATATTTCTACCTTTAATTCTTGTAATCCAATTTACAATTTCCAGTGGGCTGGGCAGTTCTCCTTTATCATTAAAAATAAGGACCTTGCCATTCAGATCCTTGTACTGGACTTCTTTTACATAGCGGGACAGCTTAAGAAATTACAGAAATGATTATAGGCAACAGGTATATAGAACGTTTAGTCATTTTTTTGACTATAAATTGTTTATCTAGTTAAATCTCAGTCAGAGAATGTCATCAGGATGAGATGACCTGTTTGCTGAGCACTTATAATCAGATACATTTTATTGGGACTATTTATAAACAATTTGTTTTGCGAATGCGAATGTTCCAGAGATAAATAATTCTACCCCTTTACAATACACTGGCTCAGCCTCATCTTGAACATACAGTTCAGTTTTGGTCATCAATCCTCAGGGAAGATGTCGATGAATTAGAAAGAGTTCAGCAAATGGCAACAAAATGAACAAGGAGGACAGAGGATCTCAGCTATTAGGACTGATAGATTACAGTTATTCACTCTGGAGAAGAGGCATTTAACCCTTTTGCTGCCTGGTCCGTATGTTGTACGGACCTGATGGCGGAGGTATTGCCCACAATCTGGTGGCTGCAGCCACTGGAATTGTGTGTGAAACTGACAGGCAGCCTCCTGCCTGCCAGGTGAGAGCATTCAGGTGGCGGCACTGCTGACGGATTGCTCTCACACCCCCCTGGTACCAGCGCCTCCCCGCCGCCACACCCTGCCATGCTTACCGGGCTCTGCTTGCCCATCTGCGGGCCCAAGAGCTCCATGGCAGGTGCTGGTGGCTGGAGGGGAAGGAGAAGAGAGGACACACATCTGCTCTTCTCCCCTTCTTCTTGTGACCTGGAAAGTTACGTCTCTGACGTCACTTCCGGGTTAAGCTCTCGGCGTCCCCGGCTTGCTCAGCCGGGAAATAATGCAGATCGCATTGCAAAACATTTAGTGGAGCACAGGGGAGACATTGTGATTCTTTTAGACCCTGCATATCTCAATAAAGAAAACCTGTCACCAAAAAAAAATCACATAGGTGACTTTTTGTCCCCTATTTGATGAAAAAAAAAGTTGTGCCCTCTTACATCAAATGTACAGTACTTGACTTCCTTCCTCACCCAATGAAGTAACTTTGGTTGTAATCTATCCCCCTATATGTATGTATGGACAGGTACTCATATAAATATATATATATATATATATATATATATATATATATATATATATATATATATATATATATATATATATATACATATACGCACGCCTCCATCTCATTATGCTGTTACATTGTGCTAATCCTGCTCTAACCCTGTCTGTCCCTTCCAGGACCATTAAGATCAGACGCACACTAAATCTAATGTGCTTAATATGTCACACGTCCAGTTACATGACTTTGGCCCTTCATAAAATCAACCTCCATCAATTTAAACATAACCCTCGCATGTTCAGCATGCTGCACTTTAATATTAATACTATATTCCATGAACACTGGCTCATATATATTCTTCACCATCTTCCAATGCCCCGGAGCTGCATCCAGACTTGTATCACCAATCTCTCTCATTCCCACAATGTGATCTATATGTATATGCCCTTGACAGACTACATTGAGTGTCGGCTACATAACCCTGGCTCCAGATCCATCCAATCCACAGGTCTACACTCCTCCCTTCTTTCTCCAGCCAATCAGCAGACACCAACCCCTCCCCTCTCTCCTCCCCTCCCTCTCATAAGCCCACTGGACAAGCATGGACGCAGGTCTGATGAAGGAGCTGTGCATGCTCCGAAACGCATTACCACCCACCGCCTTCACCTGATGTTACATCTGCCGCATGCATTCCATCTTGGTTCCAGAACCTGGGTCACCTCATCGCATCTTCACCTCGCTAATCCACATCACCAGGGAATCTCACAGCTGCAGGACAGCTCTCTCTCCCCCAGACAGACAAGGATTATAGAGATCCGAATGAGGACTATTCATTATATGCCTATGACCTTTAATTCTATTGTGTCTGTAATAAATCTTTTAACTACTGCACTCAGAGGCACCTTTCTCTTTCCTTTATGACCCTCCAGAGTTGCTTTTTCTCTACAAAGCACTTCCTTCAGTGCCGTATCTCCACTGCAACTAAGGCTCCTCCTCACCTTCACTCACCTTATTCTAGTATCTTCTGCAGGTTTCTAGAAGTAGGGGGAGGTTTCAGAGATGCTGCCTGTGAGTCAGCCAGCCCTCCCTGAGTCACTTAATCATCCCAGATAAAACAACACAGGCTTGGCTGCTGGCCAAGCCTGAAAAGGGTTCCTGCACTACAAATATCCTACTCTAGCACACTAGAGAGTGCTACAATTATTAAACCGCTCTCATTCACATTCACCCAGTACATGCATATAGAGAAACAAACAGCTATTTCTTCATAGTAACAACAGTTAGAAATCTGCAACAAAGTTTGATAAAGTCCATGCAATGTAAACAAATCACCCAGAGGGGACGGATTTTTCTCAACAAAAGTGGAGTTGCTCTTTAAGAGAGGACATGATTATAATGTACAAATATATTTAAAAAGGAGGCTTAACCTTAGATTGTGGAAAGATTTCATTACCGCTAGAGAAGTAAAAATGTGTAATTCTGAGTGTTGAAAACTTCAAAAACATTTTAGATGTCTTTCTCAGAAAGCTGAATATATGGGGCAGAATTAAAATCACACACGCATACACACACACAGTATGAAATGGATGGAGCTATGTCTTTTTTTCAACCTTTGAAACCATATAAACTATGAATGTCTTAACATTTGTGCAAGCATAATGAATAATACAATGTTTGTAATGGTATCTTTTTTGCTTTTCACAGGGCGAAGGTAACATTCTCTAACATTTGAGAAACATTTGATCATGAAAGTTACCATTCACCAATAAAGAAAATGGCCTAATGTTATAGGATAAGAAGAATGGACCAGCAGGGGAAATAATATGAAGAAGACCTCTGCATGGAGAATCCTGTGTGAACAGAAAAACAAATGGATTTTCAGTCAGGATGAGACAATGGTCTGGTATACAATTTGACTGTTTGGGCATTCAGACAAGTGGCCAAACTTTTGCCCAGCCTACCTTCTGGATTGGAGTCAATAATCACAAATAGAAGCAATATTTCTACAGCTTCTATATATGACAACCTCCTGCTGTCAGTGACTCCTAAGGAAGCAGCGTATGCTTGCTCCCAAGGCATCCCTAGGAACCATTGACATCATTGGAAATCCAAGAGACATCACTGCCCACATAGGATCACTGGCCATATTTAAGCATTTTTAATTTACAAGAAAATGGCCATTGTCCATTTTTTGTGAATGAGTAGGGATACTATGTAGTCATTAAATTTGGCCTGTAGATTCTGATAAGTCAACCCACCAACAGACCCCCACAATCACTGACCAGGGTTGTGGGAAAAGGCTCTTGTCCTTATTAACAAGACATCCCCCCCATGTTGAAGGCATGTGGCCTGGTATGGTTCGGGGGGGGGGGGGGGTGCCTGCTCTTCCTTCTCCTTGTCTGGCCAGCCAGGCTGCATGCTTAGATCAAGGGTCTAGTATGGATTTTTAGGGAGACCTCCCACATTTATTTCTGTTTGTTTTGTTGAGTTCCATCTTAAAATCCAATTACCTAGGATATGCTAGAAAAAAATTTACTTTTACAAAGAAAACAAGGTTAAATTGCCAACATTTTACTGCCAGCTTCTTAAAACAAAAAGAAACTTTCACCACTTTCTGAACATGATGGAGATGCACCCCTTCAAATGCAAGATTAGGATACCCCCCTCTCCTGGCTTGTTATTTAAAGGAGTTTAGCATTTTTACTGTTTCACTTTAAGCATTTTAACAAATCAATGCCCCCAGTCAAGCGAAATTTTTTAAAATACTTTTGTATTGGTACATCTTCCCTAGGGCAGTGCCCACCCTCGATGTTATTCTTACACCTCCTTGCCTAGTTGCCTAGAAAATTAGGATTTTTAATTTGTTAGCCAAACAACGCTCAAACAGACCAATGGACATGTAGTTCTGACATCACCGCTCCAAGCCTACTGTGTGTAAAGTCCCTTCATTTTCTACCTCTGCTACAGGTTCTAGTCCCAAAAGGAGCAGATCCCTTTTATTACCACTGCTAAATGTGACAGCTTCCTCCTGATTGCTAGGGAACTGGTACCTGTTGGTATCCTAACAACCAGTGACTCATCCCCTCCCGGTACATTCAGGGATTCCAGGGACCCCTGACTGACAGTTGAATGGTAAAATACAGCAGGGATATAAATAAAAAGGATTAGAGTTCCCCCAAAATTTATAGCAGGCTCTTTAATTCTGGTATAAATCTTAAGTGGAACCCCACAAAAAAAAGAATGAGGTCTCCTCAAAATTTTACACTGGACCCTTATCCAACCATGCACCCTTGGGGGCTAGGATGAGGGGGGATGGGTAGTTTTTTGCTCCATTCTGAACCATGCCAGGCCACATGCCCTAAACATGGGGGTACCTTCCCAGGGGGACCACCTGCCCACAAACCTGGCCCAGTAGTTGTGGGAGTCTGTGGGTGGGGGGCTTAGGTGCCTCTTGAAGACTTAAAAATAAAGAGAAAAAATATTATCTTCTAAATAGCAAAAGTATAGTTGTAAGTTTTTACATGATTGTGATTGAGTTTTATTATTGAAAACTGTAAAGTAATACACTTGGGGGCTAAGAATATAAACACAAGTTACTCATTAGTGAGAGAACCCCAGGAGGAATTGAGAATGGAAAAGGATCTGGAGATTCTAATAGACCACAGGCTCAGCAATAGCATGCAATGCCAAGGTGCAGCAATCAAGGTCAACAGACTATTAGCATGCATTAATAAGGGTATACACTTCAATTCTAACACTTTACAAAACTCTGGTTTGGCCACATCTGGAATATGCCGTCTAGTTCTGGTCACCAGTCCTCAGGAAGGATGTGCTGGAACTGTAGAGAGTCCATAGAAGGGGAACAAAGACAATAAGGGGGATGGAGGACCTCAGTTATGAAGAATGACTACAAACATTAAACCTATTCTCCCTGGAGAAGCACTTATAAGTAGATATGATCACAATATGCCCATTTTTAAATGGTGATTGTAACATAGAGAGTAAACTATTCAGTCTCAGGTTTCTTAGGAAGATATGCAACCACTCAAAGAAGTTAAATGAGAAGTGGTTTAACCTTAAACTCTGTAAGGCAGGGATCCTCAAACTCCAGCTGTTGCGGAACTACACATACCATGAGGCATTGTAAAACTCTGACATTTACAGACATGGCTAGGCATGATGGGAATTGTAGTTCTTGAACAACTGGGGGACCATAATTTGAAGACCCTTGCTGTAAGGGGTTCTTTACTGTTAGATTGTTAAGGATGTGGAACTCCCTTCCACATTTGGTGGTGTCAGAGAGTGTTGATAAAACTTTGAGATGGACATGTAACTAAGTGCTTAGGTTTATGTATCTTTATAAGACTGTGGTTTGTGGCAAAACAATGAAAACACATTTTTGGGGTACAAAGTACAGCAAGTAGGCCCAGGTCCTGTTTAAAAAATGTCTCTTTAAAACACAATTGGCAGTGGAATGTTATGTGTATTGAATCATTGTGTCCCTCTGGGTGCTCCAGGTCCTTCACAATTTCAGCAATCACCTGGCTTTCCAGAACAGAATGTGGATCTCCTGCTCTTCATTTAACATTTTTGAGTGCCAAACTATTAACATAACTTTTCATGCCAGCCTCCTGCATATATATGTTCGTCCTGGTGAGACAAGTTTTATTCTGGGAGGATGTAACCACATGGCCTCCCAGTTTAGGTGTTCCTAGCAATCACAGTCAGCAGTAGTAAACAATGTCTGTCAATCATGATTGATCACAACAATTACATGGTTCAAGGCAAATCACAGCAACAATGTACTATGTGATAGCTGCAGCCAATCACAGCTATCACAGTAGTAAACAATGGGATCATGAATGATGCCAAACACAGTTAGAAATGATTGCTTATACAGTGTACTTGATTGTATAAGCAATCAAAATGTTTTTAAAAATTCCTATCACCCCCCAGCAGTTCAGCATCACTATGGTGACACTGCATTGCTCTGGTGACGTGTTAAGAAAATTGAATATTTTTTTACACACTGTCAATATAGCAAGTGCAATGTCAATATGGAAAAAAAATTAAATTTTTGAAACACTGACTATGCCTCTTAGAAAATACCCTGTAGTGTTTTCTTTGCAAAATTTGGTGATTTTGTTGGTGATTACCCTGTCCTGGCACTTCTGGGACTCAAGAAATGTGATCAGTAGTCAGGAAATTTGATGTCTATTACGTTCCCTGAAAGCCCAATGGTGCTTCTTGGATTTTGTCCCTCTCTATACATCTAGGCTGTGAAATTGTATCACAGATGTGGTATCCCCAGAATGAAAAAAAAAAAAAATTCCAAAAAATTGTAACGTAAAATACAACTCAAAATCTCACCATGCCTCTTAAACAAATACATTTAGGGGGTATTGTCCTGTCATTTTAGGGCCTCAAGAAATGAAGCCATCAGTACATCAGGACTGATCAATTTTCAGATCTATATCCCATAGTGTGTAGACTTTCCCACGGACTAAATATTATGATTTGAGTTACTTTTACCAAAGAAATGTAGCAGAATACATGTTGGTCCAAATTCATGAAGAACGATTATTTATTTGCAAAATTTTGTAACTAAAATTTTTAACTAGAATTGATTTTTCTCATTTATGTTGCAAAACATAGAAACTTGGTGGTGAATAAATCCTACCAATATAAGTCTCAATCTGTTTTAAAAAAATGCTAAAATTTAATTTAGGTACATTTTTTCGATGACTGAGTAGAATCTTCAGGCCTAAAATAATTTTTTTAACAAAAAAAAAAACAGCTGCAGAAGTGAAAGGGTTAAACCTCTAAACTAAATATGAACCTAAACTGGGTGTAATTTTTGTCTGGGCACATTGTGTTCCAGTACATTGAGGCCCGGAGCAAAAGAGACAGCAAGGATTGATAGTGAAGGGCTGGGCATGACAGTGTGTCTAAGGGAGACACAAAAAGGGTTAAAAAAGAAAAGAAAAGGTTGAAGGGGAGTGTAGAGAGGGGAGAGGAAAGAGAAGAGAAGAGTGGGGGGAGTGGCTATACTTAAGGGAGAGGCGGAGCTAGGCTAAAGGCATTATAAGGATGTAGAGTAAGGAGGAGGCAATTATTCCACTGCTCCTCCAGGTTGGCCGACATTGACATCATTTTGGCAAGGTTGAGACAGGCGGCTGTAAGTAAGGGATCGAAGATGAAGTGGGCGGGCTCGGCACCAGGTGAGGTGTCCCCACGCTTTTCCCCAGGGCCTCCATCTCGGCCTGTTCACCTGCCCAGGAGCCCGCTGGAGGACCGATCAGTGCCTCTGGCAAAAAGGACACAACAACCGGCCGCAGCGGGGCCCGGGTGGTCCACACGCTGCCGGCCTAGCTCGGTGGGCAGGGCCAAAGGCCGCCATGGTGCCATTTCCCTGCCCGCAAATCGCGGGACCTTAACAATCGCAGCACCCCCCACAGCTACGAACGATCCGAGGGGGGAGGCAAGGAGGGGGAGAGCATCAGGCAAGGCCACCGGAGCTGGGACAGAAAAGGCCAGCAATGCCGCAAGTGGTCGGGGCCTATCCAGACAGCAGGAATTGGGCCAAGATGGTGGAGGTAATACAGCAGGGGGCGGAGCTCTGGGGGTGAGACGGGCCCCACAACACCAGTGTTCCACGGCCTCCAGGTCCACTTCACCTGGGGGGCTAACAATGCCACCAGTCACGGAGCAAGATGACAGGTCGGAAGGGGAGCTGTCGGAGCAGGAGGAGCCACAGGAACCAGTGAGGGAGACCAGTGCGGCGGGTGTTGGGAGAGCTCTCGGTCAGCCTGGTAAGTCCACTAATACTTTGTCTTTGTCAGATGCATTGAATGATTTGTTAGGGGTGGTAAAAGCGTGTGCAGCATGGGCACCCGCCCCTCCGCCACGGTCAACAGGGGAGGCCCCTGACCAGCAACTGGTGGACAATAGGCCCACCAGTTCAGAGTCAGGGGCACAGCTGAAGGATTTGCTGGAAGGCCTGTGGGCATTGGTAGGCCGATTCGATGGGGGGCAGGTGCAGCCCCCACAAGTGGCCCCATGGGCACTATCGGTGAGCGGGACAGCAGATGGAGGAGCGGGGGTGTCCGGTGCTGCGTGTGTCCTCTGCGGCGCCCCCCGGGCTGAAAGGGACAGAATCTGTCACCAAGAAGGCAGGAGAAAAAGGGTTCACGGAGACTATGGGTAGGACAGATGTGGTAAGGATTGCGGACGTGGCAAAGTGTGAGATACTGTATACGTGTGTTTCGAGGGTCCCTGGGAGCACATTTAAACAGGAGGACCGGGATAAGATTTGCAAGGGTGAGTATGTGGAGATTTTCTTGTTATTGCCCTTGGAAAAATTTTACTTGGACAGGGTCAAACCTGATGACTCCAAGAAAGAGGATGAGGAGAAGAGGAGGTCCAGGTTGATCCCACGTACGTTTGTTAATTGGCTACAAGCGTTCACCGTTATGGCAAGTGTTATTGCCGAGAAGAACCCCGAGCATTGTTCTGCGTTGTTCTGTTATGTCTTTTCTCTTATGTGGTTTATGTTGTGATATGTTTGATACATTTTATGATAAATAAATATATATTGTATTAAATTCACCTCCACGCTGTCCATGGACCTCATTTTAAAGTCCCAAAACTCCCAATTTCTCCTTCTGAACTAGGGATGGAGGCACACCACACATGTGCCTCACATTAAAGTCCCAACTTCCTCCTCCTTTCTTCTTTGCATTAGGGATGGAGGTCCATGGACAGGGTTGGTAGTGTCCCCCTGCCACCCACGTGTGAGGTTTTCAGGGTCTAGATGGCAGTGTACCTTACCTGGATCCTGTACACTCAATGGACACAACCATTATGCGTCCATGAGTTCTTGCAGCCTAGCTGTGACAGATTATTATTTTGGATAGATGTGGCTTTTGGAGTACCCAGGCCGGCTTGTTGTCCGCTATCCGGGAGTTGTGATGCGCTCTGTGTGTCCTCCCTCTTTCCCCCTCCCCTCCTGCCCTTTAATCCGGGTGGGGAGGGCGGGTGCCCACAGCGCATCGGCGCCATGCCTCCTGCCGCATGTGTGACGTCACCACTGACGTCGCGAACATGCAGACATTAGATTTTCCATCACAAGCCGGCTAGCTGGGTCATGAGGGCGTCTCCCTTGGGCGGTGTCCTCCCATCCACATCAGGGCCCCTCCCTGCACATGCCGTGCCTGGCGTGACGCTGGTGGTGTCAGTGTGCGCATGGTGGGGGCGGGAGCATGTATATATGGCCACCGCTCACACATTTTGGGTGTTTAAAACTGACAATGACAGACCTCATTACAGCGCTCGTCCACCTCTTTGGGATACATGTAAGCTTATATTAGGTTACCCCCTTTTATACCCTATCACTGTTCGTTTTTTCTTTTTCTTTTATCCATTCAGTCCTGACTCATCAGGCACTGTCTCCACTGCCTCTTGTTATACCATCTCCTTGGGCAGTGGATATGGTTCACCTTTCTCCCTCTTTTTGATTGTTTATCTTTTCTTTAACCTGATGCAATCTATAGATTTTTACATATTATGACATATTTATTTATGCACTCCCCCGCTTTTTGTTCCCAGATCCTTTTTGGCAGTTATTTTGGCCTAGTACCATACATGATTCATTTCAAGTCCAAGTCACCCAATTTCTGTGTGTGTGGGGGGAATTTCTTGCACGCGCTGCACCGGCGCACGGCTTTCCCACCTCAGCTCCCTGTAAGGACCATCACCTTGGCCTTGGTCCCATCATCGCCACATCCCCGTGTACTGACCTCATTTAAGTACTCAGGGGGGACTCATTTACCTCTCTCTGCCATAAATAGTCACATATAGCACATATATTAATTGATATTTTCACTACACTTTACAGATACTGTTGAGCATCTTGCCCCTGATGAGTGGTTTACACGAAACGCGTCGGTCATTTTTGTCACGCAGATACATGCTCACACTCTACCAGCAATTTAGAACATTTTTCTTCAATCAATCATGGTTTTATGTTGTTTTATCAATTTTATTTTCACTGCCCAGTGCTGTTTTTTACGTGTATATTATATATATTCATTGTATGTACCTACTTATCAGTTATGACCACTATGTGGCGTCCTGTTGACATAATTGATGTACTCTCGATGCCCTATTGTATGCGCACATACATATGTGTGTACAAACAATTTTGGAATGACATTTATTATAATGTTCCTTTCTCTTATGTGGTTTATGTTCTGATATGTTTGATACATTTTATGATAAATAAATATATATTGTATTAAATTCACCTCCACGCTGTCCATGGACCTCATTTTAAAGTCCCAAAACTCCCAATTTCCCCTTCTGAACTAGGGATGGAGGCACACCACACATGTGCCTCACATTAAAGTCCCAACTTCCCCCTCCTTTGTTCTGTTATAGGGATGAGCCGAACACCCCCCTGTTCGGTTCGCACCAGAACATGCGAACAGGAAAAAAGTTTGTTCGAACACGCGAACACCGTTAAAGTCTATGGGACACGAACATGAATAATCAAAAGTGCTAATTTTAAAGGCTTATATGCAAGTTATTGTCATTAAAAGTGTTTGGGGACCCGGGTCCTGCCCCAGGGGACATGGATCAATGCAAAAAAAAGTTTTAAAAACGGACGTTTTTTCAGGAGCAGTGATTTTATTAATGCTTAAAGTCAAACAATAAAAGTGTAATATCCCTTTAAATTTCGTACCTGGGGGGTGTCTATAGTATGCCTGTAAAGGGGCGCATGTTTCCCGTGTTTAGAACAGTCTGACAGCAAAATGACATTTTGAAGGAAAAAACACATTTAAAACTACCCGCGGCTATTGCATTGCCGACAATACACATAGAAGTTCATTGATAAAAACGGCATGGGAATTCCCCACAGGGCAACCCTGAACCAAAATTAAAAAAAAAAAGAATGATGTGGGAGTCCCCCTAAATTCCATACAAGGCCCTTCAGGTCTGGTATGGATATTAAGGGGAACCCCAGCCAAAATTTAAAAAAAAATGACGTGGGGTTCCCCCTAAATTCCATACCAGACCCTTCAGGTCTGGTATGGATTTTAAGGGGAACCCCGCGCCAAAAAAAAAAAAAAAAAACGGCGTGGGGTCCCCCCAAAAATCCATACCAGACCCTTATCCGAGCACGCAACCTGGCAGGCCGCAGGAAAAGAGGGGGGAACGAGAGTTCGGCCCCCCCTCCTGAACCGTACCAGGCCACATGCCCTCAACATTGGGAGGGTGCTTTGGGGTAGCCCCCCAAAACACCTTGTCCCCATGTTGATGAAGACAAGGGCCTCATCCCCACAACCCTGGCCGGTGGTTGTGGGGGTCTGCGGGCGGGGGGCTTATCGGAATCTGGAAGCCCCCTTTAACAAGGGGACCCCCAGATCCCGGCCCCCCCCCTGTGTGAAATGGTAAGGGGGTACTTACCCCTACCATTTCACTAAAAAAACTGTCAAAAATGTTAAAAATGACAAGAGACAGTTTTTGACAATTCCTTTATTTAAATGCTTCTTCTTTCTTCCTTCATCTTCTTCTGGTTCTTCTGGCTCTTTTGGTTCTTCCTCCGGCGTTCTCGTCCAGCATCTCCTCCGCGGCGTCTTCTATCTTCTTCTCCTCGGGCCGCTCCGCACCCATGGCATTGGGGGGGAGGCTCCCGCTCTTCTCTTCATCTTCTTCATCTTCTTCTTCATCTCTTCTTCCTTCTTCATTTCTTCTCCGGGCCGCTCCGCAGCCATGCTGGCATGGAGGGAGGCTCCCGCTGTGTGACGGCGTCTCTTCGTCTGACGGTTCTTAAATAACGGGGGGCGGGGCCACCCGGTGACCCCGCCCCCCTCTGACGCACGGGACATGACGGGACTTCCCTGTGGCATTCCCCGTGACGTGGCCCCGCCCCCCGTTATTTAAGAACCGTCAGACGAAGAGACGCCGTCACACAGCGGGAGCCTCCCTCCATGCCAGCATGGGTGCGGAGCGGCCCGGAGAAGAAATGAAGAAGGAAGAAGAGATGAAGAAGAAGAAGAAGATGAAGAAGATGAAGAGAAGAGCGGGAGCCTCCCCCCCAATGCCATGGGTGCGGAGCGGCCCGAGGAGAAGAAGATAGAAGACACCGCGGAGGAGATGCTGGACGAGAACGCCGGAGGAAGAACCAGAAGAGCCAGAAGAACCAGAAGAAGATGAAGGAAGAAAGAAGAAGCATTTAAATAAAGGAATTGTCAAAAACTGTCTCTTGTCATTTTTAACATTTTTGACAGTTTTTTAGTGAAATGGTAGGGGTAAGTACCCCCTTACCATTTCACACAGGGGGGGGCGGGATCTGGGGGTCCCCTTGTTAAAGGGGGCTTCCAGATTCCGATAAGCCCCCCACCCGCAGACCCCCACAACCACCGGCCAGGGTTGTGGGGATGAGGCCCTTGTCTTCATCAACATGGGGACAAGGTGTTTTGGGGGGCTAACCCAAAGCACCCTCCCAATGTTGAGGGCATGTGGCCTGGTACGGTTCAGGAGGGGGGGGGGCGCACTCTCATCCCCCCCTCTTTTCCTGCGGCCTGCCAGGTTGCGTGCTCGGATAAGGGTCTGGTATGGATTTTTGGGGGGACCCCACGCCGTTTTTTTTTTTTTTTTTTGGCGCGGGGTTCCCCTTAAAATCCATACCAGACCTGAAGGGTCTGGTATGGAATTTAGGGGGAACCCCATGTCATTTTTTTTTAAAATTTTGGCTGGGGTTCCCCTTAATATCCATACCAGACCTGAAGGGCCTTGTATGGAATTTAGGGGGACTCCCACATTTTTTTTGGTTCGGGGTTGCCCTGTGGGGAATTCCCATGCCATTTTTATCAATGAACTTCTATGTGTATTGTCGGCAATGCAATAGCCGCGGGTAGTTTTAAATGTGTTTTTTTCTTCAAAATATCATTTTGCTGTCAGACTGTTCTAAACACAGGAAACATGCGCCCCTTTACAGGCATACTATAGACACCCCCCAGGTACGAAATTTAAAGGGATATTACACTTTTATTGTTTGACTTTAAGCATTATTAAAATCACTGCTCCTGAAAAAACGTCCATTTTTAAAACTTTTTTTTGCATTGATCCATGTCCCCTGGGGCAGGACCCAGGTCCCCAAACACTTTTTATGACAATAACTTGCATATAAGCCTTTAAAATTTGCACTTTTGATTTCTCCCATAGACTTTTAAAGGGTGTTCCGCGGCATTGGAATTTGCCGCGAACACCCCAAATTGTTCGCTGTTCGGCGAACTTGCGAACAGCCAATGTTCGAGTCGAACATGAGTTCGACTCGAACTCGAAGCTCATCCCTATTCTGTTATATGGATGCTATCGGAGAGGCACGATAGCGAGGGTTCTGCTTGGCTAAGATATGATGAGCAGTTTCGACAGCGCAGAGCGCTTCATCCGTTTCTTCGCTGGGACCATAAAGATATCAGTCTATGGTCTTATGTTGTCAGTGAGGGCCCCACCTCAGATTCTTCAGGGGGGGCCAGGGGTACACATTCCTCAGGACTGCCGGCCGGGAAAAAATGGGGGTTGTTGGCAGTACAACGAGGGCTCTTGTAAGTTCAGGGGGTCCTGCAAATTTAAACACAAGTGTTCAGGGTGTGGGGGAGCCCATACATTGTCCCGGTGCTTCAAGAGAGGGAAGCGTACCGGCGAGCCTGCTCACAAAAAGGACGATGCTGATGATGGGGAAAAGGATGCAGCCTTTCCTAAGTAGGTATCTAGATAGCGAAGCAGCTATGCTGCTTGCTTCGGGGGTTCGGGATGGTTTTAAGATCCCGTGTTCATTGGTGGTAGTTCCACCAATGGCAAGGAATCTGAAATCTGCATTACTGCATCCAAGGGTGGTGGGGGAAAAATTGGCAAAAGAAGTGGCCATGGGGCGCATAGGGGTCCGTTTAGGGAGAAACCTTTGCAGGATCTAGTGGTGGGTGGTGGTGCCCAACAAGTTCCGCCTCATTCATCACTTATCCTTTCCAAAAGGGGTTCTGTCAATGATTTAATTGACCCAGAAGCGTGCACAGTGTCCTACACTTCATTTGATGTGGCAGTCATGTAGGTCAGGTGCTATGGAAAGGGGGCGCTTATGACAAAGGCGGACATAGAATCTGCGCTCTGCTTGCTTCTGGCGCATCCGGATAGTTTCTGGCTGCTGGGATGCTGCTGGCAGGAGTGGGTTTACGTGGACCGCTGCTTGCCCATGGGTTGCTCCATTTCTTGTGCCATGTTTGAGGCGTTCAGTTCTTTTCTGGAGAGGGTGGTTAGGGACGTGTCAGGCCTAGATTCAGTCATACATTATTTAGATGACTTCCTTTGCATAGGGCCCCTTTCCTTCGTTGTGTGTGCGATTCTACTCTCCACGTTGCAGCATATCACAGGTAGGTTCAGAGTGCCATTGGCAGCCAAAAAACTGAAGGCCTGACGACGGAACTTCGTTTTTTAAGTATTGTGATAGATTCGGTGGCAATGGAGTGCCACCTGCCAAGAGATAAGTTGGAGGACCTACAGAAAGAAATTCAGGAGTTCCACGGACTGCGGAAAGTACAGTTGAGGACTTTGCAGTCATTGCTGGGTAAGTTCAGTTTTGCCTGCAGGATCTTTCCGATGGGGAGGGTTTTTTGCCGATGGCTGTCGGCAGCCACAGCGGGGATTAAAGCCCTGACCCATTTTATTTGACTTACCAGGGATCACCAGGAGGATTTGAAGGTGTGGTATGAGTTTCTGGCCTCATACAACGGCAGATCGGTGTGGATGTCTGTCCCGGTGAGTAACTTTGATGTTAAATTGGTCACGGATGCAGCGGGCTCCACGGGCTACGGTGCATTTTTTCAAAGGCGCTGGAGCGCAAAACCTTGGCCCCAGTTCTGGATGGAAGCGGGGTTCTTTTGTAACCTGGTGCTACTGGAACTTTTTCCAGTGGTGCTGGCTATGGAGCTGTGGGGGGAGGCATGCTGGAACCTGAAATTGAGACTGAATTGTGACAACATGGACATGGTTCAAGTGGTAAATCGCATGTCAGCATCATCACAACTGGTCATAATGCTTTTGCGCCAGTTGGTGCTTGCGATTTAACATTTTTATCTATGCCGTTCATATCCCGGGCATTGACAACTCGTTGGCTGACTCCTTGTCTTGATTTCAGTGGGACAAGTTCAGAGAGCTGGTTCCAGCCGCAGAGAGGGAAGGAGTTCCTTGCACGGGTTGGATCTGGGAGCTGGCCTTGGAGTCACCACGGGATGGATTCGGCAGTCAGTGAGTGAGTCCACATGGGCGGCTTACTTAAAGGTATGAAAGGAATGGTTGTTTCTGGTGCAGGAAGCCGGGGTTGGCACGGAGGGGTCAGAGGTAAGGTTGTTGGTGTTGTATTTTGTGTCTAGGAACATGGAAAGCGGGGGGTCGGTCTGTTCCATCGAGCGGAAGATGGCGGGTCTGTCATTCTTTTTTAAACTACTGGGGGGAAGATTGGACAAAAGATTTCTGGGTGAGGCAGGTAATAAAAGGTTATCATAAAGTGCACAAGGGAAAAGACATACTACGGCCTGTCACTTTTGCTAATCTAATGTCCATCTGTCGGATGTTGGGTTCAGTGTGTACCTCGAGTTATGAGGGTTTACTTTTTACAGCGGTGTTTTCGCTGGCATTTTACAGGGTATTCCGTATCAGGGAATTGGTGAGCCCATCACGGTGTTTGGCGGGGGGGCTTTTGGAGCAAGACTTGCGGGTGGACATGGACAGGGTGTGTTTGCGGCTGCGTAGGTCCAAAGCGGATCAGCAGGGTAAGGGGGTGGATGTGTTGCTGTTTGCATTGCCGGGGTCCAGGGTATGCCCTGTGGAAGCAGTACAGGAATTCTTGAAGGTTAGACCACCTGGGGGAGGGCCATTCCTGAGGCATGAGTTGAAGTTCCAGTTCATATCAGTGTTCAGGAAATGTCTTACAGGGGCTGGGTTGGATTGGGCGGAATACGCTTCACACTCATTCCACATTGGGGCATTGGGGCAGCTACTGAAGCTGCCAGATGTGGGTTGGATGAGGCGGCTGTGCAGAGGATTGGGAGGTGGGAATCGAGGAGATTCCGTACCTACATAATGCCTCAACTGGTGGTAGAATTAAAAAAAGGTGCATGCGGGTAGGCTGGATTCACATGCTGAGATGTTGTAGTTTTGGTGGTATGTTGTTATGGGTGATGCTACCTTTATCTTGTTCGTATTTTCGTTTCAGATGTAGGGTCTATTTGCCTCGTCTGGATCCTCGGTCACTCATATGTTTGTTGGGGGGCCAGGAGAGGAGATGTAAGACCGGATGGCAGACAGTTGGGTATCTCAAGGAGAGAGGCTTATGTGCGCTGGCTAGGAATGCCCGGGATAATGTGGGGTAGGGTGGTAGAGGAGGTGGAGCGGTACGCAAGGTTGGATAGACCACCTGATGTTTTAGTTATACATGCGGGGGAAATGATTTGGGGCTCCGAATGGTCAGGGATCTGATCTCGGACATCAAGTCAGATTTTGTACAGTAGCGCACAGTTTTCCCTAACACTTTGCTGTTGTGGTCCAACATTGTCGCTCAGATGACATGTTGCATGGCTAGGTCCATGGCGCAAATTAATAAGGCCCGCATACGCATTAATAAAGTGGTGGGGAGGTTTGTGGCATAGAATGGGGGCATGGTGATCAGGCACAGAGAATTACAGACGAATGTTGGCCTCTATTTGCGGAAGGATGGAGTTCACCTCTCTGACGTAGGGATTGATCTCTGGGACCATGGGGTTGCAGGAGGGGATCCAACGGGCCCTGCGGGTGTTGAGGGGCCCTCAAGAGTAACATTTCACACTTTTGAGCTGTGGCTGTGTTAAACGTATGAGGTGAAAAGGGGTGGGGGGCTCATCAGTAGTATGTGCCCCTCCGGTGTATTCCAGCAAAAGGTTGATGGAATACTGTAATGGTTGCATTACGGGAAGGGGGTTGTCTCCGAGCGGTCATACAGCTGGAGGCCTATCATGTTGGAAAAGGTCTTGCAGTGCATTGGTGGTATATGTGGTGGAATGTAGGTCGCCGTCATAGAACAACAGACTGGGGTTAAAAGAAGTTGTGTTATTGATGTTATATATATTTGTTATATATATATATATATATATATATATATATATATATATATATATATATATATATATATATATATATATATTAATTATATTGGAGTTTATTTATTTAGATTGTTTTAATAAAAGGCTGTTATGGCCATTTATACTTCAAAATCAAGGTGTGGTCTCATCATTTTAGGTGGGTAAGGAATGGGGTGTTGGAGTACAGGTGGTATAACAGTGAGAGGTAAAAAGTGGGTACATTTGGACTACACTGGTCAAGTGAGGCCCAGAGTGGAAGAGAAAGCATGGATTGATAGTGTAGGGCTGGGCATGACAGTGTGTCTAAGAGAGACACAAAAAGGGTTAATGAGAAAAGGTTGAAGGGGAGTGTAGAGAGGGGAGGGGAAAGAAAGGAGAAGAGTGGGGGAGTGGCTATACTTAAGGGAGAGGCGGAGCTAGGCTGGAGGCAGTGTGAAGAGGAAGTGTAAGGAGGAGGCAGTTTTTCCCCCCCTCCCTATATGTTATTGGTGTGTGTTTTCTTTATTTCAGGAGAGTGAAGATGGTCGTCATGACAGCTTGGGTGGGCTGTGTTTTTGTTGGTCTTTGACGGTGGCAGTAAACATATGTGATGAAAAGGGGTGGGGGGCTCATCAGTAGTATGTGCCACTCCGGTGTATTTCAGCAAAAAGTTTGATGGAATACTGTAATGGTTGCACTGCAGGAAGGGGGTTGTCTCCGAGCGGTCATACAGCTGGAGGCCTATCATGTTGGAAAAGGTCCCGTAGTGCATTGGTGGTATATGTGGTGGAATGTGGGTCGCCGTCATGGACCAACAGATTGGGGTTAAAACAAGTTGTGTTATTGATGATATATATATATATATATATATATATATATATATATATATATATATATATATATATATATATATATATATATATATATATATATATATATATATATATATATATATATATATATATATATATATATATATATATATATATATATATATATATATATATATATATATATATATATTTATTTTTATTTTTTTTTATATTGGAGGTATTTATTTAGATTGTTTTAATAAAAGGCTGTTATGGCCATTTATACTCCAAAATCAAGGTGTGGTCGCATCATTTTAGGTGGCTAAGAAATGGTGTGTTGGAGTACAGGTGGCATAACAGTGAGAGGTAAAAAGTGGACTACATTTGGACTACACTGGTCAAGAACTGACTGAGTATAAAAAGATACGAGTAAACTTTCATTGGACGTTCTCACCTTATACTTTAGTGTGTGTGGATTTAGTTCAGATTTTTTGTTATTTATTTTAAAAGAGAAATCCATGTCATGTAATGCTTGAGCCAAAATGTAGACTGCAATATACACTCTATAGGATGTTTTCTCATCAGGAAAATATAAATCAAGTGGACGTGTCTCCAAACTGCAGTTCCTAAGAGGACGTCTAGTTGTGAGTGGAATAAGGACATTTTTCATTTTGTTTTTTGAAAAGCATCCATATTCAGTTATGAGAATATCCTCCATCAGGGGGTCATTTGGGCGGCTGGATGGCTGAATACTATAAAAATATTCCACCAATCCCTTTGTGGAAAGAAGGGGGAACATAAACACCAAGCTGCAGTTACTGAGAGCAAAAAACACTTCACTCATTGACCAAGAATCTGGTAGAATAAATGTTTTCTCCGTGTAATAAGGGACATTATTATACAAAAACTTGTAATAAGTCATACTAGCTGAGCCACAAATAATAAGAACTTCCGTAGTTGAGGTCCGCAGCTCTGGAGGAATTTTATTATAATTCTTTACAGACACCAGAATCTTGAATTCAATACAAATTCCATGATTAGATAAATGTTTGCTGAGTTGTCGGATCTCCCTCTCTCCGTATTCATCATCAGATGTAAGGATCCCGACCCAGTTCCACTTCAACCTTTCCAGTAACTTTGCTATGGCCACATATTGCATCTCATCATCCGGAACTGTCCGGAAAAAGTTTGGATACATCTTTCTATTACTCATTAAAGTATCTCTGGCTCCATAACTAATCTAGAAACAAAGAAAACAGTCTGTATAATTATATAAGCAGTATAATTGTAATTGTATAAGCAGATTTTAGTGGTGCTTTTATTTCACTGGACCAATCAGATAAAGATACAAGAATAAATGCATTATTTCCTAAATGATTACAGCCATCAGTGAAAGCTGATAATATGATATTAATGGGGAATTTATCAAAACTGGATCAGCCAGAATCTGGAGCATCCAATCAGCCTCCATCTTCAACTTGTTTAGGTAAGTTTTGAAGATGAAAAATGGAAGCTGATTGGTTGTCATACACCACTGCCCCAGATTCTGGCTGCTCCAGTTTTGATAAATTCCCCTCTAAGAGTTCTTCCTCCTGTAATCCCACGTAGGAGTCTCCTGATCATCAATTTACTGGACAGACACTCCCACTGCAAGACTGATTTTTGGCTTTAGCTGGAGGTGGACAACCGAGTATAAACACAATTACCAGCTCAGCTCCTGAACCTGTATATCCTTTATGGACCAGATCAGTGTTTACATTTCCACTATGGGTCTGTCTATTCAACCATATCTCTCATTTCTTCAGATAACAAATCTGTGATATACTGTATATACTGTAAAATCTTCTCAAAATATAAAAAGGCGCCAACCCTATGTGGACACACGTGACAGCTGCCACTTTAAGTGTGAATCACACTAATAAATCAAACAAAAAATATAAAGTAGGTGCTAATTAACCACTTGCTGACCGGCTCATGCACATATACATCGGCAAAGTGGTTCGTTTCCGTGAATCGATGTACCTGTACTTCGGGTCCTTTAAGAGCCATAGCAGGCACACGCTGCACAGTGGGGGACCTGATGTTCATGGCCGGCAGTCGTGATCGTCGCGGGCATGGGAGCCAGAACGGGGATTTGTGTATGTAAACACACAATTCCTCGTTCTGACCGGAGAGAAGAGACAGATTTGCTGTTCATAGTAATTAGGAACAGCAATCTCTCTCCTCCTCCAGTCAGTCCCATCCCCCAAAGACCGGTCTGGGCACCCTGACATGTAAGCGCATATATTTGGGGATTGGTTTTAATAGGACATTTTAATAAAACTGTGTAGCACGATTCCCGTGTTTATCTTCTTTCTGGGTGATTGGTGTATATCCTGCTGAGGGGAAGGAGCACCTGTGAGCTGGAAAGGAGAAAACTTGGAACCCCATGCTGGGAGATTGGAATAATAACGCTTTGTGGTCCAGTGGGCCTTTGGGTTATTGTGAGTGAGCATTTACAGTATTGGTGGTGGAACACGTTTTTCTTGGAAACATATAAAGATACACGGTGGATTGGAATCATTTCATTAAAGTGCAAGGACTTGGAAATGGTCACAGTTGAATACGGACTTCAATTTGCATATTTTTACAGCACTTTTCATTTTTTGATATGTGTATGCACTAAGTTATCACTGACGGAACACTGGTATTAATAATTGGAATTTTTTCTCAGCATCTTTGTGGAATTTGTTGTGCATTTTTCTGTGGGTTTTTTGTTTTTTGGGATTGCAAAATAGTGATTGTGACATCATTTTAATTTTTGAATGTATGTGTATTAAGTTATCACTGATAGCACACTGGTATTTAACAAAAAAGTGTTTTTCACAGCATCTTTGTAAAAAAAAAATTGTAAAAATTCTTTGTGCATTTTTTGTTTTTATTATTAAACAATAGTGACTAGTACAGTGGGTGTACCCTTTATTACCTAGCACATGTTAATTTTAGGATGTATGTAGTTTAATTAGCACCTACTTTATATTTTTTGTTTGACTGTATATACTGTGTTTACTGTGTACAGACATTTGGGTTGATTTACTAAAGGCAAAAACATTGTGCACTTTGCTCCAGAGCTTAGAAAATGAGCAGAAGCTCTGCTTTTATCATCCAATCATGTGCAAGCAAAAATTATGTTGTTTTTTTTTGTTTTCCTTGCATGTGATTGGGTACTTTTTGCAAAGTGAAGGATTATCTCATTTACTGAGCTCTGGAGAACTGCACTTGCAGAGAGTAACTGCACTTTTCAAAGTGCACAGTCTATTTGCCTTTAGTAAATCAACCCCATTGCATCAATCCCCAAAAACTACTTTGACAGCAACTACAACACATATAATATTCAGACCTACAAGGCTTGATACTCTATATACTCTATACAGTATACATGCTAGAATTATGCAGTGCTTCTACATCTCCAACATATCCATACCACCACCATGTGCTCAGTAATCTCCCTGACTGCTCAATGGATTATGAAATAATACAATAATTCAATAACAAAACAAACTTGTGTTAAAAGTCCTCTTTCTATTATATGTGGGATTCAAGATCCTCCGATAGATAGTCCTTCTCTCCACATCCCTGGCCCGGTGGTTGGGTGGGTCTGCAGGTAGGAGGCTTTGAAAAATAAGGGGGCCTCCAGATACTGGCCCCCCTATGTGAATGAGTGAGAGGGACATAGTACTGCTACTCATTCACAAAAAAGTAACCTATAGATAAAGACACACAAATTTTACAAGTCCTTTATTTAAAAAAAAAAAGAACCCAAGAAAAGCTCCTCATTGTAAATCCATCATTATTTATGTTGTCTACCACCTGAAAACTTGTCAACACTAAAAGCCCAGCACCAGTGCACATAACAGGGAAGGGATGGGGATAGCAATGACATCACTGACCAAATACGGCCATGGCCAGGGATTAATGACCATACAAGCCAATGACATTGGTAACTTTGGCGGCTCCTAGTCTCCTGAAATATTACTTCTATATACACTATGTTACCAAAAGTATTGGGATGCCTGCCTTTACATGCTCATGAAGATTAATGGCATCCCAGTCTTAGTCCGTAGGATTCAATAAGCTATAACAGCTTCAACTCTTCTGGGAAGGCTGTCCACAAGGTTTAGAAGTGTGTCTATGGAAATGTTTGATAATTCTTCCAGAAGCACATTTGGGAGGTCAGGCACTGATGTTTGACAAGAAGGCTTGGCTCAGCTCTATTTCCCCCCAAAGGTGTTCTTTCAGGTTGAGGTCACGCTCATCCATGTCTTTATGGACCTTGCTTTTTGCACTGGTCCAAATCATTTGAAGGAGGGGGATTATGGTTTGGGGTATTTTTTCAGGGGTTGGGCTTGGCCCCTTAGTTCCAGTGAAGGGAACTCCTAAGGCATCAGCATACCAAGACATTTTGGACAATTTCATGCTCCCAAATTTGTAGGAACAGTTTGGGGATGGCCCCTTCCTGTTCCAACATGACTGCGCACCAGTGCACAAAGCAAGGTCCATGAAGACATGGATGAGTGAGTTTAGGGTGGAGGAACTTGACTGTCCTGACCTCAACCCGATAGAACACCTTTGGGATGAATTAGAGAAGAGAGTGTGAGCCAGGCCTTTTTGTCCAACATCAGTGCCTGACCTCACAAATGTTCTTCTGGAGGAATGGTCAAACATTGCCATAGACAGACTCCTAAAGTGGACATCCTTCCCAGAAGAGTTGAAGCTGTTATAGCTGCAAAGGGTGAGCCAACTTAAAATTGAACCCTACAGAATAAGACTGGGATGCCATTAAAGTTCATGTGAGTGTAAAGGCATGTGTCCCAATACTTTTGGTAATATAGGGTATGATCATCAGGGGACGGAATGGGCAAAAGTTCAGGCATTTGTCCAAATACCATAACAGTCAAAGATTGTACAGAACCATTGGCTTATCCCTACAGAGCACTGCCTTCTTTTTTTTAGAACAATGTTATACTTTGTGATGCTTTGCCACAAGGATTATTTGTACCTTTTTGACCCACCCAACCATAAGATGACTAGCTGTCCTAACGTTATGTAATATAGAAAATTCTGCTTTTCTTACCTGGGTGTAACCATATAGATTCAGTAGCTGGGCCATTTGGAGGGTGGTGTCAGAATTGAGATCTCCAATGAAACCAACCAGGGCACCCCGCTCCATACAGGAATAATTTGGAGCTTCCTTTGTATGTCCAGACAATATCTGTAGAACGTCTTTTATAGCTTTATTCACATGTCCACAAGAATCATACACATGGTATCCCAGAGTTATGTTGGGAAGAATATCTGGACTGCGGTTTATCTCATCAATAGCAAATATAAAAGCCAATAGATGTCTGTATTCTCTGTCATAAACCCTGCAGAAAATGGGTAGTTTTGCATTGGTCTACAGTACAAGGATTCAAGCAGAAATTCTTTATGGCAAAATATATAACACATTTCAACTACAGATCTATGGTGGGATTGAAATTAAATTATTCCTGCACTTATATGAGTTATAGCAGTGGTTGGCAATTAGGAGGTATAGAGGACCTCAGCTGTATCCCCTGATATCACCAAGTAGCCGCACATTATATTCAGTATATGTAATGCTACAGAAGAAGGTCAGAGAATGCAGACTTACTAGAGGAAAGGGTCAGAGACTTCAAACTTGCTACAGGACTGGTTGGAGCCTACAGACATGCCATAGGAGACAGTCAGGACCAGAGATAAGACAATCTTCCTGGGTTTAGTTTGTGAAAGTTTCTCAAATCTTGCTTAAATTCTGAAGTTTGTGAACTGTGAGCAAACCCCATTGAAGTCCATGGGGGGGCAGGAATCTTGTTTTTTAGTTCTGTCCATTTCTAGAGCTAATAGGTAAACTATTGTCAAACAAAAGGCATGGGAACTTGCGAATGCCATGATGGGGGGGGGGGGGGGCATGTACCAATACCATAATAATTAAAAAATGTAAACGGCTGAACTGATTTTTAATGTGGCCTGGTCAAACCTCCGGCACCAGCTGGAAGTGATATATTTGGTATCAGTATTACTAAATGTGACCACTTCCCTTCTGACTGGTTATTAGGAAATGAGCAACTGCCAACATAATCTGCTACATCGCTCATTCGTGTTGGCAGGTTTGATCAGAAATGTTGGGCAAACTGATTGATGATGGATTCATGTTGTGGATTTTTCTTTTTTTTTTTTTTAAAGGACTTGTCAAAAGCTGTGGTGTGTTTATTTTTTCACTTGTTCTATGAATGAGTAGGGGTACTGTGTACCCCTTACTGATTCACATAGGTGGGAAGGCCTGTATCTGGGGTTTCCAGTTTCCAATAACCCCCCCAGTAGAGATGGGCTGAACATCCCCCTGTTCGGTTCGTAGTAGAACATGCGAACAGGCAAAAAATGTGTTCAAACAAGCGAACACCGTTAAAGTCTATGGGACATGAACATGAATAATCAAAAGTGCTAATTTTAAAGGTTTATGTGCAAGCTATTGTCATAAAAAGTGTTAAGGGACCTGGGTCCTGCCCCAGGGGACATGTATCAATGCAAAAAAAAAGGTTTAAAAACGGCCGTTCTTTCAGGAGCAGTGATTTTAATAATGCTTAAAGTGAAACAATAAAAGTGAAAGATTCCTTTAAATTTTATACCTGGGGGGTGTCTATAGTATGCCTGTAAAGTAGCGCATGTTTCCCGTATTTACAACAGTCCGAGAGCAAAATGACATTTCTAAAGGAAGTCATTTAAAAGTACTAGAGGTAGCGCCGGCTATAATGAATTGTTGGGTCTCTGCAATACACATAATAGTCATTGAAAAAAATGCATGGGGTTCCCCCACAGTGCATTACCAGGCCCTTTGGGTCTGGTATGAATATTAAGGGGAACCCCGAACCAAAATTTAAAAAAATGCGTGGGGCTCCCCAAATTCCATACCAGGCCCTTCAGGTCTGGTATGGATATTAAGGGGAACCCTGCCCCAAAATTTTTTTAAAAATGGCGTGGGGGTCCTCCTCAAAATCCATACCAGACCTTTATCTGAGCACACAACCTGGCAGGCTGCAGGAAAAGAGGGGGGGGGGACGAGAGAGCGCCCCCCCTCCTGAACCATACCAGGCCACATGCCCTCAACATAGGAAGGATGTCCCCATGTTGATAGCGAAAAGGGCCTCATCCCCAAAACCCTTGCCTGGTGGTTGTGAGGGTATGCGGGTGGGGGGCTTATCAGAATCTGGAAGCCCCCCTTTAACAAGGGGACTGCCAGATCCCGCCCCCCCGTGTGAAGTGGTAATTGGGTACAAATGTACCCCTACCATTTCACAAAAAAAGTGTCAAAAATGTTAAAAAAGACAATAGCCGGTTTTTGACAATTCCTTTATTAATGTCTTCTTCCATCTTCTTCTGGTCTTCATTCGGTTTTCTTCCTCCATCTTGTTCTTCCCCCCGCTTCTTCCTCTGCTTCTTCCTCCGATTCTCTGCTTCTCCCTTCAGTCTTCTTGTCCACATCTTCCTCTGGCTTCTGCTCCAACATCACAGGGAAAGCCATAGGGAAGTCCCTGTGAAGTCCCCATGTGTTGTGGGCATGTTGAGAGCATGTGGCCTGGTACGGTTTAGGAGGGGGTACTCTCTTGTCCCCCCCTCTTTTACTGCGGCCTGCCAGGTTGCATGCTCGGATAAGGGTCTGGTATGGAATTTTAGGGGGACCTCCCACACCATTTTTTTATTTTGGTGCAGAGTTCCCCTTAAAATCCATACCAGACCTGAAGGGTCTGGTATGGATTTTGAGGGGGAACCCCACGCCATTTTCTTTTAAATTTTGGTGCGGGATTCCCCGTAGCCTCCCTGGCGGTATTCCCAAGTGTGGTTCGGGGTTAAATTTCAGCACCATTAGTAGTAACCCCCAAGCCACACTCAGGATTACATCTCAGGATCCTGGTGCGGTATACTTACCTTGTTCCCAGGATCCTGCAATGTCCCTCACACTGTCTGCAGGCTCCGTACTCTGCCCGAAGCCTCTCTGTGCCAGGCTCCATTCCCTGTGAGCTTTGTGACGCACGGGTGTGGAGCCTGGCAGCAAAGTAAAAAAAATGTCAAGATCATAACACATGATCTGTAAGATTACAGTACTGTATGAAATAATTTCACTTTCCTTTTGTCCCCAGTGCTTTGGCCCATGCCCTGCATGCATTTTTTTATTACAGTTGCAATAAAAAGTATGTGAACCCTTTTGGAATGATATGGATTTCTGCACAAATTGGTCATAAAATGTGATCTGATCTTCATCTAAGTCACAACAATAGACAATCACAGTCTGCTTACACTAATAACACACATAGAATTAAATGTTACCATGTTTTTATTGAACACAACCATGTAAACATGCACAATGCAGATGGAAAAAGTATGTGAACCACTAGACTAATGAGATCTCCAAGAGCTAATTGGAGTGAGGTGTCAGCCAACTGGAGTCCAATCAATGAGATGAGATTGGAGGTATTGGTTACAGCTGCCCTGCCCTATAATAAACACACACCAGTTCTGGGTTTGCTTTTCACAAGAAGCATTGCCTGATGTGAATGATGATTTGCACAAAAGAGCTATCAGAAGACCTACGATTGAGAATTGTTGATTTGCATAAAGCTGGAAAGGGTTATAAAAGTATCTCCAAAAGCCTTGCTGTTCATCGGTCCACGGTAAGACAAATTGTCTATAAATGGAGAAAGTTCAGCACTGCTGCTACTCTCCCTAGGAGTGGGCGTCTTGTAAAGATGACTGCAAGAGCACAGCGCAGACTGCTCAATGAGTAGAAGAAGAATCCTAGAGTGTCAGCTAAAGACTTACAAAAATCTCTGGCATATGCTAACATCCCTGTTAGCGATTCTATGATACGTTAAACACTAAACAAGAAGGGATTTCGTGGGAGGATACCACAGAGGAAGCCACTGCTGTCCAAAAAAAAATTACTGCACGTTTACAGTTTGCACAAGAGCATCTGGATATTCCACAGCAGTACTGGCAAAATATTTTGTGGACAGATGAAACCAAAGTTGAGTTGTTTGGAAGAAACACACAACACTATGTGTGGAGAAAAAGAGACACAGCACACCAACATCAAAACCTCATCCCTACTGTGAAGTATGGTGGTGGGGGCATCATGGTTTGGGGCTACTTTGCTGCATCAGGGCCTGGACGGATTGCTATCATCGAAGGAAAAATGAATTCCCAAGTTTGTCAAGACATATTGCAGAAGAACTTAAGGCCATCTGTCCACCTGCTGAAGCTCAACAGAAGATGGGGGTTGCAACAGGACAACGACCCAAAGCATAGAAGTAAATCAACAACAGAATGGCTTAAACAAAAGAAAATACGTCTTCTGGAGTGGCCCAGTCAGATTCCTGACCTCAACCCGATTGAGATGCTATGGCATGACCTCAAGAAAGCGATTCCCACCAGACATCCCAAGAATATTGCTGAACTGAAACAGTTCTGTAAAGAGGAATGGTCAAGAATTACTCCTGACCGTTGTGCACGTCTGATCTGCAACTACAGGAAACATTTGGTTGAAGTTGTTGCTGCCAAAGGAGGTTTAAATCCGAGGGTTCACATACTTTTTCCACCTGCACTGTGAATGTTTATATGGTGTGTTCAATAAAAACACGGTAACATTTTATTCTATGTGTGTTATTAGTTTAAACAGACTGTGATTTTCTATTGTTGGGACTTAGATGAAGATCAGATGACATTTTATGACCGATTTGTGCAGAAATCCATATCATTCCAAAAGGAATACTTTTTATTGCAACTGTATATATACTGTTCTTTCTGCCTGGAAACTTGAGATTGTCCATAGCAACCCAAAAGTGTCCCTTTAAGTCAAAAGTGGCTTTAGACCAGCTAGAAAACAGCGATAGTAAATTAGAACACTTGCAGAATTGAGCGATAGTGAATCGTGGGGAAATTTATTTTATTATTATTATACTATTATTTTTTTAAATTATTTATATTTATTTATTATAATATAATTTATGATTTTGTGTTTCAAACTTCATCATACCCGGGATATCTACTAGACTCTTGGTGGACAGATATAAGTGTGTTATTGCTAAGAATTACAGACCTACAATATAAAACACCAAATTTCTATGCAAAATAATTGTACCGCTTTGAGACGCAAAAATCTGAAATAATCATACCGCCAGGGAGGTTCATATCCATACCAGACCTGTAGGGACTGGTATGGAATTTAGGGGGACCCCACGCATTTTTTTTTTCAAATTTTGGTTCGGGGTTCCCCTTAATAGTCATACCAGACCAAAAGGGCCTGGTAATGCACTGTGGGGGAACCCCATGCCGTTTTTTTCTATGACTTTTATGTGTATTGCAGAGACCCGACAATTCATTATAGCCGGAGCTACCGCTAATACTTTTTTCCTTTGGAAATTTCATTTTGTGCAGGGACTGTTGTAAACACGCGAAACATGCGCCACTTTACAGGCATACTATAGACACCCCCCCAGGTACAAAATTTAAAGGAATATTTCACTTTTATTGTTTCACTTGAAACATTATTAAAATAACTGATCACGAAAAAACGGCTGTTTTTAAAACTTTTTTTGCATTGATACATGTCCCCTGGGCAGGACCCGGGTCCCCAAACACTTTTTATGTCAATAACTTGCATATTAACCTTTAGAATTAGCACTTTTGTTTTCTTCCATAGACTTTTAATGGGTGTTCCGCGGCTTTCTAATTTGCCGCCAACAACCCAAATTGTTCGCTATTCGGAGAACAGGCGAACAGCCAATGTTCGAGTCGAACTCATGTTCGAGTCGAACTCATGTTCGAGTCGAACTCATGTTCGACCTGAACATACAGCCCATCCCTACCCCCCAGCATACAGACCCCCACAACCACCAGACCAGGGTTGTGGGAAAGAGGCTCTTGTCTTCATCATTATGGTGCTTGCCAATAGCGCCCTCCTGGCAAGGTACCCCCAATGCTCAGGGTATGTGGCCTCGTATGGTTCAGGTGGAGAGGCTGAATTCTCACTTCACTTTTCCTGGCCTGACAGGGGGCAATGATCATATACAGTAAGTGTCACATGTGGATTTTGGGTGGAACCACATGTTTTTTTTTTGCTTGAAATTTCATCTTAAAATCCCTACTGGTCTGGTATGAATATTTAAGGGGGAGGCCAAGAGCACCCCTTGAGATCTTTATCAGACCCTCATCAGGGTAAAGGGTCATTTATGCATCCTTAGAGGAAATTATACACTTTTTTGTTTTGTGTGGGGGTCCACCATTAACATCTATACCAGATCCCCTCACCTGGGATAAGAGTCTGCTATAGATTAGATGAACCCTCAGCTGATTGGTAGGTGGCTGAAGCTGTAATTTGCCAGCAATTTAAACAGCATTTTTTTTCATTTGTAAATGTTAATGTTGGTGTAGTAGGATGTATACATTATGCTGATGTGCCACTTTAACAGCAGAGTCAGGGCATCCCCAAGGGATGTTAGTTTTTTTTTTATTCCTGTTCACTCTGCCTATGTACTCAAGGGATCTAATCTAACCCCCCCCCCAGTTTTTCAGTTTTTATCTTAGACAACAAAACAACCCTCCCATGTTGTGGAGTTGAGGAGAGGGGACAACAGCAAAAAAAACTTTGCAGGGCTGACACCATTCCTTGTTATTTAATTTAACAAATAGAACAGTATTGTCAGTCCACAACAGGAACAGATAGATGGGAATTTTTCTGTGACTGCGTTGTCTTTAATCCTTTCACTGTCAGAGCAGCTTCTGTGTGAAATATTAAAATATGTGCAAATTTGTTAAAACCCCCCAAACATTATATATTTTCTGAATGCAACAAAGCTATGGAATACAATCGTGGTAGTTTGAATTATTTATGATATTAGATGAGATGTTTATCAAATAAATATTTTCAGTAAAAAATACAATAAAAAAATTATTACTGCGCACAAACGAGATGTATTACCCAATTTTTTGGTAAAATATAAAATATAAAGTTGTTCCGAGTAAATAGAAACCCAACATTTAAAGCCTTAAAATTGTGCATGCCGGTGAAAAGGTAAATGTAATGCAGGCCATCAGAAACACAAATACTATATAATGTTATTGTGGTGCCTTAAAATTCATGTCCAACCAAAACCTTTTTTCTTTTGGACAGCCACTGTCCAGGGCTCCATTAGAGAGATTTCCCCTCACTTCCTGTCCTGCAGATAACAGTTTTACCAGACAGGAAGAGAGGAAAAAATCTGCAATAGGGACACGGACAGAAATACAAGGCTGACAGAGATTCCAGCCTTCCAGTACTTTACTAAAAATTTGTTTATTTCTGTGCTGCTATTGGAGAGATTCCCTCACTTTCTATGGTAGAATGTTACCTGCAGGACATGAAGTGAGGGAAAATCTCTAATGGAGCCCTGGACAGTGGTTGTCCAAAAGAAAAAAGGTTTTGGTTGGACATGCATGTTAAGGCTTCACAATAACATTATATAGTATTTATGTGAGGGGGATCTCTTTTATGGAGCCCCAGATAGCAGTAAAAACCTAACAGGCATTCTTTATCCTTCCCAACTCTATTCAAAAGTGAAAAAAAGGTATGGAGTCCTTAAGGGCCAAAGTCATTGAAGGTCCCATTCCAACTTGTGCATTGTGGTAAAAATTGACACCTTAACACATAACAAAGCATGACAAAGCACCTTCTCTTGTGAATTGCCCCCAATGCATTGTACAGTAGATCCCAACACACAATGCACCTCTAGGCACCAAAATACACATACAGTCAGGTCCATAAATATTGGGGCATTGACACAATTCTAATCTTTTTGGCTATATACACCACCACAATGGATTTGAAATGAAACGATTGGAAGCTTAACACTTCATATTTCACTTACGCTGAACACATGAGATTTTTAAGAAGACTTCCCTTCTGACTCCACACTGACACTACAGAATGTACAGTGAATATCCCTCCTATAATGATGTCTCCATCCTGAGAATACTTGTACT
The DNA here is from genome assembly GCA_037952835.1 of Lithobates septentrionalis. NCBI lineage: Eukaryota > Metazoa > Chordata > Amphibia > Anura > Ranidae > Lithobates > Lithobates septentrionalis. Next base: position 1,164,828 of record JBBDGP010002067.1, on the reverse strand, counting down.
CAAATGTATAATTCCTCATAGTCATATCACAGCGGTGAGCAGAGTTCTGGGTGTCAGATGTCAGATGTACAGGGACACACAGAGACAACAACCACAATATTCTAAGTAGATATCTGAAGACAATATGGTCGAGTCTCTGATAGACTCCAATGAGTTCTTCCTCTTCTCCCGACTTCATTATCACTGACATCAGCCCAGGATCCTGACACTGATTTCATGGCTCAGCTGAAGGCTGTGAGAGTGTCAGGTTTATAAAGAATAATTCTGTTATTTATTACTGATAGATTGGAATATGAATCTACTTATAGAGTAGGAAAAAAAAGCCAAACCTAAATTACACAGAATCCATCTTTGTCAGCACTGTAGAAAGTGAAGGATATAAAATTACCATTATGACATATTGTACATGAAACAGTAAAAATTAGAAGTTTGATGGTCAAGAATGCCATGTTTATTATTAATATTCATATTATTGTTGTTATTATTATTATTATTATTATTATTATACTGTATAAATATAATTGTAGGGATGAGGTTCCACAGCTACCATAGATTTGTGTTGAATCCCTGGGATTTGTAAAGTTTGTGAATCACAAACTTTTGGCTGAAAAGTTTGCTGGTTCACCACCAAAAGAGAGAACAATCTCTAATGCGGTGCACAAGGAATGGATGAAGGAATGGATGACCTATTGATGGACGGGTGGGGTCATAGCAGTTTTATTATCAGTGTTGTTAGGGACAGCTGACAATTCTGTGTAGAAAGAGATTATTATAATTATTTTGTTTATTTTTCATCGGTACATGTCCCCATGGCAGTGCATAAATCAGAATCTTAGCATTTTACTTCCAATCTGCTCTTTAGACTCTTTGTTTGAAGTATGCCATGGGATCATTTGAAAGACTAGTGCAAGAACAGGGTCCACCTAAACCACCGCCCATCATTCACCAAACCCCCTATCGCAACTGATAAGACAAAAGTTAGGCATACACCAGTTAGGCCTATTATCCCTAATTAAAACTACCCTGTTGCTGCACAATTTTACATTGTGGTTTGCTGTGCAGTATCCTAATTCCTAATGAGCATTTGACAATTTAAAATTAATTATAGAAACCTTTCCGTGTGAGGCAAGCCAAGGTCTCTATATTGATATCTGATTTTTTGTGCCTTCTACTTTGACAATAAATATGTGATCCAGCAGATGGTATTGTAGACCTGTTTTTTTTATTTGATATCACATTGTGTAGTGGGACAAGGCAAGGTCTACAAACTGAATTTTTTTGCTGCAGAGGTCAAAGGATGTACCAATGACAAAAAAAATCTCTCCCTACACAGAATTGTCAGCCGTCCCTAACAATTCCAAAACACACTGACAATATGGCTGCTGTAAAGAAACCCTTATATAAGAAGAGGTCTGGGTTATCCATTACTTTACATTATTGGCTCTTGTGACTCAGATGACATGGGGAAATAAGTAAGCACTGCATTATAGGATGCCCCTTATTTCTGTTGGTGAACCTGCAAACTTATCAGCACTAAAATGTGCAAACTTTGTGAATTGCGGGGAATTGCTGCAAATTCATTGTAGTGGTGAAGTCATACTTCATCCCTAACAATTTTTTAAAATATTTTGAAACATTTCAGCATGCTTTAGTTATATTACATGTCTAAATACTGAGAGACAAAATTAATTTAATGGGTCTATAAACATGGGGGGGTGGTAGGTGAGGGGTGTGGCCTGGACGGTAAGGGGGTAGGACACATGTGTGCTGAGCTCTCCTTCTGGTCTATCCTGTTCCTGAGATACTGAGGTGCCCAATTTTGGTATTTTTGCCTTCGTTTAGTGTACTGTCAACCTTCTCCACATGTCCCCGCCCCATAAAGCCGCTACTGCTACGCCTTCTCTGGACAAATATCGGAGGCAGGGCCGTAATCTCTCAAAGGAAGATGGTGCAGCTGCTCCGCCCACTCTGGATCCTGCCATGGCTGACATTGATAAAGTGCTGGAGGCTATTTCCACCTGCCAGGTGACTCTGACGACTAAGATAGAGGAGGTGAAAGTGGACATTTCCCTCATAAGACGGGATATACACAAACTGTGGGATCATATCACAGGGGTGGAGGCCAGGATTAGTTGAACTGAGGACACCCCCAGCAGCACACCGTGGAAGCCATGCAGCATCAGATCCAACAATTCACCCAGAAACCAGTTGACCTGAAGAATTGAGCCTGGTGCTTCAATTTTTGCTTTATCAGCCTCCTTGAGGGCTCAGAAAGTCCCGACCCTGCTACCTTTCTGGAGAATCTCCTGATCACTACTTTTGGCAAGGCAGTCTTGATCTTGTTTATCCCATGTCCCTCAAAAGTTTATCAGGTGGAATGTTTGTGGAATCTGTGATAAGCTTAAATGCTCCACTGTCTTTAATTACCTCAAATGACATTGTGGTCCTAGTAGAGACATACATTACTGGACAACTTCAAATTGCTATCAAGCTCCCCTGGATTGGCTGGGCTTTCCGTGCCATTCACACCCCTTTGTCCCAGGGAATTTCTGTTCTGATTGCCAAAACAGTCCAATTTGAGATTCTATCAGTAATTTTGAACCCTCAGGGCAGGTTCATTTTTGTGCATGTGGTATTGTATGGGAGCCCTTATCTAATTTTGGCCTGTTACATTCCTCCCCCTAAAGTTCTGCGGTGGTTAGTGACGGTTTTCTATTTAGGGACAAATTTCCAGCCATACCAGCTATTGGGCTGGGAAATTTTAATATGGTTCTCAATCTAGCACTAGATCTCCTGCACTCATCCTCTGCTATCACATCGGCCACTCAATAAAGTTGTTTATTTGCAGATTTAGCTTTGACGGACACTTGGTGTTATAAATACCTGACCACTCAAGCATTTTCTTTTTTTCTCAGCAATGCATTCAACCATGTCCTGTATAGATTTTATAGTGGTGTCCATTACCCTGCTACCTCTGATTGAGGAAGTAGGATTCCACCCTAGAATTCTTTAAGATCGTGGACCCCTACTGAGTAACTCTCCATCTTGCTCCTCAGGTTATGCATCATCCTTAGTGATTAAACCCTTTTTGGCTGACCGCCCTGCCGGATCAAGAGGACATTCAGCAAGAATGACAATTTTACTTTAACTATCTAACTCTAACAGGGATACAGCCTAGGTGGGGCTGGTATGGGAGGCGTTCAAATTACATGTCCGCTCTCTATTATCTACTGTAGGTGCATAAACCGTCTGAAAGCCTCATTCAAAATTATTCTGCAACAAGCCACGACCAGCTGATGTGCCTCCCTGATACTTTTGTGGCGGATCCTTCTCCCAACAACTCCACTGCATTGAAATCACAAACTCGCCTTGTTGACTAACTGCACTGTGAGAAAGCTAAACAAAAGCTTTTCTTTTGTAGGCGATTTTTCAGCAGGGTTAGTGGGCTGGTAAATTGCTAGATCACTTGGCCCACCAAGATTGTAGGCCCCCCGGTGGTTGTTACTTTGTTGGACATGCAGGGCACCCAAATTACTGGCCGATCGCTGATTGCCGCACAATTTTGTTTATATTATAAATCCTTATACTCCTTGCAAGTGACTGGTACTACATTGGATACTCTGCCCCGAGACCTCCTCTCCGCAGATGAAAATACCACTGCAACTGGCACCCTTGCCCTGCTAAAGCCCCTGGGTGAGACTGCCTTCCCCTTGACTTCTATGCTGCCTATTCAGAGGTCTTAGTCCCCAAATTGTTGTCCATGTACAAATATATCTTTTACGTGGCTGTCCTACCAGACTTCATGAGGAAGGCCTTGAATACTGTGATCCCTAAACCGGGCAAGGGCCCCAACTAACCCAAATCATATCGCCCAATTTCTCTTCTACATGTGTAGTCCTAGCAAAGGTTCTGGCCATATGCCTGAACTAAGTTATCCTATCACTTATACCAGCGTTTCTCAACTCGAGTCCTCAAGGCGCCCCATTAGGTCATGTTTTCAGCATTTCCCTCAGATGAAACAGCTGTGGTAATTACTAAGGCAGTTAAACTGATCAAATCGCCTGTGCAAAATAATGGAAGGCCTGAAAACATGACCTGTTGGGGTGCCTTGAGGACTGAAGTTGAGAAACACTGACTTATACACCCTGACCAAGCAGGGTTTATGCCTGGGAAAAACACTGCCATGAAAATCTGTTGCCTGTGCATGAATATCCAAGCCCATCATGATGCAGTAGGCACCCAAGTGGAGGTGACGCTAGGAACCGCCAAGGAGTTTGATTCTGTGGAGTAGGGATGAGACGAACACCCCCCGGTTCGGTTCGCACCAGAACCTGCGAACGGACCGAAAGTTCGCACGAACGTTAGAACCCCATTGACGTCTATGGGACTCGAACGTTCGAAATCAAAAGTGCTCATTTTAAAGGCTAATTTGCATGGTATTGTCCTAAAAAGGGTTTGGGGACCTGGGTCCTACCCCAGGGGACATGTATCAATGCAAAAAAAAACTTTTAAAAATGGCCGTTTTTTTCGGGAGCAGTGATTTTAATGATGCTTAAAGTAAAAAAAAAAAAGTGAAATATTCCTTTAAATATCGTACCTGGGGGGCGTCTATAGTATGCCTGTAAAGTGACGCGTGTTTCCCGTGTTTAGAACAGTCCCTGCACCAAATGTCATTTTTAAAGGAAAAAATCTCATTTAAAACTGCTTGCGGGTTTAATGTAATGTCAGGTCATGGCAATATGGATGAAAATCGGTGAGACAAACGGCATGGGTACCCCCCAGTCCATTACCAGGCCCTTTGGGTCTTGTATGGATATTAAGGGGAACCCCGCACCCAAATTAAAATAATTAAAATAAGGAAAGGTGTGGGGCCACCAGGCCCTATATACTCTGAACAGCAGTATACAGGCGGTGCAAACAAGACAGGGACTGTAGGTTTGTTGTTAAGTAGAATCTCTTTGTAATTTTGAACGGGTACATTTTTAACGTGTTTAGCTCCAGCCAAAAAATCTTTTTTAAGCTTTTTGGAAAACATAGGGAAGGGTTATCACCCCTGTGACATTTGTTTTGCTGTCTTTCCTCCTCTTCAGAAGATTTCACCTCACTTTTTGTCCCAATGACAAATGTTTTTTGAAAATTTGGGTTTTTTGGTGGAACAAGGATTGGAAAGCATCAGTGAAAAAGAGAATTTTTTTTCCCATATTAACTCTTACAGGAGAGAATTTCCCTTCCTAGGGGTAGATTTCATCTCACTTCCTGTTGTCTCCTTCCATTTGCAAGTAGGAGTCGTTTGTAAGTTAGATGTTTGAAAGTAGGGTCCTGCCCTATATACTCAGCAGAAATTTGGGCCTTAGGTGTTGCTGTGGCCACAACACTGTAAGCCCTCACAGGGCCCTGCTGTGAAATATTAGATCAAGAATTGTAATTACATGCCCCTGTTGAACAGGAGCTGAAAAATTAGGCCTTAGGCACTGGTGCTGGTGCCACAACACTGCAACACCTCACAGACACTCTAGTTGGAACGCAGGAACGAGCCCTGCTGCAAAGTATTGCATCAAAAATTGTAATTACACGCCCCTGTTAAACAAGGGCTGAAAAATTGGGTCTTAGGCACTGGTGCTGGTGCCACAACACTGCAACCCCTCACAGACACTCTAGTTGGAACGCAGGAACGAGCCCTGCTGCAAAGTATTGCATCAAAAATTGTAATTACACGCCCCTGTTAGATAGGGGCAGAAAAATTGGGCCTTAGGCACTGGTGCTGGTGCCACAACACTGCAACCCCTCACAGACACTCTAGTTGGAACGCAGGAACGAGCCCTGCTGCAAAGTATTGCATCAAAAATTGTAATTACACGCCCCTGTTAGACAGGGGCAGAAAAATTGGGCCTTAGGCACTGGTGCTGGTGCCCAGAACCAAAAATGTTCTTACAAGCTATCAGCGTGATGATTGAGGAGGAAGAGGATAATTACTCAGGGATAGTCACTCAGCATCAGCATAGGCAGTCTTTGATGGGATCTGAGATTTCAAAAAAAATTATTCGGTTACATCAGCATCAGGTGCTCTGTAGCTGGTGGTGATCCAAGACTGATTCATTTTTATGAAGGTCAGTCGATCGACCGAGTCGGTGGACAGACGCACCCTGTGATCGGTTACCACGCCTCCAGCAGCACTGAATGTGCGTTCCAAAAGAACGCTGGATGCAGGACAGGCCAGTAGCTCAATTGCATACTGTGCAAGCTCTGGCCAGTGATCCATCCTCAAGACCCAGTAACCCAGAGGATTTTCGGTGGGAAAGGTGTCCAAGTCTGATCTTGCCCCTAGGTATTCCTGCACCATGTAAAACAGACGCTGGCGATGGTTGCTGGAACCGATCATACCTTGGGGCTGCGGACCAAAAAATTGTCTGAACGCATCGGTCAGACGGCCACCTTCTTCACCGCTCCTTCTTTGACTGACCGAAGCCTCAGCAACACGTTGTCCAGAAAGAGGAGTTTGTAACCTCCCAGTCTCTGGGAACGCGTTGCACAGACCTTTCTGCAAGGCCTCCCGAAGATGTTTCATCCTCTGCTCCCTCTGCGATGGCAAGATAAGGTCCGCAACCTTACCCTTGTAACGTGGATCAAGGAGGGTTGCCAGCCAGTATTGGTCCTTCTCCTTGATACCATGAATACGAGGATCCTTACGCAGGCTTTGCAGGATCAGGGAGGCCATGCAGCGTAGGTTTGCTGAGGCATTCGGTCCGGAGTCCTCTGGGTCACTAAGGACGACAACGTCCGCAGCCACCTCCTCCCAGCCACGTACAAGTCCATGTGTTTCTTGGGACTGATCCCTTAAAGACTGCTGCCGATGCTGAGTGCCAGGCTCCACCTCCATACTGACACAATCTTCCTCCTCCTCCTCCTCCTCTTCCTGTGTGATCGGCGGGCACGCAGGAACACTGTCTGGATAAAGGGGGCCTTGAGAGCTAAGGAAGTCCTCCTCTTCCTGCCTCTGTTCTGCCTCAAGTGCCCTGTCCATTATTCCACGCAGCGTGTGCTCAAACAGGTGGACAAGGGGGACAGTGTCACTGATGCATGCGCTGTCACTGCTCACCATCCTCGTGGCCTCCTCGAATGGTGACAGGACAGTGCATGCATCCCTGATCATGGCCCACTGGCGTGGGGAAAAAAAACCAAGCTCCCCTGACCCTGTCCTGGTGCCATAGTCGCACAGGTACTCATTGATGGCCCTCTGCTGCGTGTGCAGCCGCTGCAGCATGGCCAACGTTGAGTTCCACCTGGTGGGCATGTCACAGATTAGGCGGTTCTTGGGCAGGTTAAACTCCTTTTGGAGGTCCGTCAGCCGAGCACTGGCATTATATGACCGGCGGAAATGCACACAGACTTTCCTGGCCTGCCTCAGGACATCCTGTAAGCCCGGGTACCTGCCCAAGAACCGCTGCACCACCAAGTTAAGGACGTGAGCCAAACAGGGCACATGGGTCATTTGTCCCTGTCGGAGGGCAGAGGGGAGGTTGGTGCCATTGTCGCAAACCACCATTCCTGCCTTAAGTTGGCGTGGCGTCAACCACCTCTGAACCTGCCCCTGCAGAGCTGACAGAACCTCTGCCCCAGTGTGGCTCCTGTCCCCCAAGCACACCAGCTCAAGCACCGCATGGCATCTTTTGGCCTGCGTACTTGCGTAGCCCCTTGAACGACTACGGATCACCGCTGGTTCCGAGGAAGAGGCCATGGAGGAAGAAGAAGAGGAGGGGGTGGAGAGAGAGGTGTGTCACAATCATTAGCATTTTGGAGGCGTGGTGGCGGAACAACCTCCAACACTACTGCACCTTGTCCTGCATCCTTCCCAGCTGCCAGCAGAGTCACCCAATGCGCCGTGAAACTTAGGTAACGTCCCTGTCCATGCCTGCTGGACCATGAGTCAGCGGTAATATGCACCTTACCGCTGACCGCCCTGTCCAGCGAGGCATTGACATTGCCGTCCACATGCCGGTAGAGAGCCGGAATCGCCTTCCGTGAGAAAAAGTGGCGTTTGGGTACCTGCCACTGAGGAACCGCACATTCCACAAACTCACGGAAGGGGGCAGAGTCTACCAACTGAAAAGGCAGCAGTTGAAGTGCTAGCAATTTTGCCAAGCTAGCATTCAACCGCTGGGCATGTGGATGGCTGGGAGCAAACTTCTTTTGGCGGTGCAGCAGCTGGGGCAGGGAAATTTGCCTGGTACAATCTGACGTCGGTGTACCAAAAGCAGATTGCCCACAAGTACTTTGCTGTGACACACCTAATTCTACACCTTAATTCCTCTCACTGCAGGTCTCAGAGAGGACTGGAGGTCTAGTGGGGTTGGAAATCTCAGCTGATGAGGAGCAAGGAGAGATCCTCTTTGTTCTTTGGTGTGGGTCTTTTAGATATGCTTGCCAACGAACTGCATGGCAGGTCAACATATGTCTGGTCAAGCATGTGGTACCCAAGCGGGAGATGTTTTGGCCACGTGAGATACACTTGAGACATATGTTGCAAATAGCAGCGGTGCGATCTGATGCACTCGTCTCAAAAAAGGCCCACACCAAAGAACTTTTTGAATAACGCGCAGAGACTGCAGCGCCCTTCACATGTGGAGCTTTGGGGTGTGATGCAGTCAATGTGCTGCCCTTAGGCTGGCCCCTGGAGGGCATCCTGCCTCGTTGGTGATGTGCCGCCTCCTCCTCCTCCTCCTCCTCCTCTCTCCTATCAGGCACCCACATTGAGTCAGTGACCTCATCATCCCCTCCCTCCTCATCACTGGAGCAAACCTGGCAATATGCTGCAGCAGGGTGAGCATGACTGCCAGATTCCTGTCCTTCTTGGGCACCCCCTCTGTCCGTGCTCATGTTACTGCCTTCATCGAGCTCAGTATCATCATCAGAGCCTTCCAAACGCTGGGCATCCTCCTGGAGCATGTACCCAACACTGTGGTCAAACAGTTCGAGTGACTCCTCAGGGGGACATGGTGGAGCTAGGGAAGGAGTCACTGATGACATTGAGCCGAGGGAAGAGGCCGCTGCTTTGCCAGACAAAGCACCCTGGGCATGGGTGAGAGAGGATGAGGTGGATGAGGACGGCTTGGTCATCCACTCGACCAAGTCTTCCGCATGTTGCGGCTCAATGCGGCCAGCTGCCGAAAAAAAGGCCAAGCGTGTCCCATGGCCACGTGCTGATGAGGATGCACCGTCTCCACGACCAGCACTAGACACAGAGCCTGCTTGCCCTCTCTTATTGGCTTGTGACTGTCTGCCTCTCCTTCTTGGCCTTCCAGACATACTAATGGCCTGTAGCTGCACTAAGCTGGGATATATATATATATGTACTGATACTGCAGCTAGCAAAATCAACTGCTTGCCTGTAGTATGAGAACACCACCAACCTTCTACAGGTAGCTTTAGCTGAACACTGTGAGGTGGACGCACCCCACTAACTTGTAGGTTTAGCTGAACACTGTGAGCAGGACGCACTGCACTAACTGTAAATAGTCTAGCTGCCTGACCGTGGTACTAATAGGATCAAAAGAACACCAGTAATATTCTTCAGGTAGCTTTATATACTGTAACAAGACAAGCCTGCCTGTCAGTAGGAAGATAACAGAAACGGATCTAGCTGAACACTGTGAGCAGGATGCACTGTACTAAATGTAAATAGTCTAGCTGCCTGACCGTGGTACTAATAGGATCAAAAGAACACCAGTAATTTTCTTTAGGTAGCTGTTAATACTGTAACAAGACAAGCCTGCCTGTCAGTAGGAAGATAACAGGAACGGATCTAGCTGAACACTGTGAGCAGGACGCACTGTACTAAATGTAAATAGTCTAGCTGCCTGACCGTGGTACTAATAGGATCAAAAGAACACCAGTAATTTTCTTTAGGTAGCTGTTAATACTGTAACAAGACAAGCCTGCCTGTCAGTAGGAAGATAACAGGAACGGATCTAGCTGAACACTGTGAGCAGGACGCACTGCACTAAATGTAAATAGTCTAGCTGCCTGACCGTGGTACTAATAGGATCAAAAGAACACCAGTAATTTTCTTTAGGTAGCTGTTAATACTGTAACAAGACAAGCCTGCCTGTCAGTAGGAAGATAACAGGAACGGATCTAGCTGAACACTGTGAGCAGGACACACTGCACTAAATGTAAATAGTCTAGAAGATAACAGGAACGGATCTAGCTGAACACTGTGAGCAGGACGCACTGTACTAAATGTAAATAGTCTAGCTGCCTGACCGTGGTACTAATAGGATCAAAAGAACACCAGTAATTTTCTTTAGGTAGCTGTTAATACTGTAACAAGACAAGCCTGCCTTTCAGTAGGAAGATAACATTAAGGGATCTAGCTGAACACTGTGAGCAGGACGCACTGCACTAAATGTAAATAGTCTAGAAGATAACAGGAACGGATCTAGCTGAACACTGTGAGCAGGACGCACTGTACTAAATGTAAATAGTCTAGCTGCCTGACCGTGGTACTAATAGGATCAAAAGAACACCAGTAATTTTCTTTAGGTAGCTGTAAATACTGTAACAAGACAAGCCTGCCTGTCAGTAGGAAGATAACAGGAACGGATCTAGCTGAACACTGTAAGCAGGACGCACTGTACTAAATGTAAATAGTCTAGCTGCCTGACCATGGTACTAATAGGATCAAAAGGACACCAGTAATTTTCTTTAGGTAGCTGTTAATACTGTAACAAGACAAACCTGCCTGTCAGTAGGAAGATAACAGGAACGGATCTAGCTGAACACTGTGAGCAGGACGCACATGTACTAAATGTAAATAGTCTAGCTGCCTGACCGTGGTACTAATAGGATCAAAAGAACACCAGTAATTTTCTTTAGGTAGCTGTTAATACTGTAACAAGACAAGCCTGCCTGTCAGTAGGAAGATAACAGGAATGGATCTAGCTGAACACTGTGAGCAGGACGCACTGCACTAAATGTAAATAGTCTAGAAGATAACAGGAACGGATCTAGCTAAACTGAATACAGTGTATATATATATATATGCAACACCTGGGATGCATATATATACACAATACACTTTAAGTGCAGCTAACTGACTGACTGTCCTGCCTAATCTAGCTAACTCAAATGAAATGACACTGTCTCTCTCTCTCTCTCTATCTCTCAGCACACCGGAACACACTGCACAGGGCCGCCGTGCATGCGGCCTTATATAGTGTGGGGCGTGTACTAAATCCCGTGAGCCATAATTGGCCAAAGCCTCCTTGGCTTTGGCCAATTACGGCTCTCTGTTCAGGCGGCGCTGTGATTGGCCAAGCATGCGGGTCATAGTGCATGCTTGGCCAATCATCCGCAAGCAATGCACTGCGATGCCGCAGTGAATTATGGGCCGTGACGCGCCACACGAATTTGGCGCGAACGGCCCATATCGTTCTCAATTCGGCGAACGACCGAACAGCCGATGTTCGAGTCGAACATGGGTTCGACTCGAACACGAAGCTCATCCCTACTGTGGAGTAGTGATACCTCTGGGAATGTCTACAGGGTTTTGCCTTTAGTCCTTAAGTTATCATATGGGTAAAATTGCTTTATTACTCTCTGGTGGCACTTGTTTAAGTGAATGGGTGGGTGTCTGACTCCTCCCTTCTTGGGCAAGGAATTTGACAGGGATGTCCATGGTCCCCGTTATCATATGCTCTTACAGCTGAACCACTGGCCATTTCACTTAGGTTGCATCCCGATATCCATGGTCTTCGGTCAAGCTCTCTCATTGAAACTATAAGAATGTGTGCAGACAACATGAAATTATACTTAGAAGACAACGGTCCCTAGCTGCATGCTGCTTTGCAGGTCATTGAGGCATTCGGGGCACATTCCGGGTTACATATTAATTGCGGTAAATTGCAAATCCTCCCCCTAGACATTTACCTGCCATCACAAAGATCAGCTTCTCTTCCACTAAGCAGAGTGGCAGCTATCCAATACCCAGGGGTCCGAGTAACCAGAGAGTTGCAGGAGTACACTATGAACAACATTGAACCACTATTAACCTCCTTTAAAATTTGTAAGCAGTCATGGGCAAGACTTCCCCTCTCGGTCATAATAACCCTGGTCAAGATTAGACATGGCCCAACGACCCACGGTTTGTTTTGCAGCAGAACTTTTGAACATTGCAAAAGTTTGGAACCGAAAAATGAACCCCCATTGAAGTCTATGAGACCTGAACTTGAAATATCAAAAGTGCCCATTTTGAAGGCCGCAAAACATGTTGAGAAATTATATCCGTAAACACTCATCTCAATGTGATCCTCCCTCCTAGAGGACCATAATACTGGCGATACATATGGATTGTTACTATGCATTTTTTATGTACCTAACTATGTGATTTAAAAGTTGTATTAGTAAAATTATCTATTTACTTATTATTAGTTTTGAATTTATGCTGTCCAAGCCAGTACTGAGATAACCATTTTTTTCTGTTTTGGTAGACCGGTTGGGGACCGATCTCCCAGTTTCCCCAATTTTCACATTTTTTCTTGTTTTTTGTTTCCCTTCTCCCCCCCTCCATATATCACTTCCTATTTTTGAGGAGCCTCTTATTTATATACATTTATCATGTTATATTGTATTTAACTATAGTGTTATTTGGCCCTTCAATAAATCCTCCATTATGGGTGTTCTCGGCACAGCTTGGACTGTCTAACATCCAGGCAACCTGCCTGATGAAAAATACAAAATCAGATGAAGAGATTAAGACCTTCCTAGATCAAATGTTTAATCTCCTAAAATGGAAATCTCATTTACATTGGCACACGGAATACTTTAAACAATATATTAGGGAAGAAACGTGTCCATTGGGCTTAAGAATGCAACTGTTTCCAACTATTAAAGATCCATCTCCAACTTTCAAAATTTCCTGGGAAAAGATACTCACCCAGAGTAGTGTTGAATTAACGAAAACCTTTACTACCCAATACGCTCTTGACATGATTTCATTAGATGGGGAAATTGAAAGACTAAACGCATACATTCTAGATGCCCCAGCCTTCTCCACTAAGTGGAAAGAGGTTAAGGAGCACCTGGAGGAGATGAACAAGGATATCATTACTAAGAAACAAGCTAAATTTGTTAAGGACAAGTTGGCATTTTCTGAAGGCTTTGCATAAAAATGGTCAGGAAATCCAAAAGATCATCTCCAGCCAGCCCCCTTTCTCCACTATGGAAGGCAAACAAAACCAAGCGAGCGAAGGATCAAATGCCCACCTGAAGCTCAACGTTGCTGTTTATTCTTTTTTCCTTATTCTCCCCTCATGGCAGGATCATAAAGGGTAATATCCTTGTATACCCTCACGTCACCTTTAGTGGTTGGGTCCTTATAATAGAACCCCATTATACCACCTATTCGGTTGGAAGCAAGGTCATGTAATCAAGATGGATACCGACCATTCCCCACATTTTTCTATTATCACCTCTTTAATCCTTTTGGCCTATGAAGGGACCGTTCCACAACGGGACACAGGAACTATTCCTATTGCATGAAGTGAGACGGACTCCCCTAAACCAGGGCATCATGCCCGGGGATGCTCAGGGACTTCTTCACGGAAGATGCACATCATTATGGGTTTCTACACTTACATAATGAATATCCACAGTCTACGATCCCCCCCAAGTGTCATACACTTGGGGATTTCCCCCCCGTCCCGATATTACCAAAAGCCCTTTTTTGTTTTGCATATGAGGGGCTCCAAGTTTTTTGATGTTTTTAATAATACCCCGGCTCATTCCTTTATTTTTTTTTTTTTTTTATATGTTGTTATCTTTTATGTTGTGATAAATCCTGATGGACTGGTTCCTTTCACAGCTTTTCAATTACACTACTGGACTCTGATGCAAAGTCTACTTTTTATATAACAAGGGTTTTTTTGAGTATCACAGTCCTTAGTCGACTGTGGCTCGGGCAGCAGTCATGCGTGCTCTCCCATCCCCCCAGTATGGCTATTCTGTATTTGGGCGATGGGATGCCAGTCCTCTTTGAGGGCTGCCCAATGTTGTTATCTACTAACGTAGGTGGGGGCTTTTCACCCTTCCTTCGTTACAGGCCCCTGTTTGGCCTTCTTTTTCTTCTTCTTTACTTTCTTTTTTCTTCTTTCACTAATCCTCTCTTTTTGATTGCCAGCACTCAGAGAATTCTTGTATATCTGGAGACTCCAGGCACCAGGTCTCAACACGCTACTATTTCAGGGCTGATCAAGTCAAGGCTCCATGGGGTAAGTGTGAAACTCAACGATACATCTATTTCCACACCTATTAACGCTTTCTAACACCGTAAACTCGTCATCGCTTAGAATTGTTTCCCACAACGTGCAGGGACTAAACTCAGCGATTAAAAGAAGGAAGGTTCTGCAGGAATACCGATCCAAAAAAATGGATGTGGTGTTCCTGCAGGAAACGCATTTTCCAGTGCAGTACAATCCCTCCTTCCTGCATGCACATTATCCCCTCTTCTATTTAGCAAACGCTCAGGACAAAACAAAGGGGGTAGCAATTCTGTTTGCTAGATCCTGCCAATTTAAGACAACTCAGGTTATAAGGGCAGATTTATCCTGGTGAAGGGATTGCTAAATAACCAAATGTACTCCCTGGTCTCGTACTACTCCCCTAACAGAGGCCAAGCTAAATTTTTTCACATTATGTTTCAAATGCTAGAACCACTGCTGGAGGGAATAATGATTTTGGGAGGGGACTCAAATATGGCATTTGACTTATCCCTGGATAAATCTAGACCTCCTTCAACCCAAATAACGCGCCCTAAAAAGGTTAGCACTAAAATTGCTAAAATGATCTTTAATTATGGTCTTGCAGATATCTGGAGAGAAACCAACCCGACCTGTAGGGACTATACTCACTTTTCAAATCCCCACCAATCCTATTCTAGAATAGATCACATTTTCATCTCAACTCATCACATACCCCTAGTTAAGAAATCTTTCATCAAGGACTTCTCCCTGTCGGATCATTTGATGGTCATTCTAGTGATGCGAGAGCTACAACATAAACCCCCCCTCAATGGAGAATTAAGGAATCCATCCTTAAAGACTCAATCCAAGTTACTATAATTGAGAAGGCTCTGAAGGAATTCTTTTTACTAAATGATGTAGAAGGAACCTCGGCGGAAACAGTCTGGGCTGCCCACAAGGCAACGATCAGAGGTAAATTGATCCAAATGACATCACAACTTAAAAAAGAGAAAGCCTCTGATGTTATTAAACTGGAAGATAACTTTACAGCTTTATGTAAGCAACATAAATTAGACCCTTCTAAGGTCAATACAGCACAACTCGATGCCGCGAGGGTGGCATTAAACTTGGCCCTGACAGTTAAAGCCGAGGTTTCCCTGCTTTGGACAGGCGCAAAATTTTACCAGCATAGAGATAAAATGCACACAATTTTGGCCTCTAAGCTCTCCCCCAAAACACGCACATACGCCCTACCCAAGATCAGGCAGCAAGACGGCACATTCTCCTTAAATCCTCAATGCATCCTACAATCATTTCAGGATTTTTATACAAACTTATACAAAAAGAGAAATCATATCGGGGAGTCCAGATTTGATGAATTTATGGCAGATTTAAAACTTCCTCGCCTTCAGAAAAGTCATGTAGATCTGATGGACGCTTCTTTTTCTACTGAGGAAACCCTAGAAGTTATTAAGAATTTAAAAGTTAACTCCGCCCCAGGCCCAGATGGCTTCTCAAACATTTATTACAAAACATTTGCGGTTATCCTAGCTCCTCATCTTACCAAATTTTTTAATTCCAAAAGAAAGGGTGAACCCATTGAAACCCATGCAAACTCAGCCTTCATTTCAGTTATTCCTAAACCTGATAAGGACCCTTCCCTTGTAGAAAACTTTAGACCCATCTCCCTTATTAACAATGATTTAAAGATATTAACCAAAATATTAGCCAATAGACTAAGCTCATTCATTGGACAATACATTCATAGGGATCAGGTGGGTTTCATCCCAGGCAGACAGGGCCCGGACCAAGTTAGGAGGGCGACAGATATTGTCTCAATCCTTCAATCTGCCTGGGATGGAACCCCCCAGCAGGAAGGCCTGTTGTTATCGTTAGATTTAAGAAAGGATTTTGATTTGCTTTCATGGTCTTACTTGTTCTCTACCCTTCGTAGTTGGGGTTTTGGGGAACATTTTATGGGGATCCTACAATCTCTTTACTCGAGTCCGGTGGCCAGGGTCAAACTTCAGGGATATGTTTCTAATCCCATTCCGATTTTCAGAGGGACCAGGCAGGGGTGTCCTCTCTCTCCAATAATCTTTGCCATTGCAATTGAATCATTGGCCATTGCAATCAGAACAAACATCAATATCCACGGGGTAAGGTGCGGACACTCAGTCCATAGATGCGCTCTTTTCGCAGACGATATTCTGCTCTTCGTCACCTCCCCAATCACTTCTTTACCTAATATTAACAAGCTCCTGGACTCTTTCGGGGATTTATCGGGTCTACAAGTGAACATGGCTAAGTCACAAGCACTGAATGCCCTAGTAGACCAACTGAAACAGTCCTTCAAATTTAAGTGGAGCGACAATTCAATTAGTTATTTAGGGATAAATCTCACCTCAAAATTTGAACTCTTATATCAAGCAAATTTTCCTCCCATGTACCGTAAACTAGAGAGGGATCTCCTTGCCTGGTCCCATCACAATATTTCATGGATAGGTAAAATTAATTCCATTAAAATGACTCTATTACCCAGATTACTTTATCTTTTCCGTTCCCTCCCGATTCCTATCAAGAAAGATCACTTAAAATCACTTCAAGACAAAATAATCAAATACATTTGGGGTAAGAAGGGATATAGACTAGCGAGAAAAGTCCTATACAGCCAAAAAACAAAAGGAGGTCTAGGTCTTCCAGACCTTTTCAAATATTACCAAGCTGCCAGATTAGCCCAACTATCAACGATCTACTTCAAACACGAAATCCCAGATTGGATTAATATAGAAAGACAGGCGGTACCACATACACGTTAGATTTTCTCCTTTGGTCTCCTCACAAAAATAGACCCCCTATCATGTCCCCCGCTCTTTCACATTCCATGCGACTATGGGATGTTACAAAACACTCGCCCTCCTTGACGTTCGCCATTCAACCGCTGGCCCACATCTTCCATAACCCCCTCTTCAGACCGGGTATGGATATCAAAACATTTCAATGGTGGTTAGATAAGGGGATGTACAGGATTGGACACTACTTTACTCCTTCGGGCCCCATTTCCCTGAAATTCTGTATGGATAAGCTGGAGATCCTGGCCTCAGAAAAATTTAGATTTTATCAAATTTCCCACTTTCTTCATACAATTTGGAAAAACAAACCCGCCCCCCCGACCTTTTCGGAGTATGAACGCTGGTGTGGCCAGGGTTCAGAGCATAAAGGGGGCATCTCCATAATATATACTTCCCTATTAGAACCCGCCACTAAATTCTCTTATATGGAGGCCTGGGAGAAGGACTTACAAGAGACCTGGGACCTGGAGACATGGCACAGAAGAGGAATCAGAGCTCACAAAGGTATAATGAATATTTCTTTAAGAGAACCTAATTGGAAAGTGATGACCAGTAGGGATGAGCCGAACACCCCCCTGTTCGGTTCGCACCAAAACATGCGAACAGGAAAAAAATTCTTTCGAACACGCGAACACCGTTAAAGTCTATGGGACACGAACATGAATAATCAAAAGTGCTAATTTTAAAGGCTAATATGCAAGTTATTGTCAATAAAAGTGTTTGGGGACCTGGGTCCTGCCCCAGGGGACATGAATCAATGCAAAAAAAAGTTTTAAAAACGGCCGTTTTTTCAGGAGCAGTGATTTTATTAATGCTTAAAGTCAAACAATAAAAGTATAATATCCCTTTAAATTTCATACCTGGGGGGTGTCTATAGTATGCCTGTAAAGGGGCGCATGTTTCCCGTGTTTAGAACAGTCTGACAGCAAAATGACATTTTGAAGGAAAAAACACATTTAAAACTACCCGCGGCTATTGCATTGCCGACAATACACATAGAAGTTCATTGATAAAAACGGCATGGGAATTCCCCACAGGGCAACCCCGAACCAAAATTTTAAAAAAAAATGATGTGGGAGTCCCCCTAAATTCCATGCAAGGCCCTTCAGGTCTGGTATGGATATTAAGGGGAACCCCAGCCAAAATTTTTTAAAAAAATTGACGTGGGGTTCCCCCTAAATTCCATACCAGACCCTTCAGGTCTGGTATGGATTTTAAGGGGAACCCCGCGCCAAAAAAAAAAAAAAAAAACGGCGTGGGGTCCCCCTAAAAATCCATACCAGACCCTTATCCGAGCACGCAACCTGGCAGGCTGCAGGAAAAGAGGGGGGGACGAGAGTGCGGCCCCCCCCCTCCTGAACCGTACCAGGCCACATGCCCTCAACATTGGGAGGGTGCTTTGGGGTAGCCCCCCAAAACACCTTGTCCCCATGTTGATGAAGACAAGGGCCTCATCCCCACAACCCTGGCCGGTGGTTGTGGGGGTCTGCGGGCGGGGGGCTTATCGGAATCTGGAAGCCCCCTTTAACAAGGGGACCCCCAGATCCCGGCCCCCCTCCTGTGTGAAATGGTAAGGGGGTACTTACCCCTACCATTTCACTAAAAAACTGTCAAAAATGTTAAAAATGACAAGAGACAGTTTTTGACAATTCCTTTATTTAAATGCTTCTTCTTTCTTCCTTCATCTTCTTCTTCTTCTGGTTCTTCTGGCTCTTCTGGTTCTTCCTCCGGCGTTCTCGTCCAGCATCTCCTCCGCGGCGTCTTCTATCTTCTTCTCCTCGGGCCGCTCCGCACCCATGGCATGGGGGGAGGCTCCCGCTCTTCTCTTCATCTTCTTCTCTTCTTCATCTTCTTCTTCATCTTCTTCTTCTTCTTCTCTTCTTCCTTCTTCTCTTCTTCATTTCTTCTCCGGGCCGCTCCGCAGCCATGCTGGCATGGTGGGAGGCTCCCGCTGTGTGACGGCGTCTCTTCGTCTGACGGTTCTTAAATAACGGGGGGCGGGGCCACCCGGTGACCCCGCCCCCCCTCTGACGCACGGGACATGACGGGACTTCCCTGTGGCATTCCCCGTGACGTCACAGGGAAGTCCCGTCAAGTCACCGTGCGTCAGAGGGGGGCGGGGTCACCGGGTGGCCCCGCCCCCCGTTATTTAAGAACCGTCAGACGAAGAGACGCCGTCACACAGCGGGAGCCACCCACCATGCCAGCATGGCTGCGGAGCGGCCCGGAGAAGAAATGAAGAAGAGAAGAAGGAAGAAGAGAAGAAGAAGAAGAAGATGAAGAAGAAGATGAAGAAGAGAAGAAGATGAAGAGAAGAGCGGGAGCCTCCCCCCATGCCATGGGTGCGGAGCGGCCCGAGGAGAAGAAGATAGAAGACGCCGCGGAGGAGATGCTGGACGAGAACGCCGGAGGAAGAACCAGAAGAGCCAGAAGAACCAGAAGAAGAAGAAGATGAAGGAAGAAAGAAGAAGCATTTAAATAAAGGAATTGTCAAAAACTGTCTCTTGTCATTTTTAACATTTTTGACAGTTTTTTTGTGAAATGGTAGGGGTAAGTACCCCCTTACCATTTCACACAGGGGGGGGGCCGGGATCTGGGGGTCCCCTTGTTAAAGGGGGCTTCCAGATTCCGATAAGCCCCCCGCCCGCAGACCCCCACAACCACCGGCCAGGGTTGTGGGGATGAGGCCCTTGTCTTCATCAACATGGGGACAAGGTGTTTTGGGGGGCTACCCCAAAGCACCCTCCCAATGTTGAGGGCATGTGGCCTGGTACGGTTCAGGAGGGGGGGGGCGCACTCTCGTCCCCCCCTCTTTTCCTGCGGCCTGCCAGGTTGCGTGCTCGGATAAGGGTCTGGTATGGATTTTTAGGGGGACCCCACGCCGTTTTTTTTTTTTTTTTTGGCGCGGGGTTCCCCTTAAAATCCATACCAGACCTGAAGGGTCTGGTATGGAATTTAGGGGGAACCCCACGTCAATTTTTTTTTTAAATTTTGGCTGGGGTTCCCCTTAATATCCATACCAGACCTGAAGGGCCTTGTATGGAATTTAGGGGGACCCCCACATCATTTTTTTTTTTTATTTTGGTTCGGGGTTGCCCTGTGGGGAATTCCCATGCCGTTTTTATCAATGAACTTCTATGTGTATTGTCGGCAATGCAATAGCCGCGGGTAGTTTTAAATGAGTTTTTTCCTTCCAAATGTCATTTTGCTGTCAGACTGTTCTAAACACAGGAAACATGCGCCCCTTTACAGGCATACTATAGACACCCCCCAGGTACGAAATTTAAAGGGATATTACACTTTTATTGTTTGACTTTAAGCATTAATAAAATCACTGTTCCTGAAAAAACGTCCGTTTTTAAAACTTTTTTTTGCATTGATCCATGTCCCCTGGAGCAGGACCCGGGTCCCCAAACACTTTTTATGACAATACCATGCATATAAGCCTTTAAAATTAGCACTTTTGATTTCTCCCATAGACTTTTAAAGGGTGTTCCGCGGCATTCGAATTTGCCGCGAACACCCCAAATTGTTCGCTGTTCGGCGAACTTGCGAACAGCCAATGTTCGAGTAGAACATGAGTTCGACTCGAACTCGAAGCTCATCCCTAATGACCAGATGGTATTTGGTTCTGTTAAGATTGAACAGAATGTTTCCTTCCTCATCTCCTCTGTGTTTTAGGGATTGCCAAGCCCAGGGTTCCGCGCTTCATATTTGGTGGGAATACCCAAGAATTAGAGGTTTTTGGAATAAGATTTTTAATCTTATCCGCAAAGTAACAAACCTACCAATCCCTAAGACCCCACAAATTGCTCTACTGAATGAACAAATCCCAAAGATTTCTAAGTTTTCCCATCGGCTGGTTACTTTCATGCTTTTAGGAGTGAAAGTTACTATCGCTAAAGCCTGGAAGACACCAAAAATTTCCCTAGCAGCGGCTAAACGCAAAATCTCCTGGATCATGACCCAGGAGAGGGTAGTAAGCAAAATTCAGGACAATTTCAAAACCTTTGAAGCAATCTGTGAGCCCTGGGCTGGGCATATAGGTCTCTCCCTGGTCCCTGGAACCTCCTCTTCAGGTTAGTTATACATGAACTAAGTGCTGGCCGTCTCTATCTCTATCCCTCTCTCCTTCTCTCTCTTCTTCTTTACCTTCTACCTATTTCATCTATTCCCCAGATAATGCAAGGATAGATGACTACGGTTCTTTTAACAAATCAAGTTTGTGTTGGCTATTCTTCTAATTCTGTACGAGATATTATAATTTGCTATGTTATAAGGTGCAGAGTTTCACCCTTGGGGATCGGTGCAGTCTCTCCGTTGCGAATCAGTGGCACCGGGGAGGCAGCTCTTGATCTCTAATGGGTAGGGCATTTTCTACATAAGTTTCAACCAGGTCTAGACCAGGACACAGTGTGATCCCGTCAGGGGTGTCTGGTCAGTCCATAGTTCTATGCGCCCTATGAGGCTTTAGATCCAATTTTGCTGACGTTAACAATATGTTTCATTTCTCGTTTTATGTGGAGCATACATAAAGTTTTGGATGTAAAGAGATATTAATGTAAACTGAACTTTGTCTTTTGAAGGATATATTCTGTACTGTGAGTTATCTCAATAAATATGTTAAAAACTCAAAAAAAAAATGGTCAGGAAGGTTTATGGGTAGGAGAGGACCTCCACGTGAGACTCAACACCGTAACCCGACTACTGATCAATCAGAATCTGACTCATCACTTTCCTTCTCTTTTTCTCACCAAATAGGTTCTCCACTCACAGGTCCCTCAATTCAACACGCAAACGGTCACGTCAACTCTCTGAGCACACAAAGAACTTCTCCATGGAGGAATTTTGCTGTCTCCGTGACTTGATGCTATTTTATGATGAAGGAGCTACTAAGGATTCCCCTGGTTCCACCTAGGATGATCCGCTGGAATTGGTTGGAGCTGTAGCCACCCCAAGGAACCCTCCTTGAATCCGATTCAATGCCCCAATAGATTCAAACCTAAATCACGTAACTTCCTAGACCTGATGTTGTGCCCAGTAATTTGTTTTTTTTTTGTATTAGATCATTATGTGGAGCTGTATCAAATGCCTTGCTGAAATCAAGATCTGTACCACAGCACCATCCCGGTCCAAAACATTGGTAATATACTCAAAGAATCCAATCAGATTCAGACATGATCTGCCCTAAGTAAAGACATGATCCAACTTTTCAGGAGTGATTCCATTAACTTGACTATAATTGATGTTAAACTCCCTGGCCTGTAATTACCAGCTTCTACCTTGCTGCCCTTCTTGTGGATAAGTACAATATTAGCTATCCGCCAGTCATGGGGGACTTCTCCTGTTAGAAGAGATTGATTAAAAAGTTCCTTAACCACTTCAATACCAGGCACTTAGACACTTTCCGGCCCAGGCCAATTTTCAGCTTTCAGCACTGTTGCTATTTGAATGACAATTACGCGGTCGTGCTACACTGTACCCAAACAATTTTTTAATCATTTTGTTCCCACAAATAGAGCTTTCTTTCGGTGGTATTTGATCACCTCTGTGGTTTTTATTTTTTGCACAACAAATAAAAAAAGACCGGAAATTTTGAAAAAAAACAAGTTTTTCTTTGTTTCTGTTAAAATTTTTGTAAATAAGTATGTTTTCTTCTTCAATGACGGGCACTGATATGGCTGCACTGACGGGCACTGATATGGTGGCACTGATGGACACCGATGAGGTGGCACCAATGAGGTGGCACTGATGAGGTGGCACTGATGGGCACTGATGATGAGCACTGACAGGCGGCAGTGATTGGCACTGATAGGTGGCACTGATGGGCACTGATAGGTGGCACTGGTATGTGGCACTGATGGACACTCATAGGTGGTACCGATGGGCACTCATAGGCGGCACTGATGGGCACTCGAAGGTGGCATTGATGGGTACTTATGGGTGGCACTGATGGGTACTTATGGGTGGCACTGATAGGAGGCATGGATGGGCACTGTTGGGCACTGATAGGTGGGCACTGATGGGCATGGATGGGCACTGACAGGTGGCACCAATGGACGCTGATGGGTGGCACTGATGACATTGATGGCACTGATGCTCCTAAGGGTGGTATTGCTGGGCATCTAGGCAATATTATGGTGCCAATCAGTGCCCATTTGTGGGCACTGATTGGCACAGATTGGCCACTGACTGGGCACATTAGGCACATGTGGATGGCCATGGGGTACATACCTGGCCATCCACATGTTGCCCCTTCCCTGGTGGTCCTAGTGGTGATCCCTGGTGGTCCAGTGTGGTCATCTGAGGGGGGCTGTGCTGATAAACAATCAGAGCAGACCCCCCCTATCAGGAGAGCCGCCGATCGGCTCTGCTCTACTCGCGTCTGTCAGACGTGAGTGAGGAAAAGCCGATCAATGGCTCTTCCTATTGACATTGTGATCAGACGTGATTGGACATGACTGATCACGTGGTAAAGAGCCTCCACTGGAGGCTCTTTACCAAGATCGGTGTAGCGTTGTGTCATATGACGCCCAGTCAGGATAACGGAACCACTTCCCAGACGTCAATCCGCTATAGGCCGGGGCGGGAAGTGGTTAATGGTCTCAAACTTTACCTCAAAGTTCTCCTATAACTCTGGGATAAATACCATCAGGGCCCATTTAGATTCTGTTTCTTTAACCCTTTTGCCACCAGGTTCGTATGTCATGTGGACCTAACGGCAGGGGGTATCACACACAATTTGGTGGCTGCAGCTACTGGAATTGTGTGTGAAACTGACAGGCAGACTCCTGCCTGTCAGGTGAGAACATTCAGGTGGCTCCGCTACCGCCTGATTTCTCTCACACAACCCCAGTACCGGCACCCCCCCACACCACCGCGCCCCACCATGCTTACCCATCAGCGAGCCCGGGGTCTCCCTGTCAGTTTCTCGCAGGTAAAGGGGAAGAAGAAGACTGGACACACGTCCGCTCTCCCCCATTTTTCTTGTGACCTGGAAAGTGACGTCACTTCCAGGTCAAGCTCTCTGTGTCCCCGGCTCGCTTTGCCAAGAAAGGATGTTTTGCAATGCGATCTGCAATTCAAAACACTCTGTGGAGTACAGGGGAGACATTGGGGGTCTTTTAGACCCGCATATCCTCAACAAACAGAACCTAACACCTAAAAATCATCACATAGGGAACTGTTTGTCCCCTATGTGATGAAAAAAAAGTTACGAAAAAAAATATTTTTATAAAAAATAAAGTTACAACCAATCACATAAACCCCCCCAATTTTTTGAGGCCTCCCCACCTCCACATATACACACGCACGAATGTAAACTCATGCGTTGGGGTGCCTACACATGAAAACGTACATTGCGATACACATGTTACATATCGCCGCATACACAGAAGTGAGAGCAATAATTCTAACACCAGACCTCCTCTGTAACACTAAACTGATACCTATATTGGGCTCTTGAAGCATTGCCTATAGAAAATATAGGGTACTGAAGTTTGTCGCCATTTCACGGGTGCACATAAATTTAAGGTTTGGCATGTTGGGTATTTATTTACTCGGTGCAACCAGATCTTTTATATTTTACCAAAAATATGGGTAATTTATTGCGTTTGTTTGCCCTACAATTCACGTTAATGTGTTTTTTACTGAAACCTTTGTGGTAATATCGTGTGACATTAAAAACTGCAACTGCCACTATTTTATTGTCTAGCGTGTCTGGATTCAGAAAATATATACTATTTGTGGGTTTTGTGTAATCTTCAAGCCTAAAAATGATTTTTTAAACATGTGTAAAAAAAAAAAAAAAATGGCTCTGGCAGTGAAAGGGTTAAATCATGTTATGCAGCTCTGTGCTTGTGCTGAGTACTTTGTCCCCTTCTATCACCTAAAATACCTGGCTGATCCTGCCTTGTGCTGCCCTCCCCTCTGTAAACTGAACATGGTTTATCATGGCTGCTGAACCCTGACACTGTGGTCAGTTTATGTGTCTCCGTCATCCACAGCTCTCGCCTGTGTTCTCTCCTCTGTCATCTCCCCCCTGCCCTTCCTGCCTGTCTACTAGTTTTGTGGCCAATCGCTTCCCTCCTGCTGTACAAAGATTGTTTTCTTGATATAATCCCCTCTGTTCTATTACATGATATGCACCCCGTGTATGTTGTTTATCAAAAATATGCCGCTTCATACCTCATTTCAGAGCACTGCTCAGCGCTCACGTGATCACCCGCAGCTCTCCTCCCCTCCTCCCTGCTGACGTCAGACGTGTATTCTCAGCTCTGCCCGCTGTAGCTGTCGGATCGGGGAAGACAGTGGTGGGCAGAAACCTGAGTGCTGAGCAGAGCTCTAAAATGAGGTGTGAAACGACATATTTTTGATAAACATCATGCACAGGGGGCACATCATGTAATAGAACAGAGGGGATTGTAAGGAGAAGAAAAGTGTCTTAACAACTTTAAACTTTAACTGATCCAGTTCCTCTGCTACCTCTGTCTCCAGAAATCCTAGAATTGAACCATCATTACTAGAACCAACATGATTCCCCAACTTGTTATTGTCAGTGCAATTTATTTCTGTGGAGATCAAACAGAAGTCCTTCTTTAAAAAGTTTGCTACATCCAGGTCTCCCTCAACTTATGTGGTGTGTCCAGTTTTCAATTTAGTGATCCCATTGTATTTTTTCCTTCTATCACTAATGTACCTAAAAAAAAGATTTATCTCCTTTCATAAAAGATCTAGTAATTTCCTCCTCTTTCTGTGCTCTGGCTGCACTGATAATGTGTTTGGCCTCCTTTTGTCTATTTTTATACCCCTCTCTGTCAGCTACACCTCCTGTTTCCTTCAATCTTCTATATGCTCATTTTTTTTCCCTTACTTTCTTACTTACCTCTTTAGTGAACCATATTGTTTTTTTCTTCCGTTTATTCTTAATAACTTGCCTGACATATAACATATAGTTGCCTCCAGGATGGTAGACTTTAATAGTACCCACTGATTACTTACTCCTGTCGTTTTACTCCAACCTTTCCATTTATTTTTTAGAAATGTCCCCATTTCAGCAAAAAGTGTCCTTTTAAAATACAAAACCTTTGTTTTTGTAAACAATTTTTCAGTTCTTGTTTTACTATCACACCAAAGACATTGGGAATCACTAGAGCCCAAATTCTCTACTAGGTCTAATACAGGGGTCCTCAAAATATGGCCCTCCAGTTGTTCAGGAACTACAATTCCCATCATGCCAAGTCATGTCTGTGAATGTCAGAGTTTTACAATTCCTCGTGGGATGTTAGTTCTGCAACAGCTGGAGGGCCATAGTTTGAAGACCCCTGGTCTAGAATAGGGATGAGCCGAACACCCCCCTGTTCGGTTCGCACCAGAACATGCGAACAGGAAAAAAGTTTGTTCGAACACGCAAACACCTTTAAAGTCTATGTGACATGAACATGAATAATCAAAAGTGCTAATTTTAAAGGCTTATATGCAAGTTATTGTCATAAACAGTGTTTGGGGACCTGGGTCCTGCCCCAGGGCACATGGATCAATGCAAAAAGAAGTTTTAAAAACTGACGTTTTTTCAGGAGCAGTGATTTTAATAATGCTTAAAGTCAAACAATAAAAGTGTAATATCCCTTTAAATTTCGTAGCTGGGGGGTGTCTATAGTATGCCTGTAAAGGGGCACATGTTTCCTGTGTTTAGAACAGTCTGACAGCAAAATGACATTTCGAAGGAAAAAAGCCATTTAAAACTACTCGCGGCTATTGCATTGCCGGTCCGACAATACACATAGAAGTTCATTGATAAAAACGGCATGGGAATTCCCCATAGGGGATCCCCAGCCAAAATGTAAAAAAAAATGACGTGGGGTCCCCCAAAATTCCATACCAGACCCTTCAGGTCTGGTACGGATTTTAAGGGGAACCCCGCGCCAAAAAAAAAACGGCGTGGGGTCTCCCAAAAATCCATACTAGACCCTTATCCGAGCATGCAACCTGGCAGGCCGCAGGAAAAGAGGGGGGGACAAGAGAGCACCCCCTCCTAAACCGTACCAGGCCACATGCCCTCAACATGCCCACAACACATGGGGACTTCACAGGGACTTCCCTATGGCATTCCCTGTGATGTTGGAGCAGAAGCCAGAGGAAGATGTGGACAAGAAGACCGAAGGAAGAAGCAGAGAATCGGAGGAAGAAGCAGAGGAAGAAGCGGGGGAAGAACAAGATGGAGGAAGAAAACCGAATGAAGACCAGAAGAAGATGGAAGACATTTGGTCCCCCCAAATATCCATACCAGACCCTTATCCGAGCACACAACCTGGTAGGCCACAGGAAAAGAGGGGGGGGTGAGAGAGTGTCCCCCCTCCTGAACAGTACCAGGCCACATGCCCTCAACATTGGGAGGGTGCTTTGGGGTAGCCCCCCAAAACACCTTGTCCCCATGTTGATGAGGACAAGGGCCTCATCCCCACAACCCTGGCCGGTGGTTGTGGGGGTCTGAGGGCGGGGGGCTTATCGGAATCTGGAAGGCCCCTTTAACAAGGGGATCCCCATATCCCGGCCCTCCCCCCTGTGTGAAATGGTAAGGGGGTACTTACCCCTACCATTTCACTAAAAAACTGTCAAAAATGTTAAAAATGACAAGAGACAGTTTTTGACAATTCCTTTATTTAAATGCTTCTTCTTTCTTCTATCTTCCTTCATTTTCTTCTTCTGGTTCTTCTGGCTCTTCTGGTTCTTCCTCCAGCGTTCTCGCCCAGCATCTCCTCCGCGGCATCTTCTATCTTGTTCTCCTCGGGCCGCTCCGCACCTATGGTATGGGGGGAGGCTCCCGCTCTTCTCTTCATCTTCTTCATCTTCTCTTCTTCTCTTCTTCTCTTCTTCTCTTCTTCATTTTCTTCTCCGGGCCGCTCCACATCCATGCTGGCATGGAGGGAGGCTCCCGCTGTGTGACGGCGTCTCCTCGTCTGACGGTTCTTAAATAACGGGGACGGGGCCACCCAGTGACCCCGCCCCCCTCTCACGCACAGTGACTTGACAGAACTTCCCTGTGACATTACAAGGAATGCCACAGGGAAGTCCCGTCATGTCCCGTGCGTCAGAGGGGGCGGGATCACCGGGTGGCCCCACCCCCTGTTATGTAAGAACTGTCAGATGAGGAGATGCCGTCACACAGCGGGAGCCTCCCTCCATGCCAGCAGGGATGCAGAGCGGCCCGGAGAAGAAAATGAAGAAGAGAAGAAGAGAAGAAAAGAAGATGAAGAAGAAGATGAAGAAGATGAAGAGAAGAGCGGGAGCCCACCCCCATGCCATGGGTGCAGAGCGTCCCAAGGAGAAGAAGATAGAAGACGCCGCGGAGGAGATGCTGGACGAGAACGCCGGAGGAAGAACCAGAAGAAGAAGAAGATGAAGGAAGATAGAAGAAAGAAGAAGCATTTAAATAAAGGAATTGTCAAAAACTGTCTCTTGTCATTTTTAACATTTTTGACAGTTTGGGGACAAGGTGTTTTGGGGGGCTTCCCCAAAGCACCCTCCCAATGTTGAGGGCATGTGGCCTGGTACAGTTCAGGAGGGGGGGTGCACTCTCGTCCCCCCCTCTTTTCCTGCGGCCTGCCAGGCTCGGATAAGGGTCTGGTATGGATATTTGGGGGGACCCCACGCAGTTTTTTTTTTTTTTTTTGCCGCGGGGTTCCCCTTAAACTTCATACCAGACCTGAAGGGTCTGGTATGGAATGTAGGGGGACCCCCTCATCATTTTTTTTTAAATTTTGACCGGGGTTCCCCTTAATATCCATACCAGACCTGAAGGGCCTGGTATGGAATTTAGGGGGACCCCCACGTCATTTTTTTTTCTAATTTTGGTTCTGGGTTCCCCTGTGGGGAATTTCCATGCCGTTTTTATCAATGAACTTCTATGTGTATTGTCGGACCGGCAATGCAATAGCCGCAAGTAGTTTTAAATGGGTTTTTTCCTTCGAAATGTCATTTTGCTGTCAGACTGTTCTAAACACAGGAAACATGCGCCCCTTTACAGGCATACTATAGACACCCCCAGCTACGAAATTAAAAGGGATATTACACTTTTATTATTTGACTTTAAGCATTATTATAATCACTGCTCCTGAAAAAACGTCCGTTTTTAAAACTTTTTTTTGCATTGATACATGTCCCCTGGGGCAGGACCCAGGTCCCCAAACCCTTTTTATGACAATAACTTGCATATAAGCCTTTAAAATTAGCACATTTGATTTCTCCCATAGACTTCTAAAGGGTGTTCCGCGGCATTCGAATTTGCCTCGAACACCCCAAATTGTTCGCTGTTCGGCGAACTTGCGAACAGCTAATGTTCGAGTTGAACATGAGTTCGACTCGAACTCGAAGCTCATCCCTAGTCTAGAATATGGTCATCTCGGGTTGGGCTTTTTACAAACTGTTTTAGGGAAACCCCATTGAGTGCTTCCATTACATTACATTGTATCCCTCTCTCCTTTCTGTACAGTAGCTAATATAATGCTCCCTGATTGGTCACTACACCTAGCAATTGTATATGGGATGCAGCCTGATTGGAGGATTCAAATAAGGCTCCTGTTTACAACCCATGTGAGATGTGATAAGGAAAAGCAATGGTGGGTCTTTGAAGTAGAAAAATATTCACAGTAACACCAATTGGGGAAGCTAGGAGCGGAATAATGGAAGGACACACTCAATGGTCAAATATATTCCCAATTACAATATTATTTACATGTGTTATTGGAGATTTCACATGAACTCACATGTAACAACTCTATTCAATTATGTGCACTAGGCTCTAATTTTGAACAGAACCCCCAATATCCATTCTTAAATCTATAAATCATCATTAGAGTGCCATTTATTTGTATAAAAGTCCCCCCAAAGAATTGTAGAACCTCACTGCACAGTATTACATAAGTTGCACAAGGGCACATTTTAAACAGAACCCCAACAGCCATTTTATTAATTTATTCACAAAAACATTCTATAAAAGATTGTAGCATGTATATGTGCCGTATTACATTATTTGGACTAGGCTTTAATTTTGAACAGGACCCCCGATATTCATTCTAAGAGCGAGAAATCAACATGAGAGTCATTTTTTTCACGTAAAAATCTGTCCATAAATTGTAATTCCTGAGTGCACAGTATTCAATGATTTGCACTACGGTTAGTCTGAACAGGACCAGACATTTTAATATCTAAAAACCAACATTATAGCTTAATTTATTCACACAAAATATCACAAATACAATTTATTGTGGCTCCTATGTGTGCTCTATAAAACTATGTGCACGAGGTCCCAATTTATACAGGACTCCCAACACACATTGAAAAATGATAAAATCAACATTAAAGTTTAATTTACTTACAGAAAAAAAAGATGATAAAAACATGGAGTTCCCTACGTGTGCAGTATTACATTATTTGCACTACGGCCCATTTTCAACAAGACCCCAACATCCATATTACAATCTAGAAATCAACATTTCATTGTCATTTATTAACAGAATAAATGCCCCCAAAATGTTCTACCTTTTTTTCGGCCGGAATAAATGATTTGTACTAGACCCCAAAATGAACAGGACCTCTAACAGACAATAAAAAAAATATTGTTATTAAAAAAAAAATGTACCGTATATACTCGAGTATAAGTCGTCCCGAGTATAAGTCGAGACCCCCAATTTACCACAAAAAACTGGGAAAAACTTATTGACCCGAGTATAAGTCGAGGGTGAGAAATGCAGAGGGTCAATAATGTCCATCTGCAGCTGCCTGCCTCCCTGTGTCCTGTGCAGCCTACCTGTACCCTGTACATGTGTGTCCTGTACATGTGTGTGTGTCCTGTACATGTGTGTCCTGTACATGTGTGTCCTGTACATGTGTGTCCTGTGTGCATGTGTGTCCTGTGTGTATGTGTGTCATGTGTGTCCTGTGTGTATGTGTGTCCTGTGTGTATGTGTGTCATGTGTGTATGTGTGTCATGTGTGTCCTGTGTGCATGGGTGCATGTGTGTCCTGTGTGCATGTGCAGCCTACCTGTGTCCTGTGTAGCCTTCCTGTGGCGATCTCCATCCTCAGACAGCGGCCGTGTGATGATACTGTTCGGCGGCCATTCCACAGTTCAAAAGCCGCGCCTCCTTCTCGTCTGTGATAGGCTGACCGCTGACTGCCTATCACGGACATTCTCTCATTCTCATACCACGGACGAGGATGAGAGAATGTCCGTGATAGGCTGTACACTGACAGCTGACATCACAGAAGAGCAGGAGGCGTGGCTTTTGAAAGCTGGAATAGCCTCCGTGCATTATCAGCACATGCCGGCCACCGTCTGCCTGCATGACACGCTGATCATGCAGACAGACGGCGCGGACTCGAGTATAAGTCGAAGGGAAACTTTCAGCCCAAAAAAAAGGGCTGAAAAATTCGACTTATACTCGAGTATATACGGTAAAATAAATTTACATTTTTAAAGTCAAGAAACCAACATTAGATTGTCACTAAATCACAGGAAAAAATCCTCCAAAAGATTGCTGTGTTTATGTGCACAGTATTCAATTATTTACACCGGGGCCCAAAAAAATCTAAAAATCAACATTAGAGAGTCATTTATTCACAAACAAGAACTCTAAAAGATTGTTGTTCCTTTATGTGCTCAGGACTAAATTATTTTCACTAGACCCAAGTTTTGAACATAAACACTTAAATTCTAGAAATAAATATTACAGTATAATTTATTTTAAAAAGGCCCAAAATGATTGTAGTACCTAAGTGCATAGTATTCCATTATATTGTACTAGAGATAGTTTGAATGGTCCCTAATATGAGCCGTGATAACATATACTAGGGCTGGAAAAGAATGGACTTTATAGACAGACTTCAAAATGTATAAGAAAATCTATAATTAGAATTATAAGAAGAAGATATTAGACACACATGAGATAACATACATGTAAAAGTGATGAAAGCCTCTCCCTGGTCCACCATCCATCCAGAAACCTGGACTTCAAGGATACAATGGGGGGCCGAGGGAGATTCTGAGTACAGCAAATAACCCAAAGGTAATAGTATAAATGGTGACCTAGACAGGTCAATTCCTAGAGGGGGTCAGAAATGGTCACATAAGACGACTCAGATGAGGTCATAACTGATTTTATAGATATACGGAGCTTGCTGGACTTCACACCAATAAATGAGATTCTTCTGGAGCTACATCAATACATATTAGACATGAGCACTGCCCAAAAATGTGTTTGTTTTCGTTTCATTCAAAATTAGAAATTTTGAAAATCTCAAATTTTCCTGATTTTCTTTCTTATTTTCGAATTTTCGAATTTCCAGATTTTTAGATTTTCGGAATTTCTAAATTTCAAATTTCCAAATTTTCATATTTACAAATTTAGGAATTTTCGAATTTCCCCATTTTTTAATTTAGGGATTTTTGAACTTATCAATGTTCAAATCTTGAATTTCCATCTTACAAATTTACCAAATTTTGGATTTCAAATTTACAAATGTACGATTTTTCAAATTTTTTAATTTACCAATTTACCAATTTTCGAAATTTCAATTTACAAATTTTTGAATTTTTGAACTTATGAATTTACAAATTTATTAATTTTCTAATTTCCATTTTACGAATTTACGAATTTTCAAATTTTCATATTTTTAAAATTTTTTAATTTTTTAATTTACGAATTTTCAAATTTTCTAATTTACGAATTTACAAATTTTCATAATTTGAATTTACGAATTTACAAATTTTTGAATTTCCAATTCACAAATTTTCAAACTTTGAATTTATGAATTTACGAACTTTATAATTTTAAATTTTTTAAATTTTTTAATTTTTTAATTTACACATTTTTTAATTTTCTAATTTACAAATTTACAAATTTTCATATTTCGAATTAACGAATTTACAAATTTTTGAATTTCCAATTTAGAAATTTTCAAATTTTGAATTTACGAATTTACGAATTTTCTAATTTTCTAATTTTTTACATTTTTTAATTTTTTTACAAATTTACAAATTTTCATATTTCGAATTTATGAATTAAAAAATTTTTGAATTTCCAATTTACGAATTTTCCAATTTGCAAATTTTTGAATATTCAAATTTATAATTCATTCAAAAATTTGTTAAATGGGTTTTCATTAATTTGGATATTTACAAATTAACGAATTTGTCAAAATTTGTTAAAAAACTAATTTGGAACAAAACTAATTGCACATGTCTAATATATATTAGAACAGCTTCCTTCCTGTCAAGGAGGCAGAACACCCTAATGGACACAGACCCAGATGGACAATACAAAAATAAACCTACACCAAGGTCTATAAAGGTATAACTGTGTATGTGAGGCAAGTGTCTCTACATCAAAGGCTGAAGGCAAAAAATGCCACGATCATCAACTGATCAATCTGAATGTAAGATACATGGGAGCCAGGAAAAGGTCCAATAGTATCTCAAAATAGATGCCAGAACCAGAATATGGTATTATTCACAAGAAATCACAGGGCCAAACAAACACGAGGCTCTTAGATAAGGTAAGATATAGGTTCACATGGGACATCAAGGGGATGTTTACTGTGTGTATCCTGGTTGTAAGCAAAAGCATCAATAATTGGCATTTCAACATTAATAGAAAACTGGAGCTGCAATGTACCCACTAAACAGCACTATATCATTATTTAATATATTTAATAATATTAATAATATTAATAATAATATTTGAATAAAAATTATAAATTATTTGCATAGTGCTAGTTATTACAAAATAATAATACTA
The DNA here is from genome assembly GCA_037952835.1 of Lithobates septentrionalis. Classification (NCBI taxonomy): domain Eukaryota; kingdom Metazoa; phylum Chordata; class Amphibia; order Anura; family Ranidae; genus Lithobates; species Lithobates septentrionalis. The sequence goes on along the minus strand of JBBDGP010002067.1, from coordinate 1,130,947 downwards.
ATAATGTTGCTGTTCCTAAAATTGTATTTTTTAAAATTTATATTAGTTTAATTATACTTTAATCAATTTAACTTTATTATGCGTTAATTCTTTTATTTTATTATTTATTTAATATTATTATTATTATTTAAACTTTTTATTCGTAAACATAGTAATTGTAAAGTTAGTTATATTTTTCATCATGCTAAAAGGTAAATAACTTTTCCCAGACAAATTTCTCAAAAGGAAGCCTGTCTATTACTAGAGGAGATTGTAAAAAAGTAATTAGTAAAAAAAACCCCTAGTAAACCATACATGGAGCATTTTGAACCACTCATGCATGTATATTTGTGCTACACAGTACCAAGATAAACACTCATATATTTTTTTGTTTGTGTTTCTCATTTTTTTCTATGACAGCATAGTGTAGAGGATTTTTTCTGACATGTCATTTAGCTTAGTCCATGCACAATTTACTACACAGAAAGCCACTCACATTGTTATATGTATTTATTTATTGATGAATTATTCTTAAAAGAAAAATGTTGACCTGCATTATGTACTGCATCTTATAGGGGCATCATGTCCAAAAGCATCAATAATTGGAATTTCAGCATAATAACAAACTAGAGCTGCGATGTACACACTAAACAGAACTGTACAATTTATCAATCATAGTGCCCCTGCACTGTGCATCGATGTCACGCTTGTTGCAGTCGACATGCATGTCGCTCTCTGAGCATTGCCACGCTGACAGGCATCTTCCATCTTTGTGACGGGTGGGGGGGTTTGGCTCCAAACACCGGACGGCGTGGCCGTTCTGACGTCGGCTCCTCCTCCCCCTCTTAAATACACTCAGCGTGACGTTTGGGGGTTTGTGTGGTGTGTGTCCCTGTGGGCTCCACCTGGGGCGGCAGATCTGCCCTGCAGGCATTTCCAGACCACCACCCTTCATCACCACTCCAAAGGTCCCGATATCAGGTAACTTAGCCCCACAGTTATTTGGCAGTCCCTCAAGATAATCATACAACACATTCCTTGTCATTTCCTGGAGACTGTACTGCTGGGGATTATGAGTCCTTTGGTGCCGCCTTGCATGGGTCATGCATGCGGTCCTCACAACCACAGCTCCCGGGGAAGATGCCCCTCTCAAAGGGTGTTTCCAGCCTCCTGTTTTGCACTTTCTATACACAGCGATATCGGGAGTATACCATCTAAAATGGGGGATAATTCTCTCCCCCCTCTGTGGTCTGTTTTCTTGGGACAGCTATTTAGGATTTCTTATATCTTATACTTTATTCTATTACAGATATACACATGTTTGCTCCTGATGAATGGATAAAATTCCATGAAACGCGTCAAGCTTTTGTATCTACCAATATAAATCGATATGTGTTTTTATTAATTTTTATTCCAATCATGTACTCCGTATAATCAATTAATCAATATATGAATTGTTTGTGTATCTTGGTATCTACTCCAAATTATGAGAAGTTAGAGGTTTTATACCCATGATTTTTCCCTATGGATATGTGCTATTTATGCTTTATATGTATGTATATAGACCAAATACTGTGATAATAATCAGGTTTATGTATTATTGTTCAAATCTGGCATGTAATAAATGCCAAATTAATTATCTGTACTGACTGCATGACTGATTTAAAGTCCCACTCTGTTACTTCTCCTCTTCCCTAGTAAACCATACATGGATCATTTTGAACCGCTCAAACATGTATATTTGTGCTACAAAGTACCCAATGTAAGATAAACACTCATATATTTTTTTGTTTGTGTTTCTTATTTTTTTTCTATGACAGCATAGTGTGCAGGATTTTTTCTGACATGTCCGTAAGCTTAGTCCATGAACAAAATTTACTACACAGAAAGCCACTCACATTGTTACATTTATTTATTTATTTATTTCATTATTGATGAATTAATCTTAAAAGAATCATAAGCATCATGTCCAAAAGCATCAATAATTGGAATTTCAGCATAATAACAAACTAGAGCTGCAATGTACACACTAAACAGAACTGTACAATTTATCAATTATTTGTATAGTGCTAGTTATTAGAATAATAAAAATAATAATAATAATAATAATAATAATAATAATAATAATAATAATAATAATGTTGTTGTTACTAAAATTTTATTTTTAATAAAATTATTTTCAAGTTATATTAATTTAATTATACTTTAATTTATTTAATTTAATTATAATTTAATTAATTTATCTTATTATTATTTAAATTTTTTATTTGCGTTTTATTACTATTCACCTAAACTAGGTGGGTGAATGGATAGTTAAAGTGAAGAGACATAGTAAGACTTGTATGATGACAGTCTGTATTGGAAAGCAGATGGTGATCAGTAAATTCAGCGTCTGTTTCCTGGGGGAATCCGACAGAAACTTTCATCCAATAAAATCTCAGGTTTGTTGTTCTTTGGTGACTTTTGTTCTATTGTGAATGGAGCGGTCCCACCACTGTAATCATGTGCTGGTCTTGTGGTGTCTCTAGGGGGCGCTCAGCTCAGGTGTCAGTAGTCCCGGGAGAACGGCACACAGAAGGTTTACAATCACTCTAATAATGAAGAATGATGTCACCGGCTTTACTATTCTCTACAATCTGCTGCCATGTGTGAGATATTGTCACAACAATCTAAACGTGACTCTAAACTTTCATCCAATAGAACAAACTCCGGCTGTTCCCTGAAGAAGATGTCCAAAAAAACGTTACTAAAGAATAGGGATGAGCTTTCTGTTTGAGTCGAACATGAGTTAGACTCGAACATCGGCTGTTCGATCGTTTGATGAAGATCGAACATTATAGGGCGTTCGTGCAAAATTCAAGCAGCGCATCACGCCCCATAATGCACTTTGCATCGCAATGCATTGCTGGCTGATGATTGTCCAAGTATGCACTATGACCCGCATGCTTTGGCCAATCACAGCTCCGTTAGCAAAGAGAGCCAGAATTGGCCAAAGGTAGGGTGCCTTTGGCCAATTATGGCTCAGGGGGTTAAGTCCACGCCCCACATTATATAAAGCCGCCTGCACATCAGCCCTGTGTAGTGTGTTGGTGGCGTTAGATTGAGCAGGCAGTCCGTTCCTGGTGTACTATTTCTAATCTAGTTAGCTGCAGTGTATTTAATATATATATATATATATATATATACAGTCTGACTGGTATATATATATCCACTGTATCCAGTTTAGCTAGATCTCACTGCAGACTGTTCCTGGTGTACTGTTTCTAATATACTTCAGGGCAGGCAGTTTATTCAGTTAGCTGCAGTGTATTTAGTATATATATATACATCCCAGCTTTGTATATATATATATATATATATATATATATATATATATATATATATATATATATATATATATACTGTATCCAGTTTAGCTAGATCTCACTGCAGTCCGTTCCTGGTGTACTGTTTCTAATCAGGCAGGTGATTCATTTAGTTGCAGTGTATTTTATATATATATATATATATATATATATATATATATATATATATATATATATATATATATATATATATACAGTCAGACCGGTATGTATATATATATATATATATATATATATATATATATATATATATATATATATATATATATATATATATACTGTATCCTTTGTAGCTAGATCTGACTGCAGGCCATTCCTGGTGTACATATTCAAATACACTTTCAGGCAGGCAGGCCAGGCAGGTTATTCAGGGATCTGCAGTGCATAAAATATATATACTGTCTCCAACATATATATATATATATATATCCACTGCATTCTAGTCTATCTAAGCCTATATATGACTGCAGGCCATTGCTGGTGTACGTTTTCAAACACACTTTCAGGCAGGCAGGCAAGTGATTCAGTGATTTGCAGTGCATTAAATATATATACAGTCTCTAACATATATATATATATATATATATACACTGCAATCCAGTCTAGCCAAGCCTATATCTGACTGCAGGCCATTCCTGATGTACGTTTTCAATTACACTTTCAGGCAGGCAGGCAGGTGATTCAGTGATCTGCAGTGCATAAAGATATATGTACAGTCTCCTACATATATATCCACTGCATTCTAGTCTAGCCAAGCCTATACCTGACTACAGGCCATTCAAGGTGTAATTTTTCTAGTAAACTTCAGGCGGTGTTTTGCTAATCCAATTTTACAGCATGTCTGGAAGGCCACCAAGGAAAGGCAGATGCTCACAGGCCACTAGAAGAGGGCAAGCAGGCTCCGTGTCTACAGCCAACAGTGCTGGTCATGGACACAGTGCATCCTCAGCACATGGCCGTGGGGCACGCTTGTCCTTTTTTTCGACAGCTGGCTGTGTTGAGCCACAACATGCAGAAGAGTTGGTAGAGTGGATCACAAAGCCGTCCTCATCCTCCTAATCCTGTCACGCAGGCTAAGAGAAGTGTGGCTGCCAATGCAGCTGCCAAAGCGCCCTATTCCATTGGCTCAATGGCATCAGTCACTCCTTCCCTAGCTCCCACCATCATGTCCTGAGGAGTCCCCCGAACTGTTTGACCACAGCGTTGGGTACATGCTGCAGGAGGATGCGCAGCATTTTGAAGGCTCCGATGATGGTACCCAGGTTGAGGAGGAAGGCAGTAACGTGAGCCCAGAGAGAGGGGGTGCTCAAGAAGGACAAGAAACTGGCAGTCATGTTCCCCCAGCTGCAGCATACTGCCAGGTTTGCTGCAGTGGCGAGGAGGGAGGGGATGATGAGGTCACTGACTCTACGTGGTAGCCTGATAGAAGAGAGGAGGAGGAGGAGGATGAGGCACATCTCCAATGAGGCAGGATGTCCTCCAGGGGCCAGCTTAAGGACAGCCAACCGACTGCATCACATCGCAGAGCTCCGCATGTGCAGGGCGCTGCTGACTCTGCACGTTTTTCCAAAAGTTCTTTGGTGTGGGCCTTTTTTTAGACGTGTTCAGCAGATCGCACTGTTGCTGTATGCAACATATGTCTGAAGCGTATCAAGCGCGGCCAAAACAGCAGCCGCTTGGGCATCACATGCTTGATCAGACATATGTCGAACTTTCATGCAATCCGTTGGCAACAGTACTTAAAAGACCCACACCAAAGAACAAGGCTGACCTCTCCTTGCTCCTCATCAGCTGGTATCTCCAACACCACTATACCTTCAGTCCTCTCAGAGACCTGCACTGAGAGGAATGAAGGTGTAGAATTAGGTGTCCCAAGCACTTGCGGGCAATCTGCTAGCAGTACACCTAAATCCGATTGTAGCAGGCAAATTTCCCTACCCCAGTTGCTAAACATCAAAAGAAATTCGGTCCCAGCCATCCACATGCTCAGCGGCTGAATTGCTAGTTTGGCTAAATTGCTAGCACTCCAACTGCTAATAAATTTAAAAGAGCGAACAAACATCCTTAATGGCTTAACTCCAATGTAAAAATGCATATAAAAGAAAAGGAGAAGGCCTTCAAAAAATACAAGGTTGAGGGATCATCCACAGCATTCAGAATTTATAAAGAATGCAATAAGAAATGTAAGGGTGCAATTAGGATGGCTAAGATAGAACATGAAAGACACATAGCGGAGGAGAGCAAAAAAAATCCCAAGAAATTCTTTAAGTATGTAAACAGTAAAAAAGGGAGGACAGACCATATTGGCCCCATAAAGAATGAGGAAGGACATCTGGTTACAAAGGATGGGGAGATGGCAGAGGTATTGAATTTATTCTTCTCCTCAGTATTCACGAGTGAATCGGGGGGCTTCAGTAACCAAAACTGCAGTGTTTATCCTCATGACACAACACAGGAAGCACCTACATGGTTAACAGAGGACGGAATTAAAATTAGACTTGAGAAACTTAACATTAATAAATCACCGGGACCAGATGGCTTGCATCCGAGGGTACTTAGGGAACTCAGTCAGGTGATTGCCAGACCGTTGTTCCTAATTTTTACAGACAGTCTATTGACTGGAATGGTGCCAGCTGATTGGAGAAAAGCCAATGTAGCACCAATATTTAAAAAGGGCCCAAAAAACATCCCTGGGAATTACAGACCAGTTAGCCTAACATCAATAGTATGTAAACTCTTGGAGGGGATGATAAGGGACTATATACAAGATTTTAGTAATAAGAATGATATCATTAGCAGTAATCAGCATGGATTCATGAAGAATCGTTCTTGCCAAACCAATCTATTAACCTTCTATGAGGAGGTGAGTTGCCATCTAGATAAAGGAAGGCCCGTAGACGTGGTGTATCTGGATTTTGCAAAAGCATTGGACACAGTTCCCCATAAACGTTTACTGTACAAAATAAGGTGCGTTGGCATGGACCATAGGGTGAGTACATGGATTGAAAACTGGCTACAAGGGCGTGTTCAGAGGGTGGTGATAAATGGGGAGTACTCAGAATGGTCAGGGGTGGGTAGTGGGGTCCCCCAGGGTTCTGTGCTGGGACCAATCCTATTTAATTTGTTCATAAATGACCTGGAGGATGGGATAAACAGTTCAATCTCTGTATTTGCAGACGATACTAAGCTAAGCAGGGCAATAACTTCTCCGCAGGATGTGGAAATCTTGCAAAAAGACCTGAACAAATTAATGGGGTGGGCGACTACATGGCAAATGAGGTTCAATGTAGAAAAATGTAAAATAATGCATTTGGGTGGCAAAAATATGAATGCAATCTATACACTGGGGGGAGAACCTCTGGGGGAATCTAGGATGGAAAAGGACTTGGGGGTCCTAGTGGATGATAGGCTCAGCAACGGCATGCAATGCCAAGCTGCTGCTAATAAAGCAAACAGAATATTGGCATGCATTAAAAGGGGGATCAACTGCAGAGATAAAACGATAATTCTCCCGCTCTACAAGACTCTGGTCCGCCCGCACCTGGAGTATGCTGTCCAGTTCTGGGCACCAGTCCTCAGGAGGGACGTACTGGAAATGGAGCGAGTACAAAGAAGGGCAACAAAGCTAATAAAGGGTCTGGAGGATCTTAGTTATGAGGAAAGGTTGCGAGCACTGAACTTATTCTCTCTGGAGAAGAGACGCTTGAGAGGGGATATGATTTCAATTTACAAATACTGTACTGGTGACCCCACAATAGGGATAAAACTTTTTCGCAGAAGAGAGTTTAATAAGACTCGTGGCCACTCATTGCAATTAGAGGAAAAGAGGTTTAACCTTAAACTACGTAGAGGGTTCTTTACTGTAAGAGCGGCAAGGATGTGGAATTCCCTTCCACAGGCGGTGGTCTCAGCGGGGAGCATTGATAGCTTCAAGAAACTATTAGATAATCACCTGAATGACCGCAATATACAGGGATATGTAATGTAATACTGACACATAATCACACACATAGGTTGGACTTGATGGACTTGTGTCTTTTTTCAACCTCACCTACTATGTAACTATGTAACTGCTGCCTTTTCAGCTGGTAGACTCTGCCCCCTTTCGATAATTTGTGGAATGTGCGGTACCTCAGTGGCAGGTTGCCAAATGCCATTTTTTTTCTCGGAAGGCCATTCCGGCTCTCTATCGGCATGTGGAAGGCAATGTCTTGGCCTCATTGGACAGGGCGGTCAGCAGTAAGGTGCATATTACCGCTGACTCATGGTCCAGCAGGCATGGACAGGGAAGTTACCTTTCTTTCACGGTGCACTGGGTAACCCTGCTGGCAGCTGGGAAGGATGCAGGACAGGGTGCAGTAATGTTGGAGCTTGTTCCGCCACCATGCCTCCAAAATTCTGGTAGTGGTGATTCTGCCACACCTCTCTCCTCCACCCCTCCTCTTCTTCTTCCTCTATGGCCTCTTCCTGTGCAGATTTGTCCTTGGAACCAGCGGTGATCCATAGGCGTTCTAGGGGCTACGCAAGCACTAAGGCAAAAAGATGCCTTGCGGTGCTTGAGTTGGTCTGCTTAGGGGACAGGAGCCACACTGGGGCAGAGATTCTGTCAGCTCTGCAGCGGCAGGCCCAGAGGTGGTTGACGCCAAGCCAGCTTTAGGCAGGAATGGTGGTTTGCGACAATGGCACCAACCTCCTCTCCGCCCTCTGACAGGGACACTTCACCCATGTTTCCTGTTTTGCTTACGTCCTTAATTTGGTGGTGCAGTGGTTCTTGTGTAGGTACCCGGGCTTACAGGATCTCCTGAGGCAAGCCAGGAAAGTCTGTGGGCATTTCCGCCAGTCCTATAATGCCAGTGCTCGGCTGGCTGAGCTTTAAAAGGAATGCAACCTGCCCAAGAACCACCTCATCTGTGACATGCCCACCAGGTGGAACTCAATGTTGGCAATGCTGCAGCATTGGAAACATGCAGCAGAAGTCCATCAATGAGTACCTGTGCGAGTATGGCACAAGGACAGGGTCAGGGGAGCTTGGCTTTTTTTTGCCATGCCAGCGGCTAATGATCAAGGATGCTTCCCCTATCCTGTCACCATTTGAGGAGGCCATGAGGATGGTGAGCAGTGACAGTGCATGCATCAGTGATACTGTCCCTCTTGTCTTTCTGTTGGAGCACACGCTGTGTGGAATAATAGACAGGGCACTTGAGGCAGAACAGAGGGAGGAAGAGGAGGACTTCCTTACCTCTCAAGGCCCCCTTTATCCAGAAAGTATTCCTGCAGGCCTGCCTATCACACAGGAAGAGGAGAAGGAGGAGAATGAGGATTGTGTCAGCATGGAGGTGGAGCCTAGCACTCAGCATCAGCAGCAGTCTTCAAGGGATCATTTTAGTCCCCAAAAACCCATGAACTTGTACGTGGCTGGGAGGAGGTGGCTGCGGATCATGTCATCCTTAGTGACCCAGAGGGCTCCCGACCAAATGCCTCTACAAACCTACGCTGCATGGCCTCCCTGATCCTGCAAAGCTTGCAAAAGGACCCTTGGATTTGTGGTATCAAGGGGAGGGATCAGTACTGGATCAGACCCAGAGGCGGCTCTAGGCTTTGTGAGGCCTTAGGCAAAACTTGGACATGAGGCCCCACTTACGCCCATAATGAGAAAAATAATTCAAGCGATAAAAAATAACGGTGTGCCCCCCCCAGCGCTGCCGACTTCCCTCCTCTGCTCTCCCGCTGACTGCCTTGGGGGATATTCAGGATGGAGGCGGGAAAAAGGGGCTGGTAAATGTCATTTACCAGCCCCTATCTTTACTAAAAGAACACAGTGAGTGATCAGTACTGATCACTTACTGTGTTCATTCCTAACTGAAGCACAGTAAACTGTGTTTACTATGCTTTAGTTTATGAATTAAGAGGAGCCTCTGTCTCCTGTTCATTCATCTGCAGTGCATAGGGGTGCAGAGTGTATGGAGGTGGGTGGTATGTACATGAGAGGGGCGCGGAGTGTATGGAGGTGGGTGGTATGTACAGGAGAGGGGTGCAGAGTGTATGGAGGTGGGTGGCATGTACAGGAGAGGGGTGCGGAGTGTATGGAGGTGGGTGGTATGTACATGAGAGGGCTGTGGAGTGTATGGAGGTGGGTGGTATGTATATGAGAGGGGTGCAGAGTGTATGGAGGTGGGTGGTATGTACATGAGAGGGGTGCGGAGTGTATGGAGGTGGGTGGTATGTACATGAGAGGGGTGCGGAGTGTATGGAGGTGGGTGGTATGTACATGAGAGGGGTGCAGAGTGTATGGAGGTGGGAGGTATGTACATGAGAGGGGTGCGGAGTGTATGGAGGTGGGTGGTATGTACATGAGAGGGGTGCAGAGTGTATGGAGGTGGGTGGTATGTACATGAGAGGGGTGCAGAGTGTATGGAGGTGGGTGGTATGTACAGGAGAAGGGTGCAGAGTGTATGGAGGTGGGTGGTATGTATATGACAGGGGTGCGGAGTGTATGGAGGTGGGTGGTATGTACATGAGAGGGGTGCGGAGTGTATGGAGGTGGGAGGTATGTACATGAGAGGGGTGCGGAGTGTATGGAGGTGGGTGGTATGTACATTAAAGGGGTGCGGAGTGTGCACCCCTCTCTGACAGGGAAGACAGTGAATGCATCGGTTCATTTGGACTCATGTCATATCACTAAGCTGCTTACTCGCACGGTCGCATCGCTCTGCTGCAAATATAACCCAGACAGTGTAGCTGCGGCCGGCGGGTGTCACGGCTGTCTGCTGTGGTATGGAGTAAGCACATTTTTACAAGGCCTCCCCTGCCTCCCCAGCCAAGTCCGCCCCTACCTCCTTCCGGGTTCAGCAGCGGCCGGCAGCTCAACCTACACCCCCTCGGCGATCCTTTAACAGTCCGGCCCGCTCACCCTGCCAGCTGGGGTACACTGACCGGGGACATTTCCTTCCATTCTCCCACGCACAAATTAGGCGGCTGTGAGGCCCCTGGTAGCGTGAGGCCTTAGGCGACTGCCTTTTTTGCCTAATTAGAGAGCCGCCTCTGAATAAGTGTCCTATTTGGCCGCAGCTCCTCCAGCATTGTGGCAATGTTTCTGGGAAGTAGCTTGCTATTCTATATGGGGTGTAATGCCATCTATTGGCCAGTTTGATCATCAGTTCCCAATGTTTAACACAGTGAGAAGTTTTGTGGGTTTCTCTGAATGTATGTTGCCATTGTTCGTCTGAGAAAGTGGTGCCCAAGTCTGTCTCCCATTTCCCCATTGCTGTGGTTTTCTTAAATACTAGTTTGTTGTGGGTGAGGTTGTAAAATAATGATATTCCTTTTAAGTTGTGTTTGGGGGTTGAGTAAAATTGCCATACTTTGGATGGTATTTTTATCTTTGGAATCAGATATGATTTGAGGAAATGAGTTATTCATATACATGAGAATAGCATGTTGTTTGGCAGTTGGTATTGCGTCAGTATTTGTTCTGCAGATTTAGGCTGAAGTCCATTAAAGAGGTCTGATATGTGTGTGATGCCATGAGCTGCCAGTTCCTTAACTGATAACATAGGAATTTTTGTTTCTAGAAGGTTGATTGGAAGCTTGTTTTTTTTTATAATCAAAATTTTTATTTTTCCATTTAATAAATACACTTCCCCATTTGTGCAATTAACATTAAGCAGAGTCATCAAAGAAAATTATACAAATATTACGTTCAACAAAAAAAAAAAAAAAAAGCAAGAAAAGAAAAAAGACAAATGAAAAATTTAAAACACCCAAAATGGGGGAAAGTTTCCTCACTTCTCTTGCCTCTCATCCCAACTCCTTTACTGCTGAACAAAGTCAACAGGTGACCTCCTTTCCCTGCCAAGGAGTTTCCCCCTCGCCCCACCCCCCCTCCTAAAAGAGGGAAAGGAAAAAAAAGAAAAAGGTGTTTGAGGCCTGCCAAGCCATTTAACTTAAGTGCCACCCGCCAAACCCAAATCCCTTGTCAACCACTTTAAACCCCTCCATTAACTAAGTAATGCCCCCTCTCAGTAAAGGGGGTACTTTACACCTCGCTGCCCCCTTTCCCAGTGAAATCCAGTGTCCTTATCAGCTATACGAGCTACTGGGGACCACCACCCACTAACTCACTGTCTCTGTGCAATATTGTGTATGAGGCCTATTGGCCATATAGTGAAAAGAAAAAAAAAAATATATATATATACCCACCCCCTGTGAAAATTAGGATCCCTTATACGCCGCACTTATCCCTTTTACAACCCTTAATAACGTGAAAATACCCCTCCTGTCTATATCATGCATGGGGCTACTAGCTACCCCCAACTCTTTGTCTCTGTGCAAAATTGTGTCAGAGGCTTTATGCCATAAAAAAAAAAAAAAAACACCCCCCAGTGAAAATTAGTATCCCTTATCTACCACACTTGTCCCTTGTATAACCCTTAATAACGTGAAAAACTTAAGTAAAAATACCCCTCCTTTCTATATCATGGGGCTACTAGCTACCACCATCTCCTTATCTCTGTGCAAAATTGTATCTGAGGCCTTGGGCCATATATTATATATAATAAATAAAAATAAAAAAAGGGGGAACAAGGGCGAACGGGCAGGGGGGATGAGGCAGGGCACGGTCAAGGGAGGAGCTGCAATTGAAGAGAGAGAGAGGAGAAATCCCCCCTCACCTGGACACCTAGGATCCTTATACACTTTATCATTATCTACTCCTGTACCGTCTTCCTGCGTCATTTAAAACCTTAGGGGCTGTACCATCTCCCAGTCTCACCTACCCAATGAGGCTTCCTTCCTTCTCTAGTTCCATATTAAATTTAACCACCCTGTCCATATCTCTTCAAATATCCTTTGTTGATCCTTCACTACATGGACCCATCTTTCAGCTTCCATTATTAGGTTAACCTCATTCCTCCAATCTAATAGGGTAGGGCAGTGAGCCTGTCTCCAATATTTAGGGATAACTGATTTCCCTGCATTTAGTAGGTGCTGGGTAATGCCCTTCCTATAAGCTTTAACTGACTCAGGTGTATCATGAAACAAGTATTGCAAGGGTTTAATTTCCAGGGTTCTAGGTGTCAACTTCTCGATCCATGGAACAATTGAATCCCAGAATAATTTAATCGTAGGGCAAGTTCACCATAGATGGAGAAATGTTCCTTTTTGCCCACAGCCTCTCCAACAGCGATAGTCAGCGGTTGAATATATCTGTGATAGTTTAACTGGGGTCCTATACCATCTCGTTAAGAATTTATAGGCCATTTCCTGCACTCTTGAACTTATAGATGTGGAATGGGTTAATTCAATCATCTTTTTAATTTGTGGGTATGTCATTGTCTGATCCAACTCCCTTTCCCATTCTCTAATATAATAGGGAACTGCCCCTTCTTGCCCACTAAGAATCACTCTGTACATTTGTGATAACAGGTGTCTAGCGTCCGACAATTGAACACATTGTTTTTCAAATATGGTGAGTGAGTTTTGAGGTCTTATTGAGGGCTTTGTTTTCTTAAAAAAACTCGCCAATTGCTGATATTTCCACTCCGCTAAAGGTATACTCCCAAAGCCTGACGTCAGTTCCCTTAAGGTTAGCAGCACTCCACGCGGGGCAAACTTGCTACACGTGTTGTCTCCATCTTGACCCCATGCCCCCAGATATCCCATCTCCTCCCCCGGTGGGAACCATGGGAATCCCTCCAGTGGAGCCAGAGGGGACATCTGGGGTGCATACTTACCCCTATTGTTCAGCTTATCCCATACTACCAGGACATTTCGTGTCAGTGGGGATGTCCATTGTGAAAGTCCTCTTGCATGACCCGGGACCCAAGGGGCCCCTGCCAAATTTCTCCCTGCTATTGTCTTTTCTAATTGGACCCACACTTTATTTTGCGAATCATGACACAAATTCAGTATCCGCACTAAAGCCATAGCCTTGTAATACATTGCGATGTCTGGTAATCCCATTCCCCCTTCTGCTTTGCACCTACGTAAAATGTCGTACGCAAGTCTTGGTCTTTTATCCTTCCATACAAAAGCCACAAATTACTTTCTTATTTGTCTAAACAGGGTCTCTGGTAATGTAATCGGAACTGTCTGCAAAATGTAAATTATTCTGGGTAGTATGTTCATTTTTATAGCACTTACTCGTCCAAACCATGTCAAATACTAGCCCTTCCACTTCTTCAAGTCTCCCATTATCCGTGCCAATAAGGGACCATAGTTTAGGTCCTATAGCAATTTCTGGTCTGCACTAATGTGTACCCCTAGGTACATCAAGGAATGTTTGTTCCAACCAAAGGTGTATAGAAGTTGTAGTGATCTTGCCAGTACTTGAGAGACATGGCTTGGTAGGAGAATAGATTTATCAAAATTTATTTTAAAATTAGATAGAATACCAAATCTGTTTATTTCCACCATAAGTGCTGGTAAGGATGTCTGTGGGGCGGAGAGATAGAAGAGAAGATCATCCGCATATGCTGATATGTTCCTCCGTTCCAATACACATCCCTGTTATCTTGCTATTTCTTCTGATCCTACAGAGGAGGGATTCCAGTACGATGGCAAATCTTAATGGGCATAGTGGACATCCCTGTCTTGTTCCATTTCGTATAATAAAGTGATCTGATAATATACCGTTTACCTTGACCCTTGCTCTTGGGTCTGTATATAAGGACCCTATCTGTCCCATCATACATTCGCCAAGGCCCACCCCCCTCGGCACTTCGGTCATAAAGTCCCAATTCACCCTGTCAAAGGCCTCTTCATCATCCATTGACAGTATGATCCTTGGGACTCTATCCGGGCCATGATGCATCCAATGAAGAACGTGGAGCGCTCGGATAGTGTTATCCCTCACCTCATGTCCCTTCATGAACCCTGTCTGGTCTGGGTGGATTAATTCACCCATATGCTCTTGTAATCTAAGGGCTAAGATCTTCGCCAAAAGTTTAGTATCGGAGTTGAGTAGAGAGATAGGCCTGTAATTGGCACAGTGTTGTGGGTCCTTTTCACCTTTCGGAATAACTGTTATATATGCCAGTAAGGCTTCTGAAGGTAAGGGGTTAATTGCATTAATTGAGTTAAAGTACTTACATAAAGGTACTGCCAAGACTGGGAGACATTTTTTATAATATGTATTCGTCAGGCCATCTGGCCCTGGGCTCTTGCCCAACGGCAAGGCTGTTATCACTCTACTCAACTCCTCCACTGTAATTGGGCGTTCTATTTCTTCTATAATTGTATTAGATAATGCAGGCATTGATGTATCTTTAATGTATTCCCGCATCTCCTCCTTGCGTTGTTTCTCTATGTCCCTAGACTGCGGGGTATCCGTCGTTTGAATGTTATATAATGCCTCATAATTTTTTTTTAATTCTGCCGCTATGGCCTGTGATTTAACTATCTTTCTCCCCTGCACTGATAGGTTATGGACATGTCTGGATTCTTGTTCTTTTTTAAGTTGTTTGGCCAGTAACCGCCCACACTTATTCCCCTGTTCATAAAATCTATTAGCGAAGTACCTGATTTTGTTTTTAACTCTACAGTTCAGACACTGTGAGAGCTCAATTCGCAAGTTCTCTAGTCGCAGATTATCTCCCGGGTCAAGGTCTTTTTTATGTTTCCTCTCCAAAACACAGATTTTCTCCAATAGTCCTATTTCTTTCCTCCTTTCTTTTTTAATATATGAACTATATGCTATCAACTCCCCTCTAATAACTATTTTATGTGCTTCCCACACCGCTTGTTCTGTCACTTCCCCTGGCTCATTTATTTCAAAATATGCTTTTATTTTAGTGAATAACTCCTCCATTATATTTTTGTTATCTAGTAGTGTCTCATTCAGCCACCATGTCCGTTCTATATGACTTCTTTGTGTTAGAAAGATGGTCAATGTAATGGGGGCGTGATCTGAAATGGTTATGGGTTCATTTGTGCATTTAATTATGTTCTCTAGGTAAAATTGGTCTACCAAGAATAAGTCCAGGCGGGAGTACATACCATGCGTGTTAGAGTAATAGCTGTAGTCCTTGATTCCTGTATGCATCACCCGCCAACTATCTACCAGATGTTGCACACGGAAAAGTTGTTTTACATGTTTTAGAGCACTGAAAGAGAGCACCGTTCAGCCCGTAGATGTGTCCATACTTGGGTCCAATGTAAGATTAAAATCCCCGCCCCAAATCAAGAATCCCTCCCTAAATGTTTCCAGTTTCCTTAAAGTTTTAGCTATAAAATTACCAGTCCCTTCATTGGGTGCATATATAGATGCTAACGTGTAACATGCACCATGCAGTATCCCCTTCGCAAATAGGAAATGCCCCTCTGGATCTATCTCTACCGATTCCATCTTCCAGGGGCACAATTTCCTGAACGCAATTGTAGTCCCCCTTGCTCTTGCAATGGGTAACACTGCATGGTACCATTGATTGAAAGCATATTGAGGTAGGCTAGGTATAGACCCATCCACAAAATGTGTCTCTTGCAGGAAAACCACATCTGCTGCAAGGTGTCACAATTCCAACCAAAGTCGCCCTTTTTTGTGTGGTGAGCACAGCCCCCTTACATTATATGATATGACTTTTAATACCACAGCCATTTCCTAAGATATCCCCCTTGACCCGCTACCGCCAACATCATGGTACCAACCCCATTCCCTTTCCCATTTTTCTTGTCTCTGATCCCAGTAACCCAGTGTCCAGTAGACCATAGTAAAGAGAAGAAGAAAAAAAAAGAAAAATATCAAAAAACACCCTAACAAACAAAAAAAGAAAAAAAAACATTTCCTCACTAAATACTCCACCCCGGAGTATGTCAACTAATGGGGGGAGGGATCTGCGCAAGAGAATATACCCCCTTCCCAGACCCAGGCCTCCCCCCCTCCCTGCCCTAAGCAGGTTACCTAATCCCTTAACTCGGGACTGACCAATTGACCAAAGAATGATCCCCCAACCCAACTTCTCAGCACCTCCCTAGTCCCTGGGCATTTTACTATTCATTCCCCTACTTGGTGGTAGGATAGGATAAATAAATAAACAAATAAATAAATAAAAGGGGGGTGAAATACCCTTCTACCTAATTAGATTTGTTTTACTATTTACATTTCTTATTTTATTATACATCTGTTATACATATCAACCTTATACCCCCTACCCCTGACCCTCTGGTTCTTAATTTACCAAAATATCAAAAAAAAAAAAAAAAGAAAAAAAAAAGAAAAAAGGGTACCTCCAGTCTTCTAGGTAGTCTCTAGGTTGGTCTATCTGTGCCTTCTCAGGCCATTTCCCTGTTTGCCTTTTGCCGAGATCTCTTGCCATCGTTCGGGACATTTTAGAGACGTTCATAGAGGATTTGTTCTCCAGTCTATAAAGTCCACCAGGGGTATCTCCAAGATTTCCACGAACGTCTTTAAATCATCTTTAGTGCATAAGGTTGCAGTTTTACCATTTTTAGAGGCCGTCAGACTAAATGGATATCCCCAATGGTATTTCGCTTCCGATGAGCGTAATGCTTCTAATAAAGGTGGGACTAAACGCCATTGATATAGAGTCCGTCGCAAAATATCTGGGTACAAAGCTAAACCTACGTCATCAAAGACAATTTCGGGCTTACTACGGGCCATCCTCATAATGTTTTCTTTAATTGCAAATCTGTGCACCTTGCAAACAACATCTCTTGGTGTATCCACCCTCTGGGTATTCTGGGCCTTCTACGAGGGAGTCAGGTGTGCCCGATCTATCTCTATTTTTCCACGTGTGGAGTCACCCAGGATCTGACAGAAAAATTTTTGAATTGTTGGAATCAACTCAAATGTTTGAATTGATTCAGGTAAACCTTTTATGCGGATATTCTGTCTTCTATCCCTGTTCTCGTAATCATCCAACTGATCTCTGTAAGAATTTACCACCTCCTCATGATTTTTAATAGCGTCTTGAACATCCGCCATTGCATGTATCATCACTTCATGGTCATTTTCCACTTTTTCTACTCTGTGTCCCAGATCCTGAATATCCTCTCTTAAACTCTCCACCGCTTGCAGACATGACTGTTCCACGGCACTTATTAATTGCTGAATGTCCGTTTTTGTGGGGAGAGCCTTCAGCAGGTCCCTGATGTCCCTCCCTGTGTCCTCCATATGCATAGCTAGTCCGAGTGGCCTCCTTTCTTCATCATATGAATTTGCATTATCGACCAAAAATGTTTTGCTAGCATACTGTGGACCAAGACCACAGCCTGTATCAGACACTATATGATTGTTTTGTGGAGTCATCTGGCCCAACTGGCCCTTGTTTGGGGTTGGAGCATTTCCGTCTATTATGGTCTCTATACAATAAGGGACCTCTAATGTTTCCCCACCGGGTTCCCGAGTGCCCCCATTGCCCTGCTCCTGCACCCCAAGATTTTGCTCGCTTGGGGAGATAGCTGGGTTCATGTCCTGCTGTGTATTACTGCCACAGTCCATCGCCACCACTCCCCCAGAGGGCACAGCATCAGCCCATTCATGGGTCCTACCTTTTCCCCCTGTCTTCGGTGGGCCCTGCCTGGTTCCTGGGGTACTCTGTTCTGGCACTTTCCTCCCCCTTCCTGTTGCAGGAGATCTCCTACCGTAGTCCATGAGGCCTCTCCCTGCCGCCTGGGTGCCTTGTATTGGCGTGGATGGCACCCGTTCCCATCAAGCCATGCCGCTGCTGGAGTTCATGGCAGTGCCCCTTCTCTCGTCATGTCTCCCCGCTTGCCATCCCGGACCCGCTTCCGAGGCTCGGGGGACAGGTAGGCTTGGATTCCGTCCGCCGAGCTCCTCCGGCCGGCTGAAGCACCGCTTGTCTTCGCGTTGTCATGGTCAGCTGACCCGCTGATCAGTTGTTCCGTTCGTGCTGTTTGCTGGGTGCTGTATGCCTGGGATTCTTAGGGAGGGGAGAAGCGCTTTACTCACACACGTCCACTCCTCAAATCCATCCTCCTGTCTGCCAGAAGCTTGTAATCTATCTCACGTGCATCAGTGTGGTTTTGGTTTGGGAGGAGGAATCTCCATGCCTGCAGTGATGTCTGAATGGGAGGGGATAGATTTTAAATGTCCCATGTTATCCAGATGTCACCCATGAGAAGTGTTGTTAGGTCAGTCGTTGGGGACTTTGTCTTTTCTATGTCTACCCATAGTGGTTTATTACTCTCGTATAACCAGTGTTTAATATGGTCCAGTCTAACTGCCCAGAGATAGTCATATAAGTCCACTAGTCCAGCTCCTCCTACCTTTTTGTGTAGGGTGAGGTTATTGCGGGAGCATCTAGCTTTTTTGCCATCCCAAATGTATTTCCAGGGTGGTTTCTTGCATAGAAGCACCCTCCTCACAAACCACCAAGATGGATCCCCAGCCTACGCCGTATCCCTGTGACGACAATGAAAGCCAGCCTGAGTTCATCCTCTTCTAGGCTCAATGTGAGTATGAACACTAACTCTTTAACTGTACAATTCACCCAAACAGATCCTAGTCAGAAATCAACTGAAGGGGAGAGTACAGTCAGAAAGGCTTTTAAACCCACATTAAGGGACGTTTATTTTTTGATACAACATTGCCTCTCCCTCCCTCTCTGTGCTCACAGGCCATGTTCAGGCCATACGGGAAGAAGTTGTCTTTATATGTGGGGACCTCCAAAAAATACAAGAACACACTAAGATCTTAGGAAACAGGGTGAGAGGATACTCTTCCTACCATGGTAACAGAGATGAAGGCAGCTACCCGCAAGTTAAATACCACTATCTCTAAAATTGAAGACATTGAGCATTGTTTACGCTCTAATAATGTCCGACTGTTGGGCATACCAGAGAATTCAGAGGGTAATGACCCAGTTAGCTTTGCTGAACGATGGCTTATTGAAATCTTCGGCAAGGAACACTTCTCTCCATTACTTGTAATAGAACGTGCCCACTGGGTCCCTACCCGTTTTCAGAAAATGGGAAAAACTCCTTTTTTTTAATACGTCTTCTAAATTATAGAGACAAAGAAAATATTCAGCGGCAGGCGTGGGTCCTAAATGATATTAAATATAATGAAGCCAAAATTATGTTTTTTCCTGACTTTTCACCAGAGGTTCAGAAACAGAGGCCAAATTTTCAAGAGGTGAAGAAACGTTTGTTACTCCAAGAGCTTAAATATTCAATGCTCTACCCTGCCTGTCTGCAAGTGAACTATGAAGGCAATGCACAAATATTCCTTATTAACTGTTGGTAATATGTGTACAGGTCAGATGTATTCTGATAAAGAGCTTTGATCATGAGGTGGAGGAAAGAAAAGAAAAGGAAGAAAAAGGATAAAAAGACAAAGATATAGTCCACAAGGTCGACCCGCCCGTCAGTTTATCAACCATTGGCTTCTCCCTGAAGCATTGAAATGGATGTTTCTATAAGTCACTTAATCCGCTACCATGGCAAAAGGCCCGAGTCATTGAACAGAAATTGACAGAAATTGTTGTTCACAGATTGATTCAAAAATGGATAATTGGGACAAGGGTATTTCCACATTTAGGAATGATGTGAAGAAGTTTTTAATTTGGAGATATCTAAATATCTCAGAGTTTGGTAGATCATAGTTTTCTCTAGTGCCGCGTACACACGGTCGGACTTTCCGGCATACTTGGTCCGGCACATTTTCCGACGGACTTTGTCCGCCAGGTGCGCCGGACTTTAAAACGGACGGACTTGCCCACACACGCCGGGACTTTCCGGCGGGCTAAGTCCGCCCGTCTTTCCGACGGACTTTCGCCGGAGTTCCGGTGGACTTTCAGAATGAACGGACTTGCCCACACACGGCCAAGTCCGTTCATTTTGAACGTGACTCAGGTGCGACGGGACTAGCAAAGGATGTCAATCTTGCCGCTTTTATCGGCGAGATTGACACCTTGCGAGCCCCGTTGCGGGGCATACCAGGCCCTTAGGTCTGGTATGGATTATAAAGGGAAGCCCCTACGCTGAAAAAACGGCGTGGGGTCCCCCCTAAAATCCATACCAGACCCCGATCCGAGCACGCAGCCTGGCCGGTCAGGAAAGGGGGTGGGGACGAGCGAGCGCCCCCCCCCCCTCCTGAACCGTACCAGGCCGCATGCCCTCAACATGGGGGGGTGCTTTGGGGGAGGGGGCGCCTTACGGTGCCCCCCCCACCACAAAGCACCTTGCCCCCATGTTGATGAGGACAAGGGCCTCTTCCCGACAACGCTGGCCGTTGGTTGTCGGGGTCTGCGGGCGGGGGGCTTATCGGAATCTGGGAGCCCCTTTTAATAAGGGGCCCCCAGATCCCGGCCCCCCACCCTATGTGAATGAGTATGGGGTACATGGTACCCCTACCCATTCACCTAGATAAAGTGTCAATAATAAAACGGTCGACCACGCCCCCTAAAACGTCACAGTCCCAGCATGCCCAGGGACTGTGACATCAAAAGGGGGCGGGTTCTCCGCCTATATAAGTCACAACGCAGCCCTCGGAGACCAGTCCAGCAGGAGAGAGCGTCGTGTCAACATCTGGGGGAAGAGAAGAGAAGAGAAGACAAGAAGCCCAGAAGTCCAGACCTCCGCTGGCAATAGAGCTACATGAAGACAGCGGAGGGACCGGCCGAAGACCTGGGACACCGGGAGAAGAGGCCGGAGAGCGGAGAAGAACCAACCGGACGCCGGGAGAAGATGAACTGAAGGGACCCCCGAAGACGGAAGAAGACCCCCGAAGCCGGAGGAAGATCCCCCCCCCCACCCGGAGCTGTTTAATAAATTATTTTAAAACCCTGTGTTGTGTTTTATTATTGACACTTTACCTAGGTGAATGGGTAGGGGTACCATGTACCCCATACTCATTCACATAGGGTGGGGGGCCGGGATCTGGGGGCCCCTTATTAAAAGGGGCTCCCAGATTCCGATAAGCCCCCCGCCTGCAGACCCCGACAACCAACGGCCAGGGTTGTCGGGAAGAGGCCCTTGTCCTCATCAACATGGGGGCAAGGTGCTTTGGGGTGGGGGGGCCCCACAGGGCGCCCCCCTCCCCCGAAGCACCCACCCCCCATGTTGAGGGCAAGCAGCCTGGTATGGTTCAGGAGGGGGGGGGCGCTCGCTCGTCCCCACGCCCTTTCCTGACCGGCCAGGCTGCGTGCTCGGATCGGGGTCTGGTATGGATTTTAGGGGGGACCCCACGCCGTTTTTTCGGCGTAGCGGGGTTCCCTTTATAATCCATACCAGACCTAAGGGCCTGGTATGACCCGCGCTCGCCGCAATAGGAAGATTTGTTTTTCCTATCGCAGCGAGCGCGAGATGCAATACCCTGCCCTCGTGTCGTATCTGGTCCGCCGGACCAGCCTACACACGAGCGGGATTTCCGTCGGACCAGCACACACACGAGCGGACTTTCCGCCCGAAACTTAGTCCGATGGAAAGATTTAAAACTTGTTTCAAATCTAGGTCCGGCGGGCTTTTGGGAAAAAGTCCGCCGGAAAAGTCCGCCGCCGCCCACACACGGGCGGATTGTCCGGCACACTCTGGTCCGCCGGACCAAGTATGCCGGAAAGTCCGACCGTGTGTACGCGGCATAAGCGATGGAAATGGAAGGAATGATTTAGATGCAACAAAATCGTGTAGTGTCTGAATACCTGAAGTTGTCCAAGCTTTAAATGATTTTGGGTAGATCCATGCCGGATAGAAGGCCAGATTTCTGCTAAAAGATAGGGGGGATTGTGTGGAGATTGTAATTGATATTTGATTTTTAGTTTATACCAGAGAGATAAGAAGTGTTTAGTTATGGGATTATGTATTTTGGAACAGTCTTTGGGTTCAAGCCATAACAAGTTTGATATTGATAGAGGGTCAAATTCTCAAGAATTTCAAGATGTAATGTGTGTATAGGTATATGTGGTTTGGAAGAGCCCCATATAAATGAAGTTGTTCTTTTTTGCACTAGTCTCAAAAAATAGGAAGGAATTGAAATAGGGAGAACTCTGAACAGGTATAGTAATTTAGGTAGAATAGTCATTTTAATTGCATTAATCTTTCCTATCCATGATAAATGAAGTTGTGACCATTGTTTTAATAAGTTTGTGATCTGCCTTAGTAAAGGAGGATAATTGGTTGAAAATAAGTCAGAATGAGATGCTGTTAATTGAATTCCAAGATATGGGATTGATTTCTCTGTCCAGGTAAACGGGAGTGCAACCTTCGCCGGGATTAGTTCCAGGTTTGATAGTGAAATGTTGAGCACTAGGCATTTCTTAGGGTTAATCATAAGGCCGGAGAATGCTGCAAATCCATCAAGTATGGGCATTAGATTGGGACCTGAAACCTGTGGTGATGATAGGAAAAGCAATATATCATCTGCAAATATACATATTTTGTGTGTAATACCTCCTACTTCAATGTCAGTTATAGTATAGTTTGTTCTAATGTATTGGGCGATGGGTTCGAGAAAAAGGGCAAATAAGGGGGGAGATAATGGACAACCTTGTCGGGTGCCTCTTTCGATATTAAAAGCATTAGATTTGTATCCAGCATATTTTATGTAGGCTTTGGGTTTATTATACAATGCTGTAATCCATTTTAGAAAGTGGGGGCCAAAACCCCATTTTTATAATGAATAGTGCATATATTGCCAGGATACTGTATCGAATGCCCTCTTAATATCAAGAAAAAAAAACATGAAGGGTTTTTTTGTTTTTTAGCAATATGTGTCAATAGCACTGCCCTGCGTACATTATCACCTGCCTTTCTATTTGGCATAAAGCCTACTTGATCTCTATTAGGGATGAGCTTTGAGATCGAGTCAAACTCATGTTCGACTCGAACATTGGCTGTTCGCAAGTTCGCCGAACAGCGAACAATTTGGGGTGTTCGTGGCAAATTCGAATGCCACGGAACACCCTTTAAAAGTCTATGGGAGAAATCAAAAGTGCTAATTTTAAAGGCTTATATGCAAGTTATTGTCATAAAAAGTATTTGGGGACCTGGGTCCTGCCCCAGGGGACATGGATCAATGCAAAAAAAAGTTTTAAAAACGGCCGTTTTTTCAGGAGCAGTGATTTTATTAATGCTTAAAGTCAAACAATAAAAGTGTAATATCCCTTTAAATTTCGTAGCTGGGGGTGTCTATAGTATGCCTGTAAAGGGGCACATGTTTCCCGTGTTTAGAACAGTCTGACAGCAAAATGACATTTGGAAGGAAAAAACCCATTTAAAACTACCCGCGGGCCGCGGCTATTGCATTGCCGACAATACACATAGAAGTTCACTGATAAAAATGGCATGGGAATTCCCCACAGGGCAACCCCGAACCAAAATTAAAAAAAAAAATGATGTGGGAGTCCCCCTAAATTCCATACAAGGCCCTTCAGGTCTGGTATGGATATTAAGGGGAACCCCAGCCAAAATTTTTTAAAAAAATGACGTGGGGTTCTCCCTAAATTCCATACCAGACCCTTCAGGTCTGGTATGGATTTTAAGGGGAACCCCACGCCAAAAAAACAAAAAAAAATGGCGTGGGGTCCCCCCAAAAATCCATACTAGACCCTTATCCGAGTACGCAACCTGGCAGGCCGCAGGAAAAGAGGGGGGATGAGAGTGCGCCCCCCCTCCTGAACCGTACCAGGCCACATGCCCTCAACATTGGGAGGGTGCTTTGGGGTAGCCCCCCAAAACACCTTGTCCCCATGTTGATGAGGACAAGGGCCTCATCCCCACAACCCTGGCCGGTGGTTGTGGGGGTCTGCGGGCGGGGGGCTTATCGGAATCTGGAAGCCCCCTTTAACAAGGGGACCCCCAGATCCGGCCCCCCCCGTGTGACATGGTAAGGGGGTACTTACCCCTACCATTTCACTAAAAAACTGTCAAAAATGTTAAAAATGACAAGAGACAGTTTTTGACAATTCCTTTATTTAAATGCTTCTTCTTTCTTCTATCTTCCTTCATCTTCTTCTGGTTCTTCCTCCGGCGTTCTCGTAAAGTATCTCCTCCGCAGCGTCTTCTATCTTCTTCTCCTCGGGCCGCTCCGCACCCATGGCATGGGGGGAGGCTCCCGCTATTCTCTTCATCTTCTTCTTCTCTTCTTCCTTCTTCTCTTCTTCTCTTCTTCATTTTCTTCTCCGGGCCACTCCGCACCCATGCTGGCATGGAGGGAGGCTCCCGCTGTGTGACGGTGTCTCCTCGTCTGACGCACGGGACAAGACTGGACTTCCCTGTGGCATTCCCCGTGATGTCACAGGGAAGTCCCGTCAAGCCACCATGCGTCAGAGGGGGTGGGGTCACCGGGTGGCCCTGCCCCCCGTTATTTAAGAACCGTCAGACGAAGAGACGCCGTCACACAGCGGGAGCCTCCCTCCATGCCAGCATGGGTGTGGAGCGGCCCGGAGAAGAAAATGAAAATGAAGAAGAGAAGAAGAGAAGAAGGAAGAAGAGAAGAAGATGAGGAGAAGAGCGGGAGCCGCACTCTCGTCCCCCCTCTTTTCCTGCGGCCTGCCAGGTTGCGTGCTTGGATAAGGGTCTGGTATGGATTTTTGGGGGACCCCACGCCATTTTTTTTTTTGGGCGCAAGGTTCCCCTTAAAATCCATACCAGACCTGAAGGGTCTGGTAGGGTCTGGTATGGAATTTAGGGGGAACCCCACATCATTTTTTTTTTAAATTTTGGCCGGGGTTCCCCTTAATATCCATACCAGACCTGAAGGGCCTTGTATGGAATTTAGGGGGACTACCACATCATTTTTTTAAAAAATTTTGATTCGGGGTTGCCCTGTGGGGAATTCCCATGCCGTTTTTATCAATGAACTTCTATGTGTATTGTCGGCAATACAATAGCCGCGGGTAGTTTTAAATGGGTTTTTTCCTTCCAAATGTCATTTTGCTGTCAGACTGTTCTAAACATGGGAAACATGCGCCCCTTTACAGGCATATTATAGACACCCCCCAGCTACGAAATTTGAAGGGATATTACACTTTTATTGTTTGACTTTAAGCATTATTAAAATCACTGCTCCTGAAAAAACGGCCGTTTTTAAAACTTTTTTTTGCATTGATACATGTCCCCTGGGGCAGGACCCAGGTCCCCAAACACTTTTTATGACAATAACTTGCATATAAGCCTTTAAAATTAGCACTTTTGATTATTTATGTTCGTGTCCCATAGACTTTAACGGTGTTCGCGTGTTCGAACAAACTTTTTTCCTGTTCGCATGTTCTGGTGCGAACCGAACAGGGGGGTGTTCGGCTCATCCCTAATCTCTATGTATTAATTTACCTATGATACTATTACGGCGTTTTGCTAATATTTTTGCTAATAATTTGATATTAAGATTTAATAGAGAAACAGGCCGATAATTTACGCAGGAAGTATCATCAGAAAGGGGTTTTGGGATCATACAAACAGTTGCCATTAGTGTTTCCTGCCGAAAAGACTGTCCTTCTAAAAGTGTGTTGAAAGTTTCAGCTAGAATAGGGGAGAGAATCTCTGAAAATGTTCTGTAATATAGGGCCGAGTATCCGTCTGGGCCAGGTCTTTTGTTAAGTTTTAGATCTTTAATGGCATTAGCAACTTCCTCTATAGTTATAGGTTCTTCTAAACTGTTTTTTGGTTCTGAGACAACTCAGGTAAGGTAATCTTTGAGAAGAAAGATTCAGCTTCTGTAGGGTTAAATTCTTTGTTTGACTTGTATAAGGCTGCAAGATGTGAGTGAAATTTGTGGACTATTTTGACTGGATTGCTAGTATAAACGTCTTTTGATAATTTAAAATGTATAGGTTTGAACGATTTATTAGTAGAGTTTAATGCCCGTGCCAAATATGTGCCTGGTTTGTTTGTATTCATGTAAAAATTGTGTTTAGAGCGTTTGAGGCATTTATCTACTGATTCTGTGAGAAATAGATTGTATTCCAATCTAGTTTTTTCCAAATCAGATTTTGTACTCTGAGATGTATTATCTTGGAATGATATGGAGGCTGCGTTAAAATTTAGTTCTAGCTTCTTTGCAAGAAGTTTGCGTTCCCATTTAAATAATGCCATTTGTCTTTGTAGAACACCACGCAAAACAGGTTTGTGAGCTTCCCATAATGTTATCGGGGAAATGTATGGATTATTGTTGATTGATATGTATTCCTTTAAAGCTTGTTCAACAATCATGTGATGTGATGGGTGTTTGAGGCCTTATGTTTGGTAGGTACCAAGTTGGGTCATGCGCTTTTGGTATTGTTGAGGCTATAGTTGTGTATACTGCGTTATGGTCTGACCAAGGAATCGGAATTATATCAGATGCAATAATCTCTGGTATCATTCCTATTGTTAGAAAAATATGGTCTATTCTGGTAAAGGATTGATGAGGATGTGAAAAATAAGTGAATTTCTTTTTTATCGGATTACTTTCTCTCCAAGAATCTACCAGATTGTATTTGGAAAGAAGTTGGGAGAAAGGTAATTTAGAGGTCATTCTGGATGGGGTAAAAGGTGATTTATCGATAAATGGGAGGAGGACCTGGTTCAAATCACCGCACATAATCACCGTTCCCATTTTGTGCATATTAATCACTTGTAATATGTGCGAGAGGAAAGGTGTAAGTTGTTTATTGGGAGCATAGTAGGAAATCACTGTGACTGCTGTATCCATTATATAACCCATGAGTATTAGGTATCGACCTTCTGGGTCTTTAATTTCTGATGATAAAGTAAATGGTGTGGACCGGTGAAATGCAATTAGAGTTCCCCTTTGTTTGGTACTGGCTGGAGCTGTAAAAATTTGTGGATAAAAAGGGGACATATATTTAGGTCAGGAATTATTGGTGAAGTGTGTTTCTTGTAGGCAAAGTGGGCCTTCTTGTTATGGAAAGTACGGAATGCTTTGGTCCTTTTCTGAGGAACATTTATGCCCTGAACATTCAGGGATAGGAAATTCAATGGTGCCATGGTAACAGATCTTACTTTTTACTTACTTTTTATTATGCAATGCTGACTACGCAGATCAACCTGTGTGGACTGAAGGAATGAAAAGGTAGGAAAGAATCCAGTGGAGTCTGGAGTGAAGAATAAACAGAAAACATATAAGGTTAGATGGTACATTGTATGAAATAATATGTGTAAGTAATCGCAACTTGCCCGTGAAAAAGAATAAATATCTCTATCAGGGGAAAAAGTGCCTTCGTCAGACTTCCACATATTATGGGTGGGAGAATGAGGAAGGCTAATGGGGGTACACGGATCTTCCGCTTACAGGAGAGAAATGCTATAATAAAAAGCATCAAAAGGATGCCTCAATAATTGGAGTGCAGGATACTTAATATTTGTAGAATTAGTTGTTCCAGGGTGATTGTATATAATTAATATCACCTTAGGTTAAATAATTCAGTCAAAAAAGTACCGTTTATAACTTTGGTATGGATAATGATTATTTTGAGAATTTTTGGGAGTTTAAACCTATTAGAGTAAACTATTACATATTTTAATCATATGTATTTGCATAAATATGGTGATTCATAAATTTAAGATTGTATTGAAACAGATTGGATCAAAAAAAATCAAAAGTAGAGGAAGTAATTAGGTAATAATATACTTACTTTGTAAAAAGAAAAAAAAAAGCTCCTATTACTTCTGGATCAGTTTTTTGCACGTTTGCAACTGAAAGTAATTTGTCTGTTATTATTGCCAAAATTCAACAACTGAATAAAGAATTCCCTATTACATTTTTAGATTTTAAAGCTATAGGAACCAGTAATAATAAGAAATATAACTTGAATGTAACATGACCTTATATAGTATGTGAATATCAGGATAAGGTTACATTTAGTTATATTTTCAGATCTTATAGAGAACAATCTCTAATGCCGCGTACACACGGTCGTACTTTTCGTCTACAAAAGTCAGACAGCCTGTCCGACAGACTTCCGGCAGACTTTCGGTGGACTTGCGGCGGACTTGCGGCCTACTTTCTAACGAACGGACTTGCCTACACACGACCACACAAAAGTCGGTCGGATTCGTACGTGATGACGTACACCGGACTAAAATAAGGAAGTTCATAGCCAGTAGCCAATAGGTGCCCTAGCGTGGCTTTTTGTCCGTCGGACTAGCACACAGACGAGCGGATTTCGGGGTCCGTCGTAGTTACGAAGTAAAGTTTTAAAGCATGTTTCAAATCTAAAGTACGTCGGATTTGAGGCTAAAAAAGTACGTTGAAAGTCCGGAGAAGCCCACACACGATCGGATTACCAGCCAGCTTTAGTCCGTCAGCGTCCGTTGGACTTTTGTAGACGAAAAGTACGACCGTGTGTACGCGGCATAAGTGAGTTAAGTGTTGAAGAGATACTAGGATTTAAGTTGTCAGGCCATGGAGTCTTCTTGGTCCATGGATGCAGTGGCATAACGGCCTCTTTTGTGAGAATGATGATTTCCATTTTGTTCTGAAATTTTCTGAGTGCTGCTTGAAGGTGAAGATGACGCTATTCTTCTGCGTGAAGAGGAATTGCTGCATGTGGGTTCTGTCAGATTCAATTTTAAAAGGGTCTGTTGTAGTTCATCTGCAGATCTACTCCTGTAAATTGTACCTTGATAAGTAAATCTGACAGAAAAGGGGAATCCCCATTGATACATAATGTTGTGATGTTGCAGTTCCATTAGCTGGGGTTTCATGGATCGTCTTTTGGTGATAGTAAGTTGGGATAAATCAGCAAAAATTTGATATTTGTGGCCTTGAAAATTCAGTTCCTTTTTTTCTCTTGCAGCTGCTAATATTTGTTCTTTTGTCCTGTAGTAATGGAATTTTGTAATTATATCACGTGGGGGTCCATTCGTTTTTTTGGCTGTGAGGGCTCTGTGTACTCTGTCTAGTTCTAAACGTTCAATTGGGATATCTGGCTGCAGTTCTTGTAATAGATGTACAAATATTCCAAACACCACAGGATGCACAGGACTGGCTTGATGGTCAGGTTAAAACTCAGAGGTTGGGGTGATAGGTTCACCCCTCAAGTAAATATATATATATATATATATATATATATATATATATATATGTATACAGTATGAAATGACGGAGCATTGATATATATATATATTTTTTCCCCTTTTTTTTTTTTCATTGAAGCCAGGCTGTCGGAGGCCTAATCAGCAATAGCCACTGAATACATGTTTGTTTTTTCTACATCAGTGGCTTTTTTTTCCGTGAGGAACCTTTTTTTTTTTTTTGTGGGGGTTCATCTTGGAGTATTTTCATGTTTTGCATTTATATATATATATCATATTTTTGTGTACAGTACAGGTTGGTTGACTAGTGATGTTCTTATGCCATTGTACCTATGGTAAATCAATCAATTAGAATACTATCTTGGAATGTTAGGGGTATGAACAATGCTTTAAAGAGACAATCTATATTTGACTATATTGCTTCTTTTCGTCCTGCCCTCGTCTGTCTGTAGGAGACACATGCCACATCCAACACGACCAGGTTTCTGAAGCGCAGATCGGTTACAGAGGCTTATCACTCATTATATACCTCTCACTCAAGGGGGGTTACAATCCTAGTCTATGCTGGTGTGGTTTTCCCCGGCAGTAGTACTATGGTAAATGATAATGGCAAATATATTTTTTTACAATGCAAACTGGATGATCTTGAGTTGATTCTTGCAGCTATATATATACCTCCCCCATATAATTCAGAAATAATTTGTCAGCTTATTTCCTTTGCAGGGGTCTCTCCTCAGATACCATTATTGGTACTTTGGGATTTCAATAGTGTTGTCGATATGAGGTGGGACAGATGCCCAGCTCCAAGGTCAATGACCAATGGGCACCTCTCCCCCTTTGGACGACTATGTCGGGAGGTAGGACTGTATGATATGTGGAGGAACCTACACCCTGAAGAAAATGCCTATACATGCTATTCTAAATCACATAAAACACTATCAAGAATAGATTTGGCTCTGTGCTCGGCTGATTTTATACCATCTGTGTTGGATGTGAGTATCGAACCTCGAGGTATCTCAGACCATTCTCCTCTGTTAGTTACTTGAACATCAGGGCGTCAGGCGTCTAATATGTCCTGGCGGCTGAATCCCTTTTGGTTGGAATTATTTCCTAAGGAGGACGTCATTCCTAACCTTATCCTGGATTTTTGGTCCCTCAACTTAGGCTCCACTTTCATTCAAGTTGAATGGGATGCGCTAAAGGCCTATCTTCTGGGATTTTTAATCCAGAATATAAGCATTATCAAAAGTGCTTCCCGTAGAGAGCGCGAGCTGGCGAAGGCTGACACCTCCGAGGCGTAAGCCATATAAATTCAAAATCCTTCTCTGGATATCCAACAGGAATTGATTTCATCTCAAAATAGGCTGAACAAACTATTGGAATCTAGGGCCAGGAATAAACTCTTTTTTCAGAAGAAACTTACAGTAGCTGGGCTGAGGGAGAGGCAAATGGTGGATTATTGGCTCAGATAGTAAGGTCCCAATCTAACCCTACACATGTTTCAGCTTTAATGAATGTAGAGGGGGAGGTTTGTAACCAGTCTAGTTCAATTATATCTACTTTTAAGTCCTATTATCAAGATTATATACTTATAGAGCAGATTTTACCCCTGCAGAGCTATCTAGTGACATGGCCAGTATTGATCTCCCGGCTATTTCAATAGAAGAGAGAGAAATTCTCAATGCCCCACTCACTTTAATGGAAGTAGAAAATACAGTGGCTAGTTTTCCAAATGCCAAGGCCCCAGGGACTGATGGCCTTCCTATTGAGACCTTTAAATATATATATTAACCACTTAGCAACCGGCTCACAGCCGAAAGACGGCTACAGGGCGGTTGCTTAACCCTTGGAGGGGGTACTATGACGTCCTCCCTGAATTCCGCTCTCGCGCGTCTCCTGGGGCGTGCACCCGAGAACATCCATGACCACTGGGTCCAGAGGACCCGGCGCATCGCGGCTGATCGTGGCCGTTTACCACGTGATCGCTCCGTCAAATGACGGAGCGATCACATGTAAACAAACCGGCGTGATTTCTGGTTCCTCCCTCCCCTCTCCATCCAGTGTGAGCGGAGAGAGGAGAGATCAGTGTCAGCAGGGCTGTGGGCTGCATGTGTAGTGCCCACAGCGCTGCTCAGTGACAGATCAATCCATCCATTCTCAACCATGCATACCCATCAATACTCTGCATACTCATCCATGCTATGCATACCCATCCATCCATCCATACTCTGCATACCTTTCCATACTCTGCATACCCGTCCATACTCTGCATACACATCCACACTCTGTGGGAAAAAATTACAACTTCAAAAAACTCACCATGCCTCTTAATAAACACCTTGGAATGTCTACTTTCTAAAAAGGGGTCATTTGGGGGGTATTTTGTACTTTCCTGGCTTGTTAGGGTCTGAAGAAATTAGATAGGCCGTCAGTACTTCAGGTGTGATTAATTTTCAGAGATTGACACCATAGATTGTGGACTCTATAACTTTCACAAAGACCAAATAATATACACCAATTTGGGTTATTTTTAACAAAGATATGTAGCGGTATAAATCTTGGCCAAAATATATGAAGAAAAATCACTAATTTGCAAAATTTTATAACAGAAACAAAGAAAAATGCATTTTTTTACAGAATTTTTACAGTATTTTTTCTTTTATAGCGCAAAAAATAAAGAACCCAGCGGTGATTAAATACCACCAAAAGAAAGCTCTATTTGTGTGAAAAAAGGGACAAAAATTTCATATAGGTACAGTGTTGCATGACTGAGTAATTGTCATTCAAAATGTGCGAGCACTGAAAGCTGAAAATTGGTCTGGTTATTAAGGGGGTTTAAGTGCCCGGTGGTCAAGTGGTTAAAGAATTGCTTCCCGCTCTTCTTAGCACACTAAATGAGGCTAAAAATGTGCTACACCCTGAATCTTATAGACCAATTTCTCTATTATCTACAGACGTTAAAATTCTTGCAAAGATACTTGCAACTAGACTAAATAAGGTTATTAACAGTATTATTCATCCAGATCAGGTAGGATTTATGTCCAACAAATCAACTGCATTTAATATCAGTCGTGCATATTTAAATATGCAGGTTCCGGCCCCGGGCCATTCAAACCATGCTTTGTTAGCACTAGATGCAATCAAGGCCTTTGATTGTGTCGAATGGCTATATTTGTGGGCCATTCTTGATAAATTCAGGCTTGGCTCTGATTTTTGTAAGTGGGTCCGGTTGTTATACACTGCTTCGGGGGCATCGGTTAGGATGAATGGCTTTCAATCTCCTAGTTTCAGACTTTTCTGGGGCACTAGGCAGGGGTGTCCTCTGTCTTCCCTGCTTTTTGCCCTGGCCATAGAGCCTTTGGCATGTCTTATACGGGCCTCTCCTGATGTTACTGGTCTGATTTGTGGAGACATGGAGGAAAAGATATCACTATATGCGGATGATCTTCTCTTTTTCATGTCTAATGTCTGTTCATCCCTGCTGGTAGTAATGGAACACATTAAGGGGTTTGGAAGGTTTTCTGGTCTAGGTATAAACTGGGAGAAATCCATGTTGATGCCTTTAGGCCCCCTTCTGGATCCACTACCACCTATACTTTCTCATTTTAAGGTTGTATCATCTATAAAAAACTTGGGTATAACTATGTCAGACTCCCCACAGTCTTATAATGTAGAAAATATATTTCCAATACCTATTAGATTTCAAAATCAGAGTAAAACCTGGACTAAGCTCCCTCTATCGCTAATAGGTCGTATCTATTTAATAAAAATCATATGGATGCCTCAGCTTCTCTATTTTTTACATAATGCCCCGATTTGGGGGGCGTGGCCGGATGGTGAAGAGAGCAGTCGCATAGACACACAGCTCCGGTTCCCAACGACCATCCTGCAGCTATCCTGGGTCCTAGATCCTCGTGGAAGACATCCCTCACACACGGCGGAACAACTAGCGCGGTTCCGGAGGCAAAATGGCGCCGAGACACATGCAGGGCACTCAGACACGCTGCAGCCCTCCTCCTCAGCCATCCAGGACTCTGTAACAGGGGTGAGTGCATCTATTCCTGCTATATTCCGCACACCCACAGAACCCCTGCAGACACCAGAATCACAGCAATCTGCTGAATTTAGTCAGACTGCAGACTCCCTCCAGGCTGAGCCTAAATTATCTACCATTATGCTGGCTATTCAGGATTGCAAGGCCTCCCTCTCCACTCAAATAGCCACTATCCGTATGGACTTTTCTTTATTGAAACAAGATGTCCAGAATCTCAGAGACCGCACAGGGGATGCTGAGGAACGGATTAGTACACTAGAAGACACTGTACACCCCATGTCCGTTACTATACGTGATACCACAAGTGAGATGGCGGCACTACGCGCTAAAATTGACGATTTGGAAAATCGCTCTCGCAGGAACAACCTCAGATTTGTGGGTTTCCCAGAACGCGCGGAAGGTTCCCATCCTGAGAAATTTCTATATTCATGGCTGCGGGACATTTTCGGTAAAGACGCACCCTCATTCTCACATGTCATAGAACGTGCACATCGCACTCCCCCTCGTCCACCCCCAGTGGGAGCCCCACCGCGCTCCATCATAGCACGTATCCTTAACTTTCAAGATAAAGTTGCCATCCTACGCTTGGCACGTGAAAAAGGCCCGCTCTCATTCAATGGCAATAATATCTCTGTTTATCCGGACTTTTCTGCTGAAGTCCAACGCCAGCGGATCTCCTTCTCAGCGGTGAAGTCTAGATTGCGCACAGAAGGACTCTCCTACGCCATGCTTTTCCCTGCTAAACTGCGCATTATCCATGATGGTAGGGCCCACTTCTATACTAATCCTAAGGAGGCCATGAAATGGCTGAATGATCATTATGGTGCAGCACATAGAAGCAGAGGAGACTGAGGGCACTCTTAACCTGCAAGGAAAGATCTACACCCTGCTATGCAAGTTACAGCGTCAACAATCTGCATGTCCCCTCCTTGCAATGAGGGAATTTCTCTTTTTTTTGGCTGGTTTCTATCCCCCTTTTCATATACCCCCCCTTTTTTTTTTGGGGGTCTCTTCTACTGTACAACCCAGCCTGCATTGCTACGATTTGCATCCTGTGAGGACCTGCATACTGGAACAATCACACCAGAACAATTATACGCCAAAGAAGGGGGAGAGGAAGGATATCTTCCTTTTTTTCTTTTTTTTTCTTTCCTTTTTCTCTCCTCCCCTACACCATTCTTTTTGTTTTGTCTTTTTCTCCATGTGAACAAACAGCTTACCTACCCTTCAACAGGACTTGTCTACTAGGGGGTGAGGAATGGAGAGAAAGAAAGTTTTTTTTTTTTTTTTTTCTCTTTCTCTCTCTTCCCTCTCTCTTCGGTCAATAGTTGGGAGCCTCGCCAGACCTCACGTTACCCCCCTTACCAGCTTGTGGCGAGGCCACGGTACAGTTTTTTTTTCTTCCGCAGTTCCTAGTTAGGAAGGACTTTTAGTTTAGGGATCCAAGGCTTGCTGTGTTTGGGATGGCTAAGCGGGGTGGGGGGCACGAAGGTTTAAAGGAAAAGGTGATTGGGGTTTTTTTTCAGGTTTTTTGTTTTTTGTTTTTTCCTCCCCTTTTTATTTTTTATGTCCTTTCTAACACACCTATGTCATTTGATAATGGAAGGTCATCAAAAATATACCGGGTCATTACATGTAGAGGTTTATTAACACTTCTGTGGTCATTTATATGTCCAATGTTTTTTTCTAAGGTAAAGCAGGGAAAATGTTCATGGTTCATGTCACCTTATCGGCAAACCCACGCATTTTTTTGGAATGTGCTTGTGTGTGCTTCAGGTGGCACGGCCTATTTACTTATATTGATACCAACTCAGAGGTTTACTTATGCATCTTTACCACTTCCTGTTTTATTATGGTACAACCCCTTAGGATAGTCTCCTGGAACACTAGGGGCCTGAATGCACCTCAGAAAAGATCCTTGGTTTTTTCTGTACTAAAAAAATGTCACCCTCACATTATATGCCTTCAGGAGACCCACCTAACAGGTTCTAAGGTACGGGCTCTAAAACGTCCCTGGCTCTCTAAGCTATATCATGCCACCCACACTAACTACTCAAGAGGTGTATCTATACTCCTAGCTAAATCCCTTCCAGCTGAATTAATTAGTGTTAAAACAGACCCAGAGGGGAGGTACATTGTTCTTATATTACGAATTTCTACTATAATTTTTACATTGGTGAACGTCTATGTTCCCCCTCCATTCTCAGTGGAAGTACTCTCTAAATTATCCCTTCACTTACTGAATAGACCCATGGGCCCTCTGCTTTATATAGGGGATTTTAATGCAGTCCTGGACCCAACGGTAGATAGATTGGGTGGGGGAGGCAGATCTTTTCCTTCCTTTGTAGACTGGGCTCAGGTTCATGGTCTGACGGAAGTGTGGCGATGGAAACATCCGGAGAAACGCCAATTTTCCTGCCATTCGGATTCCTTCCATACTATGTCTAGGCTAGATATGGCTTTTGCGTTGACGGAGACCCTTCCGGTCGTCTCCGCCGTCTCATACCTGCCCAGGGGGGTGTCCGATCATGCCCCCTTGTCTGTGTCCCTTCTCATCCTTCCAGGTTCGGGACCTGTTTTGTGGCGCCTGAATTCATACTGGCTGGAAGACGAGATAGTACAGGGTGAGTGCAGGACGAGTATTTCTAACTACTGGAAGCAAAACTTAAAGAAAGTAGACCCCCCCACGGAGTGGGATGCGTTTAAGTCCACATTAAGAGGTACCTTTATGTCTATTACAGGAATTCTACGTAAAAATAATAAGATGCGCACTGAGGAATTAGAAAATGCTATGTTAAGTGCAGAATCTGCCTATGCCTCTAACCCTGTCTCTGACACTAGAGAGACGTGGCTACAGTGCCGTAGGGAATATGAAATTCGTTTGCTGGATCTCACACAAAAACGCATGTTGTATGTCTCACAGAAATCGTTTGAATATGGTAATAAAGCGGGACGTCTCTTGGCATATTTGACCAAACCTGAGCACACCCCCATCTCTATACCACGAATCCTGACTGCTCAAGGTGCGATCAGTGACAACCCACGGGATATCCTAGACTCCTTTCTAAACTTTTACAGTAAATTGTACACTTCCAGGGTTGACTATGACGACTCCCAGTTGTCTGACTATCTGGCTGACATATCCCTTCCCTCCCTGTCAGATGAGGGACGGGACATGTTAGAGGAGCCTATCACGGTAGAAGAGATTGCAGCAGCTATCTCCCAAATGCCGGCACATAAAACCCCCGGACCTGATGGTTTCCCGACTGAATGGTATGCTAAGTTCAAGGATCTCCTATCCCCCTTCCTTCTCCGAACCTATAACAAAGCCCTGGAGGCTGGGATCCTTCCTCCATCAATGAGGGAAGCTTTGATAGTTCTTCTGCTGAAGCCCCGCAAGGACCCACTACACTGTGAATCTTACCGTCCAATTTCACTTATAAATGTGGACGTTAAGATTCTGGCCAAGATATTAGCAAATCGTTTAAATACTGTGGTCACATCTTTGGTCAATAGCGACCAGGGTGGATTTATCCCAGGCAGGTCCACCAGAATGAATATACGCAGATTGTTCCACAACTTGCAGTATCCACATGACTGCCCTTCTACACGTGTCATTGTGTCATTAGACACCTGTAAAGCATTTGACAGTGTGGAATGGCCGTACCTCTTTCAGGTGTTGCAGAAGTATGGTTTTGGTCCCCGAGTGATAAAATGGATAAAAATTCTGTACACCTCCCCAACGGCAAAAATAAGGGTTAATTCATTTATTACTGACTCCTTCTCAATTACTAGGGGCACTCGACAGGGGTGCCCATTGTCACCTCTGTTGTTTGCTCTGGCTATGGAACCGCTTGCAGTCCGCATTCGTTCCTCCCCCATAATTAAAGGCCTCCCAATTGAAAATATAGAAGAACGCATCTCTCTTTACGCAGACGATACACTGGTATATCTGGCAGATGCTGATGAGTCTTTGGGGGCATTACTGGAAGAGGTCAACACCTTTGGGGACTACTCAGGATTCCGAGTTAACTGGGATAAGTCCAGTCTCTTCCCTTTAGATGTGAGTGACCCCCCTCGGGTGCACCCGGACTCTAAGCTTCAAGTGGTATCTTCTTTTAGATATCTTGGGGTGTTGGTTCAGGCTCCCTTATCTTTGTATGCCACTAATAATCTTGACCCATTGCTGACCCACCTCCAGGAGCAAACTAAACAATGGATGGATTTACCGTTAGACCTCATGGGGAGGGCCAATATACTTAAAATGATTTATTTACCTAGACTGCTCTATATCCTCTCTAACTCCCCATGTAAAATATCCAAAGCTACTTTCAAACGCATAGATACGATGTGTACTTCTTTCTTGTGGAGGGGCGGATCCCCCAAAGTGGCTCTGGAGACCTTGAGGTTACCAGCCCATTTGGCAGGCCTAGCATTCCCTAACTTTTTCCTTTACTACATGGCATCTCAGCTAGTGCACATACATGACTGGATGAACCCGGATCCAGCTAATGCCTGTACAGCCACAGAAGGGGCTATCGCATCCTCCCATGAAACCTTACATAACATAATATATAGAGGTCAGGTCCCAAACCGCCCTGGAACCTCTCTGCTCTCAGTCTCCCTCTCACTGTTTAAACACATTACTACAAAAATATCGAAACATTCTTGGACAAAATCCCCTAATAACCCCTTGTGGTTCAATCCCAATCTGCAAGAACTATACTCTTTTCCAGATGCCAATCGTTGGCATTCAAAAGGAGTTAAATATCTATGCCATTTATATACTACGCAGGGCTTTAAAACCTTCTCTCAGTTGAGTACAGACTTTGATCTACCAAAATCTCATTTATTTTATTATTATCAACTTAGACATGCCATCCATACCCAATTTGGTACCCTAGATGATGTCACTGATCTGCCTCCACTGGAAAAACTACTTAGGCAACCAGAACCCTCTAAACTAGTCTCCACCTATTACGCAGCTTTAGTGACTGACTCAAACCCTAGATTTCACAGAGCACAGGAGAAGTGGGAGACACTAGATATTGATATGGCAAACGACGATTGGACAGAATTTAGTGACACATATAAAACCTCTGTCATTTCCTCCCGAGACCGTATTATACAAATTAAAATCTTTCATCAAACTCACCTCACCCCGGCCAGACTGCATAGGATGGGTCTATTGCCATCATCTGTCTGTTTCCGAGGCTGCGGCCAGGAGGCAGACTTTTTACATTGCTTCTGGTCATGCCCAATAGTTAGTGACTTCTGGGAAGAAGTGGGTGGTTTCATTTCAACTGTGTTGGGCCTTCCCAATATAATACACCCTAAGAACTGCTTATTGGGAGTATTTGGAGATTTATATATACCCTCACATGCCAAGAGACTGCTCCGTATTCTTTATTTTTATGTTAAAAAATCTATTCTACTGTCCTGGAAAGGTGCACAGACCTCTTTGAAGTCCATCTGGCTAAAACTTATCAATGACTCTATTCCATTATACAAACTAACCTTTGAAATTCGTAAAAGAAATAAAACCTTTTATAAAATCTGGGGGAAATGGTTGGATAGTCCACTAACTCTCTCCAAAAATTGAATACAATTGATCATTGATGGGCCGTGCCACAGGGACCCCAAGTGCCAGATCCATTGCTATGGTAATGCTGTGTAAAAGTGCATATATCTGACTGTTGCAACTACCAATTTCTTAACTCTTTTGAAACGAAATAACATGCCTACAATGACCTGTGTGATCTACCCACTGATTGTATATCGCCTGTGTATACTGAATGGATCAGATATTCATGTGTGTTTTGTTTTTTTTGTTTATTTTGTTTTTCTTTTTGTGACTGTTTTGTGTCTGTTGGTTCGTGTAGAACCTAAAACTAATAAAAATATCTTTAAAAAAAATAATGCCCCGATTTGGATACCTATCTGGATCTTTATTAAGATAAACACTAAATTTTGGCGATTAATATGGTGGAAAAAAAACCCTCGTATCAAACTGGAGACTTTACAGCATCCCACAAAAGCCAGCGGCCTGGCAGTTCCTAATCCAAGGCTATATTTTCTCGCCTACCAATTACAGCATTTTGCCGGATGGGAGTCTGAACAGATATCCTTTCCTGCTCGACGATTATTCTCTTTTGCATTTAAGGGTCGGTCTCCACTCTTTGTCCTCGGTGGTGCAAGAGGGGGTGTCTCGCTTGCTGATATGCCTACTTGTATGTTAATCTGTAAAGTATAGGATACAGTTAAAAAAACGTTGGGTGTCTCATATCCCACTAGATACACTCCCATTTGGGAAAATGATAGACTTTCTCAAATGTTGGCTCTTAGAGGCTTTCAGAGATGGGCAAAACTAGGAAAAACTACTTTAGCTTAGCTATATCAGAATGGTATACTGAAATCCTTTGAAGATCTGAGGGGAGAGTTCTCTGTAGAATCCAACTGGTCTTACCAATTCCTTCAATTAAGACATGCTCTACATGCCCAGTTTTCTTCTGCTAAGATATTTTTCCCCTCTATCCCTGTCTTAGATAAAATAGTTTGGGCAGGGTCAACAAAGGGTCTTACCTCGGTTACTTATAGGGTATTGTCAGATGGGTTTCTATTGAACTTCCCCATCCATTCTTGGGTTGGCTGGGAGAAAGATATTGGTCCTATCTCTGAGGAGATTTGGGACGATGTCCTCCGGTCCCCATGCAGGGTGTCTCTTTCTCCAGCACACAGACTGACCCAGATTTTTATTCTCCATAGGGTCTATAGAACTCTGCAGTTTCTCTGTGCAATTGGACTGAAATCTGAGCCAGCCTGTGCTAGATGCGGTAACACAGGTACACTTGAAAGATAACAGGTACACTTGAGACTTCAAAGATACTGGGTGGAGGTGATTGGTACCTTAAATAGGGTATTGGATATTAATATTCTGGTTGAACCACTTATATGTATATTGGGTTACTGTGACACCTCTATCTATACCTCCCCTACTGGTAATACTATAAAGCGCGCACTTTTTGTTGCCTGTAGACAGATTGCTCTTAAGTGGACCGCTCCACATCCACCGACTGTGTCCGATTGGATTGTAGATCTCAATAGGATCAATCTTTTTGAAAAGCATACATATTCCCTAAGGAACTTCTGAATAAGTTTGATGTTATCTGGTCTAGATGGCTTCAATCTATGACTTAGGTATCATGTCAACCAATGTGTACTGTGTACTTTGTAATGTTGGATATTGCTATCCCTTTTTTTTGTGTGCCATATATACTCTGAGTGAGGGGGGGTTGGCGGGGCTTGTTCAAGGGAAGGGGTTTGGGGTTTATTTTTTTCTGGGGGGGTTTGGTTTGGTGTGATTTGTATTTTTGTGGTTTTGTCTGTATTGTGTCAATGTTGTTTTCATATAAAATAATAAAAAAGATTTGATTTAAAAAAAATGTATTTCCAGATTAGATTAGACAGGGTTTTGAGATAATGGTGAGGTATATGGATTGTTAAAGTACAAAATATATATAAGATTCGTGGTAGGATCAACATTTTGAAGGTTGCTGTTTTGCCTAGCCAAGATAGTTCCTTTTTCGACATTTCTTTTAGTTGGGTTTCCAGTTTGGCTCTTAGCGGTGTCATGTCAGTTTCAGTTAATGCAGAGATTGTATTTGTCAGCGTAATTCCTAGGTATGTAATACCGTTCTTACTCCATGTATGCTGGAAGTTTTTTTGTAGTGTATTTTGTATGGATGGCGATACTCCTATGTTAAAAATTAGGGATTTAGTAAAGTTAACTTTGTAATATGACATTGTCCGCAAATAAGTTTATAGTGTGCATACTAGAGCTAAACTGGAAACCTGTGATCAAGAGGTGTCTTCTAATGGCTTCACCGGTGGTTCTATCATTAGATTAAAGATGGTCGGTGACAGTTTTTTTTGGGGGGGGGATATTTTTCACTTAAATAGTTTTGATTTTGTTTGTAGGTTGTTAGTTTCAATTTGATTTAATTGTCTGTGCTGCGTTATTTTGCAAAATATTCCTCAAGCTGTTGTGACTACTAAATGTTTAAATCCTTAAGAGACTGTCCGTTTTAACTCCTGTTAATTTCCTCTGCAAATTGGTCAGACCTCCAAACCATATTCTGTTAGTGTCTCAAA
Source organism: Lithobates septentrionalis (assembly GCA_037952835.1). Taxonomy (NCBI): domain Eukaryota; kingdom Metazoa; phylum Chordata; class Amphibia; order Anura; family Ranidae; genus Lithobates; species Lithobates septentrionalis. The sequence goes on along the minus strand of JBBDGP010002067.1, from coordinate 1,089,448 downwards.
TTAGCATACATGTGTTTTTTGCTTTTCTTGCTCTTTTCCAAGTCCTGTTTTGTTGACCAACAAAATTTGTAGCAAATTTTTATGTTCTATGTGTTTTGTTAATAATTTGTTTTGCAGATGCATGTTCAATTCAAGTAATGCATTTCACACTCTCCCCCCCCCCCCCCCCTAAACAATTCACATGCAACAGATTTCTTAGCTGCAGCTTAAGTAGGCTGATTGGCATGGCAAAACAAAAAAAGGTGTGATTTGTCTAAAAGTTACTTTCCTGGTGCCTTCATGGTAGTATATGCATGGATTGTGTGTATGCTGCCATGGATAGGCATCAGGAAAGGAAAATTACAGAGAGATAGGATAATTTTCCATTTTAGCGCAGTGGTTCTCAGCCTCAGTCCTCAAGTACCCCCGACAGGACATGTTTTGGGAATTTATCTTAGCTAAAAGAGCTGTCTAAAATACCAAGCCATTGACTGTGATTTAAAGCACCTGTGCAAGATGAAGGAAAACCTGCAAACATGGCCTGTTGGGGGTATTTGAGGACATGGTTGAGAAGCACTGATTTAGAGCACTGAGCTAAAATCTAGCACAAGACAATCCTATTCTAATTGTGGGCATGTAAGGGAAACCAAGTGAGTTTTAGAACCCCTACTTGTCTTTTTTTTAGGTTGGGCTTTGTTTCCCTTTTCTGAAAATTGGCTTCACTTCCTGTCACATAGCCAAACAGGAAGTGAGGGTAAAACCCTACCAATGTCTTTCCTTGGGGACACACAGGTCAATCTAACTAGTGTCCTCATTAGGCAAATTGCACTCTAGCACTTTGTTGTGTACACCCCAAATTATTAGGTATTTTGGAGTTTATTAAAAGCAAATCCACTCTGCAATACAAGTGTACTCGCTGTAAATCTGAGGGGAAGCACTGGTGATTTTATCATCCCATCATGTAGAAGCAAAGATGATGTTTTTTTATTTTCCTTGCATGTCCCCCTCGGATCTCCAGCAACTGCACTTCCAAATGTACTTGTACTGCAAAGTGGATTTGCCTTTAGTAAATAAACCCCAAAGTCCAAGATACCTAATAATTTGGGGTGTACACAGCAAAATGCTAGAGTGCAATTTACCTAATGGGGAAACTATTTAGATTGACCTGTGTGTCCCCAAGGAAAGACATTGGTAGGGTTTTACCCTCACTTCCTGTTTGGCTATGTGACCGGAAGTGAATAAATTTGAAGGAGAAACTGGAAAAATTTGTGAGGTGTCTACACCCTATCAGGGGTGCAGACATCCCCAAGAACTGACAATCCCTCTGCACTCTATCCCCAAGCAAAATAAGAAAGGATTTAATTTGGTTTAACTTTGCAAAAACAAATTCCTAAGTTCAACTGTGATATATGTCAAGGGCCCATTTAGACCTTGTTTAATAGAAAACACCAGTTACCTTTCACTAGAAACATTTGTTAGTCCAGTCCTGGAAATCTACATCTGCTTTACTATTAATTTCCATAAAAATTGGGTTTCCTGCAGCCTGATGCGCCAAATGCATCTATATGCGCGACCGCTGTGTATGTGAGATGCGCAACTGCTTTGTGCTCGGAGGTATGTACCCGTGGCGCATATCTGGTTCCCGGAAGTGGTGGCCAGAACACAGGAATGACATCACGCCCCTCCAGGAAGTTGCTTGTACTGTTGCTAATTTCTTCCCACCACCATGCCCTGCTCACTGTTCTCTGAGGAAGAGATGATCCTTATTTGGAAATTAAGATATTTTTTATATTATTTTTACAAGGGGTGGTGTTTGTGTGGGTCATGTGTGTATGTCTAAATGATTTGGCCCCAAAACACACACTTACTTCCTGTGTACAGATTCACTTCCGGGCCAATGTATATTGCTTCCTGCTTCACTGTGTGTGTATATATAGATATATCTATATATCTATATATGTATATCTATAGATGTAGGTTCTTGTGTCACCAGCAGAGAGAAGTTGGGTAGATGCCACACTCCCAATTCTGGAGGCATAATAATGGTCTAGGGGTCTTCAAACTACGGCCTTTTGTCCAGGAACTACAATTCCCATCATGCCTAGTCATGTCTGTAAATGTCAGAGTTTTACAATGCCTCATGGGATGTGTAGTTCTGCAACAGCTGGAGAGCCGTAGTTTGAATATTCCTGAACACTAGCAGGTCTTAAAAAAAAGGTGTTTTTTCATGTGTCTTGTATAATGCTCAAGAATTATCGTTTGGAAAATACAAGTGGGTCATGGCACATCTACATTCCAAATTTGGCACTTAAGATGGTCATGCACTATGCAATCTGATTGGCCAATCTCTGTACAACTCGATATTTAGGCAAAATAGGTAGTAGAAAGATGTACTTGAACAATTAATTCAAATTATAGGAAATCAAGCAGGCTCTTGCACTAAATCTAATTTATTTAAGATCTAACTGATTGCAGTGTATGGTCACCTTTAAAGATCAAGATCTGAAAATATTAATTTATTGGGTTTAGAAACTATTCTCTGTTCTCTTAAAGTATTGAAAGATTTGGGTAAAAAAAGAAAAAAACTCATTTCAAAGATATATTAGCAGTAATCGGAATGAGATTAGAATCAAAAGGGTTAATTAATTGAGAACACCTACTAATTGCCTAACAAGACACATCCAATGAGATGAAATTAACCAATTGTATTGGGTGCGCGCTATTATCAATGAGAAAACCGCAGTTAACCTAGCGACAGTTGCAGTTTACATATGCGGGTATTAATTATCGCTTTTTGCGCTTAAATGTGCGCCGGTTCGCACGTTCAGTTAATGACTTTTCCGCCGCACCAATTAATGTATGAGCTGGTGCAGTGCCTTCTTCTTAGTAAATCACCACCCAAGATTTCTATCTCTTTTTCTGGATTCTGGTTCGGAGCATATTCTGTGGTATCCAGACTAAAGAAGTAGGGCCACCTTCTGTATTAAATTATTATTATTATTATTATTAAAAGTGCACCACCGTGCGAATAGAGGCAATCCTGCTTACCGTAAAAAATTGACCCTTACATTATAAAGAGTCAAAGATCGCATGTACCACGAGGATGAATGGTCATCCAGACATCTGTTATAAGGTCACTCCAACTCCTTCAAAACATGGAAATCCCAATTCCTAAGCAGGAAGCACATACTCCAGGTGATGGGTGTGTATAGATATAGTGGCCGTTTTCTTGGCCTCTCGTAGGGTGGAGAACCTCATCAGCAGTTGTGTTGTTCCAAAAAACGTAACCAGACTGGGGCTTCTGGTTTTTCGGCACTCCCCAGGTGCCCCCTTTAGGGCCAATGAACCCTTCCACACTACACACACTCCTGTCACCTTCTGGAATAGTTCTTGTGTTTATACCAAGGTATGCATTCTACATCATTTTAAACACCAGAATCTTAGCTTACTTACATCTGTATTTTTTTTCTTGAATAGTTCATATCATTCTATATTATCTTAGGTCCCAAGAGGTCAATGCTCCGAGGAATGTCTTCCCGGGTTCAGAAAATCCATAAGAGAAGGATATCACCCATGTTGTTATAATTGTGCTCCATGTTCAGAAGGAGAAATATCAAACCATTCTGGTAAGCTTTAGGTTTATTTAAATATAAACTCTGATATTGGATGAGAAAATGAAAGTCATTTAAAGTGATTCTGTAACCACTTTACAGTTCGCAGGCTGAACATCCCCCTAAATTGTATGAAATGAATGATTACTGATGAAGCCTTTCTGCTTTTTGTAGGGGAAAGATTGCTGCACTTTTCTTCTACCTCTGACCCTTCTGGGAGTGTTGGAGGCTTTCTTAAGCAAGCAATGACAATCAGCTTCCTCCTTCCGTCTGCTTGAGAAAGCCCCCAACAGTTTTGTACTTATCTAAAAGTAATGGTCTTGAAAATTATTACACGAAAGAGGCCAAAACTGTCAAATAGTTACATTCTCGGTATACCATGCCTAATGTTATTTTTACTTATTTTTACTCTACAGACAGTAAAAGCTGCAAGAAGTGTCCTGAAAATGAATGGCCTAACAAAGCTAAAAATATTTGTATTGGCAAGGTCAATGAATATTTATCATACGAGGATGACATTCTAGTTTTATTTTATTCTGTAACTTCAGTCATATTTGCTACAACATCTCTCTTTATACTTGGACTATTTTTTTTGTTTCGGAGCACTCCCTTAGTGAAAGCCAATAACCGGAACCTCAGCTTCATTCTGCTCCTCTCCCTCATACTGAGCTTCCTTTCTGTATTCCTGTTCCTTGGCCGTCCTGTGGATATTACCTGTATGCTGCAACAAGTCACTTTTGGAATTTCCTTCACCATCTCAGCATCTTCTATCCTAGCCAAAACCATCATGGTCTTCATTGCTTTTAAAGCCACCAGACCTGGAAGCTCTTGTAGAAAATGGGTGGGAGTCAAACTTCCCAATACAGTCATGTTATTCTGCTCATCCATTCAGGTTATGAATTGCATTCTGTGGTTGTTCATCTCTCCACCATTTCAGGAGTATGACATGGAATCCTATCCTGGGAAGATCCTCATTCAGTGTAATGAAGGGTCAGTTATCGGATTCTACTTTATGTTGGGTTATATGGGGTTTCTGGCAGCTGTGAGTTTTGTTCTGGCTTTCATGGTGAGGACATTACCGGACAGTTTTAATGAGGCCAAGTACATCACCTTCAGCATGCTGGTGTTCTGCAGTGTCTGGATTGCCATGATCCCAGCCTATCTGAGCACCAGAGGGAAATACATGGTGGCTGTGGAGATATTCGCCATATTGACCTCCAGTGCTGGAATATTATTGTGTATGTTTTCTCCAAAACTCTACATTTTACTTTTCAAACCTGAACTGAATACAAAGAAAACAATGCTGGGGAAACAAATGCTGTAAATGTAACATATTCATTCAATATATAATACTGTAGATCAGATTAAACAAATGTAACCATATTGTTAAATCATAATCATTGTCGTCATTATGAATGACATTATCATCATCATTATGATTTTTTGTGTATATTAACTACCTTCTATCTGCCTATTGTACATAAGTGGATGGAAGGTGGATGTTACAGGGTGGGAAACTATATCACAGCTTCATTTTTTTCTTGCTCTTACATGCCCTCTAGCCTGCACAAGCAAAATACTGTGACTGCACTGTCCATTGGGTGGTGCCAATCACAAAAATATTCTATGACCAATCAAAGCATCCCACAATGTAACCAACACCTGCAGATAGCAGTTTGATACCATTTTGCACTCACACAATGGTCGGTGTGTTAGAGGAAAGAAATCTTCAAGATCACCAGCCAGTGTAAGCTTTATCCAGTACAAGTGCAATCCAGTAGCAGTACCAGAAACAGCTTCAGCCACCCCCTATTATTATTATTATTATTATTATACAGGAATAATATAGTGCCAACAGTTTACGAAGCACTTTACAACATAAGGTCAGACAGTACAATTACAATACAATTCAATACAGGAGGAATCAGAGAGCTTGCTATTAGAGATTACAATCTAATAGGATGGGTCAAGAGATACAAGAGGTAATAACTGTGGGGGATGAGCTGATGGAGAAAATAAGTTGTACAGTTGTTAAGTAGGGGGCCAAATAGGTTTTTATGAAGAGATGAGTTTTCAGGGATCATCTGAAAGTGGACAGAGTAGGATATAATTGGACAGATTGGGATAGAGAGTTCCAGAGGATAGGAGAGGCTCTGGAGAAGTCCTGTAGGTGAATGTGGGTTGAGGGGACAAGGTAACTAGAGAGCAGGAGGTCTTTGAAGGAACAAACAGAATAATTTAGTTGTTTTTTTTCTAGGTTAGTGATGTAGCTGGGGGCGAGTTGTGGATGCTTTGTAAGTTATTGTTAGTATCTTGAATTTAATTTGTTGGATGAGTGGAAGCAAGTTGAGGGATTGGTAGAGAGGGGTAGCAGACGCTGAGTGGTTCGTAGGGTGGATGAGCCTGGCAGCAGCATTCATGAAGGAGGGATAGCCTATTTAAAGGTAAGCCAATGAGGAGGGAGTTGCAGTAGTCAAGGTGAGAGATGACCAGCGAGTGAATTGGAAGCTTTGTGGTGTCATTGGTTAGGGAGGGGAGTATCTTGGAGATGTTGCGGCAGTTGAGGAGGAATGGACAGTGATTGAATGTGGGGTCGAAAGGAGAGTTCAGAGTCCAGGACTACACCTAGGACTTTGGCATGGGGGACAGGTTGATAGTTGAGCTGTTGATTTGGACAGAGAAATCAGGGGAAGAGGCACGAGGGGGAGGAAATATTATGAGCTTGGTTTTGGCTAGATTGAGTTTGAGGAAGTGGTGTGACATAGAGGCTGATATCTCTGTTAGTAAGTTGGTGAAAAGTGAGGAGACTGATGGAGGGAGCTGAGGTAGAGAGATAGATTTGGGTGTCATGGGCATAAAAGTGTTATTGAAAGCCATGGGAGACAACCAACTGACCCAGGGAGGAGGTGTAGATTGAGAATAGGAGAGGTCCAAGAACATTTACCCCTCTACAGTATATGTAGGCAATTGTTTTGTTTCAACCTTTTCTGTTCCAGCATGACTGTCCCCCTGAGCACACATCCAACTCCATAAAGGCATGGATTAATATGTTTGATGTGGAGGAACTCAAATGTCATGAACACAGTCCTGACTGTGTGAGTCAGGTATTCTCATCCAACATCAGTTGTATTGGTTAAATGGGCACACATTCCTATAAATACAGTCCAAAATGAAAGGTGGAGACAGTTATAGGCACAAAAGTGGGAGGGGCAACTCCACATTAATGATCATAATTTTGAAATAAGATTCACAACCAGCTCATATAGGTGTGATGGTCAGGTGACTACAAATGTTTGGCCACACAGCATATGTGTGGAATGCAATCTCATGATAATCTTGCATTTCAGAATATTGTTTCTGTAAACATTTCTACTTATATCTCATTGTGCTGCTGGATTCCTTCCTTGTCTCTTTAAAAAAGTTGAATTCATAATTTGTCAATAACTAAAAGTGAAGTAGAAGTGTCCTTCGCGCTAAAGTGAGTAATAGTGAAAATGTGTGAAATACACACAACACAAGAAAAAGCAGAATATGTGTGGTGATATCTCTATGATAGCAGCAAAACCAAGTAGTGTTCACATAACACCTGAAATCAAATATTAAAATAAAAGTGATCTCGTGCATTCAAATCTAATCACACATATAATAATAATTAGTGTCCAAAAAAATATATATATATCTAGTGAATATAGCAATATGAGGTATTTGGAAATGTATTAAATCAAAAAAGCAGTGAAAAAGATATATATATATATAAATAAATAAGTGAATAAATCAAATAGCAAAAAATAACTAAAATAATTGAATAATCGGTCAAATGTTCTGATAAGGTGTAAAACTAGTGCAAGTTCATAGGTTGTACACCGGATGGTTTGCTCTGCCCTTTCAAGGTGTCTTAATATGGCAATGACTGGATGGGTCAGACTTCATGTAGAACTTCATGTGTAATTGTGCAATCACTTAAGGCTCTCAGAACTCTCACCTTAATAATGTTGGTAAATGAGCATCATAATATAGTTTGTTGGTTACATCACTCTAGCCTCCTGGTTATTCTTCTCCACTAGGTGGGGTGTAATTCCATTTCTCTCCACCACTCCTATAACTCTCCACCTAATAAAACATATGTCTCCAGGGCACGGCGGCCAGATGGGGGAAAGGAGAAGTAAAAATAGAGGGGCTCCGATGGTGTAGTACGTTCATTAAAAGTGGTAATTTATTAAAAGTAAAAAGTGGTCTCTTACATATACAATATTAAAAACAAGCAAATACAGCAAAAGCGGCATACAAAGTGCCTCCTTACTGGACTTCTGGTTACGTCTGTGCTCCGCCACTCCCTACGCGTTACGTCACCGCTCGTGACTTCATCTGGGGAACCGGATTGGTCGGAGAGGGATGGATTTTATATTGTGTTGCCGGAAGTGATATAGCGGCCATTTTCTTGTGGACCGCTAATGTGTTTAAGCGCGGCCGTTTGTAGAGAAGTAAATAGATATAGATGGCGGCAATGTTTTAATAGATCTGGTTGGTACTGTCATCAGTGGTGGTCTCTGGCAATAATATGTATATTGAACTATGCGATTATAAAATGAAGATATCAATAGTTAAAATGGACAATTTGGGAAGAGATACCTATTAAAAATGTATATTATGGGCGTATCAGTCGTAAACTTTGGTTCGTAAGAAGTAGCCCACATGAATACATATTCAACAATAAATGACACATTTACAGGTACTTATATTAATACAAATATGTAATTTAAAAAATCTGATAAAAATAAATAATATATGAAGTATATTAAAAACAAACTGTATACAACACTATGTGTCATACATGTATATAGTTTCTGTATAAGGCCAACATGTTATGTAATTGGTTAAAACTTGCTAAGAAAACAGTTTAGATTATTATTATTATTATTATACAGGATTTATATAGCGCCAACAGTTTATGTAGCACTTTACAACTTGAGAGTAGACAGTACAAATACAATACACTTTGATACAGTAGCAATCAGAGGGCCCTGCTCCTTAGAGCTTACAATCTAAGAGGGAAGATCAAATTCAACATTGATACCTCTAGGTACTAAAGTGTGCATGGTGTGTATCCAATAGGACTCTCTTTGGCTGATGGTTCTTATTTTGTGACTACCTCTCCATGACCCTTTATATTTTTCTATACCCCAAAATTGGAGATGTGTCGGGTCCTGATTATGTACTAATGAAAAATGTTTGGATACATTATGTTTGGGGTTCCCCTTTAGGATATTTTGAATGTGCTCTTTTACTCTAACTTTAAGGGCTCGCTTGGTTCTACCTACATATTGGAGGTTGCAGCTACATTGTAGCACGTATACTACCCCCTCTGTGTGACATCCAATAAAATCATTGATTCTAAAAGTTTCTTTTGTGTTAGTTGCTGTAAAATCTGTTCTTTTACCTTGGAATTTTTTAGCATGTCTACATGCATAACAGTTTCTGCACGGGAAGAATCCTTTTCCTGAAAAAAAGGAATAAGGTGCTTTTGGGGGAGGTTCTGCTATCGCTTTTACTATCTTATCTCTGATAGTGGGTGCTCTCTTGTATATAATGTTAGGCCGGTTTGGTAGTATGTTCTTCAAATCTCTGTCATTTTGGAGTATGTGCCAATGACATTGGATTATCTTTGATACTTCTTTATATTGCACATTGTAATCCAGAACTAGATTTGGTGTCTCTTGTTGGAATATTTTTTTGGGATTGTTGTCCAGCATTTTGGTTCTATCCATTTTATTGACCTCTTGGATTTGTTCTTCTATCCATGTATTCTCATAACCTTTTGCCTTAAACCTGGTTGCAATTTGTCCCGCTTGTTCTTTGTAGTCTTCTTCTTTTGTACAATTTCTTTTAATTCTAATGAATTAACCTTTTGGGATATTATATAGCCATGGTTTATAATGGCAGCTGTCTAGAGAAAGGTAGCTGTTGGCATCTACATTTTTAAAAAAGTTTTGGTGACCAACTTATCTCCTTCTAGAACGATATTTAAGTCTAGAAATTCCACTGTTTTATTACTCATTTTCCATGACAACTGTATGTTCTTGTCGTTCTCATTAAGTTTATTCAGGAATTGTTCTAATCTCTGTTTGTCACCATTCCAGACAATAATCACATCATCAATATATATTTTTATATAACGCAAGTTCTGCTGGTGTATTTTCATAGATTGATTGGGCTTCCCATTGTGCCATAAAGGCGTTAGCCACACTGTGCGCAAATTTGGCTCCCATTGATATACCAGTGGTCTGTTTATAATATGTTTGGTCGTGCCAAAAATAGTTGCACTTTAGACAGACATCTAGACATTTAATAAGGTATTTTCTTTGTTTGCACATCAGGTTACTGTAATTTCTAAGAAGCCACTTGGTTGCTGAACACGCATCATGGTGTTGTACTATGGTATACAAAAAATTGACATCTGCCGTAGCTAGAATTGTTCTACCTTCTAGAACTGGTACTGTGTCTAAAAGTTGTAGCACATGTTTTGTGTCTTTCAAATAAGCAGGTTTATGTTGCACTGTTGGTTGTATAAAGTGGTCCAGATATTGTCCCACCCTAGATGTAAGGGAATCTATAACATTCACGATTGGTCTGCCCGGTGGGTTGTCTAATGATTTGTGAATTTTTGGGACCATGTAGATAACTTGTATTCTACATGTTTCAGGTATGAGATACTTTGATTCTTTTGCATTCAATATATTTTTCTTTGTTCCTAAATTAATAAGATGTTCTAGTTCTTTCTTGTATTTGTTAGTTGAATTGCTTAGTAGTCTGGTGTAAGTGTTTTCATCTTGCAATTGTCTTCTCATTTCATTTTGATACTGTTGTATAGACTGTATAACAATTGCTCCTCCCTTATCTGCTGGACGTATTATAATGTCTTTTCTTTCCTTTAGAGACTTGATACTATTCTTAATGTGTATTGGATCCGACACGTTTTTTACTTCTGGTGATTCCAAATCATTGAGTACCAGTTTTTTAAACACTTCGATGTGTTGATTGTCGGAAACTTGTGGATTAAATATTGAATTATTTCATAATGTGCTGTGTGTGACCATTGTGTTACTGTTTCTTATTATATTGGTGGTGTTATAGGTATTAGCTAGATAATATTTTTTCACATTAACTTTTCTAATGTATTTCAATATCCCTATATAAGTATTAAATTTGTTCAAATTTTTAACTGGTGCATGCTTTAATCCCTTATCTAATACTGATAATTCATCAGTAAAGATAGGGAGGCCACTGAGATTTACTACATTTTCTCCCGCTACCCTCTTTTTCGTTTTGATTCCCTTTCCCGCTCTGTGTCCTCTCTTCGTTCTTGGGAATTTCTTGTTCTGTCTTCTTGTGGACGTCTCCTTGGAGAGGGGTAAGGATCTTGTGGTTGTCTTCGCGGGGAGTGGTCTCTCCTCTCTCTTTCTAAAAAATGACATTGTTGATTATATTCGTATTCATTTTGGTGATATCATGAGTCATTATACTGTTGATCTTGGTAATTCCTAATGGGGTCAAATCTATTGTAGGTAGATATTGGTGTTCTGTCTGGCCCTCTATATTGCTCCTGGGGGTATACTGGTCTGTTGTAATCTCTCAGATTTCTCTCATCATTATTGTTGTATGTTTTTTTGAATTTTGAATTATTATTATTATTGTTGTATGGTTTTTTGATTGTTTTCTTGTAGGGTTTTTTCCATTGTTGTCTTGGGGTACGTTGTCCATAATTATTAGTATTGCGTTGTTCGTGTTGGGGTGTTCTCATTTCATATTGTGGCCTGATTTCATTATACGCATCTCTGTTATCCCATCTAGGTGGATTTTGTGCGTATGCCACCGTGGGATCTTGCATTCTAACTTCTCTCTCTGGAGTAGAATATGTGGAATTCGGCGGTGTTGGATCCGTTTTCTTTTGCCATTTGAAAACTTGATCTATTTTATAGTCTTCTATATCCCGTTTGTATTTCATTTTGTGTTGCTGTACTTCAAGGTCTTTAGTAATCAGATCCTTGTTGAGTTATGTTGCTAGTTTTTTTAAAATCTGACGATTCTTTATATGGTTCTAATTTAAGTCTGATTTCTTCAATTTGTTGTTCTAGTATTCTAGTTTTCTTGAGTTTTCTTCCCAATAAAAATTTGAGGCCTTCTATGCTTATACCATTAAAAAACTCAAACCATTCATCCACTGATTCCTTGTCAATAAAACCATCATTTGGTGGTAATTCCCACCGTAATCTCCTAGGAACAATATTTTCTCTTATATACCTTATACTATATAAGGTGTTGGTGTCCCACCATAGGGAGATTTTTTTCTCCATATGGTGCCCCAATTTTCTTACTAGACTATCCAAATCAGTGTTTCGTGATTTAGTTTGTGAATCAAAATAATCATCTAAATTAACGTTTCTATTCTCCATGAATGAAAAGACATCCAGGCCATATTAGTGGCACATCCAGGCCAAATCAGGCCACAATATGAAATGAGAACACCCCAACACGAACAAGGCAATACTAATAATTATGGACAACGTACCCCAAGACAACAATGGAAAAAACCCTACAAGAAAACATTCAAAAAAACATACAACAACTGGCATTATAATGAGAGAAATCAGAGAGATTACAACAGACCAATATACACCCAGGAGCAATATAGAGGGCCAGACAGAACACCAATATCTACCTACAATAGATTTGACCCCATTAGGAATTACCAAGATCAACAGTATAATGACTCATGATATCACCAAAATGAATACGAATATAATTAACAACGTCATTTTTTAGAAAGAGAGAAGAGAGACCACTCCCGATGAAGACAACCACAAGATCCTTACCCCTCTCCAAGGAGACGTCCACAAGAAGACAGAACAAGAAATTCCCAAGAACGAAGAGAGGACACAGAGCGGGAAAGAGAATCCAAACGAAAAAGAGAGTAGTGGGAGAAAATGTAGTAAATCTCAGTGGCCTCCCTATCTCTACTGATGAATTATCAGTATTAGATAAGGGAATAAAGCATGCACCAGTTAAAAATTTGAACAAATTTGATACTTATATAGGGATATTGAAATACATTAGAAAAGTTAATGTGAAAAAATATTATCTATCTAATCCCTATAACACCACCAATGTAATAAGAAACAGTACCACAATGGTCACACACAGCACATTACGAAATAATTCAATATTTAATCCACAAGTTTCCGACAATCAACACATCGAAGTGTTCAAAAAACTGGTACTCAATGATTTGGAATCACTAGAAGTAAAAAAAGTGTCGGATCCAATACACATTAAGAATGGTATCAAGTCTCTAAAGGAAAGAAAATACATTATAATACGTCCAGCAGATTAGGGAGGAGCAATTGTTATACAGTCTATACAACAGTATCAAAATGAAATGAGAAGACAATTGCAAGATGAAACAGCTGCCATTATAAACCATGGCTATATAATATCCCAAAAGGTTAATTCATTAGAATTAAAAGAAATTGTACAAAAGAAGAAGACTACAAAGAACAAGCGGGACAAATTGCAACCAGGTTTAAGGCAAAAGGTTATGAGAATACATGGATAGAAGAACAAATCCAAGAGATCAATAAAATGGATAGAACCAAAATGCTGGACAACAATCCCAAAAAAATATTCCAACAAGAGACACCAAGTCTAGTTCTGGATTACAATGTGCAATATAAAGAAGTATCAAAGATAATCCAACGTCATTGGCACATACTCCAAAATGACAGAGATTTGAAGAACATACTACCAAACCGGCCTAACATTATATACAAGAGTGCACCCACTATCAGAGATAAGATAGTAAAAGCGATAGCAGAACCTCCCCCAAAAGCACCTTATTCCTTTTTTTCAGGAAAAGGATTCTTCCCGTGCAGAAACTGTTATGCATGTAGACATGCTAAAAAATTCCAAGGTAAAAGAACAGATTTTACAGCAACTAACACAAAAGAAACTTTTAGAATTAATGATTTTATTGGATGTCACACAGAGGGGGTAGTATACGTGCTACAATGTAGCTGCAACCTCCAATATGTAGGTAGAACCAAGCGAGCCCTTAAAGTTAGAGTAAAAGAGCACATTCAAAATGTCCTAAAGGGGAACCCCAAACATAATGTATCCAAACATTTTTCATTAGTACATAATCAGGACCCGACACATCTCCAATTTTGGGGTATAGAAAAATATAAAGGGTCATGGAGAGGTAGTCACAAAATAAGAACCATCAGCCAAAGAAAGTCCTATTGGATATACACCATGCACACTTTAGTACCTAGAGGTATCAATGTTGAATTTGATCTCAACTGTTTTCTTAGCAATTTTTAACCAATTACATAACATGTTGGCCTTATACAGAAACTATATACATGTATGACACATAGGCAGTCATTTACTATAGCGCCAAAATTTTTTTCCTGCAGTACCAAAAAATAACTCTCAAAAAAGGCCAGGAAGACTTCAACTCTCAGAAAGTCAGCGCTAATGCAAATGGAAAGCAGCGCTATTGCAGCAATAATGCCTGTCAGATCACATATGCTGGAATAGTGGAAGTCAATGGGGCTCGAACCTGCAAAATCCAAAATTCTTACTGAAGGCTTATATGCAAGTTCTTTGCCATAAAAAGTGTTTGGAGACCTGGGTTCTGCCCCAGGGGACATGGATCAATGCCAAATTTTTAAAAACTGCAGTTATTTCGGGAGCAGTGATTTTAATAATGCTTTGAGTGAAACAATAAAAGTGTAATATTCCTTTAAATTTCGTACCTGGGGGGTGTCTATAGTATGCCTGTAAAGGGGCGCATGTTTCCCGTGTTTAGAACAGTCTGACAGCAAAATGACATTTCAAAGGAATAAAAGTCATTTAAAACTACTCGCGGCTATTAATGCATTGCCGGTCCGACAATACACATAGAAGTTCATTGATAAAAACGGCATGGGATTTCCCCACAGGGAAGCCCCGAACCAAAATAAAAAAAAAATGACGTAGGGGTCCCCCTCAAAATTCATACCAGACCCTTTATGTCTGGTATGGATTTTAAGGGGAACCCCGTGCCAAAATTTTTAAAAAAATGACGTGGGTTCCCCCCAAAAATCCATACCAGACCCTTATCAGAGCACGCAACCTGGCAGGCCGCAGGAAAAGAGGAGGGACGAGAGAGCGCCCCCCCCCTCCCTCCTGATCCATACCAGGCCACATGCCCTCAACATTGGGAGGGTGCTTTGGGGTAGCCCCCCAAAACACCTTGTCCCCATGTTAATGAGGATAAGGGCCTCATCCCCACTACCTTTGGCCGGTGGTTGTGGGGGTCTGTGGGCGGGGGGCTTATCGGAATCTGGAAGCCCCCTTTAACAAGGGGACCCCCAGATCCTGGCTCCTGGCGTCAAACAGCGGGAGCCTCCCATCCAATTGTGGATGCGGAGCGGCCCGAGAAGAAGATGAAGAAAAGAAGATGAAGAGAAGGAGGCGCCGCGGAGGAAGATGCTGGACTAGAACACCGAAGTACCAGAAGTACCAGAAGAACCAGAAGAAGAAGATGGAGGAAGAAACTGAAGGATGAAGGAAGAAAGAAGTTAGAAGAAAGAAGATAGAAGAAAGAAGAAATAAAGGAATTGTCAAAAACTGTCTCTTGTCATTTTTAACATTTTTGACAGTTTTTTTGTGAAATGGTAGGGGTACTTTTGTACCCCCTTACCATTTCACACAGGGGGGGGAGGGCCGGGATCTGGGGGTCCCCTTGTTAAAGGGGGCTTCCAGATTCCGATAAGCCCCCTGCCCGCAGACCCCCACAATCACCGGCCAAGGGTTGTGGGGATGAGGCCCTTGTCCTCATCAACATGGGGACAAGGTGTTTTGGGGGCTACCCCAAAGCACCCTCCCAATATTGAGGGCATGTGGCCTGGTACAGTTCAGGAGGGAGGGGGGGGTGCTTTCTCGTCCCCCCCTCTTTTCCTGCGGCCTGCCAGGTTGCGTGTTCGGATAAGGGTCTAGTATGGATTTTTGGGGGGACCCCACGCCAATTTTTTTTTAATTTTGGCGCGGGTTCCCCTTAAAATCCATACCAGACCTGAAGGGCCTGGTATGGATTTTAGGGGGACCCCCCACGCCATTTTTTTTTTCATTTTGGTTCGAGGTTTCCCTGTGGGGAATTCCCATGCCGTTTTTATCAATGAACTTCTATGTGTATTGTCGGACCGGCAATTCATTATTAGCCGCGAGTAGTTTAAATGACTTTTTTCCTTTGAAATGTCATTTTGCTGTCAGACTGTTCTAAACACGGGAAACATGCACCCCTTTACAGGCATACTATAGACACCCCCCAGGTATGAAATTTAAAGCAATATTACACTTTTATTATTTCAATTTAAGCATTATTAAAATCACTGCTCCCGAAAAAACAGCCATTTTTAAAACTTTTTTGCATTGATACATGTCCTCTAGGGCAGGACCCAGGTCCCCAAACACTTTTTATGACAATACCATGCATATAAGCCTTTAAAATTAGCACTTTTGATTATTCATGTTCGTGTCCCATAGACTTTAACCACTTGCCTACCAGGCCAATTCTGACATTTCTCTCCTACATGTAAAAATCATAATTTTTTGGCTAGAAAATTACATAGAACCCCCAAATATTATATATGTTTTTTTTTAGCAGAGACCCTAGAGAATACAATGGCGGTCATTGCAACTTTTTATCTAGCACGGTATTTGCGCAGCAATTTTTCGAATGCGTTTTTTTTGGGAAAAAAACAGTTTTGGGCTTTAAAAAAAAAACAAGAAAGTTAGCCCAATGTTTTTGCATAATGTGAAAGATGAAGTTACGCTGAGTAAATAGATACCCAACATGTCACGCTTCAAAATTGCACACGCTCGTGGAATGGCGCCAAACTTCGCTATTTGAAAATCCCCTTAGGCGACGCTTTAAAATTTTTTACTGGTTACATGTTTTGAGTTACAGAGGAGGTCCAGGACCAAAATTATTGCTCTCCCTCTAACGTTCACGGCGACACCTCACATGTGTGGTCTGAACACCATTTTCATATGTGGGCGGGACTTATGTATGCGTTCGCTCCTGCATGCGAGCTCACAGGGACAGGGGCGCTTTAAAAATTTTTTTTTTAATTGTTATTTTACTTTTTTTTTTTTAGCTTGACACTTTTTTTGAAGTTTTTTTTGATCACTTTTGTTTCTATTACATCCCTTGTAATAGGAATAAGCATGACAGGTGCTCTTTACAGTGAGATGTGGGGTAAATAAGACCCCACATCTCACCTCTAGGCTCAGAAACCTGAAATCCAAAAAAAAAACGATCTCCGCTTCCCAGACGAAGTGGCGCCGTTTTTTTTAATACAGAGGCCGGGCGTGACGTCATAACATCACGCCCGGTCTCCGAACGATCATAGATATTTCGGCGACCATATGGTCCACCAGAAATCTCTATGCTAAACACCCGGGGCTGGCGGATCCTGTGACTGACTCACAGATCATAGCGGTAAGTCGGTACAAGCACCGGAGGGCGGCGGGAGGGGGGAACGTCCCCTCTCGCCTCCCATAAGAATGATCAAGCAGAGGTACAGCCGCTATGATCATTCTTGTGGTGTGCAGATTCGTAGGCTCTAAAAGACGATATCTGGATGATGTCGCTAGCTACAAGCATCACTCAGATATCCCCGCTCAAAGCGGAGGACGTCATTTGGCGTATGGCGGGCGGGAAGCGGTTTTAATGTTCGCACAAATTTATTTGTCTGTTCGCATGTTCTAAGGTGAATAAGTGTGGCGCTAAACAATACATGTGCGTTGTTGGGCAAAGCCTGACAGAATGGATATCTGAAAGGACAAAAGCCCAATAAAGTGTATTTAATGAGACACGAAATTAACCGTGTGTAGACTAATAACTATGCGTTAATAAATGCGTAGTGAAAAAGTGATAATGGGAGCAATCTGTGTGTTAAAACGTAACAATAAGACACTAAAAAGATCCTGTATAAACTGGTAGCTAACACTAGCAGGATCGGGTCACTGTGGGGTAGTGAAAGAAAAATTGCAAGGGATAATTATTCACTATAGATCCCAGATTACTTTGGAAAAACGTGAAAAATTAAACTGTAAAGACCTCTTACAGGTGCAGTGACACAAATATATGGTAAACATAAAGTGAACAGATAAAATTAAAAATGATATGACACAATAATGACATGAACTGCTGTCATAACTAAAAGTCCAGTGTGAACTTATAGGTAGCTGACATAGCTAGAAGTCCAACATCAATGAATGGGTAGGCATCTAGGAATGTGGCTGGAAGGTCAACAACAACCGAAACCAGTGGTATGGGGCCCTTAGATCCGGGGATGGCATCCACAGGATAAGGTATCCAACATATGTGTAAAAGGGATAGGCAAAATTACCCTTACCGGCAATGGTGGACTCCTCAGCCAGCGGCTTAGGAGTCAGACAAGCTTAAGATGGAGATGAAAGGTGATTCCACAGCGGCTGAAGATGATGGAGAAAAACAGCGGCACTCACCGACCGAACCTCTCAGGTCTCAGCAACTCCCAGTATCCAAGATGCGAGTGAGAAACTGCTTACAAGGATGTTGCCTCCATAGAGTGGGTATAGGCCCTCAAGTAAAATGGGGATCAAAAAGAAGACTTCCCCATAGTGTGAATCAGCTTTTTGAAAAGCTTTATTTAAAAACAAAGCAATGCAATACACCCTGACTTAAAGATTTGAAGTCAGGTATAGAACAATAAAAAGCGCTTAGATCCAAATTAGTGGCAAGACAGGCATAACCACCCGATGCGTTTTGTCCAATGGGACTTCAACTGGGGTACATGACTGTCTGCCACATATGCCTGTATATATATAAAACATATAATTACCAAATATTAGCAGCTGTTCGCGCCATGTATACCGCCACTTCTGGGTCGCCCAGAGAATGGCGTCAGCATAGGCAATAAACCAATCACGGGAGCTCTAGAGCTGGCTCTTAACCAAGCCTCAATATGGTAAATCCAATAAGAATGTAATATGGGCAGCGTCACCTCTCATGTAGCCTCATTTAGGAGCAGGTGACGTCCGTCAACCAACTAGATCCCGAGGCCGGGGAGCGACGCATCCAACGGGACACGTCACCTCCCGCAACCAATCACAGCCAGAATGGGAGGAATGCATGGCATCCACTAGGAGACCGCGCTGGAAGCGTGTGACGTCAATCCGGTAATAACCGGAAGTGACGAAAGGACATATGGAACGCACACGCGAATCAGGCCTCGCTATGGTGGGGCTAATGGGCGTAAACACAGCACGTACTAAGGCCTGGAACGCAAATGTGGTCCAACCCTCTTAATGGAGGGGTAAGTGCCATACATAATGGAAAAATAGCTAACCATGGCGTAAACATTGCTAGACATAGCAAATTTAAGAGAAATGGTGTTTACAATGTATTACGATCCAGCAAAATTAAAAAGATTTTCAAAACTTTAACAAAAAAAATCTAAAAGTTATTTAAAATTTAAAAATAGTGGAAATTATTATGCACGTATTCATTAGTAATAAACGGTACCTCTATTTAAGACTGAATATTGGACATTATTATGCACGTATTCATTAGTATTATAACAATACCTCTATTTAATACTATGGTGAAGCAGGGGTATATGAACATATAATGTAGAAAATACCTACACTTCACCAAAAATAAATATATTTGCCAGTCAAAAAGGGTCAAAATTAATTAGATCATATGACAAGGAAACTGATAACGGTATTCTAAGATAGGAGTGTATAAACTATCAGTTAATGCCCAATGGGTCATTAAAGACCAGGTTGAAACCAAGAAACTATACAAATTATACAATAAGATTAGGTAGGTAAGTTGAACGTAAGTACTGAATGAACCAAAGAATCAGCACAAACACTGGGCAGCCGCTCCCACACCACAAAGGGGAGTGGTGAGGGGACCATTGTATCCTCATCAGGACTGGTTGATAAAAGCATTTATATCCCAGTCAACATTGAGACCAAATGGCAAGTAACATTTTAATTGGTGTATCCAAAAAGTCTCTAATCTTGACACACCCCTCTTCAGGGACGCACCCCTCCAATGTGGGATAAATTTATCAATAACTTGAAACTGGATACCCTTTGGATTTTGATTATGGCATCGCAAAAAGTGCTTGGGAACGCTGTGGTTTGTGAGGCCCTTTTTAATGTTAGCTATATGCTCGTTACCTCTCACGGACAAAGTGCGTATAGTCCGGCCTACATACTGTTTTTTGCAAGGACACATGATCAAATAGACCACGTATCTAGTTTCACACGTCAAAAAATGTTTGATCCGATATTCCTTCCCTGTGGAGGTAGAGATAAACGTCTCAGTTCTCCTCCGTCCACAGACATTATGTAAGCAAACGTTACACCGTTTGCAAGGGAAAAAACCTTTCATATTATGAAAGAAAGAGCGGGTCACGGGGGGGTCGATGATGTTAGGGGCGATCTGACTTCTGATAGATGGAGCCCCTCTAAAAATTACACCTCCTCGTTCGGGAAGGACGGGGCCCAATACTGGATCGTTTTTAAGGACCCTCCAGTGTCTCACTAAAATCTCTTTAATCTGTTTATGTTGTACAGAGAAATTTGTCAAGAGGGACCATTTATGTTTGTTATCAGAACCACTTTTAGGTTGTCCCACTAACAGAGATTCTCTGCTGATCTGGGCAATATTTTTGATTTCATTGTCGATATCTACAGAATCATAACCCTTGTTGATGAACCTGGACCTTAGGATCTGTGTCTGGTGAAAGTAGTCTGCAAGGTTACTGCAGTTGCGTCTAATCCGTGTGAACTGGCTACGTGGTACTGATTTCAGCCAGGTAGCATGATGGCAACTATCGACCGGAATATATCCATTCCGGTCGGTTGGTTTAAAGAACGTTTTGGTTTCCAAACGGTTACCCACTACTACTATCTCTAAGTCTAAAAAGTGAATAGCAGAAGAGCTGACCTTATACTTCAGCTCTATCCCAATCTCATTGTCATTAAGTCTACCCAGGAAGGCATGTAGAGACTCAACACTCCCTCTCCACAGGAGGAGGATGTCGTCTATGTACCTCGCCCAAAGAACTAACTCTGGGGGATCGAGGGCATAGACGACATCCTCCTCCCAACAGGCCATAAAAATATTGGCCAGGCTAGGGGCGAACTTAGCGCCCATAGCCACTCCTTTTTGTTCAATAAAGAAATCTCCATTATACCAAAAATAATTGTGTTTGGTTGCGAACCTCAACAGGTCCATGATGAATCTCTGTTGGGTTCTGGGAATGGAGTCCTCCCTCGATAGGAAGAGTTCAACTGCCGCAAGACCCGCGTCGTGGGGTATGGAAGTATATAGCGACGTTACGTCGGCTGTAACTAAAAGGAGGTCACTACTATAAATGATGTTAATAAGTTTGGAGATGGTGTCTTTAGTGTCCCTAAGATAAGATGGTATAGATTGTATGATGGGTTGCAGGAAAAAATCGATATATTTCCCTATGCGGGAAGTAATGGACTCAATGCCGCTAATGATGGGGCGACCAGGGGGCTGGGTAACGCTCTTATGCACCTTCGGTAAATAATAAATTACCGGGATTCTCGGGGCGGCTGGAATCAGGAAACTTTTTTCTTTATTATTTAAAATGCCTAGTTGGAACCCAGTATCGACTAAGTCCGTAAGTAATCTCTTGTAAGGGACTGTGGGGTTAGTATAGATCCTAGAGTAAGTATCTGTATCGCTTAAGATTCTAGTCATTTCTAAATGATAATCGTTTTTATCCAAAACGACTATTCCGCCTCCCTTATCCGCGGGGCAGATAACCAGATTTTTTAAAGTGGGGTTACTAAAGGACCTTTTGAACGGTAGTTTATCAAGATCCTGTAGGACAAGGTCTCTAAAAACTTTAATAGAAGGGGCAGTGGGGCCAGGAGGGTTAAAGAGAGAAGGGTTTGAGAATCCTGAGTGGACTATATGTGAATTAATTTCAACTTTTGGTCTCATGGGATTAGAAATGATATATCTCTGTACATTTAATTTCCGTACGTATTTTTGGATGTCTATGAAAGTACTGAATTTATTCAGTTTATTAGGGGGAGCGAACTTGAAACCTTTTTCCAAGACCAGAAGTTCAGCTTCTGATAAATCGGCTTTACTAAGATTAAATATCCCACTCTCTTTTAAACCCTTTTTCTTTTGTCGGGCGCGCCTCCCCCCTCTGGTCCCCTGTTTCCGTCTATGGCTCGTTTGAATCTCCCTGGTTCTCTGGGAAAATCCCCTTGATATGAGGGGCCTGGTTGTTGCTGGTTATAGTTAAAAGGTGATCTATTATAATAACTGGAATCAGTCTCTCTATAAGGATGGTAAGAGTTGTGGTTCTCACGTGGTCTATCGTCCCTTAAAGGGGGACGATAGACCATGTTCTGCTGTGAACCGAACAGGGGGGATGTTCGGCCCATCCCTAGTGCTCATTGAGAATCATGGGGTACAACGTGTCAAGCAACTCGGAGGTCCAAAGTCGCCCCACTGTGAAACAAGTCATATATATTTTAATAGAAAGGAGCTCTCATTTATACTTGCATTTACATCAGCAGAACAAATGCAGGAAGTGATGTGTGCACATGGGCCAGAAGCAAATGTGTGGGGATGCCAAACAAATCAATGAACCCCACCCACACCAAATCTAACTACCAAATCCACCCCCGCATTGATTAAGCACAAGTATATATCATACCCTTATCCGGAAAATGAGCCGCACCTCCTCTTTGCTAAAGAGGGACCTCGCCATGTCCACCTAGATGGAGATCCTGACCAGCACAGGGACTTCCGGGTGATTACAATGACTTATTTCTGGGTCAGAAGGCGAAACTACACTCTTTTGATCGCTGCTGCAAATATTTGATCGCAACCACTATTAGAATTTTATTTTTTTTGTTTATTTGCAGATATGCAAATTTGTATTTCTACTTACGACATTTAAAGGCGTTCGATAAGAAATGGTGTCCCTGGGTTAGCAGCAGGAGGAAATCGTTCAGCTGAAATCACACACTTTCATTCCCGCATGTCAGTCCCGACTGCAGGGGGAATTTCAGAGACATCTGTGCAGGTTTCTGCACTGATATCAGTACAAATTGCACCCCAAAGTGGCACCAATTAAAACTGTGCAATTGCCACCGATTTGACATGTCAAATCGCACCAATGTGAACTAAAGCTGACACATACAACACTGCCTATCCACCAGCTGAATTCATTACCTGCAATTCTCCACAGCTGTTATATATAAAGACTCCACCTTTTATCATTAACTTGCAGGTATGCAGAAGCCTAGGTTTACATTGAAGTGATTTGTCATGCGATTTGAGAGATCAAATCGCATGACTATTGGCAGCAATGGCACTGTTCCAATTGATGCAACACCAATTTTGTGGCACCACACCAATTTGCTAAAGTAGTTCCTGCACTACTTTTGCCGATTTCAGGTGCGACTTCAATAGACATTTGTGTATGAAGCCACACACACGGATGTCTATCAAGTAGGACCTGAAATCACGCTGACCTTGCTACTTTGAAATCGTGCTACTTCAAGTGAATCTAGCGCGATTTCAAAGTAGCATCAATTTGAACCAGGGCAAAGGAATTAGTTTTTTGGTGCACAAATACATATTGAAATAAAATATAAGAGATATTGCACTTTACCAAAACCACCACCCACAAAAACTAAAGAGAAAGAAAAGTAGAAGAAAAAAAAACACCACAACAAAGCTCAATAATGTACTTTTATTTTACCAGCAGAAAAAAAAATTACATTCATTTACTAGCTTCAAAAAAATTTGGACAGGATATATGGTGCTACATTTGGAAATGGGATTTTAAGGGCCCTGCTCATAGGAGCTTACAATCTAAAATTTGGCAAAACCTTAGAGTGGACACAGCCTTAATTTCAGTGTATAATGGGCATCACATCACATTTTTATCTGCAAGATTATAGAAACATACTTAACAGTCATTCTTACAAAGCATTCCAACATAATATTACAAAAGACTTATTCAAAACACCCACCACCAGCCCACAATCCACATCTTTCAATCTATCTCTTCATGTATGTCTAAAGTGATTGCACCTGATGAGCAGGAACACATAATAGTATTCACAACTGTGTTAGCCTTGGCTATGTGCATCAAATCTCCAACGACAGGACAAAGATCAAAGTCCATTTGCATCCACATAAACAAAGCAACAGTTTTCTAATCATATGTACCTGTGCAGTGTAAACCCTAAAATTTGAAATGTCCAAGTCCCTGGGCATGATTAGTGCTAATAAACATCAACATCAGTCCCTGGCTGCAATCTAAAGTCCAAAATTAACTTTCTTACATTAGAACCTATTTCAACAGGTGACAAATAAAATGCCAGCATGTCTTTGGATTGTGGTGAGAAACCCACACAGGGAGAACATAGAAACGTCAACACAGGGATTTGCATGTTAGGGAATTAAACCAACATCCCAGGTGCTGCTAGACAGAACTGCTACCCACTTAGCCACCAGGCAGCCCCACACATGTTCTCTGCATCTCTGTGATGTGAACCAGCCCTAAGTCCATAGCCATGCTCAGTGTCACAAGCAATATACAATATATTGGCCTAAGTATTGGGACACCTGCCTTTAAACGCACATGAACTGTAATGGCATCCCAGTATTAGTATTGGGTTCAAAACTCATTTGGCCCACCCTTTGCAGCTATAGCAGCTTCAACTCTTCTTGTCCACAAGGTTTAGGAGTGTGTCTATGGGAATGTTTGACCATTCTTCCAAGTGCATTTGTGAGGTCAGGCACTGATGTTGGACGAGAAGGCCTGACCTACAGTATCCTCTCTAATTCATCCCCAAGGTGTTCTGTTGTGTTGAGGTAAGAGCTCTTTGTCCAGGCCAGTCAAGTTCCTCCACCCCAAAATCACTCATCCATGTCTTTATGGACCTTGCTTTGTGCACTGGTCCAAATGATTTGGTGGAGGGGGGATTATGATGTGGGGTTGTTTTTCAGGGGTTGGGCTTGGCCTCTTAGTTTCAGTTAAGGGAACTCTTAAGGCGTCAGCATACCAAGACATTTTGGACAATTTCATGCTCCCAACTTTGTGGGAACAGTTTGGGGATGGCCCCTTCCTGTTCCAACATGTTTGCACACCAGTGCACAAAGCAAGGTCCATAAAGACATGGATGAGCAAGTTTGAGCAAGTTTGGGGTGGAGAAACTTGACTGGCCTGCAGAGAGTCCTGGCCTCAACCCGATAGAACACCCTTTGGCTGAAATAGAGTAGAGACTGCGAGCCAGACCCTCTCATCCAACATCAGTGCCTGGCCTCACAAATGCACTTCTGGAAGAATGATCAAACATTCCCATAGGCACACTAAACCTTGTGGACAGCCTTCCCAGAAGCTGTTCTAGCTGCAAAGGGTGGGCCAAATCAAATTTTAACCCTACGGACTAAGACTGAGCTGCCATTAAAGTTCATGTGTGTGTAAAGGCAGGTGTCCCAATACTTTTGGCTAAATAGTGTATCTGGAAAAGACTTACAATGGTGGTGGAACTCTCCTACACCTAAATACTACATTTAAACATAGCTATAGCAACTGGGAACTGCAATCTTGAAACACCCAATACGAGGACAATATGCGACCGGTCTAAACTATGTGGCATGTTCACCAATGCCAGGAGCCTGGCGGACAAGATGGGTGAACTAGAGATACTGTTGTACAAGGAGGATTTGGATTTTGTGGGAATTTCAGAGACCTGGTTCAACAGCTCTCATGATTGGCTGGCAAACATTCAAGTGTATACCCTATACCGCAAGGATAGAGAGGGTAAAAAAGGGGGAGGGGTATGCCTATATATCAAGAATAATGTACAAGTGAATGTGAGAGATGACATCACTGAGGGGGCTAGGGAGGAGGTGGAATCTTTATGGGTAGAGCTCCAAAGGGATGAAGCTAAGGGGAAAATAATACTGGTGTTATCATAATGGCGGATTTTAATTATCCAGACATAGACTGGGCGGAGGGAACCGCGCATTGATTTAAGGCTCACCAGTTCCTTAATGTCTTGCAGGACAATTTTATGGGTCAGATGGTAGATGCACCAACTAGAAATAAAACATTACTGGATCTACTGATTACCAACAATACAGACCTGATAACAGATGTGGAAATACGGGGCAATTTAGGTAACAGCGATCACAGGTCAATTAGTTTCAGTATAAATCACACAAATAGGAGACATGAAGGGAACACAAAGACACTGAATTTCAAAAGAGCCAACTTCCCTAAACTACAAACCTTGCTAAAAGGCATAAATTGGGATAAAATATTAGGAGCAAAGAATACAGAGGAGAGATGGGTTTGCTTTAAGAGCATATTAAATAAGGGCATTAGCCAATGTATCCCATTGGGTAATAAATTTAAAAGAGCGAACAAACATCCTGGATGGCTTAACTCCAATGTAAAAATGCATATAAAAGCAAAGGAGAAGGCCTTCAAAAAATACAAGGTTGAGGGATCATCCACAGCATTCAGAATTTATAAAGAATGCAATAAGAAATGTAAGGGTGCAATTAGGATGGCTAAGATAGAGCATGAAAGACACATAGCGGAGGAGAGCAAAAAAAATCCCAAGAAATTCTTTAAGTATGTTAACAGTAAAAAAGGGAGGACAGACCATATTGGCCCCATAAAGAATGAGGAAGGACATCTGGTTACAAAGGATGGGGAGATGGCAGAGGTATTGAATTTATTCTTCTCCTCAGTCTTCACGAGTGAATCGGGGGGCTTCAGTAACCAAAACTGCAGTGTTTATCCTCATGACACAACACAGGAAGCACCTACATGGTTAACAGAGGACGGAATTAAAATTAGACTTGAGAAACTTAACATTAATAAATCACCGGGACCAGATGGCTTGCATCCGAGGGTACTTAGGGAACTCAGTCAGGTGATTGCCAGACAGTTGTTCCTAATTTTTACAGACAGTCTATTGACTGGAATGGTACCAGCTGATTGGAGAAATGCCAATGTAGCACCAATATTTAAAAAGGGCCCAAAAAACATCCCTGGGAATTACAGACCAGTTAGCCTAACATCAATAGTATGTAAACTCTTGGAGGGGATGATAAGGGACTATATACAAGATTTTAGTAATAAGAATGATATCATTAGCAGTAATCAGCATGGATTCATGAGGAATCGTTCTTGCCAAACCAATCTTTTAACCTTCTATGAGGAGGTGAGTTGCCATCTAGATAAAGGAAGGCCCGTAGACGTGGTGTATCTGGATTTTGCAAAAGCATTTGACACAGTTCCCCATAAACGTTTACTGTACAAAATAAGGTGCGTTGGCATGGACCATAGGGTGAGTACATGGATTGAAAACTGGCTACAAGGGCGTGTTCAGAGGGTGGTGATAAATGGGGAGTACTCAGAATGGTCAGGGGTGGGTAGTGGGGTCCCCCAGGGTTCTGTGCTGGGACCAATCCTATTTAATTTGTTCATAAATGACCTGGAGGATGGGATAAACAGTTCCATCTCTGTATTTGCAGACGATACTAAGCTAAGCAGGGCAATAACTTCTCCGCAGGATGTGGAAATCTTGCAAAAAGACCTGAACAAATTAATGGGGTGGGCGACTACATGGCAAATGAGGTTCAATGTAGAAAAATGTAAAATAATGCATTTGGGTGGCAAAAATATGAATGCAATCTATACACTGGGGGGAGAACCTCTGGGGGAATCTAGGATGGAAAAGGACTTGGGGGTCCTAGTGGATGATAGGCTCAGCAACGGCATGCAATGCCAAGCTGCTGCTAATAAAGCAAACAGAATATTGGCATGCATTAAAAGGGGGATCAACTGCAGAGATAAAACAATACTTCTCCCGCTCTACAAGACTCTGGTCCGCCCGCACCTGGAGTATGCTGTCCAGTTCTGGGCACCAGTCCTCAGGAGGGACGTACTGGAAATGGAGCGAGTACAAAGAAGGGCAACAAAGCTAATAAAGGGTCTGGAGGATCTTAGATATGAGGAAAGGTTGCGAGCACTGAACTTATTCTCTCTGGAGAAGAGACGCTTGAGAGGGGATATGATTTCAATTTACAAATACTGTACTGGTGACCCCACAATAGGGATAAAACTTTTTCGCAGAAGAGAGTTTAATAAGACTCGTGGCCACTCATTACAATTAGAAGAAAAGAGGTTCAACCTTAAACTACGTAGAGGGTTCTTTACTGTAAGAGCGGCAAGGATGTGGAATTCCCTTCCACAGGCGGTGGTCTCAGCGGGGAGCATTGATAGCTTCAAGAAACTATTAGATAATCACCTGAATGACCGCAATATACAGGGATATGTAATGTAATACTGACACATAATCACACACATAGGTTGGACTTGATGGACTTGTGTCTTTTTTCAACCTCACCTACTATGTAACTATGGGAGATGAGACAACTTCTCTACATTAAGCAACATGGTTGGGATTTGAACCCAGACCCTCAGGGATACTAAGCAGAAGTTCTAAATCCTAAGCTACAGAGCTGCCATGTGTGAGAACCTCCTACACATAACTACACATAAATACACCTAAAAACATATAAATACTGCATTTCTTTGGACATACAGGTGATGGAATTACATTACTCAAGAGTTATTCTTCTTGATTTATTCTGTGATATTTGGTGTTTTTTTGTGGGTGAGAGTAGAATATTACCCTTTCCATTTATTCAGCTTTATTCTATTCTGTTCTATTCTATTCTATAAAGCAGCCCAAATAGGAATCATCATCGTTTTTTCTTTTAAACCTTAATGTTATTACTTTGATCTACAAATTTTGGGAAATGATCCCCTCCGAGATAAAATGTGATAATTCTTATATATTTTGATTGGATGAATTAGAAAACAGATGATAAAGGGGCTTGTTAGATAAAGTTTTCACCACATTTTACAATAAAGATTTATACACAGGGGAATATATTTTCCTACAAGGGAGGGAGGTGTCTGATGGTCATGATGTCTCATAACTTCTCCACAAAGTACGGTAGAATAATGAAAATGACACCACATGGAAGTATATAAATGTATCTTCACTGTGAGACTAAAGATTATTACCTGACTGTCATTTATTCTTCTTTTATTACAAGGTACATTTGTCTTGGTCAGATTTACGCCTCATACAGTTACATCTGGTGACTTGTGAAAGTGTCATTGCCTTACATTTCCAAGGAACAGTTGTGTGAGATTTTCCCTCAGAAGACAAAATTAGACATGAGACAATTTGTTTCTTTCCGAATTAGTTTTTTAACGAATTTTGACAAATTCCTTATTTTAGAAATATCCAAATGAAAAAAAACCCGTTTAATAAATTTTTCTAAATATTCGTAAATTAGAATATTTGAAAATTCATAAATTTGTAAATTTGAAAATTTGGAAAATCTGAAATGATAACTAACTAATAATAACTTGTGAATGTAACAAATACAAATTTATCTAAAGTTATGAATTATCCGAAAGAATGTAACGTAACTAATTAATAATAATAAATAACAATAATAAAAATAAAAACTTTTTATTATTATTATTATTATTATTAGTATTCATTATTAATTTGTTTAGTTCCATTTGTTTAGATGCAGCATTCGTTATTTCAGATAATTCGTAACTTCAGATAAATTTGTATTTGCTACGTTCACTAACAGCCAAATTTGAAAGGACATTCCAATACTTGTAATTGAATAGTTAGTTATTATTAGTTAGTTAGTTATTCTTTCAAATTTCATATTTTCTTTCTTATTTTCTAGTTTTCTAATTTATGAATATTCAAATTTTCTAATTTATGAATTTTATCATTTTCTAATTTATGGATTTTCTAATTTATGAATGTTATAATTTTCTAATTTATGAATTTTAAAATTTTATAATTTATAAATTTTATAATTTATTAATTTTCTAATGTATGAATTTTCTAATGTATGAATTCTCAAATTTTCTAATTTATGAATTTTCAAATTGAATAATTTTCGAGTTTTCAAATTTATGATTTTTCACATTTTCTCATTTATGAATTTTCTAATTTATTAATTTTTGAATTGATTAATTTTCTAATTTATGAATTTTCTAATTTTCTAATTTATGAATTTTATAATGTTATAATTTATGAATTTAATAATTTATGAATGTTCGAATTTTCAAATTTATGAATTTTCGAATTTTATAATTTATGAATTTTTGAATTTTATAATTTATGAATTTTTGAATTTATGAAGTTTCAAATTTATTAAATTTCTAATTTTTAAATTTATGAATTTTCAAAATTTATAATTTATGAATTTTCAAATTGATTAATTATCAAATTTTATAATTTATGAATTTTCAAATTTTATCATTTATGAATTTTTGAATTTATGAATTTTCGAATTTTATCATTTATGATTTTTCTAATTTATGAATTTTCACATTTTCAATTTTATGAATTTTCAAATTTTATAATTTTATGATTTATGAATTTTTGAATTTTTGAATTTGTGAATTTGAATTTTCTGATTTTCTAATTTATTAATTTTCAAATTTTCTAATTTATGAATTTTCAAATTTATGTTTTTTTTTAATTTTCTAATGCATGCATTTTTTTACAAATATTCTAGTTTTCTAGTTTATGAATTTTTGAATTTATGAATTTGATTTTTTTTATTTTCTTATTTATGGATTTTCTAATTTTTTAATGTATTAATTTATGCATTTTCGAATTTTCTCATTTATGAATTTTTGAAATTTATGAATGTATGAATTGGTTAATTTTCTAAGTTATGAATTTTATAATTTATCAATTTTCAAATTTTTTAATTTATCAATTTTCGAATTTATACATTTTCAAATCTATTAAATTTCAAATTTTTGAATTTATGAATTTTCGAATTTTATAATTTATGAATTTTTGAATTGATTAATTATCACATTTTATAATTTATGAATTTTCAAATTTTATCATTTATGAATTTTTGAATTTATGAATTTTCGAATTGATTATTTTTTTTACATTTTCTAATTCATGCAATTTCAAATGTTCTTATTGTAGGGATATTTTAGCTTGCTGTTCACCATTTTAGCTATAGAAATGTGTATCCATTTTAGAATAATATGTAGATGTGACATTTATGAGAAGTTAAATTTCAATTTCTTGGAAATGGCCTGACTTCTTTTAAATGAGGTGTAAGTCCTTTCCTGTTGGCCTTTTCCTGTTGTTAGTTTCTATATGAGTTATTAATATTCTATTTAAACATCCTGTATGTCTGTAACTTTACCATATATTAATGAAGGGGTTGGACTTTTGTTGTGATGTCATGTTGGTAATATAAGTGAAATACGGAAGTAAAAGATTCGATCATTCTGAGATCTGCATGTACTGACTGTGTGTCATCATTTCCATCGGAATGATCTCCAGATCTGATTGGGTTTGAAGGAACACTCTAGTCAGGATATCATACGAGGGTTCACTTACTTTTAGAACATACTTACACCCCATCAGCTTTGGTGTCAGAATGTGGGGCGGTCATCATTCATGGGATGGTCATCATCCACGTTTCTAAGTCCGGTGAGTCTGATTTAATTATTATTATTTCTCTCACCGTGACTTTTAGTTTAAAAAATCATTTCCCTGTATGGGAATAACAGAAGGTGTCGTGATAAAAACATTTATGTAAATGTATGAACCTCGGTAGAAGTCCGTTCCGGTGACGGAAGTGTAAGGAACTCTGAGATAGTTCCAAAGGGACTCTGAGATAGTTCCAAGGGGTTCTGAGAAGCCCAAAGTAATATAATACAAGTACTGTAAGAAGTTTGATAAAGATATCTGATAGAGTGTGCCAGAAAACCCCAAACCTCTTTGCTTGCCTTTCTGTCGCTTAGAAGTAAATAAGGAGATAAAATAAGGAGATGAAATAAGGAGATGAAATAAGGAGATGAAATAAGGAGATGAAATAAGGAGATGAAATAAGGAGATGAAATAAGGTCATCTGTGTGTCTGTGTGGAATTTGTCGGGTGTCTTAAGGTAAGATGACCCCTTTCCATCGCATTGTATTATAATGAAATGTAGAGTGATGATACAATGTTTGGTGCTGACTTTTAATGATTTACATATGAATGCTTTGACTTTAATGTAGAAGATATAACTTGTATCGTATTGTAGTCGGCAGGATGATTCCGGCATTGATGTAGTGAGTAGAAATATTTTCTCTTCCTTGCTGTAATCAGACTTCAGTGTCATCTTAGGAAAAAAAAACAATGTCTGAAAAGTGTCCTGATTGTATTTCTGGTTTACACAAATTTGTGTTTGAAGAAGGATTGACAGTGCAGGGAGTAATGTCACTTATTGGAGGAGCAGAGGAGACTCATCAAGTCTGTCCCGGGTCTGTGAAGTGTTGTGACATTAAGGGACGTTTTTACCATATAAAATATGGGTAGAGCGTTAATAACACTTTTTTAAGGTAATACATAAATTGGTGAGGATAACTTTTGAATAAAACATGCTATTTGAATAATTATTTTTGCTACTGACATCTTTTGCGAAGGGGAAGTCGGGTGCAATATTTGGACATTTGGCTTTTTGCCAACAGGGTTCAAGTACTAATATCTCACTGACCGTAATAGATAGTGGGGAATTGTTTGCGGCATCAGTACTACCGCAATTGAAGGCACTGTTTGAACCTGTTGGCACACACCAAAAAAAGAAAAAAGAGACTCAGTATCTAATTAGAATGTTTAGGAGAAAAAAAAAATATGTATGTTGTGGAGATCGGCTGGACCGAGGCTCCCTATAGTATTCTAGCCCATACATTGTTCATGATGGGTTTAGCAGAGTCATGGGGTGGTAAATGAAGGGTTAAATCAACCTTCTCTATGCCTGTACCATGTGCCCTAGCTCCTGCCCTAGTTCCCTGTGCCCCGCCACCTCCATCTTACATACCACAAGGCAGAAGTTGAAAGCTGCAGAGGCTGCACACGCTGTAGAGGGTCAGAATACAAAACACGCAGTTTTAAAACAGGCAGCCAGAGAAAAAAGAGGAAGTGACTACGCAGGAAGTTATATAAAGTTTTCCTTTCATGACACAAGACGCCGGATTTAACACTTGAGATGAAATGCACAGTCTTTTAATACCAACTTATCTCAGTATCCTTGTCCCTAAATATGCACTTACTGTGAGACAGCAGATGTCAGACTGGGCTACAAAGAGTATGACTGACTTTCAAGGGAAAAGAAAAAAAAAACGTTGACTGAAAAAGACGCAGCGGGATGTTTTGACATCCCAAAACAAACACCGGTATCAACACATTATCAAAATGATTTCTTAGGAAATCAAAGGGGAAACTTTTATAAAAAAGAGGGAGGGGGTAAGGACAAAGAGGGAGTTACATATAGAAAAAGAGGATTTCTTAAAGAAAGGAAGATTAAGGGAAATTGTCTCGCCTTACAATATTCCCATTAACCCAACAAAGAAGGCAAATGGTGACTATAGGTTTGTACAAGACCTAAGGGACATCAATAGCCTAGTGGTACCGATTGCCCCAGTAGTGCCTGATGTGCCATCAATACTTACCACCATACCATACGATGCAGAGTACTTTACTGTGATTGATTTAAAGAATGTTTTTTTTTTTTCATCCCTGTAGATGAGGAGACACGGCCACTGTACTCCAAGTCACCCTCGGGCCCTGGACTGCCCCTCATGGTTCTGTACTGTTGCAGTATGTTGATGATTTTTTGATTTGTAGTTCTTCAGAGGAGGACTGCCGAGCTGATAGCCTATCTTTTTTGAAATGGTTACATGTATGTGGTTACAAAATGTCTAAGAAAAAGTTACAATGTTGTCAAAAGAAAAAAAAAAACAAAACAAAAAAAACACAGTTGAGTATTTGTGCTCACAAAAGGAGAAAGAAGAGTCAGTCACAAAAGAGCTGCGGCTCTGAATGGGTCTGCCCCGCCCACTTAACAGGAAGGACATGCTCACCTTCCTAGGCATGATTGGTTACTGCCGCCAATGGATACCTGACTGCTCTTTCAATGACAATATATTGAGACAAGCAATGTCTTTGAAGCAATGTCTCTGAAATGTCTGATACTGTAAAATGGTCAGATGAAATGTTAAATGTTTTTGCCATGTTGCCATGTTTTGCCATGTTGAAATGTGTAATGGTTACCAGCCTGAGCCTCGGCCTCCTTGAATATGGCAAAATGTTTCTCTTGTTTGCCAGGGAAAATTGCAGAACCATGGCAGGAGTACAGGCCCAGGAACATAGTGGGAGACTGTGCCCTGTAGTTTTTTTTGGATGGTCCCGGTGGGCTCTAGCGTCCTGTGCCATGGTGGATGAGATGGCCACTTCTTTCACTCTGGGACACGACACCACACTTCACATCACTCACAATGTGTCAATCTTGTTGAAAAATGTACATACACAGCACATGTCTGCTCAGAGGTTGAGCGGATATGAGGTGATTTTGCTGTCCAATCCTAAATTGCACATCAAATATGCTTCTCTCACTGCAGGCCCAGCACCCATTTTAAACGCCCTTTTAGGATTAAAAGGAGAATGGGATGAGGTTGTGCCATAACATGACTGCATAAACCTCATTCACCAAGACATATCACCCAGGTCTGATTTATCTTCCACAGCACTACCAGACACAGAGAATGTTTTTGTGGCTGGTTCTTGCTCTAGGCTATAGTACACTGCAGAGCACACACAGGCCAACAGACAGAGATAGCCAGGGGAAATGAGCAAGTCTGGCTGACCTTGCTGCTAAATAAGCTGCTATCTCACAGACAGCAGACATCCAAATGGCTATGCTGATACCTGACCTATCCCCATTTGAAAAGTCACTTGCAGATCCCCAGGATTATGCATCAAATTATGAGTTAAGGGACTGGAATGGAAAGGGTGTGTAGAGAGATCCAAGGTCTGGACTTCTCTGCAAAGAGGGGAAACCATGTATACCAACAGCAAGTGCATTCACAGTACCATGGAATAGGCCACGCAGGTAAACAGGTCACGGCTGATCTCACACACATGCCCAAACTAGGCAAAAGACAGGAAAACCTTTTGATAATTGTGGACATGTTTTCAAATGGTCCAGCTTTTATAGCCAGGGTCTGCCAGGACTTGGTAAAAACTCTCAAGATAGAATGGAAGTTTTACATTCCCTATCACCCTCCAAGTTCAGGAATAGTAGAAAGGATGAACAGAACAATAAAAGACAAGATAGGAAAGGCCGCAGAGGAACCTTTGCCAACTGGAGAAGCAGTCCTAGCAGAAATAAGTTTTTTTTTAAGTTTTGATGGGTAGACCTTTCCCCACCCCATAGGCCAGAGCACCTTTAATGGTAGAAAAGGGAGATTTAGACTTAATACAGGAAGAATATGTAAGAAAACTGGTTGAAATATTGGATACAGTCAAAGAAATGTTGCTCGCACCTCTCTTTTTTCTTCACAGGAAGCTACTCACCTCTTCAAGGAGGGAGACACCGTGGTTGTCCAACAGCTGAACAGAAATAAGAAGCAAGAGTATCCCTTTGGACCTCCTACTATGGTGATTGCAGTGATCAGAACGTCTATCCTGGTGGAAATCAATAAATAAGTGATTTCGCGCAAACACATAAAAAATCATAAATGTTACAAACTCATACACATAAGTGATCTGTGTTACATCTGAACTAATATCACCTAGTGTAGGTCAAATTGATAAATAAAATCAACTGAAAAAATGTCCAACAGTGATATAGTAAATAATAAATGATAAATATCCACACAAGGTGGTGCTGCTGATGGACACATCAAAGTTCAATAGCTATGATAAATCTTCTATACATATGGCATCTGCAGTGCTCATAATCTTGGAGGTTTTTTCATGTATGAATACTATCCGTGCTCAATCCCCCAGTGTTCATGCTCTCATTGGCCTTACCCTAAGGGGCTTGAAAAAAAGCCCTGTAGACAGTGCCGACTGCTGGTGGAGATGCCTGTTCCCAAAGTTGTCAGATGGTACTCGCTGGTTTCTAATGAATAGATGTCCGTAACAACTCCTTGCTGGATGTGGTTCAGGATCCTGGACCTCGAGCCAAGGAGACAGGAGGGAAAAAAAGGGGGCTTCCAATGGTGTAGTATTAAAATCCGTTTTATTAAAATAAAAATAAAAAAAAACACTCTGCGCATACAGTGCATACAGTGGCACACAGTATGGCGGCGGACCGCCGTCACCAGGTGCGATACTCCCAGAGCACAATAACAACAACCGGGGTCAAAGAGTGTCGATTGCTGTGTGTGTCTGCTAACGTCGTTACTTTTTACGTGTTACGTCACGTGACCTTGTGACTTCCTCAGGGAAGCCCCATTGTTTTCCCTCCTGTCTCCTTGGCTCGAGGTCCAGGATCCTGAACCACATACAGCAAGGAGTTGTCATGGACATCTATTCATTAGAAACCAGCGAGTACCATCCGACAACTTTGGGAACAGGCATCTCCACCAGCAGCCGGCACTGTCTACAGGGCTTTTTTTCAAGCCCCTTAAGGTAAGGCCAATGAGAGTATGAACACTGGGGGATTGAACATGGATAGTATTCATACATGAAAAAACCTCCAAGATTATGAGCACTGCAGATGCCATATGTATAGAAGATTTATCATAGCCATTGAACTTTGGTGTGTCCATTAGCAGCACCACTTTGTGTGGATATTTATCATTTATTATTCACTATATCACTGTTGGACATTTTTTCAGTTGATTTTATTTATCAATTTGACCTACACTAGGTGATATTAGTTCAGATGTAACACAGACCACTTATGTGTATGAGTCTGTAACATTTACGATTTTTTATGTGTTTGCGCGAAATCACTTATTTATTGATTACTGTATGGTGGTTAGGTGTACACTTTAGATTTTGCAGCAGCACTCTTACTATTTTTTTAGCACACGGCAATTTATGCACCATTGTGTAGTAGCGCAGAGGTCCCTTCACGAGTATCCTGGTGGAAAACTGCTAGTCCGGGATCCATGCCAGCCGAGTGAAAAAGGTTGCCCAAAGCCCCAAGAGCAGGAAGGAGATCCTAAACACAGGAGGCCCTCAAGCAGAAGTCCAAGCAGATGAAGGAGGAGTTGACAAAGCAGGTCCGGCCAGAGAAGATGACCTCGCTTATTTCACCACCTCTGGCAAAGCATTTTGCCTCCTGTTCCTGATCATCCTGATAATGTTCCCACCCACTTGGATCATCACTAACTGTATTTGCCACCCTGAAGACTTGGGTGGCATTAAAAGTATTTGTGGGAACACACATACACGGGAGAACATTGCAGTGATACAAGTTAGAAACAAGAGAGACATTGAGGATAATTTTGCTGAATGCTTTTGCTAAAATTTAAATATGCTTATGCTCAGAAATCAGGATTTCAGAAATGTTGGATTTGTGGCAAATTGCACCTTAGCGCTGTTAGGATACCCCTAATACCTATACCTTTAAATATTACTCCCCTTTTGAGAGAAAATATTCCCCTTGACCTTTTGAATGTCAGCAGAAGAACTAATGACACCATTTCCTTTCACATCATTAATAGAAGTCATAATCCTGCCTGGTGTTTTAATTTAGGAAATTCTACTAGAAATGCTCATACCTGTAGTCAATCGGTTTTGAACATTTCTAATTGCTATGCCCCTAGTGGGAAGTCTTGTTCTTTATATCAAACACACCATGATAAGGTCAGAGTACGGGATGATTTTAAAAAGATTCTTCCCTCTGAAAAATGATAGTAGTAAATCTGTACAGCATTTGCTTCAGATTCTGGCAATAGTTACAGCAGTAGATCAAGAGACTGCTGTGAATATGCCATTCTCGTTTGGTAACCACACTTATGTTTGTTGTGGAAAGACTTGTTATCCCTGGATTCCACAAGAGGCCCAAGGCTGGTGTTACCTGGCCTCACTGGTGCCCATAATGGGGGTGATAGGTGATAGTGATGGGAGACATTTACTTGAAGCTAGCATACACCCAAGGTATCCATTAAAACATCGTAATTGGAGAGAGTTATTCCTTGAAAAGGATATGGCCTGGGCATGGTTCCCATCCTGGACAGGATGGGGAATAGATTTGATGAAAAGGTTAAATAATTACTCAGGAATTATTATGAGATGATGGAAAAGAACTCTGATGACATTTCTAAACTTAATGTTGAAACCAGGGCTATTAGAAAACAACTAGAATTGCATGACTTAGCCATTGAAAGCATGAGTTCAGCCCTTACAGGATTATGTGAAATGACTGTGGATTATGAATGTTGTATTTGGGTACACAATACCAGTATAGAGGTACCAGACTATTATGATGTGATAGCTCAGCATAGAAAAGAGGTGGCCAAGCTGCAACAAGAGGCTCGCAACATAGCCCAGACCTGGAGTCCTTTTGGAAATGTTGATTTTGGATTTGGAAGGATATTCTCTTGGATAAGGGATATTGCCATAATTTTGATCATGATTTTGTTCTTTTTACTTTTCCTTTATCTTGTGTATAAGCCTATTACGTGCCTTATTAATAGAGCCACTCGCATTTCAGATCCCTCATCTCCCAATAAAACTTATCTCAGTATGTATCATCAGAAGCAGGCTGAGAAAACCACCATGATAAGGAAGTGAGATCATACATTTATGATCAAATAGGGGATTGTAGGGATATTTTAGCTTGCTGTCCACCATTTTAGCTATAAAAATGTGTATCCATTTTAGAATAATATGTATTTGTGACGTTTATCAAAAGTTAGTTTCAAATTCTTATAAATGGTTTGATTTCTCCGAAATGATGCACAAAGCTTTTTCCTGTTGACAGTTTCTGTATGAAGAAATCATGTTCTATTTTTGCCCGTTTTAAATATCCTGTATGTCTGTATGTCTGTAGTTTTAGCATATATTAATGAAGGGGTTGGACTTTTGTTGTGATGTCATTTTGGTTTTATAAGTGAAATACGGAAGTAAAAGATTAGATCATTCTGAACGGCATGCCTTGTATGTGTGTCATTATTTTCTTATCGGAATGATCTCCAGATCTGAATGGATTTGAAGGAACACTCTAAGCAGGATATCATACGAGGGTTCATTTGCTTTTAGAACATACTTACACCCCAACACTCCCTGTCCAACACGGATCTCCAGAATGCATAATCTGCGTGCAGTAAGGAGTAAGTCCCTCCAAAAATGGAGGCATAAAGTGCTGAGATCACATGATTCTGGGGAGCTGAGCTCGAGCATAGGGATTCAAACACAGTGGGTGTTTTTGTAAAGCCTTCCCTTCTCCCTGGGTCATCTAGAAAATGTTTCAATTGAATGTAGGGCCAAAAGGGTAAGGATTTGGTGTTAGACAATGCTGCTAGGTCTTGCTGTCGAACAAACTTGCCCCTATGAAAAAAGTGCTTCGCAAGCATCTCTGCATATGGCCATTCTTGTGTTAGTTAAGTTTTGGCTAGCCCTGGGGGAAAATCAGGGTTTCCTCTTTTAGGGGTAATCGAGCATTCTGTGGTTGAGAGCGCATGTGCTTTACAGGCCCTGTTAACTTCATGGAGAGTTGCCCCAATAAGGGGGTGTGAGTGGAGATGTGGACTAGTGGGTTTCCTGGAGAACCAAGGGAGTAGATGAGCATAGATCATAACCCAATATCAGTCGGTCGAGATCTACCCAGTCTTTGTAACAGGCATTAATCCTCCAGTCTACAACCCTAGTCATATGTACCACCCAATAGTAACATAGTATATCAGGGAGGCCAATTCCGCCTTTAGATTTGGGTAACACTAATTTCGCCCATCGGATACGTGCCGATTTAGAACCCCAGAGGAAAGATCTACACATCCTCTTGTAGGCTGCAAAAAAAAGTTGGCGGTAGGCGTATTGGTACAGTTTGCTTTTTATACAATATGCGGGGGAGAACTGTTTTTTTTAGAGCAGAAGCCCTTCTAAACAAGGATAGGGTATGGACATCCCATCTTTGTAAGTCTTGTTGTAGGTGTTTCAGCTCAGATAAAAAGTTATTTTCATAAAGAGTATCTAGCTTACTGGGAAGTTAAATACCCAGATAATTGATGGCATCTGTTTACCATTTAAAGGGAAAGTTTGATTGGCACAACCGCACTAGATTGTTCAGTAAGGAAACATTCAATGCAAACAATTTTGAGTAGTTAATTTTCAGGTTAGATATTGTCATGAACCTTGGAATACTGGATTGTCATGAAGCTTGGAATACTGAAGAATTTCTCCTTTGATTCTTTTACACAGTGGGGGGGGGGGGGTTTTCTGCCCTGTCCTAAGGCTAACCCCCTCCAGATGGCTCCATGGTCTGAAAGGAAGGCATTGTTCTGTGTTTGACCATTTGTTTATGTACTTTAATTACCCCCTGGGGCTTCTCTGTGTCATTACACATATCAGTCCTCCTATTCGAACCACTCTCTGCTGACAATGTTTCAAGTCCTCATTTGCATGGACAAGAGGACCTGAGTGAAGACTAGAGTGTACTTTTGTCACGTACCTGGTGGTGGAGCCCAGAATGCAAGGAGTAGCCTCTCGTGTGCCTCTGGTTCGAGAGCCCCTGATAGAGAAGACAGGGACTCAAGCGCGCAGGGGGCCACAAGTGCTTGGTAAGTGGCAGGTGTAGAGTTGATCCGGACCTCTGGTGCAGCAGCAGGAGGACTGTCAGGAACACTGGATCCACTGGCAGGAACTCAGGAACAACAGGCAACTGGGAGGTGTTCTGTAGTACAACTGAAGCACTGGAACAACTGGTAGATGAACCGGAACTCTTGGCAGGAACACTGGAACTGTTGACTGGATAGGGAAGCACAGTAGCTAGCAGACACCCACGAACCAGCAGGCAGCAGGGAGGTGTTCTGTAGTACCACTGGAAGCACTAGCAAAGTCAGACAGGCCGGGTCAAAACACAGGTAAGCAGAGCAGGTACAAAAACGGAACCAGGAGAGTAGTCAGGGCACGGACCGGGTCGGCAACAGACAGGCAGGTAATAACTGAAGGATGAGGCAGGAGAATCGTCAGACAAGCCGAGGTCAGGGACTGGCAGCAAACAGGAGAAGTCAGGAACAAGCCGGGTAACAGGAATCAGGTAAACAGGTATACTGGAAGCTTAGGGTCACAGGGAACGCTGTAGACCGGACAGCAAGGAAGCATGCTGACAGGCACCCTTAAATAGGCCTAATGGCGCCAAAAGCTGTCACACCGCACGTCTGCGCGCCGCCGCGTGCACACGTGCGCGCCGCCGCGTGCACACGTGCACGCCCGAGTACTGAACGTACGTGCCCA
The DNA here is from genome assembly GCA_037952835.1 of Lithobates septentrionalis. Lineage (NCBI taxonomy): Eukaryota > Metazoa > Chordata > Amphibia > Anura > Ranidae > Lithobates > Lithobates septentrionalis. The sequence goes on along the minus strand of JBBDGP010002067.1, from coordinate 1,048,409 downwards.
TTCGTCTCATCGTGTACCCGCGTACACCCGCTCGTATTAGCGCGCACCCGCATGCGTCCGTTCGTGTCAACGCGTCTCCAAACGCATCCTCTGGCTCTACTGACAATAGTTCTGTTAACCGATCTTCCGCCAATGGCTGAACTAACAGGACGTCTTTCATGACATTGCCCCCCCCAAGGGGCAGCCTCCGGATCCCCAACTGTGCCATCTTACTTGGATGAGATCTTTTAAAGGCAAGGATCAACCTCCTAGCATGGATGTTGGACTCCGGCTCCCAGGAGTTTTCCTCAGGCCCATACCCCTTCCATTTTACCAAGAACTGGACTTGATTACGTCTCTTCCTACAATCCAGAATGGACCCTCCGGTTGACAAAAGGATTAGGAACTGCAGGTTTGAGTAGGGCAACATGAAAGACCGGGTGAATCCGGAATGATTCTGGTAGCTTTAGTTCGTAGGCCACATTATTAATTTTTCTTGTCACTGGAAAAGGACCCACGAACTTGGGACCCAATTTTTTGGAAGGACAAGCCAATCTTAGATTCAAAGTAGATAGCCAAACCAAATTTCCAGGTTTAAGATCAAGCTCCCCCCTTCTCTTCTTATCAAACACCTCTTTGTTGTAGTTCTGGGTCCTTGCCATAGTCTCTTGCAGAAGCTTATTATTTGATTCAAAGAAGTTTAGGTTTTCTTGAACAGCTGGTACTGGACACTCCGGAATGTTAGTGGACAAGAACAGAGGATGGAACCCATAATTTGCAAAAAATGGTGTTTGTTTTGTAGCGGAATGAACAGAGTTGTTGTATGCAAATTCGGCAAGGGGAAGAAGCGGAGCCCAATCATCCTGGGAGAACGAGTAAAAGCAGCGCAGATACTGCTCCAGCGTCTGATTCGTTCTCTCCGTCTGGCCATTTGTTTGGGGGTGATAAGCAGAAGAGAAGGCAAGATCAATTTTCAGGGATTCACAAAGAGCTCTCCAAAACCTAGAGGTGAATTGTACCCCCCGATCGGAAGTAATATTGGCAGGGATGCCATGAAGCCTCACCACCTCCTTAATAAATGTCCTGGCAGTTTCAGCAGCAGTAGGGGTACCTTTCATTGGTAGGAAATGTGCCATCTTGGATAATCTATCCACTATTACGAAGATCGTAGTGTAGCTTTCAGAAGGTGGCAACTCGACAATAAAATCCATGGAGATCATCCTCCATGGCTTCTCTGGGACAGATAGTGGTTTTAACAGGCCCCAGGCCTTAGACTTGCTACCTTTATTTTGGATACAGGTGACACATGCTTCCACGTAGTCCTTGCAGTCCTTTCTTAATGATGGCCACCAGAACGTGCGCTGAAGAAGTTCAGATGTTTTATGTACTCCAAAGTGGCCGGCTAACATATGGTCATGGCAAGAACTAAGAGCTGCCGTTCGCACCTCCTGAGGTACGAAGATCCTATCCTTAAACCACAGAAGATCATCTCTGGCCTGTAGGGTTGTATCAGGTGGAGCGGAAACGTTCCTGGATGCTTGCTTGATCTGTGACAGTAGATCCCCTTGGAGTAACAGAAAGTTCCCTGCGGACAAGATGGTATCTGGCGGAGAAGGTGCTTCCAAATCGCTGTACATCCGTGACAGAGCGTCAGGCTTGATATTTTTTGACCTGGGGCGGTAGGTAATATGGAAAGAAAATCTAGTAAAGAACAGTGCCCATCTGGCCTGTCGTGGTTTCAACCTCTTGGCAGTCTTTAAATATTCTAGATTCTTGTGATCTGTATAAACAAGAATCAGGTGGGCTGCTCCCTCTAACAGGTATCGCCATTCCTCCAACGCAGCTTTGATCGCTAACAATTCTCGATCACCCACGTCATAGTTCTTTTCTGCTTCTGATAATTTACGGGAAAAAAAAGCGACTGGGTGAAGAAGAGCCCTAGGCCCCTGTCTTTGGGAGAGTACTGGACCGACCGCTATCTCCGAGGCGTCCACCTCCAGGATGTAGGGTAACGTGGAATCAGGATGTTTTAAAACTGAGGCTGAGACAAACAGATCCTTCAGTGTAGTAAAGGCCATCTGAGCTTCCGTAGACCAGTGGAACTTGAGGCCCTGTTGGGTTAATCTTGTAATGGGAGCAATGATGGTGGAGAATCCCTTGATGAATTTTCTATAAAAATTTGCAAATCCCACGAAACGTTGAATCCCTTTTTTGTCAGTAGGAGCGGGCCAGTCCAGAATGGCGGAGACCTTCTGAGGGTCCATTTTGATTCCTTCCACAGAGATAATAAGACCAAGGAACTGAATACTCTCCTGCTCGAAGACACATTTCTCAGGCTTGGCGTAAAGGCCGTGCAGGCGAAGTCGGGTCAAAACGTTTCTGACATGTTCACGGTGTTCAACTAGGGAAGAAGAGAAGATTAGAATGTCATCTAGATAAATAACAACAAACAGGTCAAGGTAGTCTCTGAAAATGTTATTTACAAAATGCTGAAATGTGGCAGGAGCATTACAAAGTCCGAAAGGCATGACTAAATATTCGAAGTGCCCAAACCGGGTACGGAAAGCAGTCTTCCATTCGTCTCCCTTGCGAATGCGGACAAGGTTGTAGGCACCACGAAGATCTAACTTAGAAAACACTACTGCAGACCCCAGCCTCTGAAAAAGTTCTGGCACTAATGGTAAGGGATAACGGTTCTTGATTGTAATCTTATTGAGTGCCCAATAATCCACACAAGGGCGCAAAGAATGGTCTTTCTTTTCCACAAAAAAGATTCCTGCTCCTGCCAGGGACGTGGAGGGTTGGATGAAGCCTTTCTTTAGATTATCGTCAATGTAAGTTTTTAATACTCCTAGTTCTAACTCTGACAAAGGAAATATTCTCCCAAAAGGAATCTCTGCCCCTGGGAGAAGCTCAATTGGACAGTCATATGGCCGGTGGGGAGGAAGGGTCTCGGCCCCTTTTTAACTGAAAACGTCCAGAAAGCTATGGTAGACTTCGGGTACAACTTGACGGGTCTCGACATCAGTTTCCATGGACAACAGGGCAGAGGGAGCTTGAGTAACTTCTGGTAGACAGTGTTGGTGGCAATAAGAGGAAGGAAACTCAATTTTCCCTGAGGCCCAATCAACTTGTGGGTTATGGGCCTTGAGCCAAGGCATGCCCAATATGATGGGGAATAGAGGAGATTCAATGACGTCCAGACAAAGTAGCTCTTGATGAGTGCCAGCAATGGTGGTGAGCATGGGTACTGTTTCCTGGGTTACTGGTCCTGATCTGAGGGTAGAACCATCCGCCAGATATACTGTCACGTACCTAGTGGTGGAGCCCAGAATGCAAGGAGTAGCCTCTCGTGTGCCTCTGGTTCGAGAGCCCCTGATAGAGAAGACAGGGACTCAAGAGCGCAGGGGGCCACAAGTGCTTGGTAAGTGGCAGGTGTAGAGTTGATCCGGACCTCTGGGGCAGCAGCAGGAGGACTGTCAGGAACACTGGATCCACTGGCAGGAACTCAGGAACAACAGGCAACTGGGAGGTGTTCTGTAGTACAACTGAAGCACTGGAACAACTGGTAGATGAACCGGAACTCTTGGCAGGAACACTGGAACTGTTGACTGGATAGGGAAGCACAGTAGCTAGCAGACACCCACGAACCAGCAGGCAGCAGGGAGGTGTTCTGTAGTACCACTGGAAGCACTAGCAAAGTCAGACAGGCCGGGTCAAAACACAGGTAAGCAGAGCAGGTACAAAAACGGAACCAGGAGAGTAGTCAGGGCACGGACCGGGTCGGCAACAGACAGGCAGGTAATAACTGAAGGATGAGGCAGGAGAATCGTCAGACAAGCCGAGGTCAGGGACTGGCAGCAAACAGGAGAAGTCAGGAACAAGCCGGGTAACAGGAATCAGGTAAACAGGTATACTGGAAGCTTAGGGTCACAGGGAACGCTGTAGACCGGACAGCAAGGAAGCATGCTGACAGGCACCCTTAAATAGGCCTAATGGCGCCAAAAGCTGTCACACCGCACGTCTGCGCGCCGCCGCGTGCACACGTGCACGCCCGAGTACTGATCGTACGTGCCCATTCGTCTCACCGTGTACCCGTGTACACCCGCTCGTATTAGCGCGCACCCGCATGCGTCAGTTCGTGTCAACGCGTCTCCGAACGCGTCCTCTGGCTCTACTGACAATAGTTCTGTTAACCGATCTTCCGCCGACGGCTGAACTAACAGGACGTCTTTCATGACAACTTTACAATTGACCAATAGGAAAGTGGTTGTTGGGGTCGGGGTGTTCAAACTGCTGTGTATAAAAGTGTGTTGTGTGCATCCAATAAAAGTGAGATTCCTGTTTGAACTTACATACAGCCTGCCTGGTGTTTGTTCTGAGCTATCACAACTGGATTCGAACGGCACATAGCTGTAGTTCGAATCCCGGAGCATCGGATGACCGAACCATCAGACGATGCGATCTGCAATCTAATTCAATAGCCACAGAGGAGTGTCGGGAGAGTGGAACCGAGCAAGCAGGGGCTCGTTACATTGGTTGGCAACGGTGGGATTTGCTCTCCAGTTACTGGGACACTCCAAACCACCACAATGAATGGCCAGCTATGCAGCCTGCAGGAGAGCCATGCTGAAAGACATACTTGAGAGCCGTGGAGGGACCGGTGGGACAAAGAACAAGGCCACCCTGATCAGTGAGCTAGCCAAGATGGATCAGTGGGATGGTGATGCGGGACCCCAGTCAGTTGAAGACTTGTTTCAGCAACGAGTTCGAGAGTGGTTGGCATTATATGGTGCTAACCCATCAGAGACCGCCATACAGAATGCCATTAGAGACATCCAGCTGCAGGATGAGCAACAAGAGAGAGAACTAGAGTGGCAACATGAGCGGAGAATGGCGGAAATACGGCAATCGGAGACGACACCTAAAGATACAGCGCCTTTCCGTAAGTTGCCTTTTCGAGCATTCAAACTATTTAAGGAAGGAGAGGAGGAAATTGAAGCGTTCCTGCAGGACTTTGAGAGACTATGCCAGAAACATGATGTACTGTCCCAAGATTGGGTTGCCTTACTGGCGAGTAATTTGACTGGCAGAGCAGCCGATGCGTATCGGACCCTGGAGGATGAGGATGCTAAAGATTATGACCGGGTAAAAGAAGCTCTGCTAGCCCGATTTGCCATTACACCGGAAGCCAGCTGGTTTAGAGAATCCCGCAAACAAGCCAACATAACATACGTGGAGTGGGCACATCGTCTGCAGCGGATCCTTAAGGGCTGGTTCCAGGGTAGCCACGCTCAAACCATAGAGGACATCACCCAGCTAGTACTCTTAGAGCAGTTCTTTAACCACACCCCTCTGCTAGTATGGGATTGGGTGCGAGATAAGCGACCACAGACTGTACAGCAAGTGGCTACTTTGGCTGATGAATATCTGGACTCTCGAAGGCCAGGCGAAAGCGAGCTCTATCCACTATCTCGGCCCAGTTTACCAGCCTCTAACCTAACTTCAGTACCTCAGTGGTCTGCCTCTAGACCCCCAGCCCGACCCAACCCTCCTAACGGACCTAAGTGCTATACCTGTAACCAAATAGGTCATCTGCAGCAATATTGTCCTACCCGATCCATGAGGTACCGAGAGACTGCTCATCCATCCAAACCAGTGGTTCATTGCTTCCAGAATGAGCCCAACCATCGAGATGTTCAGGAAGAGTGTGGCGAAATTTTTGAGGCTGATCCCGTCCAAGCTGCTGCCGGAGATAATCGGCAGCACCATCATCAGGCAGTATGGGTTAATGGGCAGCTGGCCCAGGGACTCCACGATTCCGGGGCTACGATTACCCTCATCCAGCCTCACAAGATTCCCCAGTCAGCCTGGACCAGCCAGACTGTTGCAGTCAGGGTAGCAGGGGGCAAGGTGCTACATTTATCCACCGCCCAAGTCCTCTTGGATTAGGGCTCAGGGGAGCGACAAGTGTGAGTGGGATTACTACGTGAGTAACCCCGGAAGTACTTTTGGGGAACGATTTGTGGCATTTGACTTCCTCATATGCCCCAGAGGCCGCCATGGCCGTGACCACCCGGCATCAGAGCCAACTTCAAGGCAACTCCACTCCTATGGGGACCCAGGTAAGACCAAATCCTCCTACATTACCCCGACTTGACAACCCTGTGTCCTGGGATTCTCCCTCCGACATTAGGCAAGAGACTCAGAATGACCCAACATTAGCTGGTTATTGGGACAGGGCGGGCAAGGATCCAGGGGGGTTGGGGGAAGAAAGAATAGAGTGGGAGGGGATGTTTCTTTATCGTTACACTGAGGGAATGGACACCGGTAAGCGACAGGGTCCCCACAAACAGCTAGTTGTACCCCAGAAATACAGACAGGAGCTATTGCGGCTGGCTCACGACATTCCCTTGGCCAGACATTTAGGGATAACTAAGACCCGGAGTCGGTTGTCTCATGCGTTCTTCTAGCCCAGGTTACATGCTGAGGTCCAAGAATACTGCCGGACCTGTGAGACTTGTCAGAAAGTAGGGAAGACAGGGGATCACCCAAAAGCCTCGCTGCAACCCCTGCCAATCATTAGAGAACCCTTTAGCCGCATAGCGGTAGATATTATAGGCCCACTGGCCCACCCCAGTGCCACTGAGAAGAAGTATATTCTTATAGTGGTGGATTACGCCACCCACTACCCGGAGGCCATTCCCTTATCCAATATCCAGGCTGATACAGTAGCAGATGGCTTACTGCGGGTATTCACTAGGGTAGGGTTTCCCCAGGAGATATTGTCCGATCAGGGTACCAAGTTCACAGCCGAGCTGATGCAGCAGCTCTGGCGTTTCTGTGGGAATAAACCCCTCCAGAGCGCCCACTACCACCCTCAGACTAACGTGCTGTGTGAGAGATTTAACAGGACCCTGAAGCAGCTGCTTCGGGCCTTCGTGGAGAGTAGGAAGGATTGGGAGAAATATCTTCCCCATCTACTGTTCGCCTATAGAGAGGTACTACAAGAGTCCATGGGGTTTTCTCCATTTGAGCTGTTGTATGGGCAAAGGGTTAGGGGGCCCTTAGACTTAGTGAGGGCCCAGTGGGAGGGGTTAGAGGATCCAGAAGGCCTCCCCATCCTTAGTTATGTCTTGGAACTCAGGGAGCGCCTGCGGGAACTTACCGATCTAGTCCATGAGAATATGCAATCGGCCCAGAGTCAGCAGAAGGTTTGGTATGATCGGTCTGCGCGGAATCGCACCTTTTATATCGGACAGAAAGTCCTGGTACTAAAACCCCTGCAGCAAAATAAATTACAGGCCTCCTGGCAGGGCCCCTATCAGGTGGTAAAATAGCTGTGTGATACCACCTACGTGGTTGCCAGCTGTGCAGACACAAAAATTAGGAGGACGTTCCACATTAATATGATGAAGGCCTATCATGAGAGGACTGAGGCCCTAGCCGCCATATGCGCTCCTGCCACCGGGGACTCTGAATATCTACCGATGCTGGAGCTTTCTGAAATTAGTAACTGTTCCAGGGGTGTGGAAGATATACGGCTAGGAGATAGATTAGGATCTCAAGAACGAGAACAGACCAGAGAATTACTCCAGGACTGGCAGGAGATGTCCTCGGCACTCCCTGGGTACACTCACATAGCTGTGCACAAGGTAGAGACCCCTGGGCAGAAGCCCCTGAGACAACCAGCCTATAGGATTCCTGGAGCAGTGCAAGAAGGGATGAGAGCGGAGATTAGGGAGATGCTCGAGTTAGGGGTGATCGAACCATCGGCAAGCCCCTGGGCTTCCCCTGTAGTATTAGTCCCAAAATGGGATGGCACGACCCGATTTTGTGTGGACTATAGGCGACTGAATGACTGTACTGTGACAGATGCCTACCCTATTGCTGGACAAAATAGCTCAGGGACATTATCTGACGACTATTGACTTATGTAAGGGCTACTGGCAGATTCCCTTGGAAGCGGAAGCAATTCCAAAGTCGGCCTTCATCACCCCGTTCGGCATTTACCAGTTTCGGGTAATGCCATTCGGGATGAAGAATGCTCCGGCTACCTTCCAGGGGATGATAGATGAACTCCTCGATGGTCTGCAAGATTTTGCATGAGCATATCTTGATGACATCGCAATCTATAGCCAGACATGGGAGGAACATCTTAGACACCTGGGAATAGTGCTAGATAGGATCCGAGCCTCTAACCTGACCCTGAAGCTAGACAAATGTAATATCGGGATGTCTGAGGTGCAATATCTGGGACATAGAGTGGGATGTGGGAAGCAGAGGCCAGAACATGCAAAAATTGAGGCCGTCCTAAACTGGCCAGTTCCCAGAACCAAGACCCAGGTACTTGCATTTTTAAGAACAACAGGGTACTACAGGAAGTTTGTACCCCACTATAGTGACATAGCCAAACCCCTGATGGACCTGACCAAAAAGACTCTCCCTAGACAGGTCCTGTGGTCCCCGGAGTGCGAGACAGCGTTTCATCAGTTAAAAACCGCCCTAACGCAAGCTCCCATACTGGCGGCACCCGATCCTAACAAGCTCTTTGTCATTCATACAGATGCCTCCATGTTTGGACTGGGAGCTGTACTAAGTCAAGTTGGCGATGATGGGAAAGAGCACCCGGTGGCGTATCTCAGCCGCAAGTTGTTACCCCGTGAAGTTGGATATGCTGCTGTGGAAAAAGAGTGTTTGGCCTTAGTTTGGGCTTTAAGGAAATTGCAGCCCTACATGTATGGATGCTCTTTTACCGTCATGACGGACCACCATACCTAAATATGGCTTAACCGGGTGGCGGGATAGGACGGCCCATTACTAAGGTCGAGCCTGGCTTTGCAACCGTACAGTTTCACCATACAATATTGGCCAGGGCCTCAAAATGGGAATGCGGATGGGTTATCCCGACAGACGGACCTGGAACCTTAAGACTACTTTTCCAACATCCTCGAGTTGACCCGTTCGGGGTCCCACTGTGGCTTTTGGACTGTTTCCCAGCGGGAGTATTGTCATGAACCTTGGAATACTGGATTGTCATAAAGCTTGGAATACTGAGGAATTTCTCCTTTGATTCTATTACACAGCGGGGGGGTCTTCTGCCCTGTCCTAAGGCTAACCCCCTCCAGACGGCTCCATGGTCTGGAAGGAAGGCATTGTTCTGTGTTTGACCATTTGTTTATGTACTTTAATTACCCCCTGAGGCTTCTCTGTGTCATTACACGTATCAGTCCTCCTATTCAAGCGCTCTCTGCTGACCCTGTTTCAAGTCATCATTTGCATGGACAAGAGGACCTGAGTGGAGACTACAGTGTACTTTACAATTGACCAATAGGAAAGTGGTTGTTGGGTGTGGGGTGTTCAAACTGCTGTGTATAAAAGTGTGTTGTATGCATCCAATAAAAGTGAGATTCCTGTTTGAACTTACATACAGCCTACCTGGTGTTTGTTCTGAGCTATCACAACTAGATTAGAATGGGACATAGCTGTAGTTCGAATGCCGGAGCATCGGATGACCGAAACATCAGACGTTGCGATCTGCAATCTGATTCTATAGCCACAGAGGAGTGTCAGGAGAGTGGAACCGAGCAAGCAGGGGCTCGTTACAGATATGTATTTGAATTGTCTGGCACGAGGTTTGGTAGGGACATCAGTGGCGCTGTTAGGAAAAGCAAGATGTCATCCGCAAAGGCCGCAATCTTGTATTCTTTGCTATGGACTTCTATACCTTTTATGTACGGGTTGGCTCTGATGCATCTTAAGAGGGGTTCTAGGGTAAGAATGTAGAGTAAGGGTGAAAGAGGGCATCCTTGTCTTGTGCCGTTATGGACGGGGAAGGCATCCGATAGGCGGCCATTGACCTTGACTCTGGCTCTTGGATTCATATAAAGCGCTCTAATAAAGGTACGCATACAGCTCCCTAATCCAAGAGCCTCTAGGACTGCATCCATATAGTCACAGGCCACCCTATCGAACGCCTTCTCCGTATCCATTGTTAGGAAGAACCCTTCTCGCTGAGTAGAGGTCAGCCAGTGATGTAGATTTAGGGCCTTAATGGTATTGTCCCTGGCTTCCCTACCCAGGACAAAGCCTACTTGATCTCTTCCCACCCAGGCTGGGACATGGTGCAATAAATGGGTTGCCAGGATTTTCAAAAAGAGCTTTACGTCGACATTCAGAAGCGAGATTGGCCGATAACTGTTCACATCAGCGGGGTCTTTATCATCCTTGGGAATCACTGTGATATATGCCTCTAATAAGGTATCTGAGGGGCAGGGAGCAGTGGACAGTGTGTTGAAAGCTTTGAGGAAGCGCGCTGCTAAGAGCTCTGCGTAGCACTTATAATATTGTGCCATGAAGCCATCTGGCCCTGGGCTTTTGCCCGGCTTTGTGGTCTTCAGAGCTGCTTTCCATTCCTCAGAGGACAGCTCGGCACGGTCATCATACGACAATGCTCGCAGACTAAATTTGCTTAGGAACTCCCATATCAAGGTAGAGCGCACCCCGTACTCTGTAGGGCCATGGATTGTTTCATTGAGGTTGTAAAGTTTGCTATAAAAATGTAGAAATTGTTGTGCAATGTCCTCATTTTTGGTGTGTGTTTTTCCTGATTGATAAATCACATGGTGGACTGTTGAAGCAAGTGTGCGTTTCTGCATGCATCTAGCCAATAGCTTCCCTGGTTTGTTGCCTTGTTCATAAAATAATTTCTGTGACAGAATATGATGCTTTCGCGCCCTTCTAAAGAGTACTTCAACTAACAGCGCTCTTGTGTCTGCTAGCTCTTGTGCTACTTGAATAGCCCTGGTGCGTTTATGCTGGACCCCTAGCCTGGTAATTTTTTCAGAGAGAGCTAGTTTCATCGCTTGGTGTTCCCTTTTTTTCCTGGCTGCTATAGCTAATAGATGTCCCTGTATGACACACTTATGTGCCTCCCATTGAACCATGGGAGTCACGTCCGGTGTGTCATTGTTGTGGAAATAGTCCCGAAGGGCCTGTCTAATGTGTTCTGTATCTCCCGGGTCTGCCAAGATAGATGCATCTAGCCTCCACAAATTAGTGAACCCCTCTCTTTGTGGGAATCTTAGGGTCATTGTAATCGAATGATGGTCCGAGAGCGCCATGTTTTCAATGGTAGCATCCGCAAGGTAGGAAAGGTCAGCCTGGTGTATGAAAATATAGTCCAGTCTCGAGTAGGGATTATGCAGTGTCGAGTAGAATGTGTAATCTTTCTCTCGGGGATTGAGGGTGCGCCAGGTGTCATGTAATGTAAGGGACGCTAGATGAAGTTTCACTTGACGTAGCGCAGAATAGGGGAATAAGGAAGTGCCAGTTGAGGTGTCCAAAAGTGGATCTAAGGCCGTATTAAAGTCCTCTCCCAATATCAAAAGGCCTGTCTGAAATGAGGTCAACTTTAGAAGAGCATTTTTCAGGAAGGGTACCCTACCTGAATTGGGACAGTATACATTTGCTAATGCCTTTCAGAAATAGAAATCTACCCTCGGGGTCTATAAGTTGGTCGGTAAGGTGAAACATCAGAGACTTGGCTAATAAAATGGATACTCCCTTAGTTTTGAAATCAGCACACGTCGCATGGTAAACCTCCAGATAACATCTATCTGCTAAATGAGGGACGGAGCCCGCCTTAAAATGGGTGTCTTGTAAGAATATAATTTGTGCTCTGAGTCGGTGAGCCTCTGCTAAAACACTGCTATGTTTTTCCGGGATATTGAGACCTTTGACATTTAGAGAAAACACCTTAAGAGATAGAGGAGCTGAGGATTGCACTGCAGAGGACATTATTGAGCAAGGTAAGAACGCTTAAGTTCTATCAGGCTTTTGTAGACGGAGAGGGCTCGCATGAGAAGAGGGGGGGAAGAAGAGGGAGAGAGGGATAGGGAAGGAGAGAGAGAAAGAGAGAGTGCAGAAAAGAAAGAGAGAGAGGAAAAAAAAGGGAAAAAAGGAAAAAAAAAGGAAAAAGGGGGGGTGGAGCTAAAGGGTTGAAGGATGGAATATGACCTAAGAGAAAAAGGAAATTGGAAGTTGGAAGCTTAAGTATGTTAAGTAAGTGGCTCCAGTACCAACTGGAGACAACTACTTTTATTTGGTGAATGCCCCTAATATGGGAAGAGCGTTAAATCTACCAGGGGTGGGTATAGTCCTGCTTACCCACCTAGTAAGGAGTCTACAGGGAAAGAGGGATGGAGATAGACTATTCTGGAAATTTTCAAAGGAGGAACCTGCCTCTTTGAGGTGGAAAAGAGATCTAACACCAAGGTGAGTCCATATGCTATCACCATCCAGGAACCTCTAGGTTTGAGCATGACCAGTATGGGATATACCTCCGCTATAGGGGTCTATGAGTACCAGCTACATCCCTCCTGTAGTCATCCACTCTAGACGCTATCGGGAGTACCTCCCTCCCTCTGCCATCTACCCGACAAGATAATAGACTTCAGGAATTGGGGTTATCTCTACTAGCATATTAATACTTTTTTTTCCCCCCAGACTTTGTGAAGTAAACGAAATATATAACATATAAAACATAAACATATATAACATAAGAAAACGTAAGCATTCTCAGGGTCGGAGAATCGGTACCCTCGGTTTCCAAGGGCCCAGCATCCCAATCGGATCCCAAATTTCAAATCCAGGTGATGTGAAGCCATTGGCATGGGGCCCTATAGGAAATCATGTTTCAATGTTATTAAGATTACTGGGTATTTCATCCCCCATTCCCCCTTATTTTATATCAAGGCTTATGCCTGTCCAGTTCAACTTCTAGTCCCAGGAGCATCCCACGGTATTAAAACCTTTGGGGTTGGATTTCGGGGGTTCAAGAAAGTAGCTGGTAAGAGACAGCTGGAGTCCCCGCTATCCAAGGATGGGCACGGTTATCCATATAAAGACCTATACCCATAACCAAATTTAGTAAATATATAAAACCCTAAACAGTTAAGGTAGAAGAAGGCGGAACAACAAGGCCCCTATATGCAACCTAATCAATAAACGTAGATATACCAGCATTTCAGTGGTGCAAAAGAGCTGCATATGCTTTCCTGCTAATAGGAGGGAGCAGCAGGTCTCGTATACCAGCAGATGTCATCATAGCTAAGTGACCTTGCTTTAGGAGAAAAATAAAGCTTTACTTGACACATGTGCAATATTTGGCAGGTTCCATTAAAGGCCCAGTGAGGGAGCACCGCAGTTCCCATAACCCTTGTTGTGGCTTTGCTCAATGTAAACTTTTGTGAAGTGTGAATAACATGTAGTCCATACACTTTTGCAAAGTTATATAAAACTCCCTGTGAGCAGGGGAACGCGCCCCTCCACTTTTGTGCGGCCAAGTCCTGTATCTAGGAAACCTGCCTGCTCATTGTGTTCCCACATAATATTTAGTGTAGCCTAAACTGATCTGAGAAATATAAGCAGTTTCACCCCCAAGCCTGGGGGTATTACCTGTTGTCCTGTTTCAATGAAATTGGGGGTCACAGGGCTATCTGGCATGTGCCATGTACATAGTCATCATGTGCTAGCCTCTATCTAGCGGAGGTTGCTCTTGTGAATGTGCTTAATAGAGCCAACGTGGTTACCCATGACAACAGTTAAGTCTTGGAGTTCAGGGTAGAAACATGTGGGTGATATAAATCTGCTCACCCATCACTTTGTTGTGGAGTTAGCGATCAATTCTGCGTTGGACGGACGATGGTGAAGCATTTGAGTTTCTGCGCCTCCTCTGCCTTTGTCTTTGTGATCTCGGCGTGGTGCTAGGCTGCGTGGGAATTCAAAGGTCTGGTTGCACAAACGCACTATACCAGTCTGGAACATCCACTGCAGGGATGCCCAGGGTATCACATAATGGCCGCAAGTCAGCAGGGGTTCTCAGGTTTATTGTGTGGTTGCCTGCAGTTGCTTGTAAGCAAAAGGGTAATTTCCACGGGTAGGGGATGCGTCTGTCATGCAAGGTTTGCAGCAGGGGACAGAGATCTCTCCTGTGTTGCAAAGTAATGGCTGATAGGTCCTAGAACAATTGAATACATGCCCCTTCATGTTCCAGATGATCCTGATTGCGCGCAAGTCGCAATATCTCTTGCTTTTGAGTAAAGTTCACTAGGCAGCACACTGCATCTCTAGGGGGATCAGTGTCTCTTCCCCTCGGCCTGAGAGCTCTGTGACACCTTTGCATCTCCACAGGTGCATCTGGCGGCCTACCCAGCAGAGTGTTAAAGATAGCCCAAATAGTAGCTTGTAACTGGGGCCCTTCAACTGATTCTCGTCTGCAGCCACTCTTATCCAGGTCCTCCATGTGTCTGTGCATTTCTATCAGATGCTGGGCATGGACACTGGTGACCTTTTGTACCTGTTGTATTGCTGCCCCGTGTGTCATGGCTGCTGCTTCCATGTGTTCCAGCCTAGAGGCCACAGCTCTACTGTCTGATTTAAGGTCAGATATGGCTGCAAATAGTGTGCTTTTGATGTCAGTGATGACCATCTAGACGTCTGCCAGGCACAATAGGGGAGAGGGGTGCGAGCTGACTAGTGGAGGCTCCAGGAGTGTCAGCAGTGGCGACGGGGAAACTCCGGTCAAAGGCCTGAGATGCGGCATGTGGGTCCGCATGTTGGGTGGGGAACATCGCCGGTATATTGTGGCTAAGCTGCGTGGATGGGTCCTGCCTGGACTGGGTAGCTGACGAGCTTCTCCCGGTCATCCTCGCTGCTGTGTGGGAGGTTTATCCCGCTGATGAAATGCCTTTTAGAAGCCCTGGATGGTGGAGCTCTCTGATTATGCTGCCATCTTACTTCGGTGCTAGGCCACACCCCCTTAAAACTTTTTTTGCATTGATACATGTACCCTGGGGCAGGACCCGGGTCCCCAAACACTTTTTATGACAATACCATGCAAATTAGCCTTTGAAATGAGCACTTTTGATTTCTCCCATAGACTTTTAAAGGGTGTTCCGCGGCTTTCGAATTTGCCGCAAACACCTCAAATTGTTAGTTATTCGGCGAACAGGCGAACACCCGATGTTCGAGTCGAACTTACATTCGACTCGAACATCAGGCTCATCACTATGAATGACCCATTCATCCCTATTGGACATTCACATTCCATCCTGTGATGTAACGAATGTTATTTTACCATAAAAACATACTGTATATCTTTGGAAGTTTATTGTATCTTGTAAATTAATAGTTATATCTAACTACTGAAAGTGTACTGGAAAAAATATATAAGAATAAAACAACTTTATTATACTAGTTACACTGCCTGGTATGGAAATCATATTTTCAGACTGAAGTTACTATTCTTCGGTTCTTTGTTCTGTAGTGTAAATCAGTGTCAGTCGATGTGTATAAAGTTCTGGTGATTGTGTCTCCTCCTGGGCAGATCTGCCGGTGACTGAGAGGATCTGCTGTGTGACATGAAATGTTCTCTTCTATTCTGTGTCTGTTATCTGCTGATACTCGTCCTTTTCATTACATACTATGGAGTCGTATTGACCCGGAGCTCAGCATCGCATTGTAGACTTACTACATCAAGGCCACCATGGGAGTATGAATATTACAAGGAGGGAGATGTCATTATCGGAGGACTGATCTCTGCTCACTTGGAAGTTAAAAGTTATGGCTCAAGTTGGCCTCATGATGTTGTTCATTTTAATATTCCGCCAAACTTTACCATTTGTCGCGAGTAAGTCTTTTTTTCTCATCTTTCCTCTCTCTGCATAACTCAACAAAGAAATTTAAATCTCCATTGTCACTGTAATATTTTATAACCATCTACAGCTTGTTCTACTGATGTTTTATACATGTTCTCATTATTTGGTTACAGTCTGTGTTGCACCAATATACAATGATTACATTTGGCTTCCATCATATTTTGTCTTCAGGCCATTGGATGAAGGGAAGATTCTGGACAGCCGCACTCAAAATCAAATGTCTTTATTAAAAAAAGGAGGTAATAATCCAAAAAGTACAAGCCACAGCAAACAACGGATCACAGGATCTGACACGTTTCACACTTTCAAAAATGTTCATTCATAGCTAAAGAACCACAAACATTAACTGCAATATATACACACTGATATCTATTAAACATGTGACCCAAACCTGTGAATAAATTACTCTAATTAGAGTTAGTTGATAGGTGAAGTGTATTATTAATGTATAGCTAACATGTGTGGTTAAATGTGAGAGCACCACTAAGTATTCTAAAAGATAAAAACAAAAAAACAAAAATGTGTAAAAGTGGATGTGCATAAAAACATATATGAATATACATACTGTAAGATTGGGGTATCAGACTCAAATGGTAGGTGCGTTGTCAGTGAGTACTCCAGTACACAACTGTATTTTTAAGGGCCTGGTAGCCCACTTTTATTTAAAAGCACGGAAAAGTTCACAAAGACATCAGTAGCCCACGCAGGGGGTTCCACCATTACTGTATCTTGCACACTCAATACTTTAGCCTCCTGGCGTACATTCTTGCCATACGGCTGATTCTGGCCTTTAGCCTAGGCCTTAGGTCTGCTCCTCAGACCCAAAAGAGTTTCCTAGAGTGAAGCTCTCTCCTAGCTTACTCCTGCTGCTTACTACTTGCTGCTCTGTCACCAAGTATGTCTGCCTCCTGCAGACATGCATACCCTGGCTGCCTCCTGCAGCCTCTGACTCCTCTCAGAGGAATGGGAGCCCACCTGACTCCCATGCACAGACTTCCTGTCTGTTGGGTGGAACCCTGAGCCATAGCCAGGTCACAATTAAATAGCCCAACACACAGCTGTGCAATCAGCGTGCCTTTCTCTCCAAAATCTGGCGTAAACCAGCAATCTTCCAGGTAGCACAGGGTCCTACTGCCACAATACATACATATATATATATATATATATATATATATATATATATATATATATATATATATATATATATTGTAAAATATATATGTTTGGAAGATGCTATCTGCAAAGACCCAAAAACATTTAATGAAACATCCATTGAATATAATAAAAAAAATGAAAAATACTTAATGTTGGATATTAAACCAAAGTGCATATGTGTTGGAATAAAAATACTTGATATAAAACATATCCATATAGACATTTATATAGTGTAGAAAATGAGGATATGTATTATAAATAAAGACATGAACTACCATGAATATAATATAATGATGTAATGATAAACGAACATCCGTGTCCATATAAACATGCATATCTCCAGGTAAGGAACACTAAGCATGTGAGCATAGACATACATGTGCGCGAATATATAACAAAAAACTACATATGAAAATATAGGAGCATGAAAATGCCAATGATCACACATCTACAAAGACATGTATTAAACAAAGGATGCAAATACATTCAAGAAGTTGTCTTGTGTCTGTGGCCTGTATATAAATCTGAAAACTTCATTAGTAAAATTATTACTGAAAATGAGTATAGATCATATATATATATATATATATATATATATATATATATGAATAAAAGTGGCTTCTAGATGTAAACTATTCAGAAAATGGCTACTACCTATAAAATTCTTCTACTATTTCATACATAATTGAATGTACATAAACAGACATATCATGATTAAAACCTTGAATTTAAAACATTAGATAATATAAACAAATATCACAAATATATGCATAGATTTCAATGATACTCCGTGTCTATTTATTTATCTAAGTATCCGTATTTTTTAGCTTAAAAGTTTTTTTCCACATAAAAATATATTGGGGTCACTACACCTCAGAAACCATGGTAGGAGCATGTGTGCTTGAAATGGACAACTATAGAAAGACACGGAGAAAAATGAGGCAGAACTGGATGGTATATTCACTAGGAAATGTATGTTGATATACTAAAAAATATAGCATATTGACATCTACCCCAGACAAAATTGTATGAAAAATCGCATAAAAAATCGCATAGAGACAAAAAACAAACACAAATAATACCAGTAACCTGCATGAAAATTGCACGCATATTACATGGGAACAACCCACAACAACCAAAAGTTGTAAAAAGCCTGTTATGTATGAACAATATTGCAAACAGCAAACTGATAGGAAAGAGGTGCAAAAAGGAGGAAGGAAAGCAGCATCTCTGTTTTCCGTGACCTGTCCAAAAGAAAAGACAGGAAAACGTAAAGCAGGATTGGAGGCATGAGGATAAGTACTATGAACACTATATAGACATATATGTGATATACTTAAACATGCCCTCATGTGTCCAAACAAATCTGTGCATCCTAAAGCTGTCTACAAAACAGGTACACATATTGAAGGGTATATCAATATCAATATTTAGCCAGCACACATCCATATGTAGAAAAAAGAAGAGAACTAAATCTTAAACCCATTGAAAAATGTAAAAAACACAACAAATCGGTATGTCAATGGTGATCTCACCAATAGATGGAATAAACAAAACTACTATATGGACGTGTGGTGACAGAACAAAAATGGATACAAACCCTGAAGAAAGATGACCAATTGTGAGACAAAAAGCGTACCAAAGGATATAGGAGTGGAAAAAATTCTTCTAAATAACTCCATCAATCATAATAGTGGGAAACATCCCACTCAAAATGTAACCCTATAGGAAGTCTGGTGTGTAACATGAATATCCAGAACACTTGGCGTTTGCAAAGTGTTCTGAACCCGTCTCCTCCTCTCCTTGGAGTCACTATCCTTTCATCACCTTGTATGGAAAGGCTGGTGACATCCTAGTGATGAACAAGATTCCAGTGTCTAGCTACATCTGTGGATTTGTTTTTTTCAATATCCTACAGGTGATCATATAGCCTATCTTTTAAACGGCGTGTGGTGCAACCCACATATTGAATGTGGCACAAATCGCAGGTAATCACATATATTAAAAACTTTGTATTGCAGTTAATAAATGATGTGAAGTCAAAAGTTTTACCCGTAGCACTCGAACATACACCTTGGCCTTTCTTAATGTATCAACAATAGTCATAACCCTTCATACCGCATTTATAGTTTCCTTTGAAATACAGCCAATTGGAAAGTGTTCACTAGTATATAAACTTGGTGAAAGAGACCCCCCTAAGGTAGGTGCCCTACGAGACACCGCCTTGATACCCTTTGAGAGGATTTCACTGTACATCGGGTCATTAAACAGGATGGGCAGATATTTTTTGACTGTGCTACTGATTTTATCAAACTCGGTGCTAAATGTTGTAGTGTTGAAAAAATGGGAATATTGTCCCTACACAAAGAGTACTTATTGGCATTTTTCAATTTGTTTTCAGTTAAGAAGGATACCCTAGGAATTCTATTGGCTGCCGAAAAGGCTTTGTTTATAGTTTTGATGGGATAGCCTCTTTCTTTAAATCTATGGGCCATGTTGATAGCCTCTCTGTTGAAGTCGTCCGGTGTACTACACAGACGCTTCAACCTAAGAAACTTGCCGAATGGTACACCCCTGATAGTGTGTCCTGGGTGTGCAGAATCGGCTCTTAGCAGCACATTGCCAGCCATTGGCTTCCTGTACAGACCGGTAACAACCATATTATTTATTCCTGACAGCTGAACATCTAAAAATTGAATGGAAACTTCCTGGAGATTCCCTGTGAATCTCAGATTGAGATCATTCTCATTTAGACATTTATATAGGCAAGCTATGTGTCCAATTGAACCTTATCATCTGAAGTAATAAATAGGAGATCGTCTATGCAGCGATAGAAAAGTAAGGTGTCTGTACGATGGGGATATCATGTCCAAAAATGCGGCTCCTCCCCCACCAACCCATGTAAAGGTTTGCCAATGAGGGCGAAAATTTGGCCCCCAGAGGCGCCGCATTTCTGGAGATAATAGCCCCCGTCAAACATAAAAAAAATTCAACAGAAAATCCAAAGACTGAAGAATAAATTCTTGAAGAACTAATGAAAATTTACCAGACTCTTTGAGAAAAAAAGCGACAGCCTGTATACCCAAAGCATGAGGAATGCTTGAATATAAGCTTATAAATTAATTAAGAAGGTCTGCGCTTAGGACGTGTGTGAAGGTTGCAGCCTCCCCCAAAAAAAAGCTGTAAGAGGGCTCTAAAATAAAGAAAGAAAGAAGATGTGAAGGGGTGAGTGAAGACGTCTATGACACTGATGATGTCTATGACGAAACGCGTACAGCGTCACTGCGCACATCACGTGACTTCCAGGAGACTGAGCGAGTAGGTGGAACGCAACCAGAGTGCACGCTGTCCACCTACAGCTCGGTTGCCTATGCTTTATACTGGCAAGTGCAGCCCCTATGGGACTAGACAATACGCTGCATGAACTACATTTTTTGTCTGTTTGCTTTTATACATTTTTTCAAATAATCTTTTAATAAATGGAAGTTTTGGAAATACTGCACTATGGGAGCCAATTTCTCTTTTTTTATAAGGATTAAGAAAATTACATCTATCACAACCCGGATATCCCAA
Organism: Lithobates septentrionalis; assembly: GCA_037952835.1. Taxonomy (NCBI): domain Eukaryota; kingdom Metazoa; phylum Chordata; class Amphibia; order Anura; family Ranidae; genus Lithobates; species Lithobates septentrionalis. Next base: position 1,027,983 of record JBBDGP010002067.1, on the reverse strand, counting down.
GGCTGCTCGAGGAACTGCAGAGGCTGACACCAGTGGTTACCTGCCAACCTAAGGAGCTACATGCGCATTACCCCTGTAGGCGTAGTAGGATCTGGTGAGTGGGGACCCTTGAGGGGGAGCACACAAGTCACCTGTCACCTCTCTGGCGGAGGCTCTTTACCACGTGATCAGCCGTGTCCAATCACGGCTGATCACGCTGTTAATAGGAAGAGCCGTTGATCGGCTCTTCCTCACTCGCGTCTGACAGAAGCGAGAAGAGGAGAGCCGATCGGCGGCTTTCCTGGCAGGGGGGTCTGCGCAGCCCCCCTCAGATCACCACACAGGACCACCAGGGATCGCCACTAGGACCACCAGGGAAGGGGCAACATGTGGATAGCCAGATATGTACCCCATGGCCATCCACATGTGCCCAGAGTGCCCAATCTGTGCCAATCAGTGCCCACAAATGGGCACTGATTGGCACCATTATGTTGCAGTGATGCCCAGCAATGCCACCCTTAGGGGCATCACTGCAAACAGTGTCATCAGTGCCACCCATCAGTGTCCATCGGTGCCACCAGTCAGTGCACATCTGTGCCCATCTGTGCCAACTATCAGTGCCACCCATAACTACCCATCAATGCCACCTACGAGTGCCCATCAATGCCACCTACGAGTGCCCATCAGTGCCGCCTATGAGTGCCCATCGGTGCCACCTATGAGTGACCATTAGTGCCACTTACCAGTGCCACCTATCAGTGCCCATCAGTGCCACCTATCAGTGCCCATCAGTTCCGCCTCATAGTGTAAATCCAAAAAGTTTATTTAGCCAGTCAGCTTACATTTAAAACAAATAGTTAAAACGAATATGAGGTGCCTCAGATGACGTCTTGATGACGAAACGCGTAAGGCGTGGTCACGTTGGTACGCATACGTCGCTCTAGCTGTTGTTCGTATACTTCCGGTTTTCGGCAGTCGGGCAGTGGAACGCACGCCGCTGCCTCGCTACTGTCTCGGCTATTGACTCCTCACTAGCCGGTGGAACAGTGCCACTTCCCAGTTAGATACCATTCGTTTTAACTATTTGTTTTAAATATAAGCTGACTGGCTAAATAAACTTTTTGGATTTACACTATGAGGCTCCTCTCTTCTCAATGCATATGGACACGCTCCGGTGGACTTCATTAAAGGACCAGTGGTGACACAACCAGGAAGGAGATGGTGGAGTCACTGAGGGGGACACCGATCGATTCCTGCCATTGGATCTACATTTACATGCTCATTACCCCTGCAGGGGTTGGGCCTTTCGGTGAGTGGGGACACAAGTGGGGGTTCCAGAGGAGGAGATCACATAACAACCACTACAATCCACACGGGATCCTTTGAAAGCAGAGACACTTCGCACAGATTTTTTCTTTTTTTCACATATATAGAACTTTATTTTTTTGGACACTTAAATCATTTGGATCCTGTTTCGGATAATCTTGGTGCACTGTCACGTTAATATTTATTACACTAATTGATCCTAATTGTGCAATTTTTTTGGGTATATTTTATGCGTTTTTTTCTTTTTTGGGATATTTTATATCAGCACTAATATTACACATATATATATTTGTTTTCCTATATATTTTTTCCTTTATATCCATATTATTATTTTTAGGTGTATGCATTTCTTTTAGGACCTTTGATGCTCCAGCCACACCTACATTTATTTGCACTTGATTTTATAATATCATGTGAAGTTTTACACATGTGGCATCTGCACATGACACACTGTGTGTTTACTATTTACGCATTTATTTACAGTATTTCCCACATATTGTAGTATTATACTTTGATGTACACTTTTTTTTGGGGTACTATTTTTATTTCAATTCACTTTTAAACAGTGCCATATTCCCACGAGAGTTCTTTATTCTTTTTTCTTAAATGAGAATGATCTCAATCTGAGATTCACAGGGAATCTCCAGGAAGTTTCCATTGAATTTTTAGATGTTCAGCTGTCAGGAATAAATAATGTGGTTGTTACCGGTCTGTACAGGAAGCCAATGGCTGGAAATGTGCTGCTAAGAGCCAATTCTGCACACCCAGGACACACCATCAGGGGTGTACCATTCGGCCAGTTTCTTAGGTTGAAGCGTCTGTGTAGTACACCGGACGACTTCAACAGAGAGGCGATCAACATGGCCCATAGATTTAAAGACAGAGGCTATCCCATCAAAACTATAAACAAAGCCTTTTCGGCTTTGTAGAATTCCTAGGGAATCCTTCTTAACTGAAAACAAATTGAAAAATGCCAATAAGTACTCTTTGTGTAGGGACAATATTCCCATTTTTTCAACACCATTTAGTACCGAGTTTGATAAAATCAGTAGCACAGTCAAAAAATATCTGCCCATCCTGTTCAATGACCCGATGTACAGTGAAATCCTCTCAAGGGGTATCAAGGCGGTGTCTCGTAGGGCACCTACCTTAGGGGGGTCTCTTTCACCAAGTTTATATACTAGTGAACACTCAGGTTCCAATTGGCTGCATTTCAAAGGAAACTATAAATGCAGTATGCAGGGTTATGACTAGGGATGAGCCGAACACCCCCCTGTTCGGTTTGCACCAGAACTTGCGAACAGGCAAAAAATTTGTTCGAACGCGCGAACACCGTTAAAGTCAATGGGACACGAACATGAATAATCACAAGTGCTAATTTTAAAGGCTTATATGCAAGTTATTGTCATAAAAAGTGTTTTTGGGGACCTGGGTCCTGCCCCAGGGGACATGGATCAATGCAAAAAAAAGTTTTAAAAACGTCCGGTTTTTTTGGGAGCAGTGATTTTAATAATGCTTAAAGTGAAATAATAAAAGTGTAATATCCCTTTAAATTTCATACATGGGGGGTGTCTATAGTATGCCTGTAAAGGGGCGCATGTTTCCCATTTTTAGAACAGTCTGACAGCAAAATGACATTTCAAAGGAAAAAAAAGTCATTTAAAACTACTCGCGGCTATTAATGAATTGCCGGTCCGACAATACACACAAAAGTTCATTGATAAAAACAGCATGGGAATTCCCCACAGGGGAACCCCGAACCAAAAAAAAAAATGACGTGGGGGGTCCCCCTAAATTCCATACCAGGCCCTTCAGGTCTGGTATGGATATTAAGGGGAACCCCGGCCAAATTATTTTTTAAAAATGGCGTAGGGTCCCCCTCAAAATCTATACCAGACCCTTATCCGAGCACGCAACCTGGCAGGCCGCAGGAAAAGAGGGGGGATGGGAGAGCGCCCCCCCTCCTTAACCGTACCAGGCCACATGCCCTCAACATTGGGAGGGTGCTTTGGGGTAGCCCCCCAAAACACCTTGTCCCCATGTTGATGAGGACAAGGGCCTCATCCCCACAACCCTTGGCCGGTGGTTGTGGGGGTCTGCGGGCGGGGGGCTTATCGGAATCTGGAAGGGGGGCTTCCCCCGGCCTTCCCCCCTGTGTGAAATGGTAAGGGGGTACAAAAGCACCCCTACCATTTCACAAAAAAACTGTCAAAAATGTTAAAAATGACAAGAGACAGTTTTTGACAATTCCTTTATTTAAATGCTTCTTCTTTCTTCTATCTTCTTTCTTATATCTTCCTTCGGTTTCTTCCTCCATCTTCTTCTTCTGGTTCTTCTGGTTCTTCCTCCGGTGTTCTCGCCCGGCATTTTCCTCCGCGGCGTCGGCTTCTTCTACCCTTCTTCTCCTCGGGCCGCTCCGCATCCATGATGGCATGGAGGGAGGCTCCCGCTGTGTGACGCTTCTCTCTTCATCTTTTTCTCTTCATCTTCTTCTCTTTATCTTCTTCTCTTCATCTCCTTGTCTTCATCTTCTTTTCGGGGCGCTCCGCATCCATGATGGCATGGAGGGAGGCTCCCGCTCTGTGATGCTTCTCCTCTTCTGACGGTTCTTAAATAACGGGGGGTGGAGCCACCGGTGACCCTGCCCCCTCTGACGCACGGGGACTTGATGGAGACTTCCCTGCGGCATTCCCGTGATGTCAGAAGGGGGCGGGGTTTGGTAACAGGTGACCCCGTCCCCTTCTGTCATCACAGGGAATGCCACAGGGAAGCCCCGTCAAGTCCCCGTGTGTCAGAGGGGGGCAGGGTCACCATGTGGCCTCGCCCCTCATTATTTAAGAACCGTCAGAAGAGGAGAAGCGTCACAGAGCGGGAGCCTCCCTCCATGTCATCATGGATGCGGAGAGGCCGGAAAAGAAGATGAAGACAAGAAGATGAAGAGAAGAAGATGAAGAGAAGAAGATGAAGAGAAAACGATGAAGAGAGAAGCGTCACACAGCGGGAGCCTCCCTCCATGCCATCATGGATGCGGAGCAGTCCGAGGAGAAGAAGGGAAGAAGACGCCGTCGCCGCGGAGGAAGATGCCGGACGAGAACACTGGAGGAAGAACCAGAAGAACCAGAAGAAGAAGAAGATGGAGGAAGAAACCGAAGGAAGAAAGAAGATGCATTTAAATAAAGGAATTGTCAAAAGCTGTCTCTTGTCATTTTTAACATTTTTGACAGTTTTTTTGTGAAATGGTAGGGGTACTTTTGTACCCCCTTACCATTTCACACAGGGGGGAGGGCCGGGATCTGGGGGTCCCCTTGTTAAAGGGGGCTTCCAGATTCTGATAAGCCCCCCTGCCCGCAGACCCCCGCAACCACCGGCCAAGGGTTGTGGGGATGAGGCTCTTGTCCCCATCAACATGGGGACAAGGTGTTTTGGGGGGCTACCCCAAAGCACCCTCCCAATGTTGAGGGCATGTGGCCTGGTACGGTTCAGGAGGGGGGTGCTCTCTCGTCCCCCCTCTTTTCCTGTGGCCTGCCAGGTTGCGTGCTCGGATAAGGGTCTGGTATGGATTCTTGGGGGGGACCCCACGTCTTTTTTTTTTTTTAATTTTGGTGCGGGGTTCCCCTTAAAACCCATACCAGACCTGAAGGGCCTGGTATGGAATTTAGGGGGACCCCCACATCATTTTTTTTTAATATTGGTTCGGGGTTCCCCTGTTGGGAATTCCCATGCCGTTTTTATCAATGAACTTTTATGTGTATTGTCGGACCGGCAATTCATTAATAGCCGCGAGTAGTTTTAAATGACTTTTTTTCCTTTGAAATGTCATTTTGCTGTCAGACTGTTCTAAACACGGGAAACATGCGCCCCTTTACAGGCATACTATAGACACCCCCCAGGTACGAAATTTAAAGGGATATTACACTTTTATTGTTTCACTTTAAGCATTATTAAAATCACTGCTCCCGAAAAAACGTCCATTTTTAAAACTTTTTCTTGCATTGATCCATGTCGCCTGGGGCAGAACCCGGGTCCCCAAACACTTTTTATGACAATACCAAGAATATAAGCCTTCAAAATTAGCACTTTTGATTTCTCCCATAGACTTTTAAAGGGTGTTCCGTGGCATTCGAATTTGCCGCGAAGACCCCAAATTGTTCGCTGTTCGACTCAAACTCAAAGCTCATCCCTAGTTATGACTATTGTCGATACATTAAGAAAGGCCAAGGTGTATGTTTGAGTGCTACGGGTAAAACTTTTGACATCACCTCATTTATCAACTGCAATACAAAATTTTTAATATATGTGATTACCTGCGATTTGTTCCACATTCAATATGTGGGTCGCACCACACGCCGTTTAAAAGATTGGCTATATGATCACCTGTATGATATTGAAAAAAAACAAATGTAGCTAGACACTGGAACCTTGTTCACCACTAGGATGTCACCAGCCTTTCCATACAAGGTGATGAAAGGATAGTGACTCCAAGGAGAGGAGGAGACGGGTTCAGAACACTTTGCAAACGCCAAATATTCTGGATATTCATGTTACACACCAGACTTCCTATAGGGTTACATTTTGAGTGGGATTTTTACCACTATTATGTGTTGATGGAGTTATTTAGAAGAATTTTTTCCACTCCTATATCCTTTGTTACGCTTTTTGTCTCAAAATTGGTCATCTTTCTTCAGGGTTTGTATCCATTTTTGTTCTGTCACCACACGTCCATATTGTAGTTTTGTTTATTCCATATATTGGTGAGATCACCATTGACATACCAATTTGTTGTGTTTTTTACATTTTTCAATAGGTTTAAGATTTGGTTCTCTTCTTTTTTCTATATATGGATGTGTGCTGGCGCAACATTGATATTGATACACCCTTCAATATGTGTACCTGTTTTGTAGACAGCTTTAGGATGCACAGTTTTGTTTGGACACATGAGGGCATGTTTAAGTACATCACATATATGTCTATATAGTGTTCATAGTACTTATCCTCATGCCTCCAATCCTGCTTTACGTTTTCCTGTCTTTTCTTATGGACAGGTCACGGAAAACAGAGATGCTGCTTTCCTTCCTCCTTTTTGCACCTCTTTCCTATCAGTTTGCTGTTTGCAATATTGTTCATACATAACAGGCTTTTTACAACTTTTGGTTGTTGTGGCTTGTTCCCATGTAATATGCGTGCAATTTTCATGCAGGTTACTGGTATTATTTGTGTTTGTTTTTTGTCTCTATGCGATTTTTTATGCGATTTTTCATACAATTTTGTCTGGGGTAGATGTTAATATGCTATATTTTTTAGTATATCAACATACATTTCTTAGTGAATATAACATCCGGTTCTGCCTCATTTTTCTCTGTGTCTTTCTATAGTTGTCCATTTCAAGTACACATATGCTCATACCATGGTTTCTGAGGTGTAGCAACCCCAATATATTTTTATGTGGAAAAAACTTTTGAGCTAAAAAAAAAAGACACTTAGATAGATAAATAGACACGGAGGATCATTGAAATCTATGCATATATTTGTGATATTTGTTTATAATATCTAATGTTTTAAATTCATGGTTTTAATAATAATATGTCTGTTTATGTACATTCAATTATGTATGAAATAGTAGAAGAATTTTATAGGTAGTAGCCATTTTCTGAATAGTTTACGTCTAGAAGCCACTTTTATTCATATATATATATATATAGAGAGAGAGAGAGAGAGAGAGAGAGAGAGAGAGAGAGAGAGAGAGAGAGAGAGAGAGAGAGAGAGAGAGAGAGAGAGAGAGAGAGAGAGAGAGAGAGAGAGAGAGAGAGAGAGAGAGAGAGAGAGAGAGAGAGAGAGAGAGAGAGAGAGAGAGAGAGTTATACTAATTTTCAGTAATAATTTTACTAATGAAGTTTTCATATTTATATACAGGCCACAGAGACAAGACAACTTCTTGAATGTATTTGCATCCTTTGTTTAATACATGTCTTTGTAGATGTGCGGTCATTGGCATTTTCATGCTCCTATATTTTCCTTGTCAAAAAGGTTTTTATTAGTTGAACATAAAAGTTTAATACAATTAGGTACAATAAGTACTAATAATATAATATGACAGAAATGATAAATGGTACAACTCATTGGCTTATTAATTCATTACAACCAGGTAATCAATGCAATATCTTCCATTTAACATTTGGTTACTGTCGGACCAAGGGAATGAAGGAGATTTTATGTTAAAATAAATTGTCTTATTTGTTGGACCAGAGCTTTGGAGATATTGTTTTATTAAATCATTACATAGGTAAAATATAGTAAAAATGAGTTTAAGATGTAAGAAAGAGGAAAGGAAAGATAGAAATAGAAGAGAAAGAGTCCACAGGATTGATCCAGGTAATATGGCATGATTTTGTTGATATTAAGAACGCTATATTATTATAATAATGGGGTGAAGAGTTTCCTTAGCTACCACGGTTTAAGAATTTAATTATCAAATATTGGAGATAAATGATACTTAATCCAAGGGTTCCAAGTTTTTTCAAATATAGGAATTTGGTCTCTTTCTATTGCCAGCATTTTGGCATGTGACATGAAAGTGTTTAATCTGTGTTTGGTCTTGGGTATTTCCAAGTTGGCAGACCTCCATGCCTTTGCAATCGTCTGTTTTGCAGCAGTGAGGAGTTGAGTAAAGAGTTTAAATTGATTATGTGTGAGACAATCTGGTTTTAAGTTGAGTAAGGCTATGACAGGATCTGGTTGCAATTTTAGTTCAAACATTCTGGAGGCAATTTCAAATATTTTTCCCCAAAACGTTTGTACCGTCGGACAGGACCACCATATATGCATATGAGTGCCTGGATCTGAACAGCCCCGAAAGCATTGAGCTGCTTGGGTTGGCGCAAATTTGGCCAACCTGGAGGGTACAAGGTACCAACGAGTTAGAACCTTATAGTTAGTTTCTACCGCCAGAATATTTGGTGAAGAAGATTTAGTTGCAGTCCAGATTTTAGACCAATCAGCCATATCCAACAATTTTTCCAAGTCCTCCTCCCATTTCCGGTCATAAGGTGGTTTTTCGACGCCAGGATTCATTGAAATTTGTGAATATATAGAAGAAATCATACCTCTTGAGTGGCGGTCTTTTAGGCATACTGATTCAAAATGAGTGATTTGGGACATGGAGGTATTTGTGCTTACCAAAGGTGAATAGAAATTTTTAATTTGAAGGTATCTAAATAGTTCGGAGTGTGGTAGCTTATAGGTATCGCAGAGGGTAGGAAAGGTGAGGAAGGATGTGGAAGAAATCAGTTTATTTAGCCGAGTAATGTCTAAAGAGGTCCAGGCTTTGAATGATTTAGGGGAGACCCATGCTGGATAAAAAGCAGGGTTTTTGAGGAAGGATAAAAGAGGGTTATGAGGAGATTGTAATTAGTGTTTAAATTTGAGCTTATCCCATAAGGATAGAAAGTATTTGGTGATAGGATTACGTATATTCTTCCGATCTTTGGAGTGGAGCCATAATAGATTTGAAATAGAGAGTGAGTCACATTCTGAAGCTTCTATTATTACCCATAAGGGTATTTCTTGTGTTGCATGGTATTTAGAGAGGCTGGCAATGTGTGCTGCTCTGTAATAGTTTGCAAAGTTCGGAAAGCCAAGGCCTCCCTTGAGTTTTGGCAGGTGTAATGTGTGTAAAGATATGCGGGGTTTGATGGAGCCCCACATAAAAGTTGTTGATCTTTTTTGTATTATTATTAAATAGTGAGGAGGGATTGACATTGGCAAAACTCTAAATAAGTAAAGCAGTTTTGGCAGAATTGTCATTCTTACTGCGTTCATTTTGCCTATCCATGATAATGGAAGATGTGTCCATTGCTGTAGGAGTTTTGTAATCTGTTTCAGGATTGGGGGATAGTTTGCTGAGAAGAGGTCATGGTGAGAGGCTGTTAAGTGTATTCCTAGATAGGGAATTGACCTTTCAGCCCAAATAAATGGAAGTGCATGTTTTACCGAGTCCAATTCCACTTTGGAGAGAGATATATCCAGGGCTATGGATTTTTTAGGATTTATTGAGAGACCTGAAATCATCGCGAAATTATTGAGAATGGGCAGGAGATTGGGTCCAGAAATTTGTGGAGATGACAGAAATAGTAAAATGTCATCTGCAAATAAACATAATTTGTGTTGTTATCCAGCGGTTTCTATACCAGTGATAGTCGGGTCTGATCGAATTTGTTGAGCTAAAGGTTGTATTAGGAGGGCAAATAAGAGAGGGGAAAGTGGACATCCTTGGCGTGTTCCCCTCTCTATATTAAAAGAATTACATTTGTAACCTGCATATTTGATATATGCTTTGGGTTTGTTGTAAAGTGCTTCAATCCATGTCAAAAAATTGGGTCCAAAACCCCATTTTTGTAATGTGTAGCGTAGATAAGGCCATGATACATACATTGTCGACGTACATTGTCGCCAGCTTGGCGTGTTGGCATGGAGCCTACTTGGTCCCTGTGGATTAGATTGCCTATGATCTTGTTTAGTCTTTTTGCTAAAATTTTTGCTAGAATTTTGATATCTAGATTCAAAAGGGATATTGGACGGTAATTTGTGCAAGAGGTGTCATCAGTGAGAGGTTTGGGGATCATGCAAACTATGGCAGTTAGTGATTCTTGTCTAAAAGATTTTCCCTCTAGTAACACATTAAAAGCATCAGCTAACATAAGGGATATGGTATCTATAAAAGTTCTATAATATAAGGCAGAGTAACCATCCGGGCCTGGTCTCTTATTTATCTTTAGTTCTTTAATGGTATTAGAGTCATCTTCTGGAGAGATGCTTTCTTCTAGTAGATTCTTTTGATTTAGGGAAAGCTCTGGTAATTTTATGCTAGAAAAGAAACATCTGCTGAGTTTGAGTCAAAATTGTTAGAAGATGAATATAATGAGGTTAAGTGGGAGTGGACAATTTTGATAGGGTTACTTGTGTATATGTCTTTCGCTAATTTTAAGCGAATTGGGTTTGTTTATTTAGTTAAGTGTACGTGCTAAGTAAGTACCCGGTTTATTGGATTTCATAAAATAGTTGTATTTAGAGCGTTTAAAAGATTTTTCGACTGACTCAGTTAAAAATAAGTCAAATGCAGTACGGGTTTTATCTAATTGAGATTTTGTGATGGGCGATGGATTGTCTTGATGGGCTATAAAGGCATTATGAAACTCAGATTCTAATTTACGAGCAAGGGTTTTTCGTTCACGTTGAATAAAGTAAATTGTTTCTGAATTATATTACGTAACACAGGTTTATGTGCTTCCCAAAGTGTTAATGTAGTTTTTTCTGGGCTGGTATTAAATGATATATATTCTTTTAGGGCTTGTTCGATGATTTGACGGTGGTTTGAGTGTTTGAGCATAATATCTGGGAGATACCATGTGGGGTCATGGCCTCTGGGTATAGTAGAATTAATTGAAGTGAGTACTGCGTTATGGTCAGATCATGGGATGGGAATTATGTCGGCTGTAAGTATTTCTGGAATCATGCCAATTGTTAGGAATATATGATCCATCCATGTTGAAGTTTGATGGGGATGAGAGTAATATGTGTATCTACGTTTTGTGGGATTACACTCTCTCCATGTGTCTACTAAGTTATATTTGGATAGCAATTGGGAAAAAGACATTTTGAATGTTTTATTGGATGAATTGTAAGGGAATTTATCCAGAAATGGAAGGAGGGCCTGATTGGAGTCTCCACACAAAATAACTATTCATATTTTATGATCATTCACAACTTGTAGTAAGTGTGATAAGAACGGGTTTTTTTTTTTTTGTTAGGCGCATAGTATGAGATGACAGTAACTGGTTTATCCATTATTTGTCCTGTAAGAATTATGTAGCGTCCTTCTGGGTCATTAATTTGAGATTGGAGAATAAATGGAGTAGAACGATGAAAGGCTATGAGGGTACCTCTTTGTTTAGAGGTAGCCGAGGCTGTAAAAATTTGTGGATAAAAATGGGACATAAATTTAGGAGTAGAATTTTTTGTGAAGTGTGTTTCTTGTAAACAAACTATGTGAGCCTTTCGGGCATGAAATGTACATAAAGCCTTGGTTCGTTTCTGGGGTATATTAATTCCCTGAACATTCAGGGATAGAATGTTTAGTGGTGCCATGGTAAACGAATGGAGAAGCGAGACTTACCAAATAGCGTGTTGTTCTGGTTAAATGGGTCAATCCATGTGGACTTGAAGAGTGAGAAGAGGAGGAAAATACAAATAAATGCTGAGGTGAGAAAGAGAAAGAAAACAGAAGCGGTTAAAGAATATCTTTTATAAGATATTATAAAGAAATGTACAGAGACTTCCCGTGAGAAGGAATAGAGATCCCCCTCAGGGAAAAAAAGTGCAACCGTCAGACTTCCACATATTATAAGTGGAAGAATGAGGGAGGCAGAATAGGGCACACGGATCACCCGTACCTGGGAGAAGAGCCTTCCAATGAGAACATGACTAAGATGTTCCTAACAATACACCACACAATCTAGGATACATTTTGGAAACGGGATCCAATAAAATTAAGGAGGGGAAAACCGGGGAAGTGGGAAATTTGATAATGTTACTAAGCATTTTCAAGATCCCATGGTAAAGTGTGTATCAGGCTGTAATAAAGAAGAAGGGAACTGTAGGATAGAATAGGATTAATGGGTCCCTAAACTAGTAATAAGGGTAAAACAATAGGTCAACCTGAAGGGTTTGGAGTGAAAAACTCCTATGATATTAACAGCATATTAGAATTCCTAATATTAAACTGAAAATCAACTAGGGATTGAGAACTATAATAAGTAAATCAATTAAATCTTGTGGTCAGAATAAAAATTAGAAATACTTTTAGACCATCTGTAAGTATCTTTTGAGGAGGATTAAAGTATTTTAAATTTTCTACACTATATGTGCAATGGTCTATATTCTAATTTTAGGATATTGACCGTAGTTTTAGAGCAAAAAAAAAAAAAAAAAAAGAAAAAAAGAATAAAAATACATTTAAAGCTAGTTATCTTCAGCTGTGACTAAAAAGATAAATGAGAATTATAAATCATGCGGTAATTAAATAAAAAAAATGTAAAATAGAGTTTTTATAATAGTAGCTTACTAGTTTCAAGGCAAGAGTGCACAGTGCATCTGTGATGAAAGCTATTATCAGGATGAAGAATGAACAGTAAGCTCTGCTTAAATTACTTCCTTCAGTCCATAGAATCATCTCTTTCCTGAGGGGGAGATGCAAAGCGACCTTTCTTATGGGATGGATGGTTTCCATTTCTCAAGGTGGATTGAGAGGAGTTGCCTGCGGATGATAAGGATGGTGATCTTCTACGTGTTGAAGTAATACGTGGTGAGGAATCCATTAGGTGCAAGTCTATGAGCATTTGTTGAAGTTCTTCATTAGATCTACAGATGTATTTTGTTCCATTGTAAGCAAAGCGTACAGATAAATGATGCCCTGACGTTGCAATTCCATGAGGAGGGGTTTCATTGCTCGCCTTTTTGATATAGTGACCTGGGATAAATCAGCGAATAGTTGGTAGTTGTTACCTTGACTTTCTGAATCAGCTGGGGAGTCAGGCTGTGTCATTTTTTGCCTGTGAGAGCGCACTGAGGTAGTGTATGAAGAGGGGGGGCGGCGCCATTTTAACAGCTGCTTTCCCCTGTGAGGTGAGGGGATTCTTTAACTTAGAACAGCCGCCTCCCAGAACCATATTTTCCCACAAAAACGGACCCCCGAGTTCCTGGGTAGATACTGAAGCCCGTGGTTATTTCTAATACTTGCGGGTTTTAGTTTGACAGCGGCTCTTCTCCCATACGGAACGGAGCTTTAACTGTGCATGAACACAACGCTAGACTCCGCCTCCAGGCCCCCGTTCCTATATTTTCATATTTTCATATGTAGTTTTTTGTTATATATTCACACACATGTATGTCTATGCTCACATGCTTAGTGTTCCTTACCTGGAGATACACATGTTTATATGGACACGGATGTTCGTTTATCATTACATCATTCCACTTCACATTTTCACCTTTTTTCATACTATTTTCACGGTAGTTCACCTCTTTATTTATAATACTGTAGCGCTGGAATTTTTGCCATCTAATGCTATGCAGTAATGTAATGCTATTAGATTAGTGTTTGGCTCCCTCTAGTGGCCAGAGCATCTATGTTTCTTGTGACTTTGTTTACACATCAGAACATGCTGTAAAGCATGCAGGAAGTGACTTGAATTTTTATTTGGAAAAGACCTACTTACCCACAGTGCCTCACGTACCTACCCATGAGGTCAAGTGAAAGAACTGCATGCTGGGTAATAAAATAAAAGGCCCAGCGTGGCCATGTTTTTTCTCTTCTTCCTGGGACGCGTGACCTGAAGAGCGCAGCCTGTTTGGAGTGGAACAAAGTTGATGCCACCGGAGAGGTGATGGACACAATGTGCTGGAGCCGCATGTGATTGGGTCAGAGGATCCAGGAAGCCTGAAGGAGATGAGAGGGCTGTTGCCCAGGATTTATATAAAGCACTTAACACGGTATAGACTAGTTTCCCAGTGTTACTGAGACCTGCAGTCCTACGGAACGGTCTCAGTTAAAAAGACTGTGTTCAACCAGGCCTTAGAGCCTGTACTCCACTAGACATTGACTGACGGTCCAGTTGCATACTTACAGAGGGAAGTTACAAGTGTGCTGCATAATTGGAGTTGCTGTTATCCACTACTTTATGTTACTTTACCATCTGCTAATTCACTGGAATACAAATACTGCAGTATAATGGCTAGCTGAAGAAAGAAGACAAGAAAATATACCACTCACTGTAAGGCCTTGTGTTTCTGTTATATGCAAAGGACTGCATTATAAAGCAGGGGGAGCCCTTGAGCAATTATACTGTGTTGTATTGTTTACTAGCACTGCATAGTGTGTTGCGGGTTTAATGTGTCTGCACGGCCGTACTGGAAGTGGGAAAGTGCCCAATGTCAAAGTCTTACCACCCTGAGCATTAGTCCCACTTGGAGACGCGCCCGCATGAATCATTTAAGTAATTCTTGAGTAGGGATGAGCCGAACACCCCCGTTCGGTTCGCACCAGAACATGTGAACAGGAAAAAAGTTTGTTCGAACACGCGAACACCGTTAAAGTCTATGGGAACATGAATAATCAAAAGTGCTAATTTTAAAGGCTAATATGCAAGTTATTGTCATAAAAAGTGTTTGGGGACCTGGGTCCTGCCCCAGGGGACATGGATCAATGCAAAAAAAAGTTTTAAAAACGGCCGTTTTTTCAGGAGCAGTGATTTTAATAATGCTTAAAGTCAAACAATAAAAGTGTAATATCCCTTTAAATTTCGTACCTGGGGGGTGTCTATAGTATGCCTGTAAAGGGGCGCATGTTTCCTGTGTTTAGAACAGTCTGACAGCAAAATTACATTTTGAAGGAAAAAACTCATTTAAAACTACCCGCGGCTATTGCATTGCTGACAATACACATAGAAGTTCATTGTCACGTACCTGATCGGAGTCTGAAGTGACGAGGTCGGCCTCCCTTGTATCTACAACCCGGGTCCCGCTGAGAGTGGGAACAGAGGGACCCCAAGGAAAGGAGGAACACGAGTGCCTGTAGAAGTAACCCAGGAATCTTGAGGCAAATGATGCGACTTTAGGTAGGCAGGAAGTCGCAGCAGATCGCAGGAGCCGAGATGCAGGAACTTGACAGGCAGCTTGGAGCCAGACAGGAGACAGGAGCGGAGTCACGGGAATAGCCGCATTCGGAAGCAGGCGGACAGCAAGGTACCAAATCATCAGGCGGAAGCAGAGTCAAAGTAGGAAGCCGAAATCAGGAACCAGTGAATCAGGATATGGGAGAGTCCAGAGACAAGGTCAGGGGAGCCAAGGTTCAGCAACGGATATCAAGCAGGCAGGTAACACAGGATACAGATACAGGAACAGCTGAAGATCAGTCAGCACCTGTCACAGTCAGTGTGTCCTTTAAATAGGCTGTCTGGCGCCAAAGGGCCGCGCGGACACGCCCCTGCGGGCGCGCCCATTCCTTTGCGCACGCGCATTGGCACGTCTGCGATCCGAAGCGACCTTCCCGAACGCATG
The DNA here is from genome assembly GCA_037952835.1 of Lithobates septentrionalis. Classification (NCBI taxonomy): domain Eukaryota; kingdom Metazoa; phylum Chordata; class Amphibia; order Anura; family Ranidae; genus Lithobates; species Lithobates septentrionalis. The sequence continues at coordinate 1,012,569 of JBBDGP010002067.1, read as the reverse complement.
CGTGCGTGAAGAGTCCTTTACTAACGTGTGTACCCGCGAGTGAACCCGGGACGCAACAGTTCTCTTACATTGCCCCCTCCTTACGGGCAGCCTCTGGATGCCCCTCAGGGGCTTCTTCTCTGGATGGTGCTGAAAAAATGCTTGTACCTTTTGCGGGGCATGTACGTTAGAAGCTGGTTCCCAGGAATTGTCTTCAGGGCCGTAGCCCTTCCATTTAATCAGAAACTGTGTTAGGCCATTCCTGGTTCTGCAGTCGAGAACGGCTTCTACCTCAAACTCTTCACTGCCCTCAACGAGCAGTGGAGGAGGGTTTTCTGGATCCCGGTTAGAAAAGGGATTGGGTACTGATGTCTTCAACAAAGAAATATGAAAAACAGGGTGAATTTTGAGATTCTTTGGTAGGATAAGTTCAAAGGCCACAGAGTTGATCCTCCTTTTTACAGCAAAGGGCCCCAGGTATTTTGGACCAAGTTTCTTGGAGGGACACTTAAGTTTTAAATAAGCAGTGGATAGCCAAACCTTGTCTCCTGGATTCAGATTCAAGTTACCCCTCCTTTTCCTGTCAAAAAATCTTTTGTTATTAGCCTGGGCCTTAGAGATGGTGTCCTGAAGCACTTTATTATTGGAGATGAACCAACTCAGTCTGTCTTGAACAGCAGGCACAGCAGAATCCACGGGTAATTCAGGCAAAAAGGAAGGGTGATATCCATAATTGGCGAAAAAGGGTGTTTGCTTGGTAGCAGAGTGGATGGAATTATTGTATGCAAATTCCGCTAGTGGAAGCAGAGGTGACCAATCGTCCTGTGAAAAAGAGGAGAAGCAACGCAAATATTGCTCCAGCGTCTGGTTGGTTCTCTCCATCTGTCCATTAGTTTGAGGATGGTAGGCAGAGGACAGACGGAGCTCGATGTTCAAGACTTCACAGAGAGATCTCCAGAATCTGGACGTGAACTGTACCCCTCGATCAGAAGTGATATTATCGGGAATACCATGTAGTCTCACTATCTCTCGGATGAACATGGAAGCAGTCTCAGCGGCAGACGGGGTTCCTTGCATGGGTAAAAAGTGTGCCATCTTAGTCAAGCGATCAACCACGACAAATATGGTGGTAAAGTCTTCAGACGGGGGAAGTTCCACAATGAAATCCATGGATATCATTCTCCATGGTTTCTTAGGCACAGGAAGACATTCTAATAGACCCCAAGTCTTGGCTCGGTCAGTCTTATTGCGTTGACAGGTCACACAGGATTTGACGTATCTTTTACAGTCTTGAATCAAGTCTGGCCACCAGAAAGAACGGGAAATTAGGTTGATACTCTTGTGAATCCCAAAATGGCCTGCCAAAGGATGATCGTGGCAACGCTTCAGGACAGAAACCCTGAACTGCTCCGGGACAAAGACCTGTTCCTTATGGTAATACAGCCCATCCTTGAGTTGAAGAGATAAGTCTTGGGAAGGGGGATGCTCCAACAGCTCAGCTCTTATTTGGGACGTCAGATTGGTTTGGAGAAGAAGAAAGTTTTTGGCAGGTAAAATGGTGTCTGCTTCGGAAGGATGAACAGGATCATGGAACATGCGTGACAGCGCGTCTGGTTTCCCATTCTTAGAACCAGGGCGGAAGGTTATGTGGAATGTGAAACGGGAAAAGAACAATGCCCATCTTGCCTGCCGAGGTCTGAGTCGTTTAGCTGTTCTCAAATACTCGAGATTCTTATGGTCGGTGAAAATGAGTATAGGGTGCAAGGCTCCTTCTAACAGATAGCGCCACTCCTCGAGGGCAGCTTTAATGGCCAACAGTTCCCAGTCCCCTACATCATAATTCTTCTCAGAGGGATTCAATTTCTTGGAGAAGAATGCCACAGGATGGAGTAGGGACTTGGGGCCCTGTCGCTGCGACAATATGGCTCCCACTGCGATTTCAGAGGCGTCCACCTCCAGAATATAGGGCAAGGAAGGGTCGGGATGCTTTAAGATGGGAGCTGAGGTGAACAAGGCTTTCAACTGCTCAAAAGATGTTTGTGCTTCAGTACTCCACCGGAAGGGAACATGCTGTTTAGTCAAAAGGGTGATAGCAGAAATAATACCAAAAAAATTCTTAATAAATTTCCTGTAGAAATTAGCGAATCCCACAAACCTTTGTACCGCCTTTCGATCTGTGGGAGCTGGCCATTCCAAAACAGCAGCGACTTTCTGGGGATCCATGGAGATCCCATCAGCGGAGATGACAAGTCCCAGGAATTGAATTGTATGTTTTTCAAAGTCGCACTTTTCAGCCTTGACATAGAGATGATGTTCACGAAGTTTACTCAAAACTTTTTTCACATGGGTACGGTGGATCTCGATTGAGTCAGAGAAGATAAGAATATCATCGAGATAGACAATGAGAAACAGGTCAAGAAAGTCCCGAAAAACATCATTTACCAGATGCTGAAAGGTGGCTGGGGCGTTGCAGAGACCGAAGGGCATAACTAGGTATTCAAAATGCCCAAAGCGTGACCTGAAGGCAGTCTTCCATTCATCCCCTTTCTGATTCGCACCAAATTGTAGGCACCTCTTAGATCTAGCTTGGAAAAAACTCGTGCTCCACGCAGTCTCTGAAATAACTCGGGAATTAAGGGAAGTGGGTACCGGTTCTTGATAGTTATTTTATTAAGATCACGATAGTCAATACAGGGCCTCAGGGAGTGATCTTTTTTCTCCACAAAAAAGATACCAGCTCCTGCTGGGGAGGAAGAGGCTCGAATAAACCCTTTTTCTAGGCTTTCATCAATGTATTTGCGTAAGGCCTCTAGTTCAGGTTCCGAGAGAGGGTAAATTCGGCCGAAGGGAATTTCTGCCCCTGGTAGAAGTTCAATGGGACAATCGTAAGTCCGGTGGGGAGGTAAGCTCTCTGCACTCTTTTTATTAAATACGTCCAAGAATTCATGATAGACTGTGGGTACTAATTTCATAGTTTCAGGGTCCGAGTGGATGCTGAGGAGAGGAGCAGGATTAGCAAACTTTTTCGGGTAACAATGTTTCTGACAATAATTAGAGGAAAATGAGATATCTCCGGTAAGCCAGTCAATATGAGGGTTATGGGCCCTTAGCCAGGGTAGCCCCAGGATAACAGGAAACATGGGGGACGTTATGACGTCCAAACGGAGCAGCTCCTGATGTTCCGAAGAGACTTGGCAAAGAATGGGTACAGTCTCTTGTGTAACAGGCCCAGACTTGAGACCAGAGCCATCTGCCAGATGCACAGTAAATTCCTGCCTCTTGGTACATACAGGAAGTTGATGTAAGGTGACAAAGGCTGAGTCCACAAAACAACTGCAAGCTCCGGAGTCTATAATTGCGGTTACAGAAATAGTCCTCCGTGGCAACTGAAACTGGAGCGAAAGAGGGAGGTGTAGCAGATCCCTCCCAGGAAGATGCAACATGTAAGGTGGCGTAGAAGTGGGCTTGGCAGGTCTTATGGGACAAGCTTGGATGAAATGGCCCGCTCCTCCGCAGTAAAAGCATAGTCCGTCATGTACTCGCCGGAGGCGTTCAGAGGAAGATAGTGGTGGTCTTGAAAAGCTTCTGCGGGGAAGCTCAGGGGGCTCCTTATTCTTGTAGTGACCCCTTGGTAATCTGGACGTGATTGTGGAGACAGGAGCAAAACTTCTTGAGAGAGACGCTGGCTTGGTACTAGCTTTCTCAGATTGCCTTTCACGCAATCGATGGTCAATTTGGATAACAAGATGGATCAGATCTTCCAGGGATGAGGGCACTCCTATTCGGGCAAGTTCGTCTTTTAATTGGTCAGAGAGTCCAAGACGAAATTGATGATGTAAAGCCGCTTTATTCCACTGCGTATCTAAACTCCAGACACGGAAATCTGTTACATAGTCCTCCACGGATCTCAAGCCTTGTTGGAGTTTTCCCAGTGTAAATTCGGCAGTCTGTTGGAGGAAAGGGTCAGCATACAGCTGGGACATGGCTGAAAAGAAGGAGTCAGTGGTAGACAAGGCCGGATCATGGTGTTCTCTAAGATGATGAGCCCAGGAGAGTGGTTCATTTCGTAGGAGTGTAATAATAAATCCCACTTTAATATGCTCAGATGAGAAGGTTCGTGGTAACAAGGAAAAATAAAGTTCACAGGCATTTTGAAAAGTGCGAAACAATTTGCGATCCCCTGAAAAATGCTCTGGCAAGGGTACTCTGGGTTCAGGAGGCAGAGAGGTTTCATTGAGCAGGCAGAAGTCAGTCTGTACAGACGTATTTACAAGTGCAAGGAGAGTAGCTGCAGATGAGACACCAAGCAGATTCGGTAGGCGATCTTGCATCTGGCCCAAGTCTTCTTGGAGATTTCATATGGTATGGTCTAGTGCACAAATTGCCCGGCAGATGTGTATAACAGGTGAGGCCTCCCTTTCAGACTCCATTGCTGGCTGACTGATACTGTCACGTACCTGATCGGAGTCTGAAGTGACGAGGTAGGCCTCCCTTGTATCTCCAACCCGGGTCCCGCTGAGAGTGGGAACAGAGGGACCCCAAGGAAAGGAGGAACACGAGTGCCTGTAGAAGTAACCCAGGAATCTTGAGGCAGATGATGCGACTTTAGGTAGGCAGGAAGTCGCAGCAGATCGCAGGAGCCGAGATGCAGGAACTTGACAGGCAGCTTGGAGCCAGACAGGAGACAGGAGCGGGAATAGCCGGGTTCAGAAGCAGGCGGACAGCAAGGTACCAAATCATCAGGCGGAAGCAGAGTCAAAGTAGGAAGCCGAAATCAGGAACCAGTGAATCAGGATATGGGAGAGTCCAGAGACAAGGTCAGGGGAGCCAAGGTTCAGCAACGGATATCAGGCAGGCAGGTAACACAGGATACAGATACAGGAACAGCTGAAGATCAGTCAGCACCTGTCACAGTCAGTGTGTCCTTTAAATAGGCCGTCTGGCGCCAAAGGGCCGCGCGGACGCGCTCCCGCGGGCGCGCCCATTCCTTTGCGCACGCGCATTGGCACGTCTGCAATCCGAAGCGACCTTCCCGAATGCATGCGTGCATGAAGAGTCCTTTACGAACATGTGTACCCGCGAGTGAACGCGAGCGACGCAACAGTTCTCTTACATTCATTGATAAAAACGGCATGGGAATTCCCCAAAGGGGAACCCCGAACCAAAATTTAAAAAAAAATGACGTGGGAGTCCCCCTAAATTCCATACCAGGCCCTTCAGGTCTGGTATGGATATTAAGGGGAACCCCGGCCAAAATTTAAAAAAAAAATGACGTGGGGTTCCCCCTAAATTCCATACCAGACCCTTCAGGTCTGGTATGGATTTTAAAGGGAACCCCGCGCAAAAAAAAAAAAAAAAACGGTGTGGGGTCCCCCCAAAAATCCATACCAGACCCTTATCCGAGCACGCAACCTGGCAGGCCGCAGGAAAAGAGGGGGGGACGAGAGTGTGGCCCCCCCTCCTGAACCGTACCAGGCCACATGCCCTCAACATTGGGAGGGTGCTTTGGGGTAGCCCCCCAAAACACCTTGTCCCCATGTTGATGAGGACAAGGGCCTCATCCCCATAACCCTGGCCAGTGGTTGTGGGGGTCTGCAGGTGGGGGGCTTATCGGAATCTGGAAGCCCCCTTTAACAAGGGGACTCCCAGATCCCAGCCCCCCCCTGTGTGAAATGGTAAGGAGGTACTTACCCCTACCATTTCACTAAAAAAACTGTCAAAAGTGTTAAAAATGACAAGAGACAGTTTTTGACAATTCCTTTATTTAAATGCTTCTTCTTTCTTCTATCTTCCTTCATCTTCTGGTTCTTCTGGTTCTTCTGGGTCTTCTGGTTCTTCCTCCGGCGTTCTCGTCCAGCATCTCCTCCGCGGCGTCTTCTATCTTCTTCTCCTCGGGCCGCTCCGCACCCATGGCATGGGGGGGAGGCTCCCACTCTTCTCTTCTTCTTTTCTTCTCTTCTTCATTTTCTTCTCCGGGCCACTCTGCACCCATGCTGGCATGGAGGGAGGCTCCCGCTGTGTGATGGCGCTCCTCGTCTGACAGTTCTTAAATAACGGGGGGCGGGGCCACCCGGTGACCCCGCCCCCCTCTGACGCACGGTGACTTGACGGGACTTCCCTGTGACGTCACGGGGAATGCCACAGTGAAGTCCCATCATGTCCCGTGCGTCAGAGGGGGGCGGGGTCACCGGGTGGCCCCGCCCCCGTTATTTAAGAACTGTCAGACGAGGAGCGCCATCACACAGCGGGAGCCTCCCTCCATGCCAGCATGGGTGCGGAGCGGCCCAGAGAAGAAAATGAAGAAGAGAAGAAGAGAAGAAGAGAAGAAAAGAAGAAGAGAAGAGCGGGAGCCTCCCCCCCATGCCATGGGTGCGGAGCGGCCTGAGGAGAAGATAGAAGACGCCGCGGAGGAGATGCTGGACGAGAACGCCGGAGGAAGAACCAGAAGACCCAGAAGAACCAGAAGATGAAGGAAGATAGAAGAAAGAAGAAGTATTTAAATAAAGGAATTGTCAAAAACTGTCTCTTGTCATTTTTAACATTTTTGACAGTTTTGTAGTGAAATGGTAGGGGTAAATACCCCCTTACCATTTCACACAGGGGGGGGGCCGGGATCTGGGGGTCCCCTTGTTAAAGGGGGCTTCCATATTCCGATAAGCCCCCCGCCCGCAGACCCCCACAACCACCGGCCAGGGTTGTGGGGATGAGGCCCTTGTCCTCATCAACATGGGGACAAGGTGTTTTGGGGGGCTACCCCAAAGCACCCTCCCAATGTTGAGGGCATGTGGCCTGGTACGGTTCAGGAGGGGGGGCGCACTCTCGTCCCCCCCTCTTTTCCTGCGGCCTGCCAAGTTGCGTGCTCGGATAAGGGTCTGGTATGGATTTTTGGGGGGACCCCACGCCGTTTTTTGGTTTTTTTTGGCGCGGGGTTCCCCTTAAAATCCATACCAGACCTGAAGGGTCTGGTATGGAATTTAGGGGGAACCTCACGTCATTTTTTTTTTAAATTTTGGCCGGGGTTCCCCTTAATATCCATATCAGACCTGAAGGGCCTGGTATGGAATTTAGGGGGGCTCCCACGTCATTTTTTTTAAAAATTTTGGTTCAGGGTTCCCCTTTGGGGAATCCCCTTGCCGTTTTTATCAATGAACTTCTATGTGTATTGTCGGCAATGCAATAGCCGCGGGTAGTTTTAAATGAGTTTTTTCCTTCAAAATGTAATTTTGCTGTCAGACTGTTCTAAACACAGAAAACATGTGCCCCTTTACAGGCATACTATAGACACCCCCCAGCTACGAAATTTAAAGGGATATTACACTTTTATTGTTTGACTTTAAGAATTATTAAAATCACTGCTCCTGAAAAAACGGCAGTTTTTAAAACTTTTTTTTGCATTGATCCATGTCCCCTGGGGCAGGACCCAGGTCCCCAAACACTTTTTATGACAATAACTTGCATATTAGCCTTTAAAATTAGCACTTTTGATTTCTCCCATAGACTTTTAAAGGGTGTTCCGCGGCATTCGAATTTGCCGCGAACAACCCAAATTGTTCGCTGTTCGGCGAACTTGCGAACAGCCAATGTTCGAGTCGAACATGAGTTTGACTCAAACTCAAAGCTCATCCCTATTCTTGAGCAATAACAATTTACATACACCTAGTTTATTATTGTGTCAAATCTGTGTACCAAAATTGCTGTTATAATTACTGTTTTGAACCAGCCTTCAGTAAACTTACAGTCTGGTTGAAATATAACTGGTGTGAGGCTCTGTTTACTTTCATAGCAGGTGAAGTGACACCCAGGTAACGAGAGAGGTATAATAGATGTATATTGCTATTGTTGGGTTGTTTCCCTGTTATTAATTGTCACACCAACACTGTTACACAGCTGTGTCAAGTGGGTTGAGCCAATTCATTGGGGGTGGAAAAGCACAGTACAGGCCTGATCAATTACCAGCAGCTCCTTAGTGCTACAATACATATTCTCATTTTCACATTCTACACTATATAAATGTCTATATGGATATGTTTTATATTGAGTATTTTTATTCCAACACATATGCACTTTGGTTTAATATCCAACATTAAGTATTTTTCATTTGTTGGTTATATTCAATGGATGCTTCGTTAAATGTTTTTGGGTCTTTGCAGATAGCATCTTCCAAACATATATATATATATATATATATATATATATATATATATTTTTTTATGCACATCCGCTGTTACACATTTTTGTTTTTTTGTTTTTATCTTTTAGAATACTTAGTGGTGCTCTCACATTTAACCACACAGCTATACATTAATCAACCCACTTCACCTATCTTCTCAAATTAGAGTAATTTATTCACAGGTTTGGGTCACATGTTTAATAGATATCAGTGTGTATATATTGCAGTTAATGATTGTGGTTCTTTAGCTATGAATGAGCATTTTTTGAAAGTGTGAAACGCGTCAGCTTCTGTGATCCGTTGTTTGCTGTGGCTCGTACTTTTTGGATTATTACCTCCTTTTTTTATAAAGGCATTTGATTTTGAGTGCGGCTGTCCAGAATCTTCCCTTCATCCAATGGCCTATGCTTAGCCAGCACCTGCTGTTCCTGTTCTGAGGAGAGCTACATTTCCAGACACCCTTCCTAGAGCGGCGTCTCTCTTCCCCTTGTCTTCAGGCCATGCTGGGATTTCTGATAAATAATCATGTCATGTATGTAGTTATAAAATCTAGATGGTTCTATCATTGCTAGGAGAGAGGGAAGCATGTGTGCTGTAATGTAATATCTTGTGTGTGTGATCTTCTACTTATCAGGGCAGATCACAGTAAAGACTATTCACAGCATAGCAATAAGCCAGCCTGGGGAAAACTTAGGGATTTATGTATAAAGCAGTGAATCCGACATGCAACAAATATTCATTGGAGGTGAATATTCACTGCAGCTAAATGTGTTTTAAATGAAAATGATTGAATAACCAACAGTGAATGTTTGTGAACATCTTTATAAATATGACCCTTAGGCTTTCCTTATGCTCATCATTTGCTATCACTAGGGATGAACTGGATTTTAGGTTTGGACTGAACTTTCAGACTTCTGTGTGACTGGAGACAAGCATCATATATAGAAGTTGTATTTGCACCACCTCTATATCTGATAACTTCCCACTTTCAATGGTTCCTAAGAAAACAGAGGGTGCCGACACCTGACACATCCCTAGGAAATGTTGGCATCAATGAACATTGCCTTACATGACCATATTTGCTGAATGATGAAACCCCTCACCTCGCTCCGTCCCTTATATTTCTGATGAGATCTCAGGGAGCTGTCATTGGGTGAGGAGTAGTGGCAGGATCCATGTTCTGTGCCAGGTCCATCAGGTTTGTGGTATCATTGCGCTCGTCGGGAGCAGGAGAATTTACTTTGGGTTGTTCTTTGGTGCCAGGTTATGGTAATAGAAAGAAATATACAGCTATTTTGGGCCAATATTCTTTTGATAATGAAAATAAAACAATCAGGAGATATCCATTACCTTTTAACAACAAAAGAAAGCCCAAATAGTCTTGAAAAATTGCGGTATTATTCCCCTGGATACACTAAGTAGTTGTGATGATATGTACAGTTTTACTAACACATGTCAAAGTTGCAAAATTGTGTTCAGCCATTAACATGTGTTTTACCCTCAGTTACCAAGGGGTTACATTATGGGCAAATTACATTTCATTGCCAACTTCTTTTATAAATTGAAACAGTTATATGCAGAGAGGGAAATAGATTGGGCTTTGGACTTTTTAGGCACAATAATCACTATAGTTGGTGTAAATTAAAATCTAATTTATTAATGATTTTTTTAAAAAGTGTAGATACAGAATTCAGATATTAATCACACATTTACAAGTTATACACTCCATACATAGCTTAGTGGTGTAGGGATTAGTTGAGTACTGAATGGAAGTGCCAATCCTGTTTACATACGATTGTACTATGTTTGACAGAAAAGCTATGCGGTGGTAACAGCCAGTATCTGAGATTTGCTCGACATGTTGCACGCCACGGGCGCTTCTTCAAGAGCACAGAACTGAATACTGTAATAGACAGAACATTCAATAAATAGTGAAAGTGTGTTACACACAGTTTTAACTAAGTAATGCCATTAGTGATGTCATAGATTACACAATATTGCCAACAGTGCCCATCAGAAAGTGCTATTCCCACAGGGTCTGGGCGTTATTCATATACTATGGGGACGTATGCAACATAATATTCAAAAGAGTAACCATCAAATTGTATGATTTGTTGGTCTCCAAAGAGGTAAAACTGCTCCTAACATGTAAGAAAAGAAAAGGGAAAGAGAGGGGGGAAGGGAGTTAAATGATAATTGGGTGCCTGTTTGTGGATATAATATAGGGGTAGTAGGTCTAAATGTAATAGTAATTAAATAACCTGTTTACTAACAGTGTATATTATAGACCCATTGGCGGTGTATTGCTGATAATTCAAACAGTGTGTGCACCCATCTATAGTGTCACAGGGGAAGGGATGAATTGCATAGGTATTGTATGCATATAAATTTAACATACCTGACTAATTTAAGTGGGCGGTTTGTCTACCCTTTAGGGGCGACTAAAATAAATTAATATAGAGTAGAGAAATATCTGTGGATGTTGTCTTGAAAATCCCCCCTGTTACTGCATGTCTGACGTAATTATTAGATTAAGAGTATACTTCACTTACCATAATATTATTTGTAGTTGTGTGTATTGACAGCAGGGGTAAAAACAACAGCCTCTTTATTCAGTATTTAAAGCATCCAGCGGTTTGCTAGGGTAATGTTCTAGTGATATTAAGTGATGATAAAATCAATATACCATACACAAAGCAATCTATACCAAAAATAATAATAAAAAAATATACAGTGTGATATTGCGTGATATACACAAAACAATCTGTACCACCAATAATATTAAAAAGTGAAAGCATATAAAAAGACTACAGATATTTCATCTATAAAGAGTCCATAGACGGAGCACCGTGAGAAAGTGTGCAGTTTTCTGAAAGATGTCCACCAGTTCACTCAGTGTCAGTGATTCCTCTCCCTTTGAAATCAACATTCACCGACTCAATATGCCTCACACTCTCGTGTTTTGGCATTCATGCATAATCATTTAGATGGTCAGATGAAGGTGACAGCCCCAAGTTCAATCAATTCCAGTGTCATCTCATTCCATATAAAAATAAAAAGGCGCAAATAGTGTGATACCGTAAAATATAAAATTTATTCAACTTTGTGTAAAACTTCAATCATTACACTCACATAAAACCTCTTGAGAAAAAGCCAAAACCACACTGCACTTCAAACATCAATTCTTCCCCTGGGGCGTGGCTGTACGGCATCAGACATTAGCAGAGAGTGACGGACGGAACGTTGCTGTTCATCTCCGTGCATCAGCGGGAGATTCGGAATTGATCCGAGGAGTTGCAGCGAGCGTGGGTGAGAACCTGTTATCGCTTACCTTGGGTCCGCCGCGACTTTCATTTACAGTGGTGCTGGGCGTTTCACAGAGGAGAATTGATGTTTGAAGTGCAGTGTGGTTTTGGTTTTTTCTCAAGAGGTTTTATGTGAGTGTAATGATTGAAGTTTTACACAAAGTTGAATAAAGTTTATATTTTACGGTATCACAATATTTGCGCCTTTTTATTTATTTATTTTTTTTTCAAAAAGTTTTTATTTGATTTTCAGAGAATACAATAACAGTGCAGTATTGTGTACAGTCTGATTTTTTGGCATATACAGAAGCAACAAATAAATGGATTACCTAAGTGCAAACTTAGTTTTAAAAAAAGGGAGGATTTCCAGTGTATGTACCCATGTAAGGTGGCTGCATGAACATGCTTACCAGATCATAGCCTTTCGATAATTGGTAGCAATTAGTGGATACCTGGATGAATATGTTTGAAAAACCCTGAGTACATTGCATTTTAGAACCTGAAAAATACAAAGAAAATAACGAAAACCGGGGGGGGGGGGGTCGGGTGGGTAAGTGGGGGGGGGCGCCCTAAATAGAATAGGAGAATTGTTATGGTATGGTGTAGTGCCATACATAATTATCCAATAATATTATATTTTTATTTATGTTGTCCCATTGACATTGACATTGGGTTGGCTGGTGCCAGAGATTGGAGTGCGGTTCCGGTTGTGATCTTGAGATGGCATCGGGTGGGAGGAATTGTAGTAGGAGAAGGAGGACGAGCTGACGTTTGTTATTTCCTCTTGTGAGAGAGATGAGTGCATAAAGGCGTGCCATTTGGAGTAGAAGTGTTCTGAGGAGTTTTTTTGCTTGAAATCCGTGTTTAGGCGGTCTTTGGATAGAAGATGCATGAGGTCCCGTTTGACTTGAGTGATATTGGGGCTTACAGGTGTAATCCAATTTTTCAAGATGGTTCTTCTAGCGATTAGTAGGCAAGTCAAGGACCACCCTTTGTGTGATGTGGTATCTTTCGGGTTCTTTGTAGAGCCAACCCTGGTGATGGCGGTTTTGGACCATGGCAGTAGTATTGGGTCCCAGTGGCCGAAGATAAGAAGCAAAGGATCCTTGGGTAGTTTAATTAGGGTCACTTCAAATATGTAGGCAAGAACTTGGTCCCAGAAAGTGGATATGTAGGAGCAGTGCCAGAAACGATGAGCTAGGGATGGTTTCTGGTGGTTACAAAGTGGGCAGAAGGCTTTGTTTTTGTCCGTTTTTGAAGATAAGAAAGGAATATATGCTCTGTGGGCTATTTTCAGTTGTGTTTCTCTCCATATTTCGTTGGGTGTTAGCTTTTGTACAGCGTTGAGCCCTTGTATGTAGGAGTGGTTTGTATATGTCCGAGATTTTGTATGCATTACTCAATATCATTTGGTCCGTGACGTTTGTTTGGAACCTTTTGTCATCTTGATTGCACGCCTCCCTTAAAAAACTGGTACATTGCCCATAATAGAAGTTATGTGTGGAGGGTAGAGAGAAGGTTTCCGCGATGTTGGCAAAGGGTAATGGTTGACCCGTCTGGATGTTGCAGAGGAGGGAGAATTTAGTTAGACCTTTCTGTTCCCATGTTTTGAAAGACTTGTGCTCTAAACTCGGCGGGAAAGCCGGATTTCCTTGAATCGGGAGGTGTATCAACACAAAAGGGGATAACTTGAGTATTTTCCGTGCTTCTCTCCAAGCTACTGCTGTATCCCTTAATAGGAGATTGTGTTGGTGGGGAGAGGGAACTGACTTCCATCTGCAGTGTAGGAGGGCTACTAGTGAGTAGGGATGGGCCATGTCAGATTCCAGCAAGAAATTTGAGTAGCGAGAGGACTGGGTTATCCAGTCTAGACTTGTTCTTAGCAAACATGCTAGGTTATACATTCTGATATGAGGGAGACTGATGCCCCCTTCGCGTCTGGGAAGATAACGTTTTTTAAGAGCTATACGTGGTCGTTTGTTCTGCCATAAGAATTTAGATAGCGTTATTGAATCAGGTCACATCTTTATGATGGAGAAGTAGTGGGATGGTTTGCATTGGGTAAAGTAGTCTTGCAAAACTGACCATTTTCACTAAATGACATCTTCCCAAAAACGAAAGGGGCAGATCCATCCAGGTATTTAGTTCCTGAGTTATTTTTGACAATAAAGGAGGGTAATTGAGGTGGTATAGTGAAGAAGGGAGTTTTCCTATTTTTATTCCCAAGTAGGTGATGTGGGATTTAGCAACAGGGAAAATTGATTGCTGGGTCCATTTTGGTGTGGAGTGAGAACCGATGGGAAGAATTTTGCTTTTGCTGTAATTAATACGGAGGCCCGAGCACAAGCGAAATTCATCGAATACATTTTTTATGGTTAGCATATCTGAAGTAGGGTTGGCTGAAAATATAAGGACGTCATCTGCAAAAAGTGAGGTACGTAAGTCGTGTGGGCCTATCTTTAAGCCATGTAGGGGGGCTACTGATGTTAGATATCTGGAAAGTGGTTCTAGTGCTATATTGAAAAGGAGCGGCGATAGGGGGCAGCCCTGGCAGCCCTGGCGTGTGCCCTTATGGAGTAATTTCTTCTGATAGAAGACCTGCCGCCACTAACCTTGCTGTCGGAGCTGTGTACATGGCGGTAATTAGATGGTGGAAGGGACCAGTGAAACCTATTGCCGTCATTGTCATGGATAACCAGTCGAAACTGACGTTATCAAAAGCTCTTTCCGCGTCTAGCGTGATAATGGCATGATCAGTGTTCGGGTAATGCATTGCATGTTCTAAGGCCAGCATAACTTTGCGGATGTTAAGGGTGGCCGTTCGTCCTTTAATAAAGCCTGACTGGGCGGAGTGGATTAGGGAGGGCATAATATCTGCTAGTCTAGTGGCAACGATTTTTGAGAGGATTTTCACGTCTAGGTTGAGAAGTGATATGGGCCTGTATGAACACGGTTCCTGAGGGTCTTTGCCCTTTTTTGCCAGTAGTTTTATGATGGCTTGGTTCCCCGAATGTAGGTATGCACCCCTTGACCATATATGTTTATATACTTGGAGAAGAGTAGGTTCTAGTAGGGGTTGTAGGGTTTTGTAGAATTCGCTGGTGAAACCATCTTGGCCTGGAGCTTTGGATAGGGTTAAGTTGCGGATGGCTGTCGATATTTCAGGGAGAGTGATGGGTGCGTTTAGGGTTTCTAGTTGTGTTGGGGAGATTTTGGGTAAGGTTATTTTTTCTAGAAAAGTGCGTGCTGTTTGTGTATCTATGGGATCTGAGGCATAAAGAGTGGAGTAGAATTTTTGCATGACTTTGTTAATTGGAAGTGGAGTGGCGTGCAGGGCGCCTGTTTTATCACGTAGAGATGTGATGTGGGTGGGGCGGTATGGACCTTTGCATAGTCTGGATAGGAGTTTTCCTGCTTTGTTTCCAAATTTATGGAATGTGGCATTTAAATAGGCCTTCTTGGTGTTTTCCAGGGTGTTTACCCAAGTGTCAAATTCCCTTTTTGCTATCTGCCATTCAGAGCGTGTTGCTGGGGAGTCTTTAGTGTACATTTCTCGTTGTGCCTGGTGTAAGCGTGAGCTGGCCTCTTTATATTTAGTTAGGGTGTTGCGTTTAAAAGAAGTTGCATAAGATATGATACGGCCCCTTAGGAAAGCTTTACCAGCATCCCAAAATAGGTTGGGGTCGTGTATATGTGGGGCGTTGTTTGAGGAGTATTCAGCCCATGCGTCCGAGATGTAATTTTGGAAGTCAGTGTTGTTGTGCAGATAAGATGGGAACCGCCATATATTGGGGTGTGGGGGTAGGTCTAGATTGTCTAGTGTCACCTCTATAGGGGCATGGTCAGAAATGGCTATGTCGTGGATATTGGAGTTCTGGAGGTAGGGGAGAAGGTTGTCAGAGCCAAAGATGTAGTCTACCCTGGTGAATGTTTTGTGTGGATTAGAGTAGAAAGTGAATTCCCTGTCTGCCGGGTGGGAAAGGCGCCATAGATCCTGGAGATGTATGGATTCCATGGTGCTGGCCAGGAGGGAGGGGGCTGGTGGGTTAGCGCCCTGTTTTGGACTTTTTTGTGAGGACCTGTCATCCATCTGATGGATGGTGTCATTGAAATCTCCTCCAATTAGATGAGGGAGATGTGTGGTGTCCAGTAGCCAACTGGTTAGTTCAGTGTAAAATTGTCTGCCTGGATTATTGGGGGCATAAACATTAGTTATAACTAGTTCTTTGGAACCTATTTTGATGTGAACCGTGAGTAGACGGCCCTGAGCGTCATTTTTCGCAGACAGGACTGTGCACGGGAGGTTCTTATGTATGAGTAGGAGAATGCCAGCTTTGCGTTCTGCTGCCTCTGAGCCTAGAACAGTGCCTACCCAGAGTTTCTGCATGCGATGAAAGTCTGAGGCCGGTAAATGTGATTCCTGTAGTAGTGCTATATCGGCTTTGAGCCGCTTGAGATGCCTTAGGATTTTCATTCTCTTTTGGGGGGATCTGAGACCCTTTACATTCCATGAGATTATTTTCATATTAGGGGGGTTGAAAGGGGGTATGTGCTGTTAGGTATGGTTTAATATTGTGTGGGAGGTATGATAGTGTGCCAGCTGTCTCCGGAGGCATGATGTTGTTGTATGGGAGGTGGATAAAAAAGAAAGTGGACTTGATTTGGCAAGGGCCGTGTGGAAGAGAGGGAGGAGGGGTAGAGGACTTAACCTGTAGAGGAATCAACATAAGGAAGAGTATCACCAATAAAACAAACGAACATGGAAACTTCACTTTTTTCTGCATGGAGTCACTGTGTAGGTCAACCCCCTTTTCGGGACGGTTGTGGTATAGCCCCAGAGAGCCCTTGGCCATGAGACAAGTGTTCATGTGGGCACCAAGGGGTCATATATATGGGGGGGGGAGAGGGGGGGGTGTAGTTCTCCGTACACAGTGAGGCCAGGAGGATGTAGAGAAAACATTCAAAAAATGTAACTTGCTAGGATGAAACCTAAAAAAGTTAAAAAGGAAAAGCAAACATATGTATAAGAAAGATTATACATTACGTGTTGATGAGGAACAGAGGATATGTGGAACCTGAGGGGGGACAGAGAAATTTACTGTCCAAAATTTTGGAGACCAATAGAGGTAGGATTCAGGTTTCTGTTCAGCGGTGAGTATAGCGATGCTGGTCCGGAACCGAGGATCTGAATCGCATGGGGGAGTCTTTACGCGGGCTTCGTTGATCCATTGAGCGGTTGATTGAAGTACCTTTTGAAGGGGTGTGTTGTTGAGCGTTGGGGAACAAAGACCGCATGCAGGCTTCTGCTTCTGAGGGTTCCTGGAAGGAAAGCTGGTCCCCGTTGGGTGTCTTGAGGCGTAGGGTGGCCGGGAAGGCTAGGGTGAATTTCATCTGTTGCTTAAAGAGTTCAGAGCATATCTGTTGAAAGGCATTGTGTTTCTTTGAGACTTCGATGGAGTAGTCAGCAAAAATCAGGACCCTCACCCCGTCAATTTGAAGCGAGCGGGATTGTCTAAATTTTTGAAGAATTAGAGCCTTGTCAGAGTAGTTCAGATATTTGGCTATGATGGGCCGAGGATTCTTGCGTTCTTCACTATACGACCCCATCCTGTGAGCGCGTTCCACCGTGCAGGGGCCTGTTAGGCCTAGCGCCTCGGGTATGCGTTGGGAGCAAAAGTCCATTAGGGCAGATGCTTGGAGAGATTCGGGAATCCCCACGCAGGTTGCTCCTTCTGGATCTATTTTCCAAATCGTCAAGTTTTTGGATTATGTATTGATTTGTCTTGTCTTGTGCTTGTTCCGTGGCTTGAGCTTGGTACATCTCTTCCTCCATGCTTGATTGGCGATGTTCTAGCTCGTTTAGCCTAGTGTTATGTTCTCCTAGCTGGGCCTTTATCTGTTTCATCCCCGCATTGACAGCCTTTTCTACCGATGCAGATATCATGGGGGACAGAAGTGCTGCCACTGCCTGTGCAATGCGTTCAGTTTTGTGGTCCCCGGCGAGCTGTGGGGATGTAGCTGGTATGGAGAAGGCCTGAGGAAAGGGTGCTTGAGGAGAGGAGGCTTGAGAGTGTGGCTGAGCAGGGGATGCCTGAAGGGATGTGTGTGGAGCTGTGCTTCCACTTACTTCCATCTCCGCCGTGTGCTGCTGCTGCTGCTGCTGCACGCCTGTGTGAGCTTCCCTGTAGGCCGAAGCCGGGGCCTCGATTTGCGGCTGGGCCGGCGGCGCCGTCAGGGCCGTGTTGGAGCGGGAGCCGAGGACCTCCACAAAACAGTCCATAGAGCGGGTGTAAGTGCCCGAGGTGGCCGAGGGAGGTTTCTGGCTTCTGGGCAGGATTTACATGCGGATTTAGTGTCCTCAGAGCGGGAGCTGTGAGAGGGTGCAGCTACTCCATGCGGCGCCGGAACCGGAAGTGTCCCCTTTTTATTTTTATATGGAATGAGATGACACTGGCATTGATTGAACTTGGAGCTGTCACCTTCATCTGACCATCTAAATGATTATGCATGAATGCCAAAACACGAGAGTGTGAGGCATATTGAGTCGGTGAGTGTTGATTTCAAAGGGAGAGGAATCACTGACACTGAGTGAACTGGTGGACATCTTTCAGAAAACTGCACACTTTCTCACGGTTCTCCGTCTATGGACTCTTTATAGATGAAATATCTGTAGTCTTTTTATATGCTTTCACTTTTTAATATTATTGGTGGTACAGATTGTTTTGTGTGTATCACGCAATATCACACTGTATATTTTTTTATTATTATTTTTGGTATAGATTGCTTTGTGTATGGTATATTGATTTTATCATCACTTAATATCACTAGAACATTATAGCACAAAGAGTATAATATTTCGAACACCA
Organism: Lithobates septentrionalis; assembly: GCA_037952835.1. Classification (NCBI taxonomy): domain Eukaryota; kingdom Metazoa; phylum Chordata; class Amphibia; order Anura; family Ranidae; genus Lithobates; species Lithobates septentrionalis. Next base: position 994,249 of record JBBDGP010002067.1, on the reverse strand, counting down.
GGTGGTGCCATCACCATTTCTAGCGCCACCTATATTGATTGACGGGGACTTTTGTTGGGTTTCTGCACATCAATAGAGGTTTTTATGGTATTAGTATTGAAGGCGGCTAAGTTTTCATGACAATAATCAGGATAGACATTGTTTACAGGGATAAAGTAAATATGATTGACGGTCCTCACTGTTTGTTAATATTTATTCAATCATATTTACTTTATCCCTGTAAACAATGTCTGTCCTGATTATTGTCATGAAAACTTAGCCGCCTTCAATACTAATACCATGTTTTATTTATCTATTTAGATACAACTACATTCATTCCATGCACGTATGTACAAGCTCTTTGCTTCTGTGACCACAGTGAGTGTGTCCTGCTATGTCCGGGTTTATCTTCGTTACTATGCGGCCGCCCAGCGCCACGCCTTCAGTCGAGGGTGATTGGCGCACCATGGTATCTCTGGTATCCAGGATACCTAGGATGCGACTGCTCTCTCCCCCTTGGACGCATCGGCGGTTGCCATGCCGATGCAGAGGATCGGGACATGCGCAGTGCACACCAGCGGCCGGCTTGAATGACGTCACATCGGCTTCTCCGATTGGTGACCACAAGCGGGGCATGCGCACAAGAGACGCTCTCAGCGTCTCTCTTCGTACAATCCACACTACCTGTCACTCTGATCTGAGCAGCTGTGTGGATCTACACTGCTGACGTTCAGCCCTTATCAGCTTGGTCTCACTAAAAGGTAAGCTACTATACAATCCTAACAACTACAAATGACTTTTATATACAAACACTCACTCCTCTGTTTATCACCACTTGCCTCCCCTTTCTTCGGGTTTACCCCTCTGGCGCTGCAGCCGGACGATTTATATCTGAAATACCAACATCTCACACAGGCAAGACTTATCTAGTCTTATCACATCTCTTTACCAATTGAACTGAGACCTGATTCTCTTCAGATATACAACCAATATGGGATTACCCTAGCAAACCGCTGGATGCTTTAAATACTGAATAAAGAGGCTGTTGTTTTTACCCTTGCTGTCAATACACACAACTACAAATAATATTATGGTAAGTGAAGTATACTCTTAATCTAATAATTACGTCAGACATGCAGTAACAGGGGGGATTTTCAAGACAACATCCACAGATATTTCCCTACTCTATATTAATTTATTTTAGTCGCCCCTAAAGGGTAGACAAACCGCCCACTTAAATTAGTCAGGTATGTTAAATTTATATGCATACAATACCTATGCAATTCATCCCTTCCCCTGTGACACTATAGATGGGTGCACACACTGTTTGAATTATCAGCAATACACTGCCAATGGGTCTATAATATACACTGTTAGTAAACAGGTTATTTAATTACTATTACATTTAGACCTACTACCCCTATATTATATCCACAAACAGGCACCCAATTATCATTTAACTCCCTTCCCCCCTCTCTTTCCCTTTTCTTTTCTTACATGTTAGGAGCAGTTTTACCTCTTTGGAGACCAACAAATCATACAATTTGATGGTTACTCTTTTGAATATTATGTTGCATACGTCCCCATAGTATATGAATAATGCCCGGACCCTGTGGGAATAGCACTTTTTAATGGGCACTGTTGGCAATATTGTGTAATCTATGACATCACTAATGACATTACTTAGTTAAAACTGTGTGTAACACACTTTCACTATTTATTGAATGTTCTGTCTATTACAGTATTCAGTTCTGTGCTCTTGAAGAAGCGCCCGTGGCGTGCAACATGTCGAGCAAATCTCAGATACTGGCTGTTACCACCGCATAGCTTTTCTGTCAAACATAGTACAATCGTATGTAAACAGGATTGGCACTTCCAATCAGTAAGTAATATGCAGTCAAGGCAAAGCAGCTGAGACTGACCAGTAGTAATCCTTATGGTAATCCAGGTATAAGGTGTCTGTATACAGTGTCCTGTGGAGTATGCTAGTGGCTGGTGTTGGATTTGTGGGCAGGTGCCCTCTCACCAATCTGAAGACAGTGTAGGAACTTCCTGAAGAGTGATTCAAGTTAATTCTTCCTTCTGCAGAATGGGCTGAGATGACGGTCTGGCTGCTGGAATAATGAGTTGTCTGGTCCTGCTATTGACAGCGATGCTGCGGTGGTGCCCCTCTTCTAGCAAGCGGCATCAGACCCGCCTGGGTCAGAGCTGGGAGTGCCTTGTTGCTGCGTGGTAGGCCGCAGTCCTCTCTCACAGCAGCGAAAATGGTGTTTACTTGATGAGACCCAGGAAGCAAGAGAGCTTGGGCCTGGTCTGCTGACCCATTTACAGCCTCTCCCATAGTTCTCTTCCTGGAGCAGATGGCCAGCTGGGAGGTGTAGTTCATGTATAGTTCTACAGTTCAGGGATGCCTGTTAAATAGACTACAGTTCCCACAATGCTCCCTGCTTGGCTAAGGAGTATGATGCATGTAATCTGAGCCCAGCACTGGGGGAATACAGAGACAATCTAAGAAGGTGGAGGGTAAGTCTGCAGTGCCAGATAACTGTAGTTTGCTCTTGGCTACATTAATGTCTCACAATCACTACTCCTGTCTGAATTGACGTTTAATTTTTTTTTTGCATTGGTACATGTTCCCCAGGGCAGTGCCGGCTCCCTGATGTTTTTTTTTTTTTTTTTACAACCCCTTGCCTATTATCTCTTATAGTTATTTTTCCAAAATATGCCCCAGTAGAAAAGGTAAATCTTATGGTATAGAGTAAGGGAAATTCCCTACCCCAATTTGTACTCCTCTAGGATATGACACTCCTCTAGTGCTTCCACCTATCACCAACTCAAATGAGACATCACTAGGTGCTTATCCTTCTATTCCTAGACCACAACTGCCATAGCCGGATATCGTTGGTCTGTGATGTCATTGCGGTGCACACACCAGCTGCACATGTGCAAAGGAGTTAGAAGCAGAAGAAGATTGGCTCCTTGTCTCCCCTAAGATGGTCCTCCCCCTGGAGGTCAAATGACACTTCACCCCTATCTACTGTATAGTGGAGTGTCAGGACTGGAAATTATGTCATTGTGGGTTGAGAGTACATGAGCTCTAGGAACAGGATATGCCCAAACCGCCATGTTGAAACATCCAGTATATCCTCCCATAAGATAGAAAAGGGTCCCACTTAAGCACTTACCACCACCTAGAGGACAGATATGGCAGTACAAGTGTTTTCCCCGCACCAGTGTGGATTCAAACCAGGTATAAAGTGGATGTTTCTCTCCAGCGATGAGGAGCCCCAGGTGCTGGCTAATGCTGATTCATGCTGTGAGTAGATGAGAAAATCCGGACAGCCGCACACCGGGAAAGTATTATCCAAAGAAGTTTCTTTATTGTAAAATCAGGATCATATCATGTACAGGACACCGTAGACAGTATGTACAGGCAATTTACTAACACGTTTCACACTTATGCCAAGTGCTTACTCATAGCTACAATGAGTAAGCACTTGGCATAACTGCGAAACTCGTTAGCTGATTGCCTGTACATACTGTCTATGGTGTCCTGTACATGATATGATTATGATTTTACAATAAAGAAACTTCTTTGGATAATACTTTCCCGGTGTGCGGCTGCCCGGATTTTCTCGTCTACTCAGGACAGATATGGCACTTACAGGCAGTATTAGACACTATGGAATTCCTAATAAGGCATTCTCCTTTGTGTGTATACAGTCCCTGGGAAAGTCAATGCCATACATCATGCACATAATGTAATAACATATCATGATTATATCCATACAATGCAAGAAGATTTCCATAAACATTGTCAGAGATCTATCACATTTATTGTAAAGTGATGCTGTCAGGATCACTGGTTGCTAGGGAGCTGTCGGCTGTGAGGAGATAGCAGTTTATAAAAGTGGGGATATCAAGAGCTTCCTAAATCCGCTGCATGTTTCAGTCACTACGGCAGGGATTTTTGAATTAGGTGCAGGTCATTTTAAAGGAACATACCACCACAAAAGTGTGGTTATTGAATTCTGATGATTCTCTGTTGATGCATGAAAAAGTCCTTCATTGTTTTGTATCACCTGTATCCATATATCAGGATGTTGGTGCGCCCCCTTTGTGGATTATTTATGTAAAGTTCCTGTATAATGTAGTTGTATAGGTATTTTGTTATATTCTCATTGCCTGCTGTGTAGCTTCCTGACATTATTTTAACATTTTTCTACCTCAAAACTGGTGTGAATAAACGGGTCCATCGATATTTCCTTTTTTATTTTGCTGTTTACTATTTGGTAGGAGGAGTCGGGTGGAACTAACATATTACTGCAGTAACTGAATATTTGCTGTTGCAAAACTGATCCTCCCCCTGGCCAATCGGGAAGCAGGTATGAAACCCGTTTCCCAATTAGACAAAATGTCAGGCTATCCTATTGGACGCATAGCGCCGGGAGAAGCAGAGAGGAGACACTGCGGAAGGTTCTCCAGGAGAGTACACTGGAGCAGCTTTCCCTGAGCCTGCCATGCTGGAAGAAGGCCGCATCAGCTCTGACCGTTGCTCTCACGCATCCAGGGTAAGGAGGACAGCGGGTGGTGGGTTGGTGTTAGTGCCGTGCCCCAGGGGGGTAGGGTGGCATTTGTGCTAGTGCCACACCACCGGCATCCAGGGGGGGTTGTTTGCTGCCCCCCCAAAAAAAAACACCAGTCGGCACTGGATCCACTGTGTGTTCTGACACTTATCTATTGGAAGCAATGGTAGGTCTTCTATTTACCAGACTATTTAGGTCAGGCATTGCACCCCACATGCATCACTGAGCTTTGGTCATTCATGACCTTGTTGCTGGTTCACTGGTTTTCCTTCTTTGGACTACTTTTAGTCGGTCCTGACCACTGCAGACTGGGAACATCCTATACAGGCCTGGTATGGATTTTGGGGGGGACCCCAGGTAGTTTTTTTTGTTTTTGGTTGCAATTGCAACTGCATGTCAATTCAAATGTATTTAACTCGTTTTATTTCTTTAGAAACGTCATTTTTGCTGCAGCATGTTCTATGCATGCCACAGATGTGCCACTTTACAGGCAGACTAAGGGGACCCCAGGCTCTATATTTAATGTTTTCATTTTTATTGTATCACTATAAGTGGGGTTTCCACTTTAAGTGAAACACTAAAAATTAAAATACAAAAATAAAGAAAAAAACGTTGTGGGGTCGTCCCCCCCAGTCCATACCAGGCATTTTGGATTTTAAGGGGAACCCTATGCCAAAATTTAAAAATAAATGGCATGGGGCCTCACAAAATCCATACCAGACCCTTATCTGAGCATGTATATATATATATATATATATATATATATATATATATATATATATATATATATATATATATATATATAATATATATAAATGTATTACTTTATCTATTTTTATTTGTATTGGAAACTGACCCCTTCACATGAACTTATGTAACAAATAAAATACATTTTTGGTACATATACCGGGCTATTTGCTGCCAATGTTGCATGCTTCATTTAAAGTCCCAACCCTCTTTGTTTGTTCTCTGCAAATAGGGATGGAAGTACTTTGACCCACACGTCATAGGCCTCATTTAACCTCTTCCCCCTCTCCAGCCGTCAAATGAGGGCTGGGCGGTGCGGCTCTCGTTCTGGGTGGACGTCATATGACGGTCTCCCAGAATGACCGCTCTTGCATTGCGGTGATCGGTGGTGTGTCAGTGTGACACACTACTACAGCGATCTCAGTAAAGAGCCTCTAATGGAGGCTCTTTACCACATGATCAGCCATGTCCAATCACAGCTAATAATGATGTAAACAGGAAGAGCCGTTGATCGGCTTTTCCTCACTTGCGTCTGACAGATGCGTGTAGAGGAGAGCCGATCGGCTGCTCTCCTGACAGGGGGGTCTGTGCTGATTGTTTATCAGTGCAGCCCCCCCTCTGATGCCCACCCAGGATCACCAGGATGCCGCCAGGACCACCAGGGATTGCCACCACACTAGACCACCAGGTATGCCACCCTAGACCACCAGGGAAATGCCAATCAGTGCCCAGGCAGCTGCCAATCAGTGCCCATCCCCAATGCCTGTCAGTGATGCTTATCAATGCCATCTATCAGTGCCGCATATCAGTGCCCATAAGTACCATGTATCAGTGCCCATCAGTGCCCAGCATTCCCGCCTATTAGTGCCCATCAGTGCCCAGCAGTTCTGCCTATCAGTGCCACCCATAAGTACCTATCAGTGCAGCTTTTCAGTGCCCATCATTGTCGCCTATCAGTGCCCATCAGTGCTGCATATCAGTGCTGCCTACCAGTGCCCATCAGTGCCACCTATCAGTGCCCATTAGGGATGAGCTTCGAGTTCGAGTCGAACTCATGTTCAACCCGAACATCGGCTGTTCGCCAGTTCACCGAACAGCGAACAATTTGGGGTGTTCGCGGCAAATTCGAATGCTGCGGAACACCTTTTAATAGTCTATGGGAGAAATCAAAAGTGCTAATTTTAAAGGCTTATATGCAAGTTATTGTCATAAAAAGTGTTTGGGGACCTGGGTCCTGCCCCAGGGGACATGGATCAATGCTGTGTGATGCGTCTCCTCTTCTGACGGTTCTTAAATATTGGGGGGGCCACCCGGTGACCCCGCCCCCCTCTGACGCACGGGACATGACGGGACTTCCCTGTGGCATTCCCCGTGACGTCACAGGGAAGTCCTGTCAAGTAACCGTGCGTCAGAGGGGGGCAGGGTCACCGGGTGGCCCCCTGTTATTTAAGAACCATCAGAAGAGGAGACGCATCACACAGCGGGAGCATCCCACCATGCCACCATGGGTGCAGAGTGGCCCAGAGAAGAAGATGAAGAAGAGAAGAAGATGAAGAGAAGAGCGGGAGCCTCCCCCATGCCATGGTGCGAAGCGGCCCGAGGAGAAGAAGATAGAAGGCGCCGCGGAGGAGATGCTGGATGAGAACACCGGAGGAAGAACCAGAAGAGCCAGAAGAAGAAGAAGAAAAAGATGAAGGAAGATAGAAGAAAGAAGAAAGAAGAAAGAAGAAGGATTTAAATAAAGGAATTGTCAAAAACTGTCTCTTGTCATTTTTAACATTTTGACAGTTTTTTAGTGAAATGGTAGGGGTACTTTTGTACCCCCTTACCATTTCACACGGGGGGGCGGGATCTGGGGGTCCCCTTGTTAAAGGGGGCTTCCAGATTCCAATAAGCCCCCCACCCGCAGACCCCCACAACCACCGGCCAGGGTTGTGGGGATGAGGCCCTTTTCCTCATCAACATGGGGACAAGGTATTTTGGGGGGCTACCCCAAAGCACCCTCCCAATGTTGAGGGCATGTGGCCTGGTACGGTTCAGGGGGGCACTCTCTCATCCCCCCTCTTTTCCTGTGGCCAGCCAGGTTGCGTGCTCGGATAAGGGTCTGGTATGGATTTTTGGGGGGACCCAACGCCATTTTTTTTTATTTTGGCGTGGGGTTCCCCTTAAAAACCATACCAGACCTGAAGGGTCTGGTATGGAATTTAGGGGGACCCCCACGTCATTTTTTTTTAAATTTTGGCCGGGGTTCCCCTTAATATCCATACCAGACCTGAAGGGCCTGGTATGGAATTTAGGGGGACCCCCACGTCATTTTTTAAAAAATTTTGGTTCGGGGTTCCCCTGTGGGGAATTCCCATGCCGTTTTTATCAATGAACTTTTATGTGTATTGTCAGACCGGCAATGCAATAGCCGCGAGTAGTTTTAAATGACTTTTTTCCTTTGAAATGTAATTGTGCTGTCAGACTGTTCTAAACACGGGAAACAAGCGCCCCTTTACAGGCATACTATAGACACCCCCCAGCTATGAAATTTAAAGGGATATTACACTTTTATTGTTTGACTTTAAGCATTATTAAAATCACTGCTCCTGAAAAAACGGCCATTTTTAAAACTTTTTTTTGCATTGATCCATGTCCCCTGGGGCAGGACCTGGGTCCCCAAACCCTTTTTATGACAATAACTTGCATATAAGCCTTTAAAATTAGCACTTTTGATTATTCATGTTCATGTCCCATAGACTTTAACGGTGTTCGCGTGTTCGAACAAACTTTTTTCCTGTTGGCATGTTCTGGTGCGAACCGAACAGGGGGGTGTTCGGCTTATCCCTAGTGCCCATCACCAGTGCCATCAGTGCCCATTAGTGCCACCTCATTGGTGCCTACTCATCGGTGCCACCTTATCAGTGTCTGTCACTGCCACCTTATCAGTGCCCATCAGTGAAGGAGAAAACTTACTTATTTACTTACTTATTTACAACATTTTATAACAGAAACAAAGGAAAACTTTTTTTTTCAAAATAAAAAACCGAGCGGTGATCAAATACCCCCAAAAGAATGCTCTATTTGTGGGAACAAAATGATAAAAATTCTGTTTGGGTACAGTGTAGCATGACTGCACAATTGTCATTTAAACAGCGACAGCGCTGAAAGATGAAAATCGGCCTGGGCAGTAAGTGCCTGGTATTGAAGTAGTTAAAGTCCCAAAACCCCTTTCTTTCCTTACAGTTGAGTATAGGTTTCTTTAGCCATGTGACATCTCCATTATTACTAGTTCTCACATTACTGTACCTACTGACACCTCATTATGGGATTTCCAGACCAGGACATCTATACTTTAGTTACTCTATCATTTCTCTACTTCATAGGTATATTTCTTGACAACACTTGATTCCTCTAACAAACTAATCCCCAAGTTTTGTGATAGTTTATCTGTTTACTGCATTACTATGTCCTTACCTCATTGTACCACTTATACTACAATGGCCCTGGAACATAAACCTTGTATTATGTCTCATACATTTTGTATTCTGTCTTATAAGTCTATCAATAAATATATATTCAACACTAAATTGAAACCATTATTGTTTTCTGTGAAACATTTTTGTGTTAGTTTTGTGGAATGTGGCCAAACTGTAATCTCATAAGTAACCATTTTGTTTCATTTTAAACCCTCTCATTATCCTGCAGATTACTCTTTGAAGAGTACAAAAGCATCTTGGTGATGATCTTTGTTGTCAATGAAATTAACAAGGACCCCAATCTTCTGCCTAATATTACCCTGGGCTATCATATATTTAGTACATGTTCTGATCCAAAGCATACTTTCAGATATGCCACAAAGATATTGTCTGGAGAAAACGGAGCTCCTAACTATTACTGTAAGGGACACGGAGAATTGGCTGGTTTTATTGGTGAAAGTGTTTTCCATTCAAATCATGCTCTGGCTCAGTTACTTAGTCTGTATCGGTATACACAGGTAAGTGATCACTGCAATATATTATGTATGTAATATGGAGTGTACAATGGCTCAGTCTCGGTGGAATTATTTTAGTCTTATGCCCTGTACACACAGTCGGACATTGATCGGACATTCCGACAACAGAATCCATCGGTTTTATCCAACGGATATTGGCTCAAACTTGTCTTGCATACACATGGTCGCACAAAGTTGTCGGAATTTCCGAACGTCAAGAACGCGCTGACGTACACCACGTACGACAAGTCTATAAAAGCGTAGTTCAATACCAAGCGCGCCACCCTTTGGGCTCCTATTTTCTAATCTCATGTTAGTAAAAGTTTGGTGAGAGACGATTCGCGCTTTTTCAGACTCGTAGTTTACAGAACGTATTTTTGGTGTTCAGTTTGTGCTTGTGGGTTTGTATCTGTTCTTCAGTGCATGCAGCGAGTTCCCATTGATTTTTCATTGTGTTCTTTTCCGTTCGTTACTGATGACTTTTCAGATCGCTCTTCACAGGCCTTGCTGTTCTTCAATGCGTTCTGTTACTTTGTTCTGACCAGCCGGCCATTTTCTAGCCATGTTGCATGTACATACTCATTGTAGAGTTCGTGCTGTGCGGGGGCTTGGTGTTGGAGTTCTTACTTTGACACAAGCCCAGTCCATGAACAGGGCAAGGAGGAGTTCATGGACCAAGAATTGGTTGCTCTAGCGTGACCAATTCTGTCACATGCCTTTGCTCCGTGAGATCCGTGAGAATAATCCTGACGATTTGAGTAACTTTCTCTGGATGACGGACCCCGTATTTCACCGTTTGTTGGCTTTGCTGACCTCTTATATCAGCAGGCAGGATACCTGCATGAGGCAAGCCATCACTCCGGAGCAGAGGCTCGTCGCCACCCTGCGGTACTTGGCGACGGGGAGAAGCCTGCAGGACCTCAAGTTCTCGACAGGCATCCCTCCAGGCTCTGGGGTTCATTATCCCAGAGACCTGTTCTGCCATCATCCAGGTCTTGCAGAAGGACTATATTAAGGTAAGATTTTTATCCTCTAACATCACATTTTATTGTATTTAATGTTTGCGAATATATTGTATTTATTTCCTCATTCCCCAATTAGCATGATTGTAATATGCTGTGAATGTCCCCTTTGTCCTCATGCATGCTGTTTTTTTTTTAAATGTTTGTCCTTCATACATATTTGCCTTCACTTAGCTCCCCTGCATGCTCTCCTGGGCCTATATCCACCTCATCTAGTCACTTAACAATGTATTTTGTCAGCTCCATAGTAGTGCTTTACCCTAATTCCCCCTAAAATGTGTAAAAATTTGATTTGTGCTTTAATCCACACAGAGTGCTAGAGGTTTTTTTTGGGTTCCAATGCCATTTTGAACCCTCCCTCCCCCCAACTGCTAACTCAGCTGATACCAATCCTCTATCTGCTAACTTTGCCAAACCCATACATACTATATACCCACCTCTTTTGTGGTCAGATTTATGGATGAATTACCCAAAGCATGTAGTGCAAGGGCCTGCCTGAATACTTTCAAATGGTACTGTTTAAAGTTTTTGTATCCTATTATTATCTTGATAGGTAATAGCAGAATGTAAAAACGTGCTAAATTGTGTACAGTGTGTATTTATATCTTTGTATTATGACACTTCTTACCTGTCCAGTGGGCTGCCAATAGTGTAAGTAAGGAGGGGCTGGCCAAAGTAATACACATTATTTAGGCATTCATCTCTCAATGAAGTGGAGAGGGTTACCTGTCCAAAACATCCCCCCCTAAAATTTTGAAAATGGCCCATGAGAGGGGGGGAGGAATCTGATAAGTGGACCTTATACCTTTGTCTTTAAATACTCCCAAAATAAATTATACTGATGTTGGCCAAGAATGTTTGTGTCTAATCTGCTTTCCATGTTTTTGTGCAAAATGATAATTTTTTTTTCTTGTTTGACTCCACAGTTTCCTTCCAACCCACAGGAATGGCAGACTGTGGCCTCCCACTTTGCCCAGTGGTGAGACTTTCCCAACTGCGTCGGGGCAATTGATGGGAAACATGTCCACATAGTCCCACCCCCCAACTCGGGGTCATACTATTATAATTACAAGGGGTTCAATAGTATTGTGATGTTGGCGGTGGTGTCGGCTACTTACGAGTTCCTGTATGTGGATGTGGGGAAGAATGGCGGGATGTCAGATGGTGGAGTCATCGCCCACACGGAGTTCTACAGGCGTCTCCAGGATAGCAGCTTGGACTTGCCACCTCTTCGTTGCGGATGAAGCATTTGCGCTGGGGGACCATCTTATGCCTCCATTCCCTATGAGGACCCTCACCCCAGACCAGGGGATTTTTAATTACCAGCTGGCCAGAGCCAGAAGAGTGGTGGAGAACACATTTGGAATAATGGCCAGCCGGTTCCGCCTATTTCTTACACTGATACATACAGTACCTGACCGCGAGATTGTGTTTCCAGCGCAATACCATCGCGCTGGTTCTCGGCGACAGGGTACTGTGCATGTCGCGCTGGCTCACTCATCGGGAAAGGAAAACTTTGTTTTCCTTCCGCGATGAGTGACAGGCAGTGCTGACAGCTGTCTGGTATGAATCCTGAGGCGGGAACACCGCGCCAAATTTTAAATGAAAAAACTGGCGTGGGTTCCCCCCAGGGGCATACCAGGCCCTTAGGTCTGGCATGGATTGTAAGGGGAACCCCCTACGCCAAAAAATTGGTGTGGGGGTCCCCCCCAATCCATACCAGACCCTTATCCAAGCATGCAGCCCGGCCGGCCAGGAAAGGGGGTGGGGACGAGCGAGCGGGCCCCCCTCCTGAGCCGTACCAGGCCGCATGCCCTCAACATTGGGGGGTGGGAGCCTTGGGGGAGGGGGGCGCCCTGCGGGCCCCCCCCACCCCAAAGCACCTTGTCCCCATGTTGATGAGGACAAGGGCCTCTTCCCGACAACCCTGGCCCTTGGTTGTCGGAGTCTGCGGGCGGGGGGCTTATCGGAATCCGGGAGCCCCCTTTAATAAGGGGGCCCCCAGATCCCGGCCCCCCACCCTGTGTGAATGAGTTTGAGGTACATGGTACCCCTACCCATTCACCTAGGGAAAAGTGTCAATATAAAAAAAACACAGTACACGGGTTTTAAGAGTAATTTATTAGTCAGCTCCGGGATCTTCTTCCAACTTCGGGGGGGTCTCCTTCCGACTTCTCCCGGTGTTTGGCCTCTTCTCCCGGGCCCCGCCGTTATCTTCTTCCATTTATATAGGCGGTGACCCCGCCCCCTTACGACATCATGGTCCCAGCATGCGCAGGGACTCTGGGGCCACGCCCCCTTATGACGCCAGAGTCCCTGCGCATGCTGGGACCATGACGTCGTAAGGGGGCGGGGTCACCGCCTATATAAATGGCTCTGCAGCTCGCACACAGCATTCGAGCCGGAGAGAGTGTTGTGTCAACATCGGGGAAGAAGAGAAGAAGCGGCGAGACAGCGGCGACAAGACAGCGGCGGTGAGACAGCGGCGACAAGACAGCAGCAGCAGACCGGGCCCCTCGCTGGCAATAGAGCTGGAAGAAGATAGCAGCGGGGCCCGGGAGAAGAGGCCGAACACCGGGAGAAGTTGGAAGGAGACCCCCAAAGTTGGAAGAAGATCCCGGAGCTGACTAATAAATTACTCTTAAAACCTGTGTACTGTGTTTTTTTATATTGACACTTTTCCCTAGGTGAATGGGTAAGGGTACCCCAAACTCATTCACACAGGGTGGGGGGCCGGGATCTGGGGGCCCCCTTATTAAAGGTGGCTCCCGGATTCCGATAAGGCCCCCGTCCGCAGACCCCGACAACCAACGGCCAGGGTATTGATAACCTCTGCAGTGTCGCAGCTGACATAAAATCCACACTTATGGCAGCCATTACGGACATGAGATCTGACCTGCAGGCCATGTCACTCAGAGTAGAGGAAGTAGAAATAACCCAAACACGCCATGACTCCTCACTCTGTCATATACAGCAAGTTACTGAATCCCACGCTGTCCATCTTAGGGACATAAATCGACACATGGAGGACCTCAACAATCGAGGCAGATGCCGCAATCTTAGGTTGAGAGGAGTCCCGTAATCGATTGATCCCACCCAGCTGAGCCAGACAGTCATTACATTGTTCAATGAACTCATGGAAAGACCCCCAGACACGCGATCACATTTGAAAGAATTCACAGAGCACTGCACCCGAGGGGGAGAGACGCTGACCCCCCCAGGGATGCAGTGTGCTGCCTTGCAGACTTCCAGCTGAAAGAAAGGATCCTATGCTCAGCCAGAAACCACAACCAGGTGACCATTCAAGGTTCTGTAGTGAAAATCTACCAAGACCTATGCAACATCACCCTACAGCGTAGAAGAGAACTACGGCCCTTACTAGAAGTCCTCAGGGCCAGGTCCATAATATACAGATGGAAGTTCCCCTTTGGTCTCTCAGCCTCTCATCAAGGGCGTACAGCACTCCTCAGAGTGCCTGAGGACCTGGATCATTTTTGCTCTCAACTGGATATCCCATTAATGGAACTACCGGACTGGTACAGTGATTTCAGCCCTTCCCCCTCAAACAAGCTACCTCCATGGATGGAGTCGCAGAGGCGGGCAACTTCAATATTGGCCTTCGACGACCTCATCCGCTACCCCCTCGATCCCCACTTAGAGACCAGAGTGCTCCAAGAAATGGTAGTCTTAAAACCAGGCTGACTGCAGAACCGAACTATATCACTCCTCACCAATAAACCTAATATACGCTGGTACAGTAATCTGATCAGGATAACAGAAAACAAGACGGATTACAGTTTTTCCCTATTTAAAGTACCTAGAATGAACTTTTACACCCTGAAAAAGACTCAACGAGCACCCGCTGGCAATCCCAAACACAAAAAGACCTACCCTTCACACCCAAAAATTCAGTCCTTCCAAGATAGTCAACAAAGGACATGTTCCCGTTTGATCCGGATTTATCGACAAAGACTGGCCCCGAACGAACAATCAGTGTACAACACCACTCCTAACTAAAGTCTGTGATAAACTTTCTAACTAACATCTACACTCACCCCCTTCTCACTTCGTATTTCCCCATACCCTCCCCTGATCATACTAACTAAGTTAGGGCCTACCCTATCCACCCCCTCCCTTCCCTTTCCCCACCCCCCCTCCTTTCTTCTGCCTTAGGCTCCCCACTTTGAAAATACCAGTCGTCTGTATTTAGTAGTATTGCCTAAGTTTAACCACTTGATCTCTTTTACCCTAGATAACCGTTTTTTTAATAGAATAATGAACCTCCAGATATCGATCGGTCGCCTGGAACATGAGGGAGACATGCTCAGGTAAGATGTCCACATCTCATCCCACCAATCCTAGTCACACCACACACATAAAAGCAAATTCATACTTCAAATTGGGTCATAACGCACACTACCTTATCAGGTTTGACGAAGTTCATACACATAATTTTACCCAGCGGATCTGGGCTGAGCATGTCTCCCTCGAACTAGGACGAAAAATTCCATCAATTTCCTCCCGCTCTCCTCACAGGTCCATCTCCAATAAGGATAATGTTGGTTTCCTCTTTTGCTGTAGTAATGTTTATAAGCCATGATTTAGATATGTGGATTCACACATACCCTGTGTCTTGTGGATGATGTTCCCGCAGTTGAAATTTACTAATTACATTGTTCTATAACCTCACTGTTTTATACCTCGTGTTTCAAGTTTTAAGTTACAAGTGTTCAAACTGTTTACTTACTGATAAAAGGCCTTACATATAAACATACACAAACTACCATCTACTCCTCTCCCCCCATGACTAATACCTAAATCTAAATAGTCATGTCAATAGTGCATCGATATGTCTACACAGCTTACCAATCTAAAAGTAGCGACAATCTTCCCCACATGACTCCCCTTTATATACTAGATATTCATTCTACTGCCACATCTGCACATACACTCTGCAGTGCTACCAAAACCCACAGATGCGCTCATCCTTATCCTTGTCCGCATCCTAATAACACTACCTGCCACCTCCTTATGCGATACACGTGACCTCACATGGAAACAGTGCTCCCTCCATTGACCGAACGTCACCTACTACCCCCGACAACAGCGGACTCTGGTAGCCCTTGCTGACCCAAACCAGCATCCCCTGCTATACTGAGAGGGATTGCAGGCAATCCCAACAACCGGTACCAAACCTAATTCCCCCTCTGGAGAACCCCTCTCTCTTCTCCCCCTAAAAAACCCACACCCTCATTCCCTCTCCAGTCACAACCTCCCCTCAACTCCCTCTCAACCACCCCTATAAAGTTGGTCCACCCCCTCCTTCTCCGTCTCTGGCTTCCCTTTCACTACAGGACATCATACCTGATAAACTTTGCCGACCAACCGACATGGCTAACTCCAAAACGACTTCCTCTAATCTCTCACTGAAAATCCTCTCCTTCAACACCAGAGGTTTAAACACCCAAGAAAGAACCGTCTTTTAAGAACCGTCAGAAGAGGAGAAGCGTCACACAGCGGGAGCCTCCCTCCATGCCATCATGGATGCAGAGTGGCCTGAGGAGAAGAAGGGAAGAAGACGCCGACGCCGCAGAGGAAGATGCCGGACAAGAACACCGGAGGAAGAACCAGAAGAAACAGAAGAAGAAGAAGATGGAGGAAGAAACCGAAGGAAGATAGAAGATAGAAGAAAGAAAGAAGAAAGAAGAAAGAAGAAAGAAGAAAGAAGAAAGAAGAAAGAAGAAAGAAGATAGAATATAGAAGATAGAAGAAAGAAGATAGAAGAAAGAAGATAAAAGAAAGAAGATAGAAGATAGAAGAAAGAAGAAAAAAGATAGAAGACAGAAGATAGAAGATAGAAGAAAGAAGAAAGAAGATAGAAGAAAGAAGAAGCATTTAAATAAAGGAATTGTCAAAAACTGTCTCTTGTCATTTTTAACATTTTTTTTATTTCAAATATTTTTATTATTTTGTATAGAGAGCAGTATACAAGCATGTAAAAATAGACAAAACAAACGTACATATCTTCCAGAGTATACAAAACCATATGCTGTGTAGTGAAGGAGTGTGGAAGTACTAATACACACTATTTCTCAGTATAAAACCTCATTAATGTTTTACATTATAGCCACATACAGGTAATAGAAAAAGAATAAGATAGTATAACAAAACATAGAATACCTATGCAGGGTCTTGAGTTTCACCAGTAGACCTGCCCCGTTTCCTTAAACCCCGATGGGGACTAACCAGGGTGTCTCGCACACCCCACCCCAATGGGAACTTTCTGTAGGAGTGTGCGGAAAACCCCCCATGTCCGGGATCCGGAACCTAGTAACTGACGTTTGATATCTTGCGGAAGGCAATGCAGGAGGTGCCCTCTTGAAAGCAGTGCCATCCCAAGGATGAAATGTAAATAATATCTGCGGGAGGAATATTGAGCCTCTGGCGGGTGGGTAAGGTCTACCAGCAAATACCCTTAGGTGAGAATTTTAAGGCCCTGTATGTTACCAGAAAGCTAGGGACAAGAGAGTCCAAAAGAAGGAGGAAAGTAGATGTAGGAAAGGAAGAAAGGATGGGGGGAAGGAGGGAGAGGAATCAGAGTAAGTTGGGTCCGGTGGTGAGAGAGTAATTATTTCCTCCTCCTGTCATACCTGGTATGAGGTTAATGTTCTGAAACGTAGCCCATACGTATACTTTGGTTGACCAAACGTATATTTTGGTTGAGGGGAGCAATATGTATGTTGGGGTGCACCAGTATTTTAAATAAGGTACTGATAATGCGGAAAATTTTCCGCCAAAAGGTTCTAATACGAGGACATGTCCACCAATGTGTATCATTGAGCCCTCAAGCTCACAATCCCTGAAGCATAGGGGAGATGCTCCCGGGAACATCACCGCCAACCTGGCAGGAACGTAATACCTTGTTATAACCTTTATGCTGGCTTCTATAAGAGATATATTGCAGATACCATTCTGTCGAGGTCCATGTCCGGCCTGTATCCTCCTCCCAGGACTTAGTGTATACTGGTTTGTCCGCTTTTGTCATAAGTGCCGAATAGATCAGGGAAATGCCCGCTTTTTGGTCCTGGATATTCGAGCACCAGTGTTCGTATGGAGTAATGGGAGAAGAATTTGAATTATTGCACCAGATGGTGTGTAGGAAATGTGAAATTTGTGAAAACCTGAATCTTTCGGATTCCGGCATATCGAGAGTCCTCCGACAGTAAGATAAGTTTATTGGACCTGTTGGGGTGAAAAAGTGTCCTATACGATAAAGGCCTTTATCAGTCCACCATTTAAATGCTTTTATATTTACTCCCGGAGGAAACTCAGAATTATGGAAAATATGTGAAAGGGGTTTCATAGGAGAAGTCAGGGTAGTTTGCCTGAACAATTTAGTGCTGAGTGAAATGGAATGCGAAAGAGTGGGGGCCATGATTGCTGGTCTGATTTTGGGGTCGCTCCACAAGAGGTAGTCTAAGTTGTGATGTGGCGTAGCCCTTCTCGCAATAGCGAGCCAGTCCAGTTTTGAACCCTGAGAGAATATCATGGATAATTGTGCCACTTGCGCTGCTTGGTAATATGCCCAAAGATCAGGTAAACCCAGTCCGCCCTGGGATTTTAGTCCTAATAGGATGTTGGACGGGCATCTATATCCCCTCTTACCCCAAACAAAGCGTATAATGTCTGACTGCAGTTTGCATAAGAAACTTTTCTTGATCGGGATGGGAAGGGAGTGAAAAAAATACAGGAGACGTGGGAGAAGTGTCATTTTTAACCGCGTGAACCCTTCCCAGCCAGGATAGACCAGACTTAGCCCATTTATCCAGTTCTCCCCTGCATTTACATAACATGGGTATATAATTCACTTTGGAATGATTACCAATGTCCACTGTGAGGTTAACTCCCAGATATCTAACGGACTTCTGGGCCTAAGGGAAGTCAAAATTGCTCGCGAGTTGGGAGAGAAGGCCAGCCGGTACTGAGATGTTCAGAGCGGTAGATTTGCCCATATTGACCTTCAAACCTGAAACTGCATTAAATGCAGTGAGGACTTTATACATTCCCGGAACTGAGATGAGTGGGGAAGTAATATACAACATAAGGTCATCTGCATAAAGAGCACATTTGTGTTCCTGACCTCTGCACAGCACCCCCTTAATGTCTGGGTTTGATCTAAAAGCTATGGCTAGGGTTTCTATAGCTATTGCAAATAGGAGAGGGGATAATGGACACCCTTGTCTAGTGCCCCTACCTCTAGGGAACAAGGTTGAATACCTTCCCATCAAGCGTACCTGCGCCGTCGGGTTTGAATATAGGGAGCGAATCAGATTCAGGCAATTAGGCCCAAAACCCCGTTTTTGTAGGATATCAAACAAGTATATCCAATCTATTGAATCAAAAGCCTTATGCAGGTCAATTGATAAGAGAAATCCGGATTGTGGGGGACCTCCATCCAAGTGTGACTGTAAAAGTGAAATAATGTCAATGGTCCTTCTGATCTGATCCATACCCTGCCGGCCAGGTATAAACCCCACCTGATCTCTATGAATGTATGAGGTGATAAAGCTTGAAACCCTGCTCGCCAAAATTTTTGTTAAAATCTTAATATCATTATTGATTAACGATATTGGGTGATAATTACCCACCTCACTGGGGTCTTTCTCTGGTTTAGGGATCATGGAAATATAGGCTGTATTCAGGTCTGAACCCAATGGAGAACCTTTTCTAAGAGCATTAAAAAATTTTGAAAGGTGTGGAGCTAGAGTTGGGGCAAACTTTTTTATAGTATCCCTTGGAGAACCCATCCGGGCCTGGGGCTGAGCCTAATTTTAAAGAGTTGATTGTATCTAAGACTTCTGTCTGGGAGAAAGAGCTCTCTATCAATTTGCTATGCTCCTTGGAGGGTAATACTATGGAATTCAGGAAATCCTGTTGTGGTTTCGTTAAATGTGGTGGTCGTGGTTTATATAGTTCCGCATAGTATTGGAGGAAAGCTCCCATTATTTTAACGGGGTTCTGAGACAGTTCCCCAGATTGTATCTTAACTTTTGGGAAGGCTAGAGATCAGGGTTTAGGCCTAAGCTTAATTGCAAGTTTTGAGCCAATTTTGTCCTTTTGGGAGTAAAGTTTGGCCCCCGACCATCTAAGATGTTTCTCTGCTGTTGTAGTAAGATTCAGGTTCAGCTGAGCCCGTGCCTTTTCCAGTTTGTCTAGTAATTCAGGAGAAGGGTTTAGTTTGTGGGCTCTTGAGAGGGATTGAAAGTCTGTAGTAAGTGTGTCATGATCTAAAGTCTGATCAGGAAGAAAGACTTTACGAATGGAAATGTGGATTAGCACAAGAAAAGTATGATGCATATGGAGCCACATTGATCCAGGTTGGAGACCGTATCTAGCTTGCTATACAGAGCCCGGGGGTGGCTCCACAGCGTGTTTTGATGCAGCTAAACACTGTGTCACACGCTCTAAGGTGAGCACAATCACTTTGGGGGGTCACCGAGGCACACTGTGGCATGTTTTGTGACACTTGGATTGAGCACGCTGGATAAATTTGGACATTAATGTTTTTTGGACACTAATAACACAATATTTTTTTGGATATCTTTGGACACTGTTATATGCACTTTTTTGGGCGATGTTTGCTTCTATGGATTTAATTAGTTCACTTAAGGTTCACTTGGCACTTCAATGTATTTATTTTTTGATTTCAGCATAGTATATGCACATTATAAAAATTATTGCATTATTGTTATAATCTATTTATTGTTTTTCATCTATTTATATACTTATTACGTGCACAGTATATTTATTTGTGTTTTCATGATTACATGTTAGAAAATATTTTTTTTGCATATTGCACTTACGAACAATTGTGTTTAAACATATTTATGTGTTTTTTTTCTCATTTTTTCTTTAAATATGCATTTATTTTGTGGTATTACAGTTAGGTTGAGGAGTTCACATTATATATACTTGAGCGCAGCGCATCTTTGTTTTATATGTAAGTTTCAACCTGTCCGCTTTATGTTCTAACCGTAGCTGGGCTGTAATTTGGATTATTTTACCCCTTATCACTGTTTTGTGCGCAGCCCATACCGTCTCAGGGGAAACCTTGTTTGTGGCATTTATGTCAAAGTATTCCTTAATAGCTCCTTCTATGATGGTACACTGTATGGAGTCACTTAAGATGGATTCCTGTAGCCTCCATCTTGGAGTGTTAGAGCGTTCTGAGGCTCTTTGAGTGATTAGAGTGACCATTGAGTGGTCGGATAGGGGGGTGTCCACAATCTTGAAGTTCAAAACCAGCGGAATCGTATGGGGTTTGGTAAAAATGTGGTCTATCCTGGCATAGGAGCAATGGGGGGCTGAGTAATGTGTGTAGTCTTTGGAATGTGGATTAGTTTCACTCCAAATATCTATTAAGCCCATGTCATGAAGGAGTTTCGCGATTTTAGAACTTTGCTTGGACGGGCGTTTGGGCTTAGGGATACCGGCGCCTGTCCTGTCTAATGCAAAATCAAAAGCTGTGTTGCAATCCCCACCAATAAAAATTGTGCCTTTCATATGTGGTTGTAGTTTATGCACATATGTGGTTGTAGTTTATGCAATAGGGAGTCAAAAAAGGCTTTCTGGCCCTTGTTAGGAGCATAATAAGAGACAAAGGTGTAGAACACTCCATCAATGGTCCCTGAGACTAAAATGTAACGGCCCAGGGGGTCCAACACAGCTTCCGAGTCGGCTATGTTAATGTGTTTAGCGAAGCAGATCGCAACTCCCTTTGTTTTGTTTTTGGCCGATGCAAGAAAAAACTGTGGGAACTGATGATGGAGGAATGAGGGTTGGTAAGAGGTGGGGAAGTGAGTCTCTTGCAGGAAAAGGACATCTGTGTGCATGGACTTGTAGAGCTGAAAAAGTTTTCTACGTTTGATGGGGGAGTTGAGTCCCTGAGTGTTGTGGGAAATGATCTTAAGAGTATTCTTCCCTTTGGTAGAATTAGCCATCCAATAGGGGATTTGGGGGCAGGCTATAGATATAGATCTTACCGACCTGGCGAGTGATCGGAACGCCCATGCAATCAAGAGAGATTACGGTGTTCTTGTCAAGTCCTGGGAGGAGTAACCGAGGCCGGACCCTGCATCTGTGAACGTGAGAGATCAAGAGGGAGGGAAAGGGGTTCAAAGAAATGAAAAAGACCAGGAAAGAAAACACATGCGTTAAATTAACCGTCATATCGACAACTATTTGTGAACTCAAATAACATTGTATACAACTTGCGGGGCTCCTAGGCTACCCCCTTATCCCAGGGTAGGACGGGGAACTCCCCCCTACAATTTTTAACATTTTTGACAGTTTTTTTGTGAAATGGTAGGGGTACTTTTGTACCCCCTTACCATATTACACAGGGGGGAGGGCCGGGATCTGGAGGTCCCTTGTTAAAGGGGACTTCCAGATTCCAATAAGCCCCCTGCCTGCAGACTCCCACAACCACCGGCCAAGGGTTGTGGGGATGAGGCCCTTGTCCCCATAAACATAAGGACAAGGTGTTTTGGGGGGCTACCCCAAAGCACCCTCCCAATGTTGAAGGCATGTGGCCTGGTACGGTTCAGGAGGGGGGGCGCTCTCTCGTCCACCCTTTTGTCCTGTGGTCTGCCAGGTTGTGTGCTTAGATGAGGGTCTGGTATGGATTTTTGGGGGGACCCCACGCCGTTTTTTTTTTAAATTTTGGCACGGGGTTTCCCTTAAAATCCATACCAGACCTGAAGGGTCTGGTATAGATTTTGAGGGGGACCCCACGCCATTTTTTTAAAAATTTGGCCGGGGTTCCACTTAATATTCATACCAGACCTGAAGGGCCTGGTATGGAATTTAGGGGGACCCCCACGTCATTTTTAAAAAAAAATTTGGTTCGGGGTTCCCCTGTAGGGAATTCCCATGCCGTTTTTATCAATGAACTTTTATGTGTATTGTCGGACCGGCAATTCATTAATAGCCGCGAGTAGTTTTAAATGACTTTTTTTCCTTTGAAATGTCATTTTCCTTTCAGACTGTTCTAAACACGGGAAACATGCGCCTCTTTACAGGGATACTATAGACACCCCCCAGGTATGAAATTTAAAGGAATATTACACTTATTGTTTGACTTTAAGCATTATTAAAATCACTGCCGAAAAAACGGCCGTTTTTAAAACTTTTTTTTTGCATTGATCCATGTCCCCTGGGGCAGGACCCAGGTCCCCAAACACTTTTTATGACAATGCCATGAATGTAAGCCTTTAAAATTAGCACTTTTGATTTCTCCCATAGATTTTTAAAGGGTGTTCTGCAGCATTCGAATTTGCCGCGAACACCCCAAATTGTTTGCTGTTCTGCGAACTCGCGAACAGCCTATGTTTGAGTCGAACATGAGTTTGACTCAAACTCGAAGCTCATCCCTAGTTACAAACGATCCCCATCCACATCCCACCCTTCTTCTTCAAGACCTACAGGCAAATATGCTCCAACTTCCTCTGGAGTGACTGGACACACAGAATTAGTTACAATCAACTCACTCGCCCGAAACACCTGGGTGGCATTGGTCTCTCAAACCTCCGAAATTACCAAACTGCTACCCTTCTTACCAGTATAGTAGACTGGAATGTACATGCTCCCTACAAGGACTGGATTGCTCTGGAAGCCTCCTTTTCAAACCTGCCCCTACACTCACTCCCATGGATTACCCCCCGACACATCCCATTAAACATTCGCCTACATCCTTTGATAGGTCCCACTATACAATGTTTTCACCAGACGTGTAAACACACTGATCTATCCTCCACCCCCGGACCGCTGACTCCAATAAAACTAAATCTGAACTTTCCCCCAAGAATGCACCAACTATTTCTTGACGATCACTGGTCATTGAACCAAATCAGAGCCCACAAATTCTTCCACCAAGGCGAGATACTCACTGCAGCCCAAATTTCCACACAACAAGGAAAAACACTGATACCCCCATGGACATATCTACTAATTGCCCACTATCTTAAATCCATAAACAAAGACTTTAAGTGTTCAAGACCAATCTCCCCCTTTGAGGATCTCTGCACCAAAATAACACCTCAAACTCATCTCATCTCCTATATACACAACCTCCTTTTTGCTGACCTCAAGGCCAACGAAACCCTAGCCTGCAAAAAATGGGACTCTGAGCTTTCCATAACACTCACGGAAGAGGATTGGGAAAACATATTCAAAACCATTCACAAAGGCTCAATGAACGTTACCACCCAAGAAAACAGATTTAAAATCCAATCCAGATGGTACCGTACTCCTGCATTGCTACACAAGTTCAAACCTGACATCCCCGAGACCTGTTGGAGATGCCACCAAGATAGAGGTACTTTACTCCACATTTGGTGGTCATGCCCCCCTCTGCAGCACAACTGGTCAGATGTTTGCTGCATAACCGCCCAAGTTACCTCCTACAGTCTAGATCTAACCCCAGCCCAATTCCTTCTCCATCACTCGCCCTTACCACATTCTCCCTATTATAAATCCCTTACAATGCATATGATTAACGCTGCTAAACAATGCATCCCAATTCATTGGCACTCAACACAGGTTCCGACTCTCAAAGAATGTCTCACAAGGCTCCAAAAAGTTGCCGAAATGGAAAAACTCATTTAATATCTCACGAGACACTCCAACAAAATTTAGCCATAAGTGGGCCTGCTGGATACACTTTCAGACAACAGACGAATACTCTACAATTATGAAATTACCTGCTTAGGAAGATTGTCTATCCCCGAAAAGTGTACTCAAATCCTTAAAACTACACCCCGTTCACATGCAACTGAATAAAAGTATTTAAGGGAAGCCAAAGACGATCATCCCTCTTACCCCTCCCCCTCCAACCAGGCCCCACCCTCTTTCATATCCCACCCCCTCCCTTCCCCCACAAAAAACTCAATTTGTGAGCCACCTAATTGAGCATTATCCTCAATTCACACAGCTGCGACACACCCGCCCTGATCCCTACTACAGGTTGACAATAATCAAATTCACCTTCTTCAACTATGAAACACATTTTCTTTCTAAGTACTCACACCGCTACCTGCCTCCCTTATCGACAAAGTCCTCCTCCTGTAATACCTACCCCATCAATCTATACAGACACCAACTATATAACATACAAATCTCAGCATTGATACTCACCTCCGCCCCGGAATTATATGGGTAGACCAGCTGAGAGGGCGCCCTAGTTACGGCTAAGTCAGTATTAAAGTGTCTGTTTCTTTTATGCACAACGATTTGACAAAATGCTGTAACTTTTCATTGCTATACAACATACTAATGTTTTCGTTTACTTGTATATGATCTCTATTTTCCTTTAATAAATAAATTATTATAAAAAAAAAACAAAAGAGGCAGGCAGCGCTGGAAAAACTGCTGGAGTTGGTGAAGCCGGTGGTCCCCACAGCAACCATCCTCTATTTAAAAGCCAAAATTGGTGGCTTGAGGAGCACATATCTTAGGGAGCTACAGCAGATGATGTTTATGTCCCCAGGCTCTGGTACTATGAGAGACTGTGATTTCTGTCAGACCAGACTGAAGTCAGGGAATCCCTCTCAACCCTTCTTATCACTCTTCCTTCCACCCTATCTTCCACCGCAGCTGAGGCTTCCGCTTTCCAACCTGGAACTTTTGGCCAGGAAGAAGTGGAGGAGCCCAGCTTGAGCCAGGTATAGCATTGTTCTACAGATTTCTTGGCAAAACATAAATGATGTTTACTAGATGTTTTTATTGATCACTAATTGCTGATTTAATAAAGTGTTTTACATATCAATAGACAGTAGTGGGCAAAAATAATTGGGACAAGAATGAAAAATGCTGGGCTCAGAATGATAGTCTTATATTTGTTAACATTCAATATGCAACAGTCATGAGATGAAAATTGTGTATGATTGATGAAGAAAAAACTAAAACTATGTCCCTTTTTCATACACAGGAAGACCTCAGCCAGGAGGAGGCTGTGGAATGTGGCAGCCAGGAGGAGGCTGTGGAATGTGGCAGCCAGGAGAAGGTGGGGGTTAGTGGCAGCCAGGAGGAGGCGGGGGTTAGTGGCAGTCAGGAGGAGGTGGGGGTAAGTGGCAGCCAGGAGGTGGCCAGGCCCAGTAGGAGCCTCACAGAATTCCAGGTTCCTCCCCTCCGCCTTCCAACCAAAAGACCCAGGAAGGGGAGTAACGTGGAGGATTCAGCCCTCAGGCTGATTCAGAAGGCTTCTGCGTCCCTCAGAGCCACCCCCACTCATGAAGAGGCCTTTGCCTGCATGGCTGCCACAAAACTGCAGGACATGCAGGAGGGCCAATGCCTCATGTGTGAGGAAATCCTTTATAAAACATTAACTAAGGGGGGTGAGGGGCGAAATCACACCCAATACCCACCTGTGTGAGTTGCATAATCATCCTCCTCCTCCTCCTGCCACAACTCCAACACCACAGACACAGCGTGGAAGGAAAAGTGGAAAGAAGACAAGAAAGTGAGGAGGAGGCAGGTACATTTCAAAAATACAATGTGAAATTAACCACTTGACGGCCGCCGCACGACGATGTACATCAGCAGAGCGGCACGGGCAGGCAAAAGGACTTACAGGTACGTCCTTGCCTGCCCGCGGGTGGGGGGTCCGATCGGACCCCCCCGGTGCCTGCGGCGGTCGTCAAATCCTCCCCGGCGATCGGTGGTGAGGGGGAGGCTATCCACTCGTGGCCCCCCTCACGATCGCTCCCAGCCAATGGGATCATTTCCCTGCCTCTGTATTGTACACAGAGGCAGAGGAAATGATGTCATCTCTCCTCAGGTTGGAATTTTCCGTTCCGGCGCCGAGGAGAGAAGACTGTAATGTGAGTGCACAACACACACACATACAGTAGAACATGCCAGTAGAATAAACCCCTGATCCCCCCCGATCACCCCCCGATCCCCCCCAATCACCCCCCGATCCCCCCCAATCACCCCCCCTTGTCACACTGACACCAAGCAGGTTTTTTTTTTTTTGATTACTGCATGGTGTCAGTTTGTGACAGTTACAGTGTCTAGGGTACCCCGCTAACCCCCCCAATAAAGTTTTAACCCCTTGATCACCCACCGTCACCAGTGTCGCTAAGCGATCATTTTTCTGATCGCTGTATTAGTGTCACTGGTGACGCTAGTTAGGGACGTAAATATTTAGGTTCGCCGTCAGCGTTTTATAGTGACAGGGACCCCCATATACTATCTAATAAATGTTTTAACCCCTTGATTGCCCCCTAGTTAACCCTTTCACCACTGATTACCATATAACCGTAACGGGTGACGCTGGTTAGTTCGTTTATTTTTTATAGTGTCAGGGCACCCGCCGTTTATTACCGAATAAAGGTTTAGCCCCCTTATCGCCAGGTGGTGATATGCGTCGCCCCAGGCAGCGTCAGATTAGCGTCAGTACCGCTAACACCCACGCATGCAGCACACGTCTCCCTTAGTGGTATAGTATCTGAACGGATCAATATCTGATCCGATCAGATCTGTACTAGTGTCCCCAGCAGTTTAGGGCTCCCAAAAACGCAGTGTTAGCGGGATCAGCCCAGATACCTGCTAGCACCTGCGTTTTGACCCTCCGCCTGGCCCAGCCCAGCCCACCCAAGTGCAGTATCGATCGATCACTGTCACTTACAAAACACTAAACGCATAACTGCAGCATTCGCAGAGTCAGGCCTGATCCCTGCGATCGCTAACAGTTTTTTGGTAGCGTTTTGGTGAACTGGCAAGCACCAGCGGCCTAGTACACCCCGGTCATAGTCAAACCCGCACTGCAATAACACTTGGTGACGTGGCGCGCACTGCAGTAACACTTGGTGACGTGGCGAGTCCCATAAGTGCAGTTCAAGCTGGTGAGGTGGCAAGCACAAGTAGTGTCCCGCTGCCACCAAGAAGACGAACACAGGCCCGTGGTGCCCATAATGCCCTTCCTGCTACATTTGCCAACCCTAATTGGGAACCCACCACTTCTGCAGCATCCGTAATTCCCCCATTCACATCCCCAACCAAATGCAGTCGGCTGCATGAGAGGCATTTTCTTTATGTCCTCCCGAGTACCCCTACCCAACGAACCCCCCAAAAAAGATGTTGTGTCTGCAGCAAGCGCGGATATAGGCGTGACACCTGCTATTATTGTCCCTCCTGTCCTGACAATCCTGGTCTTTGCATTGGTGAATGTTTTGAATGCTACCATGCACTAGTTGAGTATTAGCGTAGGGTACAGCATTGCACAGACTAGGCGCCATTTTACAGGGTCTTCCAAGATGCCATCACATTTTGAGAGACCCGAACCTGGAACCGTTTACAGTTATAAAAGTTAGTTACAAAAAAAAGTGTAAAAAAAAATATATATATATATATATAAAATAAAAAAAAAAATAGTTGTCGTTTTATTGTTCTCTCTCTCTCTCTCTTTTTTACTGTATTCTATTCTGCAATGTTTTATTGTTATTATGTTTTATCATGTTTGCTTTTCAGGTATGCAATTTTTTATACTTTACCGTTTACTGTGCTTTATTGTTAACCATTTTTTTGTCTTCAGGTACGCCATTCACGACTTGAGTGGTTATACCAGAATGATGCCTGCAGGTTTAGGTATCATCTTGGTATCATTCTTTTCAGCCAGCGGTCGGCTTTCATGTAAAAGCAATCCTAGCGGCTAATTAGCCTCTAGACTGCTTTTACAAGCAGTGGGAGGGAATGCCCCCCCACCGTCTTCCGTGTTTTTCTCTGGCTCTCCTGTCTCAACAGGGAACCTGAGAATGCAGCCAGTGATTCAGCCAGCTGACCATAGAGCTGATCAGAGACCAGAGTGGCTCCCAACATCTCTATGGCCTAAGAAACCGGAAGCTACGAGCATTTCATGACTTAGATTTTGCCGGATGTAAACAGCGCCATTGGGAAATTGGGAAAGCATTTTATCACACCGATCTTGGTGTGGTCAGATGCTTTGAGGGCAGAGGAGAGATCTAGGGTCTAATAGACCCCAATTTTTTCAAAAAAGAGTACCTGTCACTACCTATTGCTATCATAGGGGATATTTACATTCCTTGAGATAACAATAAAAATGATCAAAAAAAAAATATGAAAGGAACAGTTTAAAAATAAGATAAAAAAGCAAAAAAATAATAAAGAAAAAAAAAAAAAAAAGCACCCCTGTCGCCCCCTGCTCTCGCGCTAAGGCGAACGCAAGCAGCTGTCTGTCGTCAAACGTAAACAGCAATTGCACCATGCATGTGAGGTATCACCGCGAAGGTCAGATCGAGGGCAGTAATTTTAGAGGTAGACCTCCTCTGTAAATCTAAAGTGGTAACCTGCAAAGGCTTTTAAAGGCTTTTAAAAATGTATTTATTTTGTTGCCACTGCACAGCAATTGTAAAGCATGTCATGTTTGGTATCCATGTACGCGGCCTAAGATCATCTTTTTTATTTCATCAAACATTTGGGCAATATAGTGTGTTTTAGTGCATTAAAATTTTAAAAAGTGTGTTTTTTCACCAAAAAAATGCGTTTGAAAAATCGCTGCGCAAATACTGTGTGAAAAAAAAAATGAAACACCCACCATTTTAATCTGTAGGGCATTTGCTTTAAAAAAAATATATAATGTTTGGGGGTTTGAAGTAATTTTCTTGCAAAAAAAAAAAAATTTTTTTCATGTAAACAAAAAGTGTCAGAAAGGGCTTTGTCTTCAAGTGGTTAGGAGAGTGGGTGATGTGTGACATAAGCTTCTAAATGTTGTGCATAAAATGCCAGGACAATTCAAACCCCCCCCAAATGACCCCATTTTGGAAAGTAGACACCCCAAGCTATTTGCTGAGACTCATGTCGAGTCAATGGAATATTTTATATTGTGACACAAGTTGCGGGAAAGAGACAATTTTTTTTTTTTTGCACAAAGTTGTCACTAAATGATATATTGCTCAAACATGCCACGGGAATATGTGAAATTACACCCCAAAATACATTCCGCTGCTTCTCCTGAGTATGGGGATACCACATGTGTGAGACTTTTTGGGAGCCTGGCCGCGTACGGGACCCCGAAAACCAAGCACCGCCTTCAGGCTTTCTAAGGGCGTAAATTTTTGATTTCACTCTTCACTGCCTATCACAGTTTCAGAGGCCATGGAATGCCCAGGTGGCACAAAACCCCCCCAAATGACCCCATTTTGGAAAGTAGACACCACAAGCTATTTGCTGAGAGGTATAGTGAGTATTTTGCAGACCTCACTTTTTGTCACAAAGTTTTGAAAATTGAAAAAAGAAAAAAAAAAATGTTTTTTCTTGTCTTTCTTCATTTTCAAAAACAAATGAGAGCTGCAAAATACTCACCATGCCTCTCAGCAAATAGCTTGGGGTGTCTACTTTCCAAAATGGGGTCATGTGGGGGGGGGTTGTGCCACCTGGGCATTCCATGGCTTCCGAAACTGTGATAGGCAGTGAAGAGTTAAATCAAAAACTTACACCCTTAGAAATCCTGAAGGCGGTGATTGGTTTTCGGGGCCCCGTACGCGGCTAGGCTCCCGAAAAGTCCCACACATGTGGTATCCCCATACTCAGGAGAAGCAGCTAAATGTATTTTGGGGTGCAATTCCACATATGCCCATGGCCTGTGTGAGCAATATATCATTGAGTGACAACTTTGTGCAAAAAAAAATAAAATAAATAAAAATGTGTCACTTTCCCGCAATTTGTGTCAAAATATAAAATATTCCATGGACTCAACATGCCTCTCAGCAAATAGCTTGGGGTGTCTACTTTCCAAAATGGGGTCATTTGGGGGGTTTTGTGCCATCTGGGCACTTTTTTTGGCCTTCAAAACTGATAGGTAGTGAGGAGTGAAATCAAAAATTTACGCCCTTAGAAATCCTGAAGGCAGTGATTGGTTTTCGGGGCCCCGTACGTGGCTAGGTTCCCAAAAAGTTCCACACATGTGGTATTCCCGTACTCAGGAGAAGCAGTTTAATGTATTTTGGGGTGCAATTCCACATAGGCCCATGGCCTGTGTGAGCAATATATCATTTAGTGACAACTTTTTGTAATTTTTTTTTTGTCATTATTCAATCACTTGGGACAAAAAATAAATATTCAATGGGTTCAACATGCCTCTCAGCAATTTCCTTGGGGTGTCTACTTTCCAAAATGGGGTCATTTGGGGTGGTTTTGTACCGCCCTGCCATTTTAGCACCTCAAGAAATGACATAGGCAGTCATAAACTAAAAGCTGTGTAAATTCCAGAAAATGTACCCTAGTTTGTAGACGCTATAACTTTTGCGAAAACCAATAAATAAACACTTATTGACAATTTTTTACCAAAGACATGTGGTCGAATACATTTTGGCCTAAATGTATGACTAAAATTGAGTTTATTGGATTTTTTTATAACAAAAAGTAGAAAATATAATTTTTTTTCAAAATTTTCGGTCTTTTTCCGTTTATAGCGCAAAAAATAAAAACGGCAGAGGTGATCAAATACCATCAAAAGAAAGCTCTATTTGTGGGAAGAAAAGGACGCAAATTTCGTTTGGGTACAGCATTGCATGACCGCGCAATTATCAGTTAAAGCAACGCAGTGCCAAATTGTAAAAAGTGCTCTGGTCAGGAAGGGGGTAAATCCTTCCGGGGCTGAAGTGGTTAACAAGAGACACCAACATCAGGCAATCTCCTTGAGATTAAATAATACAAGATAATAATCGTGTTGTGGAAACTTGACACACAAAACACACCCAAAACTATTCTGGAGTTTAAAAAAAATAAATAAAAAAATAACAGGAGATCAGGATTTAAAAAATTAAAAAAGAAATACAAAATCTAAAAACATAAACAAAAAAAAATATTTTCGAGAGATGTGACTAATCAAAATATTATATTCATGAAATCACCAAAAATAATAAAGAAGTTTGTGCGAACTCTGTGTGAATATGAGCAGCAAAACAAATTCATTCTTCTAGCATTATAAAGAAGAAGAGAGTGCGCTGCATTAAACAATTTAAAACATTGTAGTGTGACGAAAGTGCTAGATCCATTATGAACGCTAATTTTACCAGACCGAGCAGTTTCGTCTCGGAATTTATTCTGAGCATGCGTGCCACTTGTGTGTGGAACTGTCCACACACGGTCGGAATTTACGTGAACGGATTTTGTTGTCGCAAAATTTTATAGCCTGCTCTCAAACTTTGTGTGTTGAAAATTCTGATGGAAAAAGTCAGATGGAGCCCACACACGGTCGGAATTCCCGACAACAAGTTCCGATCACACATTTTCCGTTGGAAAATCCGACCGTGTGTACAGGGCATTAATCTTCTAGAATGAGTGCAGATCAGAATTAACAGAACTTTGAATAATTTAGGTGCACAAAACATTGTAACTTGGGGAAATTATTTAGTGATCCCTATCCACACAGCTCACTCAGTCCCACCATTTTACTTAATGGTTTTAATTGCTTGAATGAGAGAGATTTTTAGGTGGCTCAATCCCACTGAGTCTCTTTAGTAGGTTATTTAAGTAGTTTTCTGGTGTTTTGGATCTAGTGCCCAGAATATTAGTTCAACAATCAGGAACTGGGGCGTGGTTTGGTGCCGGACTCTAATGGACGCCTGATCCCTGCGCTCCGGTCCTCAGGGGGATTTTAAGCAGCCTAACAGAGCCATCCGAAGTGAAAATATGGGGAAATCTAAGGGGAACCCATCCCCATCCCGTTCCCGATCCCCACGGATACCCGATTCACAAGCGGGCCGCAGCATTCCGGAGATATTCCAGACGCAATCACGCGAGGCCCCGGCTCCATCTCAGGCCTACTCATCCACAGCGTGCTCCTCCAGCCTCAGCCCCTCTGGTAGACACCAGACACAATCGCCCACACAGCGCATGGCGACAGAACAGCCCCTAAACATAGGAATCTGAGAACAGTGGCAGAGGACATTAAAGCCACTTTTGCAACGGTCATCTCTGACCTGAGGAGAGACATCCAGTCCATGACGTTCCGCATGGACAACATAGAAGAAGCAACAGCGCACAGTGAGAATGCCATCTACAGGCTCCAGACTTCATCCCAAGCACACTCCGTCCAGCTCAGAGATCTGTATAGATACATGGAAGATCTGGACAATCGTGGCAGATGACACAACTTACGTGTAAGAGGCATGCCAGAATCGATCGATCATACCCAACTTACCCAGGCAACCATAGCTGTATTCAACGATCTCTTAGGAAGACCCCCTGAAACCCCCATTATGTGTGAACGCTTACACAGGGCCCTCAGACCCAGAGGTAGAGACACCGATCCTCCCAGAGATGTGGTATGCTGCCTAGTTAATTTCAAATTGAAAGAGGAAATCCTTCGCAGGGCCAGAGATCGTCGCAACCTTGCATGCCAAGGCTCAGAAATAAAAATCTTTCAAGATCTATCGCCCATCACTCTACAAAATAGAAGAGACTTGCGCCTTCTCCTTGATCTATTACGCACAAACGGAATTCAGTACCACTGGAAATTCCCTTTTTGCCTCTCAGCATCAGCACAAGGGCGAACAGCTAACCTGAGAGTGCCTGAAGATCTCACCACATTCTGGGAAATTCTGAATATACCTTGCATTGAACTGCCTTACTGGTACCGCTCTCTCAGACCTCCCCAACTCAGAAGGTCCAGCTTCATGGATGCCATCCCAGTCCGCGATGAGTTCCATATAAGAAGGCGCAGATCCAACTCACCCAGGACCAACACGCCCACAGGACCCCGGAATCCCGCAGACAACAGCCCCACAGCTTCTCCTGCCCACAGACGACCCCGCCACGGGGGTCCTGAATAACGGGGTAACCTACCCCCATCTCCTATTGATCACCTGAAGCCCTTTCACCCGCTACCCTATAAAGGTCTATGCAAGACAGACTTCAATCAAAAATGCGACTACTCAAATACCTACAGACGGATCTCCTACAAGCCAGAAGCAAGATGTTTTGACTCTAAGGATCAACACAATTCCTCTTCCTCACTCAGTTCCTGACGGATGCTTACCACTTAGATCCACAGACTGGCCTACCTTACGAAATCATCCTCCACCCCTCTACCTCTCTTCTTGCTTGTCTTCTCACACCGCAAATTCAACGCAAGATCTACGAACCCATCACTACGCCCAGTCCCTCCCATCTGACTCATCTAACAGTGACTTATACTACGCAGACAGACTTCAAGCAACGGAACATTGGTCACGCAAGTATAACATGAACATGCATGAAGATGACTAATATTTGAGACCGCTATATAGCTCCCCAGATAATAACCCCCCTCTTTACTCCCTTTCCACCTCCCGATCCTGTCGCCCCCCCCCCCCTATTTAACTCCCAAATAGGCTTGCTTGAACTTCCCTGGGCAAGTATCACTCCTTGCTGTGAAAGACACAAGTCGTACCTCCAGGACAGAATCCCCTTATTCTAATTTGCACTCCTTTGAAAAAGGACCGGTTCTCACACTTGTTTCTTACTAATGTAGACTCCTCCCTGGAGGGGCGATTCCACACAGAACCTAAGCTACACCCTTAATTCCACCCAATCTCTACATATCCAACCCCAATTGATGTCCCCCCAACATAAAAGAGCTGATCTTTATATGCTCAGATCCCCCCCTCACCTTATCAAGCAACTATCCAACTGGTCAACAGGTATCTAAGCCCTGACATCCACTAAGATGGCAAACAAGATATACCCTGCATACCCCAATGACCCCCGTAAAAGCATCAATCTGTGTGGACTCGCCCACCCTGTATGTGTATTGATGTAGAAAGTTATCCTGTTATCTTCAGTTGAGTTACAACCCAAAGGAGGCTAATAACCCTGCTAGAGGGTATTGGTACCATTATTGTTTCTGTTATTACACAAATATTCGTTATATATAAGACCTAAAATGTATAATGGAACTCGATAGATCCCTCACCAACTAAATTGCTGACCCCCTGTGGGGCCGGCCTGAGGCCTGGTAACATAACATGTAATGCTGTGTCGTTTTATTTTATTTTCCTTATTAATATTTCAACACAACAAACAATGTCTATCCTTGGCAACCAAGCAAAAGAACCCGGATGGGCCTCCGGCGTGTGTGAGCGACCCCCATGCCCCACCTGGGTAATGGTTTCTACATTATGACCTCTAGAAGAACATACACACAGGTGGGTCGAGCTGGCTTACCTTTTTGGTGGACTCTCGGGCTACCTGTTCTTATACCATGTGGGGTTCGGTCGCACAGGTTGGAGGCCTACTCTGAAGGTGAGGCGATCATAAATAACGCAAGAGATACATACTAACGATATAAAGTCTGGTTAATGTTATAAGGTAAACTGTATATTTGATTCCTTGCTTGTCTCGCTAAACATCTGAATGACTCACAGATAGATGTCCACTCCACACTCCCACAATGGCTAAGGCTGCCTTCCCCTAATTATGCGGATTCAATCTCCTGCCCCAAGAGACCTCATTCGATTTTCTGTCTCTTGCAATGACATTACTTTAAACTTAAGACCTCCCTCATTTAATCCACAATCCCCAAGCCTAATACTATAACTTATTGGCTCATTCTTCTTTCTTGACCATCCACACCCCTCTGAGAACCAGAGGACTACACTTTATTTCCAACCCGTTAATACCGGCACCCTTCACCTCTCCACACAACGGGAACCTATCTTTCCCGTTGACCTATACCGGACAACGTACTACCCCATAAGAGGGGTCTTTGAACCCTTCTTTACCTCTGGGAACACCTAGACCTTACATAACTATCTTGGTTTTTCTTCTTTTTTCTCTCTCCTTCTCTCTTTTCTTTTTACCCTCCGCTTCCCCTCCCCTGTATAGACCCCTTTCCCTCCTCGGCCTCTCCCTCCTCATTCCTTAGCCACATTCAGTTTGTTCGAACCCTCCTCTACCTCCCTCACCCCCCCTCCACTGCCCCCTCGGTCTCCGCCACCTCCACTTCGCCACCACGATCCCTCCCGAACCAAGAACATCCCCACGAACCACCCCCCAACACACTCAAAGAGGTCTATTGACTAATCCGACAAAAGACCCAATCCTTTTAAAGCCTCCCCCCCCCTCCAAAAAAAAAAAAAAAACATGCCGCACATAACACCTACCACCAAACACGACACGCTAAAAGTGACATCTCTAAACGTAAAAGGGCTCAATATCCCAGAAAAACGCAGCCAAGTTCTGTCTATGATGCACAAACTAAAATCCAACATAGTCTTCCTCCAGGAAACCCATTTCCGGGCAGATAAGACTCCCAAGCTTACAAATCACTGGTTCCCTCATTCCTACCACTCTACCAACCCACAGGCAAAGACTAAGGGAGTTTCAATCCTGATCTCCAAAAACCTAACCTGGGAACTCACGGATTTGCTTATTGATAAGGAAGGCAGATACATCTTTTTAAAAGGTAAGATACAGGGCCGGCCTGTAACCTTGGCCAATATTTACAGCCCTAACTCTGCACAATCTAGCTTCTTTAGACAGATCTCTCAACTTTTATCAGGCTTCTCTGTTGGTCTAACCGTGCTCGGGGGAGACTTTAATGTAGCCCTGTACCCAATTTTAGACACCTCTTCAGGCACCGCATCGCTGCCATACAGAACTCTACACCAAATCAAACTACAATTGAATGACTTGCTTTTACACGATACCTGGCGCACTCTCCATCCAAATGTCAAGGATTACACATTCTTCTCCGCCCCTCATGACAGATATTCCAGAACTGACTACCTCTTCCTCTCCCAACCAGACCTTCCATTTCTTTCCCATACGACAATTGAACCAATGCTCCTATCTGACCACCACCCCATTACAATGACACTGACCTTCCCTGACCATCAGAATGTTTCTAAAATCTGGCGCCTAGATTCTACCCTTTTGACCTCTTGAAGGAGATATCGCAGACATTAGACAAACCATACACAATTTCTTTATCGACAATGACAACGGGGACACAACTCCACTAACACAATGGGAGGCCCACAAATGCGTCTTGAGGGGTAAACTCATTGCCCTTAAAACATTGCAAAAAAAAGCCCATCAAGCCAGTATTTCAAACCTGATTCAGAAGATTAAAACCCTAGAGCTAGCTCACAAACAGACTCAGGCCCAGCAGACATATCAAGAACTCACACAAACCAGAGAACATCTACTCACAGAGCTATCACATAGAACGAAATGTAAATTCATCCTGCAACAGAAATTGTTCTATGAATTTGGAAATAAGAGCGGAAAATACTTAGCCCGAGCCATCCAGAAAAACAAAGCTCGTTCCAACATTTATGCGATCAACGACTCCCAAGGTAGATCGAAAGTCACAGCCCCAGACATAGCTTCCCAATTCGAGGCGTACTATTCTACGCTGTACAACCTTGGCACAACAGCTGACGGCTCATCTAATAACAATGATAGGCGATCCCTTATTAAAAGCTTTCTAAAAGAACATTGTCCTAAACCTATTGACAGAGAAGATGCTCGCCAATTAGAACTCCCCATTTCGGAAGCTGAACTTAAAAATGCAATCAAACAATTAAAAGCCGGGAAGAGTCCAGGCCCAGACGGCTTTACAGCCGTGTATTTTAAAACCTTCATAGAGACACTTACTGGTCCCTTTCTCAGAGCCTTTAACTCCCTGTCCTCCTCCACGCTTCCCTTCCACAGACTCCTCGAAGCTCACATTACAGTCATACCAAAGGAAGGGAAAGACACGACCCTAGTAAACAACTATAGGCCGATTTCCCTACTAAATGTTGACATAAAACTCTTTGCAAAAATCCTAGCCAATCGCTTGCTTCCTCTATTACCATCACTGATAGATAAGGACCAGGTTGGTTTTATTCCAGGCCGGGAGGCAAGGGATAACACCATTAAAGCCATAAATCTCCATCATTGGATGACAACTAATAAACATAAAGGTTTTTTCATTGGACGCGGAGAAGGCGTTTGACAGACTGGCATGGGACTACATGGGGGCAGTGCTGAGACGCCTAGGCCTCCAAAATCGCATGTTCAACTCAATTATGTCTTTATACATGACACCCACGGCCAGAGTTCGGATTAACGGACATCTGTCAAACGCCTTCTCCATAACCAATGGAACGAGGCAAGGTTGCCCACTTTCCCCTATCCTCTTTGTACTAACCCTTGAACCTCTCCTGAATTGCCTCAGGAGAAATGAAAATATTAAAGGAATACCTATAGCAGGCCACACTTATAAGTTGGCAGCTTTTGCCGATGACATCCTACTTTCCCTTAGCGAGCCCCACACCTCTATTCCAAACTTATTAAAAGACTTCCACCTCTTCCAGCGCATCTCCAATTTTAAAATAAACTTCACCAAATCACATGCCCTCAATGTCACCATCCCAAAAGAGACTGTTACACAGTGTGAGACTAATTTCCCCTTCCAATGGCAGCACGACGCAATTAAATACCTTGGCATTTACCTTACAACGAACCTATCAGATCTCTTTGCTCAAAACTATCTTCCCATTCTCAAAACGATCTCTGCTGATCTCAAAAACTGGAACAAACCTCAGTTTTCCTGGTTCGGACGTGAGGCCATTATTAAAATGAACATTCTTCCCCGCATCTTATATATTCTACAAGCTATTCCCATTAAACTTCCCCCATCATTCTTCCTGTCCTATAGAAGACTTTGTACAGATTTTCTATGGAAACAAAAACATCAGAGAATCGCATAAGATCTCCTAACACGACCTAAGACGAGGGGGGGCATTGGTCTTCCAGATCTGAAAAAATATTATTGGGCCTGCCACCTTACCCGTATTGTGGACTGGTCACTACACACTCAACACAAAGATTGGGTCAGACTGGAAGGATCACTGTCTCCCTTCCCTCTGGGATCCACACTCTGGCTGGCGCTGGCACATATTCCCTCCACTCTCAAAGAACACCCTCTTATTGGCCCGACCCTTGGCTGTTTCAAGGAAGCTTGCCGAAAACTACACATATCATCCTCCCCGGGCCCTTTAACTCCTATAAGACGGAACCCTGCCTTCCCCCCGGGTATGTCAGCACAATTCCTAGCAAGACAGTGGCAACTCCCCAACATACTAGCGCATCAATTTTTCCACGACGGTTCTTTTCTAGACC
The DNA here is from genome assembly GCA_037952835.1 of Lithobates septentrionalis. Taxonomy (NCBI): domain Eukaryota; kingdom Metazoa; phylum Chordata; class Amphibia; order Anura; family Ranidae; genus Lithobates; species Lithobates septentrionalis. Next base: position 955,766 of record JBBDGP010002067.1, on the reverse strand, counting down.
GACTCACACTAACACCCACCATCACCAGCGACCCTTTACCATTCTGGATTTACTTTCAAATTCGACATTTTTTACAGGGAGTCAATCGCGACTCTTCTATATCACGACCATTCACTCCATTTGAGCACCTCTGCTCCCAATCTAATCCCCAACAACATTTAATCTCCAGTATATATGCTATGCTATTTACTGGAACTTCCCCCAAGGAAGGGAAAGCTTGCAAAACATGGGAAAGAGAATTACAAGCAGAGCTAGAAGAAGACCAATGGGAACACATATTTACAATTGCCCATAAAGGCTCCCTGAACGTGTCCATTCAGGAAAATAACTATAAGACCCTGACACGATGGTACAGAACCCCAGCCATCTTAAATAAAATCAACCCTTCACTCCCCAATAAATGCTGGAGATGTGGTGATGAACCGGGCACATTATTACACATTTTGTGGTCATGCCCAGCTATTCAACCATTCTGGATCGAGAACTCACTGAATCAATATCGACCTATAACTTAGACCACTCCCCAGCCCAATGCCTTTTTCATCACTCAGATTTATCTACTTCATACTACCGTAAGACACTGATCTTACCCCTACTGAATGCAGTGAAAATGTGCATCCCTAGACACTGGGGTACGTCTCATGCTCCGACCATCCAAGAGTGGTTCACACAAATTAATAAAATAGCTGAAACGGAAGAACTCATTTCCATCTCACGAGACTCCCCAGCTAGATTCTCCAAGACGTGGGCATGCTGGACTCATTTTCGGTCAACCGACAGATACCTGACATTAATGAAATAATTTTCAACCTTGACCAGTTCACCTAAGATCACCACCCACCACCCACTATCTACACTGTTTAATCCTTTCAGCCTCACCACCCATATACTTCTTCTTCCTCCCCAGAAGATGTAGACCCCCCACCCGTAAACAAGGGACGAGTATGGGGGGTCGCACATCAAAATTAGCCCTGTACTATTCTCCGAGAATAGGGATCAGACAAACCTAACCTACTTCACCATAGAGCAACACCAGACGGCATCTACACTACAAGTGGCGGAGACCGAGGAGACAACCACCCCTTTATCTCCCTTAATCTCCCCCCTGTGTCCCCATTCCCCCCCCTCATGTCCCTTAGGTCACCCCTCCCCCCCCTTTTTCATATGTTTCTCACTATTCACCCACAACCCATCTTAACACCATGTACGGTATGGGTCTCCTAACAGAGTTCCCGACCAACATCTCTACTTTACACATGGATTGAATTGTCATACAAACCCCTACACCATCACCTAACGAGTGGGAATTTTTCCCCCAGTAATTATAACAGCAACTGGGAAAAGGGAAATAAAAAAAAATAAATATTTTATGCCATTGTAACCAACATCACCCTCTCGACAGTTACTTTAGTGTTTTATTCGAATAGTTTAAACCCTCTTGTCGTGCATATGTTGTAAAGCTTCAACAAGAGATTTTCTGTTATAATCAATTCACTGCTAGACTTGTCTCAATCGCAAGAATTTTTGTTCCCCACTTCTTGTACAAATGTATGATGATACTGTTATGCCGATTTATTTTTCTTTCAATAAAAATCTATTTTGGAAAAAAAAAAAACAATCAGGAACTGTAAGTAAATGAGTGGCACCATTTTGTTAGGTCTTCTTTTTAGGTAGTTGCTTTTAAATTGGTCTGAATACTGATACTGAATGTATCTGGACATCTGCCAACATTACTGTATTGTGTGTGCCTGTACAGGAAATCATTTACATCACTAGAGTAGTCAGTGACTTCCTTCACAATTAAGCATCCTCACCAGGTGCCATCATTACTTCCAATTTGGAATCTCACCATTCATGGATGGCGGCTTCAAACAAAGTCTATCCCGCAATGTGAATCCCTTGCAGCCTACATATAGGGAAGGGGAGGAGCAAAAACCAAGAGATCACAGATCCAAGAAGATAAAATGGAAGGCAGCACATCAAAACTAAATTGCCCTAAGACATATGGCGCACTGCAGGGCTGGTTAAAGTGACTTCATTATTCCATTTGGACACAGGGTTATTTACTAAAGGCAAACCTGCTTTGCACTACATGTGCACTTGGAAGTGCAGTCACTGTAGATCTGAGGGGGACATGCAAGGAAAAAAAAAAAAAGCATTTTTGCTTGCACATGATTGGATGATAAAATCAGCAGAGCTTTCCCTCATTTCAATCTTTTTCTCAGATCTACAGCGAATGCACTTCCAAGTGCACTTCTAGTGCAAAGTGGATTTGCCTTTAGTAAATCAACCCCTATGAAACCAAAACTCTTTGGGGACCTTCAAAATAATTTTATCTGCCCAAGACGCATCCCATATATTATCACCAGGTGATTTCCTACATTGCTTCTTGCTGTAGAGAAGCTTCTAAGAGATCCCGATCCTCCATGATAGATTGTCTAATTAGTCAATGGACGTACTCCATAATGACTATCTACAAATCGTTATAATCTGCTGTAAGTACTAATACACCTGAAACTCACTTTGGAAAATGGCATAAAGATTTTCCTGAGAAAGACTTGGGGGACAAGGTCTTCGAAGGTTACCTGAAAGTTTGTAAATACATTAAACATGAAAATGTGGAGAGAAACGCAATTTAAGCTGATCCACAAAGCATTTATCCCTCCTAGTCCGACCTCCAAATCCCCAAAATGCGCCCAATGTGAACACCTCAAACCATCGTTAACTCATAGATTTTGGCAATGCCCTTTGATCTCTGTTTTCTGGGACCAAATAATCAAATTTGTGCATGCTTCAACCAAAATATGCATTTCCAAAACACAATTCGAATTACTGTTCAGTTACAGTGCGTCCAGGCAAGCAAGTTCTGACAACAGCATCACCAATACTACTCAATGGATTCATCTTCGTCTCATGGCAGACAGAAATAAAATTATAAAAATGTGGACTACCTCACCCCCAAACTTGGCAGTTAAAGGGGCTATAGCCAGATCCATTGGACTCGTGTTCCAGAACTTAGGAAGCAGTATACTGACGGAAGCACTCAAGCGGCGTGTGGGACGTTCCGTGACATTGGTGGCAAGCAGCGGGAAAGCTTCCTGCAGTCTGGGACATCCAAACCTCCAACTGGATCCAAGATCAGCATAGCAGACTTCAGTCACCACAGCGGAGATATGGACCTGGCATCAGAATTCCCGGGGCTGCTGTGGATCATCCTTTCAACATACACCAGGACTGTGTCTAAGGATGAATACCTGGAGCTCAGGCAGCAGATTCTGGTGGGGCTCTGGATCGGAGCCTTGAAGCTCGCTGGTATAAATCCAGGGCCCATAATCAAAAGGCAACAGGCTTGCATTCAGTCCTCTCCAACAGCCTCTGTCCCGGCTAGGTTTGTCACAAGAGTCATCCAAACATCCGGTTAGTTTTCTGCCCCTATCCAATGCGAGAAACCTAATCACTATGATGTTATTGACATTGCTTCTGTTAGGCTACAAGTAGTCATGTTTATTTTTTTGTCAGTGGATAAAAATCTTCAAAACACTAGCCATTGGGGTTGATTTACTAAAGGTGAATCCACTCTGCACTACAAGTGCACTGCAAGTTCAGTCGCTGTAAATCTGAGGGGAAGATCTAAAATCAGGGAAAGCTCTGCTGTTTTTCATTTTCCTTGCATGCCCCTCTTAGATCTACGGCAACTGCACTTCCAAGTGCACTTGTAGTGCAAAGTAGATTTGCCTTTAGTAAATAACCCCCACAGTCTCAAGGATCCATTCAGGGTCTGTACTCACAAAATGTCCAGGGTCAGCTGGTAGCCTCCTTCCAACTTCCAAGTGACACTCTATACCAATGACACAAGACTTCCTCCCTCAGTCAGCTTGCACAGGAACCCTGGGTTGTGACTTTCAGGCTTCAGGCCCTCAGATATGCAACCTAAGGCAGCATGGCCTTCCACACTGGGGAGAGGAGGCAGCCTCCTCCTACACACGTGAACCTCTCTCCTCATAGGTGGGCTGGACTGATATCCTGAGCCTATGTGCTCCTTGGACTTAAATACAAGCACCCAGCATTCCATGGGGCACATCTTCTAATTCTAATATCACATGTCTCATCCACTTGAGGCATGTACACTGCTCTCCGCCCAGCCACATCCACCATCTTAGTCAGCATGGAGCCCTCTCAATACTGCTCAGAGTAACCAATATCTAGTAAGATCATTCTACTTGTTCTTACAGGCTTGAGAAGATCTGCGGTGACATTGCTACTGGTGTTGTCAATATATGGTACAAGTATATTAACAAGGCAGATATCAATGCCCTCTTATTAAAGCAGATATCTATCCAAAAGGGATAGTGCAGCCAGACACAAAGATATAATAATATGTTTTTCTCATTATGCAGACTTTGCTTCTCTAATGTGCATAGACATTTGAAGGCAAGAAGCCCAGCGCAGTGCGCTTGATACTTACAAACCGGCAAACGCCCACACACAGAGAACACGTCTCCAAGCCTATGAAAAGGTTTTCATACTGACGGTGTTACCGCTGGTCCCAATTCAACCCAAGTGTGCTCTTCTAGAGTGCTCCTTGGTTAAATCAGACACAGGGAGACAGATGACAACAATCCATAAAACACACATAATAAAATTTCCACAACAGGTCCTCCTTTTTGTCATATGCTCCCATGTGTCCCTCGGTGAATCTTGATCTTCTTCTTAATCAGTCCTTAATTCCATAAAAAGGAAAACATGGCTTGACTTGTAGACTCTGTTCTTCAGGAGGGATGACTTAGAGGAGGACATGAAGGCTGGTCGGTCTGGGATCTTCTGTGTCTTGTACGTGGGTTGGGCTTTGGGGCATCTCATCTCGGTGAGGAAGATGTGGTCATCTGCTCGGGCTCTGTTCACTCGTCCAATCAGGCAACAGTAGCGCCTCATCATGGCATATAGAAGGAATAGAAACGAAAACAACATGAGTGTATATATACCCCTAATTCCTTCAACCATGATCTGCTGAAAAGTGAAAAATAAAATCTCCAAAGATTCCCAGACCCTTAAAAGAACCTTCACTAGCTATAGCTCTAGCTTTGCCTTGCAGGGATATAAACGTTATCCATATGGGCCTGAACTTTGTCACTAGTATCCCTGATTCAGGTACAACAATATTTACCTATGAATTCACAGAAACCCCCCTTGGACTGTGGGATCTTCCTTGTGGCTTCAACAGTTACATTGAACATCCCATCCACAATGGATGAGAAATTGTTCAATTGTTTCATAAGCTCAAGCCCCCACCATGTACAAGCAGGAAACCATCCCCAGACCTGGTCGGGTTTGGTGAACAATTCCCTTCTAACTGTCCCTGCCATTCTTACCTTCTCTCGCACCATCAGATCCTCACGATCGGCCGTGACATAAGATGCTGGGACCAGTTTTACCAGCACACATAAACCTCTTGCATTAGGGGGAATTACCTATAAGCTATAGATTTGCATTAATACCAAACTAAAGTTGAAGCACACTTTTGGGCTACCTAGTTGTCCCGATACCAAAGCTGGCAAGAACCAGAGCTATTGTTAAAATTATAACAAACTTTACCCTCTAGAAATGTATTGTTAAATTCTTTTGACAAATGTCTGTTTGGAGTTTTTACTAGTTTGTCAAAACTCCTCATACCAATATGAACATCATATATAGCATGTACCACTGTCATCGCTGGGGTACTAAAGCTCGGTGGAGATTCAGAATAGACCCAGCAATTGGTCCTGGTGGCTTTCTTAGCTAGTTGGAGAATACACTTTGAACAATAAGTTGGGATGCTCTTCATCGTTACCCTTGCCGAAATATACTAAACTAAAAAATATAAATAAACCAAGATACTCCTCATCCTTTGTTGTAGTTGAGCAGCTTCTTACAGTGGCTGGCATGGATCCAGTTGTCTCATCCCTCAAGCTTCTTTACAATGACCCAGTCACCTGGTTGGAAAGAATGCAAACAGGTTATTGTGTCAGGGGCCAGGGGGAACTCATGAATTCGGTGGTGGACCTTTTGAAGTTCATGTTACAGTGACTGCACCCACCCCATCAGCTGAGAATGTAGACAGCTGCTGAGGAAAGTACAACCCCGTTTTTGGTTGACCTGCAAACAAACCTAACTCAATGTCAGTGCTGGGCTCAGCCCTTCCATCTCTGAGCTGGCCACTCAGCTGTCGGCTAATTGCCAGCTCCTTTCTCTCCACAGTGACTCAGCTGTTGATGATCTGCTTGTCAGTCCTGGCTACTTAAAGCCGCCCAGCTCACTTCATCTCTGCCTTTGCCTTTGGTCACATATCAGAGACTTTCTCCTGCATTCCTGTTGAAGACTTGCTTGGCTGACATCCCTTCTGGCTCCTGATCCTGCTTGCTGTACTACTTTGTTGATCTCTGGCTCTCTGGCATTGGCATTGGCTGACTACCTGGTTACTGAAATCTGGCTATGTATTGACTACGCTTACTCTGTTTACCTTAATATTATTATTAAACCAGTGTGATTAACTGTACTTCTGTCTTGGTCTGATTCATGGTTTCTGACAGTAGGAGAAGGCCATGAATTCAGAAGATGCAGTCAGTCCATTTGTTGGTAATATTTTTTTCCAGATTGAATGACCAGGATCACCACATGGATCAGTTTGCCTTGGCGTTACAAATGCTCCTGAGTCGCACAGCTCACCTGGAATCTTCAACTATGGCTGCTCCGGTACAACCTGTGTTGCAGGCCATCCCTGCTGCTGCTCCAGTCTCTGTGCAGGCACCCGCCTTGGGTATTACCTCTATAAGAGGCATGTATGGTTCCGCTCTGCTTCCCCAGAGATTTGGGGGCGATCCAGTTCAATGCAGAGGGTTTTTCAACCAGGTTGAGATATACTTTAAGATGCTCTCCCAGGCATTTCCTACGGACAGAAGCAATGTAGGTTTCGTGATATTTTTGCTTTCTGAGAGAGCCTTGGCTTGGGCAAACCCTCTATGTGAGACGCAAAAACCCGTGGTCCTAAGTTACCCAGAATTTGTGGCTTCCTTCAAAAGGGTATTTGACATTCCCGCACGCTCTGCTTCTGCTGCCAAGAGCCTCATGTCCATCAAACAGAGTATGAGAACTGTTGCCGATTACACCATTGACTTCTGTACTCTGGCAGCAGAGGTTGCTTGGAACAATGAGGCCCTCATGGCTGCCTGAGATAGCAGCCCGAGATATACCCACTGAGCTGGAGAGGTTGATCACATTTGCCATCCTCATAAACTCCAGACTCAGAGAAAGACTCTCTTTTAAGGAGCGCTGGCGCAAGCCTCCTGTACATTTGTCTTCAAGCTTTGCAGTCCCACCCTTGCCTCCCTCACCTTCCATGCCTTCTGGTACTGAGTCGGTCTGTGAAGATGAACCCATGCACTTGGGCTTCACGCATCTATCTGCAGATGAGAGAGCACTTAGGAAGAGGGAGAGATTGTGCCTTTATTGTGGCCTGGCAGGTCACTTTTTGAAGTCTTGTCCTACCCGTCCAGGGAACGCCCGAACCTTGAGGTCCTGTCATGGACAGACCTTAGGTGGTGTTGTTTCGTCTCCAGTTTCCCAGATAGATAAGCCCCTGGTTTTGGTTGCCCTGTCTTGGGCTGAGTCATCCATCGAGATACAGGCTCTAATTGACTCTGGGGCTGCAGGCCTGTTCATTGATGCCGCCTTTGTATCGAAGCACTCGATTCCACTGCAGCTGCGTGACACTCCACTTGCCATTGAGTCTCTTAACGGGAGACCTCTACAGCCTGCCCATGTGACTCATGAGACTGTTCTGTTGTCCATGGCCGTGGGGCCCTTCACAATGAGATAATCCAATTCCAAGTTATTTCCTCACCTAAGTTTCCGCTGGTTATTGGTTATCCTTGGTTACAGAGGCACAACCCTTCTTTTGATTGGCTCCGTGCTGAGCTTCTGTCCTGGTCACCACAGTGCAGTGAGAGATGCTTCCAGAAGGTAGCCAAAGTCCTGTGCACCTCTTCACTCTCCTCCCTGCCGGAGGAGTACCACGATTTTAGCAATGCCTTTGACAAAGGTCAAGCGGTACTTTGCCTCCACACCGGTCGTATGATTGCGCAATTGACCTTCAGCCTGGTGCCATACCCCCTCATGGCCGGGTTTACCCTTTGTCAGTCTTGGAGGATAAGGCCATGGAGGAGTATGTTGCAGATGCACTTTCTCGAGGTTTCATCCACAAATCCTCATCTCCTGCTGGTTTCTTTTTTGTGAAGAAGAAGAGTGGTGAACTGAGACGTTGTATCGATTATAGGGGTCTCAATCATTTCACGATTAAGAATGCCTATCCCATTCTGTTGTTTACAGAGTTACTTGACCGCCTCAAGGGAGCAACGGTTTTCACAAAGCTTGATTTGAGAGGGGCATACAATCTCGTCAGGATTAAGGAGGGTGACGAGTGAAAAACTGTGTTTACTACCAGATCAGATCATTATGAGTATCTCGTAATGCCTTTTGGCCTTTGTAACACTCTGGCAGTTTTCCAGGAGTTCATTAACAATGTCCTCCGAGATTTGTTGCAGTTATGTGTGGTGGTTTATCTTGACGATATCCTCATATTTTCCAAGTCCCTGGAGAGCCACCACACAGATGTCTGTCACTTCAGAGACTAAGAGAGAACAATCTCTATTGTAAATTGGAAAAGTGCGTGTGAACAGGTTAAATTTCTGGGCTATGTCATTTCCACTGCTGGTTTTTCGATGGACCCAGAGAAACTTTCAGCGGTCCTACAGTGGCCTCTAACCCGTGAGTTTACGTCCTCTGCAGCGTTTTCTTGGCTTTGCCAACTATTATCAGAAGTTTATTCGTAACTTCTCGTCTCTGGTCAAGCCCCTGACTGATATGACCATGAAAGACGGCAACCCACAGAGTTGGTGTCCGTAGTCCATTAAGGCCTTTGAGAATCTCAAGGCTGCCTTTGTTTCTGCTCCTGTGTTGGTACACCCTGATCCTATGTTGCTTTTTATGCTAGAAGTTGATGCTTCTGAGACCGGAGTTGGCGCCCTTCTGTCTCAACGTCCTAACTCTAAATGCGCTATGCATCCATGTGGCTACTTTTCCAAGAAATTGTCATTGGCAGAGTGCAATTATGAGATTGGTGACAGAGAGCTGTTGGCGATCATTTTAGCCCTGAAAGAATGGAGACATCTCCTTGAAGGTACCACTGTGCCGGGTTTTAATTCTTACTGACCATAAGAATATCACATTCTTGTCTGAGGCTAAGCTCCTCTCTCCCAGAAGGGTGCAATAGGCTCTTTTCTTGTTGAGTTTTAATTACATCTGTCTCATGTCTACATGTCTCATTCTTACCCGGTACTAAGAATGTAGGGGCTGACGCCTTGTCATAACAATTTTCTTCCACTTCCAAGATGGATTTGGTTCTGGTTCCTGTGATTCCTCCTGATCGTATTCTGGCTATGGTTCGCACCAGTCTTACTTCTCCTTTGGGTGACAAAATTCTTGCTGCTTAGGTTGATGCTCCTCCTGAGAAACCTTGTGACCACTGCTTTGTTCCTGAGAGTCTCCGTACTGCTGTGCTCCAGACTTACCATTCTCCCAAGGCTGCTGGCCACCCTGGGAAGAATCAACTCATTTCCCAACAATTATGGTGGCCTAGTCTACGTGCTGATGTAACCACCTTCGTAGCTGCCTGTTCCATGTGTGCTCAGAGTAAGACTCCACGACACCTTCCAGTGGGCCTCCTACAACCCACACCCAATAGAGAGAGGCCCTGGACCCACCCGTCTATGGATTTCATTGTGGAGTTACCCAACTCCCAGGGCAACACAGTTATCCTTATGGTGGTTGACCGGTTCTCGAAAATATTGCATTGTATTCCAAGAAGTTGCCTACTTCTAAGGAACTGGCTTCTATTTTTGCTCAGGAGATCTTCCGCTTACATGGGCTGCCCAACGTGATTGTCACAGACAAGGGTAGGCAGTTTGTGTGCTGGATCTGGTGAGCTTTTTGTGCACAGTTGGGTATTCAGCTTGCTTTCTCCTCTGCGTATCACCCACAGTCTAATGGGGCCGCAGAACGAGCCAAACAGTCCTTGGAGCAATTCCTACGTTGCTATATTTCTGACCATCATAACAACTGGTCATACCTCTTACCATGGGTGGAGTTTGCTCACAATAGTGCCTTGAATTCAGCTTCCTGTTTGTCCCCATTTATGGCGAACACTGGTTTCCAACCTTCAGTGTTGCTTGCTTTGTTTGTTCCACAGAGTATTCCTGCATTAGAGGAGCATCTCCGTGGCCTTCGTTCCACTTTGGCACAAGTCCAGGAGGCTTTGCGACATGCTAACAATAGGTACAGACTCCATGCTGACCGCAGACGCCTGCCTGCGCCTTCCTACCATGTTGGGGACAGAGTCTGGCTGTTGTCTCACAACCTATGACTTTGTGTTCCTTCTTTGAAGTTCACACCTCGGTTTATTGGACCTGTCCGTATCCTTTGCAGGATTAACCCAGTGGCTTGCGTTGGACCTTCCTCCTAGTATGCACATCTCTAACGTGTTTCATGTCTCCTTATTGAAACCTTTGGTCTGCAGCTTCTTTACCACCTCGGTGCCACGTCCTCACCCTATACAGGTTGAGAACCATGAGGAGTATGACATGCAATCCATTGTTGACTCCCATAAGTTCCCTGGGTGCATACAGTACCTGGTGCATTGGAAGTGTTACAGTCTGGAGGAACGCTCTTGGGTCTCATCCTCGGACGTACATGCCCCTGTCCCCCTCCGTGGTTTCCATAGATGTTTTCCCCTCACGCCTGGTGGTCCTCCGAGGGGGAAGGGTCATTGAGGAGGGGGTACTGACAGGGCTGGGCTCAGCCCTTTCTTCTTTGAAGTTCCATCAAAGAAACACAGTTGTGGTGGTCAGCAACATGTTGTCCTTCTAGGTCACAAACTTGGCTAGAATTAGAGCGGTTAGTATTATTGGTTTGAAAATTGTCATTCTTACCATTATCTCCCCATTTTCTTCCTCAATAAAAACTGGAGGAAGACACGCAGGGTTTAGAATGGTGCCAAAAAAAAAAAAACAATGAAAACAGTGAAATAGCCTATGATAAACAAAAGTTATTACACTATCTTCATATTACAACATATGTGTACATTGGTAAATTGTCACTGACATTCCCCAAAACCGACAACTAAACCCTCTGTAACTCCGTTCCTACTAAAATACAACAGTCACGACACGCAAGAGGGCTGTCGTGGTAGGTTCAAACATATTCTTGTTACTACATACAAACAATGAAAAGACTAAAACATGAGACAAACATTTAGATACAAATGTGGGGGAGATATTTCATAGATCCCAAAACAAAAATGAAAAAACAAAACAACCATATGGAATGCTGCCTTCACTCTTTTAGCAATAGAAAAAATACAAAGGGAAAAACACGAGAGCAGCTCAAAAACTTGCATGGGTCAGCCACACAAAGTTCAAAAACAGGCATGAGAATTTTAATCACACAAAGGTGTACTACACATCCATCAATCCACTCATCATTACAGATTTCTGAAGCCACAGCTGAACTACTTCCAAGGTATTTTTATTCTGGGGTCTTGTACCTCCAGACATCAAAAGTACCTTCCAAAGGAATACACCTTATAGTACCCTCTGACCATATCTGCCAATCTTTAAGGGGTCTAATGGCCTTAGCCCCATACCCAGATTTCATGTACTATGCAGCTGTCTGACTGGTGTGGATCCTCATTTTTTTTCCTCCAACGCATGGACGGCAACATTAACCATGATGATTTGAATCACTTATGACGTGTTCCCGCGTCCAGGGTACCCTTGCACTAACTTTCAGAGCAGTACTGCCTAGTGACTATTTTTACAGTACTGCCACTGGCGTATTCCGATTTGTATACACGGCCTCCTGGTATGCTAGAATCTACTCCTCACATTTATATGCTTGCTAACCGATTATCGGCAGCCCTATAAATATGTTTGTCAGACAAACTACAAAGCACCATGAAATCCTCCACTATTCAAAACAATCTTATGGCTTCTATCTGTACCTAGATGTTTCAACAATAACGTGACTGCCTCCTGTTTGAGCTCTACCCAAAACTGTATTACATTATAAAACTTCACAAAACAACTGGAATTAAATTAAAAATCAAAATAGTTTCCTCCTTCCAAACACAAGTACCTTTGTCCACATGCTTGTTCCAAAAAGACCCCAAGCTCCTCCCACCAACTTCTTGTCATCTGCTCAGCTCTAAAAACCCATCTAACTGGTTTATTTAAATATCAATGGACAGGAAGAGGGAGGGGGGGCAGAAGCCTAGTTTTATCTTCCCTGAACCTCTAAAGCCATAAAACCTAAAACAATGGGTGGGCAGGGGCATGAATTGCCTTCTGAGAATGCCCAAATAATTAATAATAAAAATAACCCACCGCTAAAAGTACAATACCTCAGTTAATGTTAGTAAATTCAGTGCTTCACTTAAAACCAACGTTCAATACAAAAAAATGTGATCGTTTTACTGAAAAGTATGTAAAAAGTACAAAAATAGCTAAACCTGAAAAGAATGTCCGAGGACAATTGGACGACACAGTGAAACAAACATTTGAAATGCAGTTGCTGATCCCGCCAAAACCAGCACAAACCAAGATTTCTTCACAAAAACACCAACATTTTTCTCCACAAAAACTGACTAAAACAATTGAGTGACACATAACCATAGACACAGGCTATCCAATCAAACAACAGATCCCTAACAGCCAACGTTACATGTTCAAAGATTTTTGGAAGCCTCCACTATATTGTAGCTTGTTGTAAAACCATGGCAGTCTCTTTGTACCGTCGCGGTCAGACTTCAAGTGTGACCAGGTTTCCCTGTGGATACTATAGCGTATGTTCGGATTATTTTTATGAAAATAAGTGAGTTGGATATAGGAGAATGAAGTGGGTCTAGAGTTCGAAGATACTAACTCTTTATAGGTCTGTATCCCTTCTCTCATCCATGGGTTAATATTTAATTTTTTTTTTTTTTTAACCACTTCAGCAAGCACTTTAGAGAGGGTTATTCAGCTTTACATTCATTTACTGTTTCCTTCTCGGTTTCACATCATTGTGGTATTTTCTTTTCTTGTTTCCCTTTTTTTTCCCCTTCTCCTCCCCCTCGGAATAATTCTTTGTTAAATTTTTCTTTCCCAATACTTTTTCTTTTCTTTTTTTTTCCCCTCCTTGAAACTTTAACCAAACAGACAGCGAGAAAACATTTAAGCATTGACAAAACTACCATATACAAAAAATGGGTAAAAACAAATAGAGGTTCAATATACCGGCATAGAAAACAATAAAGTAGGGCTGGGTGGCCTCCCACACCCAACTTCCACGTCCAATTCCAGTATTATACAAATTAGTGTGTATACCTTGATTCCTTCCTTCTTACACCCTTCCCTCCTACCCACCCCTCCTCTCCCCTACCAAAGTGCTCGTATTTACCTTACAGCAAAGATTATTGCACACTATACTTATATTAACTATAATTTAACTTTTTAAAATAAACAGCCCATAGCTCCCGTATTAGTCTAGTATACCATTTCCCTTATGAACAGACTGTTCTATTAATTTACCCCTCACGGTTGTGTTCTTTACTTCCTATAAGGGCAACTAGTTTTTTCCAACCAAGGCCTCCACATTCTATTGAATTCCTTAAAATTACCTCTCTTTATATACTGTACTCTTTCCCTACAGAGGGTTTCATTTATTGTGGTGATCAAATCTTTTACTGTGGGGGGTTCCTTTGCTTGCCATCTTAATGCAATAATTTTCCTAGCTTGAAACAGACATCTCAAGATTGCCAGAGTGGTACTCTTCCTCTCCCCCTGTACCCATTTATACCCCAAAATGCATACTATGGCCTCCATCTCCAATGAACTACCAAATATATCTCTCAAGCTATTAATCACCCCCTCCCAGTATCGAAACCGCTTGGGGCATCTCCACAGCATGTGAATGAGGTCCCCAGTCCCTCGACATCTAGGGCAACTATCGCTAGATCTTCTACCAAAAGATGTTTAGGCGTATAATAGGCTCTGTTTAATAACATTAAATGTGATATGTTCTGTGGGGGAAGACCGATAATAACAGACCCATCTCTAAGATTCTCTTCCACTGCGCCTGTGTCATTGCCCCATATCCTCTTCCCATCTAGCTTTTACAGAGTGGAGTAAACCCCTGTTATTAACTTTGTTACTTAATTGTCCATAGATCTCGGATATTAACCTCTTAGTGGGGACTACTTAAAGTATGCTTTGAAATAGAGGCGTTTCTTTCCACACTAAGATATTGTTCCTCAGTTGAGCTTTAAGGGCATGTTCTAACTGCAAATAAGTAAAAAAAGTACTCTGCGACAGATTAAATTCACATTTCAACTTCGGGAATTTCTTTAGTGTATTACCTATAAAAAGATGTCTTAACCTTTTAATACCTTGATCTTTCCACTCGCTAACTTTTCCTATCTTAAGAATTTCCTGCAATTTACAATTGTTCCAGATGGGGGTGTATTCAGTGCACCCATTGTATCTCGTCTGTTTTTTAACTGTTTTCCATTATTTTGTTATCATTTTGATTGTTGGATATTTATATTGAAAAGAGTCTGCCTCTAGTGCTTCAATTATTGTGTTATGTAAAGCACCTAATAATAAAATTCTACCATTGGGGGTACCTCCATCCGGGACCCCACACCTTAATAACTGCTGCAATTGAGTTGATAAGAAATAGCGCTCAGGGTGTGGAAGAGCAAAGCCGCCATCCCCCACCGGAAGCTGGAGTACACGTAGTCGTATCTTGGCTTGTCTCCCTTTCCATATCAGTTCCCTAAAGAGGCTCTCAATTTTATTAAACCAATTCCTGCATATCCACACTGGAGAGTTGTGCAGCACATACAACAATTGTGGCATCCAGATCATTTTTTATTAAACTACATCTTCCTGCAACTGAAGGGAAGACGTTTCCATATACCTATCTTTTATTTGAATTTCGTAAAAAGTGGGGCCAGATTTTTACTAATATATTGGTTAGGGTCCTTAGTCATGACGATTCCCAAATATTTCAATGCATCCACTATTACTAACTGGGGCATTTCATGTACTATTGGAGCACTTATAGGGTCTATGGGTAATAACTCCGACTTCCCCCAGTTTATCTCCAATCCTGTAAAACTACCAAATGACTCCACGATTCTCATTGCCTTTAACAAGGAATTACTTGTGTCACCCAGGAAGAGCAAGATATCATCCGCATAAAGCACGATTCTTTCTTCGCCCGTCATTCTCTGAAAGCCTATTATCTCAGAGCTCGCTCTTATGGTGATAGCCAGGGGCTCCATTGCCAACGCAAAAAGCAGTGGGGATAGTGGACACCCCTGTCACGTCCCCCTCCCTAGTTCAAACCAATCCAAGAGATCATTGTTAATTTTTAATCTTGCCTTGGGTGTATCATAGAGCATTTTAATTCAACCAATAAAAGAGGGACTGAATCCAAATTTCCCCAACACTCGCCAAATGTATCCCCACTCCATGCTATCGAAAGCTTTAGTCACATCTAGGGTCAATACCACTCTTGAACCCTCATTCTCTGTTGGGGTTTGTAAATTTAAGAAGGCCCTTCTAATATTCATGCTTGTAGATCTATTGGCTATAAATCCCGCCTGGTCCATGTGGACCAGTTTGTGAATAACTCTATTTAGTCTAGCTGCCAAGACCTTAGCCAAAATCTTGGTGTCTGTGCATAAAAAGAGAAATTGGCCTATAAGCAGCCACATCACATTAAATTAGGTATAATGTTTTCGTAAACCTGCAACAGAAAGTTTGTGCATTTATCCCTAGTATCCTGAGGTACTATGGTATGTAGATTATTCCACGCTAATAGTGTGGCGTCTATAGAGGGGAAGGGCTTATAATTTCATTTCATATGAGTCAGACTTGACAATAGCAGGGCAGGCAAGTTTCTATTACCCATCATGCATTTCTCATACTGGACCCACAATTTGTTATGCCGCGTACACACGGTCGGACTTTTCGTCTACAAAAGTCAGACAGCCTGTCCGACAGACTTCCGGCAGACTTTCGGCGGACTTGCGGCGGACTTGCGGCATACTTTCTAACGAACGGACTTGCCTACACACGACCACACAAAAGTCCGACGGATTCGTACGTGATGACGTACACCGGACTAAAATAAGGAAGTTCATAGCCAGTAGACAATAGGTGCCCTAGCGTGGCTTTTTGTCCGTCGGACTAGCACACAGACGAGCGGATTTCGGGGTCCGTCGTAGTTACGAAGTAAAGATTTAAAGCATGTTTCAAATCTAAAGTACGTCGGATTTGAGGCTAAAAAAGTACGTTGAAAGTCCGGAGAAGCCCACACACGATCGGATTACCAGCCAGCTTTAGTCCGTCAGCGTCCGTTGGACTTTTGTAGACGAAAAGTACGACCGTGTGTACGCGGCATTAGAGTTGGGGTCGAACCATGCCCTGGTCTGATCCAGGCAGGCTGCAAAATAGTTTTTAAGGTTAGGGAAATTTACTCCACCATTTAGTTTATGCTTCAATAGTAAAGGAAATTAAATCTTGGTCATTTTCTTACCCCATATGAATTGTCTAAATAATTTATCTGCCTCTCTAAAGAATTGGTCTGGTATAATTATTGGTATGGTCCTAAAATAGTATATGATTTTAGATAAAAGTGTTATTTTGAAAGCTGTAATCATCCCAACCCAAGACATTTCATATTTCGATATATGCTACAGGTCTTGTTTAATTATCTCTAACAACCTAGGGAAATTTGCTTCATATGTGGAAGCTGTTGGGGATGATACAGTGACTCCTAAGTATGCTAAGTTATGAGATACCCATTGAAATGGGAAAGCTTCCTTAAGATGGTCCTTCAGTTTCTTTGTCAAACCTATCGGCAGAATGGAAGACTTATTGGAATTCAACTTGTAGTAAGATGCCAACCCAAAGTCATTTAAAATCGATTGTACCTTTTCCAGCGAAGAAGCCAGACTAGTTAGTGTCAAAACGACATCATCTGCAAACAACCCAATTTTATGGGAGTAGCTACCTATTTCGATACCCGAGATTGAGTCGCAAGAATTAATGGCCTCGGCTAGGGGTTCCATTACTAAAGTGAAAATCAGTGGCAAAAGAGGACAGCCCTGGCGGGTACCATTAGTTACGTGAAACGTATCAGAGAGAACATTAGAGGTGAATACTCTTGCTGTGGGCTCTGTGTATAGGGCCATGATTGCTGAGAGTATCGTGCCACTCAGACCAAATTTCTGCAAAGTCACGCTCAGGAACCCCCCAATGTACTCTGTCAAATGCCTTTTCAATGTCAAGTGTCAGTACCATAATGGGGTTCCTCTAGACTCAGCTACCCATAGGAGATTATAAAGTCTGCGAGTACCATCAGGCGCTTGTCGGCCCTTCACAAAGCCCACCTGATCTACTTTGACAAATTGTGGGGTGATTATAGCTGAGCAATTGGCGATAAGCTTTGCATAAATCCTTAAGTCGGGATTCGTATTAAGAGAGATCAATATAATGGTCATGGTCAGTCTGTGGGAAAAGTGCTGAATACAAAGCAATACAACTGAAAATAAGATGTAGTTCACTATTATTACCTATAGGGGTAGCAAAGGATAGGAGTTGAAGTGCTGGAAGATGGGAACTCTGTACAGTTCTGTTTGATCTGCAGTCACAAGCATTATCCAAAGCAAATGTTCATCATAGATTAGTGGTACATGTAAGACAAAGAAAAATAAAGGAAAAAGAACAAGGAAACATATATAACGAGTAAAATGTAACATCATGTGCGAAAAACTCCTGCTTCTGCACAGTACCTAATCCAGGTTAGGCTAATAGAAAGTATGAGGAGTTACAAGCGCAGATAGGATATTCCTCCATTATCACCCTGGTTTGACTTTTTACCACTCCGGGGAGATTTTGTGAGAAGGTGATGATGTGGGGGCTTCCTCTTCATCCGGGAGAAGCTGCCACTGTCTGGCCAGTTTCAATCCATTTTCCAGATTGGTAATAGCATAGGTTTTGTTATCTCTTGTGACAATAATTTTGGTTGGAAATCCCCAAGTGTAAGGTATTTTGTGGTTTTAAAATAGCTTTCTCAATGTAGTCAAGTTTCTGCGGGCTTGCATGGTATGTTGCGAGATGTCAGAATATACAGAGATGTCTTCATAGGGATCAGGTAGGGGAGAGTTTTTCCTGGTGCATCTCATCAGGTCCTCCTTTACATGAAAGAAATGTATACATGCTATGACATCTCTAGGCACCTTGTCTGGTAAGTGCTTTGGTTTAGGCAAGTGATGTGCACGATCTACAAACACCTCCCCCTCTGGTGTCTCTGTCAACAATACAGATATAAATTGCTGGACATATTTCCTATGGTCTGCAGGCATAATAGATTCAGTCACCTCTCTCAGTTTAAAGTTGTTTCTTCTGGAATGGTCCTCTAAGTCTGCCATTTTGCTTTTAATCGCCTGTATCTCATTCTCTGCCTCATTATATACATCAACAAGTTTGTTATGGGCCGTAGGAAACTCCCCCATCTTGTCCTCAGCTTTCAACTGAGTTGTGCATTCCATCAAATCCCTGTGTAGTGAGCCCTTTAAAGTCACTAGCATTTCCTTCTTAAAAGTGTCAGTTAACAGCTGATCCAGGGTGGGGAAAGCATGCATTTGTTCTATAAACTCTCAAGTACTGTCCTGTGAGGTATCATGCCCCCCCTGCTCACCTGGATATCTGTGCTCTTCCGACCTCTTTTGTGACGCTTTTTGTGGGCTCTGTACAGGGGATGCTCCCGGGGAGGGTCTGCTGCTGTATCCTCGGGATGATGCCTGATACTCGCCATATTTTTTGGATGATGTTCCACCGCCGTGGCCGCGCCACGAGTTGTAGGCCTCGGCGCCATCTTGAGGCCCATGAGCTTCTAGGCTGAAGAAATCAGTCAGCTTTTTTGGGCCCCGCTTGGGCTTTCTTTTAAACATCTTGATGGTGGATGGTAGTTGAGCTATGAGGCAGGTTGTATCTCCTCACAGTGCCTTCTGGCGTCGTTTCTAGTCGCTGGATTGCTCTGGATTCACACGGAGCTCTCTCTTCAAGCTTTAAACTGATATAACAATGTGGCGCTTAAAAGATTATTGTTCGTTGTCAGGCAAAAGATACACCAGAGTGTATGTCTGGAGATCTGATTAGAGTAACAACGTTTTACTGAAAGGAACCCAAACCTAGTGTGTATATAAAAAGTAAATTCAAACTGTGATACTAAGCACCTGTGACTGGTGTTTCTTAATTTTAAAACATGTAAAGAATATAAGTGGTAGGTTATCTCAAAAAATGTGAATAGAATAAACCTATATACTCCCCACCGGAGTGTACAGGAAAAACATTTAAATGATCATAAATGCATAAACATCTAATGTGAAACAAAAATCTCAATATGAGTGATCCTTGTACGTGACAAGTGGTAGAAGATAAGAAGTCCAACCCGATCAACAATAACGCATGTGTCAACACATTCTAAATAATAAATCTGTGTTCACCAAAAACAAGATAAAATAAAGTACATAAATCAAATGTTGGAAATATTAGAGGAAAAAAGGGAGCCAGTTCCAATATTATCCCATGCATTGAGGTTTCCTTGCTCTATAGAAGCCGAAGTGAACCTTAGGGTGGTGTGGCTCTGGGATGTCTGGTGAATATGTGTAACAAATAAAATACCCTTACCAGAGGGGGTGGACTCGCTAACCGCAGGTTGCGAGTCAGATAGGCTTGTCTCAAAGATCATCCAAGGGACAGCTGCTCAGAGAAGATCTAAGTGGACCCCGATCTTGATCTGGCGAGGCGTGTCAGCAACTACTCACCAGATATCCAGATCATCCTCTTATCCTCTGGAGATCCCGCCAGTTCAGGTGTGTAAACGCTGGTATATACCCTTTAGGTCAATCAATAAGATGTATATCCCTCAGGGAGAAAAAATAAGAGAAGTCCTCCACATAGTGTAAATCCGCTTTATCCAAAATTTAATGGAGTAAAAATAACAATCAGGTGCTGACATCAACAGGACCAAGATGAAAACAGACTGTAAAAAGCACTTAAAAAGTGTTTCGGCAAGCATATCGGACCCGACGCGTTTCGTCCTCGGGGATTTCAACACATATCCTCTCTTCAAGCTGCCTCGGCTGCTGGCCATGCCCCTCCAACAGCCAACGTTACATAAAACACAAAATAACACGGATTCAAACTTACACTCTTGTTCCAAAATAAAGATCATGTCAGCTTCTACAGGAACAAGACTTTGAGAAATACAAACAGCTAATAATAGAGCTCCCCCATGCTATTACCCAGGAACCTGAGACCATCCAGAGGGCGTAGCTCATTCAAAAAGCAGCTCTCATTTTAAGTGCCTTCCAACAATACATGGCCACCCTTCCCCGCCAGCCACGTGGCCACTTGAATTTGCAGCTGCCATTTTCAAACCAAAATCTTTTTACAAAATCATTTCAAAATCACTTTAATACAAACCATCTGTGTCTTGAGTCAGTTAAACAATCTACAAGACTCATGCAATCTACTTGTAATCACAATTCATCCATTTCTATTTCTAATACACATCACAAACTTATTACACAACATACGGTTACTTACACATAACAAACATAAAATTAAAATCCCGACATTATACCAAAAAAATGTTCTTTTACAAAGAACAGAACCTACCTAAAGCATCGGACAGAGATTGATACAATGTGAAGGAGGATCTGTTCACTCCTACAATGGCCCGCCATCTTAACTGTCGTGGATACCATACCCTTATGCTCTATTAAGCGCCCTTCCAAATTTTCAGTAAAATGCATCTCAATAAGCCCCTGTCCACATTTCCCCCAGTAAACAGATATAGTCACCATCTTAGCTCCATCATTCCTTCATCTGCCTCTCCTGGGCAGAGGATCTTGGCTTTTATTAGTGGACAACAAAAGGAAGTGACAAACAGGAAATCATGGCCCCAACAGCCAATCGCTTCCTCAATACAAAATGATAACACAGGAAATGACATCACAGGAAATGGCACTACACAGGAAATTACACTAAAGGGGAGGGCATCCACAGGAGTGGGAGGGAGAAGTGCACATGTCTCATCCACTTGAGGCATGTACACTGCTCTCCGCCCAACTGCATCCACCATCTTAGTCAGCATGGAGCCCACTTAATACTGCTCAGTAGGGATAGGCTGAACACCCCCCAGTTCAGTTCGCATCCAGGACATGCGAACAGACTGAAAGTTTGCGAGAACATTCGAACAACGTTAAAGTCTATGGGACTCGAACGTGAGAATTCAAAAGTGCAAATTTTAAAGGCTAATATGCAAGTTATTGTCCTAAAAAGGGTTTGGGGACCCGGGTCCTGCCACAGGGGACATGTATCAATGACAAAAAAATTAAATCCGTTCAGTCTTGAAGTCTAAATAAAAACCAAGGGTTCCACTTAGCATCAAACACAAGGATAGAGTCATGTAAGGTATGAAAATTATTTTCGGCTATCATGATGTGATCGATCTGTGCGATAACTTGAGCGAAAGGAACCGAGGCTGTCTTCCAATGCAATGCAATGGTGGGCACTGCCCCTAAAGCAAGAGGGGGAGGCCCAAAATTACATTTTTAAAAGAATAAAAGTCATTTAAAACTGCTTGCGGCTTTAATGTAATATCGGGTCCCAGCAATATGGATGAAAATCAGTGAGACAAACGGCATGGGTACCCCCCCAGTCCATTACCAGGCCCTTTGGGTCTTGTATGGATATGAAGGGGAACCTCGCACCCAAATTAAAAAAAGAAAAGGCGTTGGTCCCCCAGGACCTATATACTCTGAACAGCAGTATACAGGCAGTGCAAACAAGACAGGGACTGTAGGTTTGTTGTTAAGTAGATTCTGTTTGTAATTTGGAACAGGTACATTTTGTAAGTGTAGCTCCAGCCAAAAAAATCAATTTTAAAGATTTTTTGGAAAACATAGGGAAGGGTTATCATCACCCCTGTAACATTTGTTTTGCTGTCTGTGCTTCTCTTCAGAAGATTTCACCTCACTTTCTGTCCCAATGACAATTCGATTTTGAAAATTTGGGTTTTTTAAGGGAAACAAGGATTGGTGATAAATCAGTGGAGGAGACACCTTTTTCCCATATTAACACTTACAGGAGAGAATTTCCCTTCCTAGGGGTAGATTTCATCTCACTTCCTGTTCTCTCCCTCTGTTTGTAAGTAGGAGTCAATTGTAAGTTGGAGTCGTTTGTAAGTCGGATGGTTGAAAGTAGGGGCCTGCCCTATATACTCTGCAGAAAATTGGTCCTTAGGTGTTGGTGGTACCAGAACACTGTAAGCCCTCACAGTTACTCTTGCTGGGTGCTGGAACGGGCCCTGCTGTGAAATATTATATCAAGAATTGAAATTATATACCCCTGTTGAACAGGGTCAGAAAAATTTTGCCTTTGGTGGTGGTGTGGTGGTGTTGCCACAACACTGTAAGCCCTCACAGTTACTCTTGCTGGGTGCTGGAACGGGCCCTGCTGTGAAATATTATATAAATAATTGTAATTACATGCCTCTGTTGACCAGGGTCAGAAAAATTGGGCCTTTGGTGGTGGTGTGGCCACAACACTGTAACCCCTTACAGTTACTCTTGGTGGGAGCTGGAACGGGCCCTGCTGTGAAATATTATATCAAGAATTGTAATTACACGCCCCTGTTAAACAGGGGTAGAGAAATTGGGCTTTAGGCATTGGTGCTGGTGCCACAACACTGCAACCCCTCACAGATACTCTAGTTGAGTGCAGGAACGAGCCCTGCTGCAAAATATTACAGCAAAAATTGTAATTACGCACCCTTGTTAAACAGGAGCAGAAAAATTGGGATTTAGGTACTGGTGCTGGTGCCACAACACTGTAACCCCTCACAGATTCTGTTGTTGAGCGCAGGAACAAGCCCTGCTGTGAAATATTAGATTTAACAATTGTAATTACCTGCCCCTGTTGAACAGGGGCAGAAAAATTGGGCTTTAGGCACTGGTGCTGGTGCCCAGAACCAAAAATTTTCTTAGTTGCTATCAACATGATCATTGAGGAGGAAGAGGATAGTCACTCGGCATAACAGGTTAGTAACTCAGCATCAGCATAGGCAGTCTTCAAGGGATCTCACATTCATAAAAAAATTAGTTGGTTACATCAGCCCCAGGTGCTTGGTAGCTGGTGATCCAAGACTGATTCATTTTTATGAAGGTGAGCCAATCAACCGAGTCGGTGGACAGGCACACAAAGCTTCCAGCGGCACTGAATGTGCATTCCGAAAGAACGCTGGATGCAGGACAGGCCAGTAGCTCAATTGCAAACTGTGCAAGCTCTGGCCAGTGATCCATCCTCAAGACCCAGTAACCCAGTGGATTTTCGGTTGGAAAGGTCTCAAAGTCTGATCTTGCCCCTAGGTATTCCTGCACCATGTACAACAGACGCTGGCGATGGTTGCTGGAACCGATCATACCTTGGGGCTGCGGACTAAAAAATTGTCTGAACGCATCGGTCAGACGGCCACCTTCTCCACCGCTCCTTCTGTGACTGACCGAAGCCTCAGCAACACGTTTTCCAGGACCAGGAATTTGTACCCTCCCAGGCTCTGGAAAGACATTGCACAGACCTTTCTGCAAGGCCTCCCAAAGATGTTTCATCCTCTGCTCCCTCTGTGACAGCTGGATAAGTTACCTTGTAACGTGGATCAAGAAGGGTTGCCAGCCAGTAGTGATCCCTTTCCTTGATCACACGAACTCGAGGGTCCTTTCGCAGGCTTTGCAGGATCAGGGAGGCCATGCAGCATAGGTTTGCTGAGGCAATCGATCCAGGGTCCTCTGGGTCACTAAGGAAGACCTGATCCGCAGCCACCTCCTCCCAGCCATGTACAAGTCCATGGGTTTCTGGGGACTGTAAACGATCCCTTGAAGACTGATGCTGACGCTGAGTGCTAGGCTCCACCTCCATGCTGACACAATCCTCCTCCTCTTCCTGTGAGATTGACGGGCCCACAGGAATACTGTCTGGATAAAGGTGGCCTTGAGAGTTAAGGAAGTCCTCCTCTTCCTCCCTCTGTTCTGTCTCAAGCGCCCTGTCCATTATTCCATGCAGTGTGTGCTCCAACAGGTAGACAAGAGGGACAGTATCACTGATGCATGCACTGTCACTGCTCACCATCCTCATGGCCTCCTTAAATGGTGACAGGACAGTGCATGCATCCTTGATCATGAGCCACTGGCGTGGCGAAAAAAAGCCAAGCTCCCCTGACCCTGTCCTGGTGCCATACTCTCACAGGTACTCGTTGATGGCCCTCTGCTGCTTACGGAGCTCCGCTCGTTCTGAGGACCAATCTGCACAGGAAGAGGCCATAGAGGAAGAAGAAGAGGAGGGGGTGGAGGAGAGAGGTGTGGCAGAATCACCACTACCAGAATTTTGGAGGCATGGTGGCGGAACAAGCTCCAACAATACTGCACCCTGTCCTGCATCCTTCCCAGCTGCCAGAAGGGTTACCCAGTGAGCCATGAAAGAAAGGTAACGTCCCTGTCAAAGCCTGCTGGACCATGAGTCAGCGGTAATATGCACCTTACCGTTGATCGCCCTGTCCAACGAGGCCAAGACATTGCCTTCCACATGTCGGTAGAGAGTCGGAATTGCCTTACGAGAAAAAAATTGGCGTTTGGGAACCTGCCACTGAGGTACCGCACATTCCACAAATTTTCGAAAGGGGGCAGTCTACCAGCTGAAAAGGCAGCAGTTGGAGTGCTAGCAATTTAGCCAAACTAGCATTCAGCCACTGAGCATGTGGATGGCTGGGACAGAATTTCTTTTGCCGGTTTAGCAACTGGGTTAGGGAAATTTGCCTGCTACAATTGGACGTTGGTGTAGCGATAGCAGATTGCCCGCAAGTACTTGGCACACCTAGTTCTACACCTTCATTCCTGTCAGCGCTGGTTTCTCAGAGGACTAAAGGTATAGTGGGGTTGGAGATCCCAGCTGATGAGGAGCAAGGAGAGGTCCGCCTTGTTCTTTGGTGTGGTTCGTTTAAATACTGTTGCCAACGGACTGCATGGGAGCTCGACATATGTCTGGTCAAGCATGTGGTGCCCAAGCGGCTGCTGTTTTGGCCACGCTTGATACGCTTCAGGCATATGTTGCAAACAGAAACAGTGCGATCTGCTGCACATGTCTCAAAAAAGGCCCACACCAAAGAAGTTTTGGAAAAATGTGCAGAGTCTGCACATGCGGAGCCCTGCGGTGTGATGCAGTCGGTTGGCTGCCCTTAAGCTGGCCCCTGGAGGGCATCCCGTTGGAGATGTGCCTCCTCCTCATCCTCCTCTCTTCTATCAGGCACCCATGTAGAGTCAGTGACCTCATCATCCCCTCTCTCCTCGCCACTGGAGCAAACCTGGCAGTATGCTGCAGCTGGGGGAACATGACTGCCAGTTTCTTGCCCTTCTGTCTGGGCTCATGTTATTGCCTTTATCCTCAACCTGGGTACCATCATCAGAGCCGTCAAAATGCTGTACATCCTCTTGCAGCATGTACCCTACACTGTGGTCGAACAGTTCGGGTAACACCTCAGGGCATGATGGTGGGGCTAGGGAAGGAGTGACTGATGACATTGAGCCGATGGAAGGGGCCGCTTTGGCAGCTGCATTGGCAGACAAAGTACCCTGAGCCTGGGTGACAGAGGATGAGGAGGATGAGGATGGCTTGGTCATCCACTCTACCAACTCTTATGCATGTTGTGGCTCAACATGGCCAGCTGCTGAAAAAAAGGACAAGCATGCCCCATGGCCACGTGCTGAGGATGCACCGTGTCCATGACCAGCACTGTTTGCTGTAGACACAGAGCCTGCTTGCCCTCTTTTAGTGGCGTGTGAGCGTCTTCCTCTCCTTGGTGGCCTTCCAGACATACTATACAATTAGATAGCAAAACAATGCTTGAAGGGGGCGTATGCGCGGCTCTCTAAGATGGTGGATGCGTGATCCCTGAGTTTCGCTCCCGTCCAGTGTTCTGCGGCCTCTGCACAGCAACATAAGCCACAAACTGCTCCAGAGGCGAGACGCCACAAATCTGCTGCACATCCCGGTACCCTATGGGCAAAATCAGGGACCAGAGATCCCACTACCGAGCTACGCAACACTCGAGGCCCTCCTTCATCATGGACCGCTTCATGACCAGGCCTCAATCCCCGGTCTCGATTTCTCAGGGAGAACCGGAGGATTACGTCAGCACCTTAATGGCGGAGGACGGATCGCAGCAGCAGGCCATCTTGCCACACACTGCTTCCTCTCCTCACCCGGTCCTGACCCCGGAGATGATGGATCTTAAACTCCAGGCCCTGGCTCAGCAGGTAACCAGAAATATAGCACAGGAGATGGGGAGAATATCTAGAGAGGTCTGGGGAGAGATAGATGCACTTGGAGAACGCCCAGCCTCCCTAGAGAAAAAATTTGATGAGACTCTGCTCTATGTAAAGGCTCTTGAAGAGGAAAATGCAATCCTAATAAAACTCAGTGTCCCAATTTCAGCTTTAGCAGGAGGACCTCGAGATTAGGGAACAACGCCAGAACCTGAGAATTTGCGGGGTCCCTGAGACTGTTGCTGACAACAATATCAGGCCTTATCTCTTAGGCCTATTTAACACCCTGGCACCTGAAATTGTGGACATTGATTGGCGCCTCGACAGGGCTCATAGGCCCCTGGCCCCTAAACATAGTGGTACGTTTCCACTTCTATGAGAGCAAGGAGACTCTAACTAGGGCCACACACAACAGATCTGGCATTGACTACAAAGGAGACAGAATCCAACTGTTTAGTGACCTCTCTCCGATCACTCTGGCCAATCGTCGTTCTCTATGGCCCATCAAGGTCCCTTATTTTTGGGGCTTCCCCTTTCGCCTCAACGCCACTCTAGCTGAGGTCCAACACGCCCTCTGGGACCTTCAAGAAGGTGATGCATTCATCAAACGTCTGGGTCTGCCTCCACTCCCTGCGGACATGGATCAAGCTCTGCCTACCACCCCACGTCCATTGTCAGCTCCATCCAGAATCTGGACCCCAGTGAGAGGAAGAGGGTCAAAGGCCTACTCCACTCCCCAGCACTCTCAACGCTCAAGACCACCCACTTGATTTGATGTGGACACTCTACCCTTGTCCATATCCTTTTTATGGCTCCATATGGGATCTGCATGTTATTCAACTCCCTATTTGGGCCCACTGTGTTTACAGTACGCCTCCTCTTGCAGACGTCCTGCAAAGTTTAGGCTATTTTTGCTGCCTGTTTGCTTTCTTGTTAATGGATTCCATTTTCCATAGGAAACAGTTTTTTTTTTTTATCTAATGGTTCCCCTGCAGCTGCTTTTACCCAGGTAGCCCAGAGATGTGATTGGACAGGTAACGATATTGGTGGATCATTGTGACGGGTAGTTACGGATCCCTCACCATTTTGGAGACGGCTATGCTCCCCTATTGGTCCTCAGGCTACGGCCGAGGATTCCTGAGTAATCTTTGCTCAGGCCTTTTTATGAAGTTTTTTTCTTTTTTCCTCATTTTTTGGGCCTCACAGGCCTTTTTGCTTCTAAACCACATAGTTACATAGTTACATAGTAGGTGAGGTTGAAAAAAGACACAAGTCCATCAAGTCCAACCTATGTGCGTGACCATGTGTCAGTATTACATTACATATCCCTGTATATTGCGGTCATTCAGGTGATTATCTAATAGTTTCTTGAAGCTATCAATGCTCCCCGCTGAGACCACCGCCTGTGGAAGGGAATTCCACATCCTTGCCGCTCTTACAGTAAAGAACCCTCTACGTAGTTTAAGGTTAAACCTCTTTTCTTCTAATTGTAATGAGTGGCCACGAGTCTTATTAAACTCTCTTCTGCGAAAAAGTTTTATCCCTATTGTGGGGTCACCAGTACAGTATTTGTAAATTGAAATCATATCCCCTCTCAAGCGTCTCTTCTCCAGAGAGAATAAGTTCAGTGCTCGCAACCTTTCCTCATAACTAAGATCCTCCAGACCCTTTATTAGCTTTGTTGCCCTTCTTTGTACTCGCTCCATTTCCAGTATGTCCCTCCTGAGGACTGGTGCCCAGAACTGGACAGCATACTCCAGGTGCGGGCAGACCAGAGTCTTGTAGAGCGGGAGAATTATCTCTGCAGTTGATCCCCCTTTTAATGCATGCCAATATTCTGTTTGCTTTATTAGCAGCAGCTTGGCATTGCATGCCATTGCTGAGCCTATCATCCACTAGGACCCCCAGGTCCTTTTCCATCCTAGATTCCCCCAGAGGTTCTCCCCCCAGTGTATAGATTGCATTCATATTTTTGCCACCCAAATGCATTATTTTACATTTTTCTACATTGAACCTCATTTGCCATGTAGTCGCCCACCCCATTAATTTGTTCAGGTCTTTTTGCAAGATTTTCACATCCTGCGGAGAAGTTATTGCCCTGCTTGGCTTAGTATCGTCTGCAAATACAGAGATTGAACTGTTTATCCCATCCTCCAGGTCGTTTATGAACAAATTAAATAGGATTGGTCCCAGCACAGAACCCCGGGGAACCCCACTACCCACACCTGACCATTCTGAGTACTCCCCATTTATCACCACCCTCTGAACACGCCCTTGTAGCCAGTTTTCAATCCATGTACTCACCCTATGGTCCATGCCAACGCACCTTATTTTGTACAGTAAACGTTTATGGGGAACTGTGTCAAATGCTTTTGCAAAATCCAGATACACCACGTCTACGGGCCTTCCTTTATCTAGATGGCAACTCACCTCCTCATAGAAAGTTAATAGATTGGTTTGGCAAGAACGATTCTTCATGAATCCATTCTGATTACTGCTAATGATATCATTCTTATTACTAAAATCTTGTATATAGTCCCTTATCATCCCCTCCAAGAGTTTACATACTATTGATGTTAGGCTAACTGGTCTGTAATTCCCAGGGATGTTTTTTGGGCCCTTTTTAAATATTGGTGCTACATTGGCTTTTCTCCAATCAGCTGGTACCATTCCAGTCAATAGACTGTCTGTAAAAATTAGGAACAACGGTCTGGCAATCACCTGACTGAGTTCCCTAAGTACCCTCGGATGCAAGCCATCTGGTCCCGGTGATTTATTAATGTTAAGTTTCTCAAGTCTAATTTTAATTCCGTCCTCTGTTAACCATGTAGGTGCTTCCTGTGTTGTGTCATGAGGATAAACACTGCAGTTTTGGATACTGAAGCCCCCCGATTCACTCGTGAAGACTGAGGAGAAGAATAAATTCAATACCTTTGCCATCTCCCCATCCTTTGTAACCAGATGTCCTTCCTCATTCTTTATGGGGCCAATATGGTCTGTCCTCCCTTTTTTACTGTTTACATACTTAAAGAATTTCTTGGGATTTTTTTTGCTCTCCTCCGCTATGTGTCTTTCATGTTCTATCTTAGCCATCCTAATTGCACCCTTACATTTCTTATTGCATTCTTTATAAATTCTGAATGCTGAGGATGATCCCTCAACCTTGTATTTTTTGAAGGCCTTCTCCTTTGCTTTTATATGCATTTTTACATTGGAGTTAAGCCATCCAGGATGTTTGTTCGCTCTTTTAAATTTATTACCCAATGGGATACATTGGCTAATGCCCTTATTTAATATGCTCTTAAAGCAAACCCATCTCTCCTCCGTATTCTTTGTTCCTAATATTTTATCCCAATTTATGCCTTTTAGCAAGGTTTGTAGTTTAGGGAAGTTGGCTCTTTTGAAATTCAGTGTCTTTGTGTTCCCTTCATGTCTCCTATTTGTGTGATTTATACTGAAACTAATTGACCTGTGATCGCTGTTACCTAAATTGCCCCGTATTTCCACATCTGTTATCAGGTCTGTATTGTTGGTAATCAGTAGATCTAGTAATGTTTTATTTCTAGTTGGTGCGTCTACCATCTGACCCATAATCTTTCATGATCCTTTTTTGGATCACTCCAAGTTTGCTCAAATGCTGCAGTTTCACTTTTACTTTTTCTTTTTTACATTTTTTCTATTTTATGTTTTTTTACTCTTAGTCCTTTGGTTGATCATCTCACGATAAGGGATCTTTTGGTCAGGCTAAGGTCTGCACTTAGGCTACGCATACATGTATTTACTGTTGGGCTGTTACCCATTGTTTTGAATATTTCCAAGCTGAATTTTGTTTACTTATGGCTTTGAAACTGTTATCATATAACGTGAAAGGTTTGAATTCCATAAAAAAGTGATGGATGGCCTTAAAGGAATTCAGGGCCTCCGGTGCGGATGTCATCCTGGTTCAGGAGACACATTTCCGCGCCAGAGGTTCCCTGAAATTTGCCTCTAGACACTTCCCAGTGTCCTTTCTAGCTTTGGACCCATCTGGAAGGGCTGGAGTGACAGTTTTGGTCAAATGCTTGTGTCCCCTCCAGATTTAGGAAATCGTTGTTCCACGCCATGCCCCCTCATGCCCCACAGTCCTTAGCCACTTCCTTCAGGAAGCTGATTCGTACCTACCGTCTCTTTGATTCTTGGCGAGTCAAGCACCCCGTGGGTCGTCAGTATTTGTTTTACTCCCCTCCCCACAAGATGTTTTCAAGACTGGATTATTTCTTAGTGACAGCTCCATTGCTTTCCCACATGGTGTCCTCCGACCTGGATCCAATTACCTGGTCGGATCATGCCCCTCTATCCCTAGATCTTTGTCTCTCAGCTGCGTTTCCCAGGAGGTGCCATTGAAGTCTAAATGAGTCTATAATAAAACATCCCGAATCTAGAGATAAACTTCTCATCGCCCTAACTGAATATTTCCACTTAAACACAGGTTCCGTGTCCAGCCCGTCCGTCCTCTGGGAGGCTCACAAGGCATTCTTTAGAGGACAGAGTATCTCTGTGGGATCCCAGAGAAAGCGGGCTTCGGAACTTCTGAGGTCCTCTTTAACCACTTCAGCCCCGGAAGGATTTACCCCCTTCCTGACCAGAGCACTTTTTACAATTTGGCACTGCGTCGCTTTAACTGCTAATTGCACGGTCATGCAATGCTGTACCCAAACGAAATTTGCGTCCTTTTCTTCCCACAAATAGAGCTTTCTTTTGATGGTATTTGATCACCTCTTCCGTTTTTATTTTTTGCGCTATACACGGAAAAAGACTGAAAATTTTGAAAAAAAACGATATTTTCTACTTTTTGTTTTAAAAAGAATCCAATAAACTCAATTTTAGTCATACATTTAGGCCAAAATGTATTTGGCCACATGTCTTTGGTAAAAAAAAATGTCAATAAGTGTATATTTATTGGTTTGCGCAAAAGTTATAGCGCCTACAAACTAGGGTACATTTTCTGGAATTTACACAGCCTTTCATTTATGACTGCCTATGTCGTTTCTTGAGGTGCTAAAATGGCAGGGCAGTACAAAACCCCCACAAATGACCCCATTTTGGAAAGTAGACACCCCAAGGGAATTGCTGAGAGGCATGTTGAGCCCATTGAATATTCATTTTTTTTGTCCCAAGTGATTGAATAATGACTAAAAAAAAAAAAAAAAAATTACAAAAAGTTTTCACTAAATGATATATTGCTCACACAGGCCATGGGCATATGTGGAATTGCACCCCAAAATACATTTAGCTGCTTCTCCTGAGTATGGGGATACCACATGTGTGGAACTTTTTGGGAGCCTAGCCGCGTACGGGGCCACGAAAACCAATCACTGCCTTCGGGATTTCTAAGGGCGTACATTTTTGATTTTACTCCTCACTACCTATCACAGTTTTGAAGGCCATAAAATGCCCAGATGGCATAAAACCCCCCAAATGACCCCATTTTGGAAAGTAGACACCCCAAGCTATTTGCTGAGAGGCATGGTGAGTATTTTGCAGCTCTCATTTGTTTTTGAAAATAAAGAAAGACGAGAAAAAAAAAAAAATTTCTTTTTTCAATTTTCAAAACTTTGTGACAAAAAGTGAGGTCTGCAAAATACTCACTATACCTCTCAGCAAATAGCTTGGGGTGTCTACTTTCCAAAATGGGGTCATTTGGGGGGTTTTTTTTGCCACCTGGGCATTCCATGGCCTCCGAAACTGTGATAGGCAGTGAAGAGTGAAATCAAAAATTTACGGCCTTAGAAAGCCTGAAGGCGGTGCTTGGTTTTTGGGGTCCCGTACGCGGCTAGGCTCCCAAAAAGTCCCACACATGTGGTATCCCCATACTCAGGAGAAGCAGCAGAATGTATTTTGGGGTGTAATTTCACATATTCCCATGGCATGTTTGAGCAATATATCATTTAGTGACAACTTTGCGCAAAAAAAAAAATAAAAAAAAAAAAAATTGTCTCTTTCCCGCAACTTGTGTCACAATATAAAATATTCCATGGACTCGACATGCCTCTCAGCAAATAGCTTGGGGTGTCTACTTTCCAAAATGGGGTCATTTGGGGGGGTTTTGAACTGTCCTGGCATTTTATGCACAACATTTAGAAGCTTATGTCACACATCACCCACTCTTCTAACCACTTGAAGACAAAGCCCTTTCTGACACTTTTTGATTACATAAAAAAATAATTTTTTTTGCAAGAAAATTACTTTGAACCCCCAAACATTATATATTTTTTTAAAGCAAATGCCCTACAGATTAAAATGGTGGGTGTTTCATTTTTTTTTTTCACACAGTATTTGCGCAGCGATTTTTCAAACGCATTTTTTGGGGAAAAAACACACTTTTTCAAATTTTAATGCACTAAAACACACTATATTGCCCAAATGTTTGATGAAATAAAAAAGATGATCTTAGGCCGAGTACATGGATACCAAACATGACATGCTTTAAAATTGCGCACAAACGTGCAGTGGCGACAAACTAAATACATTTTTAAAAGCCTTTAAAAGCCTTTACAGGTTACCACTTTAGATTTACAGAGGAGGTCTACTGCTAAAATTACTGCCCTCGATCTGACGTTCGCGGTGATACCTCACATGCATGGTGCAATTGCTGTTTACATTTGACGCCAGACCGACGCTTGCGTTCGCCTTAGCGCGAGAGCAGGGGGGACAGGGGTGCTTTTTTTTTTTTTTTTTTCTTTATTATTATTATTTTTTTATCTTATTTTTAAACTGTTCCTTTCATTTTTTTTTTTTTTAATCATTTTTATTGTTATCTCAGGGAATGTAAATATCCCCTATGATAGCAATAGGTAGTGACAGGTACTCTTTTTTGAAAAAAATGGGGTCTATTAGACCCTAGATTTCTCCTCTGCCCTCAAAGCATCTGACCACACCAAGATCGGTGTGATAAAATGCTTTCCCAATTTCCCAATGGCGCTGTTTACATCCGGCAAAATCTAAGTCATAAAATGCTCGTAGCTTCCGGTTTCTTAGGCCATAGAGATATTTGGAGCCACTCCGGTCTCTGATCAGCTCTATGGTCAGCTGGCTGAATCACCGGCTGCATTTTCAGGTTCCCTGTTGAGACAGGAGAGCCAGAGAAAAACACGGAAGACGTTGGGGGGGGGGCATTCCCTCCCACGGCTTGTAAAAGCAGTCTAGAGGCTAATTAGCCGCTAGGATTGCTTTTACATGAAAGCCGACCGCTGGCTGAAAAGAATGATACCAAGATGATACCTAATCCTGCAGGCATCATTCTGGTATAACCACTCAAATCGTGAATGGCGTACCTGAAGACAAAATAATGGTTAACAATAAAGCACAGTAAACGGTAAAGTATAAAAAATTGCATACCTGAAAAGCAAACATGATAAAACATAATAACAATAAAACATTGCAGAATAGAATACAGTAAAAAAGAGCAGAACAATAGAGAGAATAGAGAGAGAGAGAACAATAAAACGACAACTATTTTTTTTATTTTATATTTTTGTATGTGTTTTTTTTTTTTTTACACTTTTTTTTGTAACTTTTATAACTGTAACCGGTTCCAGGTTCGGGTCTCTCAAAATGCGATGGCATCTTGGGAGACCCTGTGAAAGTGCGCCTAGTCTGTGGAATGCTGTACCCTACGCTAATACTCAACTAGTGAATGGTAGCGTTCAAAACATTCACCAATGCAAAGACCAGGATTGTCAGGACAGGAGGGACAATAATAGCGGGTGTCACGCCTATATCCGCGCTTGCTGCAGACACGACATGTTTTTTTGGGGGGTTCGTTGGGTAGGGGTACTCGGGAGGACATAAAAATGCCTCTCATGCAGCCGACTGCATTTGGTTGGGGATGTGAATGGGGGAAGTACGGGCGCTGCAGAAGCGGTGGGTTCCCAATTAGGATTGGCGAATGCAGCAGGAAGGGCACCATGGGCACGACGGGCCTGTGTTTGTCTTTTTGGTGGCAGCGGGACACTACTTGTGCTTGCCACCTCACCAGCTTGAACTGCACTTATGGGACTCGCCACGTCACCAAGTGTTACTGCAGTGCTGGTTTGACTACGACCGGGGTGTACTAGGCCGCTGGCGCTTGCCAGTTCACCAAAACGCTACCAAAAAAACTGTTAGCAATCGCAGTGATCAGGCCTGACTCTGCGAACGCTGCAGTTATGCGTTTAGTATTTTGTAAGTGTCAGTGATCGATCGATACTGCACTTGGGTGGGCTGGGCTGGGCCAGGCGGAGGGGCAAAACGCAGGTGCTAGCAGGTATCTGGGCTGATCCCGCTAACACTGCATTTTTGGGAACCCTAAACTGCTGGGGACGCTAGTATAGATCTGATCGGATCAGATATTGATCCGATACTATACCACTAAGGGAGGTGTACGGTGCGTGCGTGGGTGTTAGCGGTACTGGCACTAACCTGAAGCTGCCTGGGGCTGGTGCTTGCCTGTTCACCAAAATACTACCAAAAAAACTGTTAGCGATCGCAGGGATCAGGCCTGACTCTGTGAACGCTGCAGTTATGCTTTTAGTACCTTGTAAGTGACAGTGATCGATCGATACTGCACTTGGGTGGGCTGGGCCGGGCGGAGGGGCAAAACGCAGGTGCTAGCAGGTATCTGGGCTGATCCCGCTAACACTGCGTTTTTGGGAACCCTAAACTGCTAGGGACGCTAGTATAGATCTGATCGGATCAGATATTGATCCGTTCAGATACTATACCACTAAGGGAGGCGTATGCTGCGTGCGTGGGTGTTAGCGGTACTGGCGCTAATCTGACGCTGCCTGGGGCGACGCATATCACCGCCGGGCGATCAGGGGGCTAAACCTTTATTCGGTAATAAACGGCGGGTGCCCTGACACTATAAAAAATAAACGAACTAACCAGCGTCACCCATAATGGTTATACGGTGATCAGTGGTGAAAGGGTTAACTAGGGGGCAATCAAGGGGTTAAAACATTTATTAGGTAGTATACGGGGGTCCCTGACGCTATAAAACGCTGATGGCGAACCTAAATATTTACGTCCCTAACTAGCGTCACCAGCGACACTAATACAGCGATCAGAAAAATGATCGCTTAGTGACACTGGTGACAGGGGGTGATCAAGGGGTTAAAACTTTATTAGGGGGGGTTAGGGGGGTACCCTAGACCTAAAGGGGGGTAATACTAACTGTCCCAACACTGTAACTGTCACAAACTGACACCTAGCAGTAATCAGGAAAAAAAAAAAAAAAAAACCTGCTTGGTGTCAGTTTGTGACAGGGGGGGGGTGATTGGGGGGGATCGGGGGGCGATCGGGGGGGGGGGGGGGGGATCGGGGTGTTTTGTATGCCTGGCATGTTCTACTGTGTGTGTGTGTGTGTTGTGCACTCACATTCCAGTCTTCTCTCCTCGGCCCGGAACGGAAAATACCGAGCTGAGGAGAGATGACATCATTTCCTCTGCCTCTGTGTACAATACAGAGGCAGGGAAATGATCCCAATGGCTGGGAGCGATCGCGAGGGGGGGGCCACGAATGGATGGCCTCCCCCTCACCACCGATCGCCGGGGGAGATTTGCCGACCGCCGCAGGCACCGGGGGGGGTCCGATCGGACCCCCCACCCGCGGTCAGGCAGGGACGTACAGGTAAGCCCTTTTGCCTGCCCGTGCCGCTCTGCCGACGTACATCGGCGTGCGGCGGTCGGCAACTGGTTAATTTCGGAAATAGCGGCTGCTGAACGCTCTCTGCTACACGCCCCCACGATGGTCCAGCTGCGCACGGTAACTTCTTTATGCAACCGTATAAAGTCTCTAGACATGTCTAAAATAGATAAATCTATCCTATGGGCAAAACAAAAATTCTATGAATTTTCAAATAAACCGCATGGGATGTTGGTATCTAGGCTTAACCCTAGGCCCTACCTATCTTTCCCGGATCATATAAAATGCACAGATGGGACTCCCGCCTACTGTCCACAGACAATGACTCAAATATTTGGGGAATTTTATGACAAACTTTATAACTGCCTCTCCCCTGACCAACATCCCTCTTTTGACCAGAAAGCTTTTGAAACATTTATGGCTGATCTCCACCTCCCCCGTCTTTTTGAGGAGGAGGTGCAGATTTTAAATGCACCCATTACTGAGGAGGAACTCATTCGCACTGTCAAGTCTCTCCCATACCATAAAGCCCCAGGTCCGGACGGCCTTCCCTACATTTATTATAAGACCTTTCTCCCGACTATTTTGAAACACTTGGTATCTCTATATAATTCCCTCCTTCAGGGTCAACGCCCCTGCCAACAATTTTTACACTCCTATATTACGGTAATACCCAAACTGGACAAGGACCCATCGCTCCCAGACATCTATAGGCCAATTGCGCTTTTAAACTCAGACTACAAGCTCTTTACCAAAATTTTAGCTAATCGCCTTTCCCAATTTCTGACGAAACTGACAGATAGAGAACAAGTGGGTTTCGTCCCTTCTAGGCACGCAGGGGATAACACCAGATGAACCATTGATCTCATTGACATATTAAACAGAGCCCGCCGCCCTGCCCTGATCCTTAGCCTCGATGCTCAAAAGGCGTTCGATCGATTAAGCTGGCCATATATGTTCGCAACCCTTACTAAATTTGGATTAAGGGGTCCTTTTCTTACGGCCCTCCATGCCCTTTATTCCAACCCCTCCTCTCAGGTCCAATTAGCGTCCTTTACACCCAGTCCATTTCCTATGTCAAATGGTACCAGACAGGGCTGCCCCCTCTCACCACTATTTTTCATACTCTGCCTGGAACTATTAGCGAAGCTATTAGATCACACCCAGACATACGAGGGGTTCCTATGCAACAAAGGGAATATAAACTTTCTTTATTTGCTGACGACGTGCTTCTGACTCTTACTAATCTCCATGTATCACTCCCATCCCTACATGCTCTACTATCTCAGTTTAGTTTACTTTCGGGATACAAAGTTAATACGTCCAAGACTGAAGCTCTGCCCTTACATCTCCCTCCTGACGACCTCCTTTCACTAAAGAACTCGTATCCCTATCGCTGGCGCACCTCTTCTCTCAAATACTTAGGAGTACAAATCACTTCGTCATATTCAACCCTTTATTCAGCTAACTACGTCCCCTTATTTAAATCTATCAAAGATATGTTAAATAGATGGGACCCCCTTCCGATATCTTGGATAGGCAGGATTAACATGATGAAGATGTCGGTAATGTCCAAACTGTTGTATTACTTTGAAACATTTCCTGTCCCTATTCCGATGGCCCAATTGAAACTCCTTAAACAGTGGTTTCTCAATTTTATATGGAAGGATGGGGCACATAGAGTGGCCAGCTCGGTCATTTTTCCCCCCAGGGGGCAGGGAGGTATGGGAGCACCGGAC
This sequence comes from Lithobates septentrionalis, assembly GCA_037952835.1. Taxonomy (NCBI): domain Eukaryota; kingdom Metazoa; phylum Chordata; class Amphibia; order Anura; family Ranidae; genus Lithobates; species Lithobates septentrionalis. The sequence goes on along the minus strand of JBBDGP010002067.1, from coordinate 917,843 downwards.
ATCCATAAGTACTATTTGGCTTCCCACCTCCGTGCGGTGGTGTCCTGGGCCAGCATGCGTCCTCCAAACAGGTGTACGGAGATAGAGATAGGTTCGTTGTTCCCGACCCACCCCTGCTGCCTGGTTTGGTCTCCTGCATTATTTACGGATCCCAAGCTCCATCACCTCTGTCTGGGTCCTATGCTGTTCTCACTCAAGATTTGGCGATCCTGCTATACCAAGTTCTCACTGGCTTCCTCCTGCCCACCTCTTTCTAATGTGCTATTTAAACCCCTTCTACCTGATAGTCTCTCACACTCCCGGATGTTCCCTTGGGCCAAGGCGTGTTTGTTCCAGCTCCGAC